>OY982976.1:4827500-7227500 GCA_963890685.1 Plagodis pulveraria | reverse complement strand
GTTCTGATTCTTTTTTGGTGACTGTCGAGTCTGGTTGATTTATATTATTTATATTCATTTCTTCGTGGCCATCTTCATTGTAAACATCTCCCAAAACTAAAAATAAAATAAATCTGTATACACTTTTTTTCTTATAAGAAATATGTTTTAATTGAAAATTTGATTAAAAGGAAACCTTTCAGAAACATTATTAGAACCTGTCCCTCTTTTTACCAACTTCACAAAAAGTAGGAGGTACTCAATTCGTCTGTATTTTTTTTTCATGTTTGTTACTTCAAAACTTTTACTCAGCATTCCATGGATTCACCGTGCGGGTGCCGGGTCCATAGCATTGCAGAGGAAGAGGCCCAAGTCGAGGTGCCTGGGACCCAGTGAGTAAGGTTAAGGGGCCCCTTTATGAGGTCTTTGTTCAACAGTGGAAACCTTCCAGCTGATGATGAATTAATCACTTGGCATCGGCTGACCCACTATGGCCAATTTATGAATGAAATTCTATTGGTATCATTATTGCCGATATCAATGGGTTAAACCCTAGTTTAGTTAAGTTAGACCATCAAAATGTTAGGTTTTAGCTACCATAGAACGTCTGAAACTTAGTGGCAGTTTTTGAATATGTTGGCTTTCTGCAGTGGAAAAAAGAAAACTCCTTGGACTTTTATATCATAGACATAATTTGTCATTGTGAGTACCATGTAATCTAGATCAACGCCATCCCTTGGTTCCATTTTGTTATTTCTGTTCTTCCAATGGTTGTCTGGAAGAGATCGCTTTCAGCGATAAAACCGCCAATTGTTACCATATTTTGAATTGTGTTTCTGTTTTAACTATTTTTATTTAATGTGTTTCTATCTATGTATTATTTTTTATATTGAATATTTATGGACTTTTATGACATGTTGCAGCAGCATGGACAAAAAATAGTATGTATGCTATAACAAGCTACAGCATAGTGATTGATGCAAATTAGTGGTCCCCATGCCATGTCCATAAAGATATTTAATAACTTATGAGACGAATTAAAGAATGATGACAATGAACATAGCCTCAACTATAGTCCGGACGCTGAGAGAATGCGTTTGACAGTTCGTTTTGAGAACATTTTTTCCCCAGTTCAAAGTAACATAGACAGTCAGACAGCATAATATTGTATTAATTAGGCATTTAAGTATCTAAAAATAGGGTTTATTATATATTTTACTCCATTTAAAAGCCACAACGATAATACGAACACGAACTGTCAAACGCATTCTCTCTGCGGCCGGACTGTAGTAGTGCGCCGTTTGAGACGCATCTTTTGATATATGACACGCAACGGTACTTTAAAAAAATCTTTTTGCATTTGTGTACTTTAAAACCTTTATTACAAATTTAAAAATAACTAATCAAACAGATAACAAATAGATTCAGGCGTTACTTTGCGGAAATCCATATTTAATAATAACAAATATTTTTGAAATATTTTATGAAAACATCAAATTTATATTTTAATAAAACACTTCAAACATACAAAAATATATCTAGTGACAATTCCGCCTAATTTTCCTGTTAAGCCGACGTGACGTCACAAACGCCACGCAGCCAAACCGGAACAATTTTCGACGCGTTGCGCTTCTACACGAAGCATCCTCAGGAGGTCTTGACTCTACGAGGGCACGGTCGAGAATCTTGTAAAAATTTCTCGATCGTGCGTTCGTAGAGGCAAGCAAATAGAGACAATTTCAAAAATATTTGTTATTATTAATTAATCAAACTCCACAACTTTCTACACTATATCAAAAAAAGTACAGTCGTGCAAATAAGAGATAATTCCACTATACCTGTGTTTTCAACTATATCTATATTTTCATTGTCAACTTCGCATTTTAGTTCTTTGATACCTGAAAAAGAAAATTATATAAAAAATATCTTATCATTACACAATTGTCGAGACTCCATATATTCGATGTAAGAACTAGAAGTTTTAAATCTACTGGACAGATCAAATGTAGGTATATACCAAAGTTTTATAGACATTGAAAAAAGCTCCGACCGAGCTCAAACCAATGGGAAACGATCGGGGATCGCGACCCGCGTGTACTGATGCGTGAAACTATAGAAACATTTGGAAAATGGAAATTATTTACCCAAAAAACACGAAATTTTGAATAAAATTTGCAATAAAATGTTAATAACTTTGCGACTATTGAACCTATTTAGCTGAAACTAACGTAGAACGGACCGCTACCAGCTGCCGAAATTTATAAAACACAAAAACCACATACAAAAAGGAAACAAAGATCGAACAAAAAATCGAAAACCCTAAAATTATTGCAAAAGTAGGTTTTTGCTGTCTGGTGTACACATTTTGTATAAAGCAGTACTAATTAAATTGTTTAGATAAAGTGCTAGCTACCGGAGACGCAACTTTTGATATGTTACACTTAATATTTGTACGTGAATAGTCAAAACAGAAACGTAGACTCCCTACGAAATATGTTTAAGTTGTCTATTTTGTTCTTGTGTATTGTTTGCTATTGCTGTTTCATTTTTTGTATTTACTGTGTGGCAATAAACGAATTTTAATTTGATTTGATTTGAAATGGACAAAATAGTAAAGTGGATTCAGTCATCCCAAGCGACTTATATTTTACTAAGATAAAGAAAACTATGTATTTTTGAAACTAGATATAGTTACCTAAGCGTTCTACGATGTCTTGGTTCTCTTCTATTTCTATACTTCTATGCTCTTCAATTTTTACATCTTTCAAATCTGAAAATAAAATTTGTGTTAAAATTATTTTTGTACGTTGGTATGACGAACTGATAACCGATGGGGAAGAAAGGTTCTCGAGCGGTAACCACATACCAGAAGAGGTAGAGTTGGTAGGCCTCCCATTAGGTGGACTGACGACATCGTTTAAGTTGCGGGTAGCCAGCGGTTACAAGCGGATAATAGCCGTTCTTTGTGTCATTCTATGGGAGAGGCCTTTGTGCAACAGTGTACTTTTGATGACGGCTATTTGTGGCTAGCTCCAGTAAAGCTGTCACCAAGCAACAAACGGTATGTTTTCGCTGTTCTTCAGCCAGTCCCCATTCTACGCATACAGTGCCGCCAGTCTAGTGGGGTGCCGGGCTAGAGCACCCCTCTTCTTCCTGTGGGAATCGTAACTGACGACAAAGGGAAAATACCGGCAGCGCCTTCTGAAGAACTGCGATCCCCAAGCCGCCTGCCAAGCGTGGGGATTACGGCAAACCCAAATCCCGCCTTGATGGGAGAGGCTGAGTTCAACAGTGGACGATCCGGCTGACTACAGTAACCTCCCTTCTCACACACGTAGTTCTATCCATACAGAGATATTTAAATTACTTCATTTTTAACAGATATGCATATTTACGTTCCACTTCTATGATGTTTGCCTAAAAGCCGACGCGGCAAAATGCTGGCCTTAACTTCAACTAGTACTTTTTGTAATTAGCACCCCTACAAAACCTTGAAAGTGACACCCATATTATTTCATGTTGTCTTAGGTTTTCGCGATTGTTACACATAGTAATTAAACAACTTGAAACGGTTTAAATCGCGTATATTTATCATTATTTTTTGTCCCGACGTTTCAAAAGCTTTGCAGTCATCGTGGTGACTTTAATTAATTACTACCCATATTATTTCATAAAAAAATTTGTCCGCCATCTTGGATTTTAAAAAGGATGTCATATTTGTAATCAGCACCCCAGAAAACCTAGAAAATGACTTGATGCACCTTGAATGGACACATTTTTTTTTAATTTATCAAAAAAAATGCGTTCACCACCCCGGGTTGTATTTTCCAGGAGACAATAGTTAAGTAACTCAAAGAGTTCCTTCGCCGTTGGCACCATAAATGTTGAAGCAAAGTACTTTGTGCATTTCTTTGGAATTTCGATTTTAAAACGGCGACTTTTTGCCGGGGTTCTCTTTGTTTGGCGGTAGAACGAAAATATATTAGATCGTGCAATTCCATTGCGCGAGACTGCGCAATGGAATAAATATATCCGGCAAAAGATATATAGTTAAAAAACTGACTGTGGCGAATGTTCCAGACTTTGGAGTTTTACCTTAGCAAGCTTGCAAAAATTATTAAGGGTGCCGGCTGCCCTTGGGGTGCCGAGCCGCACGTGGGGTACCAGGCTGCCCGTGGGGTGCCGTGCTGCCCGTGAGTTGCCGGGCTGCCCGTGGGGTGCCCGTGGGGTGCCGGGCTGTCCATGGGGTACCGGGCTGTCCGTGGGGTTAGAACTACTCTAACAAAAAAAGAATAAGTGAAATCGGACTGCGCGTTAATAAATTACAACTAAGTGTACATTTTGACTTTCATCCCCTTTCCCGAGGGAACCGTGCTGAATTTCTGGATAAAAAGTATACAATAACCTTCTTCGTAGTATGAACTCAAATCGTGTTAAGTTTCATTGAATTCCATTCAGTAGTTTTGGAGTGATGCGCGGCCGGGATACAGACAGACAGACAGACAAAAATAAAAAAAAAATACAGTTTTGGCATCAGTATCAGCTACAGAGTGCTCCCAAATATTTTTTTGCAAATTATCTTCAATGTACAGAATTGGACCTGTTACAGTTTTATTATAAGTATAGATATAGATAATTATACCTCCTTTAGACAGAGCTTCATCTATTACATACCTCCATTCTTACTTAGGTACTCCTTAAACCTTTCTTCTGCTTGCAACACTTGCAGCTTGAAACAGTACGCGTGTCGCAGCCGTGTCGCGCAACTGTCGCATACGACTCTACTCGGGCCCCACTCCGATATGTTAGACAACTGCAATTGTTATCAAAAATAAATCAAACATATAATACTCTGCTTTAAGTGTATATCATCCATCACAATTACATATTATTGGACCACGAAATATTTTGATCCGGACGGGAAACGAACCCGCATCCTCTGATTTTGCGCCGGATGCCTGTTTTTATTTTATTTTTTATAGATGTTATGGCCTTTGACCACTATCTCAACTGATAG
The DNA here is from genome assembly GCA_963890685.1 of Plagodis pulveraria. NCBI lineage: Eukaryota > Metazoa > Arthropoda > Insecta > Lepidoptera > Geometridae > Plagodis > Plagodis pulveraria. Next base: position 7,222,504 of record OY982976.1, on the reverse strand, counting down.
TAAGTGATGATGTGGTCGATGATGTTGTTCAGGATAACCTAGAATTACTGGCTCTCAAGGACAGCTGCCGAAACACACCGTTAGGTGTTAGACGACAGATTATCTACTTGAGGTGATCGATTAAAAACGGCTAAGCAAACTTCGCTACGAGCGCTTCATATCGCCTATTCCTCTCGGCCGGAACTTTACTCTTTTGAGCCGAAACTTTGTGCTACAAGTGTTTTACCTACTTCAACTCTATTTTTAAATGTGAGTTCGCTCAGCACGCGATAGTTCTTGTTATCATATTTAGAAATAATTGACAGGTGTTTACTTCCACCGTTGAACATAGGGTATTTCCTGGTTGTCTGGAAGAAATCGCTATAAGCGATAAGGCCGCCATTTTGCACTAGTGTATTTTGTTTAAGTTTTTTATTGTAATGTTAATTTTAAGTTCTTGTGCAAATAAAGTGTTTTCTATCTATCTATCTATCTATTTCTATATAGCTGAGAGGTCAGCCTTTAAACCTGCACCGAGGCAATTGTGAAATACTTACGCTCGTTTGATCCCTTGCTGTATCTTTATTTATTAATTTTGAGTTATACAATTAATATATATATTTAACGATTCATTCCATAAATCATACACTTTAGAAACAAGATTACTTAAAGTTTCCTCGATTGAAAAAAAATCCAAAGTTATATCTAAATAATTAAAGAAACCCTAAGTACGGCGTAAATACTTCACGGAAATTCATCAGTTTTTGAATAATAAATAAACAACGTGTTTTCTATAACGTATACACTTTACATTTTTAATACGTATTTGTTTTTATTATACGAAGGAAATAACTAAATTCATGCACGTTCCGGCCATTTTAGCCAGAGCCGCGATGTTTTGTCCCTGTCCCCTTTTAGTACAGCTTCGGCCGTCGGATGGGGACGGATGCTGGCGGCGTGCCTCGCTCACGCACACATACGCGAATAACTAAAAAGCTCGGTGCGCTCTTAACAGTACGGCGTATTCACTCACGAAGGCGCAGTAAAGTATTAATGCGCATTTGTACAAATAGTGTAATGCTCGTTTGTACATTGCGATTAAAATAAGAATAGGACTGGCTCTCGGCTAACTTCACTCATATTCACTCTAATAAGTATGATCAGCAGAACAAACTTAAAAATAGAGCAGTGGCATTATACGTATACATATACGTAATTTGAAATGAGTGACCCGAAATTGTTAATTTTAATAAATTCGTATTTTTAAGTTTGACATCACAGACGCAATCTTGGTTTGATGACAACGCGGGCGTCAGGGTCTCATTTTTCCGACAGTGTACTACTACGCGACACGTTTCCGAGTGCTTATTGATCTTATCGTTTAATTTGTTCTTGTTGACTGTTTAATATGTTTTTGGTGATTGTTATATTTGTTTTTGTTACCCGTTACGATGATGACGATGAGTTTGACTCAGTTGGCAGGACATGCGGCTTCAAAGAGCTAAGCGATTCAAATTAAGATACCTTAATACAAAATATTGCTAAGAAATAAAATCAGTTCAAATTATTTATGTGTTTGCTGTACCTACAACTTCGTTGTCAACACCCTTGCTCGTTATCGAGCTTTATTATATCGTTCTTAGGGCTATAAACCGAACTATAACACCCTCGTGCATAATAATATTATACTATACTACACTAGTGCGTAATGGAATTAGCCCTACAAAGTTAAGTTAGTACCTAACTGCAAATTATATGCGAGTAAACAGAGCATTTTCAATATAATCGGGTAATTTATCCCTACTAAGTTAAGTTAGTACCTAACTGCAAATTACATGCGCGTAATCAGAGCATTTTCAATTTAACCGTGTAATACAGATTTGTAACATCAAAGAGGTTTATATATGTAATCAACCATCATACATTTGCCGCGCGCAAAAAAAAAAACTTGCGCGCTATTTTCCATAACTTTAACGTATGTTGTTTGTATCAAATTTGTGCAATATTTTTTTTTCTTGCAAGGGTGTTGAAAAAGTGCATATGAAACTCGTGAGCAACTTGCTCAATATACACTCGCCTGATTTACGCCCTCGCCTACGGCTCGGGCTGCAACACACAGCCTCGTGTATAATGAGCAACTTAGCTCACTTTTATCATAATCTACTATTACCTACGTATGACTACTTCTTTTTTTACACGCCTGCCCACATAAACGTGTGTTAAGTTTTCAGGGTTCATGTATGTATGTATGTATGTTTGTGAGTTTCCTTATTTCACAATAACTTCTAAATGGCTTAACCGATTAATATACGAGATATCGTTAGATTTATCTTGATAGCTCAAGTGACACTATGTACATAAAAAAAATTGGTGGATTTTAGACGCCATATAGTGAGAAGAACAATTTATTTTTTTATTTAATTAAAATTAAGAGCTTTTAAAAACGAGTCCATAGATATATTAACTTGCCAGTTTTAATTTCAATGGATCGATAAAACGCTTAACGAAAATAAATTATTTGCACTCGGGTTTTTTTTTAAATTAATTTATACATGTTTTATTATTTCTTTTTTGCACACTGTACCAAGTTCTAGTTGTGACGTGACAACATGGCGCTAGGCCGATCCTATTCTTATTTTAATCGCATTATATACCTACGTCTTAGTGCAAATAATGTTGCATACAGTAAAACAATTACATACCTACCTATACTAATATATAGGGTTATTGGTAAAATGCTAACAACCTCCTAGGGTTGGCTTCTGCGATAGTTTGACCATTACTGCAAATTACCACTACTACAAAAGAGCATGATTTCACATGACATCGATAGATATTGTCGGATAGATCTTACGACATCAGTTTATAGTTCTAAGGCGGGATTCGGCCATGGTCCACCTGGCACGCCAGTTCTTTACACGCCAGTACGTATTAAATTATTTAATTTAATAAGAATTTAATATAACCGAAATATTTTATTATTTGTGACGTCACGTCGGCTTAGCAGGAAAATTAGGCGGAATTGTCACTGGGTATATTTAAATATTTTTTAAGTGTTTTAATAATATATTAATTTGATGTTTTCTTAAAATATTTCATAAATATTTTTATTATTAAATATGGATTTCCGCAAAGTAACGCCTGAATCTATTCATTATAAAAATAGGGATTGACAGAGCGCAACAGTGCAATTTTCCCCCCATCTCGCCGCGCGCATACCCAAGGCGCAGTACACCGGTATTTGTCAAACTATAGTCCTAAGAAACAGTATGATACAATTTTTTTTGTTTTAAAAAAATATTTTTATTGTTTTTTTTTTGTTTTAATGTCTACTCCGAGCCAAGAGCGCCTGCCGGCTACTCTGGACCACGCCGCGCTCCCTTTGAATAGAGTTTTGAATATTTACATCAAGCAAAGTCTTAAAGAATATGAAATAATAAATTACAGGCACAATTATTCCGTCAAATACGCATTAAAAAAAACTCAACATTTTTGTTAGGACTAGCAGAAGTTAACCCTAAGAGGTTGTTAGCATTTTACCAATAACCCTGTATATAATAATGTAAAGATAGACCTTACATAAATATAAGGTCTGCAAAAATATATGTTACACTATATGTTATTAGATGGACATAACTGTTATGGGTTGTATGGCCGTCCGCCTGAACCAACAAGTCCGCCAACCATTTTTGGGAATACTCTGGTTGGGTTTTTACCAGTTAACTCTTGGGTGATCAGGGTGTTAAGATGGAAAGGAACCGTTATGTGCACACATGCACCCCATTCATATTGACGTGAGTGGAGGGATGCTCATATGTTGAATAATATAACAAAGATAGAAGAGAGAAAAATGTGACAACAATCCAACATATGGAAGCAGTGATGGCTCAGTAACATTGGCTATAGACTGCCGCGCAGCAGGCCCATGGTTCGAATCCCGCTGCGGGATTTAGCTTCACCACATGGTGGAAAGGCATTTTGCGATTGCTCACCTGGCTAACTACCACCCTCAAGTAGAAAATCAGTCGCCAAGCACCTAACAGTGTGTTCCGGCAGCAGTCCTTGAGAGTCAGTGAAATTACAGGCACATGAGACCTTTGCCTATAACAGAGAGGTTAGTCCACTTAACATCAGGTGGGCCTCGAGCTTGTTCCGTCACATTAACACTAAAAAAAATGGGAAGATGCAACCGCTGGCTAAACCATATAAGTGATCCTGTTACATGATAGTATACATTTCTAAAATAACTTACGTTAATGCTGTAGCAGTCTTCCAGCATGTACAACAGGACTTCCCTCCCTCCATCAGCAGACATATACAAGGCCGTGAGGTCAAAGCTGCCAGTGGTGGAGATACAGAAGCGACAAACATTCGGCTTTGACATCCAATCATCACACTCTGAAATGTTAAGTAACATATATGATGAAAATATAAAATAAAGTGTTTTTTTATGTTATTGTGACAGAACAAGCTTAAGGTCCACCTGATGTTAACGGTAACCACTGCGTTTAACAGATGCATTTCATCACAAGGGATAAACTGCACTGCCTCTGTCACCCTGTGACATACAGTTATTGAGTCGCATTTATCTGTAATTATACTGGCTCTCAAGGACTGCTGCCGGAACACACTGTTAGGTGCTTGGCGATAGATTTTCTATTTATGGTAGCTAGCCAGGCGGGTATTTGCAAAATGCCCTTCCACCATGCGGTGAAGCTCTAGCCGGTGGTGGGATTCAAGCCATGGACTTGCAGCACCGCAGTCCATGTCTTGAATCCCACCGAGCTGGACTCGCACACTGCAGTTTTTGTAGAAAGACAGGACATAATAAACACTGTTTTATTTTTCATACAGTTCGACATACCGTATCGGGAGTCCAACCTACAATAATTTAGAGCTCCAGTAATGGTAGCTTAGACAGAACAATTTTCGACCGCATCATCACTTACCATCAAGTTAGATAGTGGTCAAAAGCTAGCCTATTAGCCTTACCTGGGCAGTTTTTATACACATTACATTTTAGACTATAATCGCACCTAGTTTGACTCTTCTTAGTGTTACAGTTTTAAAAAAAAATAAACACAAGCAATGTAAAAAAGTTTCTTGCATGGGAACAAATTTTTATTCTGAACTTTTTGCTATTATCATTGTTTTTAACACTGTAACTGATACTAAAGTCACAGGCCTTTAGAGGACAGATCTGAAAAAAAAGTTACAACCAGTGAGTAACATACAGTATGCGGTTTTGAAGCTCAGAATGAAGTTGGATTATTGTTGGGCTACACGATATATGCCACTACAATCCAATACACATACTTAAGAGCATACCAAAAGAAAAAAAATAAAGAAATTTGTTATGTGTATTGCCTGGACTGCATTTAAATAGATGCTGAAATGTAAATAAATATATTACATATAATGTAAGTACTTACCTGCATTTCTCTCTGACATATTAGCAGGCTCACAAGCAATCATTAAACTTTGTACCAGATTGTTATGTATTCGTATTGTATTCTCGTTGCTTTAAAATGTTTGCTGTTGTGGTATAGTTAGCAATTTCAACGAAAACGAGAGCGCTTTATATCTAAAACAAAACATATCAGTTCGTTTTATGTGAAGTAAATATTGACAATAACAACTATGTACTAATTACTATCAATACTTACGAAAAATAATTACTAATTATACAACATCACTGAGTAATTAATACTTACATTACTAAGTTTTTAGGCCGCAGCTATTTCCCCGCAGTAATTTTAGCACAGACTAAATATACCTGTTCGTTCTTCAGTGTAATGTTACCATTACTAAGATTTTCAAGTAACTCAGTATTGGCCATACAACTGACTTGTAACCGTGAATGGGATGCTTTGCAAAGCGATTTATTATCTGTGTTAAACGTCTGTTTAAGATTAGGTTTGTTTACATTATTGTATTTTATGAATTTCTGAAGTTCTCTAAATATAAAAGATAATGTAGATTGATTGTTTTAGAAATCGTCCGTCAAGTCCGATCCCATATCAAATGTAAGTAAGCGAGTATAATACAACAAAACGTCGTAATGAAAACCTGTAACTGTTGCATGGTAGGAATCACTGCAAATACTAACAATTTGCCATTAATAAAGAGATGCTTTTATTTTTTAATAATGAAACGCCCTCCTAATCTCGAAATAGGTCAGTTGAAAACGTTACTAATAGTCAATTGGTCACCTATAATAATATAACCTATATGGCCAGTGTCGCAAAACTTGCCATACCTATTATCTATCTTATTATAAAATACATATGAGGTTATAGCTTCGCGATGTACTAATGTATTTCTCATATCTGGATTCGTCTTCCTGTAGGCTGCTAATTCTTTGTTTCTGCTTCGCCTTGGTTATGGGTTGTTGTTGTGTCTCAGCCTGCTCTCTACATCCACCTCCTATAGATATTAATGCAAGATGAGTATACCTAATCACCCATCCTGCCGCGAAGTCACGGTAAGCCCGTGGCGCTCCTTGGTGCACTACTTGGTCAACTGCAAACATAACTAGTATCAAGGCAATGCCTAAAATTCAATCACCGTCTCGCGATACACGGATTAACATACAATCTCACTCTCAAAGGCGCGAGTGATATACCAGACGTCTCCGGTAACCCATGAAACGTAAACTTGGTCAAGTGGGCAGCTTAAGATTCTGAAACAACCCAGATCTCACCCCTCGCCTTGGAGACGAGATATGTGCCTGGGTCAACTTTGGAGCTGTAGTTAGCATAAGATATTCATCTTATGCTAACTACAGCTCCACACCAGTCAGGATTGATCCCACACAGCGTGTGCAGGCAACCATCCAAAATGGCATTCCTAATAAAGATGAAACAAGGGACAAGACGATTTTACTTAGCATTCCATGGTTTCACCATGCAGGTGCCGGGTCCATAGCGTTGCAGAGGAAGAGGCCCAAGTCAAGGTGCCTGGGACTTGCAACCCAGTGAGTAAGGTTAAGGGGCCCCTTTATGATGCATTAATGCTCCCTTTCACCGCTCGAGCCTCCTCCCCTGCCCAACCAAATTTGGTAAGATCCTACTAATGCCGCCTTGGATACACGTTCTAGGATGGAAGTTACGGTTGTTCTTGACAGGCCAAGGTCTTTTAGTAGGTTATATAGGGATTTTGCTGGTATACCCCTGCTCCGACTTCTACAGCATATAAATTAACCACATAACCGTTTTTGGTTAATTCATTTGTTAAGTCATAATATTTGTTAGTTTTTATTGTGTGGTCTTTAGGTATGTTTGTTTCCCACGGCGCAGTAAGTTCTATAAGTACTATGCGTTTTAGATTTTTTGTGTATAGAAATATATCCGGTCTGGATGATGAAACACCAACATCCTCAGGAATTTAGTAATGTTTTTCATACATGTCTATCAAAAGAGTCCAATCGGGAGCTGCGCCTAAGATGGAGTAAGGCTAACTTCGACAGCATATAAATTAACCAAATAACCGTTCTTGGTTAATTCATTTGTTAGGTCATAATATTTGTTTGTTTTTATTGTGTGGTCTTTAGGTATGTTTGTTTATCATTATCATCATAAGCCGAAGACTTACAATTTTGAACAAATGCCTCCCCCATCCACATATTATGTACTATTACATTAGATTGCAGTAATTATTACATTAGATTGCATATGCCGGGATTTTGTCCTTGTGTCTGGTCTAAAACTTATTCAAGTTTGAATTAGTGGAATCAAGCGTCTTTGTCAGATAGATTTTAATAACAATCAAAACCCTTGTACACAAGTTTTTTTTACCATGGCAGAGGTTATTTACACATCATTTTCTTTAAAAATGTATTAAAAAATGGTCAACATGTGTTGATGTTTTGTTACATGTCAGTAGACACACACTCATATATAGTATTTTAGTCGGCAAAGTACTTAAGTCAATAACTTATTTTAAATTAACATTTGAGCTAAGTGCTTTCATTAACTATAAGTTCAGTGTCAGTCAGAACATGTAAATGAAATAGTCTATCAGGCAATGTTTCAAGGTTCTTAGAACTATTTACAATAATTATATAAATAGGTACTTATTTTTGTACAAGAACTTCAAGTGTATTAAATGATTTACCTGTATTTTGATTCGACGACAATGGTGTTTGGTGTATGTTGTGAATTTAATCACTACTGCCATAACGAGGGTACTTTTCCAATGTTTTAATAAAATTACTTGTAGAAACGTGTTGGTAGAAAGATATTGTTTGTATTTTACACTAATTCATGTACAAACAAAAGGAACGAGATTTTAAGCTAATGTACTTTATACTGCATATCAGAAGTTTTTTTAGTTTTTTTTATGCTTGATAGGTTAGACTTTTGACCACTATCTCGCCTGATGGTAAGTGATGATGTGGTCGAAGATGTTGTTCAGGCTAGCCTAGAATTACTGGCTCTCAAGGACAGCTGCCGGAACACACCATTAGGTGCTTGGCGATAGATCTTCTACTTGAGGGTGGTAGCTAGCCAGTCGCCAACGTCCGCCGCGGTCATGAGTTGGATGGGTGACCGCTAGTGACATTACTACTGTGCGCTTCCGTACTTCGGAGGGCACGTTAAGCCGTCGGTCACGGTTGTCGTCTTAGGATGGCAGTCGTTATAGCATAGCGGTAGGGCATTTTGTGAATGCCCGCCTGGCTAGCTACCACCCTTAAGTAATGTAATCCGCATAGCAGGCATTATTGCAAACCTAACAATATTAATCTAACATAGTTATGTATATAGGTACAATTACTTAATCTGTGATTTGTTATACTGTTATTCATTAAACTATAGTAGAGCAATATTAATGAGTTTTTTGTTACATTTTTAGGGTTCCGTAGTCCTGACAAGGAACCTTTACTTAGGGGTTTCTGCTTCCTCAGGCTGCATGTCTAGTAAATAAGGTGTTATTACAAAATCACAAATATACGATAGGAAAAATTTAAGTCATGCGTGGGATTCGAACCCACGTCCATCCACCCCTTGAGCCGGGGTATGCTCTAACCAATTGAGCTGTGTGAGTGGTTGTGTAACTCCGCCTCATAATGTTCAATTTTGACAGTTATGATGCCGGTCCTCAGCCCGGACAAAGGAGGAAGGCACACACTTACTAATCATCCTACAATTACTGGCTCTCAAGGACAGCTCTCATTTTGCCAAGCACCTAACATCTGTTGCCAAGGTAGGTGCTTGGCACAAGATTTTCTACTCGAGGGTGGTTGCTAGCCAGGCGGGCATTCGCAAAATGCCCTACCAGCATGCTAAAAACAAAGTCAAAAGTATTACTTAGTGCTTCTTCATAATGGTATGCATACTGTGATTGTGGAATGTGTACAATAAGATACCATGTAACCTATCAAAAGGTACTATGTTAAAGTGCAAAACATGGTTTCATTGTTGTACTGTCACGATTGATTTTTATGTATAACCACGCATAGTAATGCATCTAGGTTAGTTAACTACACTAACTGGATCATATGTTTTTGGTGATATTTTTTGTGGGCTAGATTATACCTTCAGTATTTCTTATTAACTTTATCAATTTAATTTCAATAGTCTATAATAGTCTATAATTTCAATACTCTATAATTATGCTAATAAACGTGGCTAGGTGATAATGTAATTGCTATCATTAACAGACATACATATAGTAAATAATATTCATACATAGGGATAAATGAACTTAAGTTAACATCTGTCACAACCGGTAGATTGAAGTGGAAACCTTGGTAGGGGTAGGTGTACAAGCCGACTATAATGTAGAGATTTTATATTCCAGTAACGTAAAACCAAAACCGTCACTCCAGTAACAAACCTGGAGTGACGAGGGCAGAGCAGTGCACGCTCGTATTCAGATCTAAGCTCCTGGGTGACATTGCAACGGGAGCACGCGTGGTGCTTAGCTTCAGGCACAACTTGATGCTGCTCTACAGATTTTATTACGCCAGTTGAATAAGATGTGTGCTATTGCTCTAGGGCTATGATAGCAGTGGTGTGCTGTGATCACATCGCAGCTTTGTATGCAGTCAATAAGAACTTGTTGAGACATAGGTACTGATGAATATAATTTCCATTCTTTTTCAGGAACGTAAAATCTTTCTCCATTGACGTCTTCAATCAAGTCTTTAGTCAAGCCTGTGTACAGTCAAGCATATTCCTGTAACGTTTTTGTGATAATATCAATGTGCCTGTGTTTCAATACCTAAATAATTTACTATGTAGAAATTCTTTATAAATATTAAACTCTTCCTGTAATAACTGCTTTATTTATTCCTTTTCCATTGCCCATTAGTAGTATGACATCAACAAAGTGTTATCCATATTCCGTTACCATTGTTTAAGCATATAAGTATCATGTTTTAATCCCATAACTTATCTTTGGGTAGACTGATTTAGATAAAACAAAAACCTAAACCTCATGACTCCTATAAATATATAGGTATTAGAAATAAGAAAAAATATTAGTATCTAACCTTCCTATTTATTAAAAAAGATTTTTGTTGGTATATTACCAAGAAAAATGTTTTTAATATTTTTTTTATATCTATGATAGGCTAGCCTTTGATCACTATCTCACCTGATGGTAAGTGATGATATGGTCGAAGATGTTGTGCAGGCTAGTCTAGAATTACTGGTTCTCAAGGACAGTTGCCGAAACACACCGTTAGGTGCTTGGCGACAGATTTTCTACTTGAAGGTGGTAGCAAGCCAGGCAGGCATTCGCAAAATGCCCATCCACCATGCTGTAACGTGGGACAACAACCGGGACCGATGGCTTAACATGCCCTCAGAAGCACGAAAGCGCCCAGTAGTAATGTCAGTAGCGGTCACCCATCCAACTCCTGACCGCGGCGGACATTGCTTAACTTAGTTGATCGATTCAGAACGGCTACGCAAACTTCGCTACGTGTGCTTCAATTATCTGTCATGTATAGACATGACGTTTATTACAGATTTATTACATGTATAGATGATAGCTCCAAACGGAGAACTCACTTACAAGACACGCGATTTCACAGGTTCAAAGAAGTAAAGAACTTGAAACAATTTAGCCAAACATTGTTATTGTCATAAGAATGTGCGTGTAGTCACGGAAAGAAGGCATAACTTTTAACAGATTGTAGTCAGATTTCAATAATTCTTTTTTTTATTAGAAAGGATATACCATTATGTTGGGCCCGTATAAATTTCATTAAAATCGGTTGAATAGTTTATAATTATGTTATAGTCAATTAATTGAAAAATGTATTCGCTTACCTGGATGATTTAATGGTATTTGCTATTGTCGACGATGAACACTATTTTAGGCGAGTGAATGTTATTAGAACTTCATGAGTTTGACCTACAGCTTCGTTAGTTACTATCATCAGCTTTTGGCGTCGTGTCGTCGATTGAAAGCTCAATAGTTTTTTTTTTTTAATGTTATTGCGACGGAACAAGCTGTGTTAAGTGGACTAACCTCTGCCTATAACAGACGCATTTTGTCAACGACGAATTGCACTGTGCCCGTCACGCTGAGACGTCCAGTTGTTTGGTCTCATTAGCCTGTAATTTTTCTGGCTCTTAAGGACTGCTGCCGGAACACACTGTTAGGTGCTTGGGGACAGATTTTCTACTTGAGGGTAGTCCCTAGCTAGGCGGGCATTCACATAATGCCCTTCCACCATGCGGTGAAGCTCAAGCCCGCGGCGGGATACGAACTATGGACCTGCTGCACGGCAGTCCATAGCCAATGCCACTGAGCCATCACTGCTTCAAAAAAGCTTCGGCCCTGCTATAGGTAAACCCCATAAATATCTTATATTAGTAAGTAATGGATAATAAGAATATATTAGGGTTTGCATATAGAGCACATGGGGTACTTATCTTCCCGGAAGAGTGATGTTGTGGGATAGCCACAGCCTATAGTGCATAGTGCACGTGTATGAAGTCGTGGGTGGAAACTGAAGCATTGTGACTACATAACTTGTGAACAAATACATAGATAAAATAAATTATTACCATTACGTAATGTCAAATGGTTTGAATTTCCAAATATCGAACATACATTTACATCTTAACAAGTCAGCATCGGCACCCGAATTCAGGCATAGGTACATATGAAATTCAATTGTTTTCATTACCTATGATGCGCAAGAATTAATGTATTCAAAAATACCGGAGATGCCTATGAAATGAACAAGATAGGAAAAAGGCCATGATCAACAAAAAAAACAGTAAAATATATACATTTTATTTCACTAGTGTACACAAATTCTCACTACCCTATTTGTATGTTAATATAATAAAACATTTATGTATGATTTTTTGATGGGATAAAAATACTCAAATTGTATATCAATCGAACTAAATTGAAACTAAAATAATGTACGTAATGAAAATATCTAATACTAGCTTTCCGTCCGCGACTCCGCCCGCGCGTAGGTATGTCAGTTATCGTTTTGCGCAATTGGAAAGAACTATTCTACGTCCTTCCCTGGATCTCTTTTACCAAAAAATGGAACCGACATCAACACTCAAATGTGTGAAATAACTTGTTGAAGTCAGTACCATGATGGTTAAAAAGTACCTACTATCACAATGTTGTACGCATGGTACCGACTTCGACAAGTTGTTTCACACATTTGAGTGTTGAAGTTGGTTCCATTTTTTGGTATACATTATTTTTCACCCTTTTTAGTGACCCTTGCTACTTATGGGATCGATTGTCATTCACTGTCAATCACTATATCATCAAGATAGGAAAATATTTTTCAACTATTGGAGTGTACCCCAAAAAAGGCTGATCCGATTTCTGATTTCCGATGATGAAATTTAAATGGCACGACACGGCAAGCATCAGTTTTCAAATAAAAACAGAATCATCAAAATCGGTTTACCCAGTCAACATTCTGAGGTAACAAACATAAAAAATAAAAATACTGAAGAATTGAGTACCTCGTCCTTTTTTGAAGTCGTTAAAAAATACGGCTGTATTTTGAAAATATCAATATAGACCAAAAGATTGTGTTTAAAATTTGTTAGGCAAGAATAATAAATAAAACAACAACGAAATCAAGAAATGTATGTTTGGAGTTTTGTAATTTTTTTTGCCAACATTAAAAAAAGGAGGAAGTACTCAATTCATATATATTTTTTTATTTAATTAACTACAAATAATATACGGGCTACAGAAACATCATAATTAAATAATTGATTGTACAAGAGAGAGAGAGAGCCTATCACTTATAGGCATCTGACGACGTGCGTATCCGAGACATTGCCATTAAATATAGCGCAGGAGTTAATACTTTCAACACCATAATATAATGTATAATCATAATATAATTTACTTTACCTTTCTGTACACACATTATGTTAAATTACAATCTAAATCAAAATTTGTATAACAGTTATAATTGACATAAGATAATGTATGACATAATTATCTGTGATTTGTTTTGTGTATCTAAATAAATGAAATAAATATTTCGGTCATTATGAAAAATTTCCAAAAACTTAATCGTAAAAAATATTTTATGGACTTATCAAACCTGCTCACAAAATTTCGTGAGAATCTGTTGAGAAATGCGACCTTTATAGAACAACCGGACATACGAAAGCATTTGTAGCAGCGACGCTTCGCTTGAATTAAGTTCTCGGTCGGTTAATTAGTGTATGTGTAGTGTATATCAAATTCTCATGTCAAAGTGTTAGTAACCAAACTCTACCGAAACGGCTTGACCGATTCCTATGAAATTTTGTGGGTATATTCAGTAGGTCTGAGAATAGGACGTTAACTATTTTTCATACCCAACATTTTATTTTTATCTTTCGGACAAAAACCCTTTTTTTTAATTTATCTACGATTTGGCATTAAAATACAATAAACCCTAAAATTTCACCCTTCTACCACCAACACCTATTTTTAATAGCTATACAAGTAGGTACTTTAATAATTTTCTACTCTCGGCGGTCGATAATTGATCAGGAAATGAATTGCCCAGAGATGAATTGCTGTGGCCGTTTTAGGGCTGCTATTACCACTCGTTCTGTTATTCCCGCCAGGCGTCTATCGGTGTCACTTCTCACCCCGTAAACAGCATTGAGTAGGCAGGACTCCTGTCTTATGCACACAATAAGCTTCCTATCACTTTCTAAAGTTTAGGGCTTGAACAGTTTTATTTCCTAAAATTTCACTATCTATACGGCACAAAAGTTCACGGATATCCAAAATAGCATAGCATGTTGAGTACGATGAGGAGCAGCAAACTTGCAAGTAATTGTGAATGAAAGAATTAACGCAATACAAAATAAGGCTGTATTTTGTATTGAAAATATCAATGTAGACTAAGAGATGTAGTTTAAAATTTATTTGGTAGTTAAGATAATCAAAGGACAATGAATTCAAGAAATGTATCTTTGGTGTTTTGTTATTTTTATATGCGGTTATCGTTAATAGCGCTTCTTTCCTCTTCCTTTTTTTACTTACTTACATAAAATAAGTTAGTCATTTTTATGTGACTAACATAATATTCACTAGTTAAAATTTATATGGCAAAACAACGTACAGACCCACCAACTTATCTGTTCAGGTGGCAGAAAAAAGAACTACAACATTCCTTCAAATTGTGACAGTTTGTAGTTGATTTCCATGACCAGTAGCGCCCTCGAAAACTGCACAGTTAAGTTGGTGGTACTATATACCGGGCCAGCTAGTATTCATATAATATTATGTCTATAGAATTTCTTATATTTTCTAAATTTACTTTACTTTAAGTATACATTTATACCTAATCCTTTTAAAAAGCCATTTACATATATTTACTAAAACAAAATTCGTAAAGAATAAGAACAACTCTTCCGTGTCACGGAACGTATATCTTCGTAAGAACGTAAAAGCCTTATACATACAGCACACTATAAAAGAACCAGTCTAAAAGACCCCTACAATCTAGAAAGGCGAACGGTGACAAAGGTTATTTTATGCTGGTACTGCGGGGAAATAGCCAAAACATTGCCCACGCAGTAGCACACATACACAAAAACCTTAACACTTTCAAAGAAATACATACACACATACACATATTTCTGACACTCCGGGCACCCATATTGCCATTTTTTAGAATATTCAGATTTCGTATTTATCTAGGACACTGTGAACATAATATGTTTATACAAAAATCAAAAGGAACGAAAAAAGAAGCAAAGGGAATTGTTAATGAAATATTTTTCAATAACTTTGGGATATTTCTATGCTCCCACAGCTATTTTTCGTCAGTAAAAAGCAAATAATTAAAACTATTAAAAGCTGCCCATTCACGCACTCAGTTTTACAGGGTTCATTCAATCTTTTATATTATCTATGCAAGGTTCCACAGATAATATATGCCTGTCATTTACTGCGGGGAAATAGCTACTGCGAAGTTTTTACATGTTATTTTGAGTAGCAATTTTAAGAAAATACCAGCATATTATTTACGAAATTACGAATACAACCACGAGGGCGTATTCCACTTGAAGACTATATCGTCATTTTCGATAATTTTGCGACTATGGTTTAACATTTAATATGAACCATAGATAAAAAAGTGGTCAAAATTATCGAAGATAACGTTAGTGGCGTCAAATGTAATTCGCCCTGAATACAACATCCACAGAGTCCTTTTGTATACTGAAACCACAGATTATTTTTTATAAATGGACTGGAACCATGGATCTATAAAATCTGGATGTGTGTCCATGACTGGAACGTAGTTCTTTTAGGGTGCGTACCATTAGCGTGAGATTCGCTAAAAACGCTAAAAACGGCTGTGTTCTACGGTGAAGCGTCAAGTCGTGGATTATGGTTAAATTTTTCAAATTTAATTTAGCTTGTTAATTTACTCATATTTTTGACCAGAGTAGCTACATTAGTACCTACATTAGTATTTATATTATTTATAGATTGGTATTCTAGTGTCATACTAATCAAGATGAATGAACCCCCTGATCCTGGTGGAACATTAGCTATTGTTAAACCTCCTTCTCCAGCCGCTTTTGAATCGATATCAATGTCTGTTGATGATGTACCATACGAAACAGTTATCCGTAAACGTTCGAAAGCGAAAAAAGCACGAAAGATTAATGAAGATCGTTCTCGTTCCGAGTCAGAGTCATCCAATGACACACTAATATTAAAGTCAGATGTGGTTCTCCAACCCGGTCAACTCTCTCCCCCTCATTCAATTTCTTCCGTCAGAGATTCAAACACCCATATTAGCCAACAAATAACCCCTTCTGTCCCTCTTCCTGATTCCCCTCGAATTTCCCCACTCCAATCTCAAAATTCTTACATCCCAACTAGTCGTCAGTCATATGGCCCAAATGATCGTGGTCCATTCACGGTACATGTACAGAGAAATGAATCCTCTCCAACTGCTGGCACCTCGTTACATCCAGTGACTTTTGGTAGATTTTTATTTAGTCGTTCCAGGGAGTTTGAAGGAGTTATAGATGGTTCTATCAAAAGCGTCGGTCGTAATAGAATCTCTTTAGATTTACATTCGGCTGCTTGTGCCAATAAATTTATGGAATCTTCGTCATTATCTCATAATCAATTTAAAGCTTTCATTCCATCCTTCAATATAACAAGATTAGGCATTGTCCGTGGCATCCCTATCGATATGTCTCCCGAAGAAATTATGACAGAAATGAAGGTTCCCAATGATTGTGGTCCCATAATTAAAGCCCGTCGACTTAATTTTAAGGTTACCATAGAAGGATCTACAAATTGGAAACCTTCGCAAACGGTCGTATTGACTTTTGATGGCCAAGTCTTTCCCTCACGAGTTTTTTTGGGTTATAATTCAATCCCTGTAGAGTTATACTCCTTACCTACCATACAATGCTTTCAATGTTGTACATATGGCCACACTAAGAATCAATGTCGTTCAAAACCTACCTGTTATAAATGGGGTCTAAACCACCTAGCAGATTCATGTGAAATAGGGGTTGATAGTGCAAAACGTATTTGGTGCAATGGTAATCATTTCGCTACAAATAAAAGCTGTCCTGAATATCAAAGGCAAAAAAATATAAAATGTGTCATGTCTGAAAAAGCTATATCTTATGCTGAAGCTTCAAAACTACTTCCTGTGTCTAAAACATCGTATGCTGATATTGCTTCACCCTCCTTAACAACTAGCCCTCAACAAAATCGCTCTTTTAAAAATTTTACCATTGAGCCATCTAAAGTTCATTATAAGAAAAAAGTTTCAAAATCTGTTCATGCCCCTCCTCCTTCCCGTGTTGGGTATGATCGGGCTGCCCACTTAAAACATTATAAGAGATGATCATGATGCTCCCTCTCAAAATGGCTGTGCCCTCCCTAATCTTTTATGTAAAAATTCTGAGATGCCTTCTGTTCAAGATATTATTGCAAAACTCCTAAAGCTCTTAAACTTATTATCTTCTGTTATGTGTAATTCTTCTTCCTCTTCCCCAAACGCTTTACCGTCCAACGCTGCCTTCAACTTGAATTCTCTCCTCTCTCTTTTCCAAAATGGATCCCACCAACAGGATCCTTCAGTGGAACTGTCGTAGCTTAAGAGCCATTTCACAAAATCACGCTACTGAAGTTTAGGTAAATGCCAGCGCATCGCTTACACAAGCGAAAGAAGTGATGACGGAATAGCGTGACTGTGAGTAACATATTTTGATACTAGCACTCATTAATAAAGAAATGTAAGTTGCGAATTTAAAAATTGTGTGATTGGCATGAATAAATAATCAATTTCTTATCGATTACTTGCTAATGTTATAGAAAAGAAGTAGGCATGTACATTAAATAATCAACCTACATCGTGTATCGTATATTTACATTTCATCCTTGATGAATAAAAAATAGATATGTTTGAATCATTTATTGTAACAATAAACTTAAATAATTAAAAAATTATACAGCTTAAAATTATATAGATATTTGACGTAACAGGATTGATTAAAAACTGCGGACTAAAAGCTCTTTCTTTTAAATTTTCCAAAAATTGCTTTTTTCCTCGTTTACACTCTTCAGTATCTATCGTCGTTAACACTGTCTGCCATAATGACCATGCATAGCATTGAGGTTTATTTTTCTGTGCATCCGGAAAACAACTTAGTACCAACCACAAACGTCCCATGACGTTTTTGGTTTTCCATTACTTAAACATGTCACCCTCATATTCCCATACCACAATATATCACCTATACCATTAAAAAAATAATTCGTCTTGACGAAATGCATCTGTTATAGACATTATTACACTTAACATCAGGTAGGCCTCGGGCTTATTCCGTCACCATAGCATAAAAGAAATGTGGTATATTATTTTGATAAGAACAATAACACAACCATTGCATACTACACCAATGCAATTCTAACCCGGCACCTCATATAATTTCATTTCATATACTGTATCAGGCGGATAGTTCACTGTAGGGGGTTTGCCATAATCCCCACGCTTGGCAGGCGGCTTGGGGATCGCGGTGTAACATATCGGTTCCTCAGAAAGTGCTGCTGCCCATCTTCTGGTGTGTTACCCCTTACAACAAACATGGGTAGAGATGGGAGGGTGACATTTTAGCCTGGCACCCCACGGGCAGACATCATCATTTCATATACTCATAAATAAATAAGATACTGAGTGCCTGAGCTATGCAAACCTGAATAAGACTTGCATAGCTCAGGCACTTTTCTCGATCGTGCGCTCGTAGAGTCAAGACCTCCTGAGGATGCTTCGTGTAGAATCGCAACGCGTCGAAAATTCTTCCGGTTTGGCTGCGTGGCGTTTGTGACGTCACGACGGCTTAGCAGGAAAATTGGGCGGAATTGTCACTAGATATATTTTTATATTTTTTAAGTGTTTTATTAAAATATTCATTTGATGTTTTCGTAAAATATTTTAAAAATATTTGTTATTATTAAATATGGATTTCCGCAAAGTAACGCCTGAATCTATTCATTAAAAATAAATATGGCTGTTTATAATGATTTAACAAAATCAGCGGTAAAACAGCGAAACAGCGGCAAACTGGTATTGAACAGGCTGAGTTTGAAAAATACGTAATTCCCGTATGTATAATACTCATCGCATGAGTTGATCATTAACATTAATTTCTTGTAATAAAAACATCAACATTTTAATAAAAGCTGAAGTATAATCGTATAATATTCTGAGAAACAAACACCTGCGTTCCTAATAAATGAATTGTTATAAATATATGAGAATCGACAGGTGTTTGAAACCTTATATGCATAGGTATCTATCTAAAGTTATATTTTTATTTCTAAGAAAGATAAGGTATAGGTCTTTGACCTTTGACTACTAATTCACCTTTCGGTAGAAGGCAGAATATAGGCTTGTTTTTTTTTATGCCTGATAGGTTAACCTTTGACCACTATCTCACCTGATGGTAAGTGATGATGTGGTCAAAGATGTTGTTCAGGCTAACCTAGAAGTACTGGCTCTCAAGGACAGTTGCCGGAACACACCGTTAGGTGCTTGGCGAGAGATTTTCTACTTGAGGGTGGTAGCTAGCCAGGTGGGCATTCGCAAAATGCCTTATCACCATGCTATAACGACTGCCATCCTAAGACGACAACCGGGACCGACGGCTTAACGTGCCCTTCGAAGCACGGAAACGCTCAGTAGTAATGTCACTAGCGGTCACCCATCCAAGTTATGACCGCGCGCGACGTTGCTTAAGTTTGCTGATCGTTGAGAACAGCTAAGTAAACTTCGCTACGAGCACTTCAAAACTTGTGAACTTGTTTTAAGTGAATGCTGCCGCCTTGAGCGGCCAATATTCAAAGAGCTCCACCAACACGCAGGGAAGCTGAAATACCTAGTAAGAATCGAACCCATAACCGCCTGATCGATAACTGACTTTTACTTCTTACCTAATGGTACATTTATTACTTGCTACGATCGATATGTCCTTTGTTATCATAGTCACATTTGGGGTATGTTCCATTAGTCGCTAAGAACGTTATTTTCGATAATTTTGATCACATTCTGCGTCTGTGGTTGTGATCACGTGATCGTTTGTAACTGTCATCCCCGTTAAATGTTTGGATAAGAACGCTAATAATGCCACTAAAATTTGCCACTTCTGTCACTTTTGACATTAGATCTAGCGTTTAAGGCGAAAATAACGCCAAGGCCCATGTGGAAAACTTTTTGGGAGTGTGATCGTTTTTAGCGTTTTTAGCGAATCTCACTCAAATGGTACGCACCCTTAGTTTCCTCCCACTCAGATTCGAATATTCTATCCTGCTTCCAGATAAAAAATTAAAGAAATCGATAAAATAAATTAGGTGGATTGAAAATAACATAAAAAGTGCAGGTAAAAATAATATTAAACTTATGAGTTCATAATAAAGCCTCAAGTATTGAGCGAGAATAAAACTAAGGGGGAGATTAAATAGGGTTTGTTCCACTTTGCCATACCTAAATTGTCCCATGAGTTGGTGGTGATCTCCTTTTCTGTGTGTTTTTTTTTCTAGTCCAAAAAAATATGGGGCCTCAATATTGTAGATTTTAGACCATTTTGGGTACTTACATGGTCTAACTTAAAAACTAAACTATACATGCATCTGAAATTTTGATATATTTTGTATCCTACCCAATATACTTATAACTAGCGGCCCGCCCCGGCTTTGCACGGGTATTAAACAAAAAATTCAACTTGTTTGAAAATATTCTATAGCCTATATTCATCAGGGATAATTCAGAATTCTAATGATGACAGAATTTCACAAATCGTCCCAGTAGTTTTTAAGTTTATTCGTAACATACATATATACAAATCTTTCCTCGTTATAATATTAGTGCAGGTTTAGATAAAAACTGAAAATTGATTCTCAATCCAATTTCAAATGCAGTTTTAGGCTGTGATTAGCACACTGATCAACCCTATCTATCTACATATGTGAATTAAACCAAAAAACATGTTTCTTTTCTTTTGGGCTGTTTTCATGCGGAACCAATAGCTAGGGCTAGAATCAACACGCGCTTGGCCATTTATTACAATAACCAAATTTCAAGAATTGCTATTTGAAATCACATTTGCAAATCAATTAAATAAATCTTTCAAGCACATCCGATAGGTGTCCTATTTTCACAACAACACATGGGGAACGCGTGGCCAGTGACGCACGAATACCGCAAACATGACGGCCGACTTGCTACAATATAATAGGAAACTAGACAAAACACTGTCCATTGGTCAACTAGGGCTTGGGGACATTGTGCTGATGTGATTGTCTTTTAGACAGAATGGGGTATATATTGCCTTTCTAATAAATTATTCTACCGTCCAATTTGTTTATTAAGAAAGTTTGTACAATACACGTTTTTAAAGTTATGTGACATAAAGGGAACGTATTGAAATGAAATAAGGAAATAATACTAATAGAAATAAGGAAATCACACTATCACTACATAGTATAAAACAAAGTCGCTTTCTCTGTCCCTATATCTATGTATGCTTAAATCTTTTAAGCTACGCAACGGATTTTGATGCGGTTTTTTTAATAGATAGAGTGATTCAAGAGGAAGGTTTATATGTATAATAACATCCATTAAATAGTGGAAAAATACTGTTATTTTTGAGGTTTCTAATGTGATATCGTAAATAATTACATTTTTTCCGCTTACATTGCCAACGCAGGCTGAACCCTACGATATTTATCAAAATAATGAATGAGATTTATCAAAATATTGTACACATTGAAAAGGTCTACAGAAAACTCCGCTATCGTATATGTCTATCTCTTATGGATATCCAAAAATAACATATTTTTGTCATTTACTTTTTACGACAACTAATGGCTAATTTTCGAAGCGATTTTAACTAATACAGCATGAATCCTTATCTAATTAAATAAATACATTGTTGATTTAATACAGGTCTATATGGCCCTTAACAGCATATGATTTAAATGAATATTATCGAAGATATTACAGATTTTAAAATTGCGGGACGTAGCGTTTGCAGCGTTCCCGGCCGGCGTATCGGAGAAGATGTATTGATTCCCCGAATCCCTCTGATACCATCGGATTTACCCTTCCAATTTAAACGTTTACAGTTTCCGGTACAGACATCTTTTGCAATGACCATTAATAAATCGCAGGGTCAAACCTTCAACGCTGCAGGCTTAGATTTGAGCGTTGACTGTTTTTCACATGGCCAACTGTATGTCGCTCTTTCAAGAGTAACCTCTAGAGAAAACATGTTTGTATGTCTAATGACAAGAAAGCTGTGAACGTTGTATATAAAGACATTCTGTAATATATTAATTGTTGTAAAAATAAAATAAATAGGTAAAAATTTAAAAACTAAATACGTAAAAATTTTGTGTATGAATTTAGATATTCCAAAGAAAGCAGGAAATCTTCATGATTTAGAGAAAGAAGAACTGTTTTACTCTAAATTTAACGCGTGCGGGCCACGGGCAGTAATGAATAAATCAAAACTACTGGATCGATTTATATCATTTTTTCAGAGAATGACATAGGTTATATATTTTATACCCGTGCCAATCGGCGCGGGCCGCTAGTATTATATAAGTGCGAAAGTTTGTGGGTGGGTGAGTGGGGGTATGTTGGATGCAGATCAATTAGGATCTTGTAACGGAAAATAAAACATAATTTGAACTAGAAAAAGTTAAATCTCGTTGCGCACTGCGCTTGGCAGCTTCGACCTTTTGTTTTTCCAAAAAATGTGAAACTTAGATAAAATAATACATTTCACATGGGATGCAGTTGGCCGAATTACATTTTTAAGGATTTAAATATCATTTTAGCGTGATGTGACAATTCACTATCGTTTAGGAATTCCAAAAATAATTACTGTACTGTATTACCCGGATAGTCCGCTGCTGAAAACAGCCTCCCCAAATTTGGGAGGTTGCCATAATCCCCACGCTTGGCAGGCGTTTTTGGGATCGCAGTGTGAGATATCAGTTCCTCAGAAAGTGCTGCTGCCCACCTTCTGGTGTGTTCCCCTTAGCCACCTCTTATGACACCCACGGGTAGAGATGGGGGGGTGACCTTCTAGTCCGGCACCCCACGGGCAAATATGATAACTTTTTTTGTTATTGTGACGAAACAGGCTTGAGGCCCACCTGATGTTAAGCGGACTAACCTCTGCCTATAACATATGCATTTCACCACGAGTCACGAACATCACTGCTTCCGTCACTTTGAGACATAGTTGTTAAGTCTCATGTGGCTATAATTTCACTGGCTCACAAGGACTACTGCCGGAACACACCTTTTAGTGCTTGGCGACAGATTTACTACTTGAGGGTGGTAGCAAGCCAGACGGGTAATCGCAAAATGCCCTTCCACCATGCCATGAAGCTCAAGCCGGCGGGGGGATCGAACCAGGGTAATGCGGCGCGGCAGTCCATAGCTATTACTGCTCGGCCATCATTGCTTCATGATGGCCGAGCGGTAGTAGCTATAGCCTATAGCAGAGCTTATAGGCCAGCCTTTGACCACTATCTCACCTGTTGGTAAGTGATGATGTGGTAGAAGCGGTTGTTCAGGCTAATCTAGAATCTGCTTAAAATTAAACTTTTATCTATTAATCAAGCAGTGAAAGTATGGATTTATTGTCAAAATTTCCGTACATAGAATACAGGGTTATTGGAAATTGAACAGGCGGGCAATCGCAAAAAGCCCTTCCACCATGCGGTGAAGCTCAAGCCGGCGGTGGGGATCAAACCGAGGTACTGCGGCGCGGCAGTCTATAGCTATTACCCCTCGGCCATCATAGCTTCACAAGCTCAAGCCGGTGGTGGCAATACTTTCCTGGATGATCCACACGCGCAAAGAGTTCTACTGCTGCTAAAGTTTGACCTCAAGTACACGTGTTCCCAACGGATATCCTGTACATCGAACTGCGTTTTTTTGCCTATACCTAGTTCTGTAACGTTAATGCTAATTAACTATACCAAACTATACATATACAATATATAACCTACCTACCTATAGAACACGAGTTACTAAACTTTCAGAGAAAAAAAATCATACATTGACTAATAACATATAATAATAAGAATAGTAGGTACCTACCGCATTAGTTAAAAATTGAGGCGTTACTTTGCGGAAATCCATATAATAATAACAATTATTTAATAAATATTTCAGGAAACCTTATATTAATATTTAAATATAGCACTAAGAAAATATAAAAATTATATCTAGTGACAATTTCGCCTAATTTTTCTGCTAAGACGACGTGACGTCACAAACGCCACGAAGCCAAACCGGAAGAATATTCGACGGGTTTCGCTTCTACACGAAGCATCCTCAGGAGGTCTTGATTCTACGAGGGCACGATCGAGAAAAATTATCGGCACGATTGGGAAAATTAGGCGGAATTGTCACTAGATATCATTTTTATATTTTTAAGTGTTTTATTCAATTTTTAATTTAGTGATTTAAAAAAAAAAAAGTTTTTATTCCCGCATTAGTCTTTGATCAGACACCTAAGATTTATGGATACGAGATATCATATTTCACTTTCAAAATGAAAGAAATAACAGAAGAAAAGTGAATAGTCTACGAAAGAAAATTAAAGATGAAATTTCGTTTCAGAAGATAAATCAACAGCTTATGTGAGCTATAAATTTTCAATTTAGGAGTTTATTTTTGTGTGCTACACTTCTTGCAATTTTTAAATTTAGAAATGATGACAGTGAATGTATAAGAGAGCAGTAAAACGATGAGCCATGTGTTAGTCTCCCATGGGCGGGAATAGTGACATGGGTAAAAATAATAACCATAGTATTCTCAACCATCAACATTTTCTTTTGTTATGTAATGATGAGACGAACATATGGTAAGCGACAGGCCTGATGGTAAGCGGCACGGCTGTCCAGTTGCACTGTCAACTTTCTCCTTCTGCTTAACACTGTGCCCGTCACTCCGAGACAATAACACAGTAGTGCTTTCACCACCTATTACACGAACTTCAACACTCCAATGTGTGAAATAACTTGTTGTAGTCGGTACCATAATGGTTCAAAAGGACCTATTATCACAAAAAAATTGACAAGTTATTTCACACATTTGAGCGTTTAAGTCTGTTCCATTTTTTGGTAAAAATATATTTTATCACCCTTTTTTAGTGACCCTTGCTACTTATGGGATCGATTGTTATTCACTGTCAATTACTATATCATCAAGATAGGAAAATACTTTCCAGTTATTAGTGTATAACTCAAAAACTGCTTGACTGAGTTTGATGAAATTTTAATGGGACCAAAAAGCATGCATCAGCTTTCAAATAAAATAAAAATCATCAGAATCGGTTGACCCAGTCAAAAGGTCTGAGCTAACAAATATAAAAAAAACAGACAAATTGAGTAATTTCTCCTTTTTTTGAAGTCGGTATAAAGGAAGATGATAGAAACTGGTGTTTCGAAATAATTACAGGCCGAATGTACCTAATGTCGATGAGACTGAGTAGGCATCTTCTGGCGAGAGTGTACCATCAGTCACTAAACACTAGTGTATCGTGCAACAGGTAAGTTGCGCACAAACTCAAGGTAAGCATAAAAAAAATGAATGACGTTTTGATCAGTCAGGCTATATTATATACTCCACTGCTGAACACAACCTCCTCCTTTAATGGGGATTTTGCCATTATCCCCACGCTTGGCAGGTGTCTTAGGGATCGCAGTTTAAGATAGCAGTTGCTCAGAAGTTGGGGTGGACCTGGCAGGTCCCCTGTATCTTCGTCATGGAGAAAGGTGCTGGATTGTGCTCTACACGTGCGCCGTTTACCGCGCAGTGCATTTTGAGTTGACCAGGTCTTTGTCCACGGAAGCATTCCTGATGACGTTACGTCGCTTCATAGCGCGCAGAGGACGTATGGACCTGATTCTATCAGACCAGGGCACCAATTTTCATGGTACGAAAAATTTACTCAATTCTTTAGATTGGGAGGAGGTCCAGAAACAATCCACTATCCGCCGCTTATCCTGGAAAATGAATGCGCCAACTGCTGCATGGTGGGGAGGTTTCTGGGAACGCCTCATAAGAATCCTAAAGGATTTGCTTAGACGGATCATAGGTAATGCTATTTTAACATATGAAGAGCTTCAAACGGTACTATGTGACTGTGAGGCTACAATGAATAGCAGGCCACTAACTTATATTAGCGATGATAAAGGTGAATACTTGGAACCACTCACTCCAGCATACTTTCTACAACCTATGCCAAATTCAGATGTTACAGATTTAGACGCAATTGATTCATCAAGTTTAAACAACCGTCTACAGTATGTGCAAAACATACGGGAACAATTTAGACAAAGATTTAAAGCAGAATATCTTCCTTTCTTGTCCAGAAGGGAAGGGAAAAGGTAGATGGTATAAACGTAGGTGATATAGTTCTAATTGAAACTGATGGAAAAAGGTTAAAATGGCCTTTAGGTATTGTTATAGAATTGATTTCAGGAAGAGATGGGATCCAGAGAACAGCCAAATTAAGAACCGCCACTGGTATAAAAGTTCGTCCAGTACAGCGTTTATTTAATCTCGAGATCAAAAGTAAACATTTTCCTTTTGATACAACCCCTGATCTTGTGCACTATGATGACATAGCTGCAACACCAACAACACCTGGAGTAACTGCTGCACCTGAACCAGCATCACAACTCCATGATAAACCTCTGCGTTCTACACGTAGTGGAAGACAGGTAAAATTACCTAATAAATTCAATTTGTATGTTTAAATTATTTTGTTGGGGAAATCAAAATTTACCTTATGATTATATAGAACAGTTTAAAACACATTTGCTATGATAATTTCATTTTGTTCTGTCAGTGTAGATATTATGTTTGGTAACAATAAATATATATTAAACACTCAAGTGATTATGTATAAGAATAGAATTGTCATTGCGAGGTTAATGTAACACTATATACATACTGGAGCTCAACTCATTTTATGCTTGTTGTTAAATAAAACAAAATAATGTGCGTGAATACTAATAATAAATATTGCTAATTAAAGTTGTATTGTTAATGTATTGATTTGTGAAAACATTGTGATTTAGTACATTAAAATAAGAAAACGCCATCTAGTAGTCGATGTGGAACTTGATAGTGTCATCTAGTGATAAGTAGCTGAATCTAATAATGTTACCAGTTGAAACTAATTTAGTAGAAATTATTGCATTAGAAAATAAGATTTCCATTGTTTTTCGGCGTTTGGAGGATGTAACAAATCGAATAATGCACTCGATTCTTTTTCTACCTTTTGTAATCTGTGACAGTGTTGTGCATCCCTAATAAGCTTTTAACTTAAAACTTTTGTACAATGCAATTATTCGAAGCGTCTTAGACTATGGATGCTTTCTTTTGGAACCAGCTAACAAGCTAAGCCTTAGTAAACTTGATTTGATACAATCGAAATCTCTTCGAATTATCACAGGGGCTATGAAATCTTCTCCAGTCAATGCTCTCCAAGTTGAGTGTGTTGACCCTCCCCTTCACCTTCGCCGTCAATTCCTTGCTAACAGATTCTTTTTCCGATTTATCCAATTTTCTAATCACCCTTTGATTCCAAAATTACAACTGCTTCATCAATATGTTAACTCTTCTCGTTTCTGGAGATGTAAACATTTTCCTTTGCTTATTAAAAGTTACGTTATTTTTCATTCCTTAAAAGACCCTGTTTATCGTTCTCAAAAACTTCCAATTTTCAATTATGAATTTAATATTATTATATCTCAACCCCATATAATTTTAGATTTTTTTTGTAAAGGTGACCTATATGCAGATGAATACTTCCACGAGCTACTTAAAAGAGATTGGCGTGATTGGCATACGATCTTCACAGACGCTTCAAAACTTTCACCAGTTGGCTGTGTTGGTTATGGCATTTTTCATGCTCAATACGATATTGTTCAAAAAATTAAATGTCCACCTGAATCATCTGTTTTTACTGGGGAATGTTTGGCTATCCTTGAGGCTATTAAATATATCCTTCTCTTCAAGCTGCATCGGTCTATTGTATTTTCTGATTCTCGGAGTTCTCTCCAATCATTACTTTCGAATCCTTTTACTTCTAATTCTCATAATCCAATTTTATTTCAAATTAAAAGTTCTATTGCTGAATGTTATACTAAAGGTTTTGACGTTATTCTTGCCTGGATTCCCAGTCATGTTGGGATTTCTGGCAATGAACGCGCTGATAAAGTTGCTAAAGATGCAGTTGTTTGTGGAGATAAGGTTCCTTTCATTAATTACTGTCATGACTTATTATGTCTTCCAAAATCTTATTTATCAAAGTCTTGGTCATTACATTGGAGAACCAGTAGTCGGTCATCTGGATCTGGCTTTGCTAAAATTCAACCTTTGATTCCGGATAAAATTAGGCAAACGTTTTACTTCATCATTAATCCGTATGAGGTTGGGTCATTGTTGTACTCCTACTCATTTAAAAAAGATTCACGTTAAAGATTCTTCTATCTGCGAATGTGGCTTGGATGAGGGGGATCTCAATCGTATATTCTTTTCATGTCCCCTATATAACCATGTAGCGTTTTATTTATGCCTTGAATCTTTAAAACTTTCCTTTCCAACTTACATGCCTGAACTTTTATCGTCTAATAATATTGATATTTATAAAATTTTATCTGACTTCCTCTCTCTTAATAATATTCATTTATAATAAGTTCTATTTATATATTATGTTAATATTAATCATTTAAATTTTATTAATTATGTAATATCTTGCACTTCTTCTTTTATAAAAAATATGTTTATGTTAAATATTTCTTGTATCTGTCTATTTATGTATCTGCATTAGTTATTCTGCGGGGCGATCACGTATCTTCTGTAGCAATGAATTGCTGATTGCAACAATCAAAAATTACAGTTTGTGGCAATGAAATGAAAAGTCAAAAGATAGATAGGTAACAGACCTTCATGCGCCCAAACGTTAGTCGCCGACTGTTTGTTTTCTTTTATACCTAAGACGATAACTAGCATTTGTAATAACATAGTATTTATACAGGTTGTACTCCTGTGAGTGGCGGAAGATATATATTGGGCTAATTTGTGTTAAGGGAGGAAGAAGAAATTACTACTTGTATTTTAAAATAAATGCCAAAAATCTTAAATTTTGTTTTAATTAGATTTTAGAATAATAATAATATGAAATAAATGGAAATACTGACCATGGGAGTACAACCTGTATATATACTATGTTAATGCAAACTCCTTAGTAGAATGGATGGTACGAAATTTTAAATTCGATCAAAGTATATGCCAGTTATCGTCTCAGGTATAAAAGAAAAAAAAACTGTCGGTGACTAACGTTTGGGCGCATGAAGGTCTGTTACCTATCTGTCTTTTGACTTTTGTCAAAATCGGTCAAAACTGTCATTTTTGATTGTTGCAATCAGCAGTTCATTGCTACAGAAGATACATGATCGCCCTGCTGGTCATCCCTGTTTTATTATCAAAATTTCGTCATTGTAATTCTTGACGTGAAACTGGCACAAATGTCATTATGACAATTGCCATAAAAAAAAAAAAATTTTTTGCATGTTGGCCTGGTGCAAAATGCCCGTTGCCCCTGCCTTTTGCAAATGCTCGCCTTCAAGTAGAAAATCTTTATATCAAGCAACTATAAACGGTTTTAATCGCGTGTATAAATTTGAATCAATAATTGAGCTGAGCGGTAACAGCTATGGACTGCCGTGCTGCAGGTCCATCGTTCGACCGGCCTGAGCTTCACCGCATGGTAGAAGGGCATTTTGCGAATGCTCGTTGGGTTATCTTCCACCCTCAAGTAGAAAATCTGCGGCTAAGCACCTAACAGTGTGTCCTTGCAGTAGCCCTTGAAAGCCAGTAAAATTACAGATACATGAGACTTAACAACTATGTCTCAGGCAGCGTGACGGCGCAGTGCAGTTCGTCTGTGACGAAATGCATCAGTTATAAGCAGAGGTTACCACGTAAGATCCGGTGGGCCTCGTGCTTTTTCCGACAAAATCGCATAAAAAAGAAAAAACATTAGGGAATAATAAAACTTATAGATATTTACAGCCGTGCGTATTCAGACCACAGATAACTTAGTATGTAGATCTAGACTGGAGTATGCAAAAGAAACTCTTAAGGGCCTCCAGTCCTCCAGATGGTATGTTACGTTTCTGATTTTGCTATGGTAAAATATTGTGTTATTTTTTTTCTTTGTTGTGCTTGTCCATTTTGTATTGCCTACTGCCTTCTTAATTTATAAGAATTTCTTAATAATAACTATATATAAAGAATTATATGGTTGATGTGACACAATGTTATCGCACTATGTATTGCCTAAGGGATACACGCGTCGTACTGGGAAGCGACTTAATGGGAATTATTAATATGGGTATAATAACGTTATTTTCGATAATTTTGATCACATTCTGCGTCTATGGCTGTGATCACTGTGATCGTTTGTAACTGTTCTTCCCTGTTCCATTTAGGATAAGAACGCTAAGAATGCCACTAAAATTTGCCACTTCTGTCACTTTTGACATTAGATGTAGCGTTTATGGCGAAAATAACGCCAAGACCCATGTGGAACAACTTTTTGGGAGTGTGATCGTTTTTAGCGAATTTCACTTCAAGTAAGCACCCTTTGTAGATCTCTTTAGTATGCGGTAAAACATTTTAAACTGTTAGATTTTCTATATGGGTAAACTTTTCAAAATGGGACAGCAAAATGACTTAAACAATAGTAATAGTAGCATATATATTTTATTTTTATATATTCACGTACACATTAATACTCTTGCATTTTGTACATACTTATTTAATTTTTCTATAAAAGCCTTTATCTGAGTAATTATTGCCAGTATTCAGTTGGTTTTATATGGTTAACTGACAGTGGGATTTACAATTTTCTGTTTATTCATAGATCAAAACATAGATATACATCTAAACACCTTTTTAAATAAATTACATGATACATTTTATAGTATTTACAAAATACGTTCCCGGGCGGGAATCGAACCCGCGTCCTCCAATTTAACGCCGGATGCCTATTCCACTCGGCCACCGGAACATACTCGTACGAGCCGAAACTTTGTGGTCCAATTGTATTACCGTCATAGGGGGTGTTTAACACCCCCTTGTTTATATTGGTTTTGCGAGTTATGACCTCAACGGTAGTGGAAGGGGTAAATT
This sequence comes from Plagodis pulveraria, assembly GCA_963890685.1. Classification (NCBI taxonomy): domain Eukaryota; kingdom Metazoa; phylum Arthropoda; class Insecta; order Lepidoptera; family Geometridae; genus Plagodis; species Plagodis pulveraria. The sequence goes on along the minus strand of OY982976.1, from coordinate 7,191,303 downwards.
TCTCGCACTGTAAATGCCTATCATATTCTCTTGCCACACCTGGAAAAGCAGTCAGTAGCATCTTCGGGAACTTATCTCTTGCGCTAAAAATACTTCTCTATCCCAAACCTCAATCCACCAAAAATATCTGCCCATTCAATTAAGCATTTACTCGTGCTCTACTTGAAAGGGTGAGCAGTATAATGTCTTTGACAACAATTTTCTCTCTTAAAGATTTCTCTTTCCCAAACAGTATGATATCACAAAATTCCACCCAATCTCATATGCAATAATTCTTGGGGTGCTTGAAAAGGTAAGCTGTAGTGTAAATGGGCAGTCTATATAACAAGCACCTTTGATAAGATTTCTCTTGTGTTTAAGACTTTTCTCTCCAAAATAATACCACCTCACTGCACCGCAAATTTCCCTCCACTCTCATGCCCTCTCATGTGCTCTCTCAACGTATAGCTTCTAGCAAACGTCTTACTACAAAACGAGCATGCAAATGCTTTCACCCCCGTATGCTTCAGCATATGTTTCTTCAAACCATGATTAGTTATAAAAGCCATACCACATTCCGAACACTTTTTGCTTTTATGCCCGTGCGTCTGTCTTATATGAGTAGCTAAATAATGCTTTATTTTGAACACCCTAGGGCAAAAAGGGCATATAAACTTATGCGTTATATTATGCTCTTCAGACATATGTTTGATCCTTTGATTGTAATGCTTCATAGTTTTAAAGCATATTTGACATTTTATTATCCGTTTATAATGAGATTCCATGTGGTTCGCTACAGCCGTTTTGGTCTTCAGAACTTTCCCGCATTCAGTGCAAGGGAATATGCCCATTTCGTGCGTTCTTTTGTGTACATTCAACCGTTTTGTATTCATATATGACTTGCCGCATACTTCACATATGCAATTCGGATAGTGTTCATTAAGATGGATAGTCAAAGATCTGAATACGTGAAATTTGTCATCGCATATGTGGCACGCATATGGGCTTTTATTTATCTTGTAATCAGCAATACATTCTTTGTATACAACTTTGCTGTGGGTATCTGAGTAGTGTTGAACCATATTGCTTATATCTATAAGGTCGATATTACAAATTTTACATTGGAATTCACTGATGTCTATCTGTAAAGTGAGCGGATATCTCTTTATCCGGGATAGGTCTTCGTGTGTATGATTTTCTTTCATGTGCTGTTTGAGTACACACATCTCCATGAAGTCTTTGGTGCAGTAGAAGCACTGGAACCAACTCTTATGATGCCTGAAAGGGCAGGCTGTAGTGTATTTAAGAATCGTTTCGCATGTTGTTTTAACCCGTTTGCTCTTGGATATCTGCTTGATTTTCTTCGGGCCTGAAAATAATTATTATGCATATCAATATCAGACATATAATAGACAGTACGGAGTCTGGAGCTGTAACTGATAGATGTCAATAGACTCGCCACCAATACTTACTAATACCATGCAAATTTCACTTACCTTTAGGTGAGATTGTGGTCAATGGCTACCCTAACCACCAGTGATGGCTCAGTAGCATTGGCGGTGGACTGCCGCACAGCACGTTCGAATCCCGCCGCGGGCTTGAGCTTCACCGCATGGTGGTAGGGCATTTTGCGAATGCCCGCCTGGCTAGCGACCACCCTCAAGTAGAAAATCTGTTGCCAATCAGCTAACGGTGTTTTCCGGCAGCTGTACTTGAAAGCCAGTAATTCTAGGTTAGCCTGAACAACATCTTCGACCACATCATCACTTACTATCAAGTGTTTAGCGCTGAAGTTAAAACTGCAAGTTATATAGATTTGTGGAATCGCTTAGAGCCCTTCATTTTGATACCCCATACGATGGGTTTCGGAGAAAAAACATATTTCCTTCCCACAAAAAGACGTTTACAATCCGCCACATCGTTTTCAAGAAGAATTTAATGACATATCATAAATTGACAAGTAGAAAATCTGTTGCCAAGTACCTAATGGTGTGTTCCGGCAGATGTCCTTGAGAGACAGTAATTGTAGGTTAAACCTGTTAACACCTTCAACCACATGATCACTTACTACCAGGTGAGATTGTGGTCATAGGCTTACCTATCAGCAATTAAAAAAAGACATTTCTTGTGTGGAACTCACCATATGTTATTTTAGTTTTCATCCCGGAATCATCTCGTTCCACAGCGTCTTTACCAACATCATGTTTCTCCATTTCATCGGGATCCTCCACATTTGTCTCATCAATTTCATCATCATCACAGCGATAAACAGCTATACATTCTTTACTTACAATCTTATTGTGTACCTTAATGAAATGTTGCATCGTATTCTCTATATCAATAAGGTCTATATCGCAAATGGTACATTTGAGCTGTGATATATCCAAATCTAAAACACTTATAGTGTCTATGATTTCTGATAATTGACTATGATTGTGTGTTTTTGTATGTTCTCTGAGTGTTATGATATCTTTGAAAGTTTCATCGCAGTAGAAACATTTGATTTCGCTCTTGTTTCGTTTCAAGGGGATCGCTGTTGTGTTATTGAGAATTGTATTACATGTCATCTTAAAAAGAATATTGTGTTTTAATGGCATTGATTCGTTTTTGTTTTGGTTATCTGAAAATAAAAGACGAATAAGTATCCTGGATAATTCTGCAGGGTTATTGGTAAAATGCCAACAACCTCTTAGGTTTGACTTCTGCTAATCCTAACAAACATTTTGAGATGACTGTTTTAGTTTTTTTTGTGTTTTTATGCGTTTTTGAATTGTATTACATGTTAGCATTTTTCCAATAACCCTGTATAATGGATGATCCTACCCATATTGGGACGACTGCTAAGCTAAACGTAGTAGTAAATAGACCAAATAGCAGTATGTCAAACATCTAAATGGCATTTTTTTTTTTATTACTGATTGGTAAGCCTTTGACCACTACCTCACCTGATGGTAAGTGATGATGTGGCCGAAGATGTTGTTCAAGCTAACCTAGAATTACTGGCTTTCAAGGACGGAGCACACCGTTAGGTGCTTGGCGGCAGATTTTCTGCTTGGTAGCTAGCCAGGCGGGCATTCGCAAAATGCCCTACCACCATGGTATAACGACTGCCATCGTAAGACAACAAACGGTACCGACGGCTTAACGTGCCCTCCGAAGCACGGAAGCGCTCAGTAGTAATGTTACTAGCGGTCACCCATCCAACTCATGACCGCGGCAGACGTTGCTTAACTTTGCTGATCGGTGAAGAACAGTTAAGCAAACTTCGCTACGAGCGCTTCAAAAGCGCGGTATATCGTTTATTACCGACTTCAAAAAAAGGAGGAGGTACTCAATTAGTTCTTTTTAATATATGAAAGGTTATAATATATATACATACCTTTATCTATATTATTAGTATCCGCTGTTGCACCAGGTTTCGCCTTTCTATTTCTCTTTCTATTAGAATTTATCATCTTTTTACGAGTTCTGATGTCTTGTCTATTTTCATCAATACTACGCTTTTTCAAGAATTGTTTCCTCGAAATTTTCATTCGCTTTTGAAGGTTTTCTGGTGCATCTTCTTTATTGTTTGTCATTAAATCTTGTGTATCTGACGTTTCTTTAATATCGCCGCTATCATCGTCGTATTCATTTTTGACATCTTTCAAATCTGAAATATAAGAAATATATCGATGTACGCTATAGTTTGACCAATACCCACGGATTTAGGAAGGGAGGGGTTGTGCCGAGAAGGCGGACGGAACCCGTGTCGCAGCAACGAGTTCCGAGGAACTTGTTCGTTAAAATCGTAAATATCGGCGCGTCAGTCGCACTTAGTCTGACTCCATAAATCAAAGGCCTTTGATTAAGGAGAGGAACGATGTATGATGCAAAAATATATTATTAAGATACAAGGTATGATGCAGAAGCATTTTATTAAGAGACGAGTCATGGATGCAGAAGTATTTTCTTAAAATACAAGGCATGATGCAGTGGTATTTTATTAAGAGACCAGGCATTATGTAGAAGCCTTTGATAAAGGAACGATGTGTGATGCGAATATATATTATTAAGATACAAGGTATGATGCAGAAGCATTTTATTAAGAGACGAGTCATGGATGCAGAAGCATATACTTCAAATACAAGGCATGTGGCAGTGGCATTTTATTAAGATACCAGGCATTACGCAGAAGCCTTTGATAAAGGAACGATGTGTGATGCGAATATATATTATTAAGATACAAGGTATGATGCAGAAGCATTTTATTAAGAGACGAGTCATGATGCAGAAGCATTTTCTTAAAATACAAGGCATGATGCAGTGGTATTTTATTAAGAGACCAGGCATTATGTAGAAGCCTTTGATTAAGGAACGATGTATGATGCAGTGGCATTTTATTAAGAGACCAGGCATTATGCAGAAGCATTTTATTAAGAGACGAGAAATGATGCAGAAGCATTTTCCTAAAATACAACGCATGATGCAGTCGCATTTTATTATGAGACCAGGCATTATGCAGAAGCATTATATTAAGGAACGATATATATGATGCAAAAGCATTTTAAAAAGAGACAGGGTATGATACTTCTGTCATCATGCCTACCTCTATTCTTACTGACTGTGACTCACCGCCATTCTTAATAAGGTACTCCTTAAAACTGTCTTCCGCTTGCAACACTTGCTGCTTGAAACGGTACGCGTATCGCAGACGTGTCGCGCAACTGTCGCAAACAAATCTACTCGGGCCCCACTCCGATATGTTTGACAACTGTAATGTGTACAAAATACTTTTACAGTTTTAATATGTTTATGTTTGCAATAACGCATGCATATATATTTGCAATGAAGCAATGATGGCCGAGCAGTAATAGTATTTTTAAAGCGCTCGTAGCGAAGTTTACTTAGCTGTTCTCAACCGATCAGCAAAGTTAAGCAACGTCGCGCGCGGTCAGGAGTTGGATGGGTGACCGCAAGTGACATTACTACTGAGCGTTTCCGTGCTTCGGAGGGCACGTTAAGCCGTCGGTCCCGGTTGTCGTCTTAGAATGGCAGTCGTTATAACATGGTGGTAGGGCATTTTGCGAATGCCCGCCTGGCTAGCTACCACCCTCAAGTAGAAAGTCTGTCACCAAGCACCTAACGGTGTGTTCCGGCAGCTGTCCTTGAGAGCCAGTACTTCTAGGTTAGCCTGAACAACATCTTCGACCACATCATCACTTACCATCAGGTGAGATAGTGGTCAAAGGATAACCTACCTGGCATAAAAAAAAAAAGCTATGGACTGCCGCACCGCAGTACCCTGGTTCGATCCCCACCGCCGGCTTAAGCTTCACCGCATGGTGGAAGGGCATTTTACGAATGCCCACCTGGCTAGCTACCACCTCAAGTAGAAAATCTGTCGCTAAGCACCTCACAGTGTGTTCCGGCAGCAGTCTTTGTGAGCCACTAAAATTACAGGCACATGATGAGACTTAACAACTGTATTTTAATATCGTTATGTTTGCAATAACGCCTGCTAAGCGGATTACATTATAAATATACGATATGGGGTATGCTAACCAATTGAGCTAACATGACATGACGTCATAACTCAAATCTTTCCCATCGTTCTTTAACCATCGTATTGGGATTTGAGTAATGACGTCAGGTCATGTTAGCTGAATTGGTTACAGCATACCCTGGCTAAAGGGGTGGATGGACGCGGGTTCGAATCCCGCACATGACTTAAATTTTTCCTATGGTACATTTTTTAATTAACAACTGTATGTCTGAGGGTGACGCGCGCAATTGGGTGGGCCTCAAGCTTGTTCCGTCACAATCACATTTTTTTTTTATGTTATTGTAAAGGAACAAGCTCGAGGCCCAACTGATATTAAGCGGAATAACCTCTGCCTAGAACAGATGCATTTCATCACAAGTAACGATTTGCACTGCGCCCGTCACCTTGAGACATAATTGTTAAGTCTCATGTGCCTGTAATTTCACTGGCTCTCAAGGACTGCTGCCGGAACACACCGTTAGGTGCTTGGCAAAAGATTTTTTACTTGAGGGGGGTTAGCTACCACCAGGCGCCGGGCGGGCAATCGCAAAATGCCCTTCCACCAAGCTAAATAAATTTATTTTTGAAGCGCTTGTAGCAAAGTTTACTTAGCTGTTCTTAACCGATCAGCAAAGTTAAGCAACGTCGCCCGCGGTCATGAGTTGGATGGTTGACCGCTAGTGACATTACTACTGAGCGCTTCTGTGCTTCGGAGAGCACGTTAAGCCGTCGGTCCCGGTTTTTGTCTAAGGGTGGCAGTCGTTATAGTATGGTGGTAGGGTATTTTGCGAATTCCCGCTTGGCTAGCTACCACCCTCAAGTAGAAAATCTGTCGCCAAGCACCCAACGGTGTGTTCCTTCTAGGTAAGCCTGAACAATATCCTCGACCACATCATCACTTACCATCAGGTGAGACCATGGGGTAACAGTGTAAATGTAAATGAACTCTTTATTGCTCAGAAGAAAATAATCCGCATTCTTGCAAATATCAAAGCTCCAGACATCACAAAAATAGAATTTCATAAACAATATTTTATAAAATATAAAATCCTAACTGTTGCGTCCATCTTTATCCTTGAAACTTGTAATTTCGTTAAAAAATACCCTGAATATTTCATAAAGCTTGCAGATAAACCACGACATTACCCGCTCAGGTTTAGACATAACTTAGAAGTACCTAAGTGCAGATTATTAATGCAAAGTAGCGGTCCCCATGCAATGGCCATAAAAATATATAATAAATTACCGGACGAATTAAAGAATGTTGATAATGAATATAACCTTAGTAAAAAACTGAAAAACTTATTGATCGAAAAATCGTATTACACCTTAGAACAATATCTATGTGACAAATATTAATAAATCGGGCCGCTCCACACTAACTTGCCATACCCAATCCTGGGTCATTATGTAGTGATATGTAAATAGTTATTAAGATACCTACATAATACGCAATAAATGATTTGATTTGATTTGATTTGAGATAGTGGTCAAAGGATAACCTATCAGGAATAAAAAAAAATTACATAAAATAAAAGATATGGAACAGCCTTGACGCTTGAGCTGGACATTGAACAGCAATTACTTATAATATACTTACAACAATGCCATAGCAGTCTTCCAGCATCTGTAGGAGGACTTCCCTCCCTCCATCATCAGCCATGTATAAGGATGTAAGGTCACAGCTGCCAGTGGTGGTGATGCAGCAGCGACAAACATCGGGCTTGGACATCCACTCTGAAATCAGTGATGAAGTCAATTAAAATTTTATAGATACAAGTAATTGGCATACGGGTAATTATAAAGCAGTGATGGCTCAGTGGCATTGGCTATGGACTGCTGTGCCGCAGGTCCATGGTTCGAATCCCAACGCGGGCTTGAGCTTCACCGCATGGTGGTAGGTGTATCCCATTCCAATCTGCAGACCACTAGTACCACACGCAACAGTAGCCGTCTAAATGGAAAGATCACGTCTCTGCTGTATGTCAAAAACTAAATCGCTTCGTTTTTGCACTGAAGAAACTAAGGCAAACCGTTTCTGCTGAAGCTGCTTTAACAGCTTACCACGGATACATTTCATCGGTCCTCAACTATGGTCTCATAATGTGGGGAAACTCAGTAGACTCAGAGAAGGCATTCAAAGTGCAAAAAAGATGCGTCCGAGTTATCAATAAAGCATGGTATCTGGACAGCTGTAGGCCTTTATTTAGGCTTAATAATATTTTACCACTTCCATGCATGTATATCAGAGATTTATGCATATTTGTCAAACAAAACTCTTATTTCAAAGCTCGTAGTGAAATTTTTCCAAGACAAAAACGCAATCGTTTTAAAAACTTATTATATCAACCACGCTGCCATAAAGATATATATAAGAGAAATGTTTATAATATGTGCATAACTGTTTATAATAAATTACCAGACGAAATAAAGATATTAGAGGGTCATGTTTATAGGAATAGGCTAAGTCAGTGGTTATTAGAAAACTGTTTTTATAGCATTAAAGAATATATTGAGGTTTAGTAAGATATAGATGTAATTAATATTTAGATTAAATTGTTAATATTACTAGTGTATTTTTAGCATTAGCTTTAAATATTTGCACGTCTGCTTGCAGGTAGAATACAGCGACCACGCATTTTACACAAGAACTCAAAATGTACATACATGATTGTATTCTTGCAAATAAATTATTTGATTTGATTTGATTTGACACTTAATAGGTAGCTGTCCTGGTGAGATGTCAGCAGAAGGTCTAACAGGATAGCCTTTTGACTATGCAAATCTAGGATTCGAAAAGACGGGGTGGTAAATCGATGTCGTAAACAGATCTAGCCGCATAGGCCTCATGATGACATAGGCCTGGGGCTCCACGAGGTCGAATGACATACTAGAAGAGAAGAAAGTACAATAGACTTAGGTCACCACTTCACATTGATATAGAGTGAGAGAGAGATTAATAAAAGAGAGAAGCTTCTGTCATGCCAGCCCTATTTGGCTGTAGCCCATATGGTAAGAAAATTCACTTGAAGAGTCTTACCAACATGCAATATATCTTTGGTTGACACATCTAAAGACGATTTACTGATATCAGCTTTACATTCATCCATTTTATTATCAGTATTAACTATATTCACACGTAATAATGATGTACCACTGGGATTTTCTTTACAGTGATTATTTTCTGAAGTTTCATCAATTTCCTGAGCATCAACTTCCATTGAAGCGTAGTCTGATAGACCTTCATTGACTAATGCGTCTCCTTTCTTCACTACAGAGTTCTTCATTACCGGTGATAGTTCCAGCTTATTAACTTCTTGGGATTGGAAAATGTGTGGTACAACATCTTTCTTTAATCGTGGTTTGGTGTTTTTCCCTTCTTGTATCGCCATGATTTTATACTCGATATAGTTTTCGGTATCCTGTTCAAGCTGAAATAAAAAGTAATGATCACAAGGATGTTAAAGAAAATTGATGGAATACAAGAGTTTCTTAGCTTCTATTAATGTGTGGATCTCACGGAATTCGTTGCTTGCGTCCTAGCTACTTGAGCAATGGAATGGAGAGGTGCTTGTACCAGGGCTGTCAGATACAAAAATAAGATAATAGTATACCACCTGTAAAAAAGTAGTACATCTGGGTATTTTTTATAAAAACAATAGTACATATTAAAAATATTTATTTATTTCAAATAACGTATGCTTTTTATAAATTACATGCCATGTCATTTTAGGCATAATTTCGTTGTTTGGTTTAAAGTTTGCACAACTACTGGCTTCAGTTAAAATACATATATTTTATTTGGCAAGTCTGGTAATTGATACTTTCATTGGACAAACTATTACTAGGTAATTATAGTCGTAATCATATTAAGATTTAATTCATTGCACGTAGATACTAGATAGATATATGATTAGACACAGTCACACTTGTAAAACACACACGTCACACACCTTTGAAGAGACGAGGCTACGTAACCTGAATCAAGTGCGATTACTAAAAGGTAACCTAAATTGAGAATCCCTTGATAACAAGTAAGTTATCTTTAATAATGAATTTACAAAATATGCCGTATAACTAACGATCTGATAAGCTTAGGAAACGGGGAAACCCCGTGATAGGTACTTATATAATAAACTGAATTGTGTTTTGAATTTCATAAGGTCTTGGATGGATTCATCGAGACCTAAAATCAATTGATGTGTTTGACTAAAATAAGGTTTTAATAAATAGATTAAGTAGTACATTAGCCGTACGACTTTCGTATTGCGGTAGTACGGAGAAGAAATTCTAAAAAAGTCGTACAAATACTATTTAAATAGTACATCTGACAGCCCTGGCTTGTACACACAAGCAATTGCATTGGTCAGTACCCCATTGAAACTTGCAATAGTATCCAGGTAGTAGGTATATATAAAGCCAGGTCCAATGCCAATTAATATTCAAATCAATTAAACTTGGGCTAGTGAAAAAAATTTAAATTCTGAAATTTCTCTTTTTAGATTTATGCTTTTAGTTTGTCAGTTTTTTCTTTTCTTTAATATGATACTTTTCTCCATTTGAAATGACAAATATTTAAAACTCTGAATTATAGTATAATTTTAAAGCTCTGATTAAAACCTATGAAGAATTATTTTTTTTCTTTTGTGGGCTTTTACAATGTGGAACAACTAAAGAGCAAGGACCACTCGCAAAAAAGCTAGTTTTTAGGGTTCTGTAACTCAAAAGGAAAAAACGGAACCCTGATAGGATAGTTTGTTGTCCGCCTGACGTTCAAGACCCTTTTTCTCAAAAATGCATTAAGCTATCATTTTAGTCGGCTTCACATGGGTGTTAAACAAAACTCTCATAATTTTTTTTTTTAATATACATATTCTTTGCTTATTTTCATCAGGGATAATGTATGATACTAATGGTGAAAGAATTTTTCAATTCGGTCCAGAAGTTTCTATGTTTATTTGTTACATACATAAATACAAATCATTCCTCTTTATAATATTAGTGTAGATAAGCACTTATAAAACAAGAAGTGAGAAATATGTGCAGTAATGGATATTACAGCAAACATGGCCATAGACTGAGTTGTATCACACCATCATTTACAATCTATGTTTATGGCAAATGCTTTGGCTGGAAGAGAGGACTTTAAAAGTCAATATCTCAGTGATATAAAAAAATAATATACTGTATTAGCCGGATTGTCCACTGATGAACACAGCCTCACCCATTATGGGGGGTTTGCCATAATCCCTTCGCAGGCTTGGTAGGTGCAGAAAACACTGCTGCCCACCTTCTGGTGTGGTACCCTCAGTCGCCTCCTTTAACACCCACAGGTAGAGATGGGGAGTGACAATCTAGTCCGGCATCCCACAGGTAAAAAATAATATTTTAAGTCACAGCAATTATCAAACTCTTAAATTAATACACTTGTCACATATTATTATGTGAGTAAGTTCTGCTTAAAAAAAAGTTTTAATGTTATTAACCTAAAAATAAACTTACATCGAAATGATCTTCGCAACAGTATGAACGAGTTTTCAATTCTATTAAATCTAGTTTTCTGAGAACTGTCAACCACATTCTGTTTCTTTCTGGACCCAAAGGCACCGAGAAAAAATATTTGTTTGGTGTATTATCACTTGAATTTGTGCATTCAGGCACAATACAGTGTTTGTTCTTCATCTTTCGTATCATCATTGTGTTGCGACACAATGATGATCACAAAGTCTCACTAAAGTAACAAAAACAGCTTGTGTTATTGAAATTATATATATTGACTATTACTTTAACAAAATATATGATCAAACTTAACAAGTTATATTTTGGAAAATGTTACTTAATATAGATTTAGATTAGCTAACTCAAATATAATATAAATACTACACTTGTATAGAAATAATGTTTCGGTAGTTGGATACCTCAGAGAAATGAATAATATCTCCTTCTTAGTTTGTCAGAGTTAGATACATAAACATAGGTAAATTTCACAACTGTAAAGACAAAATCATGGAAGTTATTGATCTGTCCTCATATGATTACAAGCACAGGAAAAATAGCGAAAATTATAAATTTTCATTATTTATAATAATTTAAAAATGTGGAATTCATTTATCAATAAAACTACCAAAATTTAAGTTAAATACCTATAGATTTGTACGGAACCCACGGTGCGAGATTCCAACTCGCACTTGGCCGGGTTTTTCCTTATGAAACTACACACAATAACAAAGAGAATATGAAATGAACAGCATTGATACAAGAACTACGTAAATATGTACCTAATATATTTACATATTACAATGTCGATTAAATTGTTCACAAACAAATATATCAAAACAAAAAATCTTTATCCCTTCAGGGTTACTACTTGCTCACACAGATTTATGAAGTATCATTTTTCACGGGTTTGATTAGATCAGATTTTTTAGAAACCAATCACCAATGTCCAATGTTTCAGTATATACATGATATATACAAAGTTACTTTATATGGTCCAATGTTAGTAAACATTTAGGGCGGACTCCACTTGACGCTAATTTCGTTATTATCGATAATTTTGACCACATTTTTATGTTTATTATTTTTACCACTTTGGATCCACATTTAATATGAACCATAGACACAAAATGTGATCAAAACCTATTGGTCTCTGATCAAAACTATCGAAAATAACGAATTTAGCGTCAAATGGTATACGCTCTTAAAGAAAAGGCACGTTCAGAACCTTAGTTACAATTATAGTGCGCACTCGAAGACAGTTGTAGCCTGTATGCATTAACCTTGCTCCCGCGCATAACTATTATTTTTCCGCGTAAATGTTTATGTATAGAGACTGTGAAAATAACTTCTCACGATCACGATTAAAACACAGGAATAATAAAAAATTGCGGCACCAGGATATACATAACATTGTAACAAAGCAAACAAAAAAAAAAACTTTTGTCCTAGGGTTTTAACTGTACGCAATTTTTGTAATAAAGAGTACGATAATAAGCTAAGGAGCTTATTATCGTGCTCTCATTTTCTTAACAGGAAAATTCGAGTTGTAGGTACCGTAAACTGTTGCTACTTTGCCTGAATTTTGAGGTTTTGTGCTATTAACTTAATATTTTTTTAGAATTTCATTATTTTTTTTATTTAAGATCCAATTTGAAAACCTTGGTTTAGAGTCCTATTTTACTAACTATAAAAATACGTAAAATGCGATTAAAATAAGAATAGGACGGGCTCTCGGCTAACTTCACTCATTCGAGTACGATCAGAAGCACAAACTTAAAAATAGTACAGCGCCATTTATATTATAAGTAATTATAAATGACTTTTAATGATTGACATTAAAATGACCCGAAGTTGTTAATTTTAATAAATGTTTAAGTTTAAGGATGACAGCACAGACACCTTTTGGTTTGATGACATCGCGGGCGTCAGGGTCTTATTTATATTTCCCGTCAGTGTACTACGCGACACATTTCCGAGTGTTTGTTGATCTTCTCTTTTAATTTGTTATTATTAAAATACCCAAGTACAAAATATTGCAATCAAATAAAATCCGTTCAAATTATTTGTGTGTTTGCGTACAGTCACCTACAACTTCGTTTTCCTACATATGATTACTTGTTTTTTTACACGACTGCCTACAAAAAGGAGTGTCACGTTTTCAGGGTTCATGTTTGTATGTTTGTGAGTTTCTTTATTCAACCATAACTTCTAAACGGCTTAACCGATTTTAATGTATGAGATATGTATTGTTAGATTTACTTTAATAGCGCAAGTGACACTAGGTAAATAAACAAACTGATGGAATTTATACCACATATAGTAAGATTTTTTTTCTTTTAAACCCATCGTAAAGGTTTTAAAAGAAACGCGTAACGAAAATATATAATTTGCAGTCGGGTTGTATTTTTTTATTAATTTATACTTATCATATCTTTTTTTTGCACACTGTACCTAGTTCTAGTTTTGACGTCACAACATGGCGCTAGGCCGATCCTATTCTTATTTTAATCGCATTGTACAGAAATCAGCTCCAAAGTAGCAGACAAACTTCATGTTGAAGCAATAACATTGCCTGCCCAGAATTAAATGGTATAAATATAAAAAATAGATTCAAACATAAAACAGCTAGGCAAAGTTGTGTACTCTCTTTCCCATTTCAGAGGTTTCGCTCAGGGTTATCACAGAACAAAAAATAAATTATTTTACAAACTACTTAAGTATTTCATATTTAGTATTATGGTTAACCTTTGGTTAAAATATTATAATTATAATATACAGTTACATTCATAAAGAAACTATTTGCGGGGGTAATGCTAACAGTGTCAGTTATTTATTATTATCTCCATTACTTAAAAGTGTAGTAGGTAGGTATATCCAATTCTTTTTTTTAGATATAATTTTTTATTGAAACACAGTACAGATATATGATGAATTTCCAAAAATAAATGCAATAATGTCACAATCAGTGGCCTAATCGCTTATAGCTATCTCTTCCAGGCAACCATGTTTGGGAAGGAGCTGTAAATGAATTGTTATCACGGCTTGGTGCACTTAGGAGTGATGTATAAAATTATGCTCAACTATATTAACGTTTTTTTAAATTATTAGTTCTATTTAATTTACTACACTTTGTGTATATTATGTATATATATATATTACATACACACATACACTTACATATATCCAATAGATAAACAATACATACATATACATATAATCAACTACGAAACTACGATGACATAGGCTTAGCTGTAACTTATATGAGATACCTAAATAGCTTTGACACGTTGCTTGAAAGCTTCTAGAGTAGGTGCGCGTCTAACTTCAACAGGTAAAGAGTTCCAAAGCCTAACAGCTTCAGCAGTGAAGGAGGAGTAAAAAAACTTTGTTTTACATACTGGATGGACAAGTAACAGATTTTCAGATGATCTAAGCAAAAGTTCGTTTGTTCCATGAAGCTACGAAAAATATTGTCGGAAATGCGCGGAGGAGAGGGATTAAAAAGGAGACTGTAAAGAAGGGACAGTATATGGAAATACCGGCGAAAGCGTATGGGAAGCACTTGAGTTTATTGCGGAATTCGGAGACATAGTCATATTTTCGGAGGCCAAGTAGGTATTTTTTTCATGAAGGTTGTTGCATCTGTGTAATATTGTATTAGGGTTTCCAAAATGTTTTTCAGCGTCATAGGACAGCTTTTTGCATTGTACTATGTCAACCGCTTGACACGTTCAACATTTCCTCTGGGTAGTTTGCGTATTGACGACGCTGAAAAGGATTTTTTATCTTGTATGGAGGCATTTTCAACATCTATAAGCATGATTGATAACGTACGTATTTGACTATGTAGGTATTAGATGACCCTACAGATTTACATATTGCGAATATAAAAAATATAATTTAATATAAAAACCACAAAAAACACGAAATGTTAGTAGTTCAATTCCAAGCAAAAAGTGGCAGTCCCAGCCAAAATTATGTCGAAATTTTTAAAACGGCGCTTATTTTATATTTTTGAGTTTTTACAATCTCAAAGTCACTGTAAAAATGTATAATTTGGATTAAATAAAGAAAAACTTTTTACATTCAATCAGTCTTTGAGATGGGTAAAAACTGATAGGAATACCCACGAAATCAAATTTAACATAGCACGAAATTGGCAGAAGACTACTATTTTACGAATTTTGACACTCCCTGGCACCATACACTTTCTTGCCATTAGAATATGTGAGCATTGCCACACAACAAAAATCTCCCTAACAACAAAAACTATATTTAATACAGTTTATGAATGAAATTGAAAAAATACATGTTGTCAAAGTAGGGCCAGGTAGGTGAAATAGGAGCGATTTACGGTAATGTACATTTATGGATAGTGGTGACATATAGCCTTGGGATTGGGAACTTTTCAATGTCTCTCGCCTCATTCTGACGACTACACGCGAGCTTGTTCCGAGACGTGGTGATGCCGATGCGGCGCGGCGTTGTACAGTTTGCATTGTAGTTCCATACCATGAATACTTGAGGCACTAGAGTTGATTGAGAAACGCGCCAAAAGGTTAATAGACATCGACTTTCTGAAGGAGTCTCGGCTGTAAAGCCTCGAGCACTGCCGTAAAGTCGCTTGTCTAATTTCGGTGAATGTGCACAAGAACTGCACGACTTGGTTCCGCCGTCCCCTTTTTTCCATCGGATGTCCAGAAAAACGGAGAGGCGCCATCCGTACATGGTTGATATTCTCAGGACTCATACGAAGAGCTTCGCTTCCACTTTTCTCGTGAGTACTGCGAAGGAGTGGAACTCTTTACCGTGGTCAACGTCTTTCCCGATGAATACAATATGGGTGTCTTCAAATCGAGAGTAAATAGGTTTCTTCTAGGTAAGCGTGCTCCATCTTAGACCACATCAAAGCTTAGCATCAGGCAGGGTGTGGTCAAACCCGAACCTATATCGAATTAAAATAAACCGTCTTTAGGGTAGCCTTTGAATTCTTCATGGGCTTTAGTTAAGATGCTATGTTGAGACGGTGTGCTGTCGGGTAGTGACTGTTCACCAACCATTTACTCTTAAGTTTTCTGATTGAAATATTGTCATTATTGACGAACAAACCTAAGAATCTAGTTTCAAACTAAAATGCTCATTCTTCTAATCATAGACAAAAACGTCAACGCATAGAGAATTTAACCCACAAAACACTAGTCTCTAAAGAGAGATTTGATGTAACCGCTACGTCAATTTGAAAAGTTTTGTTGAAAAGCACAACACGTTATTATTAAGAACTTTTATCTTAGTTTTTGTTGACAAACACCGCAAAACCAAATGTTTTTTGTGTTTAAAAACAGCGCATAATGATTTTTTTATCATATACTCGTATTTATTATGAACGTATTTTTATAGATCCCTAGAAAATTCCCAGCATGTCACTTTACAGGCCTGAGGTACCCACTCCTGTTGAAAAACCCCTTGCCCGACACCCCAATATCCAGATTAAAGATATACATGCAAATAAAATGAAATATGGTCACAATTCGATAAATAATCCTAGATATCCAAGAAAAGATGAGAAGGATTCAAAAGTTGATCGGACAAAGTTTACCATAATTGGAGATCGGGTAACAAGAGAGTTTACCTACTGTGCTAATTTAGTAAGAGGCTTGCATAAATACAGAAAGAAAATATTTGAAGCTCCTGAAATAAGAGGTAAGTACAAGATAGTTAGGTAATTGAAAAAAAACAAACATAGGACATATTTGTGATTTGACGTATAATCTCCGTTGCACAAAGGGTTGCCAGATGTCCGGGAAATCCGGGATTGTCCCGGAATGGGGTGTCTTGTCTCGTGTCCAGTAATTTCGCTCTACTGTCCCGGAATCCTCGACTTTAGGTTTTTTCAATCATACAGACACCAATACTATGCTATACACGGCGCATGCCGGCCGGGTGTTTAATTGCCGTTTATTTTTTCCTAGGTACCACTTAATCTATATAAGTCTATATTATTAGTTTGTAAGTTCTACTGGAGGTTGGTCAAAGTACCAACTCGCCCCTTTCTGACCCCGGAAATGTCCAGGAATTGATATACCATGATCTGGCAACCCTAGTTGCACACCCGCACCACAGATCATGTAGGTAAGTAATGTTATTACTGTAGTTATTATTATTACTATACCCGCATATCGACGTCCCAGAGACGTGATGCAGAAGACTAGCATCACGTTCGTGACGAAATGCGTCTGTTATAGGCAGAGGTTAGTCCGCTTAAGAGGACAGGGAACAGAAGCACCCACAGAATAGGTATTTTAACAAAATGATGCTGTTTCGACGCTAAACGCCAGCCTCGCGCTCCGCGCCCCGCACCTCCGTCAAATCCTATAAACATATAAGTGTAGGTACTATGGAGAGACGTGCAGTCTAGTCACACGATCACAAATACTGTATCCGCGGCCGCTCTGCGTCGCGCGTCGTAGGCTGAGCGCCGCCAGTCGCCACTTACATCTCGTCGACTTGAGTAAAAATATGTCGCCTCCAGAGGCCATAGAACAAAACAATACAGTTTTGTCAGTTAGGTACGTGATGGACTAAAATAAATCACAACTATTTTTATCATATATGCATGGCCAACTTCAAGTAACTGGTAGACAATACTGCTTATTTGTAATATGGTCATCAATCATAATCATATGGGCTGCATTATAAAAATGAGCACGAGACGACCTGTTCTGGTCACAACGTATACAACCGAAACTAAAATAATGTTATTTTCAATGTTTGTAATATATTTATCAAATCCAAAAATTTTGGTCTTATTTTATAACTGACAGAAAAAACTAGGTTAATAGGTTCTCCTTTTTCTTTATATATCATTAGTTTTCATATAAACAATTCACAAACTAGAGAAACAAGTTTTGAGAAAATATCGGTATTTCAATACCCATTAATTCAAATTCCTTTAATAAAATGATAAAAATCAAAACCTACAAACCTGGATATTGACAACATCTATAACATTTCAAAATCGGTGGTGTTTTAGGGGGGGAGAATCGTTTTCACTTTTTGTATGAAAATTCGAGACTTCCTTCCCGTCTTAACATCAGGTGGGCCTCAAGCTGGTTCCTTCACAATACAGAAAAAAAGAATGCATATTTGCATAAAATATCAGACAAAGAATTATAAAATTCTCTATCGGCAGTGCTCTTTTGACGCGTCAACAAGCATCTAGGCATATCTAGGTCTTTATTCACCTTACAGTTGTCCCTATTTTAACCAAATGATTATGAAGTCAATTAACGCGTCATCAGAAAAATTACTTAATTTCGTGTTAATTTTGAAGGAATTTTGATATATTTTTACACTCAAACCGTATTCCCAACAAAATGGGACCAATAGTTCTTTAAAATATTTGATTTAGTTTGATAACCGCGCACCGTCCCCTGTGACGGTTAAAATAATACAGTTAGCGTAAAATTTTCGGCTCAGTCAAGTGATCCCCGATAACCCAATGGTTAGGGCACCCGATACGTAAAATCGTTGGACGTGGGTTCGATTCCCACTATAAGTAACAAATTTTGTATTGATTGTGTGAAGCGATTACTTATGCGGGCAGGCCAGGACTGCCAGACTTTGCCAGGGCGCAAAAAGACATTCAACTGGGATCGTATGTCTTCTTCTTCTAATTTTTTTTAAGCCATCTTCACTTCATTCACTTCCACACATTTAATCAATTTTGTCTATAACCTTCAATATTTTTTCGCAACGGGGAGAAAATTTTACGATTGAGCAGGCTACAGCAGAACGTTGATGTCGTGCCGTGTGGGACGTGCATTATCATGCGTTAGACGAAACGAATTACCCAAACGGCTTCGCAAAGGGATGATCACTTCTGAAACAATACTCTCCGCATAGATCTAAGCATTGAAGTTGCTCCTGATCCAAATAAGATCTGTTCTTCCACCGATCCAAATACCGGCCAAAGCCATTATTGTTTCCCCTCCATATAGGTGAACTTCTTGACATAATTTTAAACGTTCTTGACGTCCAGAGCTCCTCCAAACTCGAGTACGTCTTATAGAAGCACTCTTAGCGAAGTTTGCTAAGCTGTTCTTAACCGATCAGCAAAGTTAAGCAACGTCCGCCGCGGTCATGACTTGGATGGGAGACCGCTAGTGACATTACTACTGAGCGTTTTCGTGCTTCGGAGTGCACGTTAAGCCGTCGGTCCTGGTTGTTATCGTAGGATGGCAGTCGTTATAGCATGGTGATAGGGCATTTTGTGAAAGTCCGTCTGGCTAGCCACCACCCTCAAGTAGAAAATCTGTCGCCAAGCACCTAGCGGTGTGTTTCGGCAGCTTTCCTTGAGAGCCAGTAATTCTAGGTTAAACCTGTTTACACCTTCGACCACATCATCACTTACCATCAGGTCAGATTGTGGCAAAGGCTTACCTGTCAGCAATAAAAAAACAAATAATATCAGCCCACACACCGAAACTATACTCGTCAGAAAAGCACACGAATATAATTATTATTATATATTGCGACAATACCCGAAAACGTACTTGATCCCTAGGAAGTTTTGAATGTGTAATAAATGTTGCTTTATACTTATTCCAGGTGTAACGACAATAGAATGGCCGATGGTGCTGAACGACTTGAAGATTCGATTCGGCGGCTTAGCATTTTGCCTGAGCTCATCAGTGGCAGTTCTAATCAACGGTCAATTCCTTGGCGGAGAGAAAGAACTGCAGGAGTTAATCGGAGCTAAATACACTTACCATTTGAGCTTGGATTATTATAATGAGGGTGTTGCTGAATTTGCGAAATTTGTCGATGGTTCTGGGGTAAGAAAGGGTTAAAAATAAATTAATAAAACAATAGAAATATTCTACAGATTACTCAATTTTCAACTTGGTTGCACATTAGATTGAGATAGGGTATTTTGTGAACGTTCACCTTTCTACTACGACACTATTGTAGATACTCGGTCAATTTTGTTACTACTTGAAGCGCTCATAGCGAAGTTTGAGAAGAAGAAATTATATAATTAATTAAAATAAAATGAAATAAATAATTGAACTCGAGCACTTCACATTGCAAATCCTTTGTTCCTGCTACCTATTGCTTCTGTTACAATTGCGCTATTTGGTATTTACAGTGCACATTCAATTTTGGTGTATAATTACTACAGTTTACCCATTGACATTTGTGTGTGTTATTACTTCACATATACATGAGATTGGGTTTAATTAACATTTACGTAAAAGTGTAGCTGTCAATAGGTTTGATTATGTTTGATATGTGCTAAGAACAAGTTGGCAAACCCGCGAAATCACGTGAAATATATGTTTTTCTCAATAATTTAAGTAAAAAAAGACAAAATCATGATTATGCAGAAACAGCGCCATCACGCGGATGATTTTGCTTAACGACACCTAACGTTTAACCGCCCATACAATAAAAGAGATTTTCGCCGTACCTACCCAGCTCAATCGGATTCTGCGAAAAGTGTCTGTAACTTGCAAGATTAGGTTACAGATAATGGCACGAAACCCTTCGTGCGCGAGTCCCACTCGCACTTGGCCGGTTTTATTTTATTTTGTGTTTGTGACGGAATAAGCACGAGGACCTCATCTTAACAGTCTCTTGTGCCTGTAATTTATTATGAGATATTTTTGATTAATTTGCTCGATGTAAATATTCAAAACTCTATTCAAATCGTGCGTGTCGCGGTCCAGTGTAGACGCGGGCGGGCGCTCTTGTCTCAGAGTAGGTATTGTCTTATACTATATATTAGTTAGGTAGGTACCTTTTCTACATTCTCATAATATTCGTAAGTTTAGAAATTTATTGCTTGTATTATGTTGCAAACGTATGAAATACCAATGCAAAAGATTCCATAAATTAAACGCGTTTTAAATGTAACTAATTCATTAAATGAATAAAATATCTACATTGGGTATCGTAAATTATATTCTCCATTTCACTACCCTCCCTGTTCAACTTTATACTCTTATGCTCATCCAAAGGTGATCTGTAAGAGTTCGTTTTATATTATTGTGAAGGAACAAGCGCGAGGCCCACCTGATGTTAAGCGGTATCCTCTGCCTATAACAGATGCATTTGATTACAAGTGACGAACTGCACTGCGCCCAACACCTTGAGACATACCTGTTAAGTCTCATTTTGCCTGTTATTTCACTGGCTCTCAAGGACTGCTGCCGGAACACACCGTTAGGTGATTGGCGACAGATTTTCTACTTGAGGATGGTCGCTACCTTCCACCATGCGGTGAAGCTCAAGCTCTGGGCGGGATTCGAACCATAGACCTGCTGCGCGGCAGTCCATAGCCAATGCCACAGAGCCATCACTGCTTCACTGTATCGAGTGATAAAACCGCCATTGGCAAATAACTAATATTGTTCATAAGTTATTTACTGTTTTTTTTTTATCTTACAATATCGTTTCACAATTTTATTATATTTTCAGAGACCTTGTGCTTACATGAACATTGCGATCGGCGATGAACACGCCGGTACTTTGATATTCATGGTAAGTCAGAACATTATTATTGCAATAATAACAAATATTTTAAAAGTATTTAAGGAAACATTTAATTAATAAAATACTTTGAGACATGTCTCGATCGTGCGCTCGTAGAGTCGAGACCTCCTGAGGATGCTTCTTTTAGAAGCGAAACGCGTCTAATACTCTTCCGGTTTGGCTGCGTGGCGTTTGTGACGTCACGTCGGCTTAACAGGAAATTAGGCGGAATTGTCGATAGATATATATCATTTTTATAAAGATTTTTTAAGTATTTTATTAAATAATTAATTAAATGTTTTCTTAAAATACTTTTAAAATATTTGTTATTATTAAAATTGGATTTCCGCAAAGTAACGCCTGATTCTATTCATTATTATTATTGTAAATTATCAACACAAAATAAGGTGACGTCATCATTTACAAGTGTAAAACCGATTGCAAAATTATTGACCTTGTTTGTAGTACAACGCAAGTTGAACTATAGGTGTCGCTCCCGATACGATGGTTGAAGAACGAGAGCAAGAATTACAGTTAAGAGTCATTGTGTCATTTTAACTCAATTGGTTAGAGCATAGCCCGGCTAAAGGGGTGGTTGGACGCGGGTTCGAATCCCGCACATGCCTATAATATTTTCTCTTGTAAATGTGTAACCAAAAAAGCAATATGATAGTTGAATCGTAACAACCGATGGATACCCTTATTTCTTAAAGGTCCCACATACGTTACGAAATCGTATGCGATCAACGATTCTGTTCATAACTACATTTTCCGTCTACCATACACAGTAAGACAGATCGTAAATGATCTTCATTTGATTCCACTATGATTTCAACTGACAACGCATTAGCTATTATCGGCTCAGTGTTCGCCCTGAGGAAAATATATGAAAATAACGACGACGGACACGAAAATTTGTTAAAGCATTCTTAGTATAAGAATAAAATATAAAATCTTATTTTTTTATTATTTGTTATTCATTATTTTTATAATTTAGTAGCTAAACTGCATGTACGACGTGATCGAGGCGAACTTGTCGGCCTACCGCCAAATACGCTTGGATTGAATGGAAAATTACCGTTTCTCCAAATCGATATTTGATTCTATTTCGTTCAATTGTATTATTATTAAAAATTGTATACATAGATCTCCCACACACGATACGATTGATCCATTCCGTTTGACTGAGTTATTCAGTCAGATTGCATTTGATTTTGTAAGGTGTGTGGCAAGTTAGATAATATATCAGACTAAGGGAAAATGCCTTTGTTAGCAATTCAGGAACAATACCAATTGACATGCTTCATTTGTTAAGTTTTATTCAACCTATAGCTCTACTCCGACATCGTACCAAGAACTTGTGACAATTTCCTCCGGCTGTGCAAGGAGAAGAAGGGCGGTTACTCTGGCACTCCCATCCACCGCGTTGTCAAAGATGGCTGGATACAAGGGGGCGGCTTCGGTCTGAAGAACACTCCGTTTGATTGTGAGAACTTTCTGGTGCCGCATGACAGACGTGGTGTACTGTGCATGGCTAATGATGGGAGGTAAGAGAGCAAATTATCCTTTGGTATAAATAAAGAATTTTTTTTTAGCAATAAATAGAACCGACTTCAAAACTCAAATGTGTGAAATAACTTGTTGAAGTCGGTACCATGATGGTTTAGAAGTACCTATTATCACAATATTGTGCACATGGTACCAACTAAGTCAAGTTATTTCACACATTTGAGTGTTGAAGTAGATTATATTTTTAAGTAAAAAAAAATCACTCCTTTTAGTGACCCTTGCTACTTTTGGGATCGGTTATCATTCACTGGCGTTCTGAGTAAGCGCGCTCCATTATCGATCGCATTATCAATCAACATCAGGTGAGATAGTGGTCAAGTGCTACCCAGTTCAGTATAAAAAAAATATGAAAATACTGTTCAGTTATTGGAGTGTAACTCAAAAACGGCTTGATCAATCTTAATGAAATTTAAATTGGGATCACAAAGAAAACATCAGCGTTCAAATAAAAAAATAATCATTAAAATCGGTTCACCCAGTCAAAAGTTCTGAGGTAACAAACATACAAAAAAAGACGAATTGAGAACTTCCTTCTTTTTGTAAAGTCAGTAAAAAATGATAATACTTGTTTAATTATAATGAGGGAAGCGTGTGAAGAATAGGAAGGAAATTCTCGAAATTGACGTTTTTTTAATTCTGCCCTTTTCTCAACCGATTGCAGCCGGCATTAATGTTCATTAACGCTTTTCTATCAGGCGAACTTAATGAAAAACTATAAATAAAAACTAATCACTTATACTTTTTTCCATTGAAAATATTCCAGACATATAGATTGTTCCACCCAGTTCTTCGTTCTTCTACAACCGGCACCGTGGATGGTTGGCAAATACGTAGCTTTTGGCCAACTCATTGAAGGGAAAGGCACACTAGAAAAGATTGAAGCAGTGCCGACGTGGTACGAAGCGCCTACTTCACCCATCGTTATCTGTGAAGCTGGCATTTTCAACATGCAATGCCGGTATGTCATGATCAACAAAGGAACAAACGAGTACATCGATGGTCATATAGAAGACTTGAATGCTTTGGGAGAGTTACTCGTTGCGGTGAGGGTTTTATATTTTTTGTACTAACTCACAATACCTTGTACTTTTGAAGCAATGATGGCTCAGTGGCATTGGCTATGGACTACCGCGCAGCAGGTCTATGGTTCGAATTCCGCCCCGGGCATGAGCTTCACCGCATGGTGGAAGGGCATTTTGCGAACGCCCGCCTGGCTAGCGACCACCCCCAAGTTGAAAATCAGTCGCAAAGCACCTAATTGTGTGTTCCAACAGTTGTTCTTGAGAGCCAGTAATCCTAGATTAAACCTGTTAACATCTTCAACCACATCATCACTTACCATCAGATGAGATTGTGGTCAAAGGCTTACCTATGAGCATTAAAAATAAAAATAAAATAAAAGTCGCCAACGCATTCCGGTCAGGTGTTTATGCGTTCGGGGTTTGCGTTCAGTATATATATATATATATGTATATGTTCAGATTAGTTAATGGTTCAGAGGTCTTATAAATACGTGTATCTATTGCATATTGTGTATATAGATATGTGACGCAGTGCAGTGCTAAGGCTGGTTGTATCTTTGCATGGTGGAAGGGCATTTTTGCGATTGCCCGCCTGGCTAGCTACCTCAAGTAGAAAATCTGTCGCCAAGCACCTAACGGTGTGTTCCGGCAGCTGTCCTTGAGAGCCAGTGAAATTACAGGCACATGAGACTTACTAACTGCGTCTCAAAGTGACGGGCGCAGTGCAATTCATGACTTGTGATGAAATGCATCTGTTATAGGCAGAGGTTAGTCCACTTAACATCAGGTGGGCCTCGAGCTTGTTCAGTCACGATAACATAAAAGAAAAACTACGCTGATAAGAGATGGCATTCAATTTGTACATTTCAGCCTTACGACGCACACTACTCCTTGCGGCACCATATAGACATCGCCTCAACTCAAGCCAGTCAGCCAGCTATAAAAATTACTTACTGCTTGTTTGTATATAACGGTCGACTCGAGACATGTGACAATAGCTGTGACAGTTGTCAAGGTGACATTGGTACGGCGCGGTCTCGAGGCGATACGTGTGCGCTGTCTTTAAACGCTCACGTTTGTCCAGATATATTAAAGTCAGATATAATAAGTGGCAAGCTTATTGGTTTCTTAATTGTGATGGATCAAGCACGAGGCCCACCTGATGTTAAGCGGACTAACCTCTGCCTATAACAGATGCATTTCGTCAAGTCACGAATTGCACTGCGCCACCGTTGTTAAGTCTCTTATGCCTGGCTCTCAAGGACTGCTGCCGGAACACACCGTTAGGTGCTTGGCGACAGATTTTCTACTAGAGGGTCGCTAGCCAGGCGGGCAATCGAAATGCCCTTCCACCATGCGGTGAAACTCAAGCCCATGGCGGGATTCGAACCATGGACCTGCGGCACGGCAGTCCATAGCCGATGCCTCTGAGCCATCACTGCAACACTTGTCCTGCTAGTAGTCGTGAGATAAGGCGAAGAAAGAAATTTCTTTGATACGGAGTACAATCACGAACATTGATGGCTTTACGCGTTCGTTATGTTGGTTATAAATTAAGAGAAATAAACAGAATATAATCCTGTTGTTTTAGAATCTACTGGCAAATGTGTTTTTAACAGCTGAACTAAGAGATATAGAGCGTTTGAAGGAGGTAGAAGGGGAAGGAGCAGAATCTGTTGAGGAGGACGATGGAGTTGCCAGTGTGCGAGAAACGCAAAGGTATAATTTAGCCCATAAAATTTGTATAAAGGCAAAATTATCTATGCCTTTATATATTAGGTCCTTACATATGAAATTGGCGTTTTTCGTACTGGCCACTTTAATCACGAATTTCTCCTCTTTGGTAAGGAATTCCAAATTCAAATTTGTACAGCTATAGACTCATGTATTTGTGCTTCGATGATCGTCATTCATTTGTTTTTTTTCTTCTGTTTTTTTCTGTTTGCGTCACTCATTTTACAAAATGGAAAACCTTAAATATCGCATTATTTACGAGTACGAGTTCCGCCGTGGCACTAGTGCTGCGGAAACAACTCGAAGGGTGAATGATGTGTATGGCGGTCGTGTTGCAAAAGAAAACACAGTTCGTTTTTGGTTCCAACGTTTTCGTTCTGGAAATTTCAACCTGCAGAACAAGCCCCGTGGACGGCCTGAGACTCAAGTTGATAATGAAGAGTTGAAGGCTATTGTGGAAGCGGATCCATCGCAAACCACGTCCGAGTTAGCTGCAGGCTGCAATGTTAGTGATAAAACTGTTTTAATTCACTTGAAGCAAATTGGGAAGATTAAAAAGCTTGAAAGGTGGGTACCTCACGAATTGACTGAAACAAACCGGCAAACGCGCGTCGACTGCTGCGTTACATTACTAAACCGGCACAATAATGAAGGTATTTTAAACCGAATCATTACCTGTGATGAAAAATGGGTTCTTTACGATAATCGGAAGCGCTCAGCGCAATGGTTAGATCCTGGCCAGCCAGCCAAATCCTGCCCCAAGCGAAAATTAACCCCAAAAAAGTTACTTGTAAGCGTTTGGTGGACTAGTGCCAGTATTGTTCATTACAGTTTTTTCAAATCTGGCCAGACTATTACGGCTGATGTCTATTGTCAGGAATTGCAAACCATGATGGAAAAGCTAGCGGCTAAACAACCTAGGCTGGTCAATCGCTCCACGCCACTGCTGCTTCACGACAACGCTAGACCACACACTGCGCTACAGACGGCTACTAAATTAGAAGAGCTTCAATTGGAAAGTCTAAGACATCCTCCGTACTCCCCGGACCTTGCTCCAACAGATTACCATTTTTTTCGAAATTTGGATAACTTCTTGCAAGGGAAAAAATTCAACTCCGATGGGGCAGTCCAAATCGCCTTCAAAGATTTTATTGATTCCCGTCCGACTGGTTTTTTTAGTAAAGGGATCAATGAACTACCTATGAGATGGCAAAAGTGCATAGAAAATAATGGTACATACTTTGATTAATTAAATATATTATATTAAAAAATATTCGACTTTTTGTTCCTCCCATACAAAACGCCAATTTCATATGTAAGGACCTAATATTTTTACATTTGATGATTAGTTTTGTTTTTTACATCAATCTGGGTAGTATGTGACCACTATCTGACCTGATGTTAAGTGATGATGGAATCGATGATGGAGCGCGTTTACCAAGAAGATACAGAAGTATTCACTATTGTTTGCGCTATGAAATCCGTCACTAGAAAATTTACCTAAGAATAAAAGCCACCGATACAATTATTAGATATTGAAGTATCAATAAAGAGGCAAAGCAAAAAACCGGTCGGTAATCGTCGGGCTAAAAAGGTGGCCACGAACAGGATAAGTTAAGTATAGTTTAAGTGGACCCTACACAAAAAGATATACACTACATCTTATTGTTCGGATACATAATGGAAACTAAGGTTTTATAAATATATGCATGTTTCTGTATGTGTAGGAATAGAATACATGACTATTTCAGTTATTAGGTGTTGTTAGTTAGTTATTATTTGATAATTTTGACTAAATTTTGCGTGTATGGATCGACATTTAATATGAACCATAGACATAAAATGTGTACAAAATTATCGAAAATAACGAATTTAGCCTCAAATGGTATACGCCCTAAGCGTGAATGATACTGACTCCAGTCAGACACAGCCCGCAGTGCTTTGTTATGTATAATCTTCATGGCGCGAACTAATCGCTGAGACCCGATGTATTATAACAATATACTTAGATAACATTTTTTTTTTTTTTTTATGCCTGGTAGCCTGGTTAGCCTTTGACCACTATCTCACCTGATGGTAAGTGATGATGTGGTCGAAGATGTTGTTCAGGCTAACCTAGAAGTACTGGCTCCCAAGGACAGCTGCCGGAACACACCGTTAGGTGGCTTGGCGACAGATTTTCTACTTGAGGGTGGTAGCTAGCCAGGCGGGCATTCGCAAAATGCCCTACCACCATGCTATAACGACTGCCATCCTAAGACAACAACCGGGACCGACGGCTTAACGTGCCCTCCGAAGCACGGAAACGCTCAGTAGTAATGTCACTAGCGGTCACCCATCCAACTCATGACCGCGCGCGACGTTGCTTAACTTTGCTGATCGTTTAAGAACAGCTAAGTAAATTTCGCTACGAGCGCTTCAAAACAACATAGTGTTAATTTGCATGCTACTCTAATACTAACAAAACATGTGCACTTTGATTTTATAATAACAACTTTATACCATGTTTTACGCAAATAAAGAATCTTTAATCTATGCAAATACCAAAAACTTAAAGCCTAAGTTCAACAATGGATGACTTCCTTTGAATAGCGTTAATACATACCTTCCAAAACATACCACTGAATATCTTGGAGACGGCTGACCAGATACTTTTAGACGGCTGACCAGATCTTTTGTTTAACTTAGCTAAGAACCACTGCATTCGTACCCGCCATCGAATAAAAACTCAATTTTAACAATTTTAAACTAAATTAAAGTTGGTTCAACTTTTGGGGCTACGCTTCAATGATGCATAATATTTTTTTTATGTTATTGTGACGGAACAAGCTCCAGGCCCACCTGATGTTAAACGGACTAACCTCAGCCTATAACAGATGCATTTCGTCACAAGTCACGAATTGCACTGCGCCCTTCACCTTGACACATAGTTCTTATATTGCCTTTATGTGCCTATAATTTCACTGGCTCTCAAGGACTGCTGCCGGAACACACCATTAGGTGCTTGGTGACAGAATTTCTACTTGAGGGTGGTCGCTAGTCAGACGGCCCTTCTACCATGCGGTGAAGCTCAAGCCCGCGAGGGGATTCGAACCATGGACCTGCTGCGCGGAAGTCCATGGCCAATGCCACTGAGCCATCACTGCTTCAAAACATAGGTGGGATATATCTATTAGTGCTCGCGTGAGGGCTTTAAAATAATTGTGTTTGTAACAATGTATCCATGTTTTAGATTCAATCGCAAAAAAGAGGACATCGAACAGCAAATTCAGATCGACAAAATCGATACGCGACACGGCTTACCTTCAGTCGCTCAACATCCCCAGTCATTAGCCGACAACAAAGACTTTGATGTTGAAACTTACGATCCAGAGTATGAGATCGAGGAGACGGATTATGTGCACCAGTCGATACATAGTTTCAGTTTGGTAGTTAAACCTCAGAAGCCATATTATGTACCTTTGACGGATACTCCGTACCCTGGAGAGAAGGATTCTGATTTCAATTTGAGAAGGTAATATGAGAACCTCTATATTGGGGAGCTGATTTGATAAATATGGGTTTTTTATTTATTGTTTAGGTTTTTTTTATGTTATTGTTACGGAACAAGCTCGAGGCCCACCTGATGTTAAGTGGACTAACCTCTGCCTATAACAAACGCATTCATCTCAAGTCACGAATGGCACTGCGCCCGTCACATTGAGACATAGTTGTTAAGTCTCATTGTGCCTGTAATTTCACTGGCTCTCGAGGACTACTGCCGGACCACACCGTTAGGTGTTTGGCGACAGACTTTCTACTTGTATGAATTAAACATTAAGTTTTGACCCTATTCTATAACCAAACATTTTTATAAACATAATTTTATGTTAATACATTGTGGAACGTACACATCCAAGGAGCCTCTCCCTTTTTTCTATGGTGGACGTATAACGGCAGCAGTGACATATCCATAATAGTGTTAACATTATTCTTTCAACATATATTCTAGATTTAGAAAGCAAAGGCAGGATAATATTGCCATTTCTAGAAATGGTAACATTATTAGTGACCAAAACAAGTAGCTTTTTCGCAAAATAAAAATGTTGCCATAGCTAAAAATCCTTTACATTTTCAACAAGTCAAGTTGGGCTTAAATGGTAGTATTTGTGCTGTACCATCACAACTTGACGGATATAAATCAAATTAGCAGTAATTTGATTTATAATGTGTATATTTTGTGACCCTACAGACTATGGTCTAAGGGCAAACACGATAAGATATAATTTTCTTATAGGAAAAAAAATTGTTCCCATATTTTCCAATACGTTAGTGAAACCATTAAGCATATTCAACTTATTGTTATATTAATACTTAGGTTATCACCATTTCTAAGGTTTTAGATAACACGATTTGTATTAATGACATGAGTTCCGTGTACAATCCGGACAAAATATAATACTCGCCGGAAAGCAACACCCCTCCCTCTTTATCATTTGACTCCCGCGCTAATCCTGCTGTATTTAGATTTGTTTTATTAAACTATTTGTTTCTTTTTATATTGTTTTTTTATTTGTTGTCCAGAGCGGTGGTATGACGTCACGAGCCACCTCCACAGATATTTTGACTGGGTGTTTTTTGACAATAGCGCCATCTCTCTTCATTTGCCTATCCTAGTCTCGAAACAGATCGAAATAATTTGGTAGGTAGCTGTACTTAAACCAAAACTAATATTTCCAACCAGGTTTTGTATAGGAATCAGATATTATTGATGAATATGGACAAATTAGATACCTACTTACCTCCTTAAAATGATAAGACATAAATGACTGGTGATCTTTCTCAGATTCCTCCAAGGAGACTATTGTCTAGAAGATGACTTAGAGGCTGAAAAGAAACCATTCGTACGCCACCAGGAAATGGTTTCTTATCCATCGGACTTGTTCGACTTTGACGAGTCAGAATCGGACTCAGGTAAGGTACCAAGACAAACCTGCATCGAACTGCATTTTTATTGAGAATATCGTTACTTCTTGTAGCCTACATTTCACATCTTTAATAGCCTGTCTTTCTGTGTTTCACTGTGGACGAGGACGACATAGAGACATTGGGCTCCAGGACGGCGATTCTCGCGCATTGATAAAATTATCACGATAGATATATCTCGACCAGAGATTAGTAAAACATGCCAGGTATCGAGCTGGTATGAAGTCTTTTACTATATTCGATTTTCACGACATTATCGAATTCTGGCAATGGACTGCAACAGAGGTTTACCGAACAAGCTGGCAAAGGATCAAAAATATAATATATGATTGCACTATTTGTGTTTATTAATAATGAGAATAGAGACAGCCATCTAAAAAAAAACGCTTTTATCTCGGTATGTATTAGAGATATGTGGGGTGTTTGTTCTCCCAGAAGGAGTCGTTGCAGCTTCAGTATGTGTAAAATCCGAAAACAAGAAAATGTCGTCGGCTAAGTCGTTGGTTGGCGTAAATGTAATAAAAGACTTAGGTTAATTTTTGTTATAAAGGACAATTTTTCTAAGTATTTTACTAACCTAAAAAATCTTTCTCTTTCAGAAGAAGACGAGGACATGGACTCGGAAGATGAAAGGGAAATTCAAAAATACCTTAAGTTTGTTCATATAGTTTCTTCGTTATTTTTTAAATTTTTGATGCAATCGTGGAGCAATCTCTAGAGTCAAATGATGTTAAGTAGTAACCTCTGCCTCTAACAGATCCAGTCCGGTTGTGAACTGCACCGCACCCATCACCCTGAGACATAAAGTAAGGTCTAATGTGCCTGTAATTTATTCGGCACCCATACTCTTCAAACCGGAACAGAGTAATATGAACATTACAGGTATAGAAATAGGTATGGATGCAGTACTTCCCGGACGAACTCAAAAAATTAGGAAAATATTATTTTAACGGTCTTTTAAAGTGCCTTAACACAGAATGTTTATTTTTTATGTTATTGTGACGGAACAAGCGCGTGGCCCACCTGATGTTAAGCGGTATCCTCTGCCTATAACAGATGCATTTCATCACAAGTGACGAACCGCACCGCGCCCATCACCTTGAGACATACCTGTTAAGTCTCATTTTGCCTGTTATTTGTATGCGATAGGGGCTGTGAAGTAGGGAAAACCATCTATAGGATCTTACGATCATCATATTCACTTTAAATAATTAAGGGAATGATATTAAGATTTTATTTTACAGCTGATAGATTTAGGCTTTGGACACATGTAGAGGACAGTAAACAGGCTTTAGGCTGCGTATCCGCCAGATATGTGCGAGAAAGATGAGGGGGTTTTAGAGGAAAACATTCTCCAGTACGATTGCTTCATTTTCCTACCCTCGCTGTACGCAGCGATCTCATTTCTTGAGTTTTTCCTTGCACAATGCTCATTTTACTCGCATATTTCTATAAAATATTGTTTTAACAGTTTCAAAACAAGAACAAAGGCATTGACCAATGACGGCAATGACCAATCTCACTGTCAATATCGGAAATGTGCGAGCAACATACTCAGACTCAGTACTCGTTTGTTAAAAAATCAGACTATAGTTCAAACGTAGCCTTTGACGCTGAAAAATCTATCACTGTCGAACTGCGTAATTATGCAGACAAATTCATATAAGATAAATATTTTTTAAGAGAAGATATTATAAGTTATATAATTTTTTATGATGTCACGATTTTCGATTATGGCGCCAAATATGGCCACGAGCTACCTATATGTAATGTGGTCATGTTTATTTCGAGATTAAGGAGCTATACCACAGTCAACCGTTGAATTTATATGATATAATAATAATTACTATTGGATTAAATTTATTCCTTTGCACAATCATTTCATAAACGTATAAAGGCAAAGAAAAACCTATAGCACATTTAAAATACCCGCAAAATCATTGGAGATCTATGGTGACAAAGGGCATATTTTATTGGCAACAGAAGTTAAAATTATCCTCGTATAGTTAAGTCTTGTTATAATATTTATTTTTGAAATAATATGATTTTTTATTTTATCTTCACAAACATTATATAACTTTACATACAGTATTTAGGTTACAAGTATACCAAAGTTAATATTCCTAAGGAGTTCATTGGCACGTTACCCAAACTATGACAAACCTTTGGCACCATATGGCATGTCAACGCCCTTCTCCCAGAACGGGGTATTTACTTATATAACACAGAGTAGTGTGTGATTATTTATCAACTAACTGTCGACAACTTAAAATTATTAGTAGTAGTAGTTTAATAAGTATTATTTATTAATTGTGAGGAATAGGAGTTATAGAAAAAATTGGTAAATTCACCTTTAAATAATTCTTTATTGTTATACCCATACCTACTATAATACAAATATTATCCAAGTACAATAAAGTGTATCAGTGAGCGTCTTATCAAATATGTAATAAATGTTTCTATGGTGAATCCAGATGGATTCATCATAGAAACATTTATTAAATAGACTAATTTACCATTTTATACTAAAGGGTAAATTCGGATCGCGTGAGCTTCGCTGGAGGTGTTGTCAAGAAGATTGCCAGAGCTTTTGCGAGATCTGATCTGCATAAGTGGACCCGGAAGTAAGACTTATTTTTATTTTTAACGGATTATAGAGACGGTTCTCAAGTCGACGCGTATATATAATTTTTTTTATGATTAAAAAGGACGAAGACTAACCGAAACTAATTCCTGCGTTAAGTGGATTGCGTATAACTATCACTATAATTATATAAGTAATTCTTTATTTGGAACCACAATAATATTATACAACTTACGTATGAGAATCTATGACACCTTCAGAAGTCTAAAAACTGTGTCGCAGATGTCAATGCCTTCCGCCGAAAATTAAACGCAAAGTTCCTTAATAAATACAGTGAACAAAGAATTAAATAAATTTCTAGAGTGCGAACATAAAAAATACCTTAATTCGAATATGAAATGTTTTTATATTCGAATTCAAAAACAATAAATATACAATGAAAAAGGATAGGGAAAAGATGAAAAAGACAGAAAAATATGTTTCTATCATTGTGTATAAGTGTGAGTTGAGAATGCATGAGGGTGTGTGTATGGATGAGATGGTGTGTGTGAAGCTATTATTTCAAAACTATCAAGAGATCTTCACTATCTTGATAGGATAATGCCTGAAGCCATTTGATACATTTGGTTTTGCATTTATGTAAGGTACGAGGGTAAGTATATTTTTAATTCTTTACTTAGCTTATTGTACAGCAACGATCTAATACAGTGATAATGCCAACTTACTATCGCTGTTCGTTTCATGTCAGCATTACACATTATATCATACCTGCGTTTGCAGATGAGAGTCCGATCGAATGGCAGTTGGGAATACTTGAATGAAACTAGCCTGGCGTGATAAAAGGAATATGCAATACTTTCACCTACTAAGAAAAGCTAGGTGGTTTTCCACTTTGCAACAATTATGCATTCCCAACAAATTTTCTAGAACTATGTTACTTTTGTCTATTTCTTTCATGCTTTTTCTATATACATAAAGCGATACATATGAAGCACTTATAATTTACTTTTTTTACTTTACTATCTTAGTTTACGGGGTAGTATGATCTTTATTTGTTAATTTCTTTATAACTATGACTTATAATATTGTCTAGCACTATATAATATACAAACTTCTACGTGGCGTCCCTAACAATAATATTTTTTTATTGGAAATGGTATACTGCCGAAAAGGTCTCATATAAATAAAATAAAAAACACATTTTCCACAAAATATTGATATGATTACATTATATTTGCTATTGTCTATTATTTTTGATTGAATTATCTTGCAAGCAGTTTTCCAGAGTTTTGAAGCGTGGTATCGATTTCCACAAGTTATTTCATACTTTCCAGTGTTGAAAGTAAGTTCCGTTATTTTTTTTTTTCTCATTTTGTGATAAAAACTGCTTACATGATAATTTAATCAAAAATAATAAAGTGTTCATCGTCAACAACAGCAATTATAATGTAAAAATAAACATATCATTATTTTATGGAAAATATGGTTTACGTCCAATGCTTTACTGCTCGCTTCTGCCACTAACATCGACTGGCTAATAATGTATCTTGAACTTTCAGGTCCGAATTGCTAACCGACGAGCAATTGAGAAGACTGCGGTAAGAGAGAATAATTATCTAATAAAAAATATTGAGTTTAGTACCAATTTTTTGAAGACTTGCATACTTGTGGATTCCAGTACAAGAATTTTCGTATTCGATTACCGGCTTAACATTGTATCATAAGCATTGCGCGTTGTTGCGGTAATGCTAATGAAACTAGTTTTTTTCTCTTCATTTAGGTACGCTATGCGTTAAGGATGAGGCCAAACGAATGTAATTTTGTGAGATTTGAGTCGTGTATTTTCGGTCGCATAATTCCAATTTCATACATGTGGCCAACTGATTTTGCGTCGTCGTGTTGCACACACTGCACTTTTGTATGAAACCGAATGAAACAGAAATTAAGTAATTGAAAATATGCGACTCGCAACTTAAAAAATTACGCCCCTTTGGCCTTACCCTTAAGTTGAGAGCGTAATGGATCCCACACACCTTACGGATTCGAATGCGATCAACGATTCCGTTCAAAACACTACAGTTTTCCGTTCACTATGAAAGATCGGGGACGATGTTTAGTGTGGTCAGGGTTGGGGTGGTTTGAGTAAGTAAGCAAAATATACAAACTTCTCGTTATTTGTGCGGAAAAATGGTGTACATAAACGTGGTGGTAAGGTGTAACGCTTACGTTTCACGCGGAGCCGTAATCGTCCATTTATGAACGAAATTCAATTGTTATCATTATCTATGATGATCATGGATTAAGGCCGTTTGCACTTTGATTAGTCTTTAGTGCGAATGTTTAATGTTTAGTACCCACTAAACACGTTTGGACAGCAACTGATTAGTGTTTAGTAACGCGTTTTTTTTGAGAGAAGCCACGTCCCGCGCCTCCCGCTTTCACCTTCAATCTAATTGTGGCTGACGCTCACTGCTTGTTCAGACGTTTGTTTACGGATAAACACTAGTAGCACAGCTTATAGGTAGTATACAGTAGGTACCTATCTTGTTTTTATAAATGGCAAATTGGAGTACCCATCTCATCAGTTTGTGCAAGAATATATAAAGTACGAATTTATACGATGTAAAAAACCGATACATTATACATTAAAGTGTATAATATCCTTGTTTCCGATACTACCACTGTATTAATAGATATGTTGCGAACGCGATTGTTTGTCCATTTTAAATTATTAACTTGTCCAACATCCGAGGAGAGAACAACACTGATCTACTAAACACAACAACAAAACAGAATTGGACACTACTCGCACTAAACAGCTTACTAAACAGAGCCATTCAACATCGCTACTAAACACTAATCAATGTGTAAACAGGCCTGTCAGACTGTTCTTGGCTTGGCCTAACGAAAAATATTAATGAGATTCTGTCCAGCTTGGATATGAAATTAAAAAAGAATCGGTTAATTCTGAATATGTTACAAAAATAAGTGGTCATAGTGTCTTTATATACTTAGATAACTCGTAAGTTGCAGTGCCCTGGACGGCGATTCTCGTGCAGTGATATGAATATCATAGTAGATAAATATCGAGAAAACATTCCGAATATCGAGTCCTGTAGTCTTGTGTTATGTTCGCAATATCACTATCGATAAATATCAAGCCCTAGCGATCGACACGCAACTTTGCGATATCGGGATTATCAATATACTTTCTATACACATGAACACAAGTTCATCTGTGGACATATTTTTATATCTACCATTCGCGAGAATAGCATTTTTGTGAAAATTCGATATTTTTGGGATATTAATAGTCTATAGGTGACACGGGATAAATATCGAGAATCGATAAATTTACTACGATCTACTATGATATTCATATCACTGCACGAGAATCGCCGTCCTGGGGTATCACAGGCACTACAATTTTATGTTTATGTTTAAGATGTCTTGTGTTTTTTTTATTATTTTAGAATCGCATCAATGGACTTAAAAAGTCGTGAGCATCATGACAAGTAAGTTTTTTATTTTTTATTTGTGCCGTTAAATAGTAGCTCATAAAGAAACTTTGAAATTTGTATAATCTTTTATAGATTACACAATATTTAAAGTTTCTTGTTTTAATTCTTTTGTGGCAAACATTTATTTATAATCTAAAGATCTTTTTTTTGGAGGATTTTTTTTCACTAGCAGTCTGTAGTGTGTATCTGGGCCCGGTAGGTAGCAGTATGCTCGCCTAAAAAAATATGTGACGAAATTTATAAACCAGTTAAGACACCTAGGCCAGCTGCCGCCTATACATAGGCTTGATAATAATCCTTTCTCTTCTAAGAAGTTTTTTTTATGAATATAAGGAATAACGCCTGCGAGGTATTTGAAAAACCTTCATAAAATCGACGTTTTGAATTCCTCTGTCAACTTCTCCAAAAGAAAAACGATTGAATTATTCTTTGGCATTTAAATTTATAAAAAAATACTGTCACAGACGTGAGTGAAGAGATATTTACTGAGTTTGCCCAAAATTGACAACAAATTACCCAGTAAAAGATAAATTCGAATGGTACCCAGATTTTTCATAGAAGTTGATATAATTTTTGATTGAAAAGATTTTTATTTTATGCATATTTTTTATTAAATATACTTTTTATATTCATATTTTTTTTGTAGGAAAGTATCAATGTGTGTTGATGCGAGCGAACACCATTCAAAAATAAAGCGGCGACAGACGGGTTTCGTTCGCCCCGAAGACTTGGCGAAGATTCGTATGTTCCGTAAAGACAGCACAGATGATGATGATGATGATGATTACGATTATGCTGATGACGATAATGATGACGACGAGAATGATGATGGTGGAAATAGGTTTTATTTTTTATTGTTTACATTTTCAATCAGAGTTGCTGGTCTTCAGCGGCCTTAATTAAATCCATCCTTAGACATATTAACTTGATATGTTTGTCGTCGTTTTCATATACAATGTTACGCTCAGAGAGTCTGCAAGTATATGTCGTAATCCCTCCATTCTTAGTTTGGAATAATACTTTGTATTCACCATAGATATGCAAGGAAAATGAGTGTACACAGTTCACAGAAGATAAATCCACCAATCTGATCTCTTCATTGTCCTAGCTCCGCCTAGAGCAGCAATTTAGTTCGTGGATTTTTCTTTTCACACCTCTGATGAGAGGAAGATTCCTCTCATATCTCTGGTAGATACAAAGCTAAAGGCTATTTTTTATCTCTACCCGTGGGGAAAGCTGGTGGCGATTACGACAACGATCCATGACTATGATCTCTCATGTTAATCAACAAACGATTTTTCCTAAAAAAATATGTGGATGGACTGTGAGGAAATGCGAATGCGAGGAGATAGTGTGACGGGATTTAGCGAGCAGTCGAATAATCAAAACATATAGTACCGTACCCACGTGAGGTGGTTTGCTCCCATCATCCCCGGTACCCTCGTCCCGTCAACGGTGCAAATAGGAAAAATGTAGATTTATTGATCCCAGTACCCACGGCATTGGCGTTTAACGGGTAGAATGGCATATACCAAGTATTACCACGGTATCACGTTTATTATGGCACGGATCAAGAATTATTTACTTCAGTATTAGATGATATACTACATACTGCATGCCTAAACAGTCAATTTAGATAACCTTTTAGGCTGTTTATCCGAACTGGACCTGCTATATCCTGAGATCCCCTTGTGCTCATATTTGAACTTAAAAACATTTTACCTTTGCAAACGATGCCAAATATGGAGTTAATATATCAAAATATAGTTTATTTTCATTACCATTCCCGTTACACAATAAAGCTCCTTAATTATAAACCTGACGATCAAATTAACGGTTGTCAAGATATCATCAAATATGAGGTACCCTATCTTAAGTGAGATAAGGTCATGAGCATGGCCATGTATCTTGAGAGCATTTTAAAAATCAAATCATTTATTTATTTGCTAGAATACATGTCAAAAGGATCTTAATACTAGTCATAATGATACAATGGATACAGTCTGCAAGCAGACGTGCAAATGTTTTTGTGAAACTAATTTATATTAATTATTTTATACCCTAAAGTACAAAAAAAAATGTTTAAAATAATCTAAATATTCCTTAAAGCTATAACAACAATTGCTAAGAAGCCAGTCAGTTAAACATTTCTTGAATTTACTTTCGTTTAATATCCTTATGTCATTAGGTACCCAATTATATTTTTATATACACATATTATAAATGTTTCTTTTGTATAAATCTTTTCGGGCTAGATGTTCATATAATAATTTACTGAACTTGGACCTTGGATGGCGCGTAAATACTTGGCAACGTTTTACAAAAACATCAGGGCGTTGTTTGGCAAATATACAAATTTATTTAATTTACATGCAGTCCTATTTCTGTAGGGTCAAACCTCTCAATAGGCCAGTCATACACAACATGGGTGAGGCCATCGTTCAACAGTGGACGTCTTCCGGCTGTTGATGTTGATGATAGAACATCGTAGGCTACTAATAAATAGACTTATTATTTATGCGTAGATCGTAGGTCAAAAAAATTGCACTGTTGAAGCTGATTTTTAACCATTCGACTGTATTTTTTTAGCTTGTGTTACCTCATCATAACTCATTACGGGGTGTTAAGTTTTTAATTTTTGTTATATTCGAAATCTGGTGTTTGTCATATTTAAATTTGATTGAAATTTGACGAGTAGTATTTGGATACCTTTCCCTACTAATGCGTAAAGGTTTGTTTACTTTTTAGTGTATTTTTTGTTTTAGAACATTTTTAAATTTTAGTTTGATGTCGGTTTGTTTTTGTTATAATTATTTGGTATGTTATTAGGATATTATGTGTGTGGTGTACAATAGTGTAAAACTATCTCTGCAGCTTCAAATAGGTACCTGTGTTAATTGCGTGGTGTTTGAAATGTTTGGTAATTCAAGATTTGGCTTGAACAACACCCAAAAGATGTTTTTTGAAGCTGCAATCTTGATTTTTCACTGTTTATGTTCTAAGAACATTTCCAAACAAAACTGTTCAATTTTAGAGATCTAACGCGATTTTCATGTCGACGATGACCGGCCTATAGAAAAAAATGCATTTTACAGAAAAGTGCGTATAGACGATGCAGCCATCGGCCCCGGACATGGTATAGCCAGCGGTCGCCGTCCCACCGGCTACGTACGTCCCGGCGATTATAATATAGACGACGACGATGATGAAGACGATGACGATAATGTTGACGTCGAAACCCGACAATCCGTTCTAGTCAGACTATTCGATGACGTGAAAGCTGAAGGGGAAGCGCCTACTTTGAAGGATTACAAGTAAGACTGTGCCTTTACTGTGCGGTTAATGTACTGAATTAAGAGCCCTTTTACATTTTCCAGCCTTCTCACTCGCACTTTTAAAGGTAATTTCAAATAGCAACAATATGGTTTATATTTTTTAAAATTTGGTCAATTATTATTTTGCTGCATGCAACTATAGATGTTCTCTACTCATTTTCATTTTGATATCTGTTATGGGGGATCCAAAACGCGTAATTTAGTTATTTTAAATTTTGGGCCTCTAATTCTAATTGGACTCAACATGTAACAAAGTAAAAATATGTTGAGAACATCTATAGTTGCATGCAGCGAAATAATGATTGACTACATTTTAAAAAATATAAACCATATTGTTGCTATTTGAAATAATCTTTAAAAGTGCGAGTGAGAGGGCTGCAAAATGTAAAAGGCCTCTTAAGTAGCTATGAGGTAAAAATCTGCTTGCTTTAGGATGACGACGACAAAGCGTAAATTTCACAATCCGTGCTAGTTCAATTATTCAATGCGGAAGAGTCTACCTCGAATGTAAGGTAGGTAATATGGTAAGTTTGGTGGTTATGGCCATGGCGGTGAAAGGGGTCATTTTAGTGTATTTCAGTCATATTTTGTTCAGTAATAATGAAAACATGAAAATGACAGGGTCGTGTCTACAGCAGACCTAGATATTATGTAAAAAAATGATTTCTATTCAGAACCACAGCTCAACTTTTTTCTTTTTATTCTTGATAGGTTAGCCTTTGACCACTATCTCACTTGATGGTAAGTGATGATGTGGTCGAAGGTGTTGTTCAGGCTAACCTACAATTACTGGCTCTCAAGGACAGCTGCTGGAACACACCGGCAGGTGCTAGGCGACAGATTTTCTACTTGAAGGTGGTAGCTGACCAGGCGAGCATTCGCTAAATGCCCTACCACATTGCAAAATCGTCCCTATAGGGTCGCTGATATAAGGTAGCTACTTGATCGTAGCTCCCCATTTATAACATTAAAAAGCCTTAACCAATGGTCAAGTGCATTGGGTGTGGCATTACAAAGATGACAATGACTACGATGAGACCTTACAATTCGTGCTAGTCAGATAAAATTAAGGCCAAAGGGGAAGCCCTTTGGCCTTAATTTTGGGCGACGACAATCAGACTAGCACTGCTTATCTTGAAGGATAGTTGGTCACTTATCTAATCGGCACCAACGCACCTCACGTCAAGTTGTCTATTTTTTTTGGACTCCATGCTACAATGCCCACTAATCAACGCCGTAACGGCAGCATCTCGAGTCGGGACACGCTATCCAGTAGTCCTGACGCGACGTCGATACAGCGTTATAGTATGGAGTTCTATATAACGAATACAGAACAGCTGTCAATACGATGCTGGATAGATCAATGTGTGCCAGCCGTAATCCTTCAGGATAGGCACTTTCCCTTCGCCTATTGCTATTTTCGTTTACTACGAGACAAAGCATGTAAGGTATCAGACAGTACTTGTAAAAATCTTTATTTTGGACTAATATTTAAGGTTTTGTGTAAAGTCGTAGAACCAGTTGTTTATTGTGTTAAACCAAAGTGGTCCATAAGAGGTTATTAGCATTTTCCCTGTTCATTTGCCGTGGTACCATTAGCTGCTTCCTTTGATGGTACCGAGGCATTTTGAATTTTCCGTATTACCATTACCTCAATGGTTCCACAGCAAATCATGTATTCAATTCGCCGTGGTGAACTAAAAATGCACCTGGGCTTTAATAGTCCAAAGGAAGAAAGAGCCGTATAGGAAATTTTTTATCTAACTTTTTATTTTAAATAAAAGTTAATTATATTATTCCCATAACCCTTTATTTTTCCCTCTCAGGCCATTGTCAGAAGTTAACCAAAAGAATATCGTACTAAAATTCTCTTCGAACTATCGCATAAAAAGCGACGAGAGCACCAAGGAGAAATACGTCCGCCAATCCGTGACAAAGGAAGAATCATACGAGCACGTTCTGAACCTGCAGCACGGAAAGAAAGTATCCAGAAAGATATCTTCAGATTACGTTAAAACCATAGACCAAATGGAGCATAGACTAGAGAATTCGATAAGGAGCGTTGAGTTCGCTAAGAAACGTCCGGCCATGTCGGTGGCTGAATACCAAATGAAGAATAAGAAGTATTATGAGGAACAGAAGAATAATGATGATTCGAAAGAGGGTGTTAAGGCTGCTTTGGATTCTGGAGATCGGTTTGGTAATCGTTGATATTGAGTTATAGGCAAGGTTTTGATGATAACTACCTCGGAGTCAAGGTCTACATACTAATATATGAATATAATTCAGTCTAAATATGTACGCCCCTCCACTAAATGCGATGATTCAAATGTGTGCGCGTGCATCGCACACTGCACACACACCGCTTGCTGCTTCTTAATCACTGTAGAACCAATAATAATAACGTATAATGAGTTGCGTTTATTGCGTCTACACACTCTTTTGCATGTAGGGGTTAAAACATAAAAACGACAATAGAGGCGTGCATGCTTAGACTGAATTGTCTTCTACTTATAAATCGATAAAGCGCAATCTTATTTTTGTGAAATAGCGTTTTTCAGGAAAAAACAACAATTTTAAACGTAACGATTATACAAAATTTCATCTAAGTCGTAAAGGCATGGCTTACTGTGTAACTTTACTGTGTAACACCACTCGCGTGGTGCTACGCTAGAGGAGCCCGCTA
Organism: Plagodis pulveraria; assembly: GCA_963890685.1. Taxonomy (NCBI): domain Eukaryota; kingdom Metazoa; phylum Arthropoda; class Insecta; order Lepidoptera; family Geometridae; genus Plagodis; species Plagodis pulveraria. The sequence continues at coordinate 7,148,352 of OY982976.1, read as the reverse complement.
CAACCTCTGAGGTTACCACATTACACATTGGAGTGTCAACACTAGCTCAGTATTTAAAAAATGTTTAAAATTATTTATTTTGTGTGAAACAAGTTGAAATTAGGCTAGACATAATAAAAGTAAGCTAAGACAGTGCCGTGAAGTGTTATACTAGTGAAATATTAAAAGTTGTATTAAAATCAAACAAAATTTAATAAAGTGGTCGATATAAGCACTAAATCTATTACAAAATTAAAGATATTGCAAAATTGCAAGGTTACTTTAAGCATTAATCGCCAATCAGTGAAGTTTTTTTGTGATAAACATTCAGTGATACTCAAAAAAATAACACAAAATCAGCCGGTTATTTTCCTACCGCCCCATTTAAAATAAGTTGAACTTTGGACTCTGATACGTTTGTTTCTACGGTTCACGCACCTTTCAATGACCTTCAAAGAGTATACAAAGAGTACGAAGTAGATCGGAAATTTTGTCATTCATTTCAAGCAACTGCGTGGCCTAATGGCTATAGTGTCTGACTGAATTGCTATTGACGACACCTCACTGCGTTCAAATCCCAGTGGAGGCGAAACTTTTTGCACCAAATTTTATTTTTATTTTATATATCTTACTGTCATATAGTGCATAGATTTGAAGTAACGTATAAATTTGCATTAGTTTAACTATCTTAACTAAAATGGAACTAATGGATACTGACCATGTGACAATTAGATTCAGGCCACGGCAAAGAGCAAATTCTTTAGGAAACCTGACAGACTCTTCCTTGTTTGAGTCTACTAGAATTAGCCTACCAGACACATTTCTAGACCAAAGCGAAGTGCATCTTGCGAGTACATCAAAGCAAAGAATAAATGACCTCGAAACATCCCTCGCGTCGGCGAATAATGAAATTGACAGATTAATATTAGAAAATGGGCAATTAAAAAAAGATCTGGACAAATTCATTAAACTTAATGATATTTACAAGAAAATAGATCGTGGCGACCCCCATAATTCACCACTTATAGGCAGGAAAAGAAAACGTCAACGTATCTCCTTGGGGGTGGAAGATACCCCGATTTCGTTCCCAAGAACTACGACAATAACTGAAGAAAGACAACAAAAAATAATAGACGAATTGAATATGCAAGTACAGCAGCTACAACAATGGCTAGAAGAAGAGAAAAATAAGAATTGTAATATTGAAATACTAAAGAAGGATATTAAGTCGAAACACATTGTATACAAGAAAAGCGCATATAGAACAAAAGCACCTATAGTAAAAAAGTTCAAAATAATTGCAAGAAAAATCAATAAGCTTCAGAATGAAATTATAAAATTTAAACAAGAAAACGAACAATTACAAAGTAAACTGATAACACAACAAACAATAAAAAAACCTCATATTGAGAGCAACATATATACAGAAACTAAAGATGGTGAACCAAGTCAATACAAAGATAGAAATTTTTATAATATAAGCACAAGCACCAAAATAAGAAAAACTATTATTTTCTCTGACATCACAGGAAAAGGACTAGCATCTAAAATAGTTAATAACGTAGATAATCTTCAAGTTATCAACTATTGTCAACCAGGAGCAAGGTATGACAATATTTTAGAAAATTTTGACATTAAGACAAAGAACTTAGGGCATGAGGATACAGTTGCAATAATCATAAATAGATACCAAGAAATACTTAATAACACGACAAAGAAGCAAGGATATGTAAAAATACTCAGAAAGATAATAGACAAACAAGATAAGCTCTTCAATATAATAATATGTGGAATGCGATATGATAATGTAAATAACATGAATATATATAATATCAACAAAGAAATAGCACACCTTGCTACTATGTCAGAAAACGTAAAATATATAGATCCTAATGTAATGGATATCGATGGGAAGCTTTACAGCTACTACAGAATTAATGAAATTGTGGCACAATCTATAATAACATCAGCTAGGTCAAGGAGATTTCAAGGCTCATCTGCTCTTCAATTTATTAGGTGTCAGACAACGAATTTTCAAACGGAATCCCAAACCTTCAGGAACAGATAATACTACATGCAAATGTTCAATGTATTAATAATAAATATTTATCTATTGAAGACTTACTAAATGATTGTAATTGTGATATACTATGTTTATCGGAGACTTGGGGAGAAGATGCTCGAGTGGAGACTATGGTCATTCCAAACTTTGAGCTTGCAAGTTATTTTAATAGGAAATTTTTTATACATGGTGGTACAGCTATATTTGTTAGGGAAAATGTAGAATATAAAATTAGAAATGATATTAATAAAATATCATTTGAAATGAACTTTGAAATTGCTGCTATAGAATTGAAATCTTCAAAACTAATCGTTATAGCGGCTTATAGACCGGACAAAGACATAAATCTTTTCTTTGAATCACTCAATAAACTGTTACAAAAACTTAGTCGGGAAGGAAAAAGAGTCGTACTAGCAGGAGATTTCAATTTAAATATCTTAAAACCAAATAAGTATGTCAAGCGATTCCTAAAAATTCTTGATAACTTTAGCTGTAAATGTATACTAAGTGAACCAACGAGAGTACAAGGTGCGAGCGCTACCTGTCTAGATAATTTTATCGTTAACTTTGACAACTGTAAAGGCTATGTATTAGATCGTAGATTATCCGACCATAAAATTATTCAACTTATAATTACTGACTTTGTTACAAGTAAGAACAATCGTGAGAAACCTTCATTTTTTAAAAGGAATTTTTCAACGAACAATCACCAATATTTTCATTATTTATTCAACAAAGATTATGTAAATTTGAAAAATCAAATAATTGCTTGTGATGATGCAAATACACGTATGAATATTCTACAAGATGCAATAAAATTTCATTACGACATAGCTTTTCCAATAAAAAGAATTATAAAGAGTAAAGTAGTTAAAAAGTGGACAACAGACGGCATAGAAATATCTAAAAACAATTTAGCTAACATGGAGATGTTACAAGAGCTTTATCCTAATGAGCAAAGAGTAATTCATATAAGAAAGTATAAAAAAATTCTGAGGAGAGTCTTTATTGCAGCTAAAAAGATAAGATATGGTTATAGAATAAGTGCTTCAAAAAGTAGAATAAAAGAAACTTGGAAAATAATTAACGAACAAATTAAGTACAATACAAAACACAAGAATAGGCATAGCATTCCTATCATTAAATCAGAGACAGGTAATCAATTGACAGACTGTACAGATATAGCAGATAGTTTTAATTGTTATTTTAGAAATATTGCCCATAAACTGACATGTAATAATACGAATATTGACATCGACAAATGTAAAACATATGTAGAAATAGCAACTAAACATGAGAATAAAATAAAATATGACCCGGTAGATATAAGAGAACTGTTGACGACTGTAAGAAGCATGAAACAAAAGATAACACCTGACATTTACGACATAAATTCTAAGACATTGAAAGAATTAATTTTATCAAATAAGCATATCGTGGAACTACTACATATCACTATAAATTACTGTTTTGAAAAGGGAGTATTTCCTGACTGTCTTAAACTTGGTAGAGTCATACCTTTGTTCAAAAAGGGTGATAGTACTGAACTTGGTAATTATCGACCGATTTGCATACTACCTTCTGTATCAAAAATATTTGAGTCACTCATTAAAAAAAGGATCCTCAGTTATTTTGAACAACACAAACTTTTCACTACTTCTCAGTTTGGTTTCCGTTCAGGCCGATCGACGGAAATGGCAATTAGAAAAGTCATTTATTACATCCTTGAATCATTGGACAGTTCGCAGAAATGCGCAAGTATTTTCTGCGACTTGTCCAAAGCGTTTGACTGTTTGAGACACGACATTCTAATATATAAACTACAATTTTATGGATTCGAAGGACCTGAATTAAATATGATGCGTACATATTTAAATAACCGACGTCAAATTGTATCTGTTAATGAGGCAAAATCATCGATTGGCTCTGTAGATATAGGAGTACCCCAAGGTTCAATATTGGGACCAGTACTATTTTTAATATATATAAATGACATTGTAACTGCTTTACCGGATTGGACATGTGTTAGTTTATTTGCTGACGATACTCATATAGGCATAAGTGACAAATGTAAAGATATATTAGAAGCAAAAATTAATTATATAATGAAGACTCTCAAAGAATGGTTCAATGTCAATGGTATAATTTTGAATGATAAAAAGAGTGTGGTAATGCATTATCAAACGCGAAAAGGATTAAATAGTGTAAAAAATAATGTAAAAGAAAATGTATTTTTAGGATATACGATAGACTACACGGTCAGTCATACAGCACATATCGAAAAACTGTGCAGAAAAATAGCCAAAGCCAACTATGCGCTACTGAAATTAAAACCATTGCTGGATAGAAAAGCACTTATATCAGTATATTTCGCATACATACACACAATTTTAAGATACGCAATTACAATTTGGGGCAATGGGGCAGACATACAAAGGGTGCTTAGATCCCAAAAACGAGCAATAAGAACAATGTTTGGCCTAAGAAAACGCACATCAGTCAGGCAGTACTTTAAAAATAACAGAATTATGACTGTGATATCTTTGTATATTTACAACTGTATGCTAGAAATCTATGACGCAGATTTGACTAAAAATAAAGAATTACATACGTATGATCTGCGAAATAAAGAAAATGTATTTAAACCAAAAACTAGATTAGTAAAAGTAAAAAAGCAGGGTGTTTATAATAAGATTTGCATGTTCAATAAACTACCACTTAGCGTGAGGGACTTATCTGCAAATCATTTTAAAAGAAAACTGAAACAATTTTTTGAAATTAACCCATTTTACTCATTAAACGATTTAATGAAAATGCGTCTTAAAGAATCTTCATTCTCATAGCAAATAGGTGACATGATCAATTAACTGTGTAATGTGAAGGATATCTGATATTAATAATAATAATAAAATACCATTAATTTAATTTTAAGCTCGATTTATATTGTTTACATATACAAGTAATTAAGTAATTATTAGTGTTGACATCCTCTCTATCAAAAATTATTATGGTATCCATTATAATAATCCGTAAAATGTTATTCTAATAGTTTATTTTTTATTGTAATTTCAAAGGTGACATACATTATATCATAATGTTTTTTTTATTATTATAATTATTATTATTATTAATCGTAAAAAAAAATACAATATTTTATGCTTATTATTTAATTTTAATTTTGATTTTCATCATAACTTTGTATAATCCACTAATTTTATGTTGTATTTATCCACCAATTGTATTAATATGCATATGTAATTAGTTGTTTTTACATATTAAGATTAACAAGAGTATACATAGCTATTACTTGTTGATCTTAAATTTAATAGTGTATTGCCTACCAAATCTTATTCTATTATTATGTTAATATTAAGTTTTTTTTGTAAATTGACTTGCCTAGTATAGCTACTAATGTTATAAGGCTAATAAACAATTCTAATTCTAACTCACGTCTGTACCGGAAATTCAAAATTTAGGGCGACATGCTTAGTGAAACCAGAAAAACAGTTTTGTAGTAAGATGTAAACATTGTTAAGCAGAAAAAAAATAACGTGTTAAGCTTGATCTTATTTCTCTCACCATTCTGTTAAAAAAACATTCCCGCAAAATTTTCTCCATAGGGTAAAAAATTACATAAGTAACCGTTTTTTCACGTTTGGTAAATCACGCTATTCGCGAGTTTACATTAATGTTGCTGGTATAATCTTAAAGTCTTTGAATTATTGAACACCATTGCACATAATTTACCCATAAAACCATCAAGAATTTTATAAATTATATTTACTAGTTAAATATGTAAGTAATCAATTCAGAAAGTATACAAAAAATATGCATATCGGATAGAATATTTTCAAAATCGCACGTACTACGTCATTATGTACAATTATAGTGACAATTTAACAACAAAATAATTAAAAATAAAATATTTACCGCCTTATACAACAGCTTTATGTAATTTGTGTGCGATATATATAGCACATTATTATATGATTATTATTATTTCAAGATTAACATAGAATTACTCTCGATATTATTATTTAATTTGAACTCATGATGTTTGTTTACACAGAACTTTTTAAGTGGTGAGATTTGGGCCCTAGGACTTGAGTTTTGCACTGGTACAAAAGGATTAAAAAAAAAAGTGCGAGTGGGACCCGCGCACAAAGGGTTCCGTAACTAAATATTCTGTAAATAGTGAAAGCGTCTATCTGTCACCGTTATTAGTATCGAGCAATAAACAGTAAAAAAATCAAGTTTGTTGTATGCCCCTCTTATATATTTTATTTTTAGTATTTATTGTTGAAGAAGGAGCGCATAAATCGAGCTGAGTGAGACTTCCAGGACTCGATTACGTGTGGATGAGCTTTTAACCGGTGACGCGAGGTACGATGATAGAATCTCGATGCCGGTATAAAATTAAACAGCTCTTGAAAGCATTCCCCGTGTAGAGTATACAGAGCGAACCGATGTCTCCACGGAGGCTCAGTGGCTCAAGGCGGTCAGAGAGCTCGGGGTCGTCGACAATTCAGACGACGCTGAATAGCATCGAGAGACTGGAGCCATTCCAGAGGTGAGAGCAATACTCCCAGTGAGGGCGAACTTGTGCTTTATAAAGCAAAAGTCGCTGGCTCGACGTAAAGTACCGCTTTGCCTTATTGAGCACACCAAGTTTCTTGGATGCCATTCCAGCCTTACTCGCGATGTGACAGCGGAACTGGACATCTTTGGAAATGTCAACGCCAAGAACTCCAATACTCTGCGATTTCTAGGGGAACACCCTGAAATTTCGGAGCGATGATGAAGGGGGTCTTTTTCGCGGTGAAAACAAATGTCTGAGTTTTTATGGTATTATATATATTTTTCATACTTATTGAATTGTAAACGTATTTTTCTAACGAGTAAACGGTATCATGTGCATTGGTGTTCTATACTATAACTTTAAATAAATTATATTATTTAATAACAATAATACCTATAATAAATATTTAAAACTTGAGAATTACCCGATTTTGTAGAATGGTTAGGAGATCTTGGATGGCGTTAAAAACTGTTTAAATTTTGTATTTCTCGCTAAATTCGTGGGTTTCCACTTAAAGTTGGATTAGGCCATAGATATAAGATTATTAATTTTCGTCCCCTTAAAATGCGCTCTATATATTTGATTAAATGGGTTGTTTTAGATGAGAGACCTTCACAGTCTGGTCTCCGATTGCCTGGTGATTCTCCTTTGTACTCCATTGTCGATGTAAGTTACTTGTTTTATTTGATTTTCAAGTTTAAGTAGCAATGAATATGCCGCAACGCTCGACGAAAATGATGACCTTTTTATCAGGCAGTTGGACTTCTTTAGCAAGAGTCTGTTTTGGTGGGTATGGTATATTACTGGCTCTCAAGGACAGCTGCCGGACGGAACACAATTTTAGTTACTTGGTGACAGTCAAGTAGAGATTGAGGGTGGTAATTAGCCAGGCTGGCATTCGCTAAATGCCCTACAGCCATGCAAATTGACACTTGTCCTTAGGAAAAATATATAAAAGCGACAACGACGGGCACGAAAATATATTAATATATTTTTAGTTTTATTGTGACGGAACAAACCTGAGGCCCACCTGATGTGAATTGGACTAACCTCTGCCTATAACAGACGCATTTCGTAAACGACGAATTGCACTGTGCCCGTCACACTGAGACGTACAGTTGACAGGTCTCATGAGCCTGTAATTTTACTGGCTCTCAAGGACTGCTGCCGGAACACTGTTAGGTGCTTGGCGACAGATTTTCTACTTGAGGGTCGCTAGCTAGGCGATCATTCGCAAAATGCCCTTCCACCTTGTGGTGAAGTTTAAGCCCGCGGCGGGATTCAAACCTTGGACCTGCTGCGCGGCAGTCCATAGCCAATGCCACTGAGCCGTCACTGCTTGCAATATATAAAAATATTATTATAAAATTCAAAATATATAACTAAAAATTATTTCTTGACTTAATGCTCATGACTTAATAATATGTACTTAACGGCCAAGCAGTGCGCAATCAAGATACAAATTGACAGCGTCCAGCACACACACTTCGTTTGAACGGTACAGTTCTTCCGATTCGATATTTTACTCTTGGTCCCGCCTCAGTGACAGACGTACTCCTGTGTACAGTTTTGAAACATCAAAACGACCTCCCACACGGTACGATAGATCGAGACAGTTCGACTATACTATTTCAAATCGCATTCGATTTCGTATGGTGTGTGGAAGGTTTAATCTGGTTTAAGCGGAAGCGAAATTATATTTATTATTTTTATTTCTGTTAATACACCATAATTAAAGCAATTAGTCCATATTTAATCCGTTTCAGGATGAGGAACTTTCCGAAATACCCAAGACTTAGAGATGCAACGACTTTCATCAACCTTCATAAAATATTTTTGACGGTGAAGAATGCAGGTGAATTTGGCTATGATATGCAGTGGAATTACTACTGCTAGTTTCTACTTCTGGTCTAGCTAAACGCAAGGATAGAAGGTAATATGTTTTTTTTATTGCTGATCGATGTTGTTGTCGAAGGTATTAACAGGCTTAACCTAGAATTACTGGCTCTCAAGGACAGATGCTGGAACACACCGTTAGGTTGCTTGGCGACTTCTACTTGAGGGTGGCCGCTAGCCAGGCGGGTATTCGCAAAATGCCCTTCCACCATGCAGACTTCCATATGTAGGTAGATTGATCATAAGTCTGCGTGTGTCGATCTAACCCGGCACCCTACAATCACGGGGGAATGTTAAGTTATAATAAATTTATAAAGGACTGTACATCGTTAGGTTGGTTTTGTTGTTAGTCTATTGTAGCTCACGGAAGATGCTAGGGCCCGTTCAGATTCTTGTTTAGAGCGCACTCGGAGTGTCAACTTTAACGTCGTTCACTACCTTCGAGTAGAGCGCAACTTTTTAACTATCAAAATCGGTCGTTAAAAGGTTGCATCTCTAACTGACATGACCTTGACATTTCTTGATGAGAGAATAAAGGTACAAGTTGCACGCAGCAGCAGCAGACGACATGTCGTCGCTTCATGTCGTCACGACACGTCGTTGCGTCATGTCGCTGCAGTTGAAATGATTTTGAACCCGACTGCAGACGGCAACAGCAGATGGCAACCAGTTGGTTTTGAGTGCTCCGTCAAACAAGATGTCTGATGTGTTCGAGAATAGTGATCGCATTTTTTTATATCTTGTATTAAAAGAGGAAGAAGACGATTATTACTTGTTTTTATTATACTGAAAAATACGGAAAAGCCACACGTCCTATGCTTAAATGCAGAGCAAGTGAGGGAACTTATTCAATACTGATCAAAAACCATTTGAAAAGCGATATTAAAGAAATCCATTTTGAAAAGAAACACGTTCGACGTGTTTTTGCTCCGGGGCATCAGTAGCACTACTGATCTGCGGTCGGACGGCACTGCCGTCTGCCGCTCGACAACGCGTCGCTAGCTTTATGTCGCTAACTACGGAGGGAATTTCATAGAAATACGTAAAAACCAGTAGTGTCGCTGCGGCACGTCGTATGCTGCAGCTTCATGTCGTCCGCTACCAACTCGTACCTTGATAGGCACTCTATTGTATTTTACAGGTAACGATAGTTAGTGCTTTTCAAACATCATAAAACGTCTATCTATTATGTTAGTTTCTCGCCAAAAGTTGATATTTGAGGTTATAAAATAACCTAGTCGTTGCAACCACACAACTACACTCTGAGGCTTGGAACGTGGCCCTACTCTTGCTGCAGTTGGTCAGTTGTGAAAAGGCGCGAAAAGATTGCCCGCGAGTCGTGTCATGTCGTTGACCTCGCGTCGGCACAGAACAATAAAAACTTAGTATACCTACTAACTAATTACGGCCGCGCGGCGCCGCGACGATGGTGACGGAGAGTCTATACATAACAAGTAAAAAAAAGTCTATACTACTTACTTGGAGGCGCAAATATTTAATAGCATTTTCAATAACTCGCATTACGCATTTTTTGTTTATTTTACGTTTAGAAGTACTGTTATAAACTGTTTAGAAAATTAATTATGATTATTTTATACAAAATTACAACGAGAGGAAAAAATATAGTTATCTGCGGGATTCTAACAAGCACCATCCACCCTTACAGCCGGGGTATTCTCTAACCGCTAAGCTATCGTGACATATGACTCTAATTTTCCCTTTCGTTCTTAACCATCGTATGGGAATGGAGCACATTCTACAGGATGGTGGTAGGGCATTTTGCGAATGCCCGCCTGGCCAGCTATCACCCTCTGTCGCCAGGCACTTGACGGTGTATTCCGGCAGCTGTCCTTGAGAGCCAGTATTTCTAGGTTAGCCTGAACATCAACACTTACCATCACGTGAGATAGTGGTAACCTAGAAGGCATAAAAAAAGACTAATCTTTACAATTAGTACTATTTATCAATGGTATATTATATTATATCTCCCAAAAATTATAAAATTGATTTTAGAGGCATTTATTTGTTATATTTTAATTTGCAGGTCTTGGAATATTTCTACAACAAATCAAAACTTGATTGAATTGGTACTTAAAGTTTAGAAGTTGTTTATAAAATAAAACCTTTGTTTACAATTGTGTACCATAATATTAGTTATTAATATTACTATGTACTTATGTCATTTTGTTACATTTTTGTTTTTAAATTAGAATTATTATTACTTAAAGTAATTATTATGTTTTATTTAATAAATAAATGCATTGACATCTAATATATAAAATTCTCGTGTCACAGTTTTCGTTGCCTTACTCCTCCGAAACGGCTTGACCGATTTTGATGAAATTTTTTGTGCTTATCCGGTATCTATGAGAATCGGCCAACATCTATTTTTCATCCCCCTAAATGTTAGGGGTAGTCCACCCCTAATTTAATTTTTTATTTTTTAGACAAAATTTTTAATTTCTATTTTTTTATGATACAACATACAATCCTCAATTTTCACCCTTCTACGATCAACCCTTATTTTTTAATAGCCATTTTAGTAATTCAATCATTTTTCCTCTTTATATATGGCAAAACAACGTTTGCCGGGTCAGCTAGTTGTTTATAAATATCATCATGTGTGTAATGTTGTTATGTTATTGTGACGGAACAAGCCCGAGCCTGATGTTAAGTAGAATAACCTGCGCATATAACAGATGCATTTCTTTCTGTAACACGAATTGCATTGTGCCCGTTACACTGAGACGTAGTTGTTAGGTCTCATGTGTATCTGTAATTTTACTGGCTCTCAAGGACTGCTGCCGGAACACATCGTTAGGTGCATGGCGACAGATTTTCTACTTGAGGGTGGTTGCTAGCCAGGCGGGCATTCCCAAAATGCCCTTCCACCATGCGGTGAAGCTCAAGCCCGCGGTGGGATTCGAAACATGGACCTGCTGCACGGCAGTCCATAGCCAATGCCACAGAGCCATAACTGCTTCAAAATACATATTATTGGATGGAAGTTATGGTTGTTCTTGACAGGCCAAGGACTTTAAGTTTTAATATTGATATACTTTATATGTCTGCTCGGCGGATTACATTACAAATTTACGAGAGAGAAAAATATAATCATGTGCGGGACACATCTTTAATATAGCAGTCACAGCATATAAATTAACCACTTAACCGTTTTTGATTAATTCATTTGTTAGGTCATAATATTTGTTTGTTTTTATTGTGTGGTCTTTAGGTATGTTAGTTTCCTACGTCACAGTAAGTTCTATAAGTACTATGCGTTTTATGTTTTTACTGTGGGTTCCGGCAGTTATTTATTGTTCTTGATAGCCAGCCCTACAGTCCATAAACCTAAAACAGTCAATGAACACCATTGTACATAGTGGCATAGTTCACACTGAAACATTGTGAGGTTGTCAATGTTTAGGTTGGAGGATTGAATCTAGAAAAACATTTGTCGAGTATACCATGTCTACATCAGTTTTGCCTTCAACCAAATCATCACATATCAACAAATGAGCAAGTGGTCGAATGGTAGGGTAGTTATAAAAAAAGCTATATAATATAATACAATTTACTTTCTGTCGAGCAAATCAACATAAGCACACTCTATAAGGTCCTCATCAGCAACTCCCAGTTTGGTCTGTAGGTCTTTGGCTATTCTCTGACCTTCTTCAATAGCTTGTTTTGGTGTCAGCACTACTTCAAGTTCCATGAAGTTTCCGAGGTTTTCTACTGTGTCAATGTGGACTCGTGTCTGGCCTACCATGTAGAGTTTTCTGAAAATATTATATTTTGGTTAGAGTGTATGTTTAGTAAGGGATTAAATTTCTCCACTAAGATAGATGTAATACAAAACATACAATGATAAATGAATTGTAAGGAAGTACAAAATGTATGGACATTTTCTTTGGCTAGCAATTACAGGCACAGCCTGAAGATCTGTGAACTTTTGCACATGTATGCTAAGAGAGCACCAAATCTCCATCTGGTTCCTATGAAATGGTAAAAGCATGTATAGAGTGTAATTCAGCCCAGCCAAGATAGAATATCTCTGTACTGTAGTTTTAGTACATATTAAGTTGACTAAAGCTGCATATCTTAGAAAACACATATGTAGTAAAGTGTTTACCTCTCCTTAACAACTCGTCCCCTTATTCCCAAACACTTCTTCAACATATCATCTAACAGCTTAGCTTTTTCATTCTCTTTTGAAGAAAACTGTAACAGCTCGTAATTTGAGAGTTTTGGGCCACCCTCGTTTTCTCTATCATACCTTACCAAGGTAGCAGCCTCATCAGCATAAAACCTCATTTTTAGACGGCCTTCCTTTACAGTATAAAATGTATCATCTTGTTTTATTAAAGTTGGAGGACTGCCGCTGAGATTTTCAGCTAAATTGCAAATGTTTGCCAAATCTTTTATTCGAGTTTTTATTTCCACATTTCGCAATGACATGTTTGCTATACAAACTTGTTTCAATTTGAAGATTTGCAATATAAACACAGTTCTTCTGAATAGTGTGTAGGCACTTAAATGAACTTATTTTTTTTATATTGTTATGATTGCAATAACGCCTGCTATGCGGATTACATAACAAAATTACAAATATACGATAGGAAAAATTTTTTAAGTCACAATAATCCCGCACATGACTTAAATTTTTCCTATCGTATATTTGTAATTTTGTAATGAACTTATTTTGTTTCTTGAGGCTACATAGAATGTTGGAATCCAAGTAACACATCAGGTGCAAATGGTGCAATAGTATGAAATCACCATGATACTATGCCTTCGATAATTGAAATCACTTCGTTTCTCAGGCTCAGCGGCTAAGGGCTAAAGCCACTAGCTATTTAAATACGACAATTAGTATAATTGTTAATTCATTTGTATGTAAACTTTTGATTTGAATTTTGATTTGAACGGGTGTTTGTTACCACAGAACAACAGTGAGAGAATAGTAGAATCATAGATCAAATAGAATATATACCACGGTAGAATCGGTAGATGAGTGAATGGCAATGGCATGGATAGATTTCGATCATGGAAGTAATAAGTACTACGTACAACAGGAATGAGCTGTTGTCGTAAAATTGAAGCCGAACGAGAGCTCAGTAACTGTACCTCTTATCCTTTTCTGGCGATGGTGACCATATTGAAATATGATTTAAGGACAATAATTACAAAAACTGATTTGTGATATGACGTCAGCATATCATTGCTTCAGATGGATTTTAACCGAAGATGCTAATGATAAACTTGCCCTATAAATACAAATAAATGCCAATACAAATATTTATTTTTTAAAAATCACATAGAACATTTTTACATACATTAATTACAATAACGTTGTTTTAATGGTATATGATCTAATTTTATGGTATACTTAGTTATTGACATTGACAACTGTGCTAGGTCGTACCTGTGTTACAGTTGTCAATGTCTTCCTCCAGTGCAGCAACATTCTTGGGTATTTAAAATAGGCACATAAAACATGTTTATTAATAAACACATCATCCATCTCACTGGAGTAATAAAAAAAAAAAACCCTTAGCAGCCCACCCACAGCATCAGTAAACTGTATAAGCTTAGCAATACTCCGATCGTCCCATTAAGGCAGATAGCAACATTTGCCTATAGAGCGCTATACATTTCCTTTTTTTGCTTGTTTTTCACACTCGCGTCATATAGGCAGGCCTGGTTCACTCCGCACTTTAGGTACAATGCTACAAGTACATCGGCAGCTGCAACCAGTCGCGTTTACTCTACAAGGGTTGCCGGGCGGCGCGCCGCCCGGAACGCACGTCTTCTCACTTCAACGCGCCGTATTTCGTGTTGGTGTTTGTAAGGCTGTTTACGTACCTAGTAGCACAGAATAATAGGTTAGTACCTATTAGGTACTATTAGGTAGGTTGGAATGAGGGCAAGATTATACAGCATTGCATTTGGCTGCATAAATAATAACACAGGTCTGAACATCACTTTTTTCTCAATTTCAAAAGACATCGAAAGGTAAGGAAACTTACGCCTTCCTAGGTAGGTATATATAACCTATTGTTTCTAATGTTAACTTATTACCTACTATTGTAAGATTTTCAAACACCTAGGTAGTGCCAGTTGTGCTTTAATGGGGACAATAAGTGTAAAGTACGCAAAGCAAAGTTTACTTGGCCGTTCTTAACAGATCAGCTAAGCAATTGTCAGCTACTAACAATTAAATAACGTCCACCGCGGTCATGACTTGGATGGGTGACCGCTATTGACATTACTACTGAGTACTTCCGTGCTTTGTAGGGTACGTTAAGCCATCGACCCAATTGTTATCTTAGGATCGCAGTTATTCTAGCATGGATGCAGGGCAATTTGCGAATGCCCACCTGTGTAGCTTCCACCCTCCAGGAGAAAATCTGTCGCCAAGCACCTAACGGTGTGTTTCGACGGCTGTCCAATTAATTAGTTAAGAAAAAAGCAGTTTAGTTTACATTTAAGTTTAATTCTAAATCAGACATTGCTAAATAAAACAGTCTTGTGAAGTTTCTGCCGCAAACCCAGCTTATTCCTTATATGTTTCACTGATTCTAATTTTGCATTATGAGTTAAACGAAAATTGAGATATGAATTCGCTAACTCCTTCACCAATTGAATATCATGTGGATCTTCAAATATATATTGAGGAGGTTGTGGTGGATTTTTTCGTAACGAGGTAGTTGATATCATTATCAGGCGGTGAGCCAAGTTTACTCTCTTCATGTTTTTGAGACAAAATTAAAATCAATTGATGAGATATGGTGGTTTGCACCCAAGAGAGGCTTCCATCAAGGGTGAACTGGCCGGCCCGTTCTCCATACTATAATAATAACATTAGGAGCTTTAAGAAATCTGAAATTGAAACGAAGTGATTTTAATAGAGAAAGGAATAAAAAAATGCATAGGTATTTAAGTTATTTGTTCTTGAACTAGGACTGGATAGTCATGCATGGTCACCGGAATTCATAACTAACAAATTATGTTTAAAACTATTACCTGTGAAAAGATAAACCACAATCAGGATAATAATCAATTCCGCAAGCCTCCACGACAAAAATATTCCCCATTTTAACTGAAATTCTTCCAAAATATCACACAATCAAAAAACAATCCACCTTTAAAGTCCGAGTCTGCGATTTCAAGTGGGGTTGTCAGGTCAGGTGTCCGTATTTCATACAAATAAAAGAAAACCTATACGCTATAGCAAAATGTTTGCGTTAATAAGGCTTTACACGTAGTAACAAAAAATATTGCTTTAACATGTCGGTAATCAATTATGATTTATATTTAGAAACATTTTAGAAGTAAATGGTTTTACTTCATTACATAACATCAATCACATATTTTTCTACTAACAACGAAAGGATTGAAATCAACTTAACTCTGGCAACTCTAGGTCACTGTTAGAACGAGACACAGGGTTCAGTGGTTACCCTCTCACTCGGCTTCATTTTTATTTTGCGCGCAACAAGACTCTTACTCCCTTAGCATAAGGTTTTATTTTCTTTATTTTAGCTGCAAGATGTACAGATAGAGCTCATTCCTGTTGTACGTAGTACTTATTACTTCCATGATTTCGATCCATGGTGCTTGAATGGGTAGGTATGCATAGATCAGATAGAATACACTGGTGGTATGCATCTTCGTTATTGGTCTCTGGTATGCAATATGCATAGAGAAGAGTAAAACACGGGCGTACTCTATTTAAAGCTAAATTCGTTATTTTTGATAATTTTGACCACATTTTATGTCTATGGTTCATATTAAATGTGGAACCATAGACGCAATATGTGGTCAAAATTATCGAAAATAACGAAATCAGTGTGAAATGGAGTACGCCCCGTGTAGGTATTTAGGGTATGTTCCATTTGTCGCTAAGAACGTTAATTTCGATAATTTTGATCACATTCTGCGTCTGTGGTTGTGATCACTGTGATCGTTTGTAACTGTCATCCCCTGTTCCATTTAGGATAAGAACGCTAAGAATGCCACTAAAATTTGCCACTTCTGTCACTTTTGACATTAGATGTAGGGAATTCAAACTGTTCCAGTAGCCTCATAGCGTTTATGGCGAAAATAACGCCAAGACCCATGTGGAACAACTTTTTGGGAGTGTGATCGTTTTTAGCGTTTTTAGCGAATCTAACTTCAAATGGTATGCACCCATAGTCTATTCTATCTATGTATTTCTATTTGATCTATCCACCCTTAAAGTTCGTCAGTTTGCTTCTTTGGTTTGCTGTTTTATTTATTGTTTAGTAAATTAATACGTGATATAAAATAAAACACCAATTACTAAAAATACAACGTGCGTGTTAACAAATAAACGACGTTGCATATGCTATGGCATATGTATCGAAAACCGCAGACATGTTTATAGACCTGTGCCGTTGTTGTCACTCCGAAGGCGTTTTTAAAAACTTATATGCACCCTACTTCTGGGAGTGCAAAGAAGAAGTTGTGTATTCCAAGTTGTTAAAGGAATGCTTTGGTATTGAGGTACGTTAGAATATCATTGATCAACTCTGAATAACTTGACTTTAAGTAAGATTTACCGGTTATCATAATAGCCCGGCAGCCCATGGGTTGCGGGCTAGAATGTCACCCCCATCTCTACCCGTGGATGTAGTAAGGGGCGACTATGAGTAACACACCAGAAGGTGGGCTTGGCCTGCGAGGCCAAGTGAAGCAAAGGGGCGAGGTGGCAAGCAAAGCGAGCTGGCGAATTCCATAGTGGAGCAAAGGTTGAGTGGGTGAAGAGACACTCAGAGGCGATATAGCGAGAGTTCTGGCGAGAGCCCATATAAGAGTCAAATTTAAACATGGTAAAGTAAACTTTTTATGAGAAGTGAGATTAGAAGGAAAAAATAATTATGTGTTAGAAAGGGTGGGGTTCGCAAATTCCCTTTCACAGGGGGTCTACCCTTCCAATGCACTGCCCCTCCCCCATAAAATCAATGACTGAATAGTGAGGTTATAAATAAAAAAAAATCATATCTCCAAAAGAAGGGGGGATTGCAACTTCCCCTTCACAGGGAAGAGTCTACCCATCCCCCCGCCATTTTAGTAGGTTGTATAGGGAATTTGCTGGTATAACCCTTGCTACGACTTCTACAGCATATAAATAAAACAAGAAATAAGAATAATAAAATAAATTCCGAATAGAATAAAATACATACTCGATACATAATGATATGAATACTTGCTGTTTGAATAAACTGAAATGATATCCATACACCTTACTTTTGTGTGGCTATACATGTGGGCAGTGTTCACATGATGCTATTGGCGTATTATGTGATCTTTCCAAGTCATCTACTGTGTAGAGCACTGCACTCTGATTCGTAAACTTTCACACTATGGTATTTGTGGAACAGCTCTGAATCTTATAGTCATATCTGTCAGACAGGCTACAGAAGGTTGGAATAATTGGCAATACTTCTTCCGGGTCATTGGTAAAAATGGGAGTACCACAGGGATAAATTTTGGGACCATTTCTGTTTCTAACATATTGTTACGAGCTGAGGGTTCGGGATAAATAATGCAATACGTTTTCGGCAAACTGACACCTTTATTCACAGTTCTACAGTCACTTAACACTTCACTGAACACAACACTAAAACACTGACTGTTCGCACTTTAAAGATCACTGATCACACACTTCACTCAATTTAACTATTCGCGCTTGGAGCACTTGGTCCAAAGGTAATCGCACTGTAGCTTGTTTCGAACTCAAAGTAAGACTGACTTGTCGGCCCGGACCCGACCCTATTTATACCCAAAAGTCAAAGCTACCAGAATATTCTATACTAGTCTAGATAGAAAAACAATAGGGGCCATAAATCACTCGTTTAACGTAAACAACTTTTGTATGCAATTCAATGGAAACTAACTACTACTTATTCTGTGGTTGTTTACTAGTTGCCTGAGAACAAAGGGCGACCCTTTTTTTTATAACATTTTTTTGTGAAGAGTAGGTACATTGTTTGTTTTCGTTTACTTGTTTATCGACGTTGGATTATTCTAGACTGTTCGAGCTCTTGCGCCGTAACACTGCCCCCTCCTAAGACATGCTCGTCCCGAGCATAGTTGGAACCACGGTATGGCGCCAATCGATCCACATGAACAATCTTAGAAACTCCTCGTTGACCCTTTCGTATCCGGTACGTGATGTCGTTGATTTTGTTCACCACCAGGTATGGTCCGTCCCATTTAGGCTGAAGCTTCGGTGACTTCCCTATACTGCGTACAGGATTACGCAGCATTACTTTTGAACCTTCTTGAAATCCGGGTTTTACCAGTCCTCCACTGTACCGGGTCTTCTTCATGTCGGAAAATCCAAATCTGTATTGATCTTGACGCTCGCAGATATTCTTCTGTTTGCGGAGGTCACTCACAAAACCCTTCACACTGCTTGTTTGAGATGCTCTTCTAGTAGCACAAATACTGCATTTGTTACACCAGTCCACAACATCGCTCCGACAATGGATCCAATAAAACTGCTCTCGTATCTTTAACAGTGTCTTTCTCACTCCAGGGTGACTTCTTGAACATTCGTTGTGACATTGTCGTAGAATTTCACGAATTTTCGCTTCCGGAACAACCACTTGCAGATGATAGTTATCGCCCCGAACATTCTCCCATTTGCGGCACAGCACACCACTATGGATCATCAAGCTGTCCCACTGCGCCCAATAAACCCTTGTTGCCATACCCATTCCAGCAACAACGTTCCACTTGGGCCTTCCAGTGCCAGCTTCCATCCATGACGGAATAGGCCTGATATTCGCATCATCCTGCTGTGCACGTCGCATGGATTTCTTCCAGTCGTCGGTTATAACTGTTCTCACCATCCTTACTGGTATGACTTCCTTCACTTTGCCGTTGTGAGTTTCTCTAATGTCGCTGCGTTCAATATTAGAGTGAAGTTCGTTGCGCTGCTGATTCCATCCTTGTCGAAGTCTGTCTTCCGATGTCAACTTCCATCTGGGGCAACTGGATCTCAAATGCCCTTTTTCTCCACAGCTGTAGCATCTCGGGCTGAATCTTCGATAATTTGTATCACTCAGTGTATCTCCTTTCCTGGTCCATTGCATATTCACACCAGTAGAAAGTTTTCTTTCCCATGTTCTGTCGTGTCTTCGGTCACTCTGGTGCGGGCAGTTATATCGCAAGTGACCCCTTTCTCCACATTCAAAACATCGAGGGCTGAATCCCTGGTTGTCATCACGGTAACGTTGCGTGGCAACCTCTCGAATGTGATGCGATCGATGATCATGTCGTACGGCTTCCACCTCCAAAGCATGGGCTAGGGCGTCCTTAATTGATTCGTGATGACCCAGCCTCACTGCAGCTCTCACTTCTAAGTCACGTATCCCATCTACGAATGCTTGAAGTAGGATTCCGTCGATGAGTGCCGGTGATGATTGATACGCCTTCCGTACGAGCATTTCCACTTCCAGTGCCCACTGCTGGAGATTTTCACTGCTTCGCTGGGTTCGTTCTTTAAGCTGAGCGCGGAATACATGCTCCAGATGAGCATCACCGAATCTGGACTACAATGCTTCCAGAAGTTGGTCGAACGCTATGTCTTTTCCAAGCGCCTCCAGAACTGTTAAGGCTTTGTCACGTAGGCCCAGAGTAAGCGCTGTCATAGCCTGCGCTTTAGTCCAACCGTTGGCCTGCACTACAGCCTCAAATTGAATTTTGTAGGCCGACCACGAAGAGGTTCCGTCGAATGGTGGCACTTTAAATCCTCGTGGTGATGGCGCAGGTACTACTGACGCAGGCAATCCAGCTCCAGTTTTTAAAATGCACAGCGTTTTTGCCATGTCATCCATTCGGGCTTCCACTTTCTCAAAGCGGTCCTCATGCTGGTGGACCTGATCTTCCACCACTTGGAGTTTCTTCCCAAACGTTGCGTGCAGGTCTTTCATCAGAAGAGTCTGCTCCTCTTGGCGACGGGTCTGTTCCTCTTGGCGACGTGTCTGTTCTTCTCTGTCCTGTCGCAATTGGTCCTCCAGTCGACGGGCCTGCTCTTCCTGGCGGCGGACTTGCTCCTCCTTGTCTTGCTGCAGCTGCTCTTCAAGACGTCGGGCCTGCTCCTCCTGGCGTCGGGCCTGCTCCTCCTGGCGTCGGGCCTGCTCCTCCTTGTCGTGTTGCAGCTGCTCTTCAAGACGTCGGGCCTGCTCCTCCTGACGTCGGGCCTGCTCTTCCTGGCGTCGGGCCTGCTCCTGAAGCATTGCCATTAGTGCAGCAAAGTCCGTTGCAGACGGAGCAGCCGTAGTCGAAGGGGCTCCTGACATAGTGGCGGTGGTTGCCTCTGCAGTCGGCTGTTCTTCGGAGATCACTGGTGGTGTAGCTCCTCCAAACCTTCGTTGGTCGATGTCCTGTTGCCGCTGACTCCTCGTTCGGATGCCTTCAACGTCGTCCTTTGGTAGCACAGGCATTATTTATCCCCAATTCTGACACCAATTTGTTACGAGCTGAGGGTTCGGGATAAATAATGCAATACGTTTTCGGCAAACTGACACCTTTATTCACAGTTCTACAGTCACTTAACACTTCACTGAACACAACACTAAAACACTGACTGTTCGCACTTTAAAGATCACTGATCACACACTTCACTCAATTTAACTATTCGCGCTTGGAGCACTTGGTCCAAAGGTAATCGCACTGTAGCTTGTTTCGAACTCAAAGTAAGACTGACTTGTCGGCCCGGACCCGACCCTATTTATACCCAAAAGTCAAAGCTACCAGAATATTCTATACTAGTCTAGATAGAAAAACAATAGGGGCCATAAATCACTCGTTTAACGTAAACAACTTTTGTATGCAATTCAATGGAAACTAACTACTACTTATTCTGTGGTTGTTTACTAGTTGCCTGAGAACAAAGGGCGACCCTTTTTTTTATAACATTTTTTTGTGAAGAGTAGGTACATTGTTTGTTTTCGTTTACTTGTTTATCGACGTTGGATTATTCTAGACTGTTCGAGCTCTTGCGCCGTAACAATATATTAATGATCTGCCTTGCATGGTCAAAGCTTTCTGCGATATTGTTTTATTTGTATCAGTTCTTAGGACAAGTGCAAATGTGATAACTGTAAATTATTTAACTATATTAAGTGTAAAAAAATTACAATTATAAATATTTTATCAATTATTTACATAGACCTAATTGGAATTATATAAGTAGTTCTATGTGTTAAAGGTAATTTGGACTTGCCTGTAAAAAAATATACTGATGGGCTAATAAAACTTCTTTATATCTTTATATCTTTGAAGATGATACCTCTCTGATTTTTAAAGTAGATAGGAAAGACAGTGAACTCACTCATGTACATAATGTATTATCTATGATCTGTAAATGGTAATAATAATAATAATAATCTTAATAATCACTAATAATCTTCTCTTAAATTCAAAAAAGACAATATGTTTAAAGTTTTCTTTACCTACTAAAATCTGTAGCGTCCATACAAGACTTAGTTATATTTCCTATACCCGACTTAATATTATAAGCTACCAAAGTAGCAATTAAATTTATATATTTCTTAGGTAGGTACATCCTATCCTGAGTCAACATAAAGTGAGTAATAAATTTATTACAGTCAAAAAATAAAAGTTTGTCTCCATGACGACATGTTATTTAAAAACAAATTATATTTTTTTTTTGTGTTATGTTTTAATCTGCAATCAGTCCCCAGACTACGAGCAGGTTTGTTGTAAGATTTTCGGCATTTAGGAGAAGTGATCCAATTAGCAGATCTCCTCTATTTTAGTCATCACTTCCGTCCAATCCCATGATGTGTTGTCTGCGTAGCCTCTTTGGATAGCTGATGGTAGTTAGCTGTGTGCATGGTCAGTAGCTTTTTGTAATGAGCTGAAAAAAGTCTTATTTCATCTGTGACTGTTTTAATTTCCAATTCTGCAAGCAACTCGTCAGTTCCCAGGAACCATGGAGCATTTGATATGTTTCTTAGGATATTATTCTGAGCTCTTTGTACTATTGATATATTTGTATTGCAGGCTGATCCCCATAGCTGAATGCCATAACTCCAGGTGGGCTTTAGTATGACTTTATAGATTAACAGCTATTAACATATTTGTTGTCTGTACTTAGGACTAAGTTTCTACCTATCAACCACAAAAGGTTTCGGTACTGGAAGTTAAGTTCAACCCTTTTTTTCTGTAGGTGTGTTCTCCATGTCAATCTACAAACCAGATGCATTCCTAGATATTTGACCGAGTCACTATGTGGTAAAGTATTTGCTCCCAGGTGAACGGGTGGGCAATTATCTTTGCGAAGGGTGAATGTAGCATGTGTTGATTTTGAGATGCTGGCTTTAATCCTCCACTTTGTCAACCACTGCCCTATTTTGTCCAACCCCTTCGTAAAGTCTGTGATGCCACACTTGGGTCCTTGCTACTAGAGAGAATGGCAGTGTCGTCTGCAAAGGTAGCAGTTAATACTCCAGGTGCTTCAGGTAAGTCGAAGGTGAAGGTGGTGTATAAGACAGGGCCAAAGACTGATCCCTGAGGTACTCGTGCTAGTATTTCTTGAAAAGTGTACTCTACATCCTTTACCTGTAACGTTCTTTCCGAGAGGTACAACTCAAGTATTCCAAAGAAAGGGTGTGGTAGCCGGTTCTTAATTTTACAAAGGAGTACCTTATGCCAAACCTTGTCGAAGGCCTGTTGGATGTCTAGGAAGGCCGCTGAGCAGTACTCTTTTTACTCAAGGGATTTTCTGATCTGATCAAAGACTCTGTGAACTTGTTCAACTGTTCCATGCTCTTGTCTGAATCCAAACTGATGGTCTGGGATTATGGATATTTCAGTCAAGCATCCGCTTAAGCAGAATATTTTCAAATCGTTTTGAGAATACTGGTAGCAGGCTAATGGGTCTATAAGAACCAACCTCATTAGCAGATTTCCCTTCTTTATGGATCTAGAACCAACCTCATCTTATATAAAATTGTATTTAATGAGTGAATATGCTCATTCTGGCTTTGAGTTAGTGCATCTGAATAGGGAAATGCACATAACATAATTTTATATGCATCAAGGTTTAACAATGACAATGCGAAATTCTTCCTGGGAATCAAAATGTATTCAACTTTAGTTCAGTGGGATCCACATATACATGATCTCTCCCGAAGACTTAGTTCTGCTGCATATGCAGTTCTTAGGATAAGACAGTTAACACATTTAGCTACTGCTTGCCTAGTTTATTTCGCGTACTTCCACAGTATTATGTCATATAGTGTATTGCTGTGGGGAACTGCTGCTGAGATAGAGACAATATTTATCCTACAAAAGCGTGCAATTCGAGCCATATATAAAATGGATCCTAGGGAATCTCTGAGGGATCCTTTTAAAGAAATTGATATTTTAACTTTACCAAGTCTGTATCTTTATTTGAAAATATTATGAATGTTCGTAAAAATTTGAGTAAATTTAAATTAAACAGTGAAAATCATGATTACAATACTAGGAATAAAGATAAAATAGCGGTGCCAGGTTTTAGATTAGCAAAGACAAATTAAAGCTCCTTCTTAGGTAATTGTGTACGGTTTTATAATAAAGTTCCCAAACATATTACAACGCTCACAGAAGGGAAATTCAAGTTGCATGTGTAAAACATATTGATTAGAGATGGGCCGAACATGGGTTTCACCGAATACGAACATTCGGCCGAATGTTCGGTAAAACTTTTACCGAACCGAATATTCGGCCGAATGTTCGACATAATTTACCTTACGTAAATAATACATGTCTGAACCTGCGCCGGACTCTCCCTCCGCTCTCCTGTTTTACCACCGTTATTGTTATTGCATTATCTAAAAAACAGTGAAACTTCAACGCAGGCGTTTGTTTTAGTTATTTTTATATTGGTTTAATACATTTAGATAACGTTTAAACTATGAGACAATAACTATTATAATTTTGAAATAAAAAATTGGCTACACTACTATGAATCATATTTCTAGTTTTTACACTTCAAGGACAAACTAGAAATATAATTCATAGTCTGCTGAAATATTGTAATTTAGTAATGCAACTCTTTCATAACATTACAAAAAATATTGAAAATGTTGCT
Source organism: Plagodis pulveraria (assembly GCA_963890685.1). Classification (NCBI taxonomy): domain Eukaryota; kingdom Metazoa; phylum Arthropoda; class Insecta; order Lepidoptera; family Geometridae; genus Plagodis; species Plagodis pulveraria. Next base: position 7,123,698 of record OY982976.1, on the reverse strand, counting down.
TAATTTCTCACAATCAAGATCTGATTATAAACGTTACGTTGTTTTATTACTAAGAGTTCACAGTAGTTTAACCCTAAAACAGCTACATACATATAATTTGTTTTTACGAACCATCTTTTGATGGTTAATAAAAACAATTTATCTGCTGTTATAGGGAATAATGCTAGTTGGCACTAGCACACACTAGACATAAAGCTGAACTGCAAATTACTTACCAAATAAAAATAAAATATAGGACACATTTAAAACTCAGCTCATGATCAATCATACACGGCTTAATACCGTAAAAAGTTTAAGTACCCTTACCTGCCGAATATGCCGAATACCGAATATAAAACGAATAATCGGCCCATCCCTAATATTGATTAAAAAATTCTACTACACAGTTTCTTATTACTTAAACGATAAAAATGCCTGGATAGTTCCGCCTCTGCCAAGCTATTGCCTGTCACCTACATAATTTAAAGAAATATTGTAATAACTTTATTATAATAGTCAATATGTAACACATTGTTAAAAGACGTTTAAAAGAATTTCTTGCCCATTCTTCTTGCAGTGGCTCTATACAATTTATTTGCTGAATATGGCAGTACAATGTAGAATATATCAATACTAAAATTTGTAATTGACCTTCATAAGAGCGTCGTAGACGCCTAAATTGAATAAATGATTTTGACTATGACAGGTAAAATCACCATTATTAGATACCTACTAGAGCAATTTTACCACCAGTCCGCAAAATGTTCCTACCATTTAGTGTTATTCCTCATCCTCCAGTTCTACTCACCACGTGGTTGCCTTAACCACTGGGCTATTACTAATCATATGTTTGTTATGACTGTTCTAGAAGACAGCTGTTGGAAAATAAAACATTAGGTTCTAACTTTGTAATTGAATAAGCATGTAACAAACCATTAGGTTCTAACTTTGTTATTGAATTAGCATGTAACAAACCGTTAAGTTCTAACTTTGTAATTGAATTAGCACAGAACAAACCATTAGTTCTAACATATAATCGATATAGTGCGGGACTAACCAACAGATTCTAACTTTGTAATGAATTAGCACAGAACAAATCATTAGGTTCTAACTTTGTTATTGAATTAGCATGTAACAAACTGTTAACTTCTTACTTTGTAATTGAATTAGCATGTAACAAACCGTTAAGTTCTAACTTTGTAATTGAATTAGCATGTAACAAACCATTAGGTTTTAACTTTGTAATTGAATTAGCATGTAACAAACCATTAGGTTTTAACTTTGTAATTGAATTAGCATGTAACAAACCATTAGGTTCTAACTTTGTTATTGAATTAGCATGTATCAAGCCGTTAAGTTCTAACTTAGTAATTGAATTAGTACAGAACAAACCATTAGTTCTGACTTATAATCGATATAGTGCGGGACTAACCAACAGATTCTACCTTTGTAATGAATTAGCACAGAACAAATTATTAGGTTCTAACTTTGTGATTGAATAAGCATGTAACCAACCATTAGATTCTAACTTTGTTATTGAATTAGCATGTTACAAACTGGTAAGTTCTAACTTTGTAATTGAATTAGCACAGAACAAAACATTAGGTTCTAAATTTGTAATTGCACTTACGCGTGCCCAGTGAATAAGATTACAAAATAACAGAGCTTGGTAAAATCACCATGGTAGCTCAGATTTGCAGAGAATGTACCGGCCCCTGGGTGTTCATGGAATTCATTCCCGCTTGTCCTTAAACAATCCTTTTATTGTAATTTTTAACACCAGTCTGCGATTGACTTAGACTTAAGAGTGGTATCCCAGCAATATGACCAACACATATACAAAACTGTGAATGTATGTTTCAGCTTTTCTTGGTAACGGAACCGAACCACCAGAGAGCATGTGGGATTTGTGATGATTGCGTAGAGCAGCTTCAGGGTGCTCTGTATTTCAAGCGCCAAGTGCTTAAATGTGACGCGGAGTTCCAGGATGTATACTCAGCCCACATTAATGACGGTAAGAATTGATTTGTGGCATGTCCTGCTTGGCGCTTTATGCACTTTATGCAGCGTAAGGCTAAATCCACCAGATATATGCGAGAAAAATTTGCAGTGTTTGGAAATAGGATCGCTTCATTTTCCAATTCTCGCTGAGCGCAGCGATCCCATTGGAGGAATTTTTCGAAGAAGTGATGGCTCAGTGGCATTGGCAATGGACTGCCGCGCAGCAGGTCCATGGTTCGAATCCTGCCGCGGATTGAGCTTTCATCGTAAAGGACTATTTTTTTTTTTTTTTGCTGATAGGTAAACCTTTGACTACAATCTCACCTGATGGTAAGTGATGATGGTCGATGGGTCGAAGGTGTTAACAGGCTCAACCTAGAATTACTGGCTTTGAAGGACTTCCGCTGGAACACACCGTTAGGTAGTTGGCGACAGATTTTCTACTTGAGGGTGGTAGCTAGCCTGGCGAGCAATCACAAAATGCCCTTCCAAAATGCGGTGAAGCTCAAGCCAGCCGTGGGGATCGAACCAGGGACCTGCATGGCAGTCCATAGTTATTACCGCTCGGCCATCATTGCTTCAAAGTCATGTAATCAAAACATAAAATTTATTAAATAATGTAATATTTTGTTTCAGGTTTAATATTCAAAGTGGAAATAGAAGACCCTAATATTAACTCCGAAGGTTAGTATCGATATGGAAATTTCCTGTTCATTCAAAAGAGCTATATCAGAAAGGCATCTGGCTTTAAAATTAAAACAGAAACTTTAAACAATAATTCTTGTTATTACAAGTATAAATTGATAATGAATAGATTCAGGCGTTACTTTTCGGAAATCCATATTTAATAGTAACAAATATTTTTAAGAAAACATCAAATGAATATTTTAATAAAACACTTAAAAAATATAAAAATATATCTAGTGACAATCCCGCCTAATTTTCCTATTAAGCTGACGTGACGTCACAATATTCATTGGATGTTTACTTAAAATATCAAATAAAAATATTTGTTATTATTAAGTATAAATTGATTAAAAAACCCGACAGCAAACTATATATTTTCGTTAATCCGTTTAGTGTTCCATTGAAATTAAAACTGCAAGTTATATATATATGGAATCGTTTCTTAGAACTCTTAATTTTGATAACTCGATGGGTTTGAGAGTTTTGTTTTCCTCACAAGATGGCGTCTAAAATCCGACTGTTTTTTTTTTTTTTTATGTATATAGTGTCACTTCTACTATCAGTACGAATCTAATGATATACCGAACATTAAAATCGGTTAAGCCGTTTAGACGTTATGGTAGAATAAAGAAACGTTGTATCGAGATCGTGTGAAAACTAACGTGGTTTTCACTCATTTTAGTAAATAATACGGGATAACTCACGTGAATAAGTCAGATAGCTCCGACTATAGTTTCAACGACATTGTGTGGTCTTTTTCAAGCAGAGTGCTAAGCGAGACGTCAATGCGGGCGTCCCGAGCTCTCCTTGAAAAAGACCACTGGGTGTGGTTGAAACTATAGTCGGAGCTATCGGACTATCGGATAGCTATATCGGACTTATTCACGTGATTTATCCCGTATTATTTACTAAAATATGTTCTTGTGTCATTAGAGTTAAATGATTATGACACGATAGGTTTATGTGTTATCCATTGTTTTGTAAATCGTAACAGTCATATATTCAGTCCACTTAACATCAGGTGGACCTCGGGCTTGTTCATTCACAATAACATAGAAAAAAAAACCTAGTTTGTGTGAACACTACATTGGAAGGGCATACACAATATGAATTAATATAAAACAATAAGGCCCAATTGCACAAATCTAGGGTTAATCAAAAAATATCTAGGGTTAGCACGCAGGTAACATTATACCATTAACCATTTAAATCTGATAAGCCTTTGCTGTTATAGAACATCAATCTTTTTTTTTATAAAGCTGATAGGCTAGCCTTTGACCACTATCTCACCTGATGGTAAGTGCTGATGTAATGGCTAACCTAGAATTACTGGCTCTGAATCACAGCTGCCGGAATACATCGTTAGTTTGGTGACAGATTTTCTACTATAGGGTGGTAGCTAGCCAGGCGGACATTCGCAGAATGCCCTACCACCATGCTATAACGACTGCCATCCTAAGACGACAACCGACACGCGAGACTTTACGTGCCCTCCGAAGCACGTCCTCGCTTAGTAGTAATGTCACTAACGGTTACCCATCCAACTCCTGACCGCGGCGGACTTTGCTGATCGTTTAAACAGCTAAGCAAACTTCACTACGAGCGCTTCGAACTTTTATATTTGAATTGATAAAATTCCTTGTTATTTTTTCAGAAATTACCGATGAATCTGCAACAGACATACATAATTCTGTAGAAGTACCAATAACCAGACTGGATGATGATAGCATTAGCGATGGTGGAGCAGTCGATGGTGATGATGTAGGTGATGACAGAAATGTTGCAAATCCAGCAGATAACCGCAGAGATGATGATCGCATGGCTGATGACGATGACATGGGTCTTTTGGGTAACTTTGAAGAAGCTGTGTTCTCAAAACTGAGAGAAGAAGGTTTGTACTATTTCTTTACACAATAAAAATATTGTTATGCATGTTGTACTCTGTAGCTGTTTTTAAAAACTTTTTTTTAATGTTATTGTGACGGACCTAGCTCGAGGCCCACCTGATGTTAAGCGGACTAACCTCTGCCAATAACAGAAACATTTCGGCATAAGTCACGAATTGCACTGCGCCCGTCACCTTGAGACATAGTTGTTAAGTCTCATGTGCCTGTAATGTCACTGGCTTTCAAGGACTGCTGCCGGAACACACCGTTAGGTACTTGGTGGCAGATTTTCTACTTGAGGGTGGTTGCTAGCCAGGCGGGCATTCGCAAAATGCCCTTCCACCATGCGGTGAAACTCAAGCCCGTGGCGGGATTCGAACCATGGACCTGCGGCACGGCAGTCCATAGCCAATGCCACTGAGCCATCACTGCTTCAAAAATGTGATTTTCTCTCAGCACCCGATAGTGCTTGTTATCATGTTTAGAAATATTCAGGATGTGATTTTGTATAAATGCACGTTTCGCAAATGTAGAGGTGGTATAGGCAAGTGTACTACTTAGCTAAGGGCCTGTATCAGAATGTTCGAGTTAGTTCCAGTTATACTACCCGGAATATATTTAATAAATACAACACTATCTCTGCGTTTCAGTCATCGATTTAGCCTATCCATCGGTTAAAGCTCTGTCATTTTTATCATTCAGTTATTTTATGTTCTAGGTAGTATAACCGGAACTTACTCGACCATTCTGAAACAGGCCCTTAGTATAAAAAAGTACTTACCTATGTATTAAAAAATAGTACTTATCTAAGTATAACAACTTTCATATTCAAATCTTCAATTTCATGTCTTAAAATATTGAATGATTACAAAAGGATGTATATTTACAAAAACAAAAAAAAATAACAACATTATTTATCTAAGTATCACAATAGTGCCATTAGGATCATATACTCATTATTAGCAGTAATATTAATCTTAATAGGGTTGTTGACTTGTTTTTTTAAAGTATGTTAAATTATTTAGGACACTGAAATATACACCTAACATTTTTAATAATTATTTTAGGAGTCTTTCACTACTAGAAATATATCTTTTTATTTCAACTTTTAAAATTGGCGCTAAAACATTATTCAATGGCGGCCTGTATGCTTATGACGTCACAAGTACAAAAACAAATAGTGCTGTAATATAATACGTTTTGCTTGCTTGTTGTGTCGTGCGTAATCGATTTTAGAATCGATTACACAGGTTGTTCGGCAGAACCTGTACCATAGTGTGGGGGGTATGTAGACTTACTAAAATAGAGCATCAACGAATAAAACAAAGACAGAACCACCACAGTTTGAAGCACGGACGGATACATTAGTGGCAGTATTATCGATTCTTTTTAATACATGGTAATTAAACAACTTTAAACGGGTTAAATCACTATTTTATCGAACATTATTGTAATGCCGAAATGTAAACACTTTCAAGTGATCGAGACAACGGCGTGCAGTGGCATCGGAATAAAAATAATGATAAACGGTTTTCCAACTTTTTAAAGTTGTTGTATTAGTATGAGTAATAATTGCAAAATGTTTCCATAGATTCTAGTTCCGAGTTTGGAGTGGTTTTATTATCTATGCTGATCTTTGATCAAATTTCACAGCGAAATATGATGAAAGATAAGTGAGTCAAATGTACGTATTACACTATTAAATATAATATGGGCTCCAATAGGTTTGATAGTGTAATAGGGGCCCAAATAGTAAATCGATAGTGATGCGACATTTTGTGGGTTGCTTGTCACTGTCAAAACCTTTGGAAGCAAACTTTCAATTACTATCACCTATTCTGTGGCTTTGTTTTTGTCCTTATGACATCATTTCCGCCTTTACTTCCGTTTGAGATCACGTGACTTGCAGAAAATTTAAGCACATTTTGCTTATTCAAAATAAAGTTAATCCAATGCATAATAAATAATTTGTTAATTTCATCGAGTTATGTGCTCCAACTACTATCATGTTAACGTTACATTGTATTTTATTTTAGACTGTGTCAACTACCCTATTATTATATGAGAATCAATAATTACCCAAAAAATAATTTTATTCACTTTAAATATATGTTCAGATATTGAATGATTACAAAATTATGTATATGTACTATGTATACTAAAATAAAATAAAAATAACAACAGTACTTACCTAAGTATAACATCAGTACTTACTTAAGTATGACAATAGTATCATCAGGATCGTATATTTCATTATTATGAGTAATATTAATTTTAATTATTATATGAGAATCAATAATTAACCACCGATCAATGTTCACTTTAAATATATCTTCAATTATTGAATGATTACAAAAGTATGTATATGTACTATGTACACTAAAATAAAATAAAAACATAAAATAATAATAACAACAGTACTTCCATAAGTATAACAACTGTATTTACCTAAGTATAACAATAGTACCATTAGGATCATATATTTCATTATTAGCAGTAATATTAATCTGAATTATTGTATGATAATCAATAATTAAAAACGGTTAATTTTATTCACTTAAAATATATATTCAAATACTGAATGATTACAAAATTATGTATTTATTTATTTATTTAAACTAATACGGTAACATCATCAATTACATTAGTTATCGAACAAACTTAATTATACAATCAATTATTATTAATATAATTATTTACAAATTATAAGTTTCGTAATAAAATAATTAAATGAAATTAAAATAAAGTAATAACATTATTATAAAAAAAAACACTTAATTACATTAAAATGTCATAATTACTCCTTATTAATATTAAGTATTATTAGTCATAAAAAAAAAAAAAAAAACATTTGGTCAATGGATTATAAATATTAGTACTACAGTAAATATCATAAGTGCAAGTCACATTCACATTCGTCATGCAGATTGCACGCACATCAAATTCACATTCATTCATCAAATTCACATTCTTCATTCACATTGCGCGCTTTCTTCTCACAGAACTCCAAGCATATTGAAACAATATTCTTCCATTCATCCGCAAACAAATCACAATCAGGCGCCATGGCCAGGAGGTTGTTGAGTGCTCGGAGAGTACGTGGAATGGGAGAAACTGTGTGAGCAACTGTTCGGGCTGGCGGGAGCGAGAACAGCTTGTGACACCCGCCACGACGCGGTTGCAAGTCGTTAGGGTCGGGAGCGTTTAACCGTAACAAAGAATTATGTAGGTTGGGTGCATCAATTTTTCCGTGAAGGACCTTGCACATGAAAAGCATTTGACTATGTTCCCGTCGAACCTCCAGTGAGTTATAGTCCAAGCAGCCCAGGAGAAAGTTGGTTGGGTACAAAAATGGGTAATATCCATACACCCGTTTGTACAAATAGCGAAGGAATGCTTTTTGAACTTTTTCTAACATAAGGGTGTACGATTGTTCATGTGGATGCCACACACATGAGCTAGCCTCAAGCTTACTACGAACAAGGGCTCCAAAGATTATCCTGATGACGTGGGCTCCTTTAAAATCTCCAGAGTTCCTTAAAACGAATCCTAGTCTTCTATATGATTCCTTGGCCACGGCGGAAATGTGATCATTAAAAGTCAACTTTTGGTCGAAAGTGACTCCTAGGTCTTTAATAGTATCGGATCTGGTGATTTTATAAGAGTCCAATTGGTATTCAAATTTAACTGGGTGCAATTTCCGAGTAAACGTCATAGTCTGGCATTTCAGTGGATTAAACTCCATCCCATGAGCCATACTCCACTCGTGGACCGCATGAACATCGCACTGGAGGTCATGGCAGTCTTTCACGGTCTTTATTTCTATGGCCAATTTCAGATCGTCCGCATGTAAAAGACACTTAGAATGCTTAACGACAGCTGGAAGATCGTTTATCATTAGGATGAACAGAAGAGGTCCGAGAATAGACCCCTGACTGACCCCAGATCGCGTATGATAAGCAAAAGAATCGTAGATGCCCAACCTAACAAATTGCCGACGGTCTCGAAGATAATCAGCTACTAACTTGAGAAGCCCTGGAGAAAAACCAATGGCGCTTAATTTCGTTAGCAATTGGTCGTTATTCACACGATCAAATGCTTTACGATAATCAAAATAAAGGACGTCAACTTGGCCTCCCCGATCAAGGCTAGATGAGATGTAATCGACTAGCTCTAATAAGTTTGTGTCGACAGACCTTTTTCTTCTGAAGCCGTGTTGCACATTGCATAAGCTCTGTTCAACCTGCCTATAAATTTCCTGATGGAGAACTCTTTCAAATATTTTTGCTGGGGAAGATAAAATTGTATATATACTATATACAATTGTATATATACTATATACAAATATTACATATATACAAAAACAAATAAAAAGAACAACAGTATTTACCTGAGTATAAGAATAGTATCATTAGGATCATATATTTCATTATTAGCATTAATATCAATCTTAATTATAATATGAGAATCAATAATTAACCAATGATTAATTTTATTCAATTTAAATATTTAATGATTACAAAATTATGTATATGTACTATGTACACTAAAATAAAATAATGATAGCAACAGTACTTACCTAAGTATAACAAAAGTACTTACCTAAGTATAACAACAGTACTTAACTAAGTATAACAACAGTACTTAACTAAGTATATTTTTTTATTGATCTCCACAGAAGAGCAATCTAAATCGTTGAAAAAGAAAGGGAAAAGCACCAACAACGCTGCGAAAAAATTGAAGAAAGTTGTAAAAGATAAGAAAATACCGAGAAAAAAGAAGAAACCAGCTGAAGATGAAACTCCCGCTCCGAGTGAACAGAAGGAACCTGAACTTCTCCAAGGTGAAGAAATAGTCGGAGAGCTTGAAGGTATGTGACTTATTTGTTGAAGATGTGAAATGAAGCGCTCGTAGCGTAGTTTGCTTAGCCGTTCTTAACCGATCAGCTAAATTAAGCAACGTCCGCTGCGTTGATGACTTGGATGGGTGACCGCTAGTGACATTACTACTGAGCGTGCACGTGCTTCGGAGGGCACGTTAAGCCGCCGGTCCCGGTTGTTGTTAAAACAACTGGTGGTAGAGTAGTAACCACCCGCAAATAGAAAATCTTTCGCCAAGCACCTAACGGTAGCTGAACCGGTAATTCTAGTTAGGTCGTCGTAAGGACGATCAAACTGACTCTGTGAGCATGAAGTGCGCTTCTATGCGTCGTCGAACGATGTTATTGAACCCACTTCAGATGTTATTTGGCATTCACTACTTCGGTGGTTGATATTAATTTAATGGTTAAAATACCCTACTTTTTACGTTATTTCGTTGTTATAACATATTAGCTTTAACTAAATACATAACACTTTGAGGGCCGGGCAATTATAATGCGGTATATACTGGTTCGCCGGCGTTTTTAGCAGTATTTGTGAGGCTTACCATTAGAAAACTATAAGAGATAGCTAAATATTTGTTGTTTTTTATTTAAATTTGATATTTATGATTTATAGAATAAAACAATAGAATTTAATAATTTTTTATTCATATGGATAGAAAAAAAAACATGCTTTTTCAAACAACAACATTAAAGTCTTACACAAGAATGAGTCGAGTGTCCACAGCCTGGACAATCGACTCATTCTCTATACAAAAGCCGCGTTCTAACTACCTAATATACAGACACTACACAAATTTAATTCCTTGCCCTGGAGGGCAATCAGGGAGGCGCTCGTAAATCATGCAGTACCTCTTTATCTGCAGCGTATCTGTGTGACAGATACGAGCAGTATACAGACAGAGATGGAACACTGCACCAAAGTAAGATGAGCTGTGGGGTTCCACAAGGTTCAGTTTTGGGTCCGCTACTGTGGAACCTCGCAGATGACGCAGTCCTGCGTGTCGAACTCCTTAAAGGAGTAAATGTTGTCTGTTACGCAGACGACACTCTCGTGCTGGTGGTTGGGGACTCCTTTGAGAATACAAAAAAGCTCGCCGAGCTGTTGCCGAATTTGGGCAGACCAAGAGAAAACGTTCGTCGCCTCTGCGCGGGGTCGTACTTTCGATGGCTCTTTACGGAACGCCCGTCTGGTCTAGAAGACTGAGCGTGAGGCGCTACATAACAATTTATAATAGCCTGCAGCGTCTCCTAGCTATCGAATCGCAAGGGGATATCGAACAATATCATTTGAGGCGGCAACTCTACTGGCACGATTCCCTCCACTCGATATATTAGCTGAAATGGATGAACGAGTGTATGCTCGTCTTCGATGCAATAGCGCTGGTGGACCTATGTCGAGAGAAGTACGGGCACAAGAGCATCGGCGTGCTCTGCAAATGTGGCACGATCGGCTTGAAGAGCCAAGAAATCTGCGCCAACGTGCCGTTGGCGCAAGTCTTCCTCACTTTGAAGCTTGGCTCGGGAGGGACGGCGGTAGAATTACCTTTCGTCTTACTCAGGTACTTACTGGGCATGGTTGTTTTGGTGGGTTCCTGAACAGAATCGGACGTGAGGTTACAGCTCAATGTCACCACTGTGGAAGAGGTGTGGACTCCGCCCAGCACACTCTGGAAGAGTGCTCTGCTTGGCATATTGAGTGACGAGCTCTGGCTCACCATATAGAGCATGACTTCTCTCTGCGAAGTGTTGTAGTGGCAATGCTGGCGAGTGAAGAGAAGTGGAAGGCTGTGGCCTCATTTTGTGAGAATGTGATGGTCCATAAAGAGACTGCCGCATTCCCCCTAGCATAACCGTAATAGTAATGCATTTCTGCGTAGTCACGTGAAGTAAACATGATCTTACACGGAAACTCAAGTTCAGTTAAATAATGCCAAGTCGTCGATTCCAGGTAATAACACTAAACCAAATCGTAATGCAAATCAAAGTCCATATGAATAGCCAAAATGATTACAGAAACAAACAATTAGCAGTATTAAAACACAATTTTTAAATTATTGAAAAATAACAACGATATAATAAAAATTTATTGTAATTAAACACCTTGTAATTGGTTTTACTTTGCTTGCATTAATCATCATGTAAATTAAAATTTTGCTCTTACCACATTTAGATTTCAATTTTTTGCGCTTGGTCGATGCGACGCGTGATCAAAATGGTGGCACCTATTTGGCTCAATGAATAAGCATTGCAATTCAACGGGGCAATGCTGCCAGCATGCTGGGCACGCTGCCAACTGGTAGTGGGCTAGAGCTTTTGGACTGCCTATGAGTCTGCAATGGCTTATAGGGATCTAAATGCTTTTATTGTACTAGCTGTAGTGTTGTATATAGTTCGTAGTATTTTGTTAATAAAGGCACACCGACGTTATTTTTTTTTTTATTGAATCCTTATGAATAATAAAATGAAATTTTCAGGGTAGCTACCTCATAGATAGAGCAAGTTTTCAAAAGCCAAACGGTATTTTTTATATGTGATTTAATTTTTTAAGCGCCCTTGAACATACTGGATAATTTTATCTCTCTTGGCATTTTTTTTATTCCATTCAAAGATTTAACGATAGTAAATGTGACCATACTGAATTGGCCTATCTATCAGCTTAGCACACAAAAAAAAATCAAGCATCTACCGCAATAATTCACGTCACCGTAAATCAAAATCTCATCGTACTCGGCGATAGGTGAAAAAAAAAAAGTCATAACTCCGAAAATACGAAATATCGCGGAACATACATGGGGGTGATTCAGATAGCCCTCTAGGTCCTCTACCTCCCAGCTTCAGTATATCACTACTTCTTGGGACAACCTGTATACACCACATAGTACATGATGATGTGGTCGAAGATGTTGTTCAGGGTAACCTAGAATTTCTGTCTCTCAAGGATACTTTGGTACGGTTTGTACGGTAAGGATTGAGAAGTGCTTGCAGCCCGAGGAAAGACATTTAGATAACATTATTTTTAAGAAATAACTCTCCATTTCAAAATTACAAATTTACGACAGAAAAAATATAGTCACGTGCGCGATTCGTACGCGCGTCCATCCACCCTTATAGCCGGGGTATGCTCAGACCAACTGAGCTAACATGACAGTATGACTCATAACTCTAATTCTTGCTCTCGTTCTTCAACCATGGTATGGGGATGGAGCGACTTTCATTGTAGTAGCTGTACTGTAGTTAATAAGTCATAACCCCGTTAAAAAACAAACTACCGTTTAACTTTGAGATTTCTTGTGTGTATACAGGGCTATTGGTAAAATGCTAACAACCTCTTAGGGTTGACTTCTTTTAGTCCTAACAAACATTAAATGATATTTTTTTTCGTTTTTTTTTTTTTGAGAATTTAAATGTCTTGATGTTTAAATCTACTCTGAGCCTAGAGCTCCCGCCGCGGGAACAGCGGACCGCGCCGCGGTCCCTTTAAATAGAGTTTCGAATATTTACATCGAGCAAAGTAACAAAAATATGAAATAATACATTACAGGCACAATAGACTTTAGACATCAGGTGGTCCTCGTGCTTATTCAGTCAAAAACATATTAAAAAAAAAAGACAGTTAAAAAAAAAAATTAAACAAAAAAAAATTATCTCAAAATGTTTCTTAGGACTAGCAGAAGTCAACCCTAAGAGGTTGTTAGCATTTTACCAATAACCCTGTATACAAGAATATCAATGGAATTTGTCTGCGATGAACATATGGTAATTTTTTTTTACGGTCCTTGACTCTCGTATAACTCCGTGTATATAATATGATAATGTGATCGCATGCCAATAAAGACATTTTCTGTTCCTTAGGAGGCATCAAAGTTGTCAAACGACCAAACATCGTTAAAGAAACCGACTACAAGATTGTCGGAGACAAGATCCAATGCTGCAGATGCGATAAACAAACAAGCAGTATAGTCGCCATTCGAAGACATATCAAACGGGTACATCTGAACTTATATAAATACAGATGTCCAGTTTGCTCACAAGAATTGTCCTCTGAGATGACTTTTGTAAAACACAAATTAGAAATGCACAATATTGACCATAGACACAAATGTAGCGCTTGCGATAAATACTTGTCCACAAAATTGCAATTACTTCATCATCTTAACATTTTTCACATGTTAGGTGAAAAACTGAAATGCGATGTATGCGATTTTGAGACATATAACAAATATAGTATGATTAATCATCTCAAGTATACGCATAACCCCGTGAAGAGATTTAATTGTAAATATTGCAAGAAGTCCTTTAAAAGGGCAAGTTCTCTAACATTCCACGAGAGGATACACACGGGTGATAAGAGGAAAGTGTGCAAAGTGTGCGGTGAAGCTTTTGTGCAGAAAGCTAGTCTTAACTATCACATGACGAAACATCACCCAGGAGTTGACTTTTGAAGCGTCATCAGCTATATCAGAACCTAAACCCTGTACAGGTGATAAGAGCAAAGTGTGCAGTGATGCTTTTGTGCAGAAAGCTAGTCTTAACTATCACATGACGAAACATCACCCAGGAGTTGACTTCTGAAGTGTCATCACCTACATGTGTCATCATTGAAGCAGTGATGGCTCAGTGGCATTGGCTATGGACTGCCGCGCAGCAGGTCCATGGTTCGAATCCTGCCGCGGGCTTGAGCTTCACCGCACTGTGGAAGGGCATTTTGCCCGCCTGGCTAGCGACCACCCTCAAGTAGAAAATCTGTCGGCAAAGCACCTAACGGTGTGTTCCGGCAGCAGTCCTTGAGAGCCAGTAAAATTACCTACAACTGGTTGACGACCTAACAACTACGTCTCAGTGTAACGGGCACAGTGCAATTCGTGTTATAGAAATACATGCATGCAGGCAGAGGTTTTTTTTAATAATTAAACCACGCACTACAGACTCTTGGGCCGTACTCTTTTTTGATTAATCTTTATTTTATCTCATTTTCAAATTTTACAATTTTTTTTTAGTAACATGCTGAATCTTTCTAAATATTATTACAAGCACTATTGCGGGCTGAGCGAAAATATATTTAACAAATCATTGGAGGATACGATTGGAGTATGAAATTTCGGCTACAAATGCCGTGTCCAGGTGGCCGAGGAGGTTTAGGCATCCGACGCGATATCGGAGGACGCGGGTTCGATTCCCGCCTTGGGCATAAAATTTTGTACTCAAATAATTTGTTAAATATGATGAATCTTATTGGATTCTGTAATTTACACATAAAATTTTAAAATTAAATCTTTACAGTCAATTTGTCCCGGATGGACCTGCCTCTGACTCCGGGTGCCTCTTTCTCCTTAACATTTCCTCCACGACCTCTTCGTTGCGCTCTTTTATTGCCATTTTAAGGTTGTTGGTTATGTCTTCCTCCGTCGCTTTCACCGCCCGCCGCACAAAACCACCGATGGCGTCTGAGCTGTCATCGGTGTAGTAGGTGCAGCTTTTTTTGTGTTGCGACATAGGCAGAGGTTAGTCCACTTAACATCAGATGGGCCTTGTATTTGTTCCGTCACAACATAAAAAACAGTCAAAAGTTCTGAGGTAACAAACATAAAAAATAACAGACGGATTGAGTTCCTCCTCATTTTTTTAAGTCACTAAATTATTATCAACAAACGGGATATTTACCGTGTTTTTGATTAGTTTTGAGCTCTCGATATTTCGGCACTGTTGCAAGCGCCATGATCACGACTAAACTGAATCTATGCGAGTGGATGGTAGGCACTAAGAGCACACGAACCGGTCTACCCTCTTGTACGTTTTTTGGCAAGGCGATGCTGCTATTGTCACTGTCACTCACACCACTATTTAAATTCATGGCGCTTGCAACAGTGCCGAAATATCGAGAGCTCAAAAATAATCAAAAACACGGTAAATATCCCGTTTGTTATAATAATAGCACTAAATTTAAGTGTAGAATAGAATCTTGATAATGAAGTAGTGGTAGAGGGGAGGAGTATACTTATAAAAAAATATAGCTGTTTAAGCCTTTGACCTCTAAGAAACCTTCCCACTTCCTAGATTTGCTCGTTATTTAATTATAACAAATATAAAGTATTTTAAGAAAACATCAAATTAATATAATAATTAATACATTTAAAAAATATAAAAAATATATCTAGTGACAATTCCGCCTAATTTTCCTGTTAAGCCGATGTGACGTCACAAACGCCACACAGCCAAACCGGAAGAATTTTCGACGCGTTTCGCTGCTACACGAACCATCCTCAGGAGGTCTTGACTCTACGAGCGCACGATCTTTTCTCGATCTTTAAGTGTTTTATTAGAATATTAATTTGATGTTTTGTCAAGATATTTTAAAAATAATTGTTATTCTTAAATATGGATTTCCACAAAGTAACGCCTGAATCTATTCATTGCTTGTTATTAATAAATACTTGCTTGTTCTTAGTTTCTTAAATAAAATTTAATTTATTACAGTTAATAATGATAATGATAAAAGTATCCTTTGTGTTAATTCAGCACCTCATCTATCTCCATCCCAAATTTCATCAAAATTGGTCCACCCGTTTGAGCGTGAAGACATAACAAAATATACAAACACAATCGATCGCCTTATTTTTATCTTGTTTATTAAACAAAATTCACAGCCATTAATTAAATATACAATTTTTCTTATAATACGCCCAATTAAGGATTTACATTATATAGGTTTTCTATTAAAAACAAACAGTCAATTGTGTGAATTCTTTAGGCATAATTATGTAAGAGCGTTTCTCTACCTCTATCTGACTATGTGTGTGTATGTGGTGTGTGTCTGAGAGAGAGAGTGTATGAAAGTCTGCGAGGTTTAGGTTTTATTTTTTATTTTTTTTATAATATTAGTTGGATAAGGATCAATTTGTTACTACCAAATATGCATTAAAAAATATATATTTTTTATGGTATTTATGGTTCACTATTTTGGTGATAATGGCTTAGACATAAAAGATGGATATATGCTGTCGCGGGCTTTTTTGTAGAACAATTTAAGATAAAGATTTCCGTTATACATTATATACGTGTGATACTAAAGGTTTGTACAGCGCACGCCAGAATAGGTCGCATATGGCAGATTTTTTCCTACTTGACACTATCGTTATTTTATGGATAATTAACACAATATCTTTATAAATTATAGCCTATGTGTTATTCTGATGTGTAAGCATTTAGTTAGTTAGCATTTTACTAATAACCCTGCATTATTGTAAAATTTCATTAAAATCCATTCAGTAGATAGTTTTTGCGTGAAAGAGTAACAAGCATCCATATTTACTAACTTTCGCGTTTATAATATTAGTAAGGATGACTACTACTTAATATACTACTATTCGTGGACACTAAGATAGAACACCTTTAAATAAATCCATGCACATCATAGATTTTTGAGAGCCACTAATTCTATGTTAGCCTGAACAACATCTTCGACCATCAGGTGAGTTAGTGATCAAAGGCTAACTTATCAAGCATAAAAAAGAAATATATTGATAACAATTGAATTTCATTCATAAATTAACTATATATCGGCTCCGCGTTATAAGTTAGGATTCATCGATTTTTGGCATGCGAAGAAGAATAAATTAATGTATTCTTATGCCTAGCCTACACCTACAGACCCACCAACTTATCTGTTCAGGTGGCAGAAAAAAGAACTACAACATTCCTTCAAATTGTGACAGTTTGTAGTTGATTTCCATGACCAGTAGCGCCCTCGAAAACTGCACAGTTAAGTTGGTGGTACTATACAGTACTAGACAGAAAAGGCAATGAACAAAAAGCTTCCATCTCATTCGTAGAAAGAGAATAACTCGTGCATAAGTAATGTAAAGGAGCGAGATGGTTGTTGCGAAACATGTTTAGCGCCAGATTTTTCAAAGTCAGCAACCGAGTAGGCTTAACGAGTTTGTCAGATAAACATAGTGTTTTTGTCTTCATTAACATTTTGGTGTTGCCTGCTCTGTAATTAATGTACCCGAGAAACTGTAATATTTATGAAATAAAATTACTTTATATTCCTTGAATTGTTTTATTCGTGTGACAACCAAAATATACTTACGTTTTAATAGGTTTCCTATAATAACTAGATAGACCTGTTTTGTGCCGACGGAAACTATATACAAAAATACAGCTTTGCAATTATGATTAGAAAAAAAAGGTTGCGTCATCATTTACAAGTTTAAAACTTATTGCATAATTGGTCTTGATTGTAGTACAACGTAAGTTGAAATAGGTGTCGCTCCATCCCCGTGCGATGGTTGAAGAACGAGAGCAAAAATTAGAGTTATGAGTCACAATTTCATGTTAGCTCAGTCGGTCAGAGCTTACCCCGGCTATAAGGGTGGATGGACGCGGGTTCGAATACCGCACATGACTAGTTTTTTCTCTTGTAAATTTATAATGTAATCCCAGAGCAGGCATTATTGCAGACATAACAATGTAAAAAAAATACAGCTGCTAAAACGAAAGCATACAGGCAAACTAAAGGCCATTGCAGGCTCACAGGTAGTCCAAATGCTGCAGCCAACCACCAAATGGCAGCGTGCCCAGCATGCTGCCAGGAACGGGCCTCTTCATTTCAGGACGGCGATTCTCGTGCAGTGATATGAATATCATAGTAGATAAATATCGAGAAAACATGGCGAATATCGAGTCGTGTAGTTTTGTGATTGTATTCTCGCAATATCACTATCGATAAATATCAAGCCCTAGCGATCGACACGCAACATTGCGATATCGGGATTATCATTATACTTTCTATACAAGTTCATCTGTGGACATATTTTTATACATACCACTCGCGAGAATAGAATTTTTGTGAAAAGTCGATATTTTTGGGATATTAATAGTCTATAGGTGACACGAGATAAATATCGAGAATCGATAAATGTATCCCAATTTTGAGAATTGCCCCCCTGACAGGAACAGAACAGAAGTCAAATCTAAGAGGTTGTTAGCATTTTTCTAATAACCCTGTATATAGACCTTGTCATTGATTTATGATTTACTAGCTGTGCCCCGCGGTTACACCCGCGTGGTGATGGATGATGGTGATATCAAGTATACAATAGTCATTGCTTCATCTATTTAATACGAAATTTCATCAAAATTGGTCCAGCCATTTGAGCGCGAAAAAGTAACAAAAATACTCACAAACATTCGCCTAGTTTGATGAGGACCAATTTGTTAATAACAAATATGCATTAGAAATAAAATGTAAATTTTTATAATATTTATGGTACACTATTTTGGCGATAATGGCTTAGACATAAGAGATAGATATAAGCTGTCGCGGGCTTTTTTGTAGAACAATTTAAGATATACATTTCCGTTATACATTATATACGTGTGATACTAAAGGTTTCTGCAGCTCACGCCAGAATAGGTCGCATATGGCAGAATTTTTCCTTCTTACTTGACACTTATCGTTATATTTTGGATAATTAACACAATATCTTTATAAATTATAGCCTATGTGTTATTCTGATGTGTAAGCTATATTATTATAAAGTTTTATTAAAATCCGTTCAGTAGTTTTTGCGTGAAAGAGTATAACAAATATCCATTCATATATCCACTAGAAACTTTCGCGTTTATAATATTAGTTGGGTTAGGTTTTATTTATAGCTGATAGGCTAGCCTTTATCCACTTTCTCACCTGATGATAAGTGAAGATGTGATCGAAGATGTTCAGACTAATATAGAATTATTGGCTCTCAAGCACAGTTGCCGGAACACACCGAGGTGCTAGGCGACAGATTTTCTACTGAAGGATGTTGCTAGCCAGGCGGAAATTCGCAAAATTCTTTACTACCATGCTATAACGACTGCCATTCTCAGATAGCAACCAGGATCAACGAGGGCTTAAGGTGCCCTCCGAAGCACAGAGGCGCTCTGAAGAAACGTCACTCACCCAAGTCATGACATGACCGAATCGGACATAGCTTAACTTAGTTGATCGGCTAAGAACAATTAATTATTTAACAATTTTATTGGAGTGTTATGAGGAACTGTTCGATTTACTACCTGCAGCTCAATTTCGCCATCGGACGTCCCGACAAACCATGATGTTTAATCAATTTCATGTCGACGTTTGGAAATCCACAACCTTGCGATTTTCACGGCATTTCCTACCTCGCACTGCCACAATATGGAACCAGCTGCCAGGTGAAGTATTTCCGAACAGATACGACTTAAGAGACTTCAAGAGAGCATATTCCCTCCTCGCCAGCAACGCATTCTCGAGACCTCTGGTGTTGCGGATGTTCGTGGGCGACGGTGATCACTTACCACCAGGTTAATCGCCTGCTCATTTGCCCTCCTATCCCATAATAAAACGACTGAGTAAGCTGCGAGCGCTTTATCTTCTAAGCGATGTCCAGATATAATTAAAGATGAATTAAAATTAAATTGAATGAATGTGCGTCGTGTACCTATGTTTTAATAATAAATTATGTATTCACATACAAATAAATATTTTTCTGTTCCTCAGGCGGCATTAAAGTTGTGAAACGACGAAACATCGTTACAAAAAAACATTACAAGATTGTCGGAGACATGTTCCAATGCTGCAAATGTGATACACAATCAAACAATATTGATGCCCTTCGACTACATATCAAAAATATGCACCTGAATTGGAACAAGACCACGTGTCCAGTCTGCACCCAACAATTTAAATGGAAATCAACATTACTGAAACACAAATTTGAAGAGCACAACATAGACGAGAGATACAAATGCAGCGCGTGCGATAAAAAATGCTATTCACAACATCATCTAATCGACCATCTGAATATTTATCACATGTTGGGAAATAAATTCAAGTGTGATCAATGCGATTTTGAAACTTATGGCAAATATTATATAATAAGACATATCAAGTACACGCATAATGCTGAGAAGACGTTTCAGTGTAGATACTGCAAGAAGTCGTGTAAGAGGTTAGGTACTCTGCGGATGCACGAGAGGATACACACGGGTGATAAGAGGAAAGTGTGCAAAGTGTGCGGTGATGCTTTTGTGCAGAAAGCTAGTTTGAACTATCACATGATGAAACGCCACCCAGAAGTTGCTTACTAAAGAATCATCAAACATCTCTATTATGACCAACATTTTTGTTATTGAAATTATTCCTTAGAAAAACAAGAAGAGGGTATGTTCGTCGTTGGACCATACTATGACTTTGCTACAGAGACTTGAAATACATAGAGTAGTTATGTAGGAACATCACTGCTCTAAAAACTAAATACAATTTATATAGCTACATACCTACGCATAATATGCACATGTATTAGCATAATGTTGAGAAGTTTCATTTTAGATACTGCAAGAAGTCGTGTAAGAGGGTAGGTACTTTGCAGTTTCACGAGAGGATACACACGGGTGATAAGAGGAAAGTGTGCAAAGTGTGCAGTGAGGCTTTTGTGCAGAAAGCTAGTTTGAACTATCACATGATGAAACGCCACCCAGAAGTTGCTTACTAAAGAATCATCAAACGTCTCTATCATGACCAACATTTCTGTTATTGTAATTATTTCTAAGAAAAACAAGAGGGTATGAACGCGAGTACAGAAAAAAAATAATACCCAAAGAAACTAGAGAATTCACGAAACTAAGAGCCTAGCGAAACTAGTGAACGAGGAAACTGAAGGATTACGAAAGGAAGATTCACCGTGCGGGTGGGTGCCTGGTCCATCGCGTTGCAGAGGAAGAGGCTAGAGGGGCCTGGGACTTGCAACCCAGGAGTAGGGTTAAGGGGCCCCTTTAAGATATATCAATGCTCCCCTTCATCGCTCGAGCCTCCTCCCCTACCTAACCAAATTTGGTAAGATCCTACTAAAGCCGCCTTTTGGTTAATTCATTTGTTAGGTCATAATATTTGTTTGTTTTTATTGTGTGGTCTTTACGTATGTTTGTTTCTCACGGCACAGTAAGTTCTATAAGTGTTATGCGTTTTAGATTTTTTCATTATAGAAATATGCCTGGTTTGGAAGAGGAACACCAATATCCTCAGGAATTTTGTGTTTTTCATACGAGTCCATCAAAAGAGTCCAATGGGTGCTGCGCCTAAGATGGAGTAAGGCTTGGATTTAGATTTTGTAGATGACCCTTCTTTTACACAAGCAACGTGTCGTTTGTTCGTGGTCAAACCTTTTTGGGCTCTAGCTGAAGAATCAGGAAAATACCGTACTAGCGAAATTGCTAATCTACTGAAACTGTCTAATGAGTAAACTAGTGAATTAGTGACATTATAGCGTAAGTTAGTCTTAAACCTCACCACGTTTTGGGTAAAAAAACATCATTACTGATAGGGCCGATCATAAATCACGTGTTTCTTTTAAGTATTCAATTAGGTACATATATTTTTGGCGAACAATTACTTTCTAGTTCATAGTTATGTATTGGTAAATCATTATTCATATATATGATATAGGGATGTCACAAAAATGACCTATTAAATGAATCTGGTCTATTTCATGTTGTATTATTTCCAACCATCGTTTTTTTGTCTTGATGCGTAATAAAATAAATAATGAATGAACCACGAACATTTAGAACGAAAATAAAACTTAACGAAAGTTTCAACCTAACCTTCTTATGAAATTATTGTACCACTCTTGTCTCCACCTCTCTAAAAAGGACCCGGACACGACTTGTCATGTTTTCTACATTATTAGGGTTCCGTATCTCAAAAGGAAAAAACGGAACCCTTATAGGATCACTTTGTTGTCCGTCTGTCTGTCAAGACACTTTTTCTCAGGAACGTGTGAAGGTAACAAGCTGAAATTCATATGATATACTCAGATCTACTGTCCCTTGGAGCTGTGAAAAAATCAAACTTCTAAGCCAACGCAATCCAAAGATACAGCCGTTTATGCCGCAAATTTTCGACACTCGCAAGGGAATAAAACCCTACAGTGTACTTCTGAACTCAGAATCTTGAAATTGGGTACGAAGCAACGTTTTATAGCACAGATAAAGGAAAAATTACGAAAACCATACATTTTTAGTTACATCATGTAATAAAAGTATTTTGATTAATTTTCTATTTTAAAACGTCATTGGTTTCATGTAGCTGTTACCGGCAATCTGTACAATCCGGTATTCTATACAATATCTAGGTAATGTATAGAATACCTAAAAAGTGTAGGTAATGTATGAATTGTTATTAATTTTATATTTTGCCTAGGTATTCTATATAATACCGAATGTGCAGCCGGTAATGTATGTAAAAGACGAGAGCAAGGAAGGAGGGGACGTGCGGACGACAGGCAACAATGGTTAGGTTAGATTTTTAAGTTTCACGTTAATTTTAGGCTTATGTTTAACATATCACCAGATATAGTAACATATAACAGACAAAAATAGTAAATGATCACCAAAGTTTATTTTGCTATAACTCTTCCGGCGGTTGTAGTCACAAGTAACCTAATGCTCCTCCTCGCTTCGCTCGTCGTCGCACATAAATATGACTGATATTTTGTGATCATTTACTATCTTTGGTGTCCGATTTTGAAGTTGAAGTTTACTTAGCTGTTCTCAACCGATCAGCAAAGTTAAGCAACGTCGCGCGCGGTCATGAGTTGGATGGGTGACCGCTAGTGACATTACTACTGAGCGTTTCCGTGCTTAGGAAGGCACGTTAAGCCGTCGGTCCCGGTTGTTGTCTAAGAATGGCAGTCGTTATAGCATGGTGGTAGGGCATTTTGCGAATGTCCGCCTGGCTAGGTACCACCCTCAAGTAGAAAATCTGTCGCCAAGCACCGAACGCTGCGTCCCGGCAGCTGTCCTTGAGAGCCAGTACTTCTAGGTTAGCCTGAACAACATCTTTGACCACATCATCACTTACCATCAGGTGAGATAGTGGTCAAAAACTAACCTATCATGCAAAAAAAAGATAAAAATTTTTGCTAAAAGAGCTAAGGGTATCAAAGCATTTATGGTGCTCATTCTATTAAATCCCTTAATTTTATTGTGATTTTACTGTAGTAATAGAAATTTTACGTACCCTTTTCATAAAGATAATTTTGAAGGAGCACCCTAATTTCTAATTAATTTTAATAAAGTTGATTTTATGTAATAGTACATGTTGCATTTGTTGGTCATTTTGTAGACTGAACATTGATAAATATAGACCAGGATCTATTTATTTTACACATTGCCGGTGCAACAGCAGGTACTCTATACAATCCCTAGGAATTGTATAAATTACCTAGGTAAAGTATTTAATGGACAATAATATTCATAATATTTCATACATTGCCTGGATGCCCCAGGTATTCTATACAATCCCTAGGAATTGTATAAATTACCTAGGTAAAGTATGTAATGGACAATAATATTCATAATATTTCATATGTTGCCTGGATGCCCCAGGTATTCTATACATTGCCTAGGTATTGTATAGAATACCTGAATTATACAGATTGCCGGTAACATAGCAATAAAAATACCATAACTTTTATTAACATACCTACAGGTTTGTACGGAACCCTCAGTGCGCGAGTCCGAATCGCACACGGCCGGTTTTTTTTAAATAGCTAAAAGGTTAGTCTTTGACCAAATTCTTAGCTGATTGTGAAGGGTCGAAGGTGTTAGCAGGCTTCACCATCAATTACTTGTTCTCGAGGACAGCTGCCGGAACACATCGTTAGGTGTTTCATATTGTAATAAACAGAACAGTACTTCTCCAGAATACCCCACTCCTCCACTCTTCACTTCGTGTCAACACTCGTTTTAGCGGGAAATCACTCGGCCAATAACAGAGCGTGTCGTATGTTTTATCCCATCAAATGGTGGCGCTACTGTCGCTTTGGTATTGCCATTACCAACATCCGCCAACTGATCAGTATTATATATTTATTTCCGTTCAAGAACACCATAATATCGAATGAAAACACAACAATATAGACTTTTTACTTGACGGTAGTAGCTGCCTAAGCAGGCATTCATAAAATGCCCTACCATCACCCGGTGAAGTTCAAGCTTGCGGCGGGATTCGAATTGTAATTCCGCGTGGCAGTCCGAACTTTCTGCTTCTGAAACTTTAACTTCACTACTTCTTCAACAATTATTAGTAGAAGACGTGGGAGACAACAAACATGATGTAATAGGAACAAATCTTTATAACTAAGTTCACAGTGGAAGCTGCATGGTGTGGGGCATTTTGCGAATGCCGGCCTGGCTAGCTACACCCTCAAGTAGAAAATCTGTCGCCAAGCACCTAACGGTGTGTGGCAGCTGCAGGACAGTTGTCCTTGAGAGCCAGTAATTCTAGGTTAGCCTGAACATCTTCGATCACATCATCAATTACCATCAGGTGATGATGTGGTCAAAGGCTAACCTATCAGGCATAAAAAAATGATGCCATCTTACCCTAAATTAATTATGGGGTTTCAGGAAAAAATAACACACAATCTTTCTTTGTATAACATATTTCATTCATTAACTTTGAAAAATAACATGATCGGTACATATAATCTTTCTGCAATAAACTTAACTTTACACACTTTTTAATAAGATCAGCCCAGATAACTTTTCTGATAAAAACTTGACTGCACAAATTTCTCTCCCGCTTTATGTCCCCGATATAATTTTGTACGATGTGGAGTGGGACAGTCACAGTCTATATAGCATCTTCCGATGCAACTGCAGAATAGTCTCACTATGATATTCTATTATTTCCAACAACATAATAATGGCATTTTAGAATTCAACTCCTGGGTGATATTTTAATCAACTCTTGGGTTTGAACTTCCTTTCTACACAGAGTATCATACTGTATTATAATATCATAATACTGCACTGCAGATTAGTCTCTAGCAATCATCATAACATAATAATAGTCACAAAGTATTCGACAATATTGAAGAAACCGACATTTCTAATCACCCAATGTTCAATCCAGATTTTGCAGGCTGTGCTCTTATCGCCCGTTTGTATCTTCTAATGAAACAGCAGTCAACTCGTCTCGTAAGTTCCAACAATATATAATTTACTGACATTTTATAATTCTACTCCCGGGTGATACTTCCCCATATGATAGTTCAAGCTAGCTTTCTGCACAAAACCTTCACTACTTAACTTGCTCATATTCCTCTTATCACCAGTGTGTATCCCCTGTCATGAGACTGCAAACAAGTTTCTCACAGTATATAACTTCCAACAATATATTATCATTTGCTGACTTTAAAATTCATCCCTTGGGTGATACTTTTTTTTATTTTCTCTCAGTGTATAACATCCAGCAATATTCGTATATTATTGATTGACACTTTAAAATTCAACCCCTGGGTGATACTTCCCCATATGATAGTTCTACCTAGTTTTCTGCACAAAAGCTGATCACTGCATACTTGGACACACTCCTCGTATCACTAGTGTGTATCCCCTCATGAAACTGAAAAGAAGTCTCTCAGTATATAACATCCACCAATATAATTATTTCCTGATACTTTAAAAGTCAACCCCCGGGTGATACTTCCCCATATGATAATTCAAACTAGCTTTCTGCACAAAAGCTTCACCGCACACTTTGCACACTTTCCTCTTATCACCCGTGTGTATCCTCTCGTGAAACTGCAAATTATGTTTCCTCAGGAACGACTTCTCACAAAACTTGCACTTAAACTCTTTCACCGTCCGATGAATAAACTTATGTTTGTACAAACTTATACGATTAAACGATTCAAAATTACACTTGTCACACTTCACTTTGTCCCCTAACATGTGATAGTACCTCAAATGGATTGTAAGATGTCGCTTTGCATTGAAGATTTTATCACAGGCATTGCATTTGAACCTCTCGTCTAAATTATGCTCTTCGTACTTGTGTATGACGAACGGAGCCGGGGTTTGGAATTCCTTGAAGCAGATAGGGCAGGTGTACTTTGCCATGTTGAGGTGCTTGTATTTCACATGGTCTCTGAGTCTTCGTAGCCTGTTCGTTTTTAGTTCACATCTGGTACAGTGGTATTCATTTTTTATGAGTGTGTAGTCTACGTCTTTTTGTAGCTGGAATGGTGGTAGTTGTGCCTTGCCGCTATCTGCAACAGTGAAAAAAATTGTGTGTAAGCAAAGCAAAGGTATTAACGGCAGCAACAGCTGATGGTAAATAGCATGACTGTCCATTGCGAGTGCAGTGTCACTCAAAGTATCTGACATTGCATTGCTTCGTCATCCTGAGACATGTCGATGTTTAGAGCCAAAATATAAACGTTAGAAAGAAGATGTTCTTTGTGGAGACCCTTCGTGAGTAAACAGGTGAGCTTTTCCCTTGTGGAGGCGACACCGAGCCGTGCATTGTAGTATGGACGTTACATACAAAGAATACTGAACGGCAAGAGCTGATGCGATGTGATATGATTTTTATGTGTGACCGCTAAGTGACATTACTACTGAGCGTGCACATGCTTCTGAGTGCACGCTAAGCCGTCGGTCCCGGTTGTAGTCTCAGGATGGCAGTCGTTGCAGCATAGTGGTAGGGCATTTTGTGGCTGCCCGCCTGGCTAACACTCTCAAGTAGAAAATCTGACTCCAAACACCTGACGGTATGTTCTGGGAGCTAGTAATTCTAAACTAACCTTAACATAATCTTCCACCGCATCATCACTTAGCATCCGGTGAGATAGCGGTCAAAGGCTAGCCTATAACAAAAAAAAGGCGAATTTGGTCTGTATGGATCAGTGTGCGACAAGGTCAATTTGCAGGTTCATGCTTCGATCCCCACCGCTGGGTTGAGCTTCACCGCATGGTGGAAGGACATTTTGCGAATGCTCGCCAGGCTAGGTACCACACTACAGTAGAAAATCTGACGCCATGCACTTAACAGTTTGTTCCTGTATGTCTCAGTGTGCCCAGTGCAACTTTTCACTTGTGATGAAATGTACCCGTTATAGGCAGAGGTTAGTCCGCTTCACATCAGGTGGGACTCGTGCTTGTTCTCTCACAATCACATTAAAAAAACATTGTAAAAAGATTTAAATAGATATAAATTCCCAACCTTGATTTTGTTCCGTATCTTTTTTAATGGTGATTTTCTTCAAAAGGTCGGGTTTTTTCTTTCTTTTTATTTTGTCTGTAATTCTGATTGTACTCCGTTTTAGCTTAGTACTTGTTTCTATGTTATCTGAAATAAATATTTTAAAAAAGTTAATTCAATCTTATACATATATTTTAATAAATAAGGCGTAACAAATTCGTACCACTAAAGCACCTAACAAGTCATTATAAGGTACATTATCATATACAGGTTGTCCCCACAGAAGGAAAATGCTTTAAATATAACTTTATACTAATTGTGATAGGTTAAATAGGTATAGTACCACCAACTTAACTGTGCAGTTTTCGAGGGCGCTACTGGTCAATGAAATCAACTACAAACTGTCACAATTTGAAGGAATGTTGTAGTTCTTTTTTTTGCCGCCTGAACAGATAAGTTGGTGGGACTGTATAAGATTGTTGATACCTAAAACGACAGTGACAATCACAGTGATAGTGACAGATGTGACAGTTCGGGCGGAGGAATTCTGACTTTGACAGCTGCGGCGCAACCGTCTCAACGTCATTTACGTGCTTCATCCCGCGCTCGACGCTGTGCGCAATGACTCCCAGACGAAGAACTTCAAATAAGTTTGAAACTGGTCGGAGCAATATCCGGTAAACATTACGCGATTCCT
This sequence comes from Plagodis pulveraria, assembly GCA_963890685.1. NCBI lineage: Eukaryota > Metazoa > Arthropoda > Insecta > Lepidoptera > Geometridae > Plagodis > Plagodis pulveraria. The sequence goes on along the minus strand of OY982976.1, from coordinate 7,095,550 downwards.
AGCCTGTTACTAAATAATAAACAGAGAAGTTCTCAATTCTGCTGTATTTTTTTTTGTGTGTTACCATCTAGGTCTTTAAAGGATGTACCGATTTTGTTTGTTTTTTATATTCGAAATTAAGTGCTTGTCTAGTGGCCCCATTTAATTTTTTATTTGTTTTTTTTTATGTTATTGTGAAGTAACAAGCGCGAGGCCCATCTGATGTTAAGCGGTATCCTCTGCCTATAACAGATGCATTTCATCACAAGTGACGAACTGCACTGCGCCCATCACCTTGAGACATACCTGTTAAGTCTCATTTTGCCTGTTATTTCACTGGCTCTCAAGGACTGCTGCCGGAGCACACCGTTAGGTGCTTGGCGACAGATTTTCTACTTGAGGGTGGTCGCTGGCCAGGCGGGCATTCGCAAAATGCCCTTTTACCATGCGGTGAAGCTCAAGCTCTGGGCGGGATTCGAACCATGGACCTGCTGCGCGGCAGTCCATAGCCAATGCCACTGAGCCATCACTGCTTCAAACGTTGAGTTATCTCTAATAATACGTATTTTATGTTTCATTTTAAATTTAATTTAAGAGGCCTTTTACATTTTGCAGCCCTCTCACTCGCACTTTTAAAGATTATTTCAAATAGCAACAATATGGTTTATATTTTTTTAAATGTAGTCAATCATTATTTCGCTGCATGCAACTATAGATGTTCTCAACATATTTTTACTTTGTTACATGTTGAGTCCAATTAGAATTAGAGGCCCAAAATTTAAAATAACTAAATTACACGTTTTGGATCCCCCATAACAGATATCAAAATGAAAATTAGTAGAGAACATCTATAGTTGCATGCAGCAAAATAATGATTGACCACATTTAAAAAAATATAAACCATATTGTTGCTATTTGAAATTATCTTTGAAAGCGCGAGTGAGAAGGCTGCAAAATTTAAAAGGGCTCTTAACTTTGGACGATTTTAAAATAGACCGCCTCTAACGGGTATCGAACCGCAAGGTGTTACGCTGCGTCCCGCCCGCGCGTCCGCACGGACATGCCGATGTACCTGTAGCTTTATACCAGGGGGCCCAAGTCTGCTAATTACATGTTCATATTCAGCATAGATTGTGATGGACGTTGCCGGACGTTTAGTCTCGATCGTGCGCTCGTAGAGTCAAGACCTCCTGAGGATGCTTCGTTTAGAAGCGAAACGCGTCGAATACTCTTCCGGTTTGGCTGCGTGGCGTTTGTGACGTCACGTCGGCTTAATAGGAAATTAGGCGTCACTAGATATATATCATTTTTATAAAGATTTTTTAAGTGTTTTATTAAATAATTAATTAAATGTTTTCTTAAAATACTTTAAAAATATTTGTTATTATTAAAAATGGATTTCCGCAAAGTAACGCCTGAATCTATTCATTATCAGCATAGATTCATACAAGACAGAATCGGTAGTCTGCTGATCCCATATGAATATATGAATCTAGGCTGGTTTGACGATATTGCAACAAAAATAAAAAGAGAAGAGTAAGGTAATTCAGAAAACAATTTCGATATTATTTGTTATTATTTCATTTCGTTTTCATATGAAACCGAGATTTAATCAATATTGACTCAATATGAACGATATGAAGTTAGTAGACTACCAAAACTGACAAAATTGACCAGTATGAGTCCATTATAGATTCATATTGACTTGACGCCCTGAAGTGCGGACTGAGACGGATCTGACTCTGACGTATCACAATATCAAATATATACATTCGCAAAACCGCCGAAACTCAGCAATTGACTTCTGGGAGAGACTAAAATATATCGCCACTTGCGAGAATCCTAATCCACGGTCCGGTCTCGTCCTGACCAAAATGGGTATCTTTGGTCTCTGCCTGTCCCTCTAGTAAATAAGTGTGGCTACGTATGTTAAACACAAATTATTTAAAAACTTACCCGTTGCAATGTCTTCATCTAATGTTGCTGACTTTTTTGGTCGGCCCACTTTTCTCTTGACAATTTCTTTGTGTGACGGTATGTGGATAACTTCCTTAATGTCTTTTGATGTTGCAGTGTTTTCTTCTGAAATATACATTTGAGATATAAATACATATTTTCTATATTTTTTTTGCTGATGGCTAAGCCTTTGACCACAATCTCACCTGATAGTTAGTGATGATGTGATCGAAGGTGTTAACAGGCTCAACCTAGAATTACTGGCTCTCCAGGACAGCTGCCGGAACACACCGTTAAATGCTTGGTGACAGATTTTCTCTTGAAGGTGGTCGCTAGCCAGAAGAGCATGCGTAAAATGCCCTTCCACCATGCGGTGAAGCTCAAGCCTACGGCGGGATTCGAACCATGGACCTGCTGCGCGGTAGTCCATAGCCAATGCCACTGAGCCATCACTGCTTCAAAAACGCATACTCGCGACTCGTCGCATGACTCGACGAAACATGCGTGCGGTTTATACTTTACACTATGTTAGTGAAGGTAGATATTATGTTTTACTATTATATTATGATATGGAATAAATAAAGGCAGTGGTTGTATGGCCCTTGGTGTTGTTATTTGGCATCCTAAATTAATATACATGGGGCAGCCGTCATAAAAGTTGTTCGATATTTCGAACAGTTAGCGAAATAGCTGACTTTGCAATGACCCAAATGCGCGTGGCACGCGGAATCCGCGACCCGCGGCAGTACTCTAGCAGCAGCGAGTTCGTTAGCATTATAGCAGCATTATTTATCATCTATTTTGGAATAGTTTAGTAACTTTTAGTAAATTAGCAATAAATCGTGTATATAGCAAAAACTATAGTTTCACTTCACATCCAGAGTTCATCTGTACGAATCGCGTACAAAAGTTAATAAACATTAAAAACGGAACAATATTGTATAAACTAGTAAAAAGCTGAGCTTTGTGAGGGCTTGCGTTTATTTTACAACCAGATTCTAGTGCTGTCATCTAGTATTGAGTAGATTAACTACGATGTATTTGAGTATTGAGTTTAGTTCTGTTGCAGCGATGTTAACTCTATGGTTTTCTAACAGATGGCGTTAGTGGTACAATAACATTGTATCCAATGAATACAAAATTGTTAATGTTATTTTTTTACGGTTATTAAGTAATTTTATGACAGGATAACACATCTAGAGATGAAGTTAAATTACTATGTTAAAGCACAAATCTATAGCCGTGATAGTTTTTCAGTAATAGGGGCCACAAAATGTACAAGTTGTGGGATAGTTATAGATAATTAACACGGAAACTAGTGTATTACTGTGTAGATTCAGTGCGGCACCGGTAGATTTAACGAAAAATATGAAATCAATTAATCAACCATCAGCGCCATTTTGCTTCGAAAAACATTTGAAGAATATTACATCTGGAAACTTGAGCAATCTGTGATTGAAATGAAAAAAAATAGGGAATAATGTAATTTATACTTTACATATACATACTGCTTACATATTCGCGTGTGCTATTAAATAACAAAACATTTATATATTATAAAATTACAAATTTACGTGTAGTACAACGCAAGTGGTACTATAGATGTCGCTCCATCCCAATGTGATGGTTAAACAACGATAGGAAAGATTTGAGTTATGACGTCATTTTTTATATTGTTATGATTGCAATAACGCCTGCTATGCGGATTACATTACAAATATAAGATAGGAAAAATTTTTTGTAATGTAATCCGCATAGCAATCATATTGCAATCATAACAATATAAAAAATATAAGGTTGCGTCATCATTTACAAGTATAAAACCAATTGCAAAATTGGTCTTGTTTGTAGTACAACGCAAGTGGTACTATAGATGTCGCTCCAACCCAATACGATGGTTAATGAACGATAGGAAAGATTCGAGTTATGACGTCATGTCATGTTAGCTCGATTGGTAGAGCATGCCCCGGCTAAAAGGCCGGATGGACGCGGGTTCGAATCCCGCACATGACTTAAATTTTTCCTATCGTGTATTTGTGATTTTGTAATGTAATCCGCATAGCAGGCGTTATACCAAACATAACAATACTAACAAAACATTTATAACTAACATACCCGTTGAAATTTCTTCATCTAATGTTGCTGACTTTTTTGGTCGGCCCACTTTTCTCTTGACAATTTCTTTGTGTGACGGAATGTGGATAACTTCCTTCATATCTTTTGATATTGTAGTGTTTTCTTCTGAAATAAAAATTAGTGATAAAAAATTACGATTAATTTAATTTTTAGGTTTCATTTAACGCATTTACAAACATGTACTCGCGGCTCGTCGGATTTTATATATTGTGTACCTATGTCTTGAACAATAAATATGTCTCAGCACTTCTGCGGTATTTTTTTTTTTTTTTATGCCTGATATGTTAATTTTTGACCACTATCTCACCTGATGGTAAGTGATGATGTGGTCGAAGATGTTCAGGCTAACCTAGAAGTACTGGCTCTCAAGGACAGCTGCCGGAACACACCGTTAGGTGCTTGGCGACAGATTTTCTACTTGAGGGTGGTAGCTAGCCAGGCGGGCATTCGCAAAATGCCCTACCACCATGCTATAACGACTGCCATCCTAAGCCGACAACCGGGACCGACGGCTTAACGTGCCCTCCGAAGCACGGAAACGCTCAGTAGTAATGTCACTAGCGGTCACCCATCCAACTCATGACCGCGCGCGACGTTGCTTAACTTTGCTGATCGGTTGAAAACAGCTAAGTAAACTTTGCTACGAGCGCTTCAAAAATTCGCGGTTGTGTAATTACGGCTTAATAAAAAGTCTCCACTGTCTTTCTTACTTTTAAAGATCTTTATCTTTTGAAACGTAATCAGTAGCCGGTTGGAATTTACGCAGTCTGTGTTATTACGGCAGATTGTCGAACCAAATATATTAAAAGAAAAGTAAATAAGAGTATGTAAGTGTTGAAGCAGTGATGGCTCAGTGGCATTGGCTATGGACTGCCGCGCAGCAGGTCCATGGTTCGAATACCGCCCAGAGCTTGAGCTTCACCGCATGGTGGAAGGACATTTTTTGAATGCTCGCCTGGCTAGCGACCACCCTCAAGTATAAAATCTGTCGCCAAGCACCTAACGGTGTGTTCCGGCAGCAGTCCTTGAGAGCCAGTGAAATAACAGGCAAAATGAGACTTAACAGGTATGTCTCAAGGTGATGGGCGCAGTGCAGTTCGTCACTTGTGATGAAATGCATCTGTTATAGGCAGAGGATACCGCTTAACATCAGGTGGGCCTCGCGCTTGTTCCTTCACAATAAGTAAGCTCCATCCCCATACGATTGTTTAAGAACAAGAGGAAAAATATTAGTTATGAGCCATCTGTCATGTTAGCTCAGTCGGTTAGAGCATACCCCGGCAATAGGGGTGGATGACGCGGGTTCGAATCCCACACGTGATTATAATTTTCCCTCTCGTAAATTTGTGATTTTGTAATGTAATCCGCAGAGCGGCTTTATTAAGCATGTTATTGCAAAAAATGAAAATATTAAAATTATAGGGTTGCGTCATCATTTACAAGTTTAAAGCTAATTGCAAAATTAGTCTTGATTGTAATACAACGTAAGTTGAACTATAGATGTCGCTCCATCCCAATACGATGGTTAAAGAACAAGAGGAAAAATTTAAGTTATGAGTCACTGTCATGTTTGCTCAGTCGGTGCATACCCCGCGGCCGGCTATACGGGTGGATAACGCGGGTTCGAATCGCACACATGACTATAATTTTTCCTCTTTTGTAATGTAATACGCAGAGCATGCGTTATTGCAAAATATAAATAGGTATATATTAAATATGAGTAAATAAAAATTTTTAATAACCCTACAATCTCAACCAATCTTGATCATCATCTCTAATAATTCTATCTATCTAAAATAATTTAGACCATTATAATAAGCCCAAACGCGATCCTTCTGCTGTAAGTTGGTTAGGTGTAGATTCTAGGTGAAGCTACAGCATCAGGTAAAGGTTATATTATGGAACCATAAACAATTTCCGATACTTTTTTTTTACTAAATGTAATTATCTTCTTTATACAAGGCGTCCCAAGAAGTAGTGATATACTGAAGCTGGGAGGTAGAGGACCTAGAGGGCTATCTGAATCACCCCCATGTATGTTCCGCGATATTTCGTATTTTCGGAGTTATGACTTTTTTTAATTTTTCAACTATCGCCGAGTACGATGAGATTTTTATTTATGGTGACGTGAATTATTGCGGTAGATGCTTGATTTTATTTGTGTGCTAAAGTGATAGATAGGCCAATTCCGTGTGGTAACATTTACTATCGTTAGATCTTTGAATGGAATAAAAAAAATGCCAAGAAAGATAAAATTACCCATTATGTTTACAACTTCAAGGGCCCTTAAAAAATTAAGGGCAGGTTGCAGTGAATCAGTAGGCAAATATAGCGTGCGAGAGTTTCGGTCTATGGAAACTACGCGGCGCGGCGCTCTAGTCAATTTCAACACAGCTCGCGTCAAGACGCTCACTCGTATCGATGTCCCGAGCCGCACGCCAATAGCGTCACAGTGTAACTAAAACTGTTGATCTACTTTAGGTATCTGCTACTAAATCCAGTACTCAATTATTATATTCTTGTGACTATTCCCTTATAGTGCAACTAACAAAGTTGATAACCTTTAACTATTACTATTAAAATACATACCTTTAAGTGCTTGGCGACAAATTTTCTACTTGAGGGTAGTAGCTAGCCAGGCAGGTATTCGCAAAATGCCCTACCAACATGCCAAATTACTGGTTCTAGAGGACACATAGCGGCACATACCGTTAAGTGCTTGGTGACAGATTTTCTACTTGACACATAGTGGTAGCAAGCCAGGCGGGTATTTACAAAATGCCCTACCACCATGCAAAATAATTGGTTCTAGAGGACTCATAGCGGCACATACCGTTAAGTGCTTGGCGACAGATTTTCTACTTGAGAGTAGTAGCTAGCCAGGCAGGTATTCGCAAAATGCCCTACCACCATGCCAAATAACTGGTTCTCAAGTACACATAGTGGCTTACGCCGTTAAGTGCTTGGCGACAGTAATTGTACTTAAGGGTGGTAGCTAGCCAGGCAGGCATTCACAAAATAACCTACCACCATGCAAAACTACTAGTTCTCAAGGATACATAGCGGCACATAGCGTTAAGTGCTTGGCGACAGATTTTCTACTTTAGGGAGGTAGCTAGCCAGGCGGATATTCGCAAAATGCCCTACCACCATGCACAACTACTAGTTCTCAAGGATACATAGCGGCACATAGCGTTAAGTGCTTGGTGACAGATTTTCTACTTGAGGGTGGTAGCTAGCCAGGCGGGTAATCGCAAATTGCCCTACCACCATGCAAAATTACTGGTTCTGGAAGACTCATAGCGGCACATACCGTTAAGTGCTTGGTGACAGATTTTCTACTTGACTCATAGTGGTAGCTAGCCAGGCGGATATTCGCAAAATGCCCTACCACCATGCCAAATTACTAGTTCAAGAGGACACATAGCGGCACATACCGTTAAGTGCTTGGCGACAGATTTTCTACTTGACACATAGTGGTAGCAAGCCAGGCGGGTATTTACAAAATGCCCTACCACCATGCAAAATTACTGGTTCTGGAGGACTCATAGCGGCATATACCGTTAAGGGCTTGGCGACAGATTTTTTACTTTAGGGAGGTAGCTAGCCAGGCGGATATTCGCAAAATGCCCTAGCACCATGCCAAATTACTAGTTCTAGAGGACTCATAGCGGCACATACCTTTCAGTGCTTGGCGACAGATTTTCTACTTTAGGGTGGTAGCTAGCCAGGCGGATATTCGAAAAATGCCCTACCACCATGCACAACTTCTCAAGTATACATAGCGGCACATAGCATTAAGTGCTTGGCGACAGATTTTCTACTTGAGGGTGGTAACTAGCCAGGCGGGTAATCGCAAATTGCCCTACCACCATGCAAAATTACGCGTGAAAACAATGCCATCGAGAAAGTATTTTTTTTTATTTGGCATGGTTTGAAATGACGTTCAAGACAGTCGCCTGATGGAAGATTCACGCCAGCGGATAACCATAAATTTTGCAGTGTCACCATTCTGCTAATAATAATTCTGTGTATAAATATTATGCTAGAAAGGCGGGTATTCACAAAATGCCCTACCACCATGCCAAATAACTGGTTCTAGAGGACACATAGCGGCACATACCGTTAAGTGCTTGGCAACAGATTTTCTACTTGACACATAGTGGTAGCTAGCCAGGCGGATATTCGCAAAATGCCCTACCACCATGCAAAATTACTGGTTCTGGAGGACTCATAGCGGCATATACCGTTAAGTGCTTGGCGACAGATTTTTTACTTGAGAGAGGTAGCTAGCCAGGTGGATATTCGCAAAATGCCCTACCACCATGCACAACTACTAGTTCTCAAGGATACATAGCGGCACATAGCGTTAAGTGCTTGGCGAAAGATTTTCTACTTGAGGGTGGTAGCTAGCCAGGCGGGTAATCGCAAATTGCCCTACCACCATGCAAAATTACTGGTTCTGGAAGACTCATAGCGGCACATACCGTTAAGTGCTTGGCGACAGATTTTTTACTTGAGGGAGGTAGCTAGCCAGGCGGATATTCGCAAAATGCCCTAGCACCATGCCAAATTACTAGTTCTAGAGGACTCATAGCGGCACGTACCTTTCAGTGCTTGGCGACAGATTTTCTACTCGAGGGTGGTAGCTAGCCAGGCGGATATTCGAAAAATGCCCTACCACCATGCACAACTACTAGTTCTCAAGTATACATAGCGGCACATAGCATTAAGTGCTTGGCGACAGATTTTCTACTTGAGGGTGGTAGCTAGCCAGGCGGGTAATCGCAAATTGCCCTACCACCATGCAAAATTACGCGTGAAAACAATGCCATCGAGAAAGTATTTTTTTTTTATTTGGCATGGTTTGAAATGACGTTCAAGACAGTCGCCTGATGGAAGATTCACGCCAGCGGATAACCATAAATTTTGCAGTGTCACCATTCTGCTAATAATAATTCTGTGGATAAATATTTCTAGCTCGTAATCGCCGGGGAGAATTTTGTTGGAGAAAACGACACGCGTCCTGCCTCGATGACGCCTAGGCGGGTACTGAATGACGTGCGCGAGAGCTTGAATCTTTAGATTTGTAGTTTATTATTTCTTGTTAAAAAACTATAGCTTAATTTGAAAATGTGCCTTTAAACGTTACTAATAAATAACAAGCTCTATCCATTGGTAAAACTTCTTCATAGTTTTATGATAGTATCATTTAGTTCTACCTGATTTAAGTAGCGATATGGTGTCATGTTTGATATTTTTTTTTATCGAAGAAATTGTTCATAATCACGTTTTTGACTTTGTACGTTCCTGGAGAGTATGTTCAACTTTATATAAATGATTTTATATATTCTAAATTTTCATTTCTATTCGAGTTACAGATTTTAAAAAATGTCTAAAGTAGGTGATACCTCGCCTTAAATCACATAAAAAAATACCGTTTGGCTTTTAAAACTTGCTCTATCTATCAGCTAGCTACCCTGAAAATTTCATTTTATTATTCATAAGGCTTCAATAAAAAAGTTGAAATCTAAGTGTGGTAAGAGCAAAATTTTAATTTGCATTTTTTTTTTATCATTTCGATTAATGCAAGCAAAGTAAAACCAATTACAAGGTGTTTTATTACAATAAATTTTCAAAATGGCCCCCCTGTTGCTCAATGCAAGTGCCACATCGCCGGAAAAAGTTGTCTTTTAAACGTCTGAATGCACTTCTATTATTTTAATGGTTTTTTATGCTACTCTCAATTTCCGGGGTAACTCGTCCAAATTGCGGCATTCTCTCGAGTAGACGAGGTTTTTGTAGTATCCCTATACAAAAAATCAATGGGGTTTAGGTTTATTTTGAAGGAACAAGCGCGAGGCCCACCTGATGTTAAGCGGTAACCTCTGCCTATAACAGATGCATTTCATCACAAGTGACGAACCGCACTGCGCCCATCACCTTGAGACATACCTGTTAAGTCTCATTTTGCCTGTTATTTCACTGGCTCTCAAGGACTGCTGTTATTATTAATTATCTGTTATCTCCAAACGATTCTACAGGTGGCGATATCTGTTGACTGGGTTGGGAAAGTATCCAATAGATGGCGCTATGTTAAACATACAAACGTTTCATATAAGATACAATTTAATAGCATTAATTTATATGGCAAAACAACGTTTACCGGGCCAGCTAGTGTGATATAAAATATAGCTATTGGTACTTACCTTTAAGAGCTATTGCATCATTATCATGATCGCTTATTCCTTCCCCATTACCTGAAACAGTGATAATAAAAAACATGTATGTATGCTCCATCCCAATACGATGGTTAATGAACGATAAGAAATATTCGAGTTATGACGTCATGTCATGTTAGCTCAATTGGTTAGAGCATGCCCCGGCTAAAGGGGCGGATGGACGCGGGTTCGAATCCCGCACATGACTTAAATTTTTCCTATCGTATATTTGTAATTTTGCAATGTCTGAGAGATAGACTGTTTGAAACATGTAATGTAGTTTTTAGGGTTATGTACAAGAAAACGGAACACTGTCACTTTTTTATTTATTGCATATAGGTATACCTTTGACCACAATTTCACCTGATGGTAATTGATGATGTGGTTTACAGGCTTAATAAAATTTAAAATTATAAAGGCTAGAATTACTGGCTCTCAAGAACAGCTGCTGGAAGACACCGTTTGGTGCTTGGCGATAGATTTTCTACTTTAGGGTGGTCGCTAGACAGGGGCATTCACAAAATGCCCTTCCATCATGCGGTGAAGCTCAAGCCCGCGACGGGATTCGAACCATGGACATGCTTCGTCGCAGTCCGATGCCACTGAGCCATCACTGCTTCAAAACTAAGGTTACTGTCCGTGTGACTTTTACAGTAGCCAGTTGCGACTTTCAAAGGATACGTGTTGGTTTTACCTTTGTTTTAATGCTAATATGCTAGTCTTTGACCAGTATCTTTTACTCTATAGGTCAATTATGTAATTTGTGACTAATATTATATATTGTTACAACATTTTATTGTTATTATAAAAAATGGCAGTTTCGCGATGTATGGACATTTAACTAACTAAAGGTGTTATAAAGTAACATACTTCAATTATTAACAGCTTTTTGAACAAATGTGAATAAATAATCGCGGAACCTTACTTTTTTTCAATGATTTAAAAAACCATATTTGTTAGTAACAAATTACGCATTTGGACCACTGATGATGCAGTCAAATATATTCAGACCACGAATTATCTGCTCTCAAGAACAGCTGCCGGAATACACCATTTGGTGCTTTTTTGTGATTTTACCGGAACAAGCACGAGGCCCATCTGATGATGTTAAGCGGTAACCTCTGCCTGTAACAGATGCATTACGTCAAGAAACTAACTGCACTGCGCCCGTCACACTGAGACGTACAGTTGTTAAGTCTCATGTGCCTGTAATTATTCTGGGTCTCAAGGACTGCTGTTAGGTGCTTGACGACAGATTTTCTACTTGAGTGTGGTAGCTAGCCAGGCGAGCATATGCAAAATGCCCTTCCACCATGCGGTGAAGCTCAAGCTGGCGGTGGGGATCGAACCAGGGACCTGCAGCACTGCAGTCCATAGCTATACCGCTCGACTTCAATACAAAAAAAAATATCTCAGCAGATCCGGAGCTGGTAACTATCTGATGATCTAAAAACCGGGCCTTTGTGTAATTATATTTAAAAATGGTACTGATACTGACCTTTACATTCACTTTTTACTTGTTTCAACTCCGCTGTATTTACTTCTGAAAGAATATAAAAGAAACATTACAAAACACTACATTTATAATGCATTTTATTTAAAAAAAAATTTGATCACCCTACTTCTATTTATTTATTAGATCAACATAATGTACCTACTACAGTATAAAAATTGCTAGATGCCATTACAATTTTGGAGAAAGATATCATGTAAAAAAATTGTGAAATGTTATTGTGAATATTATTTTTCATAACTATCGAAGTTAATTGTACTGTATTGTATAAATGTCTAGCAGGTTCTTCAAGAGCTGAACACAGCCTTTTTTTTAAATTGTTGATAGGTAAGCCTTACAATCTCACCTGATGGTAAGTGATTATGTGGTCGAAGGTGTTAACAGGCTTAACCTAGAATTACTGGCTCTCAAGGACAGCTGCCGGAACACACAGTTAGGTACTTGGTGCCAGATTTTATACTTGAGGGTGGCAGCTAGCCAGCCGGGCATCCCCAAAATGCCATACCACCATGCGGTGAAGCTCAATCCCGCGGCAGGATTCAAACCATGGACCTGCTGCACGGTAGTCCATAGCAAATGCCACTGGCCCATCACTGCTTCTAAGGCACCATTAAGGCGTCTTGGAGATCACAGTTTAGGATATCAGTTCCTCAGAAGGCGCTGCTGCCTATCTTCTGGTATTTTATGTTTAGTTGCCTCTTACAACACCCACAGATACCAACGGAGGATGACATAGCCTGTCCCCACAGCACAAAAATAAATTGGTCACAACTTAATTACAAAATCAATTACAATTTTCTGTTAACGATAGCCAAAAAAGAAAAGAAAACCATAGAATGTATAAAACTAAATTATTACATATATAACTCAAATAAATGTACAGTCACAGGGGCTGATTTAGGACAATTCACTTAAACTTTCAAATGCTTATAATAAAGAGCTCCACAAATTCATTCTTGAAATGTCATTGTACTGTTTCAACATTCAATTGAATAGTCTAATTTTGAATGTTTCTTAGAATCTATGAGTCTAATAAATGAAACATCAGCAAGCTACAATCTTGCAAAGAAATGATAGTTCTTCGATCCGATAAGGAATAAATTTCAAAATGTTTTAATCTTATATGATAACTCTAAATGGTTTTAGCTCAATTCAATAAATCATTTATGTACACTTCCTAGCCACTCGATATAAATTTAGAAAAAGGGATTCTGGATTCTTCAGTATGAAACACATCAGTATTCGAAACCACTACAAAGTAAGGAGTAGTAAAGTAGAATTAAAGTTCTGATGCTTAAAATGCTTGCAGTTCCATAATAAAAAGACACTTGAATGCATTATCTATTATTTGTTTATAGACATTCAGCACAATAGCTTGCATTACAGGAGATGTAACTGGTAATTCTTGCTAACTACTACCCAGTAGGGGATTAAACTAGTAATTCTTGCTAACTACTACTGCCTCCTATAGGGTGGAGATCAATGGAATGCATTTATTTATGTGGTTACTCATGGGATAAAATGAATCATAAAAGATTATTTCATGTTTCATTTTACATTGAGACATTGATTTTTAAAGAGACAAATTACTTAGCATTCCAAGGATTCACCAAGTCCACAGCGTTGCACCTGGGACTTATAACTGGGAGTAGAGTTAAGGTTTACAATGTCATCAATCCTACTCATCATCGCTCAAGCCTCCTCCCCTGCCTCACTTAATTATAAATTTTAGGTATTTAAAAAAATTATATGCATGGATAATTATCTAAGTAACCACACAAATAAATTAACTCCTTTGACCTTCAAGCCAGTTATGTACTATAATATCCTAGCTTAGTGTGTTTTTGTAGTTGGCAGTAAAAATTATTATGCCATTATATTTAGGAAAAATTGTTATAGAACAATAACCAACCTTTGCAGTATACATCTTCTTTCTTCAAATTTACTTCAAGAAAAAAATCTGTAAAAAAGATTTATGTTTATTAATTTTTATGATATTAAGGTTGAACTGGCCGTTCACTTCTCCATACAATCATCGTAGGGTGATCACTCCCTTATTTGAGATTTTAAGTCTAGACTTAAGCATAATACCAATTGATATCTTCATTATCTAGGCTTGTATGATGCCAAAATTTAAAAAGATAATTAAGTTGTTAGTTATAAGCCTCAAAAACTTTATATGAAAATGTTTCGAGGCTCATAATTCTCAAGTTAATTATTTTATTAAAATTTCGCCATCATAAAAGCCTAGATAATGACGAGATCAATCAGTGTTATGCTTTATTTTGGACCTAAATCCCCAAATAAGGGAGTGATCACCCTGCGGCGTTTGTATGGAAACCGGCCCGGCCAGTTCACCCTTAAGTGGCATGATAGACAAGTATTTTATCTGATGGCCTCCAGCCTGCCCATTTACATACCTTTTCTGCCTACACGCTGGTAATACTGGGCCCAGAATTTTTTCTCACATTTTTGCACCAGATGCTTGAAGTCATTTGCATCATGCAGCTTTTGGATGCACAGCTCACATATCACACTCACTAGCTGCTGCTGGTAAGGTTCTGTTACAGGAAACATCTGAAACAATAAAATTGATACTAATTCAGATAACCTACTTTTAAAAGGTTTTGTACATGTTTAGCAATTTGAAAAGGCTAACCTTTGCCCAATATTATCATCAATTTGTTAGTTTTACAGTGCAGTGGTTAATGGGCAAATAATGCTTATACTAGCTAGTTTTAATTAGTATTATATTATATCATATTAGTTGGCCCACTGGGTAAATAATACAAGCTATTATTAGAAAAATAAGAAGATTAATGCCAGTCGTCCTCGCATGGAGTGGGCGAACGCCGTGTATCTGCGGCTAGAACACATTTAGGCTAAGGCTAGACGAAGGATCGCTTGAAACCACCCTAGGGATCAGCATCATAACATTGTCCAAAGAATTAGTACCACATACCTCAATGTTAAAACATTCCCGTAGGACGTCAGCGTAAACCACAGGCGTCTTTGCCTCCTTATCGTCAACCAGAGAAAAATACGGCGTGAATAAACTTTTGAAACCGCCTTCTGCATGACAGCATCGACACATATCCTCGAATTTACTCACTTCCATTGTCATAGTTTAACCGAATGTTTCATATACAAGCAACTGTTTATGCTTCGGCAAGGTGGATTATAATTAATATGTCTAAAAACAACGACTATTTCACTTCGTATGTTCACATACTGCTATAATATATCATTTATTAAATCTAGGAATTCTAGGATGTTTACTTCTTGAGAAATATTGCATACATTTATTTACTGTACTAGGTATGTGGAAATGTAAATATAATAAAAAATAAAACTGAGGTAAAGAGAATAAGAATTATGAGAAGAAAAGTTCCATAGACAAAAATGTAGAGCTGCCTCCCAATTCACGCCAAACATGCATTTCTGCGATATAATGGCCTATCCGTTTCGACGAAATCACCGACGTGACGGTCCTTAACCACTTGGTGCTAATTTAACCAAGAACGAAAAAAACAATCACACGCCTATAACGCGTTTCACTTTGGATTGTAGCGAAATAAACATTATTTTCGCCCAAAACGTTTTTCGTGACAGAAACATCCAATGGGTAACCATCAGGACTTGAATTTTGATATTTCTACATATGAAAACAAGCACTATCGCGTGCTATGCGAAAATCATATTGTACACATTTTTGGAGAACATGATTTTATATCCTGGGTGGGAATCGAAACCGCGCGCCGCGTCCTCCGATTTCGCACCGGATTGCTAATCCATTAGGCCACCTCTACACGCTTTTTCGAGCCGAAACCTTGTGCACCAATTGTATTACCGTCATTGAAGACGGTGCGCGGCCCTCAACCAGTCTATTAGACTTCATCTTATCGAAAGAAATGCTTTTACAAACACTTAACTCTTGTAAGGATGTCGCTTCCCATCTATATTTCTAAATATGATTAAAAGCAATATCCCGTGCTGAGCTAAAAAATGATATTTTAGAACAAACATTTAGGAAAAAGAACCATAATGTTGTATTTTGCCCCAATCATGTTGTAATAAAGAGCTAATTCAGTTGTGACGTATGCTTGTGTTTGTTTAGGAGTAGAAGACCTTGATCTCTTGTAAACAGCTACAGTAGCTTCAAGACAGTTCAAACTTCCATGTAATAACGTTATATACACGTACAAGGGGAGGCTTTTGTTCAATACTGGTCAGTAACGTCTTCCTTGTGATGATGATCATAGATATAATTATTTTATTCTCAACACAAGTTATAGATACAATGTGAGAAAAAATAATATTATTCTATTATATTCACTCATTCATTCATAGAAAGCAAAGCAAGTTGCTGTTTCCTACTGTTGTGGCACTGTGCCCACCAGTAATCACTGAAAACATTTTTTTCCCCTTTCAACCCATTATCCATAGACTGTGAATATGAGCTAAATTGAAATTTATACACTATCATTAGTAGCACATGGTTATTTAACATACCAGATATGCAAGTTGTATTTTATTTTAATAACTGGCAGTATAAATAACTAACATTTAAAATTGTATAAAAGATAACCCGCGCACGTTTTGGTCGTACGTGAAAAGAACCAATCTAGTACATATCACGGTGCTGCAGTAGGTACGTCAAGCACTCAACTGCCAAAACGCGATTTCTGAACAGAACGGTGGTGATGGTTGTTCAGCAATCGATAAAATCGCTTTTGGCGTGAAACGGAGGCAGAGTATATTATATAGAGCGTATTCCACTTGACGCTAATTTCGTCATATTCGATAATTTTGACCACATTTAATATGAACCATAGACACAAATGTGTAACCTCTAGTGATTTTAGATTTTACTACTGAGCGCTTCCGTCCTTCGGAGGGCTCGTTAAATCGTCGGTCCCGGTTGTTGTCTTAACCCGTTGAAATTAGACCCCGGCGTCCTAGTTATTAATGAAATCTATTGTTATAAGTATTGCCGATGCCAATGGGTTAAGATGGCAGTCGTTATAGCATGGTGGCTAGCTACCTCCTCAAGTAGAAAATTTGTCGCCAAGCACCTAACGGTGTGCTTCGGCAGCTGTCCTTGAGAGCCAGTAATTCTAGGTTAGCCTATACAAAATATTCGACTATATAATCATACTTACCATTAGGTGAGATAGTGATCAAAGGTTAACCTATCGAGCATACAAAAATAAAATAATAATAAAATGATTCTGATATTAGGCAAATTTAATATTAATAGAGCTGGCTTAAAGAAGGGGCTTATTATATAGGCTAATCCAAGGTTTAGTCTTGGAGTAAATTTATTCCTACGATCAGGTAGGTTTAGTTTGTGTTAATGACATATAACCTCAAAAAATAACGAAAGTTTCATGTGTTTATTATTTATTTATTTTGTTAAGGGCCTGTTTCAGAATGTTCGAGTAAGTTCCGGTTATACTACCCAGAAAAAAAAATAACTGAATGATAAAAATGACAGTTAACATGCAGCGCGTTTCAAACTTTAACCGATGGATAGGCTAAATCGATGACTGTGAAACGCCAAGATAGTGTTTTATTTATTAAATATGTTCTGGGTAGTATAAACGGAACTTACTCGAACATTCTGAAACAGGCTTAAGTATTATAAATAACTGTTCAATTAAT
Source organism: Plagodis pulveraria (assembly GCA_963890685.1). NCBI lineage: Eukaryota > Metazoa > Arthropoda > Insecta > Lepidoptera > Geometridae > Plagodis > Plagodis pulveraria. The sequence goes on along the minus strand of OY982976.1, from coordinate 7,078,081 downwards.
AGCCTTGTCTATCGCGTCTGATGCGAGAAAATAATAGAGATCTATTACAATCAACATAATACTACTAGGTACAAGAAATGAAGAAACTTGACAATGTAAAACAATTGGAACACCGAAAATCTCCCAGAACTTAATTTGTACAAAATAAAGACATACCAAAGTAACAGCAATGAATAAAAATAATAAAATAACATTAATAAAGACTTAATTTTTATTAAGCAAACAATTTGCTTCACGATAAAAGGGATGATGGAATCCTAAGTTACAGTCATCATCAGAACGGGTTGAAGGAGATGTATGTATGTATGTAATACTATTAGAATTTTAACAATAACAAAATAAATATTTTGAGAAAACATAAAATTAATATTATTTGAGAAAAACAATTAAAATAAAATTATTATTATTATATTATAAATACTCTATTTTCTCGATCATGCGCGCCTCCGTTTATGATAATTATCACTTTGACTTACCAGGATAATTTAGGCGGAATTTTACTAGTTTTTTTTTTATGCCTTATAGGTTAACCTTTGACCACTATCTCACCTGATGGTAAGTGATGATGTGGTCGAAGATGTTGTTCAGGCTAACGTAGAATTACTGGCTCTCAAGGACAGCTGCCGGAAGACACCGTCAGGTGCTTGGCGACAAATTTTCTGTTGAGGATGGTAGCTAGCCAGGCGGGCATTCGCAAAATGCCCTACCACCATGCTATAACGACTGCCATCCTAAGACAACAACCGGGACCGACGGCTTAACGTGCCCTCCGAAGCACGGAAACGCTCAGTAGTAATGTCACTAGCGGTCACCCATCTCATGACCGCGCGCGACGTTACTTAACTTTGCTGATCGGTTGAGAACAGCTAAGTAAACTTCGCTACGAGCGCTTCACAGATATATTTTTTATAAAATTTGTTATTATTAAATATCGGTGTCGGAAAAGTAACGCCCAAATCTATTCATTAATTTGTTGATGCATGCATGCTACCAGCATGGTGGGCGCGCTGCCAACTGGTTGTGGACTGGAGCATTTCGACAGCTTGTGAGTCTGCAATGACTTATAGGTTGTCTAAATACGTTCATTGTAGAAGTTATGTTATTGTATATACAGTTCGTAGTATTTTGTTTAGTTTACAAAAACATACCGCCAGTAAAAAGAAAAATAATTTTGTCTTCGGTCTTAGGACGGCTTAAAATTTTGACACTTCAATGTATACATGGTCCAGTGGCAGCGTTAATGGACTGTCGCGCTAAAGTTCCTTTGTTCAATGCTTGAGTTTCACCGCATGATGACATTTTGCGACCAAGCCGAGCAGAAAATATGTCGCCAAGCACTTAACGATGTGTTCCCGCAGCTATCTTTGAGATCAACTAATTCTAGGTTCATTCCGTTATACCTTTTAATATATTCGACCTCATCATCACTTACCAATTTTTTTTATCGGCGGTATGCCTTTATTAACAAAATACTACGAACTATCAATACTATAACTACTACAATGAACGCATTTAGACAACCTATAAGCCATTGCAGACTCACAAGCCGTCCAAATGTTCCAGTCCACAACCAGTTGGCAGCGCGCCCAGCATGCTGGCAATAATGAAATTATGGTCAGTGTAAACTGGTAGTAACAAATAAAACTGCATGATGATTGGGCGTGCCCGACAGCCTAAATACCGCCCTCTTAAAAAAGGTTGGATTATATTAACGCCATACGTGAACACAGAGAAGACGTAAAAGTAAAAAAAATATATATTAAGATTGTTTTTTTTTATGCCTGATAGTTTAGCCTTTGACCACTATCTCACCTGATGGTAAGTGATGATGTGGTCGAAGATGTTGTTCAGACTAACCTAGAATTACTGGCTCTCAATGACAGCTGCCGGAACACACCGTTAGGTGTTTGGCGACAGATTTTTTACTTGAGGGTGGTAGCTAGCCAGGCAGGCATTCGCAAATTGGCCTACCACCATGCTATAACGACTGCCATCCTAAGATAACAACCGGGACCGACGGCTTAACGTGCCTTCCGAAGCACGGAAGCGCTCAGTAGTAATGTCACTACCGGTCACCCATCCAACTCATGACCGCGGGCGACGTTGCTTAACTTTGCTGATCGGTTAAGAGCAGCTAAGTAAACTTCGCTACGAGCGCTTCATACATTTATATTATTATATATCATTGTACATATATTAAGATGGTATTCCTTCAAATCGGCCGTTTACTGTCCTAACAGGAGGCGAAAATACGGCATAGCTAATATGTCGTTAATCCCCGTAATCCGTACATATATATACCGTTTTTATAACTACATTATTACAGAGTTAGGGCCTCTTTCACGACCTTCAACTAAAGTCTCCAGTAGGCTAATTGCCGGTTTAAGTCACAAGTAACCGTGCATATGGATTTCACAATGGCTGAGTAGTACTAACCTGCAGTTAAAGTGACCACTAACTTACTTCTTGGTTCATCTGTCTATCATTTATACAGATTTCAAAAAAGGTTGGTATTGCAAACTCCATATTGGGTAAAAACTTCTTGATTAAAATTATTTTCGACGTATGAATGAGTGACGTTGTTAACAGATTATGAAAGAATACTTTAATTTACTTCGAAGATCCTTCAGGTAACCATCGAGTTGTTAATCAGAAGTCTGTTTTCTATTGTTAAACTGAAGAAACATATTTGTAGCTTTTAATAGGCCAGTAACTTTAACTGGTAAGTAAATAATTGTCAATATACTTGAAGGCCATGACATAGGCCCTTAAACTAAGATTAACTACTAGGGTAAGAAGGTTAACAAGGGATTAGAAATTTTTATTATAAAGACTGTAATAGTTTAAGACAAACATAACACTTAGCCATATCAATAATTATAAACATAATATTAGCTGACACTAGAAAGTCAACTTTTGTGTGATACCTTCCAGGCCCAGTTTACATTATCATTTATTTATTTATTTATATAAACATATTATATATAAATATAGATATATAGATATCCATTAAAATCTTCATTCGTTTGCTTTAAAAGTACAAAGTAGTTGTCTATGGATATAATCGTATAAGATAATGTAATAGGGACCTTATGATAGAAGCTAGCTGCACACTTTTCTCTTATCGCCGAAATTATCTCTTTGAACTCCAACTTTGTTCTTTATTGCTTGCAATAAAACATAAAATGATATTTAAAAAATCAACTCATGGGCGATACTTTGCCAGGTGATAGTTTAACTAGCTATCTGCACAAAACCTTCAGCCATCACTCCTATATGTATCATCTCATAGAACTGCAGCGTTAATTCTCTAAAATAATGTACTTCCAATAAAACATGAAATGATACTTCAAAAATCAACCCCTGGGTGATACTTTGCCTTGTGATAGTTTTAACTAGTTTTCTGCACAAAATCTTCAGCTATCACTGTATATGTATCACCTCAAAGAACTGCAGCATTTATTCTCACATATAATAACTAAACCAATAAAACATGAAATGATACTTGAAAAATCAACTCGTGGGTGATACCTTGCCATGTGATAGATCTATTCAGCTTTTATTCAGCCATCACTCCTATATGTATCATCTCATAGAACTGCAGCGTTAATTCTCTAAAATAATGTACTTCCAATAAAACATGAAATGATACTTCAAAAATCAACCCCTGGGTGATACTTTGCCTTGTGATAGTTTTAACTAGTTTTCTGCACAAAATCTTCAGCTATCACTGTATATGTATCACCTCAAAGAACTGCAGCATTTATTCTCACATATAATAACTAAACCAATAAAACATGAAATGATACTTGAAAAATCAACTCGTGGGTGATACCTTGCCATGTGATAGATCTATTCAGCTTTCTGCACAAAATCTTCAGCTATAACTGTATATGTATCATTTCATAGAACTGAAACATTTATTCTCACATATAATGTACTACCAATAAAACATGAAATGGTACTTGAAAAATCAACTCGTGGGTGATACCTTGCCATGTGATAGTTCCATTCAGCTTTCTGCACAAAATCTTCAGCCATCACCCGTATATGTATAATCACATAGAACAGCAACATTTATTTACACATAATGTACTTCCAATAAAATATAAAATTATATTTGAAAAATCAACTCCTGATACCTTCTCATGTGATAGTTCTATTTAGCTTTCTGCACAAAATCTTCAGCCATCACCTGTAGAAGTCAACTCTTGGGTGACACTTTTGCCTGTAATAGTTCCAACTAGTTTTCTGCACAAAATCTTCAGCTATCACCCATATGTGTATTGTGCCTACCTAACTAGTATAGATATTGGATATTAGTGCAATCATGTAGAGCAGCAATAAACGGACGTGTCGTGTGAATATTATTTTATTTAATCGCTCCACCATATATGGACAAGCCCATATACAGACAGTAAGCGTATAGCACGCACAGTATCATCTCACAAAACTGTAACATTTATTATCACATAAAATATACTTCCAATAAAACATTATATCAATTATCACATTAGAAGTCAACCCCCGGGTGATACCTCGTCATGTGATAGTTCAAACTAGCTTTCTGCACAAAAGCATCACCGCACACTTTGCACACTTTCCTCTTATCACCCGTGTGTATCCTTTCGTGAAACTGCAAAGTAGTTTTCCTTAGAAACGACTTATTACAATATTTACAGTGAAAATCTTTGACAGCTTTATGTTTCATCATATGCTTACGTAAGAGATGAATGCTAAAGTTTTCGTAGTCGCATTCGGTACACTTGTTCTTCTCTCCTAACATGTGGAAGCAACTTATGTGGCATTTCAGTTGATTCTTTGTATAGAATGCTCGGTCACAGGCATTACATTTGGACCTTTCGTCTATATTATGCACTAAGAATTTATGTTTTGTTATTGTGCAGGTATTCATGAACGTTTCAGAGCATATGTGGCATTTATATCTTGAATAATTCAAGTGTTTGAATTTGACATGGCTCCTGAGATTGTCCTTGTTTGATGATGTTAGTTCACATCGGCAGCATTGTAATAGGTCGCCGACTTTTTTGTAGTCTATGTTTTCTCTCATTTTGAAGAGGCGTTGTCGAGTGAGGAGTTTTTTTAGACCTGAAAGAACTTTTCGATTGAGTTTTGTTTTGCATAGCGGACGATTATTGCAGAGTTTTGTAGCATTGAGGGCACAGTGGGAATTATTATGGACTGCCACGCGAAAGTTTTACAATTAGAATCCTGCATCATGGCTAGAATATAGGTGCATGTGTTAGGGCTATTTGGGAGTATGCACTTCGATAGTTACTCAATTAGAAAATCTGTCGTCAAGCACCTAATAGTGTATTTCTCACCGCCAACTATTAAATAGCTAGTTTCTGAATTTGATTGCCTGTGGGGTGACGGGCCAGAATTTCATCCCCCCCATCTCTTTCCGACACTTTATGACACTAATGTCGTAAAAGGCGACTAAAGGTTAATACAGGAAGTTGGGCAGCAGCGCATCCTGAGGAACTGCTATCTTACACTGCGATCCCCATGATGCCTACCAAGCGTGTGGATTATGGCAGATACCTCCTAAATGGCTCTGTTCAGCAGTGGAAAGTCCGGCTGATACATTAAACATGATTACAAGCTTTATCGCGTGCTAAATAACAATAAAAATTTGTAAATTCAAAATTTTTCATCGTTCGTAGAAACGACGCATTTCGAAGAGGACTAGATTCCCGCTCCGCATGAGAAAAAAAAATGGTCTAAAAATTTGTGGTTAAGCACGCGATAGTGCATAATCAAAGAAATATAAAAAAAGTACCAACATTATCACGAGAGTTTTCTTTTATTTAGTGTTTCTCACAGGGAATGCATTTAAATCCTTTTTTTTATATTTTTCTTAGGAATATATAATAATTTTAATGTGATACCTACTTAAATATTTATTGCTGTTTTGTATTATGTGAGAACTTAAATTAATATTATCCAAAATTGTACTCCTGACTTGCCCAGTATGACAATCAATGTTATAAGGCCAATAAATATTTTCTATTATAAAGGCACTTATGAAGTCTAGTTGATGGCTGCAGTATCCTCTACGACAGTTTAAATAATAACTGAAGCACTAAATTTAGGCTCAGTCGAACCAGTCTAGATAGCCCAGTGGTTAAGGTAACCGGTGCGTTAGGCCGCATATTCATGTGCATTACCCACTTAGCGCTACCTCAGTACACGCGCGACGAGCCGCATTGACGTGCAGGTCAAATCAACTCGTGTGAAATATATACAACTGTTTTGTGAAAATTTAACTATTAAATAAATCTTCTAAACATCATAACATATATTTACACATATATTTTTAAAGTAAAAGTTGAATATAATTTGAAACGTTCGAAATTAACTCTTTTCGTGATTTTTTATGAAATGAAATTGTTTTTATTCCAGATTGGCATTCATAAAAATATATAACTATTAAAACCATTAAATTGAAATTTAAGATATAAAATAATAATACTTATTATTATTTTATATCTTAAAACAAACAATAAATTAGGTGATGGGAGTGTGATACGCTTGTCACGATTTTGAGCAATGGGCTAGCATACCACTCTCGTACAGCAGCCACCTGGGTGTTTTGCCACGTGCGGCTGCCGACCAGCTCCGGAGCAGCGCTTGCCGACCTACGCGCGCCCATCAGCGGGGCAAGCGGAACATAGCACACCACGCGTCGTTGTATTGCACTTTCATCTCTCAGTGTTAAGTTGAAATGATCAATTAATGTGTTTTGAACCAAAAATAATCAGGCAAGTATATGGAACAAAAGACAAAACATAATTTTTTATCTGATCAAAATAATGAATAATTGTTTACGGGTGAATCAAAAATACTTAGGTTGATTTTGAATAACCTGGACTTTTCTTTCCTAGACGACGTAAGCACCTTATTTTTTAACTTTTCGTTATGTCAAAGATAAACCAGGTAGGTATAAATTATTAGAGAACTTGAAAACTCTCAAAGAACCAAAAGACTAGTAAAATAAAGTAAAACTTTAGATCAGTTTGTGAGATATTTCTGCCTGGTAACAAAAGTCACAGCGCCATCTAGTTTTAATAATCAACCCCATTAACTCATGATCGATTCATGTTTCAGCTCGTAGGGCGTGTCTACCTTAGTTGTACAATACGATTAAAATAAGAATAGAACAGGCTCTCGCCTAACTTCACTCATGTTCACTCTAATAAGTACGATCAGCAGAACAAACTTAAAAATAGAGCAGTGCCATATATTTATACGAAATTTTAAATGAGTAACCCGATATTGTTAATTTTAATTAATTCATATTTTTAATGTTGACAGCACAGACGCCATCTTGATTTGATGACAATGCGGGTCTTATTTCTCCGACAGTGTACTACTACGCGACACGTTTCCGAGTGTTTATTGATTGTTTTTTTTTTGACTGTTTAATTTATTGTTGTTGAATGTTTAATAATTATGTTTTTGGTTGTTGTTATATTTGTTTTTGTTACCCGTTACGATGATAACGATGAGTCTGACTCAGTTGGCCATCAGGACATGTGGCATCGAAGAGCTAAGCGATTCAAATTAAGATACCTAAGTACAAAATATTGCTAACAAATAATATCAGATCAAATTATTTCTGTGTTTGCTGTTTCTACAGCCAGCTACAACTTCGTTTACCCACCTATGACTTCTTGTTTTTTTACACGACTGCCCACATAAATGTGTGTTAAGTTTTCAGGTTTCATGTATGTATGTTTGTTTGTGAGTTTCTTTATTTCACCATAACTTTTAAACGGCTCAACCGATTTTAATGTACGAGATATCGTTAGATTTATCTTGATAGCTCAAGTGACACTGTGTACATAAAATAATAAAAACAAACTGGTGGATTTTAGACGCCATATAGTGAGAAAAACTATTTATTTTTTCTTCCAAAGACATCATGTTGGATATCAAAATGAAGGGCTTTAAAAAACGTTTCCATAAATATATTAACTTGTAGATTTAATTTTTCCCATGTTTTATCTTTTCTTTTTTTGCACACTGTACCAAGTTCTAGTTTTGACGTCACAACATGGCGCTAGGCCGATCCTATTCTTATTTTAATCGCATTGTATATAGAAGTCTTTGCTCGTAGGTAGGTACTTACAATTATTCTTTTGCAATGGTTTTTCATCAGCTTCACTAAAATCGTCACTTTCTTGTGTTGTCTCACTTTTTTCTGTCTTTACTTTACACAAGTTAGAATCATTATCTGTCAAAGAAAACACAGAGATGGATAATTTTGCTTTTAATAATCTTAAGGGCTCAAGAGTTGGAAGAGCTCGTTGCGGATAGCAGAGTGTGAAAATTAAAAATACAAGCTTTGAAATAAGTTTCATAACAGCTGTGGAGGGTAGAGGTATGGAGAGTCATTTCATATGGTAAAAAACTTAAAAAATGGTCCAGCTGTAAGCTATAAATAACAGTTCAAAAACCTTCTAGAATGGCGCTGGTGTAGACAAAGGGTGTGGTATGAATGTAGCAATTGTAAATCATATGAAGTATGCCGAGTTAAAAAAAAAATATTGTCGACTAAAGTAGTTACTTATTGACAATTTCAACTACTTGCGTAGTACAAAGTAATGTAGTAAATATAACCAAATAATTATTTAGAAAACGTGTAGGTAGAGTGGTTTTGTTTCGTGAACAGTGAATAGTACGTTTATTGATTTTGGCGCTTCCTTTAAAATGTACCCTGATGCTAATGTGGCGCCACCCTAATTTAATGCATTTGGGCGGACACTTTTTCATTTGCATAAATTATTCTCCTTACCTCTACCCGCCATAATATCAGCGCGCATCGCAGCGACCGACTTCGGCAAGTTATTTCACACATTTGAGTGTTAAAGTCGGTTCCATTTTCTGGTAAAAATTTTTTTTTAGTCTTTTTGTTTACCGTTGCTACTTATTGGAGCGATTGTCATTCACTGTCAATTACTATATCATCAATATAGGAAAATAGTTTTCAGTTATTGTAGTGTAACTCAAAAATGAAATGTGACCACACGGCAAGCATCAGCTCCAAATAAAAAATTGAATCATCAAAATCGGTTAACCCAGTCTAAAGTTCTGAGCTAACATTTTAAAAAAATACAGATTTTGAATTGAGCACCTCCTCCTTTTTTGAAGTTAGTAAAATTAATACGTAAACATAATATAGGTATATAGATACGAAAATATAACTGATAGCTAAGGCAAAAATATTTAATCTTGATCTATTGAGAAAAGGTACATTTTAACATCATTTTTAAATAAGAGAAACGATGACTCTTTTCTTATTGCAAGTGGCTTGTGGCTGAACAAGCTTGAGGCCCATCTGACGTAAGGCGGACTAACCTCTGCCTAGAACAGAAGCATTTTCGTCATAAGTCACGAATTGCACTGCGCCCGTCACCTTGAGACAAAGTTTTTAAGTCTTATGTGCCTGTAATTTCACTGGCTCTCAAGGACTGCTGCCGGAACACACCGTTTGGTGCTTGGCGACAGATTATATACTGGTCGCTAGCCAGGCGGGCATTTGCAAACTGCCCTTCTACCATGCGGTGAAGCGCAAGCCCGCGACGGGATTCGAACCATGGACCTGCTGCGCGGCAGTCCATAGCCAATGCCACTGAGCCATCACTGCTTCAAAGTAATTAATAGTTAAAGGAAGTCGAACAAACCTTTAAGCAAATTAGTTTCTTCTTCTTGTTCTGCTGTAGCCTTTGAACTTTTGACTTTCGTCGTCTCTTTTATTTTCGTCTTCCCATTTTTAGATTTTTCTGTTTTAGATTTAGATTTGACATCTGTAATTATAGTTTTTATTGGTATACTGACATAGGTAAGTAAATAATGATCAAAATTATTAACGGATTAGCAATAACAAAGAAAAATTCTTAAGGGCATTTTCACCAAATTAGGATTTAATTTACGAGAATAAGGGCCTGTTTCAGAATGTTCGAGAAGTTCCGGTTATAACCAGAACATATTTAATAAATAAAACACTATCTTTGCGTTTCACAGTCATCGATTTAGCCTTTCCATCGGTTAAAGCTTGAAACGCGCTGCATCATTATTGTCATTTTTATCATTCAGTTATTTTATGTTCTGTGTAGTACAACCGGAACTTACTCGAACATTCTGAAACAATCCCTAACTATACTCTCTGTAACCAACAAATTAGAATAGACCTTTGTTGCCATAGATGTTCAATGATGTTGCAGTATTTTAAATATGCACTGAGAAAAACGACTTAAACGCTTAAATCAAATTTGACCTTTTACCGTTGAATTGTAAATACGTAAGATGAATTCACAACTCTTAAGATGATTTTCACCAATCAATAAAAATGTACCATGTTTCATAATAAACACAACCGTCAAAAACGCCTTCCGTAAAGTATTTTCAGAATTGAACTTGTTATACGATAATAATTGCAGTATTGACCATAAAATATACCTTATTTTTACGGCGGTTTATATACGGTGATTATCACTATAACGTACTACTTAATCACCCTCATCGAAAATTCAATATTTAAGAAAGACCACAAAATACACCTTAAATGAAGACGAAAAGAAACATTAGCCTTCACTGACCTCGTTTAACGCCTTCTAGTTGGAAGGCGTTTTTGTACGTATTTACGTTTGGTCGGTTTTTCGCCTTATACTATATGAATTGGCCGTCATTAGGGCGCTTTTGACTTTAGATTTTTCTCAGTGTGTGGTAAACATTACCAGTGTAAGTAATTACCAGTGGTAATGTTTCATAAAAGTCATTACCACTTACCAGTGGTAATCGCAAAATGTCCTTCCACTATGCGGTGAAGCTCAAGCCCGGGGCGGAATTCGAAACATGGACCTGCTGCGCGGCAGTCTATGCCTAGTACCGCTCGGCCATCATTGCTTCAAAATTCTCGTAGATGCGTTGAGAATCCCGCTGATACAGTACAGTTATAAACCTACCTTCAGGTATATCTAGTGCTTCACCATCTTTCGTAGCTGCTGGCATTTTCCGCGGGCGTCCAACTTTCCTTTTAGGTTTAACATTGTGTGACATTTGAAGCTCTTTTTTGTTCGTTTTATATTGCCGCTTACTTATGTATGATATATCTTTCACTGTAAATAAGTAATATTAAGTAGTTACAGTATGTATATATACACCGTGTCCCAAAATTCAACGATAAGCCGGCATCGGTGCATGGACCTACTCATGACTACTCGGGAAAAAAAAAAAAAATTATAACACTTTTTTTTTTTAATTACAGAGACTTTTATAAAGTTGCGCCAACTTTTAATAAAACTTGCCATGGTAGTGTCCATACTTTTTTTTTTTAACCCAGACTATAGAAAGTGCATAGAATGTTAAAATCTATGAAAATTATAAGAAAAATTTTTTTTTTTACTGATTTTTGTAAAATAACTACAGACTTTCTGTAATTTTAAAGGATTGTGGTAGATAGCCGTCCTTCTTAGGTTGCTAATGCACAAAAAATATCAAAAATATGTCAAAAATTGTGGTCATGGTAGTTGAAAATAGCATAATGGGTATCGAATATCGATGAAATTTATAAAAGTCTCTGTAATTAATAAAAAAAAACAGTTATAATTTTTTTTTTTTTTTTTTCCGTGGAGTCATGAGTAGGTCCATGCACCGATGCCGGCTTATCGTTGAATTTTGGGACACGGTGTATATACCAACAATTAATAAAGTCAAAAGGAAAACATATATATACACTTTTTTTATTGTCAATTCAAAGCCGGTTTCTAAATCGTCAGATAAAACATATCTAACTGATAAAATTTTAACCGACCAAATTTAAAACAAATGATCTTTAATATTTTTATTTTGCACCACCCCTATTAAAAATAGCCTGGGTATGCTCTGACCGCTAAGTCAACATGTTATATGGTTCATGAGTCTCTAATGTGCCCACTCTTTCTTAACCATCGTTTGGGCATGGAGCGACAAACCAAACAATTTTTTCTTCAATAAGCTTTTAACTTGTTAACGATGTCGCAACCCTATAATTTTAATATTTTTAATTTTGCAATAACGTTTGCTCCGCCCCGATTAGATTACGAAATTACAATAAGATTTTTTTATGCCTGATAGGTTAGCCTTAGACCACTATCTCACCTGATGGTAAGTGATGATGTGGTCGAAGATGTTGTTCAGGCTAACCTAGAATCGGAAACACCGTTAGGTGCTTGGCGACAGATTTTCTACTTGAGGGCGGTAGCTAGCCAGGTAGGCATTCGCAAAATGCCCTACCACCATGCTATAACGACTGCCATCCTAAGACAGCAACCGGGACCGACGGCTTAACGTGCCCTCCTAAGCACGGAAGCGCTCAGTAGTATTGTCACTGGCGGTCACCCATCCAACTCATGACCGCGCGCGACATTGCTTGACTTTGCTGATCGGTTGAGAACAGCTAAGTAAACTTCGCTAAGAGCGCTTCCGCTCCTTCCGCTGCTTTATAATCATGTGCGGGATTCAAAACCTCACAATCCACCCCTACATTAAAAAAAAACAGTTAGATTCGTCACATTTCATATACTAAGTGTTTAAACATGGTATAATTTTGGACGCATGTCTTCGAGCCTAATAATAGGCGTTAAACTATGAAATTACCGTATTATTGTAACAGGTAATTCCAATTGACATATAACCTTCATGTTGAGATTTTTGAGTGAAACTTTTTTCACATGATACCTACGAGGTTCTTCTTTTAAAAAATGTGCAACATTCGATTATCGACTTTCCGTTGTTTTTTTTATTCAGCTTTGACAAGAAAGATGGATCAATGTCGCGTTTGGAGAGGGGGGCTGCTAATAAACGCACAAATTCTCACAATTTGGTTTAAACGCTTTCGTGGTGGTAACTTTGATTTGAAGAACGAACCACGTGGAAGACCGCCCACACAGGTGAATAACAATGCTTTCATTGTGATTTTGTAGAATTACCTTCAATTTTGACCTTCGTCTCCGCAATAGCATCTTCAGGGTTGTTCATATTGATACGATCATCAAGATCATCGTGAGCCATTGCTTCAACCTCGCAGTACACTGCAAAAGAGAGTGCAACATACTTACTTTACCACGTTTGTATATAGAAAATATTGCTATTTTTGCCAAACAAAATCCTGTCTATTTTCTGAAACGCAGTAAAGTTTATTAAGATCTAAATTTGTAAATCGTTTATTTGAATGTCTTGCCTGAAAGGATTTACAACAGCTAAACGCTTATTAAGTCACTAATCACTACAAATTATATATCTTAATAACTTAGTAATTAAACAACTTTAAACGGTTTAAATCACGTGATAAATATATCATTATTTTTGTCCCGACGTTTCAAACACTTTGCAGAGATCGTGGTCACGGGGTGACTAATATCGTGACCACGATCACTGCAAAGTGTTTGAAACGTCGGGACAAAAATAATTATAAATATACGCGATTTAAACCGTTTATAATAATAGCCTTTATTCAGACGCAGTATCAGAATATTTACAAAAAAAAATGAACTTAAGTTAACGACTCTGCTGAGTCGATGACATCGACAACTTCGTCTGTTTGCCCAACATTAGCAAAGGCCTCCTCCATTTCTTTCCACTGTACTCGGTTTAGAGCTTTCCTTGTCCATAGTTTTCCTGCTATCATTTTTATCTCGTCTTCCCACCTCCGAATCTGTCTGCCCCGTTTCCTTTTTCTATTTCTAGGGTACCAAAACGTTATGCTTTTGTTCCATTTTTCGATGCCTCTTACTGTATGTCCTGCCCATTGCCATTTTAGTTTCCGTATTCTAGTTGTAACATTTTTTATCTTAGTGCGACTTCTGATGACTTTGTTTCGTACTCTGTCTGATTTTCTTAGATTCAGCATGCTTCTCTCCATAGCTGTCTGGCAAGTTTCTAGTTTTTTGCCTTGCGCTTTGGTGAGGGCCCAGGTTTGGCATCCATAGGTTAGAACTGGAAGCACACAGGTGTTGTACAGTTTTGATTTGACATGCATCTTGACTTCTTTGTTCTTCATAATTTCTTTTAGACGCCAGTAGCACTTCCATGCATTCCCAATCCTAGTGTCTATTTCCTTTGACATTATATCATTCATTGAAATTTGTTGGCCTAAGTAAGTGTACTCTTTGACGTACTCAATTGGAAAGCCGTTTATTGTTATAGGGTCTTCGGGACATTTGTTAGTGCTTTAGTTTTGGAGGCGTTCATCGTTAAGCCTACCTTGCGACTTTCTCTTTCCAGGTCCATGAGCATGTTTTGAATGTGTTCTTTTGTTTCAGCGAATAAAATAATGTCGTCAGCGAATCGTAAGTGAGTTAGTCTTTCTCCATTTATGTTTAGCCCATAATGATCCCAATTTAGTTTCCGAAAGATTTCTTCTAAGACGGCTGTGAATAATTTAGGCGATAACGGGTCCCCTTGTCTTACACCTCTGTTTATTTTTATTTCTTTTCCTTCTTTTTCTAACTTAATTTTAGCTGTACTTTTAGTATATACATTTTTTATTATTCTGATGTACTTTTGTTCGACTCCTTGGCTTTTTAAACAATACCAGATGTTTTCGTGCTCAATTGAGTCAAATGCTTTGTTGTAGTCGATAAAACAGCAGTAGAATGGTACATTAAACTCCTTGTTCTTCTCGATGATTTGTCTCACAGTATGTATATGGTCTAATGTCGAATAGCCTGCCCTAAATCCGGCCTGTTCCCTAGGTTGGTTTTCATCTAGAGTTCTTGTTATTCGGGCTAAAATTATTTTGGCAAAGATTTTATACATATTGGACATTAGACTAATTGGTCTATAGTTATTTATTTCGGTTTTGTCACCCTTTTTGTGGAGCAAGATGATGGTTGATGTAGTCCACTGAGATGGAATAATTTCGGTATTCAACATATCATTGAAAATACATGTTAGTAGTGGTGCAATGTAGTTTCTGCAGCTTAAAAGCAACTCATTGCTGATCCCGTCGGGACCAGGTGCTTTATCGTTCTTCTGTGTTTTGATTGCCTGATGTACTTCATCTTCTAGTATGGCTGCTACATTATCATCGTTGCTTAGTTCGGTGGTTTCAATTTGGCTCTTGCTGGAGTACAGGTTCTTGTAGAAATTCGTAGCTATTGATAGAATATCTAATCTTTTGGTTGTTGTCATGCCATGTCGGTCTTTCATATTAGTTATCCAGTTGGTTTTGTCAGATAAAACTTTAAGGGCCTTTTTTACACCACCAGTTTTGCTGATGAATTTTTCAAAGGTGTTAAGTCTACGGTGTTCTCTATCTTTTCTTATTTGTAATTTTATTTCTTTGCTCAATTTACCTATTTCGTCTCTAATAGTTTTAGTTTTATTTGTTAAACTGATTAATTTTGATCTTTTTTCTAGGAGTTCACT
This sequence comes from Plagodis pulveraria, assembly GCA_963890685.1. Lineage (NCBI taxonomy): Eukaryota > Metazoa > Arthropoda > Insecta > Lepidoptera > Geometridae > Plagodis > Plagodis pulveraria. The sequence goes on along the minus strand of OY982976.1, from coordinate 7,062,646 downwards.
GGATTTTTCTGATATGTTTCTCACTTTGTTTGATTCGCCTTCAATTTTAATTTGAGGTCTTGCTGTTAGTATTTCGTGTATTGTATTATATTTCTGTTGGCTGCTTAAATGCTCAAGAGAAGATTCTGTTATAGAGTTGATGTTCTGTTTTATAGTGGCTATTCTTTCGTTGATATGTGGTATTATTGTTTTCGCTTTGAAAGGCCGTCTTGGTTTTAGAGCAGATGATATGTTTAGACATGTTCTAAGCATTCTATGGTTGCTATTAAAATTAATATTTGCGATGGTGCTGCAGTCGTCAAATAATTTGGGTCTATTCGTTAAGATGTAGTCTATCTCATTTCTGTACCGACCATCTGGTGATACCCATGTCCATCTATTGGAAGCTCTCTTCTTGAATTGACTATTTAGTACTTTTATGTTGTTTTCAAATGCCATTTCTATTAGTTTTTGTCCGTTTCTTGTTCTTTTTCCACTACTGTATGGGCCCAGGACGATGTCTTCTCCGTTTCTTGGTGCTCCAACTTTTGCATTGAAATCACCCATTACAATGTAGTTTTTTTGCGCGTGTTCTTTTATGGCAGTTTTAAGGGATGAATAGAATGACTCAATTTCCAATAGCGAGGATTGTTCGGTTGGTGAGTATATTTGTAATATGGACCATAATTCATTGCTTGGGGGTATCCGTATGTTCAATATTGCAATCCTTTCTGATATGCCAATTAATTCTATGATGTAGGTTTTGAGTATTTTTCTTACCAGGAATCCTACTCCATGTCGTCCTGGAGTTTCGCCTTTGTAGTACAGTATGAATTGATCATGTTCTTCAATAGCTTCGCCGTGTCTTCTTACTTCACTCAGGCCGATAATGTCCCACTTTATATCTCGTATGGAGTATAAAAGTTCTTGTAAGCTTTCATCAGTCCTTAGAGAGAGTGTGTTGTATGTTGCTATATATAAATATTCCGTGCTTGGCTGTTTTTTAGTTCTAGGCGCATTTTTTTGAGATGAAGGGATGGTATTTGGAGGGTAGTAGTCGTCTTCCCCCGCGGTGACCAGCCGTCTTGGGGTGAATATGTGGGTTGTTTCGTTGGGTGTATACTTGTCGTTGGTTGCTTTTGGTTTTCCGTTGTCGATGTCTATTGATAGTTTTTTTTAGTTGAGGGTGTTGATAGTGACTCGGATCTGGCCCGCGCCATATAGTTAAGCATGTTATTTGTCTTGTTAACCTTCTTTGGGGCCAATGTCAGTTGGTTATTGGGTGAAATACTGCAGTCTCTTTTCCTCTTATCTCTTTTGTCATCTTTGGACTCCTTTATGACAATTTTGTCTTTAGATAAGTAACAAATTTTGCCCTTCGCTCTTTCTTCTTGTAGCTGAGGAAGAAGCTCCTTCCTTTTCTCCAAGGTTTCTTTGCTGAGATCTTCCTTGATGTAGATTTCTTGGCCCAGTTTCTTTTTGTTTTTGAGAATTTCATGTTTCCTCCAGTTTGTTGTGAAAGTTACAAGGATAGGCCGTGGTTTGTTATCCTTTTTTGCTCCTAGCCGGTAGGCGTTATTTATTTCTTGAGGATTGATTTGAGTGTTCATACTTTTTTCTAGCAGTTTTGTAATGGATTCGATTGGAGACTCGTTGTTCTGTTCCTCTTTCATACCAAAGAAAATTAGGTTATTTTTTTCTTTTATGATCTTCCATTGATTTTATTTTGCTTTGTAAGGTATTGATTTCAATTTTCAAATTTTTATTTTCCTCCACGAGCGCAGTTAATTTTTCGTTGATACTCTCGCATACCTTTTTGGTGACGGCTTCGGTTATCTCTCGCGTTTGCGCTGACATTTCTTGCTTCAGTTTTTGCCAAAAATCAAACATTTGTTCTTCCATAACGAGATGTTTTTTGTATGGTATACTGAATCAGTGTTGGAAATATTGGTAACCCTAATTAGAATTTGGCAGCCCTGGTTTCGAGCTAGCAACACTTGTTTCGAGTTGGCAATACTGGGTAGACATAGGGAGCACTTGTTTGGAATTGGCAACACTTGTTTGAAGTTGGCAGCACTGGATTTTGCACAATCTATGTGTATCAAATATTGTCTATGGTTGTGTTTATTTTGGTGCGTTGGTATTCAACTGTCAACGTTAAAATGATTTATTTTTCTAACCTGTTTGGCGGATATATATCGATGTGAATGTTTGAGTAATCTTGCTATTTGGTAGTAATCTTGCTTGTCCACTATATATTCACCACTTTTCACTATGTCAATGATGCTTTTCAGTTTTATTTCATTGAATTTAGCAGTTGATTAGAATTATTTTGTGACGAGCAATAGCAACACGTCTGTACTCTTGACACCGGAAACGGAAAGTCCGTTTAAAGTTGTTTAATTACTATGTGTAATAATCGCGAAAACCTAAGACAACATTATCTTAATAACTGCTTATATCATACTTAGAACTGCTTATACCCAACCGCATAAAAATACTGTCTGGTAATAAATAAAAGAGTTGACTGCGTGGCTGCTAAATACATATGTTATATTGTTAAGGATTTTAAAGAATATATACTTATAAAAATAAAATTAGGTAAATAAGATTCATTTAAATCGCAATAAAACTGCATGAAATAATTGCACGTCTGCTTGCAGAGAGAATACAACTGTGTAATAATATTTTTAAGATCTTTAGTTGAATTCTTGCAAATAAACTTTGTGACTTTGGCAAATGCCCTACCACCATGCGGTGAAGCTCAAGCCCGCGGCGGGATTCGAAACATGGACCTGCTGCGCGGCAGTCCATAGCCAATGCCACTGAGCCATCACTGCTTTGGTTTGTAGCGGCCACAGCTCCCGCTCAACTTCAGAACCGGTTTGCACTCGCTCAGTAAGCAGACCAAGTTGTCGTAGCTTTCATTCTATTCTTTTCTTTATTCATTGTTTTAGATTGTTAAGTAAAGTGTCAGTTATGTTGTAACTTTGAGCTTGATCAAGTGGAATTTTCAATAGAATAAATAAAAAGTATTCTTGGCAGTGGGGTCATCATATATGTGGTCGGCTGTTTATTTATAGCATAATGTAGTATGGTGTATTGTTGTGGGGAGCAGCAGCTGATATAGCGTTCATCTTTTCATTAAATGAGAAATAGTTTAAGAGGAACTGACGTACATAGAAACAGAATAAAAGATTTTGTAATGTTATTCATAGGTGTCCATCAAAAGAGTCCAATCGGGAGCTGCGCCTAAGATGGAGTAAGGCTTGGATTTAGATTATGTAGATGACCCTTCTTTTTCAAAAGAAACGTGTCGTTTGTTCGTGGTCAAACCTTTTTTTGCTCTAGCTACCGAGAGACTCGCCGCTTCACGTAAGATTTCGAGGACTCTATCGTGGCGACGGGAATAATGACCCCTATCAAGGGGCACCTTGCATCCTAAATTTGTTTGAAAGTCCGAATAGTTTTTATATATATTGCAGTTACAATAATATTACATATACGTGTTGAATTTATAACCTCCTTTTTTGAAGTCGTTAAAATTCTGTGGCGGAGTAACATAGGTAAGGTTAGAAAGCTAATGATAATAGTAGTGGGATAACACTATCTGAAAAACTAACCTTCGCATTCTAATACTTCTTGTTTGATATTTAATTTCACATCAAAATCTGAAACAAAAGTAAAAGGTTATGTTAAGGAACAGTCAAGAAAATGTCAGCCAAAATAGAAGTACAGTCAGCAGATCCATTTATTTATTTATTAACAACTAAAACGATTTACATGAAACAATTACAATAGTTGAGGAATTATCATACAAATAGATTTCACTACTATCATGTAGCATCATAAAATGTCAAAATAATGACAAAATAAATTAATTTGATAAAAATATACAGCATAATGTCAAAGCTAAAAATAACATATTATTAAAATCATATTAAAGCGAACTGAAAATAATCATTCATTTTGTACAAAATACGTATTATGTCAAAAGATCAAAATAAAATTCATCATCCGCATTCGTCTTTCGTGCATTCATCTCACAGTACTCCAAGGACTCCGACAGAATCTCCTTCCATTCATCCGAAAATATCACATTCAGGCATCTTGGACCATCATATCATATGGATCCATGCATAACATTATGAAGAAATGAGAGATTGCGTTTTAACAACTGTCACGCAACAATTGAATTTTGAAGATTTATTTTTATCATACATAGCTTTTGGGGCAAGGACTATGGAGTGCCATCGACAGAGTCCATGTATAGAATCTTATTGCTGGCTCGAACTTCATTGCGTGGTGGATTGGACCGTTTACACAAATGCTTACCTGGATAGCTACAACCATCAAGTAGAAAATAGTTAAGAGTTTGTGAGTAGGAACATTTTTACTTACTTATATTATTTAATCGCACCACCGTTAATAAAAGTATGTTAACTCCTCTCCATCCAAAGGTTGTCTGGAAGAGATCGCTTCTAAGCGATAAGACCGCCCATTGTACAACATTATATTTAAGCTAATATTAAGCTCACGTTTTTCTTATATTTGGTGTACAATAAAGTGTTATCTATCTATCAAAATAGTGATCAAACGGTTCAGCTGTTGCAATATAGAAAGCCAGTGCCACAATAACTCCTAGGATTTGTATGGTGGTAGGGCATTTTGCGAATACCCGCCTGGCTTGCACTCTGAAGTAGAAAATCTGTCGCCAATCACGTAACGGAGTGTTCCAGCAGCTGTCCTTGAGAGCCAGTAATTCTAGGCTAGCCTGAACAACATCTTCGACTACATCAACTCTTACCATCAGGTGATATAGTGGTCAAAGGCTAACCTATCAGCTATAAAAAAAAAGTGTGTTCAACATCCTCAACGGGATCATCACATACTTACCGGTAGGATAGTAGTCAAAGGCTACCAACAATGAAAAGTGTTTCTATATATGATTACAAGCGCTATCGCGTGCTAAGCGAAAATTGGACATCCCAAAAATCGGAGGATGCGGGTTCGATTACCGCTCAGTGCATACAATTTTGTTCTCGAATAATTTGTAAAATTTTGTTCTTTGCTCAGCACACGATAGTGCTTGTAATCATTAGAAATATAGAAGGGTAGCGACATTGCGAGAGTTAAGTGTTTAAAAAAGCACTTCTTTCCATCAGACGAAGTCTAGTAGTCTGGTTAATGGCCGCGCACCGTCCCCTATGACTGTTTAAGTAATATAATTGGAGCACAAGGTTTCGGCTCGAAAGATTTGGTCCAGGTGGCTGAGTGGATTAGGCATCCGGCGCGAAATTAGAGGATGCGGGTTCGATTCCTGCCCATGTCATAAAATTTTCATGATCATCATCAGCCGGAAGACGTCCACTGTTGAACAAAGGCCTCCCCCATAGAACACCACAAAGAACGGCTATTAGCCATTTGTAACCACTGGCTACCCGCGACTTTCACGATGTCGTCAGTCCACCCGGTGGGGGGCCTACCAACTCTACGTCTTCCGGTGTAGTGTGGTAACCACTTAAGAACCTTTCTTCCCCATCGGTTATCAGTCTGTCGAGCAATGTGGCACGCCCATCACCACTACAACTTGCTAATTCTGACAGCTATGTCGGTGACTTTGGTTCTTTGGCGAATATCCACGTTCCGGATTTTATCGCGCAAAGAAACTCCGAGCATAGCTCTCCCCATAGCTCGTTGAGCGACCCTGAGCCTGTCCATTAAGACCACTATCATTAGTGGCCCTAATAAATATTATAGTATTTATAATTGACAGTTGTTATGTTGTCAACTCTACGTCTTCCGGTGTAGTGTGGTAACCACTTAAGAACCTTTCTTCCCCATCGGTTATCAGTTCGTCGAGCAATGTGGCCCGCCCATCGCCACTTCAACTTGCTAATTCTGACAGCTATGTCGGTGAATTTGGTTTTTTGGCGAATATCCACGTTCCGGATTATATCGCGCAAAGAAACTCCGAGCATAGCTCCTTGAGCGACCATGAGCTTGTCCATTAGGACTACTACCATTAGTGGCCCTGTGGCCCTAATCTCTAATATATAAAATTCTAGTGTCACAGTTTACGTTGCCATACTCCTCCGAAACGGCTTGACCGATTTTGATGAAATTTTTTGTGCTTATCCGGTATCTATGAGAATCGGCCAACATCTATTTTTCATCTCCTTAAATGTTAGGGGTAGTCCACCCCTAAATTTTTTTTTTTTTTTTACGCAAAATTTTTAATTTCAATTTTTTTATGATACAACATACAAAAATACATACAATCCTCAATTTTCACCCTTCTACGATCAACCCTTATATGGCAAAACAACGTTTGCCGGGTCAGCTAGTGAATATTATAGTATTTAATTGACAGATAATTGACAGTTGTTATGTACCTTTCTCCATTTGATCGTTATATTGCCTCCGAAACTCGGCCTCGCACCTCAGCACTTGCTGCTTGAAGATGTTCGCATCTTTCAGCTTTATGATGCAGCCATCACATATTCCACTCACCATGTGCTGGTACAATTCCATAACAGGTATCAGCTAAAATAAAAAAATAATATAAAGATAATCGGGAAGGACTTTGGAATCAGTATACACATTCTTATTCTTATTCTAATTGGGGGCGATATGTCGTGCACTGACGTCCCGCTTGGGGTGTATTGTGCATTTCCCCCGCCAGCTTCTACCCAAGCCATCCCACCTGCCAGTATACACATTATACTACTAGCTTTCCGGCTCCGGCCGCACGTATATCGGTTATCGCGCATAACCATTAACCTCTTTTTGTGCAATTGGATAAAAACTATCCTATAACTTTTCGAAGCGCTCGTAGCAAAGTTTACTTAGCTGTTCTCAACCGAACAGCAAAGTTAAGCAACGCCGCGCGCGGTCATGAGTTGGATGGGTGACCGCTAGTGACATTACTACTGAGCATCTCCGTGCTTCGGAGGGCATGTTAAGCCATCGGTCCCGGTTGTTGTCTTACGATGGCAGTCGTTATAGCATGGGGGTAGGACATTTTGCGAATGCCCACCTGGCTAGCAACCACCCTCAAGTAGAAAATCTGTCGCCAAACACCTAAAGGTGTGTTCCGGCAGCTGTCCTTGAGAGCCAGTACTTCTAGGTTAGCCTGAACAACACCTTCGACCACATCATCACTTACCATCAGGTGAGATAGTGGTCAAAGGCTTAACTATCAGGCATAAAAAAAAAAGCAATGATGGTGGAGCGGTCTGTAAATGGAAGACAGCATTACAATGTTTTATAAATAAAATCTAATTATGCATGTGCATTAATTATCCTTTGATAATGACAGCTACTGTTAAGAAATCTGTCATTTGATTTGGGGCAAATCATTGGTGAGCATAAATAGCAAAATTATCTGACGATTCCTGTCTAAATTAATCTCAAATTTAATGCACTAGTAAAAAAAATATGTAAATTAGTATTATAAAGTAATCAAAAACAAAGACCAAGGCAAATTTTGGTTAAAACACACCTGAATACTAAAAGTAAAAAGTTTCTAGAAAAACCTGAACTGCATCAAATCATTGAAAAACTCATTTTGAAAAATCACGTGAAGACGTACAGGAAACAGCACCAAAGGTATACCTAATATTATGAAGAGATGTTCCATGTAAAAAGAGAGAAGTGTAGAAAAACAAAACATTGCTGTATAAAATGCAGAACTCTGATACATATGCAGCATGCCATATATCTGCCAAAATTGCAGTATTTTCGAAAGTGATGATCTCAACTTATAAATTGTACTATAAGGTTAAATTACAGTCACTTAGTAGGCAAGATTTACTATAAAAGTTATTAGATTTTAAGTCACAAAAGTAATGTATACATCAGATTTTGAGAACAGTATTTATCTAAAATATTGTATAATATACAAATGTTTAATTTATTAATACCTTTTGAAGCGCTTGTAGCGAAGTTTACTTAGCTGTTTTCAACCGATCAGCAAAGTTAAGCAACGTCGCGCGCGGTCATGAGTTGGATGGGTGACCGCTAGTGACATTACTACTGAGCGTTTCCGTGCTTCAGAGGGCACGTTAAGCCGTCGGTCCCGGTTGTCGTCTTAGGATGGCAGTCGTTACAGCATGGTGGTAGGGCATTTTGCGAATGCCCACCTGGCTAGCTACCACCCTCAAGTAGAAAATCTGTCGCCAAGCACCTAACGGTGTGTTCCGGCAGCTGTCCTTGAGAGCCTGTACTTCTAAGTTAGCCTGAACAACATCTTTGACCACATCATCACTTACCATCAGGTGAGATAGTGGTCAAAGGCTAACTTATCAGACATTAAAAAGAAAAAAAAAACCTTCATTCTCAATTGTGCACTCCATGAGTCAAGAGCTCTACAGGATGCTTAGTATAGAAGTGAAACGCCTCAAAAACTCTTTCCGTTTGGCTGCATCCCATTTAGGACGTCACATTAACTCAAAAGGAAAATTAGGCGGAATTGTCACTAGATATTTTTTTTACATTTTTTAAGTGTTTTAACAGAAAAATATAAATGAATGTATTCTTAAAACATTTGTTATGATTAAATATGGATTTCCACAAAGTAACATCTGAATCTATTCATTATTTATACCTATAAGTTAAATTTACTTAGATAAGTAAACTATATTATCTCATAAAAACAATAAATATCTGAATTTTATTACATTTTGGGGCTTGTGAAATAAAACCTAGTATGTGAGTTATGTGAGTTTTAGTCAGGGATAAGTAGTGTCGGGTATAAGTTTAAGTGGTTCAAAATCTCTTGTGTAAATATTACATGAGTCCTATCTGGTTGCTAATTAATACCTAATTTAAAGGTTTAATAAAAACCTGTAGAAGTGATAAGTTGCATTATTTGAAATAATACAGTAATAACTTCAAGGCAATGTTTATGTTTATAATATGTATTAGTTTTGATCTTCCCTGTACGGTATTCAGAATCACTGTTCGCAGAGAGCATGGTTCAGTGAATAGTTTTTTTTACTTAAATTTACATTATATTTGTTAATCGTTTTTTTTACTTAATTTTAAATATACTTTTGGTTTGTTTAGATAAGGTAAGACTAAGCCATATCTTCTACAATGTGTAGAATACAATTTAGTTATTTGGCAAACCATGCTCTCGGCTAACAGTTCATCGGTAAATGGTATGGAGCCCTGTTTTGATATATGTTATTATTTATTTTATTTATATATATGTTCTTTTAAACATAAGTTTAGTTGTTTATTACTTGATATGAAATGACAAGCATTCTGGATTATAATAAGAACAGTATCACTTTTCACCAGGGACCTGGATATGTTTCTCTATTCAGGCTATTTAAGTACCTACTTACTAATAATAAAATATAAAATCAAGGAAGATCATTTTACCTCAATGTTATAGCACTCCCGTAATATATCAGCGTAAACAAAGGGTGTAACGCACATTTTCTTCAACTTTTTCTCAACATCCATCTCATACTGCGGCGAGTAAATATTTTGAAACTTTCCTTTGGAATGACAACACCGACACAAATGTTTGTCGGATTTGTATACTTCTGAAGACATTGTTACATAAATTATTATCGATTCAACTTACAGTGAAATTAGGTACATGCTAAATTGTTTCCGGTATATTATATTCTCTATTAATTTTCTGTAAAAATCATTATTTGTAAACATGACTATCAATTATTGTCATGACGACATGACCCAAGAAGAGAATGGGTATATTCCATTTGTCGCTAAGAACGTTATTTTCGATAATTTTGATCACATTTGCGTCTATGCTTGTGATCACTGTGATCGTTTGTAACTGTCATCCCCTGTTCCATTTAGGATAAGAACGCTAAGAATGCCACTAAAATTTGCCACTTCTGTCACTTTTGACATTAGATGCAGCGTTTATGGCGAAAACAAAGCCAAGACCCATGTGGAACAACTTTTTGGGAGTGTGATCATTTTTAGCGAATCTAACTTCAAATGGTAAGCACCCCATGTAGCAAAGCAAAGACTATAAATTTAAGCAGATCGCATAGGGTATGTTCCATTAGTCGCTAAGAATGTTAATTTCGATAATTTTGATCACATTCTGCGTCTGTGGTTGTGATCACTGTGATCGTTTGTAACTGTCATCCCCTGTTCCATTTAGGATAAGAACGCTAAGAATGCCACTAAAATTTGCCACTTCTGTCACTTTTGACATTAGATGTAGGAAATTCAAACTGCTCCAGTAGCCTCATAGCGTTTATGGCGAAAATGACGCCAAGACCCATGTGGAACAACTTTTGGGAGTGTGATCGTTTTTAGCGTTTTTAGCGAATCTCACTTCAAATGGTAAGCAACAATAGGGTGCGGTCCGATATGCCCATGGATCTATGGTAGATATATGTCCATGGGTATGCGCAAGTAGTACTAACGGCCAGATTACCGCGACCTACTAATTAACGGTGGTTACTTTCGACCAAGCAAAATCGTGCATTTTGAGTATATGTTTATGAAAACATGTAAGAAAACGGAGGTAATTATTGCTAAAATTTGGATATTTTTTCGGTCGCTAGCAGTTAAGAAATCACGTCAGAGCTCTATTCATAATGCCCTAGACATCAATAACTTTAACACATTCATTTGCATTTTGTATAGACGGTTCAAACAAGATTTTATACTCCATTATTTTTCTACGATTCCAACTCCTGGCTTTGGTCCTTTAATTTTCAGACATTCCTCCGCATGTGATGTTAAGACGAGGTTAATGTCGATTACATCAAATGCTGTTCGAGGTGACGGTATCAACCGAACTATTTCATGGCCAACTTACCGTGCTGACATTATTGGATTTCCGCAACGCTTTCAATACCATCACTAATCCCCAGTGTGGCTGCGTGTAAGACACCGTCCAGCATGCGCTGGAGGCGTGCCCAGGGGGAATGGAACTGCGTCGATCCCTGATCGTGGTTGAGGGATCCGACCTTGCCTTGCCAGCTGGGTAATTCGCCAAAAAAAATATTTTTTGCCTAATTTCCTTGGTATGTTTTTGTTTGCTAATTACTTATCAGTTAGGTTGTTGATTATATTAATTAATAAAAGCAGTATTCATTTCTGTAAAAGGGGTATCACAAAACATTCCTGAAAAAAAGTTATAAGGTCATGAAGTTTTAAACAGTCAAGGAAATTAGTAAGGTCCCAAGGAAATTAGAAAACTATTGCAAGGAAATTATAGGTTGCCACGGAAATCAGTATATTGTTATATAAATTACACTATTTATTTTCCTTAAATAAATGTTAAGTATAAAACAAAATATTTACGTAATTAAGTTTTTATTTATATATTTAAAAACTACTAATAACTGATAAATAATCATGTTTGAAACATTTTATAAATTGTCATACCTACGAACTGACAATTGTAAATATTAGCTCATGTTTTGGAGATAAAGATTATTATTATAATTAAAATAATAATAAAGCGCAAATTATAATATAAATTTTACATGTTATTTATAACTGATATTTACGAACGTGTATCTAAGGCGGCATTAGTAGGATCTTATCAAATTTGGTTAGGTAGGGGAGGAGGCTCGAGTCGTGAAGGAGAGCATTGATCATAAAGGGGCCCCTTAATCCTACTCCTGGGTTGCAAGTTCCAGGCCCCTCTGGCCTCTTCCTCTGCAACGCTATGGACCCGGCACCCGCACGGTGAATCCATGGAATGCTAAGAAATTCGTCTCTCGTCTCCTCGGGCTCTGCTTACAGCTTCAAGTCGATTTGGCATACTGAACAGGAGGTTTAGGAGCCGATGTTGGGAAATATTCTCCCATTCTTCTATAAGGGCCTGTTTTAGTGCCTTGAGGGTGGTAGGTGGTGGTCTGCAGCTTTTGACTAGCTTTCCTAGCTCATCCCAGGCGTATTTAATCGGGTTGAGATCAAGACTTCTTGATGGCCAAGCCATCACGCTGATACCAACCTCCTGAATATACTCTTGCACGACCCGAGCCATGTGTGGCCTTACATGCATCAGCAACGATCCATCACCCATATTTACTAAATATGGCACTGCACACTCATTGAGAATCTCCTAGGCGTATCTTTCCCCAGTCAGAGTGCAATTTTCTATGGTGGTAGCTAACTCTGTGCGACCTTCTAAAGATATGCCAGCCCATACATGTACACTTCCTCCACCGTACTGGACTCTTTCTGAGAAGCAGGCTTAAAGGTATCACTCACCATGTCACCTGTAGACACTTGGCATTTTATCAGAAGTGTAAAGTGAGAATCATCTGTAAACAAAATTCTTGACCATTCTTGTTGATCCCACTGTATGTTTTCATTGGTGTATCGCAGTCTCGATACTCGATGCTCCCTGACGAATTTGGGACCACTTGCTGGTCTTCAGGGTTTCAGGTTTGCTTCAGCCAGTCTTCTTCTCACTGAACTGTTAGTAATGTAGTCTCTTCGGGTCTGAAGATGCTGGACTTCAACAGCATTTAGTTGGCGATTTCGCAACACAGTGGAAACAATATAACGGTCTTCTCGGGCACTAGTACACCTGGGTCTGCCATTACCAAATGGTTTCCAGTCTCTTCGTACCTTCGCTTCACCCTCTGGACCGTTCGTAACGTCACACCCACCATTCTTGCAGTATAGTTAAGTAGTCCTAGCACATTTTACAGGTGGAAGAGGCATGATAAGTAAGTTTATGTGCTGTTTTTCTAACTTAGCTTTTGTGTTCGGGATGAACATAAAGGATAGAACGATTGAGTTTACAAACGTTTAATGCATAATTGCAATTTAAAAGGACAGTATTGAGAATGTATAAATGAGTATGCGCGCGCGTCGAGCTCCTATGGATGTGTGTCGGCGGCAATAGCTGTGACCAGTCGCGAGGTGGCGCGGTGGGCAGCGGCCTCCCTCCATGCTTCCTCCTTATCTCATTAGTGCGCGCCAACATCCTGGGGGCCCTTGAAAGCCCCGCTTTCAAGCTTCGTCTAACAAAAGACAGATGCGATTTAGTGCTCTTCTTATGACGCCTCTCGCAGTGTCTACATCGGCAACACGTGGAATGCCGTCCGTTCCCGGGTAAAGTTTCAGTACTCGTCCCAAGCGCCACAATAGTGGTGGCACGTTCTCCTCCTTAATGATCACAAGGTCTCCTTGCCTTAAATCTCGACATCGCGCTTTCCATTTAGTTCGCTGCTGAAGTTCAGTGACATATTCGGCTTGCCATCGGTTCCAAAAGTGCTGCCGTACTTGTTCTAACAGCTGATAGCGATCGAGCTTCGTAGATTTGATGTCTGTCAGAGCTGGAGCCGGAAACGACGTCAGTGGCCTGCCAAGGAGAAAGTGACCTGGTGTGAGCGCTGTCATATCATTGGGAGAGGACGAGAGGGGAGAAATAGGTCGGCTATTGAGGATAGCCTCAATCTGAGCAAACAAAGAAGAAAGCTCTTCAAAAGTGAGGTGGGTATTCCCTAAGATGCGTTTTATATGAAACTTAGCAGACTTAATGCCTGCCTCTACATAACCGTTAAAATTTGGAGCGTAAGCCGGCGCGAAAGTAAAATTTATATCTTGATCAGCTGCAAACTTAACAATAGAGTCCTTATTTAACTTAAAGAAACCGTTTATTTCTTTAGCAGCTGCAACGAAGTTTCTCCCGTTATCACAAAGGATCTCACGTGGCTTGCCCCTTCGTGAGATGAATCTACGTAAAGACAGTACGAAAGAGTCCTTGGCAAGATCACTCACAGCTTCTAAGTGCACACATTTATATCGAAGGCAAATAAATAGAGATAAGTAACATTTTGTGATTTTACAACCACGCCCACGTCTATCAGTAATTAAAAATGGGCCGGCCATGTCCACAGCCACCGTGGAGAATGGGAAATCTGGAATTAAGCGTTGTGCAGGTAAGTCACCCATTTTATTTTTCATAGTGGTGGCATATTGTCGCCTACAAGTGACACATCCGCGTGCCGTGCGTCGTGCCAAGTCCCTACCCCCGATAGGCCAGAACTGCTCGCGCACACATGCCAACATAAGCTGCGGTCCCCCATGTAAGAGACGTGTGTGTTCCTGTGTAAAGATGAGTTTAGTGAGTGTATGTTTACCACAAAGAAGAATTGGGTGCTTTTGTGAGAAATTCAAATTGGACTTGGCAAGCCTCCCCCCTACTCTCAGGATCCCCTGAGAGTCGATAAAAGGTGATAGAGTTATCAATCTATTGTTTGGGCTTAAGGGCTTACCACCCTTTAATAACGATATTTCTTTTGAGAAAGACTCGTTTTGTGCTATTTTAACGAGTGTGTGTAAAGCTTCATTAAGTTCACCTACAGTTAAACAGCCTGTAATATGTTGATGCTTGCACTTAATGTTTATGAAGCGTAAAATGTATGCAACGATGCGTTGTAACTTTTTTAGATTAGAGTGCCTATCAATCTCTATGGCAGGTACAATTTTCGTTCCTATATGAACAGATGACGAAGGTAGTTTGACTTCCGGTAAGTCTTGAGTTTGGCTATTTGGTAGTGAAGGCCAGTTTTCCTCTGAGAGACGTATATACTCCGGTCCATGCCACCATTTTGTTTCAGACTGTACGCACTGCGGATCGATGCCGCGTGAAGCGAGGTCAGCTGCGTTATGAGCAGTAGGCACATAGCGCCAAGATGAACAGTTAGTGAGCTCTTGTATGGCAGCCACTCTATTTGCCACGTAAGTTTTTAACTTAGACGGACAGGAGTTAAGCCAAGCTAGGACAACGCTAGAGTCTGTCCAATACACACAGCGTGCTATGGGTTTGCGAAGAGCCGCGCTTACAGTGGAGCACAGGCGAGCTGAGAGTAAAGCGGCACAGAGCTCTAGGCGTGGAATGGTGGTAGTTTTAGTGGGAGCAACGCGTGATTTAGCACATAAGAGGTTGCAAATTATCTCACCTGAGGTGGATATAGACTTAACGTAGATACAGGCGCCGTATGCTACCTGTGAAGAATCACTGAAGCTATGTAACTCTATATACGCTGGGGAATCACAAAGTACGTTTCTGCTAACAGTTAAATGTTTTATGTGTTTGATGTTAGATATGAAAGAAGTCCAAAGTTGTTGATATTCAGCAGGTATGGGGTCGTCCCAATCTAAGTTGAGTGCCCACAGTTTTTGTAGAAGTAGTTTTGGTTTAACCGTACATAGGGTTAGAAGGCCTAGCGGATCGAATATTTTGAATGTTGTGGATAATATTGAACGCTTTGTTACAGCGTGAGGAACGTTATCATCAATATCAAAATGTAGTGTATCATTGTTAGGATTCCATCCTAATCCTAAAGTGTGCGATGATCGACTCAAGACAAGGTTGTTAACTTCCATATGTTCTTGTTCTGAATTCAAAATGACAACCGAGTTTGAACGAAATTTTCGCAGAGGAAAACATCCGGAAGCTAATACTTTAGAGACTGTGTTTTTAATGTATAACAAGTCAGTCTCCGAGTCGGCCCCAGAGAGTAAGTCGTCGCAATAGAAGTCTGACTGTATTATATTCTTAATTAAATCAGCCTGGGGGCCGTGTGAGCCTAAGATAGCAGCTGTTTCTTCCCCCATCTGCCACAAGCACCTGGCAGCTAAAAAACTCGCACTAGCGAAACCATAAGTTACAGTGTTCAACTTAAGTAAACGAAGAGGAAGATGCGAGTCATCACGCCACAAAATTATTTGTAGATTTCTATCTAACTCATTCATTGAGATTTGGCGATATTGTTTTTCAATGTCACCTGACAGTGCATATTTGTAGTGACGAAATCTCAGTAGGATTTGAAATAAAGAGCTCTGAATGTTAGGCCCTATCATTTGGATGTCGTTTATGGAAAAACCTGATGAAGTACGCGCTGACGCGTCAAACACTACGCGCAACTTGGTAGATTCACTACTTTCTTTAAGTACAGCATGATGAGGTAAAAAGTTTGATGAGTGGAGATTTGGATTAAGATCTTCCGAAAGATGTCCTAAGTCTTGATATTCCTTAATAAATGATTGGTACATTTCCTTTAAATTGGGATTTTTTTCAAAACGTCTCTCTAGAGCGAGAAAACGTTTTTTAGCGAGATGGTAGGAATTACCTAAACAATCGGGTGAGTCTATAAGAGGAAGCCTAACACCAAATCGGCCGTTTTCTAAACGGATAGTGTTTTGAATGAAATGTCTTTCAGACTCTGTTACGATTGGCTTAGGTTGTGATGCTGGTGGAAAATCTTCATATTC
This sequence comes from Plagodis pulveraria, assembly GCA_963890685.1. NCBI lineage: Eukaryota > Metazoa > Arthropoda > Insecta > Lepidoptera > Geometridae > Plagodis > Plagodis pulveraria. Next base: position 7,046,425 of record OY982976.1, on the reverse strand, counting down.
CCAAAACTGCTTCAGTTGTAATTGTAAATTTTCGTTGCTAACGAAATTACAATGCACGTTTCTATGGAGAGGTAAATGAGAAGTAGATATGTGTCCAGCTATTAACCAGCCTAATTGTGTGTTGCGTAAAACAGGACGACCTGGGCCGAGATTACGTTGCTCCGAACCAAGAAGCTCCCAAAATATATCACTTCCTAATAAAACGTCTATAGGCGAGGCCTGGTTAAAGGTGCTATCAGCAAGCACAATCGAAGGGTCTAAATTTAAATGAGAAATATCAAAAGACTGCTTGGGTAGCCTATCTGTAATGCAAGGTATTACTAAAAACTCTTGAGTTCGAGTGAAAGAATTATGTTTAGATTTGATGGTGGCAAAGCACCGATCGGGAGTGATGTTAAGAGAAGTGTCTCCAATTCCCATGATGTTTAAGGCACCTGCAGGCTGAGAAGTCAGCTGAAGACGTAGCTTTAAGCTGGAAGTCATTAAAGAGGACTGACTCCCGCTATCTAACAATGCCCTAACACTTTCTGTTTTATTATTTTGAGGATTAACAATATCAATAATAGCCGTAGAAAGAAGTGTCTCAGCTGATGACACTGCAGACAGGATTGATGAAGCCTCTACATTATTGTGAGAAGGAATAGACGAGGTAGGTGTAGATGTAATTGTGTTGTGTTTATGCAATATTGTATTGTGTCGTCTCTTACATACGCGACAGCCGCCCAGACGACAATGCCCTGTGTCATGATCGGGGCGCAAGCAGTTATGGCACAGTTTAAGTTTTGTAGCTTGAGCCCATTTCTCATCCGTTGTTAAGACCTTGAACACGTTGCAGTCAAAAATACGGTGTTTCCCTTGGCACAAGACGCATGGACGCGGCTGTCTGTTGTTAGCTGAAATTGAGAAAGACTTTGTATAAGTTTCAGATTTATTAATCTGCTGATCTGATTTGTAAGAAGGAGAAGATTTTGTTTGTTTATCTTTCTTCAATTTGTATAGAGATTCTAGTACGTCTGCACGTGACTTCAGAAAGCGTCTAAAATCATCAAAGTTAGGTAAGTCCGATTTTAAGCTATTTTTGTACTCTTCCCACTTTACACTTGTAGCTGTATCGAGTTTGGTTGCAGCCATGAATATAATTATAGTGTCCCACTGATCAGTAGGTTGGCCTAGAGTTTTTAAAGCTCTAAGATTTTTATTAATGTGATCACTTAAAAACCTTAACGCTCTGTCTGACTCACGTTGCATGGGCTCGATACTAAATAAAGCGTTAAGATGATTATGTACTAATTGACGTGTGTTGTTGTACCTTTCACACAAAAGGTTCCACGCGTCGGTATAATTACTATCTGAAACCTCTAAATTAGATATGACTCGAGAGGCTTCGCCTTCTAGATAAGAATTTAAATAATGAAACTTATGTATGGGTCTCATTCTGTCATTTGTATGAATTAAAGATTCATAGGTGTCGCGAAATTCTAGCCATTTGAAGAATGACCCGTCGAACCTGTTGACTTTGATATCAGGCAATTTGATACCCATCATATTATCAAAGGATTGGTTATCACAGCACGAATGTCGCTGGGACACAACGGAAGGTGGTGATTGATCTCGGAAGTTTTCCTTGACCTTACGGGATTCTAAAATATTTTGTGCGGTCGCAATGACCTTAAAAAGAACATCTTCTATGGCGTCTCTCACTGTAAGTTCAGCAGCTAAGTTGCTACTGTTTATAACCTCTATGCGAGATTGCAGCTGTTCAAAGTTGGAACGTAACTCCAAAAATTTCTCTAACCTCAAAGTCAACTCATTTATTTGAACCGACGATAAAGTCTCGTATTCTATGATGTTATTTATGTAACTATTAAATTTGGTGATTTGACCCTTGAAAGAACTACGTTTACATTTTAAAGTATTGAACTCTTCTTCAAGGGACGGACTATTGAAGCTGGGAACCTTTAAAAGCCTAGGTACAGTGTTACCTGCCTTATTTAGTTCCGTATCACTCACAGACATTTTTATTAGCTAGGTATTTAATCAATGTAAGTTAACGTTAAATCAAATAAAGATGAAATATTATAGCAATATAAGCGAAGTGTGAAATTCCTGGAGTTAGAATAAAAATAATTCATTATTAACATAAACATGTAAGTTAACAAAACTATGACGGGCTTACGCTCCTTATCTATGTACGGCCAAAGCAGGCGGTCAGGTAGGTTAATAAAACTGCGCAGCGGTGGCGATGCGACCTTTGGACCCGCTCCGGTGATCGCTCGGCACGGGATTATTCTCCTCGTATAGCCGGGTACGCGATGCGGCCAACCAATTCTCACTGAAAAATATGTGCAGGAGAGGTGTCAGCATGTGATGATGCAAAGCAGTGCATGTGATGCAACTAGAGTGGTACTACGCAAAATGTAAGATATACGAGTATAGGAGGTAGAAGATAATTTATGCTTTATTTGGTACGAAAACCAATGAAATGTTTAATGTAATTGAGTAAGGAAGAATAAGCTCGAGCAGGTAGGTATATAAAATATATGAGTTGTGCCACTGGTGATAATCCGATGAAGTGAACACAATAAAAATGTATATGTAGGTAGACGCGCATAAAGATGCGAAGTGCGTAGTTAATGCTGAGACGCTATAAAATAAATGATTAGATGCATAATAATGAAGATGTAACTAACCTGCAATTAAGCGCAGTTACGGTATATAATGAAGACACGTGCTGCGAGTGTATGTAGCGTTTGTATGTATAGATTGTAAAATAGGACAAGATGTAAGAAGAGACGGGAAAATAAAAAAGCGTGAATGAAGACGCTTGTTTGCTAGAAAGATATTTGAATGAATAAATGAAGACGTTTGTTTGCTTAAATTGAGGGGGTTAAGAGGTAGGAAATGTAAGCTCACGTAACGGTACTCTCCTTGGCAAGGTGAATAGCTGGTTGCGCCGCTGTCTCCAGAGGCAGGATCTAGTGTTCGGTGACACGACGTTGAATTGGCAGTCGTGATAGGGCACGGCCCGTCTGTACCTATCCACCACGTGGCACCATGCACGCTCTGATTCTTCTTTTTCTTGTTATTTCTGAACCGCGTGGCTAAACTGTGGCACGATGATTACGAACTCGCTTGACCGGAGATCTTATGCGGCAGCACAATATATTGTTCTTGTCGAAAATACCGGAACGGAGACTCGTGGCGGACGCAAACGCGTGTCGGATATGTCGAAATTTAGCGTTCAAGTCCACCCGGGAGCGCCAATTTTATGTTCGGGATGAACATAAAGGATAGAACGATTGAGTTTACAAACGTTTAATGCATAATTGCAATTTAAAAGGACAGTATTGAGAATGTATAAATGAGTATGCGCGCGCGTCGAGCTCCTATGGATGTGTGTCGGCGGCAATAGCTGTGACCAGTCGCGAGGTGGCGCGGTGGGCAGCGGCCTCCCTCCATGCTTCCTCCTTATCTCATTAGTGCGCGCCAACAAGGTTACCGACTATGAAGTTTTTATGTACAAAATTAAACTTTTGTCTAGACCTTTTTGTTTCAAAAGTATATTTATATTATATTAATTGTGTACTTAAAAAGTTATTGCAATTTTAAAAGTGTATTACTTATATTTGCAGGCCAGTGTAGCAGATCACTCTTCGTTTTCTAATCGTTTATTCGAAGTTTTCAGCTCTTGTGTTATTTTTTTTTCCCCATTTTTAGTTTTCTACGTAAGACAAAAATTAACGAATAAAACTTTTTGATTATCTTGAAATATAATAATGTCCTTAAATATATTAGTTAAATGTTGTGAAACACGTTAAATCTATCTTTATTTTCAAAGAAATATATAAATTTAATATAATTTATTTATGTAAAACTTAAAAAAAAGAGATTAAATCTGGTATAAACATAATTCTCTTCACCACTGGTAAGACAATAAAATAAAGCATAATTTTTATAATTTCCTTGGTAAACCATAATTTCCATGTCAAATCATGAGCCAAGGAAAACATGGAAATTAGAACCAAGGAAATTAGATTTAAGTCATTAAAAAATCGTAGACATAAAACCTTTAACTTATAATATTCATGTGTCAAATTGAGACTACCTGTGCCACAAACATTACCGTTAATTGAAACTATTAGTTAGAAGTCCATCAAACTGTTGACAAATAACGACCATGGAAATTGAAAAATCTATAAACCAAAAGCCAAGGAGGGGTGTACTTATGTGAATGGTGCGAAACTAAACAACGGTGTGCACATCTTTCTCCGATGGGTTGCTCGCGGCAAAATGGTCGAGAAAAACGGTGTAACTCAATTTGTTTCAAACGTTTGTGTTTCGATATTACAACTGTTGAAATAACTAACCAAGGAAATTATATTTTACTCGCGGACACGGATGAAACTTAATGTAACTTTAAAACCATATCTTTTTTAATACACTAAACACTTTTTTTTGTGAAGTGGGGCTTATTATACATTATGATATAATTTATATAATGTTACGAATACAACTTTATGCGATATGGGTGATAATATGAAATAAAATACAAAACGGACATGACAAGGAAATTAGGATTTTAACATTTCGTTATTATTTTTTTATATATTTCATATAGATATTAATGTTTGATTAGCAACAACAGGTGTATATAAGGATACATTATTTGAATAAAAATAAATATTAACTATAAACATCAATAATATAATTTTCGTCCATTCGGACATCAAAAAATCATGATTTTGGCGAATCACCCAGCTATCTTAGTTAAGATATTACGACGGTGACGATAAGTCCTGGGAGGAGGTGGCCTCGCTACCTCTGCAAAAAAATGATTTCAAATTTTGAGGAGAGATCTCTCTTTTTTATTGTTGCTGATAGACTTGCCTTTAGCCACTATCTCACCTGGTGGTAAGTGATGATGTGGTCGAAGATGTTGTTCAGATTAACCTATAATTACTGGATCTCAAGGACAGTTGCCAGAACACACCATTAGGTGCTTGGCGACAGATTTTCTACTTAAGGGGGGTAGCTACCACCATGCGCAACGACTCCTCGGGCGTCGGCATGATGGGGGCAACCGCCTCCATAAGAGTTAGGTCTTCACGAGGTGCCCACGTCGTGTTCTATCCTGCGAGGTGGTAGAGGGGAGAATTCCCGGATGATTGCATAAGTCATATCTTAAGTATCGCGATAGGCGTGAATCTCTAGGTGAGTTGTGCGCTTTATAAGTAGTTTGTTCAGGTGGCAACAATAAATAGAATATATGTATTTATTTCTCTCGATAATGCTAGTTACATAGTACTGTGATGATTTTGTAAATAATGTTTAAGTTGTTTAGTATATTTCTGGATTTTTTATAATTATTTTGAAAGGCTTACACATTATTAGTTACTGATTTGTCTTTAATCGAATGTGTCAATTACTAGTAAGTCTATTGATTAGTTACTATGCTACCTTCTGATTGGTCGGCCCCACCCACCTGAGTATATTCCGTAGACATGTTTAGCTCGGTAGGGAGAACGATCGGCTAAGTCAGTCTGTCGATAGCACTCGATGGAGTAACATCTAATATTGTGTATTCTAGTGGTTAGTAATTTACAGTGTGATTATGTTTATGTACGTATTGCCCAATCACTGTGTGAACCATAAGTGAAGTGTATCAAGACAATATATTGTATCGAGGTTTGTATCTGAGGTGTTTGATTTTATCACATCTCAGAAGTGGGATAGCGCCCAAATAAAGGTATGTGATTTTGATTTCTAGAAATTATTACTGTCAATTTAGTGAAATAGTGGAACAGTTCAGAACATCTTGACAATGAACGTGTCTCCTTTGAAACTAAATCAAACCTAATGCTTGTGATATAATGTGACGGCCGACCCATTATGTTATGACTATGCCTCTAGGCCATGTGTGCTTAGAAAAGTTGATGAATATGTAACCTCTCTGGGCCATGTGTGCTTGGAGTAGATGATGGCTATGTACGCTACTACAGGCCATGTGTGCCTAGAATTAATTGAACGTTTTTATGACTTCCCAGGCCATGTGTGCTTAGGGGAGATGATGGCTATGTACGCTACTACAGGCCATGTGTGCCTATAATGAATTGAACGTTTTTATGACTTCCTAGGCCATGTGTGCTTAGGGGAGATGATGGCTATGTACGCTACTACAGGCCATGTGTGCCTAGAATAAATTAAAAGCTTTTATGACTTCCCAGGCCATGTGTGCTTAGGGGAGATGACGGCTATGTACGCTACTACAGGCCATGTGTGCCTAGAATAAATTAAAAGCTTTTAAGACTTCCCAGGCCATGTGTGCTTAGGGGAGATGACGGCTATGTACGCTACTACAGGCCATGTGTGCCAAGAATAAATTAAAAGCTTTTATGACTTCCCAGGCCATGTGTGCTTAGAGGAGATGATGGCTATGTACGCTACTACAGGCCATGTGTGCCTAGAATGAATTGAACGTTTTTATGACTTCCTAGGCCATGTGTGCTTAGAGGAGATGATGGCTATGTACGCTACTACAGGCCATGTGTGCCTAGAATAAATTAAAAGCTTTTAAGACTTTCCAGGCCATGTGTGCTTAGGGGAGATGACGGCTATGTACGCTACTACAGGCCATGTATGCTTGGAACAGATGATGGCTATGTACGCCACCACAGGCCAAGTGTCCTCAGGATAAATATAGGCTTTGTATACCTCACTAAATTATATGAGTCAGAATATTGTTTGGTAAAGCTCTATAGAATGCAGTTTTATTTCTTAATGATTTAAACATTTTCATTGAAACCTGGAGCTCTGTTAACTGTGAGCAATATTGTTATGAATGTTTTATAGTTCAATCATATTATAATCATAAAAAACGATAATATACCGTGTTTTTTTTTAAATATACAAATGTGTATGTAATGTTTGTGTGTGATAATGAATTAATGGTGATGATATAAATCTTATTTTGAGGGCATGGATTCGGATGTTGCAAAAACTCCGGATGAGGCACCTACTGTCCTGGAACAAACACGAACAAACTGGAAGCGAAAGAAGTCTACAACGTTGAAGACTTCGGCAGCCAAAGGAAAACGTGCGAAAGGGCGATCAAGGAGGAATCGCAAGCATTCAGTATCAAGTTCTCCATCATCTTCAAGTTCGTCTCCCAGTTCAATGACTGAATATTTGGCATCGTCGCGGTATCGCAAAAGCAGAAAAGGAGCACGTTGGTCTACTAAAGAGGTCAGACAAATTTTAGGTTTATTTCAAGGGCAAAAGAGGGACGAATCTCATGGTCTATACAACATCCAGCTCAACAACGTTATACCAGAGTTCGACCCTTCCAGTAAATCTCAGACTATTAACAATTGGCTTAAAAAGGTTAATGAATGTGCTAGCATATACGGATGGAACCAAAAGCAGACCATACATTTTGCTTTACAAAAACTCTCAGGTCTTGCAAAGAATTGGTTTGAAGCTCTTCCAAGTTTGGTTTTTACTTGGAAAGAGTGGCAAGCCAAACTAACAAAAGCTTTTCCAAGTGAGCAGAATTATGGTCAGCTTCTGGAAGAGATGCAGGCTCGTACTACGCGGAATAATGAAAACTTACGAGAGTATTTTTATGACAAATTGACATTGTTAAATAGATGTAATCTTGAGGGAAGGCAAGCTGTAGACTGTATAATTCATGGTATAGTCGATAAGTCAATTAGGAACGGCGCCCAAGCGCTATATGGTTGTAATGAGCCGGAAGATTTATTGAATTTTCTCAGCTCTCAGCGTCCTTTGTCTGATAATATGTCCACTTTCAGAAAACGGAATGATTACGTCATGTCTACACGAGCTAGTAATATCCCATCAACATCAGATTCTAATGATGGTTCCGTAATTTGTTTTAACTGTCGTATTAAGGGACATCCCTACAGCAGATGTCCTGAGACTCTTATCAAATGCAAGAAATGTCAAAGGGTAGGCCATGACAGTGATCGATGTAAATTTGAACCCTTAGTTTTACGTGTTGACAACAAGTCAGAAGACAACACAAAATATGAATAACTTTAAAAATCTCTACTTACAAGGACTATAATAGCACATTTTTTAAACTAATTGAGGTTAATAATCAAAATTTTGTTGCTTACATTAATTCCGGCAGTTAGTGCAGTTTTATGCGAGAGTCTGATGCTGAAGGTTAAATCCTGTCAAAGATGCCCATAATAAAGGGTTATGTTTGGTAATTCTGCGGTAACCTGAGTCTATAGAAGTTTTGTAAATTTAAAGTAAGATAAAGTGGACGCATACGTAGAAATCCCTATCGTTGACGATTTGTTATGCAAACATCACTACTCATAGGACAAAATTTTACAGAAGTAATTGTATTAAACGACAACAGTAAAGTGTTTTATTTTACAAACGTCACGATAATTACACTACCAATAATAATAGTGAATCAACAAATTACCATTAATAAAATAGAGGAATTCAATTTTAAAACAAGTTAGCTAATGTATAACTATTTAAGGTTTATTAAACGATAATGTTGTACTTTATTGTAGAAGTTTGTATCATATCATCTGATTTGCCAAATGTGATGAGTTTTAGACAAAATGTTATAAGGTCTTTTGTTTGTATATATTAGATTTTAGTCGTGCGCCAGGAGTTCGCACGACGCCGAATGGCAGAATGTGATGATTTTGTAAATAATGTTTAAGTTGTTTAGTATATTTCTGGATTTTTTATAATTATTTTGAAAGGCTTACACATTATTAGTTACTGATTTGTCTTTAATCGAATGTGTCAATTACTAGAAAGTCTATTGATTAGTTACTATACTACCTTCTGATTGGTCGGCCCCACCCACCTGAGTATATTCCGTAGACATGTTTAGCTCGGTAGGGAGAACGATCGGCTAAGTCAGTCTGTCGATAGCACTCGATGGAGTAACATCTAATATTGTGTATTCTAGTGGTTAGTAATTTACAGTGTGATTATGTTTATGTACGTATTGCCCAATTACTGTGTGAACCATAAGTGAAGTGTATCAAGACAATATATTGTATCGAGGTTTGTATCTTAGGTGTTTGATTTTATCACATCACATATAGTGGACCACTAATAAAATTATACATTGATTGAGGGATAAACATAATAAGAACAATTAAAATTCCAAAATAAAATTTTGCATTAAACATAATTTAAATATAGATAAGTACTGTCATACAAATTATAATAAATTTACATGTCAAAAATGAAATGAAATAAAATCTAGAAATAAGAACTTGCTGTCATAAAAATAACAACAATATAACATGTCAAAAATACAAATTAATTTAATATTCCTGTCATACTATATCCATACTATACTCTGGTTTTTAATTCGAGATCAAAAATGTAAACAAAGGGGTTAGCTGTGCAAAAAAATGTCACGTACTTAGTAATTATGCCTATTTTGGAAACCGATGAAGCATTTAACAAAAAGAAAGATATTTTAAGCAATAATTGATTACTTTAATACTTATTACATACTACAACACTTTTTTATGCGCGTACATATATACGCATTTATTATAGCCTGAAAAAAATAATGTAAGATTTTTTTGGTTTTAAATGCCTCACTGGCGGGATCGTCGACATTTTCCAGCTGACGCCATTTTTGCTTGTTCGTAAATCGTATTTAGATTCGAATGTGTTTCTCGCCGATAACTTTTCTTGTTTTTGTGAATTTTCTATTTTATTATAGAGAGTTGTGTTCAGTATTTGTTTATTGTTACGAATTATTTATTTTCGTAATATGGAGGCTCCCAGCCAAAGCTCTAACCGGGCTCTTCAACAACCAAAGATATTGTATCTCCTGTTAAGAAACGTGTTCGCAAATTTTAGAGTGCTTCCGAAAAGTTGATGGTGATGAAGGCGTATAAACACACATCTATAGCGTGGCCAAAAGGAAATTCGCAAAATACCCTACCAACATGCGGTGAAGCTCAAGCCCGCGGTGGGATTCGAATCATGGGCCTGCTGCGCGGCATACCATAGCCAATGCCACTTAGCCATCACTGCTTCAAGTATCCTAAAAAAACCGCAGACATGTTGGAAATATCGTCAGTTTCAGTCAGAAGGATAAAACTCAAAAATAAGGGAAGCGGTGAGTTCACTTCGCCAAGATCACTTTTCACGCTATACGTACTGCAGATTATGCAACATTTTTTCAAGATAGCAAAATTAATAAGTATAATTTTAGTTAAGGTAACTAATTAATACTTTTGTACTTTCTCACCAAAATAAGAAACATACCTCCTCAAGCACAAGTCACACAATCGAATCCGAAACTTGCACCGTTGAACAATGTTCCAATGCTATAATTCCATTTGCCATAATCCCATTTGCCATTTGCCATACCCCTGACCAGTCAGTTTGACAATGACATATATTGACATTTCTTTGTTTACCTTTTTGATCTCGAATTAAAAATCAGAGTATAGTTATAATAATTTTAAATAATCCTGATTAACTTCCTGACTACTCATAGGTGTTCTATAAAAACATCTTTGAATATTGTATGTATTGTACTGTATCAGCCACATCGTCCACTGTTCAACATAGCCTCCCCTATGAAGGGGAGGGTATTTGCCATAATTCCCAAGCTTGGCAGGCGGCTTGGGGATCGCAATGTAAGATGGCAGTTAAAATTTAAGGCAGTTAAAATAAATTTTTCCTTTCGTAAATTTGTACTTAATTTTTTAATGTTATCCGCAGAGCATGTGTTATTGCAAAACATAAAAGTGTGGCTGATCTACGCCAATCCTAAAATTAATAAAAGTAAATATTAAGAAATAAATATAAGTAAACGAAATATTTTAATACAATAAAACGAGCCGTTAATTATTAAACAATAATAAAATATTCTTACCAAGAAATCGTTGCAAAGTCGGTGAGTCGTGTCGTAAACAGAGAATGCTGTAATAAGCCACCACCGCTCCACTGCGACCGCCGCCGGCGCATCGATGACGCATACCGTGTGCACTAGCGGCCGGCGGGAGGCGAACCGGTCGAAACCAGTCTACGCACAGCTACGACGGCCGATGCATGATACTTACCTTCTTTCTCCGCGCGCTCGATACAAATAAAACACAGAACTTTACCGCGATTGTGTCGTGTATTTGTGAACATTGTGATTATAATAATCACCAGTGCCGAACCTGAACATTGTCGGGACTATCTTGTAATAATACAATAACAATATAATAAAAACATAAGTGGAAGTTTATTTAACTGTGTTTGGACTACTTGCGATTTTAAAGCACCTTCATACACTAAGCAAGCTACCACAAAAGTATTAAAAATAACATAGTCGCTTTACAGATGATATATCAAGCGTATGATACGTATGATATGGTATCTACACTTTGGATACTGCAACACGTATGTTGCAGTTGCACCCATTGGCCATTACACACTAAAATTGAAGCGGAGTGGAGGGAGATATATTTAGGGCTAATTGTGTTGAGGGAGGAAGAAGAAATTGCTACTTGTATTTTAAAATAAATGCCAACATAAACTAAAATTTTGTTTTAATAGATTTTAGAATGATAATAATATGAAATAAAAGGAAATACTGACCATGGGAGTACAACCTGTTTTATTACAATATATACTATGTTATTACAAAATCTTTAGTATTATGGATGGTACGATTTTTTTTATTCGATCAAAATATATGCCAGTTATCGTCTCAGGTATAAAAGAAAAAAAAACGATCGGTGACCAACGTTTGGGCGCATGAAAGTCTGTTGCCTATCTGTCTTTTGACTTTTGATTTCATTGCTTACAAAATCTGTCAAAACAGTCGATTTTGATTCTTGCAATCAGCTGTTCATTGCTACAGAAGATACGTGATCACCCTGCTGATGACGCGGGGGGTCATGGAAGTCGCGTGCATTACGCAGAACGAAACCGAGACGTAAAAAAGATTCTTTTGCGGTATTTATAATGTGTTCATGGAAGGTCAGGCCGCGATCAGTAACACCTATATCTTTAATTTATACACCCTAGTAATGATGTAATTATTAAACTTATATGAAAAATGAATAGGTTTGTGCTTCCGATCATATGTCTTAATATAACATTTATTACAATTGAAAGATATTCTGTTCTGCACACTCCAACTGTAAATAGAATTTATGTCTTTTTGTAGTATTCCGCAATCACTTGCAGACTAAACTTCATAAGCAAATCATCGGCATACAAAAGACATTTTGCAGTGTGCATTTCACTTACTAGATCATTTATCATGATTAAAAAGAGGAGCAGTCCCATCACTCTCCTTGACTTACTCCCGAAGGAGTATGGTAAGCTTCAGAAACGTATGTACCGTACTTAACGAATTGACGGCGATCATTCAAGTAGCATGAGAAAAACCGAAGGAGAAGTAGAGTATAGCCAATATTATATTATAATTTTTGAAGCAATATAGCGTTGTCTACTACGTCAAATGCTTCCGGAAATCAAATTACAAAACATTTACTTGTGACAGACGATCCATACAAGCAGAAACACAATCAACCAAGCTCAAGAGATTCGTATTTGCTGATCTCCCTGATCTAAATCCATGCCGTACATCACTTAAGTAAGCTTGAAGCTGTCTATAGATTTATCTAATTTGATGGAATAAGCACGAGGACCACTTGATGTTTATTTATTTAAGGGAAAACCAATAGCTGAAGCACTTATAGTAACAGAAAGCTAATTATAGGTTTTCACGTATAGTGACAGCATAATTACAAAGTGTGAGCAATAACAATATCGCGTATGAAACACATTTATCTAAATAAGTAAAATATCTTAAATACCTTGCGAAAAACCTTGAAAACTAAAACTGATAGTAAATCCGTTAGCTAATAATATCGAAATTCACTTACAACTGAGTTTAAATATCACCTCTGTAAGAAAGAAGAGAGAAAGTAAGAAATTGTTACTCAATAGTTGTCTGGCGCTCAAGTCATCGGCAAACATTAGATGAGTAAGTTTTTCTCCGTTGATGTTCAAGCCATATTCTTCCCATTTTAATGTTCGGAATATTTCCTCTAACGTCAACGGAGAAAAACTTACTCATCTAAGGTTTGCCGATGACTTGATAATCTTTTCTAATAACCCAGTCGAACTGACCAAGATGCTCCAGGACTTAGATTCTGAAAGTCTCAAGTTTGGACTGTCAATGAATACACTCAAAACAAAGGCCATGACAAACAACGGAATGGAACCAATTATTATTAGCGGTAATACGATTGAGTACGTTCAAGAATATACATACCTTGGTCAAGTTATTTCACCAAAGGACCTAACTTCAAAAGAAATTCAAACAAGAATAGGAAATTCTTGGAAGAGGTATTGGACGTTTAAAGAAATTATGAAAAACAAGGATATGAGTATAACCATCAAAAGAAAACTCTATAACACATGTATTCTTCCCGTATTAACCTATGGTTGCCAAACATGGGCTCTAACCAAAGCGCACAACCAACAATTAGAAGTATGCCAGAAAGCCATGGAGAGAAGTATGTTGGACATAAAAAAATCAGACAAAATAAAAAACACATACATTAGAAAAACAACAAAAATAGAGAATGTCACACACACAATAAGGAAAAACAAATGGCGATGGACAGGGCATACTCTGAGAGGGTCAGAGAAATGGAACAAAACAATAATGAATTGGTATCCCGCACATATGAAGAGGAATAGAGGAAGACAATACAAAAGATGGGAAGACGATATAAAAACAGTCGCGGGCAATATGTGGTCTAGAGTAGCCAGAGAAAGAGAAGACTGGAAAAAGTTGGAGGAGGCCTATGCCAAATTAGGGCAAACGGATATGGTTGTCAAAGATAGATTAAATTTAGTGTAAGGAACTAACTATCCGAAATAAAGGCTTTCATTATTATTATTATTATAGTTGTCTGGCGCTAAGAGCGCCAGCTGCAGCAAAAAAGGACCGCCAATAGAGTTTTGAATAATTACATCGAGCTAAGTAATACAAAATTTTAAATACAACTTAAAATAAACTACAGACACAAGAGACTTTTAACATCAGGTGGTCTTCGTGCTTATTCCATCAAATACACATATACAAAGACAAAAAAAAATGTTTGTTAGGACTAGCACAAGTGAATCCTAAGAGGTTGTTAGCATTTTACCAATAACTCTGTATACTTATCTAAGGCTAGAGCATAGACGTAGGATTTTTTCGCTACGTAAATCCTAAGCCTATGGGCTAGAGTGGGCGGGGAAATAAATGTCAAAGGTTTAAAAAGATAACAGAATTCATAGTGTATGTTCAAGGTGGTGTTGGTCATAAAGTAACTTTGTTGGTGTTGGTGGTGGAGGCCCGGAGAATGAGCTGCGGCATCTCCTTCCTTGCAAGCTGAGTATATCTGAATATCCTATAATGTTTCTAATTGTCACTTGTGTGCCTACGGTTTATTTGGTGTATTACGTATTAACTTTATACCCTTGTTTGTACTATTCATCTTCATCGGGAGCACCGTTTTGGACAGATGCCACCACAAGCTGTGTGGGATCAATCCCGACTGGTGTCCATCTTATACTCTAACTAAAGCTCCATCGTCGACCCAGGCACATATCTCGTGGTCCCAGCGCGAGATCAGGTTGTTTGAGACAGGGGACGAGATCTAGGTTGTTTGAAACTCTTGGGGTGCGCATTTTATCTTGAAAGTATGTTTCGTCAGTGGTTTACTGGATCGAGTAGGTTAGCGGAGACGTCTACCAGAGAGTGAGTCAGAATGATAGTTCGTGTGTTGGAAACACTCTCTGCAAGTATGCGTGATTGGGTTTACTAATCTTGCCATTATATATACAGGAGGTGGATGTAGATATCAGGCTGAGACACAGCAAGTACCCATAACAAAGACGAAGCATATCCGAGGAATCAGCAGCCGACAGGAAGATGAATCCAGGTATGATGCATACATCAGTACATCGCGAAAATAAAAACTATGTATATTTCGTACCTTGTGACAACTCTATGTCTCAAAAATTACTATTGATCCTGTTCACGCAAGAACGATGAAGATGCTTGTAACCGGAATTGTTCTCGTTTGGGAGCGCCTTATTGTCTGTGGTAAGATGGGTTCACTCGCAAGTGTGGTACACGCCAGGCAGAGCTGTCACTCATCCCTCGGCTTAAAAGGGTGCTAACGGTGTCGGTGACGGTCGAAACAGCTTAACGGAGCTCCGGAACCAAGGCAGTCGGCATCTTAATGTAAGTACAATTTCGATTATATGTATTTTTATCGGTTTTGCGTGTACTATTATATTTGGGGATTTGAACAAGGTAATACAGTCCATTTGCCACTGGCGATGCCAGCGTGAACATATTTCTGGTCCATTCGAACCGGATTCACCAGTTACAGGCCATTTATTTGAGATTTTTAAACTGAACCTGATTGCAACCATATATTTCGCATACTCAATACAAGCTTACAGCTAAAAGTATTGCAGTTATTTATTTAACGTAAGTATTTATGTTGTCACTCACTACAGTAAGTTATTAAAATAAAAAATGGCGACGAGACCGTATGAAATTAAATTCAAGCTGGAGTGCGACTGGTTTAATAACTCGATAAGTGTACTAAATACGCCGGATTTCAATGGTAGTGTCCTATCAGCAAGGTTGCGCAAGCTTGAAACTCATCATACAAATTTAACATCGGCATATGAAAAGCTGCTGGAACTCTCGGTTGATGATAAATAAACAGCTAAATATGACGATTACTATAAAAACGCAGTTTCACAATATGATATATTAGACTGTAAATATTTAGAATTTGTGGCCTCACAGAATACAAGAGACGCAATTCAAAGAAATGATAGTTCTTCACAGTTAGCTAAGCTACCCACTATTAATCTCCACATATTTCGCGGAGAAATCTTTTCTTGGTGCAGTTTTATTAGTCTCTTTAATTCACTTGTCATGAAACGCACGGATATATCAAAAACGGAGAAATTTCATTACCTGTTCTCGCATTTAGAAAATGAACCTAAAACGTTAATACAACACCTGCCAATGACGGACACTTCACTTAAAATTGCGTTAGAAATTTTAAACGGCAGATATAACAATAAACGATTGCTCGCGGATAGTCATATAGCACGCATAATGAATATTGAACCCTTGAAGAAAGGTCATCTTCTGCGCTCGGCAGTTTTGAACCCCCTCTTAGAAAGTACTAGGTCCCTTGAAATGCTTGGATTTGATGTTAAGTCGTGGTCTTATATATTACTTTACATCAGTTTAACAAAACTACCTAGCGAAATGCGAAATCGATTTGAGCAAATACACGGCGGCATTATAGGTCGAGACCTACCAACATTCGAAAATTTATTGCTATTTCTACAAAACGAATGCAGCCTTATTGACACAACCAATACGGCACAACTATTACAACCAAACAAACCACCCTCAGAAATGTCGCGTAGGACGTCGGGCATCAACAAATATGTCTTCACGTCACCCAGCCATAATAGTGTATTCGCTATGCAAGGGTGTAACTTTTGTTCAAGACAGGACCATAGCATTGAAAGCTGTTACAAGTTTAAAAATGGATCCCCAGATGATCGTAAGACATGGGTACGAAATAATGGACTTTGCTTTAAATGCTTCGGTAAACATTCGGCAAATCAATGCAATAAGTATGTACCGTGCCAAAAATGTGGTAATGTGGGTCACAACACTTTGATTTGCACAATGAATAGAGAACCTAAGAATCTTGCGTCGACATCTCGCCCTATTGGTAATGATTTTTATGAATCAAACATACCCCAAAATCGGCGCACATATAACGAGCGGATGGTTCATACTGTTGGCTTCGACGCTAATCATAACGATGAAGGAGTTGAGAGTGAATCGCACGGAACGGATCACACTCATTCGGTCACAAGAATGAACTGCTCACAAACACGAGTGACATCTGACGATAATTTTGATAATTCCGCATAGCAATTAACTAAGACTGAGTCGGTTTCTTCTTTACCCGCGTTATCCAAAGATGTGATCCTACCTACGGTTTCCGTCAACATTTTATCGGCAAGTGGCGAAGCTTATAAGGCTACTGCACTATTAGACTTTGGATCCATGTTAACTATGGTGAGAAGTGATTTTACTAATTTACTCGGATTGAAGAAACATTACTCAGTTGTCCCCTTAGCGGGAATCGGCGGCACTACCGTGAAAGATTGCAACTACGTCGTGAAATTATATTTTAGTTCGGAAAGGGAAAAGAATGTTATTTTATCGGTAGATGCGGTTGTTTTAAAGACACCGACAACGTACATCGCTTCGCGGTTCGATTTTTCAGGAAAGCAAATGCGCGGATGTTTGTCAAGGATAGATGTAATTTTCGGATGTGACATTTTAGGTGAAATTGTGGAGGGAAACAAAGTTGTCATACAACCTGGTGGGCCTTACGCTATGAATACCATCTTTGACTACGCTGTCTTCGGACCAATAAAAAGTGATATTAATAAATGTGTTTTGCCATGGCAATCTCAAAACATAAATCATTATCTGGGTGCGTCATTGGTGGAAGCAGTGGAACGTTTTTGGAAAACGGAGGAGCCGCCCAAGGTAAGAGTCAAAAATCCTAATGATATTCAGTGTGAAAATATGTTCCAGAATACGTTTAATCGTCACTCAGACGGAAAATTCATGGTTAGATTACCTTTGATTCCCAACCGGCCAAATAAACTTGGTGATTCACAGCACAATGCGATTCGTAAATTTTTGAGATTGGAAAAGCGAATGAAAGCTCAACCCTTGTTTAGGGAAAAATATGTACATTTTATTCAAGAATACATAGAACTCGGACACATGCAACTCAGCCAGTTTGATGTTTCTTCGGGCCATGAACATTATTTTCTACCACACCATGGCGTTTTTAAGAACTCTAATAATCAGGAAAAAATTCGTGTAGTTTTTAATGGGAGTTACAAAACTTCTCCCCCTGCTAACATGAGTTTAAATGACTGTTTGTATTCCGGTGATAAACTGCAAAACGATATAACTAAAGTGATTATAAACTTTAGAATTCCACTGTTTGTTTTCACAACCGATGTAAAAATGATGTTTCGTATGACTTGGATACATCCCGAGGATCGTAGATACCAACTAGTTTTATGGCGGGACAGTCCCATAAATCCACTTAGAACATACGAGCTTACGACTAATACCTATGGTCTAAAGTCAAGTACCTTCATAGCAATTCGCTGTCTTTACCAGCTAGCAGCAGATTGTTCTACACAATATCCTAGGGCAGCTAAGCTTTTGTTAAACAATTCGTACGTAGACGACTTAAATGGTGGCGCCGACTCAATATATGAAGCGAGAGAGATAAGGGATGAGTTGATTCAGCTTATGTCAACGGCAGGCTACGAGCTAAGAAAGTGGGCTTCTAATGACACCAACTTGCTCTTTGATTTACCTCAAGAATTTTGCGAAACTCCACGTTATTTCGATAATGATGATGAGTCTAGCTGTGCAACGTGTGGGTCCGAGGCAAAGTCATCGCAACGTATCCTGGGCCAGACAGCGTCGTGCGCACCGTTGACATCAAGACCAAGGGAGGAGTGCTACGGAGGCCGGTGAGAAAACTGGTTATCCTACCGATTGAGGACAAAATCGTCACAGCACCGGTAGAAGATGTGACAGCGTCACACGGCGGGAGAAATGTGCAAGACGACATCAATATTTACGTTAAAGCATAACATTAGATTGCTTATATTGAAACATTGGACCTTTGTTCATATAGCTAGAATAGAACAGCTCATTGTTTAGCACAACATAAATATTTACTGTAGGGCTTAGAATTACTTTGTTTGTTATTGGAACTTTAGATTTTTATTTATGTTATAACTTTGTTTAGACAGGTGTTCAGTAGACGAAATATTTACTTTAATGCAATAAGTATTGCTTTGTTATATTAGACCCTTGTTATGTTAGAAATTTGTTTATACGACAGAAATGGATTCAAGTAGCTCTGATTAGTCGTACGTGATTAGTAAGCAAATAAGAATAAAGGTTTATTGTAGCCAAGTTTGGTATATAAGTAGGAAGTTTTGTGCAGAGAGCATGTAGTACCGAATCACCCTCCTAAGGGATAACAACTATAAGAAGAAACAGGAAATAAAAGGAAGCAAATTCTGAAAGGAAGCTTTTATTCAGGAAGAACAACTCCAACCCTCCAATCCAGCGATAGTGTATATGTGCCAGTACCTATCCAGTGGATACCTACCGAGCTTACAAACGGTGTGTTCACATAGGTACTGCACACTAGCTTTGTGAAATTTTTAGGAATTCAATGGAATCCTAGCAACGATTCCTTTACCTATCACACCCAAGATTTGCCTGACACTAGAGCTACTCGACGAACTGTTATACGGAGTCCGTGAAATAGGTTTTTAAAAAAGATTTTAATTCACTAAAATAATAAAAGTTTATTAAATAGAAAATTAGTAAAATTAACATAGAGTAATATAGTATGACCGACGCGGATGGGAGACGGATGAAGACTGAGGTGAGTAGGTGAGGGGCATGGGAATGTATAAATGCTAGATTAGCTGAAAGGGGTTTGATTTAGGATAGGTCAGCAAAATAGTACAGGGAAGTGGGGTATAACATCTCCCCCAACAAGAGTAAACTTACCATATGAAGGAAGTTTACAGAGGTAAGGCAAAGTGAGGTGAGTACAAGGATAATGAAGATTTAAAGAGTAAGGTAAGTTTAAGGTAAGTAGGATGCGTCTTTCAAAGATTAACATTAGCTTATTCTAGAACTAAATACAATTGATTATATGTAGATACTTATTATATTCTTAACCTAGGCAGAGAAATTTCTTCTTCTCTGGATGTTTCCTCTTCTACTTGAGTAGAGGTCTTTTTACATAGAAAAGGTAATCTAAAGTTATTGGATTTACAATAATATATTATAAATATGAAAAAAGAGATTATAAAAATGATGTTAAGAATAGGGAAGCTAATGTGGTTTTTGAAAATATTGCTATTGTCGTTAATAAAATTATCAAGTTCTGTAGATATTAGATCTGTCTGACCTTTTAGGTTTTTAAGTTGATCAAGGTTAATATTAGAAATAGTTACAGCGGATGTGTTAACGTTAAATTTTTTGAACGCGCTTAAATTACAGCATGAGTCATCAATGAGGTTAAAATCTGATTGTATATGTGGTATGTTGACTTCCAAGTTGAGCATTGCCAATAGCTTTACATTTCTGCAGAATGCCACACACTGTGGTTCAAGTGACAAAATACCTGTTCCAATAATAGTTATTTCTTTATTTTGAGAATTACATTCTAATGTTAATTTAGTAGGTCGTGTTTGTACAAATATCCAGTTATTATGTCCAAGATTTTGCCAGATATCAATATCGCCGTTAATAAATTTTGTTTCACATTGTGGAGGTAATGATTTTATGATTTTTATCATAAATTCCACTTCGCAAATAGGATTCGAGTTAACTGATAAAATATTGGAAATATCACATGCAAGATTACCATCGTATAAAGATTTACAAGAGTTTAGATCATTTAGTGTACAGTATGTAAATTTGTCCTTACTTAGCGCTACATAAGGTAAATGGGGGAGTAGTTGACACATAGGTCGGAATAGTCAACTTTAGAACAGTGTAGGGTGATCAAAATGTTTTAATGTAAAAGTGAATTATATATTCTTACAGAAAGGGTTTCATGAAGATTATTGCATGTTATTCAATTATCTCACAAGAGCAAGCAGTAAAAAATGAAAAATACATGATTTCAAAGTATCAAATGCACCCATAGTTGACATGCTAAAAATTGATTTGTTTGGGTAGTTGACATTAGTTGATCCAATAGTTGACATAAAACAAAGAAGAACTAATTTATTAATAATGAATACTTTAATACATATAAACATACATAAAATCACGCCTCGTTCCCGTAGGGGTAGGCAGAGACTATAGATTTCCACTTGCTACGATCCTTAGAGATCTCTTTCGCTTCATCTACATTCATCATCTTTTCATACATAAGCGTGGGTTTAGGGTGACATGACCATTTTTTAGAACGTCTTCAATTTGATTTAGGAACGTTCGTCTAGGTCTTCCCCTTCCAAAACTTCCGTTTACTTGTCCCATGGAAACCTGTTTAGTCATTCTTATTTCATTCATTCTCTCTATATGTCCAAACCATCTGAACATACCTTTCTCGATTTTAGACACTACTACATCCTTATTTACACCACATCATTCCCTTATCACACTATTCCTTATCCTGTCACTCCATTTGACTCTAATTATGCTTCTCAATGCTCTCATCTCCACCGTATTTATTCTACTTTCATGCTTTTTCTGCTATACCTAACTTTCACTACAATACATTCACTTTTTGTTTGAACCAACCAATTTTTTGTTGGAACCAACACTCCTACATGAACAGCAGGATAAGCCTTTTTAGATTTTTTTTTTTATTCCTAATAGGTTAACAATTGACCTCTATCTCACCTGATGGTAAGTGATGATGTGGTCGAAGATATAATACAGGCTAACCTAGAAGTACTGGCTCTCAAGGACAGCTGCCGGAACACACCGTTAGGTGCTTGGCGACAGATTTTCTACTTGAGAGTGGTAGCTAGCCAGGCGGGCATTCGCAAAATGCTCTACCACCATGCTATAACGACTGCCATCCTAAGACAACAACCGGGACCGACGGCTTAACGTGCCCTCCTAAGCACGGAAGCGCTCAGTAGTAATGTCACTGGCGGTCACCCATCCAACTCATGACCGCGGGCGACGTTGCTTAACTTTGGTGATCGGTTAAAAACAGCTAAGTAAACTTCGCTACGAGCGCTTCGTACTGTTCATAAACGCGTACAATGCTCCGTTCACCATGTTTATAGCATCCCCTCTCCTTTCTATGTTACTTTCATACTCTTCATCTTTTGTAATCCTCCTCCAAATTGAAAAGGCGGTGCAACAGACTAATACTATGCCTCGCCCAGCTCTCAGCATCTCGATTTTATCATATCCTGGATTCTTACCTAATTTCATACTCTTTAGGGTTTCAAATTCTCTTACATGCTTATTTCGTTTTCATCATCGCTTGTATGTGTACATGTAGGTTCCTGAAACCTAGTCTAATGTTCCAATTCTTTCAAATAAACTTTCAAAATACTCTTTCCATCTTTTCAACACATATTCTTCTCCTTTTATAACGCTTCCATCATGACTTCTGATTTGACGATCTCAGGTCATGGTTTCCTCGAGCTGTTCTTATGGATTTCCAGAAAAACTTTACATTTGACTGGAAATTTTCAGAAATCCTTTCGCTTATCTTTCTTTCTGCTAACAACTTCTTTAACTATTTTTTTAAATCTCTTATAATCCTTTCTTGCTACGCGTAACGTATATCATCATGTGTTGCCATTTATACATTTTGGTTAGCTTTTGTGGCTAACGAATCCAACCATGTTATTTTGTTATCATTTACAGCCTTTTGTACATCTTGATCTATCCACGCATTCTTGAGCATTTTTCCTTTTCGCTTTTTAGAAGTTCCGCACACATTGATGGCAACGTATACCATCCCTTGCTTCAATTTTATCCACATTTCTTTAATTTCACTTATCTCTTCTAAACATCAAGCCTTTCGTGCTACTTATTAACATAATATTTTTTAACATCCTTCTCTTGGAATTTTTTAACATTCACTCGTTCCAAACATTTCCCACTTGTAGTGTAGATGCACGCGCTCGGTGTCGCCATCGGTTGAAAAGACCACTCACACGTCTCATCACCAGGTAGTGGTCTGTATCGATGGCAACTCCGCGGTACGCCCGAGTATCCAATACTTTCGCCCACAATAATAAAGTCAATCATACTTCCTGAATCACCCTCCCTTGTAAACAAATGGATCTTTTTGTGGTCAAACATTGTGTTTGTGACGCAAAGACTCCAACCCAGACACAAATCAAGCAAACTTAGTCCGTTCTCATTCACTCGTTCATCCCATGAAGCAACAGGAACCCTTTCATATCCATCTCGCTTTCTTCCTACCCATCCACCACCCATCAATACAATCCTTTCATTATCTTTACACATTATTAAAGTATTGTGCATACTGTCCCAAAACTCCTTTCTTTCTTTTTGTGCTTTTGGGGACCTTCACGAACCCATGTCCGTCGGCGCGTAGACACCCGCCCCAAAACATCGAGTAAGCCCAACTTTAAGCCTCACCCAGAGAAGTCTTGGGCTCACGCATTCATACTTGATCATATTTTTTCATTTTTTTTTGTTTGTATCCATTTCATTTTCAAAATTTTTCAAAAGTTCTACGCATCATTACACGCGAGCCGCTATTTCTGATCATTTCGGGTTTTATAATTTTTAAAATACCACATATCTTTGCATCTATCGTCTGGCATACTTAATAGTGTCCATTCCACCTCTTACATTCAACGTAGCAAAGCGGCTTCCCGTGGGTCGCCCCGCGAGCTACGGAATATTTGAATAAGGGATTATTGATTTAAACCATCAACAAAGTAGTATCTCATTATTATCAGTCTAGCTAATCTAAGAAAACAGTATTTAGTTACAATTCATGTCATATTTTTTGCTGACTATAAAAATCCGACATCATTTAAAGTATTAAAAAATAACAAGCAGTCTGACACAAGAAATTCAGTACTGTTTTTAAGATTTAAGTGCGGTGCTCTTGATTGTTTTCCAAAGGAATAAAAAATATATGTAAATACTCAGTACTTGACACTGTATGCATGTGTAGTTGACATCCCTGTCAAGTATTGGTTCGTGTAATAGGAACTATACTCATTATATACAGAAATGATTGTCACCTTACACTGATCACTGACATAATGCAAACTATTTACACCTAAAAAATCAGTAGTTGACAGGGATGTCAATTACTGGTCAACATTGAAAAAGGCGCAAGTAGTAATTGACACACACGAAATAATTGGCGCCATTACACACACGAGGTTAGGAGTGGAGTTCGGGTAATAAGCAGTGAACTAATAACAACATTATACATCACTTAAGTGGATATCGGGAAAAGCAATGAAAATATTTGAATGAATGTAAATTTACTCACCTCCTTAAATTCTGTTAGATATATTTAAAAAAATATAATTCACGGACACGCGCGCAGTTAAACACACGCTATTACAAAATGGCTGAACCAATTATTCCAAAATAAAAAAAATAATGTGTCTGGATATATTTCCTATCAATAGGATGCATTCACATGGTCTGTTCTATGAAAAAACTGTCTTTATATGTCTTCAAAGTTGAAAGTGTCAACTATTACCTCAATGTCAACTATACCCACTGTTACGTTAGTTAACAGTAGGAACAATTAAAGCATACGAGTTTGACGAGCTTACATTATGATGTATTGGAACTGGTATGATCTTATAGAGATCATATTCAATATGGTAAACTAACGGGATTCTTAATACAAATATTATACTATTTACACTATAGTAAGCGGCAAGTTCAGAGACTTTTAACAGTACATTAATATTTTTTACACTTAAACTAACGGGGTATTCCTTATACTTAGGGAGATGCCTTAAACTACCTTCAATATCGGCACATAATTGAGTCGGAGTAGCTACTGAAGGGTGTAATGCATTGCTATTTGCAAACATTATAGAATTTACAATATCTTCTAGTTTAAAGGACATGGTAAGTAAACTAGCGTGAAGAACATTTAGGACTTCGCTTAACTTATTTCTAAATAGTAATTCATTAGTAACTAAAGATACATTCTTAAGCAGATCATTAGTGACTTCATTCAAACGAACCTCATTGTTCAAAATAATTTGTAGAGTTTTATTAAAGTTTAGAATCGCAGATTCGGATATGAAAATGTTTCGTTTTATTAAGTGAGCTAACTTTTTATCGTTTGCGTGGAGAGACTGAATGGCGTCATTATATTTTTCATAGTCATCTTCATCCATAGTACCAAACATTTTTTTCATTACTGTACCTATACCAGCAAACCAAGCAGATCTTTTATTTCTAGTAGATAACATGTGAGATATCGAATCGTAATCTCGAAGGATATCATCATAGAGGGAGGTCAGTGGTTGAAGAGTATTTAGGCATCGAAAATCGTCAATTGCTTTATTTTTTTCGCATAAGATTCTAAAAGTATCAATAATATTATTAATATTTGTTAAGTGCGGTTTAATAAACTTTAAATCTACGGGGATAATAAAATGAACATGATCATTTACAAGTTTTAAAGTGCTGACAGGGTCGAAATAGATACCAGGACTCTTAGTGATGTGTTCCAAGTATTGGTTGCCACCTGTTGCTACGAGTGCGCTACATCGAACAGCAATTCTGTAATAATAGTTTAACTAGGATAATTATATTGTATATATCGAAAAGGTAAAATGTATATAGTAGAATTGTAAAAGTAATAAAATTTATTGTATAATTTTTTATAAATAATAATTTAATTAATTAAGTAATAATAGCGTAAACGTTTGTTTAGTTAATGTCATGTGCTGGTTTTACCTCGTCAAAATGGTGTTTAACATGACGTCGATTGATTAGGAGGGAAAGGGTATTAAAACCATGAATTTTCACAATTTTATATGGGCCTTTCCACAATGGCGAGAGGGCTTTCCGTAGTCGTACATGATTCTTTACATAAACGTAATCACCAACTTTATACTGGGCCGGACGAGAATGTTTGTCATAATATGTTTTTGATCTTTCTTTAGAATCACGTATATTTTGTATAGCTTTTTCGCGTGATACTTTAAGTCTATGGTGAAGCATTTTGATATATTCCGGGTAAGTTATATCAGGGCGAGAATCAAAGACTGAGTCCGGAATAAATGGTTTACGTCCGAATATTAGTTCATATGGCGTGAACCGGGTTGTACTGTGAACACTACTGTTGTAAGTTAGCATGGCAGTGTAAACAAATCTATGCCAGTTAGTTTGGTTTTCGTTGATGTATGACTTTAGGTATTCTTTCAACGTAGAGTGGCTACGTTCTAGGGCTCCTTGTGTTTGTGGGTGATAAGGGGTAGACCAGATTTGTTTAATTTTTAGGAAATCGCAAGTTTGTTTAAATAGGTCGGCAGTGAAGTTTGTTCCTTGGTCTGTAAGTATAGTTTTAGGGATGCCAAATAGGGATATAAAGTGTACTAAGCATTCACAAGATTCTTCTGCAGTTGCGTTAGAAATTGGATAGGCAATTGAGAACTTCGTGAGATCATCTTGAAGGGTAAGTATGAACTTTAGTTTTTGGAGACCAGCTTCAGGCAAGGGACCAACGATGTCAAGGCTTATCCTTTCAAATGGACGAGTGGATGTAGTCGTAATCTGCATAGGAGATTTGTTTATTTTGCGTAGTGCTTTATTGGATTGACATAGTTTGCAGTTTTTAACATAATTTTCAATATCTGATCGCATATTCTTCCAATAGTAGCGCTCTTTGACGCGGTCATACATTTTGTTTGAACCTAGATGTCCCGCGATGGGGATATCGTGATTTTCCTTCAGAATCTTTGTAATTTCTGTGGGTACAGGGTAAATGATAGAGTTATGATGTATATTTACTATGACATTTGTATTATTAAATAAATACATAAGCATGTTGTATATTTTGATATAAGAACATTGTTGGAATAGGTTCTTAAAGTCGGATATTGCGAATTCGTTTATAGTTCCGGTAAGTAAAATGTCATCTCTCGCAGATTTTAATGTTTTAAAGATATCAGGATATGTGCAATCGTCGAAATAGTATACTTTTGTAAATAATAGATAGTAAGTTTTCTCTTTGACTTCTATTTTTTTGAATTTATAGAGTTCTCGTTCTTCATTAATTATAGTGGATGGATCATCGAGGGTAGAAAGGACATCTTGAAGATAAGGATTTGAGTCATCAAGGTCAATGGATACAGGCAGAAGTAAAACTTTAGAGTTACTCTTAAGAAGACTATGATTATGTTCTCGAATTTGGACATTAAACGTTTCGTTTTTGTTAGTCAAAGTTTTGAGGAAGTCAGAATATTCTTTGTTTACGTTAGGAGAAGTCGTATCTGTTTGTGGATTGGTATCACGAGGAGAGTCAACTGGGGTAGGAAGAGTAGGAGGACTAAAGTCTATATCCATTAGTTGTTCGTCTAGTGGACTTAGGTCCAAAGCACCTAAGTCTGTGAGATCATCGAGAAGATCATGAGGGATTTCCGATTCTGGATTCGGATCGGTGTTATGTGCACTAGAAGTAGACGGTTGCGGGTCTTGTTCATTTTGTACAATCGGATGAACTGGAAATCGCGATAGGGCATCGGCATTGCTATTGATTTTCCCCTTTTTGTATTCGATTTCGTACTCAAACTCTTCGAGTTTAAGTCTCCACCTTATGAGCTTGGATCCCGGATCTTTACAATTAAATAGCCATTTAAGAGGTCTGTGGTCGGTTATTATTTTGAAACGGCGACCATACAGATATGGTCTAAAGGTTTTCGTACCGAAAATGATTGCTAGGCACTCCTTCTCCGTGACGCTGTAATTGCACTCTGCTTTATTCAGAGTACGGGAAGCATAGGCGATGGGGCGATCATTACCAACGGGTCCTTGGGAAAGTATTGCGGAAATGGCATAATTAGATGCGTCGCAAGTAAGGACGAAAGGTTTCGAGAAATCGGGGTAGGCTAGTAAAGGAGCTGAAATTAAAGCATTTTTTAGATTTTCAAAGGCGAGTTGGTGTTCGTTTTGCCAATTAAATGGGACATTTTTCTTTAAAAGGTACGTAAGGGGTTTTGCAGTTTTTGAAAGATCCGGAATAAAACGGCGATAATAAGAAACTAGTCCCAGGAAAGATTTTATATCCTTAGGACATGTGGGGACAGGGAAATTTTCTACGGCTTTCGTTTTCTCTGGGTTAGGTTTTACACCTTTATCTGTGATGATATGGCCGAGATAGGAGACTTCTTTGTGGAGGAATTCGCATTTATCTGGTTGGAGTTTAAGATTAAAATTACGGAGTCTGTCAAATACATTAGATAGGTTTTTCATGTGGGTTTGAAGGTCGTATGAGTGAATAACTACGTCATCAAGATAAACAAAGCATTGAATACCTTGCAAACCAGAGAGGACAGAGTTCATTAGCCTCTGGAAAGTAGCAGGTGCATTTTTAAGCCCAAATGGCATTCGGGTGAACTCAAAATGACCTTGTGGGACAGAAAATGCAGTTTTGGAAGCGTCGCGTTTTGACATTTCAATTTGGTGGAACCCAGATGCCAGGTCAAGGGTACTGAAATATTTACATTTACCCAATTGATCTAAAATCTCAGATATATTGGGTATAGGATATGAATCTCCAATGGTGATGTCATTTAATTTGCGGTAGTCAATTACTACACGCCATTTGCGTTGACCGGAAGCATCTGCCTTTTTGGGTACTACCCATATGGGAGAAGACCAAGGGGATGTTGAAGGTTTGATTATTCCGTCATCAAGCATCTTATTAATTTGATTTTGAACCTCCTGTTTATGTATATCAGGGAATCTATAGGATTTCGTATTGATAGGAATGGTAGAAGTTGTAGTAATCTCATGTTGTAAGGCGTCTGTGGTAGTCAAGTGGTCTTCTGGAAGGTGAAATATATCGGAATAAGTAGAACAAAGTTCATATAGTGCGTTTGTTTCTTCTGAGTTTAGGTGAGCTACTCTTAATAGACGTACTACTTCTTCAGTTCGGTTCACTGCACTATTGTTGTGGTTCACATCAAAATGGGGGGTATGAAAAATGTTGTGTTGGTCATTTTTATCTAGAGGGATCATTTTTAATTGCAGGTTTGAATCTATGGTTATTGGAGACTCTGAAGTGTTGACTACGGATATATTTATTCTCGAATTAGGTTTTACTTTAACGATGCAGTTTGCTATTAAAAGATGTTCTATGATATTTTGATCGAGAATGAGACCCTCTTTTATTTCAGGGTTCATTACAGGGCATTCGATTACTGTTTCAATTCTAGGTGGTATAGTGTAAATCGGTTCGGTGAATTTAAGAGCAAATTTCGTTTTATTAATTATGAGAGTATTTTCAGTGTAATCAAGTTGAGAATCGGAGGTAGATAGTAGATCGTTGCCTATTATTCCATCATATGGAAAATTTATATTGGGTACAACATGGCAGTGATGGTTTATGGAGTGAAAATTGATAGGAATGTGGCCAAATGAACGCATTGGATTGTCCGTGGTTCCTATTCCGCTGAAAGTTATAGGCATGTTTTCGATAGTATTTATTTTTAAAAGACTAATTGATGCGCCGCTGTCGACAAGAAGTTTTAATGGTTTGCAAGAGACGGATGTTTGAACTTCTACAAAAGGTAAGTACTTCTTCACTGGATTTGATGTAACACTAAATGTTTTTAATGTTTTATTTTCTTTTTCAGATGCTGTACACGACGGGCATGAACTGGATATTTGATTGGGGCTAGGAGGTGAGACGTTGTCATTGGTAAGGTTAGATTTTAGATTTTTAAATATATTTGGCATGTTACCATTTGTATGAATTTGCTTAGAAATTGTATTTGTTTCAAGGCCACTATTTATTTGGGGCTGGTTACCCTTGTCGTTAGTAGATGTGGGTTTAGTAGTATTATTAGGGCCACTAGTCATTTGGGGCTGGTTACCCTTGTAGTTAGTGGATGTAGATTTAGTAATGTTATTAGGGCCACTAGTCATTTGGGGCTGGTTACCCTTGTAGTTAGTGGATGTAGATTTAGTAATGTTATTAGGGCCACTAGTCATTTGGGGCTGGTTACCCTTGTAGTTAGTGGATGTAGATTTAGTAATGTTATTAGGGCCACTAGTCATTTTGGGTTGGTTACCCTTGTAGTTAGTGGATGTAGATTTAGTAATGTTAGTAGCATCGATTTGATCCCTTAATTTTCCTGCACGATGCTGGACGGGAGGGCTTGTCCGTTTAAATCATAGTCGGTCTCGTCACGTGAGTTTTGTTCTTCGAATGTGTTGACATTATGAACAGGTCGATAGAATGTATTTGTTTGGCGATTTGTTTGTTGATTTTGCGAATTTCCGAACCTTCTATTGTTATTATATTCCCGCTTACGACATACATCAATGGTGTGACCTACGGCTTTGCAGTAACGACAGACAGGCGGAGTAAAGGCGGATGTAGGCCCCTGGTTGTTAGGCCTGTTTTGAACGTTTACTCCATTTTGAGTAAAGTTGCGATTTTGTTGAAATGCTCGCTGAGGTGGACGTTGTTGATTCGACGAAGACGCAGTGTTACTATAAGAAGGAGGTGAGTACCGCTTAGAAGACGTTTGCAATATTTTTTCTTCAGATACGGCAAAATTGATAGCGTCATTTAGAGTTTCAGGGTCACGGCATCTCACGACAGTTGATAAACGTGCATTAAGTCCTGTTGTAAAAGTGTGTAAAGCTAGGTCCTGCATTGCAGCGACGCGGCCAGCCAGTTCAGCTTTCTTCTTAGTTGGTATTGAGATATTTATTTCAGTTAATAACTTAGCTAGGCAAGATTCAACTCGTAAAGCGAACTGGTTAACCGTTTCGGCATTAGATTGACGACATTCCTGAAGGTCAAGTAGTAATGCGGCGTAATGTTTACGTTCGCCAAATTGTGACTTTAGAAAATCTTCTAATTGTTGCCATGTTTCGAATTCCTTTATAGAACATGCACTTTCGGCACGGCCTTCTAATTGGCTTAAAATATATTTTAATAAAATGTCCTGTTGTGATTGTGATGCAAGGCTGATAGCATTCTTACAATTATTGAGAAAGGCATTTAACTTTTCGCGGTTTCCATCGAATTTATTTACAAATTTACATAAGATGTTCATATCGATTTCCTTGTTAGTAGTCATAGTAGTAGAGTCTTGAACGTTATCCTTAGAGTCTTTAGGCATATCACGCCAGAGCGCTAGTCAAAACAAAGCTCGAGACTCGAAAGATAAGAAAGGAATGCAGAGTTAAGCTCACACTTTAGTGACTGGTTATATTACAACGGAATGATGAAATTATTGTAACGGATATGTGTATAAGGCGTTACGACTTTAAAGTTTTCACAATATTATTGGATATAAGTAAATTAAAATTATATATTATTTTACGTCACTGACACTGATCACTTTAGTTTAAAAGAGTTATTAATTGTATTTCGGACTTACAGGAATACGGTTGCTAGGATAATACGGTTCATCACGACACGGTAAATGCACTGGGTAGGTAGATGGACTGCAGGCGGCTGGATTCAGCAGGTACCAGGTGAGTTCCACAGGATACAGCAGTAAGAATTTGGAGATATGATGTACGGCAGGACTATTCTAACTGGACACGGCGAAGTAGTTCAGCATTCAGCGGTTCGGCGATATTGCAGGATTCGACGTTAATGCAGAGCACGGTGATTAAATGATTTATAGGATGCGGTAATTTCACTATTAAAATGTCGGAATAAAAGTTTATATAAAAGTTGTGATTTTCACTGATTTTCACTTTTCACAGATTTTTCACAGTTTTTCCGACGTGAAAGAGGCGATCCGAGGATTTTTAAAATCCCTTAAGCTGCCACCAATGTTATACGGAGTCCGTGAAATAGGTTTTTAAAAAAGATTTTAATTCACTAAAATAATAAAAGTTTATTAAATAGAAAATTAGTAAAATTAACATAGAGTAATATAGTATGACCGACGCGGATGGGAGACGGATGAAGACTGAGGTGAGTAGGTGAGGGGCATGGGAATGTATAAATGCTAGATTAGCTGAAAGGGGTTTGATTTAGGATAGGTCAGCAAAATAGTACAGGGAAGTGGGGTATAACAGAACCATACTCTCGTCATTGGCAAGATTGTTTGACCCATTAGGTTGGGTTTCCCCCGTAGTATTCCATGCGAATTTATTGCTACAAGAGTTGTTGAGTGATGGAGCCAAGAACGTTAAGTGGGATGAGCCAGCACCTGACCACATATTAAAGAAGTGGAAACATTTTGTTGTCGACTTACCGCAACTTAAAAAAATAAATATTCCTCGTTGCCTTAAATCAGCTGGTGACGTATCGTTTGCCTTACATGGGTTCAGCGACGGATCTTCTTTAGGATACTCAGCAACTGTTTACTTGAGATCGGAAAATGCTCAAGGTGAAGCTACAGTTAGGCTTTTAATGGCAAAATCACGGGTAGCACCCATCAAAACAAAAATGACAATACCTCAGTTAGAACTAAGTGGAGCTACTATGCTGGCTAACTTACTGAAACACGTTTATTCATCTCTAATTGAACATTCATTTAAGTCTGTAGATATCTTCGGCTGGACTGATAGTACTATTGTACTCGGATGGCTGCGAATACCTCCTCATAAATTAGAGACCTTTCAAGGGAATAGAGTTTCACAAATTAATAGTACTAATTTGCCCATTAGATGGGCACATGTTCCAGGTAATTTAAATTGCGCGGACTTAGGGTGTAGGGGATCTTCAGCTTCTCAGCTCATAGATCATTCCCTCTGGTGGAGCCCTAAATGGCTTTGCCAGCCTAAAGAGACTTGGCCTAATGGCCACCATGATATTCCTTCAGATCTACCTGGTATTAGGTCAAGAATGGTGTGCAATACATCTACTACTATAGATAAAAGCTTGATAGATATATCGGACCTTCTAACTCGCTACAGTTCATTTGATAAGCTTATTAACGTAACGGCTTATGTACTTCGGTTTTTAAATAATTGCCGAAAGAAGCTTCACGCTTCTAATAGTCCTACAATAGCTTCATCAAATTTCGGCGATTCGTCTTCTGGGCATAAATGTTCAGGAAAACACAATAAATTATTGTCAGCTTCTCGGCCCTTTGATAACAAAAATATTTCGGTTTCGGAACGTCGTAAGTCGTTAACCTATTTGATTCGGATAGTACAAAACATAAACTTCGGAGATTATATATCAGCGTTACATTCGGCAAAACCAATTCGAGACTCGGCTCGAAAATTAAATTTGTTTTTTGATAAGGATAATCTGCTGCGCGTTGGAGGCCGGATACGGTACAGCAACCTACCGTATTCCGCTCGACACCCTATTTTACTTCCCGGCAAGCATGAGTTCACCGCGCTTTTAGTTCAGCATTACCATAAAACGTACTGCCATGTCGGCGCCAACACTCTGGCTGCCATTTTATCACGCAACTACTGGATCACATCTATGCGTCGGATAACTCGATCAATAACATTCAAATGTGTACAGTGCTTTAGAGCGCGACCTCGCAACGATCAGCCGTTTATGGCAGACTTACCACCCGATCGCGTTCGGGATACCCGAGCATTTGAAGGAGTTGGCACAGATTTTACAGGGTTCTTTCAAATAAAAAGTAGTACGTTTAAAAATGCACGGATCTTGAAATGCTACCTTTGCATCTTTGTTTGTTTAAGTTCGAAAGCTGTCCACTTGGAGGTCGTATCAGAACTATCCGTCGAAGCCTTTATAGCAGCCTTCACCAGGTTCGTCTCAAGAAGAGGACTTCCATCTTTAGTGCGTTCAGACTGTGGAACAAATTATGTTGGCACCGACAAATATCTTAAAGAATTATATGCCTTTTTGCGGGACCATAGTTCAGAGTTGGAGCGCGAATTAATCAAACGTAACATAACCTGGTTGTTTAACCCACCAAGCGCTTCAAATATGGGCGGCATCTTTGAAGCTGCGGTGAAATCCGCAAAAACTTGTATGTATCGTGTACTCTGTGATCGACGTCTCACGTTCGAGGAATTGCCTACCTTTTTTACCAAGGTTGAGGCAGTTATGAACTCACGACCACTTTGTCCCTTTAGTTCAGATCCTTCAGATCTCGAAGTTTTAACCCCGGGGCACTTTATCATTGGCCAACCCCTAGTAGCTTTGCCTGAGTACTCATTTCAGAACGTTAAAATAGATCGGTTGTCACGTTTCCAACAAATACAAAAGCTTACGCAACACTTCTGGCAAAGATGGCGTAACGAATATTTACATACCTTACAACAGCGTTCTAAATGGACCTCACATTCGGAATCTCCGAGCATTGATGATTTGGTCATAATCAAAGAGGATAACTATCCCCCCTTGCAATGGAAACGTGGGAGAATTGTTAGACTTTTACCCGGTCGAGACTCTATCATTCGCGTTGCTGAAGTTCGTACAAAGACTGGCACTCTACTCCGACCCGTATCCAAGTTATGTAAATTACCCATATAAATCCTTCTTATCTTGTTCTTTCTGGAGGGGGGGGGGGGAAGGTATGTTCACGCAAGAACGATGAAGATGCTTGTAACCGGAATTGTTCTCGTTTGGGAGCGCCTTATTGTCTGTGGTAAGATGGGTTCACTCGCAAGTGTGGTACACGCCAGGCAGAGCTGTCACTCATCCCTCGGCTTTAAAGGGTGCTAACGGTGTCGGTGACGGTCGAAACAGCTTAACGGAGCTCCGGAACCAAGGCAGTCGGCATCTTAATGTAAGTACAATTTCGATTATATGTATTTTTATCGGTTTTGCGTGTACTATTATATTTGGGGATTTGAACAAGGTAATACAGTCCATTTGCCACTGGCGATGCCAGCGTGAACAGATCCAATACCTAATAACACCCTACCTGGGGGCCAAGTGCGAATTCTTCACCAGCAGCATCTACTAACTTTGGCCCTTATGGCATCTGTTGTTTGCTGGCGGGCCACATCCTTAAAGGCCCTCTGCGAGTCCCTATATGCTCAGCAGCAGAGGGACAGTGGACCCACCAGCTCAACATCTCACTGGACCCATCATGACCGGAGCAAATGTGCCTTCCAGGGTTCCAGTACGAGGCTTCCAGTACGAGGTTGGAACTTCCTGTACGAGGCTGAAATTCTAGTACGAGGCTTCCAGTACAACACTACCGTACGACGCTGAACTCCGGCCGTCTCCTGAACTCCAGCACCCTTCGCGGCCTACTAACGTCTATACTGCACCTAGCTGGGACAACCTACCGGTGCGGCAGTGTTGAAGCTGAGCTACTGCACCGCAGCCCTGCTGCTGGGCATCAACTCTTTACCAGCGGACCGGAGATAAGTCCTACAACAAGGAAGCTTACTATTGCCATCCCTGTCTGAGATCCACGACCCTTCTTTTTATTATACTATATTTTGTAATTCTTCTCTCTTGTTTCTCTTCATGCTCCCTACTACCCAATTTAGGTAGGAAGACGAATTTTTTTTAGTCGGCTCTTACGACACTTTGGGCAGGCTTACAATCGCTCGCGCATCGATAGCTCAGCGTTTTGATGACGTCAGAACAAATTGTTCACTATATTCGGGAACTCTGACGTTACATTTAATACGAAGTAGTGCTTTGCCACACTAGACGGAACTTCCGTCGCCGAACTTCCGCGGCGGTCAATCCGTTCTATACGGTACCAGCCACACTGAATATTCAGTGGCAGATCATCAGTCGGCTGCCTGCGCTTATACGGTGTGGTCGTGAATTCGTGATGGATCCAATAGAAGTGATAGCTATTTATGAGGCATTAGAAGAAGAGAGAAGAAGAAAGCGTAAATATTGGGTTCATCCCTTAAATACTCTTCGACTAGAAATTGGGCAATTTCATACCCTGTATATGCAACTAAGACTTAATCCAGATAAAGCATTCGAATATTATCGTATGTCCATACAATCATTTGATGTATTGCTGAATTTAACTAAGGACTATATTACCAAGCAAAATACAAAACTTAGAACAGCTATACCTCCCGAAGAAAGGCTGACCGTTACATTAAGGTAAGATAAATATTAAGGAACTATATGAAATGAAACACATTATTGATTAATTACTAAGTATATTAACTTTTTATTGAAAAAAAAATCAACTTTTAATTTTTTATTGAATTAAATTGCTGCAACATTTCCTCTATTATCTCGATTAAGTGGACCTATTCTGAAATATTTGAGTTTCAATAGATTCAGGTGACTGTATGGTTGAATAGGAGCTTGCACTGTTGGAGCTTGCACTGTTTGTATTCGTAGTATATCCTTGGTACATCGGCGGTGACACATCTCCTGTAGGTATACTATGTGTTGTAGGTGATTGTTCGTATGTATAGCCATATTGTAAGAATACGTTTGATTATGAGACATGTTAAATGAGTTACGATATTTGATTTTATAAATCAAATTCATCACTTCGATTCTGAATTCACAATTTTGTCTTTCATTTAGGCTCTTAATTTGAGGAAGTAAAGAAAGTAAAAATTTCGTGTCGGCATCTTCTTCGGCTGCTTTAGGTGATTGTTGCTTTTTATTCATTGCTGTAATTAAACTCTGTTGAAAGGCTGCAATTTTAGGTTTTTTTTTCATTTGGGAGGTCCCTGAAACTTCTTCAATTTGAGGTGGAATAAAATTCTCAGTTACAGTTTCTTGTGCGTTTGCATTTCTCGGTTGAGTGTTTGTATTAGTTGATATTTCATCAAAAGAATTTTCATTTTGGTCATTATCACCTGCTGGAGCGCTTATGTTCCCCGAGACTCTTTCAGCACATCCAAAAATCGCAGCAATTCAATGTACGAGTTTTTACGTTTCTTAGGTGCAGCACTTCCACTTCTTGTATAATCTTGTTTTTTTTTTCTTTTACGTAATAATCTCTTAAGTGCTTCCATTTCTTTTGAAGTTCATCCACTGTAAAATTAAATAATATAAGTATCAACAAAATGTCAAAATAACTTAGCTTAGGGTGATATAGCTCCGATAGTGGCGCCCCCAATAGAAAATGATTAATTATAATTATTATAATTTATCTATACCACATATAGAAACTCCACTGGCGGGCAAACGTGATGATGCTGAACGTTTTTTTTGTTTGAGGTATTTGTCTACCGGAATGAATTTTAAAAGTTTATCTCACGATTTTTTGCTGGGAAGATCGACTGTTGCACAAATAATAAAAGAAACTTGTGAAGTAATTTGGAAAGTACTACAACCACTTGAAATGCCCGAGCCAAATAAGGAATCATTTTTAAAAGTGGCAGAAGAATTCTATAAATACGCAAATTTTCCAAACTGTTTAGGAGCTGTGGATGGTAAACATATAAGAATAATTAATCCTGACAACAGCGGATCTAACTATTTTAACTATAAAAAGTTTTTTTTCAATTGTTGTTATGGCAGCCGCAGATTCTAATTATTGCTTCATTTCTATCGATGTTGGATCTTTTGGAAAAGAAGCTGATAGTAATGTATTTAGAAGTTCAAATTTCGGACTGAAACTTTACCATGACATGTTAGACCTACCCGAGGATAAAATACTCCCCGGTACTACCGGCCCAGCACTACCATTTGTACTGGTAGCTGACGAGGCTTTCGCTTTACATAAACATGTTATGCGACCCTACCCCAATAAAACATTAGACATAGAAAAACGTACGTTTAACTACCGCCTATCTCGTGCAAGGCGTTATGTGGAATGTACTTTCGGCATATTGAGCAACAAGTGGAGAGTTCTTCATACGGCCATACTTGTTAACCCGGATTTTGCTACAGAGATAGTAAAAACAACATGTGTTCTTCATAACTTTGTACGGAGACGAGACGGTTTGAACTACAACGACGAATTGTTAACTTCTGATCTACCTACATTACCAAACTGTAATACATCTAGACCCTCTCATGCCATAAATTCGAGAGATTTATTTAAAAAATATTTTATGGAAGAAGGTAAACTAGAGTGGCAACACAACTTCATTTAGGTAAGGTGACTGATATAATCATTGTTAAATAGGTTTATATGAATGATAGTTTCAATTAGTACCTACATGCATACGAGTACTTATAATATGTTAAACCTAGGTATAGAAAATTAATAAAGTGATAAACTCACCAAGTTCTCGCTGTTTTGTTTCTATTTCACTATCCCAATTGTCGTAGAATATTTTCGCAATCTCTTCCCATGCTCGTTTCTTTGCAGTTCTATCCGGCTTTTCCCTAGAATCCCAAAGGCAAACTCTATTCTGCACTTCGATAATAAATCGTTCAGTGTCAAACATCCTGTGCGTGCGTCGTCACTGCGAGTTATCCGCTGAATGTGGCGCGATGCATACAAATACCTGTAATGCGACGTTGCCGATCTTACGCTAACGGAAGATCGGTGCGCGGACGACCGAGCAGACGCGGCGAGTGAGCGGTCCGCTCCGAGCGACGGATCGTCCGCGACGGAACGACCTATCTTCCGCGTAGTGTGCCCGCTATTTGTATTTTATATGCAATAACATGTATTGGCGTTCCGCAGCGGAAGTTCGGCGACGGAAGTTCCGTCTAGTGTGGCAAAGCACTTACTGTTCCAGCGACAAATCCGTCATGTTTATCGATCTTAAAAAAGTTATTTTCTAGCAGCAGATTTAAATTTGATTTTGGGTATTTTACGAAAACAATGTGTTTAATTAATGTGTAAATTACGTGTAATGATTTTATTTCTATTATTATATAAAATAAATGCAGCAAAATTATTCACGAGTAAAACTAAAAAAGTAACAGATAGCTGTTGTGCAGCTCACAATAAAATATCGTAAAACTATGGTAAAACCGTTCCATAACATCGTAGTTCGGGAGAGTGCGAGCGGGATAATGGTATATGATAAACATCCTGTATCTCGCTTGCACATCCGTGATACATATTTCATTAGTTCTATAAGTAGGATCAAACCAATATTGCCTGACGCGATTGTGGGTCGGTGATAGTTCGTGACTGTGAATGATTATTTTAAGCATGAAACAAAACGCTCCTTTTTATGATGGTTTCGTAAAAGGTGGGAGTTGGCCCTTACAGAGCCAACTCTCCCCTCTTGTAGTAATAATAACTTAATCTTACTGCTAAATTTTAAACCCCCAAGTCAATTAAGCAAGCTTACAATCGGTAATGGCAAATCGCTTTTGTTTTGATGACGTCAATACAAATTGTTCACTTTATTCACGAACTCTGACGTTATAAATATTATTGTTACAACGACAAATCCATCATGTTTATCCATCTTAAAAAAGTTATTTTCTAGCAGTGGATTTAAACTTGATTTTGACTATTTTACGATAATATGGGTTTAATTAATGTGTAAATTACGTACAATGTGTTTATTTCTAGTATACATTAAAATAATTGCAGCAAAAATATTTGATGACTGAAACTATAAAAAGCTACAGACTGTTGTTATGCAGTAACAATAGAATGTCGTAAAACTATGGTAAAACCGTTCCATAACATCGTAGTTCGGGAGAGTGCGAGCGGGATAACGGTATATGATAAACATCTTGTTTTTTGTTCTTTAAGTAGGATCAAACCAACATTGCTTGACGCGATTGTGGGTCGGTGATAATTCTTGACTGCGAATGATTATTTAAAACTTGAAACAAAACGCTCCATTTTATGATAGTTTCGTAAAAGGTGGGAGTTGGCCCCAGCTATCCCATTCATGCATTAGTCCCTTTATGTTTTATCTATGGGCAATTAAAATCTTACCACAGTTTATATAAGAATACCGAAAAATAGCCCTTAGAAAGTAATATTTACCAAAGATTATATTTATTTACTTTCTATTCTAAATACATAAATAAATACCGTTTTATGTTTTATGTAGGGATAAACAGAAAATAATTATGAATAACAATAATTTCACTGTAAGCTAACACATTATTGATGTAACCATGTCTTCAGAAGTGCTCAAATTCGACATAAATCTATGTCGGTGTTGTCACTCCGAAGGAAAGTTTAAAAATATATACTCGCCGCAGTATGAGATGGATGTTGAATTTAATTCGAAGAAAATGTGTGTTACACCCTTCGTATACGCTGATATAATACGGGAGTGCTACAACATAGAGGTAAAATACTCTCCCTTTATCATAATATATTTTTAGAAAGTACATAATGTTGTAACAGAGCACTTCTAGATAACTAGGTATTAATTCGAGAAACAAAATAACAAACATACAATATGTAATAGGCGTGAAGTGTAGATATGTACATAGACAGGGTATGTTTTTGGTCTCATGTAATATAGGGCAAGCCTATTGATATGTGAAGAATTATTAGGCTTAGAACTGCTACTGCAATATTCACTGTCAGTAAAACTCTAACTGACTGATCTGAGGATATAATCAAACCCAAGTCCTCGAGATTCAAACTATATTATTTTATTAAACTACCTTATTTAAACTACCACAAAATAAGAATACCAAGCCATCATTTTAAGCCTGTCAGTTCTAACCATATACAACAATAAAAAAAAACATTATCACAAAGTGTAGGGCATTAGTATATTATTATTGGTACTCTTTTATGCTAAAACGGTAGAAACAATTGGTACAAAAATTGGAATACTGTTTATC
Source organism: Plagodis pulveraria (assembly GCA_963890685.1). Lineage (NCBI taxonomy): Eukaryota > Metazoa > Arthropoda > Insecta > Lepidoptera > Geometridae > Plagodis > Plagodis pulveraria. The sequence continues at coordinate 7,005,977 of OY982976.1, read as the reverse complement.
ACTTTAATTACTTTTCATCAAATTTTACCTGAGGCGCAAATAGCAGAACATATTCTTAAATTATCTTGAACTTAATTAAAATTTATTTAACATAAGTATTTGTAAATTTTTTAATCAAATTACATTATCATATCATAGTGCATATTACCTATCTAGTGAAATGTTTTAAAATTTTCTTGAACTTTTAAGTTATTTTGGTAAAAGTATTGAGAATAATCAAATACCATCTTTATATTACGTCTTAATTTCAGCTGATACCTGTAATGGAACCGTACCAGCAGATTGTGAGTACAATATGCAACAGCTGCATCATAAAGCTAAAAGATGCCAACATCTTCAAGGAGCAGGTGCTGAGGTGTGAGGCTGAGTTTCGGAGACGATATTACGAGCATATGGAGAAAGGTACACAGCTCACACAATCACTGGAATGTATACATGTAAATTATCCCTATGCTTGAAAGGCGGGTAACAATGTAAGATGTTTGATGGTCAAAGATAAGTAGAAGATACAAGAGTAACTCTTTTTATTTCCGTTAGCCCTGGACTACTATGAAGTTAACTGTGCATAAAGAGTCCTCTTGAGCAGTCCATGCATTTTCCAAGTTTTTCATTAACTAAACATGTAACCCTCAAATCCACATACCCCAATATATCACAGATACCATACAAAAATTACATTTTCATCCATTTATTTTGAGTAGACTGACTAGCAAACTGTTTGTGTTGGGGGGTTTGCCATGATCCCCACACTTGGCTGGTGGCTTGGGGATTGCAGTGTAAGATAGCAGTTCTTCAGAAAGTGTTGCGGATCACCTTTTTTAGATTTTTCCTTTTACAACTCCCACAGAAAGAAATAGGGTGGTAATTTTAGCCACGGCAGAAAAGGGGGTTTATGGTTGATTAAACTAAAAATATATAGTGATGGCAGATTACAGAGCATGATTTAGCTCATTCCATATTATATTGGTCCTCTGCTGAACACAGCTTCCCCCATTATGGGGGTGGGTTTGCCATAATCCCCACACTTGGCAGATGTCTTGGGTATCGCAGTGCCTGTGGGGTGCCAGGCTAGAATGTTACCCCTCCATCTCTACAATGTGGGTGTTGTAAGAGGTGAATAAGGGTAACTCAACAGATGGTGGGCCGCAGTGCTTTCTGAGGAATTGAAGCAAGAAGTACTGTTTAAGCTATAAATAGTTTAAGAGAGTTTTGAAGCTTTGACTTGGGTTTATGTCGAGCCATCTATTGGACGGCAATCCACTTAGGAAATCCTCGCTGCCTTTTAGTTAGTATAAGATTTATTTTAAATTAACCAAATGGCGAGGCTTTTGTATAGGAGTTCTTTGTTCAACTGTGGACATCTTGAAGATGAATGAATCAAAAGATGATGAAGATTTATTTCTGATTTAAGAGTTTTGATGTAGTAAAGAGACCTAATTTGCACTCAATAACACCCTACTACATGTCGAAATGACTAATGGCATGTTGCTTATATGGCGCATTTTCCCTTTCGTCGCGTTTTACTGTTATTTAATAGGGGAATAGGAATATTTGAACCGTTTAAAGTTGTTTAATTATTATGTGTAATAATCGCGAAAACCTAAGACAACATTATTGTAATTATTTGTTTATATTATGTCTAATATATGTAGATGCATATTTAAGTAATTTGTTATATATGTGTTATTTATGTATGTATAACGTTAGTATATTTATATATATTTATTTATTATGTATATATGTAGGTATTTATTTATCATTTATCACATATTAGATTTATGTATCTGAATTTAAGTATCTAACATTCATTTATTGTTCACAACCGTCTACCTTCTCCCTTATTTCTGTCCATCCAAAGGTTGTCTGGTAGAAATCGCTACATAGCGTCATTGTAGTGTGACCGCCCATTGTACTGCCATAGGATAATTAGTGTTAATCAGTGTAATTTACTTTTACTTGGTAAACAATAAAGAATTTTTGTATTTTATTGTGTTGTAATATGGTACAGTCGTAGATTCTCAAACAGGAATTTTGTATTTCAGTGATCCTTCATTAAACAATTTAATTTTGCGTTTCAGATTTCGATGTGAAATTGAATATCAAACAAGAAATATTAGAAAATAAAGGTCAGGTCAGGTTGTTAGATAATGTTTTGACCATTACGATAATTCTTTTTCTCATTTCGTAAATAACTCCAATAAAGATATTGATTGGAATAGGATTGAAATTGCTGCAGCGATGGTGTAATCGCAATCAGTTTTTTTAACTGAAAGAAAACTCTTTTTTCTGTTATTGTGATGGAACAAGCCCTAGGTCCACCTGATGTTAAATGGACTAACCTCTGCCTATAACAGATGCATTTCGTCAAAGACGAATAATTCAGACAGAACACACCGTTAGGTGCTTGGCGACAGATTTTCTACTTGAGGGTGGTAGCTAGCCGGGCATTCGCAAAATGCAACACCATGCGGTGAAGCTCAAGCCCGCGGCGGGATTCGAACCATAGACCTGCTGCACGGCAGTCCGTAGCCAATGCCACTGAGCCATCACTGCTTCAAAACTTACTAACACAAAACTAGTAACTTATATCGATAATGTGAATTAACTTCCCTCTTAATAAGATTTTGCTAATTTATTGTTATATTTTTTATACGTACATAAATAAATTATTAAGATGTTATTATTACAAGCGTAATTTGGGTTCAAGAAAATTTTATAGGATTTTGTTGTGGAATCAACTTGACTTAACTATGGTAAGTTAATTACATTAATTTTAATCTTACCTAGATTAAAATTAATGTAATTAACTTACTGCTATAAACTAAATCAACAAACCATCATATCAACAAATCAGACATGTAAGGATCATAGTAAGTGGAAATCCGTGGTCTCTGCCTACCCCTACGGGAAAGAGGCGTGATTTTATGTATGTATGTATAAACTAAATATATTTTGTTAAAATAACGTCAAGTTTTTATTATGATGGATACGTTAGCCTTTGACCACTATCATCTGATGGTAGGTGATGATGTGGTCGAAGATGTTGTTCAGGCTAACCTAGAATTACTGGCACTCAAGAATAGCCGAAACACACCGTTAGATGCTTGGCGAAGATTTTCTACTAGAGGGTGGTAGCTAGCCAGGCGGGCATTCGCAAAATACCCTACCACCATGCTATAACGACTGCCATCCTAAGACTACAACCGGGACCGACGCGACGGCTTAACGTGCCCTCCGAAGCACGTGCACGCTCAGTAGTAATATCACTAGTGGTCATCCATCGCAACTCATGACCGCGGCAGACGTACAAAATTATATAAATATGATACAAAATTACAAATATACGCGAAGAAAAATTTAAGTCATGTGCGGGATTCGAACCCGCAATGACTTAAGAAGACGTTGCATAACTTAGCTGATCGGTTAAAAACATCTAAGTTAACTTCGCTACGACAGCTTAAAAAAAGTAAAGCTATTTACCACTTAATGTATTTTTTTCAAAAATCTCAATTGGACAGTTACTGCAAAACGTTCCAATCCACAAACATAACATTTTGAGAAAATCGTGCTTAATGTGAGGTAGTGCTTGTGGATTGGGCTACTAAGTCATGATTTAATTTAAAGAACAATAGTAGGGTTAACATATCTTGTCAGTCAGAAAATATGAATCACTAGATTAGTTTGGTATTCAGAACTTAATTGTTACATGATTGTGGTTTGGAACGGTTTTCAGGAACTACGTCCAATTTATAAAACGAGAGGGGTAATTTCAGAGTCAAATCTATTTTGCAGTGTTTGGTGATGTTGAAGATGCAGTGCCTCAAGATGATTCCGGTGATTGTATTAATATAAACATCCAAGAAGATGCTCTTGCTGACACGAAGGTCAAAATTGAAGGTAATCTTTATAGCACCACCAACTTAACTGTGCAGTTCGCGAGGGCGCTGCTGGTCAAGGAAGTCAACTTCAAACTGTCACAATTTGAAGGAATGTTGTAGTTCTTTTTTCTGCCGCCTGAACAGATAAGTTGGTGGGACTGTATTTTATTTAATTTTCCTTTATTACAAAATCCAGAGATCTTAAAAAAAACATAAATTTGCTTATTAACTATATCTTACATCTAATAACAGATTTACTTTATTTACATTATATACTTATAGAGAGCATATATATATTATTATATAATTGTGTGATTGCGTGTAAGAAGGTGTACGTGTAGGGTGTCTGCATGTGTGTGTAACCTATTTATCTGCAATTAAACAATTAATTTATTAATCACAAAATTTTTAAATTGCCCATTATCTTGAGATAATGAATAGATTCAGGCATTACTTTGCGGAAATTCAACAAATATTTTAAAAGTAATCTAAGAAAAAACTAAATGAATATTTTAATAAAACACTTAAAAATATATCTAGTGACAATTCCGCCTAATTTTCCTGTTAACCCAACATGACGTCACAAACGCCACGCAGTCAAACTGGAAGAATTTTCGACGCGTTTCGTTTCTACACTAAGCAGTCAGACTAGTCGCGATCGTGCGCTCACAGAGTCAAGACCCCTGAGGATGCTTCGTGTAGAATCGAAACGCGTCGCAAATTTTTCCAGTTTGATTGCGTGGCGTTCGTGACGATGGCTTAACAGGAAAATTATAATGATTTATTAAAATGTTGATTTAGTTTATTCTTAGAATACTTTTAAAATAATTGTTATTATTGAAGGTAATCTAATTGAAAAGAAAACCGATACATTTTATAGTTTTCAATTCTGGAATTGTAAAAAAGTACAACCTCGCAATGATGGCCGAGCTTATAATGTGGACTTTACAAAATTACGAGAGGAAAAATTGTTATTATGTGCAGGGTTCGAAGCGCCGTCCACCCCCTACATCCGGGCATATTGCAAGCATAACAATATTAAAATTATAAGGTTGCGTCATTATTTACAAGTATAAAACCAATTGCAAAATTGGTCTTGTTTGTAGTACAACGTAAGCTGAATTACAGGGCGTCAAGTGTGCTAATCAATATGAATCTTTAATGGACTCGGCCTGGTCAATTTTGACAGTGTTGGTAGTCTACTAACTTCATATCGTTCATATTGAGTCAATCACGGTTTAATATGAAAACGAAACGAAATAATAAAATAATAACATATAATATCGAAATTGTTTTCTTAATTACCTTAATCTTCTCTTTTTATTTTTTGTTAGCAATATCGTCAAACCAGCCTAGATTCATCATAGATTCGTAAGTAAGGGATCAGCAAACTACCGATTCTGTCTTGTATTAATCTTGAATGAATCTATGCTGAATATGAACATGTAATTAGCAGACTTGGCCCCCAAGTGTCGCTCCTCCATACGATGGTTGAACTGGAGCAAAAATTGGAGTTATGAGTCATTGTCATGTTAGCTCAGTCGGTATGAGCATACCCTGGCTGTAGGGGATGGACATGGGTTCGAATCCTGCACATACTTTTTCTCTCGTAAATTTGTAATTTTTTATTGTGGTATGCTATATGCTTCCTTAGTTGCCTCTTCCCATATGTATCGTACATATGGGAAGAGATGGGGTTGATATTCTAGCCTTTAATCCCACGCGTCAGTGGTAAATACTGTACCTACAATAAATTTTAAAACTTGATCGCTTATAGGAGTTAGTAGTTGCAATAATACTTAGAGTATTTGGAAGAGCGCGCCTTCGTGTGTGAAAGGAAAAATCTGTAAATCTTTTCTTCTTAAAAATGGTATGTTGTCAACATCTCTAAAAAGTATCCAGAAAGTGAACTCTACCAGATACTTATTCACAACTGTCCAGTAAGTAAGTATGTAATTTACTTACTGGACAGTAACAGCCTTACTTATAAACGCTACTTAAATTTTAAACATTACTTAGCCGCTGATTAGCAAATCTTCTTACTCATAAACGCTACATAACTTTATCCAGTACCTAAGTACTGCTTAAATCAGCTGTCAATTTAAACACCGTCCCACCCTTGTTTAAATATTTAAGTAGCAAGATGGCGCCCATATTTCTGATCAGCTGATTTAGTTACAGACCCACCAACTTATCTGTTCAGGTGGCAGAAAAAAGAACTACAACATTCCTTCAAATTGTGACAGTTCGTAGTAGATTTCCTTGACCAGTAGCGCCCTCGAAAACTGCACAGTTAAGTTGGTGGTACTATACAAAGAAAAGTATTATATTTACTTTTTAATTTCGAGATATTTAGCACTAGATACATGCTATTTGGCCATTTAGGTCATTCATAATACTTTTTAGTACAATGTTGTCAGTTTAAAATACGTTCGACCTCATTATCCATTGCTTAGCTAAACAGGTGCTATGTAGCGTTTATAAGTAAGAAATATTTAAGCATTACTTAAACACTGTTTAGTTATCCATTACTTAGCAACTACATAGCGATGTTTTTATAAGTCAGGGGGTAAGTCTACATCTGTAGATCTGCTTAGAAAAAAAAACATGGCACCAGACACAGATAAGAATGTGGCCATCATAAGATGGTTATAGGAGGAAAATTCCAAATATATATCTATTTCTCTTTTTGGGATGATATTTTATGAGATAGATATATTTTTAGATCCTTAAACAGCCATTTTATAGTCTGTGACACTTAACGCGTCGCAGAAAAAGTATGCATGTTGCGTTTTGTACTTAGTAATGTTGTAGAAGTATAGTGGTGTGGGATTCTATGTTTGTATTTAGTAATGTCAATATTATTAATTATGTTGGATTAACTTTCCTTTCTAAAATTAACATGGATTTTCAAACAATAATTTATATATTTTTACTAAATCATTAATGTAATGTAAAAATAGAACAATGTGGAAAACTAAACGCAAATCAGTAATTACCCTAAAATGAATGTAAAATAATTTGTTGTGAAACATTCTTTCATTTTTGAGAAAAGCATTATACAAGCCTCAACCAGTAAGAAAGCCATCCTGGCCTCCTATATAACCGGACCTCACCTGCGGTCCGGTTAACTCATACTTAGCCAGGAAGGCTTACTTACTGGATTCTGCAGTAATGTACTATTTTTGTGTTGTTGTTTGTATAAAAGTGAATAATATTTTCAGTGACAGATATAACGTATAAACCTAAGACACAATGTAAAATAACCAAAACAAAGCTTCGTGCGGCACAAAATGCAAAACCGAAGAGGAAAGTTAGACGGCCGTCAAAGACGCCTGCACCTTCGAAAGAAGATGAAGCATTAGATGTTCACAAGGGTAAGTAGTCTTTTTTATATATACTTATATATTCTTTTTTATGTTATTGTAACGGATCAAGCTCGAGGCCCACCTGATGTTATGCGGACTAACCGCGGTCTATAACAGATGCATTTCGTCACAAGTCACGAATTGCACTGCGCTTGTCACCTTGAGACATAGTCGTTAAGTCTCATGTGCCTGTAATTTCACTCACTCTCAAGGACTGCTGCCTCCTACCTGAATACAACGATAGGTGCTTGGCGACAGATTTTCTACTAGAAGGTGGTAGTTAGCCAGGCGGGCAATCGCAGAATGCCCTTCCACCATGTGTTGAAGCTCAAGCCGGCGGTGGGGAAAGAACCGGGGACCTGCGGCACGGCAGTCCATAGCTATTGCCATCATTGCTTCAATAACTTTTTCAATTAAAAATATTATTTCAGATAGCAATGCCACATCAATATTAGGAACCGATAAATCAAAGATAAGCAAGACGAAAATGAAAGCGAAGATTAAAATCAAACGTACAAAGAAGGGAAGAACAAAACAAGGGGAAGAGACAAATTTGGTTAAAGGTTTGTAAGACTCCATCCCATATTTTGACTATGAGCTGGTACTAATAATAAGTTTTGACTGGACCGCCTGCCTGACGCTAACCTTCCCTTGTTATTCTCGTTGCTAATAAGGACCCTAAAATATGGTAGCCAGATAACTTTTTAAACCCCTAGTAGTATGTCTGTTTGGTAATATTTTGTATAAATTTATTTTCCTGTTAGTTTTTTTTGTGTTATTGTGACGGAACAAGCCCAAGTAACTTCTGATGTTAAGTTGACTTACCTCTGCCTATAACAGACGCATTTCGTCAACGAGGAATTGCACTGTGCCCGTCACACTGAGAGGTACAGTTGTGAAGACTCATGTGCCTGTAATTTTACTGGCTCTCAAGGACTGCCGGAACACACTGTTAGGTGCTTGGCGACAGATTTTCTACTTGAGGGTGGGCGGGCATTCACAAAATGCCCTTCCACCATGCGGTGAAGCTCAAGCCCGCGCCGGGATTTGAACCATGGACCTGCTGCGCGGCAGTCTATAGCCAATGCCACTAAGCCATCACTGCTTCAAAAGTCACTGAGTATCGTAAGAGGTGGCGAAGGAAAAATACCAACTGCAATCTCCAAGACGCCTGCCAAGCATGGGAATTATGGCAAACCTGCCGCCCTCTCCCTTTACTGGAGAGGCATTTTTTCAAGGGTGGACATATATAAGCAACGGCTGTAGAAGAAGAGAAGATAAAAGAGTCATCTTTATCATAATCTATACTAATATTATAAAGAGGAAAGACCCGTCTGTCTTGAGAGTCTTGCTGCTCATTAGTTGCAGTATCTAAGTGAATGATCTGATGGAAGATCTGGAACAGGATCTCAAGGATAGCTGTCTTAACGGATCATAAGTTAGGTTCGTGATATATTTTCTATTCAAGTATAGAAAATATATCACGAACCTAACTTATGATCCGTTAAGACAGCTATCCTTGAGATCCTGTTCCAGGGTGGTAGCTAGACAGGCGAGGGATTAAATAATAACTGCTACTTTTTTACCACAATACCACCTGATGGTTAGTGATGATGTGTTTGAAGGTAAACAACCTTAACCTATAGTGGCTTTAAAGGACCAATGGTTTGTTTAAGACCCTATGGTCTTAAACAAACCATTGGGCGCTTGGCGACAGACTTTCTACTTGCGATTTGTAGCTATCCAAGTGGATATTCGCAAAATGCGACGGTGACTGCGAGTTTTTAACTATGTCCCCTATTTTTATATTGTTATGTTTGCAATAACGCCTGCTCGGCGGATACTTTACAAAACTAAAATTTATGAGAGAAAATACCATAGTCATGTGCGGGATCGAACCCGCGTCTATCCACCCCTATAGCCGGGGTATGCTCTGACCGCTTGAGCTAACATGACAATGACTCATAACTCCAATTTTTCCTCTCGTTCTTTATTTAACCATTGTGTTGGGATAGAGCGACACCTTTAGTTCAAATTACGTTGTACTACAAACAAGACCTATTTTGCAATTGGTTTTAAACTTGTAAATGATGACGCAACCTTATAATTTTAATAGTTATGTTTGCAATAACGCCTGCTCGGTGGCTTACATTACACTTAGTAATCCAGGAGTTATGAGTCATTGTCATGTTAGCTCAAGCGGTCGGACCATACCCCGGCTGTAGGGGTGGATGGACGCGGGTTCGAGTCCCGCACATGACTATAATATTTTCTCTCGTAAATTTGTTATTTTGTAATATATCCCCTATGTTCACTGTAATTGTCACTGGGCCAACAAATGTTTAAAACTATGCAAAAAAAAGTCATACACTAAAATACTCGGAACGTTCTTTCAGGCAAAGTTATTAGCAGATCTCGCATCTTCTTTATGAGAGAAAACATAGACTTCAAAAAAGTTGGCGACCAGGTACAATGTTGCCGGTGTGATCTAACAACATCAAACAGGAATAATCTCAGACACCATGTCAAATTCAAACACTTGGATTACTCAAGATATACGTGCCCAGTCTGCTCAGGAAAGTTCACGAACCCCAGCTCCTTCATAAAACATAAATTCTTAGAGCATAATATAGACGATAGGTCTACATGCAACGCATGTGACCGCACATTCTATTCAAAAAATCAACTCAACAACCACATAAATTGCTTCCATATGTTAGGAGCGAAGAACAAGTGCACAGAATGCGACTATGAAACCTACACCGTTGACCGTTTGCGTAAACATATGACAAAACATGAAGCTGTTAAAGATTTCCACTGTAAATATTGTCAGAAGTCGTTTCTAAGGAAGAGTACTTTGGATATCCACGAAAGGATACACACGGGTGATAAGAGGAAAGTGTGCAAAGTGTGCAGTGAAGCTTTTGTGCAGAAAGCTAGTTTGAACTATCATATGGCGAGGTATCACCCGGGGGTTGACTTCTAAAGTATAAACAACTTTATTGAATGTTGCGCTGGTAGAACATGATTTTTGATAATGATGCAGTTCTGTAAGATGATACATATATGGGTGATGACTGACAATTTTGAGCAGAAAACTAGTTGGAACTAACTATAGTATGGAGAGATATCACCCAGGTGTTGACGTTGACGTTTAATGGTTCATTGGAAGAACATAATATTTGATAATTAATGCTGCAATTCTGTGAGATGATACAAATACGAGTGGTGACTGAAGATTTTGTGCAGAAAGCTTGTTTGGACTATCATATGGTGAGATATCACCCGGGAGTTGACTTCTAAAGTGACATTTTATGTTTCATTGCAAGAACATAATATATAATAATTAATGTTGCAGTTCTGTGAGATGATGATACATATACGGGTGTTGACTGAAGATTTTGTGCAGAAAGCTAGTTTAAACTATCATATGGCGAGGTATCACCCGGGAGTTGACTTCTAAAGTGACATTTTATGTTTCATTGCAAGAACATAATATATAATAATTAATGTTGCAGTTCTGTGAGATGATGATACATATACGGGTGATGACTGAAGATTTTGTGCAGAAAGCTAGTTTAAACTATCATATGGCGAGGTATCACCCGGGAGTTGACTTCTAAAGTGACATTTTATGTTTCATTGCAAGAACATAATATATAATAATTAATGTTGCAGTTCTGTGAGATGATGATGCATATACGGGTGATGACTGAAGATTTTGTGCAGAAAGCTAGTTTAAACTATCATATGGCGAGGTATCACCCGGGAGTTGACTTCTAAAGTGACATTATTATTATTGTTTCATTGGAAGACATAATGTATGAGAATTAATGTTGCATATGTGTGAGATGATACATATATGGGTGATGACTGAAGATTTTGTGCAGAAAGCTAGTTTGAACTATAATATGGCAAAGTATCATCCAGATGTTGATTTTTCAAGTATCATTTCATGTTTTATTGAAAGTACATTACATATGAGAATAAATATTGCAGTTATATGAGATGATACATATACGGATGATGACTGAAGATTTTGTGCAGAAAGCTAGTTTTAACTATCATATGGCATGGTATCACCCAGGTGTTGACTTCTATAATAACATTTAATGTTTATTGGAAATATACTCAACTAAAATAAAGTTGCACTTCGGTTAGAAGATAAGTAAACGAAAATGTATGGTGAAGATTTTTTGCAGAAAGCTAATTCGAACTATCAAATGGCAAAGGTAATCACCCAGAAGTTGATTTTTCAAGTGCTTAATTGGAAGTCATCTATGATACAAATAAATACGGGTGTTAGAAGTGAAGTGTGGAGTGAAGATTTTTGGCAGAAATTTAGTTTACAACATGGCAAGGTTGATTTATAAAATGAGGTTGATTTCTAAAATGGTTGGGGTTGTGGCGATGGATCTTATCCCAGTGTATTACCTGTCTAAATAGATGTAATGTATCTAATAACCAAGATAAAGCTACCACTATTTATTAACACATTATAAGAACAATAGCATTTGAAGTCTGCAACTACATTAATAATCACGCGCCTATAATACAAACCACATCATAATGATGGAACGTGGATGTTTCAACACCTCTTCCCACCCATTGGGGGATATACAGGAGTGATGATTTGTCTTTTACACTGACCTGAATATTGCGTTAAATAATTTGTTATTATGTAATATACTGAAAATATTTTTCACTTCCCATGCTCGTTAAGTTTTTGTTTATTCTCGGTGTAAGCGGATTAAAACGACTTTTTATGCTCCAGTGCTTAAAAGTCTGTTTTTAAGCACAAGTGCATAAAATGGGGCTTTTTTATTGTTCAAAGAGGTTCAGTTCGTGATAGATGTTATGTAAGAAGTTTGCAAGGGTATTATATAATACCCATAAATTAGGGATATTATTACAGACCCGGATTTGTTTTTCTATTATTATTCTTCAAATATCAGTGTTAATTTTATTTAAAGATGTATGTATTAGTAATATCATTGTTTAATTTCCTTGCAATTCAAGTGAAAACTCGTGCATATAACTGAGTGTATAACTCGTGCATAAAACTCTAACAGCCTTACTTATAAACGCTACTTAAATTTTAAACATTACTTAGCCGCTGATTAGCAAAATTTCTTACTCATAAACGCTACATAACTTTATCCAGTACCTAAGTACTGCTTAAATAAGCTGTCAATTTAAACACCGTCCCACCCTTGTTTAAATTTTAAGTAACAAGATGGCGCCCATATTTCGGATCAGCTGATTTAGTTACAGACCCACCAACTTATCTGTTCAGGTGGCAGAAAAAAGAACTACAACATTCCTTCAAATTGTGACAGTTCGTAGTTGATTTCCTTGACCAGTAGCGCCCTCGAAAACTGCACAGTTAAGTTGGTGGTACTACACAAAGAAAAGTATTATATTTACTTTTTAATTTCAAGATATTTAGCACTAGATACATGCTATTTGGCCATTTAGGTCATTCATAATACTTTTTAGTACAATGTTGTCAGTTTAAAATACGTTCGACCTCATTATCCATTGCTTAGCTAAACAGGTGCTATGTAGCGTTTATAAGTAAGAAATATTTAAGCATTACTTAAACACTGTTTAGTTATCCATTACTTAGCAACTACATAGCGATGTTTTTATAAGTAAGGGGGTAGGTGTATAGCTCGTGCATAGAACTTCGAAACTCTTTTTAGACTCGACCTAAATGTCAACATAAAAATGTAAGACGTCTCAGGTAAAATGTTTTTATATGTAATAGTCCAACAGAGAGAAAACTATATCTAAGAGTGAAGAATTGAAGTTAATAACTATATAATTGTTATTATGTAATAAAGATATTTAAGTTGGTACATTGTGGTTCATATTATTTTAAGTTTGTAATTTCAGTATTATTCGTAATACTAAAAGGTATGGGCGAGGCTGGTTCACATCGCATTTTAGCTTATTTTTTAGCTCGCAAAGCACGGAATACCTAATATTTTTCACCTACAAAACATCTCTCTTTCTATCGCATAACTCTGATCTCTTCTGATGCGGCACGCACTGTAGAATAATCCCGCCCGGCGTGAGCCATACTTGATAGGGTATCTTCACACGGAAGAGGGTGAGAGGGTGTCTGAGCCCCCAATAAAAAAAACATATGATTAATTTTTTTTAAATCGGCGATATGCCTTAGTAACAAATTACTACGAACTATATACAACACTACAGCTACTACAATAAAAGCATTTAGATACCCATAAGTCATTGCAGACTCGTAGGCAGTCCAAATGCTCCAGCCCACTACCAGTTGGCAGCGTGCCCAGCATGCATAAGTTTTAAATATTCCACCATTTTGGTAGGTATTGGTGTACGCAGTTTCAAGGTTTTTCAAGGAGGTTACTAATTTTCTATTATATAACCTTTTTCGCGACCGTAGCTAGCAAGACGACGAATGTTTAGTAGTTTTAATTCCTAACGCCTCTTTGCGATGTTTGACTCAAAGCATAGAACATATAATAATACTACGTATAGAATGGACACTCCTCTCCCCCCACCAAAACGAGTCTTCCTCACCCCGCCACCGATTCTGAGCTGTCGCTGAGCTGACCTGAGTACGGGACGCGCAACTCGTGCGCGATGACGTGACGACGAAGCGTGTCGATTTTACGAGAATTTTAAAAGTTGAGTACTCTTGTGCTGTTTACGGTTGCTTATCAACTAAACGAGAAAAGGATTGTTTGTTGTGAATAATGATTTTTTATTGTACGAGAAGAACATAAATTACCTATTATTGTGATTGTAATTATTATCATTACTTGTATAAAATGTGAACTTGGAATGATACTCTTTGTATAGTGTAGGTATCTATTATTGTAAAAGTAATGGAGTGAAATGTGAAGTAATGTTACCCTCGGTTGTGTGTTGCATATACCTACGTCGTACATGGAGTTGGATTGTTGTGCTTGTAAATGTTTCTGAAGGTAGGCAAGGTACGCATAACCTACGAAATCTAATAAGTCACAATAACAGCATAAAAAGATTGTTAGGTAGGTAAATACAACAATTATTCATACGATGACAACCTTAGACTTCACACACACATTTACGCGTGTACAAAAACAACACTTGCAGTGTCTGTGTAATAGGTAGTTAGAACGGGGCTTTTGTATAGAGAATGAGTCGAGTGTCCAGGCTGTGCTCAAAGTAAGTACCTTAAGTAGTGTATCATCGTCTTACGCTATATTTTATTTTAAGTTCCAGACATAGTTTAGTTATGATATCAATTACACGACCGATCCAGAGTACCTAATCTTGAATGTATAACTGCTTGCGACTCGCGGTATGGCCACATATTACATAACACGGAAGCGGATATCCAAAGGCTTCTTGTCGCGCCGTAGGACTGTGGCAGTGGTAATAATAAATCTTCTAAAAAGCTTGGTGTGCTCGGAAAGGCGAGGCGGTACTTTACATCGGCCCATCACCTGCAACTTTATAAGGCTCAGGTTCGGCCTCACATGGAGTACTGTTCTCACCTCTGGGCGGGAGCTCCCCGGTACCAGCTTCTTCCATTTCACCGCATTCAACGAACGACTCGAATCGTTGAAGATCAAGTTCTCTCCGACCGGCTCGACCCTTTGGCACTACGTAGAGATGTTGGATCACTCTGCACCTTTACCGCATCTATCACGGGGATTGTTCTGAGGAACTATTCGATTTACTACCTGCAGCTCAATTTCGCCATCGGACGTCCTGCAGGACAGGACGCAACATCTCAAACGAGGATAGTAAACCAGTGCAGGTAAGCCGGCTGGCATACTCTCCCCCACACGCAGCTGGGCACTCGTGGAGATTCGCGCTTTACGTTCGAAAATTGTATATTATCAATTGTGTATTTTGAATACACCATTTTCGAACGTAAAGCGCGTGTAATCTCTACGAGTGCCCAGATGCGTGTGGGAGAGAGTATGCCGGCCGGATTACCTGCACTGGTCGACTATCCTCGTTTGAGATGTCGCGTCTAGTATATAAAGGTCAATGCTACCTTACCCTATTCCTATATGCAGCACCGTAGAGTTCATTGTCTGCCACAGTGAGCAAGTCCACTGAACAAGTAATATGTGTGCACCACAAAGCAAAATTAAGTGATGCACAAGTACCTATTCTGTTTGTTTTAAATAACCGGCTGTACTCACGCGTATTGGTCGAGATTGTCGACCTAGGTTTCGGACAAAGTTCAGTAGATTCGCATGGTGGAAGGGCATTTTGCGAATGCCCGCCTGGCTAGCGACCACCCTCAAGTAGAAAATCTGTCGCCAAGCACCTAACGGTGTGTTCCGGCAGCAGTCCTTGAGAGCCAGTGAAATAACAGGCAAAATGAGACTTAACAGGTATGTCTCAAGGTGATGGGCGCAGTGCAGTTCGTCACTTGTGATGAAATGCATCTATTATAGGCAGAGGATACCGCTTAACATCAGGTGGGCCTCGCGCTTGTTCCTTCACAATAACATAAAAAAACATTAAAAAAAAGTTAGATTCAGATTCTTTATTCACCTTATAACAATGGTACGTCTAGGTATCTCATTAATCATAATACATTATTTCTTAATTTTTAATTTTTACATTAATAATATTCGCATTTATATAAAATTAATAAGATTAAAGAGATAAAATGAAATAATATGTTAGGTCTCTAAATATTAAAATTACATCTTTCATAAATTCACAATATAGATTTCAAATAATCTATACTTATAATAAAACTGTAACAGGTCCAATTCTGTACATAAGAGATATTTTGCAAAAAAAAATTTGAGAGCACTCTGTAGCTGATACTGAAGCCAAAACTGTATTTTTTTTTTATTTTTGTCTGTCTGTCTGTCTGTCTGTATCCCGGCCGCGCATAATTCCAAAACTACTGAATGGAATTCAATGAAACTTAACAAGATTTGAGTTCATACTACGAAGAAGGTTATTGTATACTTTTTATCCCGAAATTCAGCACGGTTCCCTCGGGAAAGGGGATGAAAGTTAAAATGTTACTTAGTTGTAACTAATGAACGCGTAGTCCGATTTCAATTATTCTTTTTTGCTAGAATAGTATGAGTGATGAGTGAGCCCGGAACCCCATGGGCAGCCTGGCACCCCACGGGCAGCCCAGCACCCCATGGGCTACTGAATGGAATTCAATGAAACTTAACACGATTTGAGTTCATACTACGAAGAAGGTTATTGTATACTTTTTATCCCGAAATTCAGCACGGTTCCCTCGGGAAAGGGGATGAAAGTTAAAATGTTACTTAGTTGTAATTAATGAACGCGTAGTCTGATTTCAATTATTCTTTTTTGTTAGAATAGTGATGAGTGAGCCCGGAACCCCATGGGCAGCCTGGCACCCCACGGGCAGCCCAGCACCCCATGGGCTACTGAATGGAATTCAATGAAACTTAACACGATTTGAGTTCATACTACGAAGAAGGTTATTGGATACTTTTTATCCCGAAATTCAGCACGGTTCCCTCGGGAAAGGGGATGAAAGTTAAAATGTTACTTAGTTGTAATTAATGAACGCGTAGTCTGATTTCAATTATTCTTTTTTGTTAGAATAGTGATGAGTGAGCCCGGAACCCCATGGGCAGCCTGGCACCCCACGGGCAGCCCAGCACCCCATGGGCTACTGAATGGAATTCAATGAAACTTAACACGATTTGAGTACATCCTACGAAGAAGGTTATTGTATACTTTTTATCCCGAAATTCAGCACGGTTCCCTCAGGAAAGAGGATGAAAGTCAAAATGTTACTTAGTTGTAATTTATGAACGCGTAGTCCGATTTTAATTATTCTTTTTTGTTAGAATAGTGATGAGTGAGCCCGGAACCCCATGGGCAGCCCGGCACCCCACGGGCAGCCCAGCACCCCATGGGCTACTGAATGAAATTCAATGAAACTTAACACGATTTGAGTTCATACCACGAAGAACGTTATTTTATACTTTTTATCCCGAAATTCAGCACGGTTCCCTCAGGAAAGAGGATGAAAGTCAAAATGTTACTTAGTTGTAATTTATGAACGCGTAGTCCGATTTTAATTATTCTTTTTTGTTAGAATAGTGATGAGTGAGCCCGGAACCCCATGGGCAGCCCAGCACTCCATGGGCTACTGAATGGAATTTAATGAAACTTAACAAGAGTTGAGTTCATACCACGAAGAACATTATTGTATACTTTTTATCCCGAAATTTAGCACGATTCCCTCGGGAAAGGGGATGAAAGTCAAAATGTTACTTAGTTGTACTTTATGAACGCGTAATCCAATTTCAACTATTCTTTTTTTGTTAGAATAGTGATGAGCGAGCTTGGAACCCCACAGGCAGCCCAGCACCCCACGGGCATCCCGGCACCCCACGGGCAGCCCAGCACCCCATGGGCAGCTCGGCACCCCACGGGCATCTCGGCATCCTTATTTAGATTTGCCAGCTTGCTAAGATAAAACTCTAAAATCTGGAACATTCGCCACAATCTATTTTTTTAACTATATATCTTTTGCCGGATACATTTTGGAGACTGCGCAATGGAAGTGTACAATCTAAAATATATTTGTTCTACCGCCAAACAAGGAGAACCTCGGCAAAAAGATATCGTTTTATAATCGAAATTCCAAAGAAACGCACAAAGTACTTTGCTATAACATTTATTATGCGAACCGCGAAGGAACTCTTTGAGTTACTTATACTACTGTCTTCTGGAAAAACAAGCTCGGAGTTATCAAACCCAAAGTAAAAAGCTCCTTTCTGAGCTATGCTTTACTAAGAGTGCTTCACCACAGACCACAAAGTTGCTTAATATGAGATAAACAGTGCTCAAATGTGAATAATTAGTTTGCGGGTACGGCAATCGCGTACGAAGTCGCGGGTACAGCAAGTTAAAAATAAAATAATAATATCACATAGTAAAAATCTAGTCAGATCCGAACCTTAGAGAAAATATTACTAAAGTATATTTAGGGCCTGTTTCAGAATGTTCGAGTAAGTACCGGTTATATTACCCAGAACATATTTAATAAATAAAACACTATCTTTGCGTTTCACAGTCATCGATTTAGCCTATCCATCGGTTAGAGCTTGAAACGCGCTGCAGGTTAACTGTCATTTTTATCATTCAGTTATTTTATGTTCTGCGTAGTATAACCGAAACTTACTCTAACATTCTGAAACAGGCCCTTACTCTAAAACATAGGTACATTATATTTAATCTGAATAAATTTTGCATGTGCAAAGAAAGGAAAGGTGAAGAGGTTATTCGTTACATATTTATTTATAGGAAGACCTACAGCTTTCGTTTACAGTATAGAATCTTAAAAATAAGCTCCATTGAGCCAATTAAAGGTCCTTTCGTCTGTGTAGTACTTTATAATAAACATAACGTGAGCATTTTTATTCGATGTAAATTAAATATAATACGGACAAAAAAAACAATAAGAACTAACACCTTCTATGCTTACTTCGTACAAATACTGGCTAGTTTTTTTAATATTATTGTGACGGAACGACGGTTGTGACGGATGTTAAGCGGACTAACCTCTGCCTATAACAGATGCATTTCATCACAATTCACGAATTTCACGAGTTGTTAAGTCTCATGGGCCTGTAATTTCACTGGCTCTCAAGAACTGCTGCCGGAACACGTCGTTAGGTGCTTGGCGACAGATTTTCCACTTGAGGGTGGTCGCTAGCCAGACTGGCATTCGCAAAATGCCCTTCCACCATACGGTGAAGCTGAAGCCCGCGGCGGGATTCGAACCATGGACCTGCTGCGCGGCAGTCCATAGCCAATGCCACTGAGCCATCACTGCTTCAAATTACAATAATTATTACTAATCCAGTTGTTGATAAAAGAGTTGACTGTCCAGCAGCTGCCTTACTGAATTTACGCGTATGCAAAATAATTCTAAACACTTATTCTCCTTAAATTACACGTTCGCCCTGTTGCCTTCTTTGCTCAAATATGGGCTTTTATTGGTTACGTTCAGGAGAGATTGAAGGGACGATCTGAGGAGCTAATTTCGCTGAATCTGATGCTGTTGGAGCAGCAGGGCTACAGACTATGTCGTAAGTATGCGCTCCAGGTTTTAGCGGCGCAAGCGAAAATGTTTTTGACACCGGACTTTTGGCCAGCAGGGGTAGTTTACCGACCATTCAGGAAAAGGAGGCAGCAGAGACAACCTGGACCATATAGTGTTACCAATAAGTGACTGTTCTGTAGTGTTTTTATACAGCGTGTCCCAAAATTCAACGATAAGCCGGCATCGGAGCATGGACCTACTCATGACTCCTCGGAAAAAAAAAAAAAAAATTATAACTGTTTTTTTTTATTAATTACAGAGACTTTTATAAATTTCATCGATATTCGATACCCATTATGCTATTTTCAACTACCATGACCACAATTTTGGACATATTTTTGATATTTTTTGTGCATTAGCAACCTAAGAAGGACGGCTATCTACCACAATCCTTTAAAATTACAGAAAGTCTGTAGTTATTTTACAAAAATCAGTAAAAAAAAAATTTTTTCTTATAATTTTCATAGATTTTAACATTCTATGCACTTTCTATAGTCTGGGTTAAAAAAAAAAGTATGGACACTACCATGGCAAGTTTTATTAAAAGTTGGCGCAACTTTATAAAAGTCTCTGTAATAAAAAAAAAAGAGTTATAATTTTTTTTTTATTTACCCCGAGTAGTCATGAGTAGGTCCATGCACCGATGCCGGCTTATCGTTGAATTTTGGGACACGGTGTATATGCCAGTCTATAAAGTGTTTATTAATATGGGTCAAGTTACCCGTGGGGTGCCGGGCTAGAATGTCAATACACCATCTCTACCCGTGGTTGTCGTAAGAGGCGACTAAGGGTAATACACCAGAAGGTGAGGAACAGCGCTTTCTGAGGAGCTGGTATTTCACATTGCGATCTCCGGGATGCCTGCCAAGCGTGGAGACATAACCCCCATAATGGGGGAGGTTGTGTTCAGCAGTGGACATCCTGCCGATGCAGTAAGTTACCTGTAATAAAGACTTATTACTATATTTTTTACTTTTATTACTATATACAGGGTTATTGGTAAAATGCTAACAACCTCTTAGGGTTGACTTCTGCTAGTCCTAAGAAGGATATTTTTTACTAAGCATTTTTTGTGTTTATTTATGTGTATATATTTGTCCCCGTGGGGTGCCGGGTTAGAATGCCACTCCCCTATTTCTACCTGTGGGTGTCGTATGAGGCGACTAAAGGTAAAATACCAGAAGGTGGGCAGCAGCGCCTTCTGAGGAACTGATATCATATACTGCGATCCCCAAGACGCCTGCCAAGCGTGGGGATTATGGCAAACACGCCCTAAATAGGGGAGGCTGTGTTAAGTAGTGGTCAGTGGACATTCCGGCTGATACAGTATGTGTATTAGACGGAATAAGCAGTGAACCACCTGATATTAAAAGTCTCTTGTGCCTGTAATGTAATAGGTATTCCATATTTTTTATTACTTAGCTAGATGTAAATATTCAAAACTCTATTCAAAGGGCGCGCGGCGCGGTCCAGTGTTGCCGCGGCGGGCGCAGTCTAGATTTCTAGTTCTAGTGCGAGATTGTATACGTATTAGTCAGTAGGTACTTGATATTCCTTTAGCAGCTTCTTCGTATTTGTCAAATTTTTCCCTTTTGGATTCAACAAATTTCAGTGATATTATTGCATGCATTGCAGACTCAAGAGTTATCTTCGGGTCTTACAAGATTTTGTGTCGTTCTAAAAGATGGCAAATAGAGCGGTTTTCAGAGAACTCATCTTCTCCAGATGATGTGTTGCTTAATTTTTCACGATATATTTTTGCTTCTTATCACAAGAGCTTCTTTGATTTTAGAATAACCGTTGACAATAGCTTTCGTAGCTTCAGCTGGACAAGACCAGCGTGTATCGCTAAGCCTTTTCAACACGTAGAACCGTTTGTTTGTTTTATCCGATATTTTTTCAGTTCAAATCCAAACTTTCTGTACTTAAAAAAAATTATATACATTCTGAACGAAAGAAAAGAATTGAAGAGCTCCAAGCATTAGCAGCAGCCCTCCCAACTAAATTAAGTGAATGACCACAACATGGTACAAACTTTGGTTAAACTTTTTCTCCAAAATCAGAGCTTGCATGACTTTGTATTTGCCGCTCATATTTGCAGCATTATCGCATGATTGGCTGCGACAATCGAGTCTGTCAATTTGGTGGTCGTCTAAAAAATTTAGGAAAGCGTTTGCCGTGGCTTCACCAGTGTGACCACAATTTGGTAAGAAGGTCAGACGTCTTTCCTTTGTCATAGATCCTTCAATACAATCCTTTAATACTTGAAGCACTCGTAGCGAAGTTTGCTTAGCCGTTCTTAACCGATCAGCAAAGTTAAGCAACGTCCGCCGCGGTCAGGAGTTGGATGGGCTAGTGACATTACTACTGAGCGCTTCTGTGCTTCGGAGGGCACATCAAACCGTCGGTCCCGGTTGTTGTATAAGGATGGCAGTCGTTATAGCATGGTGGTAGGGCATTTTGCGAATGCCCGCCTGGCTAGCTACTACCCTCAAGTTGAAAATCTGTCGCCAAGCACCTAACAGTGTGTTCCGGCAGCTGTCCCTGAGTGCCAGTTATTCTAGGTTAGCCTGAACAACATCTTCGACCACATCATCACTTACCATCAGGTGAGATAGTGGTCAAAGGCTAACCTATCAAGCAAAAACATGGAACAACTATGGTCAGTTGATCGATATGAGATTCGTCGGGCGTGGAGTCCACTGATACCGAATAATACTTAGATTTTTTAAATTCTTGATATTATTTCATTGAGAATTTTATCACCCATGAAACTGATCAGTTCTTCACAAATCGTTGACGAAAGGTAATTAACATGATAAAGGGAGTGCCCTTTATTTGCATTGTGATTGTGATCGCTCATATTCATCCTCATTTGCTATACCTATCTCGGCGAACACCAGTCCGAGCATAGGGGTGCACTGAAAAACAGCGTCGCGAGTGCATGAAAATGCAACGCGGCTTATGCTGAGTGTAACCCTTTTGCCCGCAATATTTACGAATCACATCATTATACATTTTAATCTTATTCTGTATATATATGTTATTTGTGTGGCAATAAATAGATATTTCATTTCATTTTCTTTCAAATAGTTTGCGAGAAGTGGTTCACATTCGGATAGCAATTCTAGAATACCGAGGTAATTTTACATTTCTCGGTGAACCTTAACTAATTAACCTCGGTAGGCTAATCCGCGCTCAGCAATGAATTTAATAGTACTAACGATAATTTTGAGGATTTTCCGCCAATACTGGATTTCTTGTGCCTCTTCATAGAAAAAAAGGAATACTAGAGCCAACGCAGTGTGTTTTTATTCAAGAATATTTGTGATTCATATATATTGAAAACAATATATTCTTGAAAACAGAACACAATATTCTCAGGAATATATTCTTGAATCAAAGTATATATTGCATTCTTCTTTGGAGAAATCGTTAAAGTGTTTAAATACGAATATGGTTAGTTTTGAATCCAAGAATCTTACCATAAATATTCGTAAGTGAAGCACCTTAATTACATTCGACAAAGAATATTTAAAAATATTTCAAGAAATAATATAGAAATTTTATTTTGAAAATAAAATGTTAACAGAAGAATTCCTATTTTATTGTTAGAAGAATATTTTCGTTATCTTGAAATAATAATTTGAATACTTTATGTGAAGAAATATTTTTTGGGCCAAAACAATATTCCTAAGAATATTCGAGTGTAATATCAAGACTCGATTATTTTTCAGTTCAGAATATATTCTTGTTGTAATACAGCATTGTCTTGAATTTATTAAGACAATGTATATTCTTGGCTAAAGAAGTCTTTTTTTTCTGTGTTGTATCGCTAGATCTTGATCAATGCATCCTGTGACTTCCCCGTTGCACGAAACTCATTACCGATTCCAGTGAGTACTTGACGTCTCGTACTCGTTTAGACGATCAAATGCATGCTTAACAAAAGCCTTCTCCACTTAACTTCGTGTTTTAATAAATTTTTCAACACCCTTGCTCGTAAAGTGTGCTTTATTATATCTTTCTTAGGGCCATAAACCGGACTATAACACCCTCGTGCATAATAATATTATACACTAGTGCGTAACAGAATTATCCCTACAAAGTTAAGTTAGTACCTAACAGCAAATTATATGCGAGTAAACAGAGCATTTTCAATTGATTAAATTACCCTATTAAATTTAATAGGGTAATTTATCCCTACAAAGTTAAGTTAGTACCTAACTGCAAATTATATGCGAGTAAACTGTATTTGACATTATCAGCGAACAAAGTATAACTTCTAATAGTTTTGTCGCTGGGCTATAAGTGAGAGAGTACCTATGTCAGGGGATCAAGCTGTTGCTTGATCCCCTGACATAGGTACTCTGTCTGCTGTCCCACCGCTGGCGAGACAGCGACTAACTCGACTATTTTTTCGCTCAAGAAACGTACAAACAGATACATTCCGAATAAGCAAAAGAGATGCATCACATTTTATTTTTAATTTTGCTCAGCACTTGTTATCGTATATAGAAATGTAGCGACATTATTCCGAGAGAAAAGTGTTTGAAAAAAATACTTCTTTCTACATATTAGATGAAATATAGGGTGCGGACCATTTGAAGTTAAATTCGCCAAAAACGCTAACAACGATCACACTCCCATAAAGTTGTTCCACATGGCTCTTGGCGTTATTTTCGCCATAAACGTTACATCTAATGTCAAAAGTGACAGAAGTAGCTAATTTTTGTGGCATTCTTAGCGTTCTTATTCTAAATGGAACAGGGGAGAACAGTTACAAACGATCACAGTGATCACAACCATAGACGCAGAATGTGATCAAAATTATCGAAAATAACGTTATTAGCGTCAAATGGAATATACCCATAGTAGTCTGGTTGATGGCCGCGCACCGTCCCTTAAGACGGTTAAAGGAATACAATTGTAGCAAAAAGTTTCAGATTGAAAGATTAAGGTTCCGGTGGCCGAGTGGATAACGCATCCGGCGTGAATAGGAGGACACAGGTTCGATTCCCGCCCGCAACAAAAAGTTTTGTGCTCCCTTAATTTGTAAATCACACTTAGCACGCAATTGTGATTGTAGTCATATTAAGAAGAAAAAAAAGGTAAAAAAGACATGCATATTTTTAATAATTAATCACTGACTGTTAACACTCGCTCCACAGGTTTGTCGCTGAGCTACAAGAGCTATACTCGCTCAGCGATGCGTGCTTGCTGTTCAAACACTCGCCGAGAGACTCGCTTACGATGCGAAAATTGCATACCAACAAGAAAAAAAAGTAAACATTACATTCACAAAAACAATTAATAGTTAATTCATAATGCAACAGAATTAGATTTAAGGGTTCATTTACAAATACAAATAATTAAATATGTGAATTGGATATACAACCGTCGGTCTTATCGCCAAAGCAACGTCTTACAGAAAACTATATTAACGTTTACTTGCTTATTAGTCTTCCTTTCGCTGTGTTAAACCAGTGGAAAGTGAGTGCTCGCAATGTAAAAAATTCAGTAAAGAATTAGTAAATTAATATATGCATCTCTTTTGTTGAGACGGGATCTACAGTCCCGCCAACTTATCTGTTCAGGCGGCAGAAAAAAGAACTACTTACAACATTCTTTCAAATTGTGACAGTTTGTAGTTGATTTCCTTGACCAGCAGCGCCCTCGCGAACTGCACAGTTAAGTTGGTGGTACTATACTTCTTTTGAACGTTTCTTCAGCGAGAAAATATTTGATAGCTTCTCGCTTTCTCGCCGGCCGGCGGTGGAACAACTGCCTTAATGCTTGGGATCACGTCAGTAATCTTGAGGAACTGACTGTATGCTTGAGATCAGATGTTTAGAATCAGATGGATTATTAATTTATTATAAATTAAAAACTTTTTTTTTAAAGCGACAAATTCATATTACAGTCCCACCAACTTATCTGTTCAGGCGGCAGAAAAAAGAACTACAACATTCCTTCAAATTGTGACAGTTTGTAGTTGATTTCCTTGACTAGCAGCGCCCTCGCGAACTGCACAGTTAAGTTGGTGGTACTATACTTCTTTTGAACGTTTCTTCAGCGAGAAAATATTTGATAGCTTCTCGCTTTCTCGCCGGCCGGCGGTGGAACAACTGCCTTAATGCTTGGGATCACGTCAGTAATCTTGATGAACTGTATGAGCGTGCGCAGGATGCTTGAGATCAGATGTTTCGAATCAGATGCATTATTAATTTATTATAAATTAAAAACTTTTTTTTTAAAGCGACAAGTTAATATTATTGTTTTACGCTTTGTCGATAAGTATAGTGTCGGAATCAACTAATATTTCTGTAAAATAATATTTATCACTGCCAAAGTACCAGGAGTCCATGAGTAGCAAAGAGGTACCTTAATGTAAGTATAGTGCAACACGGTTCATCCATAATTTGAAAGGATGTTTAACTTTCAATCGATATACAGGTAGTCGTAGAATTAACCCTATAGGCGTTAATGTACAAGCGAAAGGTACATATTTCTGATGTAAAACATTATTTTGCAGATAATGGAACTAATGGGGAAAAAAACTCCCACTAGTTCCATGGAACTTATACACGATGGAACTAGTGAGAATGATCCAAATGTTCGTGCTCATTTAGGGCGTATACCACTTGACGCTAAATTCGTTATTTTCGATAATTTTGATCACATTTTGTGTCTATTAAATGTAGATCCATAGACGCAAATGTGGTCAAAATAATTGAAAATAACTCAAATGGAATACGGCCTAAAAAAACAAAGTATTTGCATGATTCCTACAGCGTAAATTAGGGGCGCTTTTACAATTTTGTTTCTTTTTATCTAACAACAATTATATTATTTAAATCAAGGAAATTACTTGTCGCATCTTGTAGATGTAGGATTATGTTTTTAGAAAATACATCTCAAACATTATCAAACTAAAGTTGTATTATTATTATTTTTATTTTCCCGATAGTTTAGCCTTTGACCACTATCTCACCTGATGGTAGTAGATGTGGTCGAAGATGTTGCTCAAGCTAACCTAGAAGTACTGGCTCTCAAGGACAACTGCCGGAACACACCGTTAAGTGCTTGGCAATAGATTTTCTACTTGAGGGTGGTAGCTACCCAGGCGAGCATTCGCAAAATGCCCTATCACCATGCTATAACGACAGCCATCCTAAGACAACCGGGACCGATGGCTTAACGTGCCCTCCGAAACACGGAAGCGCTCAAAAGTAATGTCACTAGCGGTCACCCATCCATGACCGCGGGCGACGTTGCTTAACTTTGCTGATCGGTTAAGAACAGCCAAGTAAACTTCGCTACGAGCGCTTAAACTTCACGCTTATTTTAAGCCCTTAAGAAAGAGCCTTTCAATAGGTTCCCCTTTTCTCATACGAAACCCTAAAAACAATACAAGTTTCACATAAAACAGGCCATTAGTAATCCTACAGCAGTAATTACTACTTATTTCAGAAATTATAAAACTCACGGTCGGATATACCATTAGTTTCTGAGACATAGACGGGGCAACTCACCTCAGAAAAAAACCTCTTTTGTATTATTTTATTGTTTATTGTGTTGTTTGATACTTCTTATTTGGTAAGTTGTCTTTATATTATCTTTTATACCTATATATAAGTATGTTTTCGGGGCTTCTCCCGCGGGTTATTTTTTATGTTATTGTGACAGAACAAGCTCTAGGCCCACCTAAGCGGACTAACCTTTGCCAGATGAATTTCGTCACAAGTCACGAATTGCATTGCGCCTGTCACCTTGAGATATTGTTAAGTCTATGTGCCTGTTATTTCACTGGCTCTCAAGGAATGCTGCCGGAACACACCGGCAGCATTCCTATAAGTGCTTGGCGAAAGATTTTCAAATGGGTTATGGGAAGTGTATTATAGCGGTTTCCTTACAACCATACTTTACTTACATATTAACATAAATAGGAAGTTACCTACATGTTGAAACTCGGTGACATTTTGCAAGCATGTCCTTGAACTTAATATCTATGCCTAGCACGGACCGGAGCCATCTCCGTCTCCATCTCCCCGGGAGAGGATAAAAATCTTCTCATCTTTGATTTTTCTACAACTCTGTGCGTGCCTGTGAATATTTATTCATTGGATAAATCCTTTTTCTCTATTAGTATCGTCATACATAACAATCCTTCCTTACTAATAATATTATAAACGCGAAAGTTTGTAGGTATGGATGTATGGATGTTTGTTACTCTTTCACGAAAAAACTACTGAATGGATTTTAATGAAATTTTACAGTAATACAGCTTACACATCAGAATAACCCATAAGCTATAATTGTTAAAGGTATTGCGTGAATTGTCCAAAATATAACGAAAAGTGTCGAGTAAGTAGGACAAAATTCTGCCATATGCGACCTATTCTGGCGTGCGCTGCAGAAACCTTTAGTATCACATGTACATAATGTATAACGGAAATGCCCGCGACAGCATATATCTATATGTGTAAACCATAATGGCTTGAATGGCAAAATAGTGAACCATAAATACTATAAAAATCATAGACAAGATTTTTTCGCTACAATCAAAAGACCTACGAAGTGTGGGAGTGAAAGGTCCTAAGCTGCTACAAACCGTCAATTATGTACATCCTAAGCCTATGATAAAAATTGATAATTTATTTCTAATATTGGTAGATAAAAAAAATGTCAGACATATTCAGTGAGCCATCAATATCACCTGACTATTCTCACTTGAACAGGGCGGGGAGAAGCTGTTTCTAGCGATTTACCAAGCGCCTGCCCAGGAACAATACCTCAATAAACACTGCTACTCAGTCTTTTTGAGAGGATCTATATCAGTTCTGGCCAATTAGGGGTGAATAAGTAGGGTGTGTGTTGCCAGTGATGACTTATGGCACTGAGACGTGGTCCCTAACTGTGGCCCTTATATAGACAAGCTCAGAGTCGCTCAACGAGCTATGGAGAGAACTATGCTCGGAGTTTCTTTGCGTGATAAAATCCGGAACGTGGATATTCGCCAAAGAACCAAGTCGACATAGCTCTCAGAATTAGCAAGTTGAAGTGGCGATGGGCGGGCCACATTGCTCGACGAACTTATAACCGATGGGGAAGAAAGGTTCTCGAGTCGACACTACACCGGAAGACGTAGAGTTGGTAGGCCCCCCACCAGATGGACTGACGACAACGTGAAAGTCGCGGGTAGCCAGTGGTTACAAGTGGCCAATAGCCGTTCTTTGTGGCGTTATATGGGGGAGGCCTTTGTTCAACAGTGGACGTCTTCTGGCTGATGATGAAGTAGGATAAGTATACTAAAAAGAAAACTACAAGAAGTACAGAAGAATAAAAGGAAATAAAGTTGCATCTATTGCTATATATTATAGTAAATAAATGCATTTTTTTAAATTACCGATAGTGAATCCTTTGATCACAATCTCACCTGATGGTAAGTGATGATCAGGTCGAAGGTGTTGACAGGCTTAACCTAGAAGTACTGGCTCTCAAGGACAGCTGCGGGAAAACACCCTAAGGCGCTTGCCGACAGACATAATATTGACAACGACTCAACCCGAGGTCCGTACCACTGTGGTGTATTTGAGCCTTATGTCGACTGCTCTTTAGTAGCGGTGCGTTTGCAGGGCCTGCAGACGACGGAGGTAGAAACCGCTTCAAGCCTTCTGCGCCTGTCTCAGACAGAAAGTTTCAGCACTTCCCGCTATTGGCTTTTAAACGAAAGTCTACCTCAGGTGAGAATGTGAGCAAAGGCTTTCCTATCATCAATAAAAAAAAATGGATCAGAGCTACTAGCCCCGGTACAACAGTGTAGATAGATAACATTCTATTGCACTTTGTGGTAATTAGTACACAGAAAAAAAAGACTTCTTTAGCCAAGAATATACATTGTCTTAATAAATTCAAGACAATGCTGTATTACAACAAGAATATATTCTGAACTGAAAAATACTCGAGTCTTGATATTACACTCGAATATTCTTAGGAATATTGTTTTAACCCAAAAAATATTTCTTCACATAAAGTATTCAAATTATTATTTCAAGATAACGAAAATATTCTTCTAACAATAAAATAGGAATTCTTCTGTTAGCATTTTATTCTCTAAATAAAATTTCTATATTCTTTCTTGAAATATTTTTAAATATTCTTTTTCGAATGTAATTAAGGTGCTTCACTTACGAATATTTATGGTAAGATTCTTGGATTCAAAACTAACCATATTCGTATTTAAACACTTTAACGATTTCTCCAAAAAAGAATGCAATATATACTTACTTTGATTCAAGAATATATTCCTGAGAATATTGTGTTCTGTTTTCAAGAATATATTGTTTTCAATATATATGAATCACAAATATTCTTGAATAAAAACACACTGCGTTGGCTCAAGTAGTCCTTTTTTTCTGTGTACTAGTTTCAAAATAATGTATCTTAGAAATAGTACCTACAGTGGATGCCTTATGGCTAGACAGCAATATTTTCCAGGTAACCGTACGCTGAATATATACAAATTAATTGACATGGAGGTTAAAATTTAAGTGCGTCATGTATAGGTACAGGAGTGTATTTATTCTTTAAATACATATACTTAATATATGAGTATTGTCTACACTCTACACTCTACTCAATTGCCCGTGGGCTGCCGTGGGTTAGAATGTCACCTCTCCTTTTTATCCCGTCGGTGTCGTAAGTGGCGACTAAGAGAAAAGTACGGCAAATGAGCAGCATGCCACTTCTCACGTGGATGTGAGTAGGGTATTATGTGCATTGGACGCACAACAAGGCTCTACACCTTCTTAGTGCCCTGCCAGGGTTTCATAAAATATGTTCTTGTGTTCTTGTCTTATATGTTGTTAGCGTAAACATATTATTCCTAATATTATGTTCTTGGGTTTCGTCCAGTGTGTTTGAAAACATTTTGTATGACCCTCAACTGTGCCCGGTGAATGGCAATCGGCTCGCAACCTATTACATGGGACCAAAACCCAAATGGCGAAATGTGTGTACACACCTCTGCCTACCCCTTCAGAAAATACAGGCGTGATTATATATATGTCTCTATAAAAACCATAAAATAAAATACAAGAACCCTTGAGTGTGGGCCCTACCGATTCTTTGCGTAGTTTGAGAAGACATATTATACCGACCACACACGGGTGTAATAAGGGTAGGAAGTTCAATAAGTAGGTACATTTACAAATTATTGTATAACATTTTTTTTGTTCCGGATGGGAATCGAACCCGCGTCCTTTGTCATTGCGAGAGTTAAGTGTTTGGAAAAGCACGTCTTTCAGTCAGATGAAGTCTAGTAGTCTGGTTATTACCGCGCACAGTCCCCTATGACTGTGAAAGTAATACAATTGTAGTACAAAATTTTGATTTCAAAGAGTAAGGTTCCGGTGGCCGAATGGAATAAGTATCCGCGAAATCGAAGGACGCGGGTTAGATCCCGTCCGGAACAAAACATAAACTCCAATCATTTGTAAATGTGATTTTCGTTCGTGCTTGTAACCATATTTAGAAAGAAAATAGTTTAATAGGTAGGTGCTTGATCACTTCTTTTCGCTGCTACAATTGTGTGATATTGGATAGCTAGGGAGGGATGCAGGAGTTCAAAATAACAATATTATTTTAAACCAACGAATTAAAGGATCATGTAGTATGTTCACCGACAGCAAACAGCGAGATAATTCTGTTTGATTTTGAATTTCCCGCCAAAGCCGTGAGTTTTAGGAAGGACAGACGTAGCCTCAGTAATGGCCCGATTAATTGTACGATACCCTTAATAGTGGTCAAGAGGATTGTGTTTATTGACTTCTGGGGGGCAACTCTCACCTCTTATACCTAGGAATAATATTTTAATCTTACTGCAAAATTTTATACCTCCACGTCAATTAAGCAAGCTTACAATCAGTAATGGAATCGCTCGTCGTTTTGATGACGTCACAACAAATTGTTCACTCTTTTCGCGAACTCTGACGTGACATTTAATACGAAGTTTTACTGTTCCAACGACAAATCCGTCATGTTTATCCATCTTAAAAAAGTTACTTTCTAGCAGAGGATTTAAACTTGCTTTTGGCAATTTTACGATAAAAATGGGTTTAATTATTGTGTAAATTACATAACAATGTTTTTATTTCTATTATTCCGTTCTGTAACATCGTAGTTCGGAGCAGTGTGAGCGGAAAAACGCTATATTATAAACATCTTGTATCTTTCTTGCACATCCGTGATACATATTTCATTCGTTCATTAAGTAGGATCAAACCAATATTGCTTGATGCGATTGTGGGTCGGTGATAGTTCGTGTCTACGAATGATTATTTTAAGCATGAAAGCGCTCCTTTTTTATGATGGTTTCATAAAAGGTGGAAGTTGGCCCCCAGCAGTCTTCTTCGACCGGCTTGGTGGCAGCGAGTCGTGCCTTGGTAGGGTACCGCATCGCAACAACTTCTGTAGAAGTAACTCGGAGAGCATATTTTGGCTATGTTTATCCTATACTTAGTTATGGTGTAATTTATTGGGGTAACTCTGTAAATGTTAAGTCTACTTTTATTCTTCAAATAAAGTGTCTACGTATTATGTACAGTATGTACAGTGACGAGTCACTAAGGACAGTTTTTAAAGAAAAAAACATTTTGACTCTCGTTGGTATTTATATACTAGAGCTTTGTTTGTTTGTGAAACATATTATGGAATATTATACACTTACGGCAAAATTCCGCTATAACTTACGTAGTAAATACATAAATGATATATTTTTACCAAAAATTTGTACTAAAATATATGATGAAAGTACATATGTAACTAGCATCAGAGTGTATAATCATTTACCGCTGTTCATCAAAGAACTGAATGGACATATGTTTAAGAAAAAGTTAAAATCGTGGCTTCTTGATCATGTGTTTTATGATGTTAAGGAGTTTTTAAATTTTAAACATAAACCGGCATCATGAATTCAATCCAATTAATTTGTTGTCTAGATTTATATAATATCAATTGTATCATTTTCATTATGTGTCTAGAACTTAATATTGCATGCTCGATATGAGTAAACTGTTACAGCTCGATTTCAAACTTATGTTGTTTATCTTTAAGTATTGTACTGACAGTTTTGCAATAAATATTACTTTACTTTACTTTACAACTCAACAACAATCCTAACTCCTTGCACTCCTTGCCATGGCTGATCCGCTGTAAACAGATCCAAAATGGATAGACCAGTGTGGGCCTGGCTAACCTGCATTCTAAAAACGCCTGTTTTTGCAACTATTAATAGAACTAAGTTTGTCATTAATTTTATGTTAATTATCATAGCTTAAGCAAGCTAAAATACTATAACAGAGAAGGTCGAAATGTCAAATTGAAATAAGAACAATTACATGAGTTGTTATTTTTGGTAACTTTAATGTGTTGACAGAATTTTTTGCTGACGACAATAATGGCTAATTTTTTCTCGCTGTTTTGAGACGTTTATTGTGCGTCTATATTAGGTAGGGAAACTGACATTATTCTACAAGCAGCACAAAAAACTATAGTCAGAAAACGTTTTTGTGCAATAACTGTTTAGGTACCTACATAAATGTGTTTGGTACCTTTTAAATTGTCTGGCAGCGGCTCCAAAGTAATATTAAAATATGAAGGTAAGTATGTAAATTTGAAAATCTGAACAGTCTATATAGCTTTAGCAGTCGTGGTTGGGCATTTTACGAATGCGCGTCTGGCTAGCTACCACCCTCAAGTAGAAATAAGTAGTAAAATCAGTCGCTAAGCACCTAACGGTGTGTTCCGGCAGCAGTCCTTGACAGTCAGTAATTCTAGGTTAGTCTGAACACCATCTTCGACCACATCAACACTTACCGTCAGGTTTTTTTTTTATGCCTGATAAGTTAGCCTTTGACCACTATCTCTCCTGATGGTAAGTGATGATGTGGTCGAAGATGTTGTTCAGGCTAACCTAGAAGTACTGGCTCTCAAGGACAGCTGCCGGAACACACCGTTAGGTGCTTGGCGACAGATTTTCTACTTGAGGGTGGTAGCTAGCCAGGCGGTCATTCGCAAAATGCCCTACCACCATGCTATAACGACTGCCATCCTAAGACAACAACCGGGACCGACGGCTTAACGTGCCCTCCGAAGCACGTGCACGCTCAGTAGTAATGTCACTAGCGGTCACCCATCCAACTCATGAACGCGCGCGACGTTGCCGATCGGTTGAGAACAACTAAGTAAACTTCGCTACGAGCGCTTCTTCTTCTTCGTGAGATAGTGGTCAAAGGTTAACCTATCAGCGCATCATATGTATATGTAACCACTACTGAAGTTAGCATACTTGCGCCGCTTGAGTTCCTCCACCGAAGTAGCCGAGGCGCCAGCACTGACGTTCGTTTCAGAAAAAATACCGTTCTTGGTCGTAGGACAAGTTATATATAAACTTGTTATATGTGGACTGTGGATTTTGTGAAATAAATAAATTAATAAGATATGACGTCGTTAAAGTGTCTGCGTAAATACATTAATAACAAATACACGAAAAAAGTCGTACAAGACTTGTAGCAGAATGTGTAATTCTCACGAAATATCATTGTTCTGCGATGGTGAATCAAGGACATACTACAAAATTATAAACAGATAAATGGCACATAGACACATAAAAAGTAGATAGATAGATCAACTCTTTATAGTACACAAAGATTAATTTTAACATAAAAACTTACAACTAAAGATACATCATAACTGAGTGAAACAATGGGCGGTCTTATCGCTTAAAGCGATCTCTTCCAGACAACCCAACAATATTGGACATTTTGACAGTACATGGACAGGGTTTTTAATCGAATGTTACAAATACTAGAACAGTAAAAAATAGATAGAGAACTTAATTAAATAAGACAAATATTATATATAAAATATACATACAAAATATACGTAAAGTATAATGATTATATGTAGATATATATTTATATAAGTACATAACATACAATAATTATATTATTATATACATACATATTTTTAAACATATATAAATAAAGACAAAAATATACCTAAATAGACATATAAAAAATGGTAAGAAAATTATAGAATAACTAAGGTCGGTGCTGTTTGTAAATATAACAGTTAAGCGAAAGATAGTAAGTTTTAAGCTGATTTTTAAAAGATTCCAATGAACGAGCACGTTTTACTTCAAGCGGTAGCGGATTCCACAATCTAACAGCTTCAGAAGTAAAAGAACAATGATAGAAAGAGGTTTTACTTACGGGTGCCTGTAGCAATAAATTATCTGATGACCGTAACGATAAAAAAAAAAATTTTAAGTCGCTCAAGTTTATTCAGCTGATCTTGTGTGAGATCAAGATAGCAGACGTCAGCATAATCAAGAATAGGGTGTAGTAAAGATTGTGCAAGCGCAATTTTAGTCGTGGTAGGTCAAAAGTTGCGAAGTCTCCGTAAAGCTCCAGCAGATGCAAACATTTTACGACTGGTTTGAGCTATTTGAGCGTCCCATGATAGAGTTTGCTCGATGGTAATACCAAAAAAAAGAAGTAGTCTATGATTACGTCAAAAGTCGTTCGCATATGGAGGCTGGATTAATCCATAGGTCGCCGGGCAACCGAGTATAACATAACCCCTTCGTGGATATCAAGAATTACCGTTTCCCTGACGAAAAAAATGACCTCGCGAGAGGAGGAAGTGTGGTTTTCTTCAATCGCTGAATTTTGAAGCACTCGTAGCGAAGTTTACTTAGCTGATCTTAACCGATCAGCAAAGTTAAGCAACGTCGCCCGCGGTCATGAGTTGGATGGACGGATGGCAGTCGTTATAGCATGGTGGTAGGGCATTTTGCGAATGCCCGCCTGGCTAGCTACCACCCTCAAGTAGAAAATCTGTCGCCAAGCACCTAACGGTGTGCTCCGGCAGCTGTCCTTGAGAGCCAGTACTTCTAGGTTAGCCTGAACAACATCTTCGACCACATCATCACTTAACATCAGGTGAGATAGTGGTCAAAGGCTAACCAATCATGCATAAGAAAAAAAAAGAAATCGCAATAATGAAGCCATAAAAAAGTGATGAAGCAGTGATGGCGCAGTGGCGTTGGCTATGGACTGCCGTGCTGCAGGTCCATGGTTCGAATCCCGCCGTGGGCTTGA
The DNA here is from genome assembly GCA_963890685.1 of Plagodis pulveraria. NCBI lineage: Eukaryota > Metazoa > Arthropoda > Insecta > Lepidoptera > Geometridae > Plagodis > Plagodis pulveraria. The sequence goes on along the minus strand of OY982976.1, from coordinate 6,970,450 downwards.
GCTTCGTCGCATGGTGGATGGGCATTTAGCGAATGCCCGCCTAGCAAGCGACCACCTTCAAGTAGAAAATCTGTCGCCAAGTACCTAACGGTGTGTTCCGGCAGCAGTCCTTGAGAGCTAGTGAAATTACAGGCACATGAGACTTAACAACTATGTCTCAAGGTGAAGCGTAGTGCAATTCGTGACTTGTGAAGAAATGCATCTGTTATAGGCAGAGGTTAGTCAGCTTAACATCAGATGGGCCACGGGCATGTTCCGTCCAAAAACATTAAAAAAAAATGTGTTATAAGATCGGCTACCATGAAATTGTCTTCGAACAACCATACAATCGTCAGAATGACAATCTCCAAAAAAAACATTGCTTTACTAGGTCAAAAATACAAAAAAGTTTGTCATTGACGCTAAATTTATATATTGTCTCTGGTTAGATAAAAATAATCCTTATGACCTCCACCAAGAACGTCAGAGTAACTAATGAACACAAGTTAATGAACTATTATTTGAATGGTTTAGGAGTAGGTATAATTAACGATATGTATAAATAAAATAAAGTAAAAAACCCAAATGCAAATTATTTATTTGCGGTAAGCGTTTTATCGTTCCATTGCAATTAAAACTGCAAGTTATATATATTTAAAAACTCGTGTTTTCAATCCCTTCATTTTCGTACCCTATACTTGGTAGGTATGAAAGAAAAAATCACTATTTTCTCTTAATACGTCGTATAAAATCCTCGTGTCTGTTTTTTTATGTACCTAAAAAAACAAACAGGAAATGAGTCCTGTAAATTACAGGCATATGAGACTTAATAACTATGTCTCAAGTTGACGGGCGCAGTGCAATTCGTGACTTGTGATGAAATGCATCTGTTATAGGCAGAGGTTAGTCCGCTTAAGATCAGGTGGGCCTCGAGCGTCTTCCGTCACAATAACATAAAAAAAAAGTGTCACTTGATTACCGTCAAGACGGAATCGAATGATGTCTCACACATCAAAATCGGTTTAGCCGATTAGAAGTTATGGTGGAATAAAGAAACTCATAAACATACATACTTGAACCCTGAAAACATAACACTCCTTTTTTGGCAGTTGTGTATAAAAATTAAGTACCTACCTAAATATTTGCACGTGATATGATGAGTCAATATAAAAAAAAAATCACGTGTTATGTTACCTACCTTATAGTTAAATTTATTTTAGAGTTCTGAAAGGGTGCCATCATCTAAAACCTTGTAGTTAAGTATGAAAATTACACCTTAAAATATAATTAGACTAGCGATCCGCCCCGGCTTCGCACAGGTGCAATTCTGATACTAAATATACTAGAGAATGTCTTTATTCAGAGCGTTTGCAACGTAAGCGCAAAAAAAAATGTTTATTTACGACATCATATTAGAAACCTCTAAAATTATCAGTGTTTCTCTACTATATTATGCATGTATCATATATATAAACCTTCCTCTTGAATTACTCTATCTATTAAAGATAACCGCATCAAAATCCGTTTTAAAGATCAATAAATATTAAATAAATTAGTTTTAAACTTAAATATTAGTTTCAAAGATCTAAGCATACATAGGGACAGACAGCGGGAAGCGACTTTGTTACTACTAATGTAGTGACGGTAAGTTTTTTATCCGAGATTCACCAATGTTTCATAATTAATGAATAGTTCACCCTAAAGAGTGGCTTAATTTTTTTTAAGTTTAATTTTATTTTATTTTGATTTATTAACTAATTTAGTTCATTGACCTATATATACTAGACGCGACATCTCAAACGAAATTAGTCGACCAGTGCAGATATGCCGGCCGGCATACTTTCCCCCACACGCAGCTGGACACTCGTAGAGTTTACACGCGCTTTACGTTCGAATATTGTTTATTCAAAATACACAATTGATAATACACAATTTTCGAACGTAAAGCGCGTGTAATCTGTACGAGTGCCCAACTGCATGTGTGGGAGAGTATGCCAGCCGGCATATCTGCACTGGTCGACGAATTTCGTTTGAGATGTCACGTCTAGTATATATAGGTCAATGATTTAGTTAACATTTTCGTCTCAAATAAATATGTTTAACAATAATTGCCATATTTTTTTCTAGGTATTAAACCACTAAATCTAACTAATATTGATAAATATTTTAATTTGTCAGTTAAACTGTAGATATATTTAGATTAGAACTTGAGGTCAAAGTACCTCCCTTTCTCACCCCAGAAATGTCCAGGAATTGATATGCCTTGATCTGGCAACCCTAGCTTCACGTTCGCGACGAAAAGGGCCAAAATGTCAAGTTTCAAAACATGTAACCCGTCTGAATAATTACGTAATTATGGCCAAATTTCTGAAGTGTTTGTATACACGTTTACAATATACCTAAATTACGTAAATTGTAAGATGATAATGGTGTTTTATTGTTCCATAGCTTTATAATGACACGGAACATTGTGGAAGCTTATCATTATTTCACTTGACACATTTTTTACATGCAAGGTCAACTGGTTTAAATGCGTCAGTGAAGCAAATGGGTCTTACAATCCATCGTGATTATAAAAAATTTTGTTCTAATATTGTTAGGTTTGCAATAACGCCTGCTATGCAGATTACATTTCAAAATCAGAAATATACGATAGGAAAAATTTAAGTCATGTGCGGGATTCGAACCCGCGTCCATCCACCCCTTGAGCCAGGGTATGCCCTAACCAATTGAGCTAACACGACATGACGTCATAGCTCAAATCTATCCTATCGTTCTTTAACCATCGTATTGGGATGGAGCGACATCTATAGTACCACTTGCGTTGTACTACAAACAAGACCAATTTTGCAATTGGTTTTATACCTGTAAATAATGACGCAACCTTATAATTTTAATATTGTTAGGTTTGCAATAACGCCTGCTATGCGGATTACATAACAAAATCACCAATATACGATAGGAAAAATTTAAGTCATGTGCGGGATTCGAACCCGCGTCCATCCACCCCTTGAGATGATACCCCGGGGTATGTTCTAACCAATTGAGCTAACATGGACGGAAAACTCGCAAACCAGAAACATAAATATTCTGGTCGAACACAAAATTTAAATGAGTTTGAAAACTTGTTTTTAAAATATGATGATAATAACAAATATTATTAAAATATTTTATGAAAACATCAAATTAATATTTTAATAAAACACTTAAAAATACAAAAATATATCTAGTGACAATTCCGCCTAATTTTCCTGTTAAGCCGACGTGACGAAACCATGTATTATGATTTTAGATCATGGCCCCAAATACAAAACCGGCCCCGCCAGCAACGACAGAACCTGAAGAAGACGAGCTCAAACTGGTGGCGCCGCAAGCAGCCCCGCGCCACTACGAGATCATCAAGAGGAACCTGATGACCTTCGGCTACTGGCACCTTGCTGGAGCTTATGGACTTTATCTTTGCTTTACTGAAGCCAAATGGCAGACTATTGTTATGAGTGAGTCTTCTTGTTTTATTGCTGATGGTCTATTCTTGGACCTCTATCTCACATGTCTATCAGTTATAATGTAGTCTACAACAACCTATCTTACACAGCTATCTCCATGCCACCTTCACGTGAGGGGGCTGTGTTCAGCATTGGACGATCAGGGCTGATATACTGTGCTGTACCAGCCCAGCATCAGCAAAGCGAGCTTGGTAAACTACCCAAAATGATACAGAGAGGAAAGAATGTTTTTTTATGGCTGATCAGCGTTTGACTACAATATCACTTGTTGGTAACTAATGAGGATGGAAAACGGTATATTTCGAATGAGGACTGGCTATCAAGGATTGTCAGTTTTTCTTCTTGATGTTGATGCTAGCCAGCCAGACGAGCTTTTGCAAAATGCCCTACCGCTATGCGGTGAAACTCAAGCTGCAACCATGCACATGCTCGGCATTCTATAGCTTGCCTTTGGGTCATCACTGGTTCGAGATTCTCTATACTAGGTTTATAAGCCAGCCAGCTCTTAACTCATCACATCAACTAGAACTTCACCCTTTGAATAAGGTCTCCCTTATCCCAAATCCCCCCAGATTTGGTATAATCCCCACGCTTGGCAGGTGTCTCGGGGATCGCGGTAGGTATCTGTTTTTTAGAAGGCACTGCTTCTCACCTTCTGGTAATTTTTCCATAGTCGACTCTTATGACACCAACAGGAAGAAATGGAGGGGTGACATTCTGACCCGGCACCCTACGGAGCAGCTCTTAACTTATCGTTGCTCTTAACTAGATAGGTAAAATACTCGTATTCTCGTTTACTTTTAACCTTCTTTATGTATGATGGAAGGGCATTATGTGAATGCCCGCCTGGCTAGCGACCACCCTCAGGTAGAACATCTCTCGCCAAGCACCAAACCGTGTGTTCCGGCAGCTGTCCTTGAGAGCGAGTAATTCTATGTTAAGCATATTAAACCTTCGATCACATCATCACTTACCATCAGGTGAGATTGTGGTCAAAGGCTTACCATAAGGTAAGCCTTTAACAGCAAAAGAAAGCGCTGCTGCCCACCTTCCAGTATTTTTCCCTAAGTCGCTTCTTACGATACCCACAGGATATGGGGAGGTGCAACTCTAACCCGGCACCCCACGGGGAAATTTTATGCCAATTTTAAATACTTAATATAAAATAGGGTGACAATTAAAACAATACCTAATACATCTATGAACGCGACGTTGTTTATTTGGGTCAGTAGTCGCCTTCATTCTTATATAATCGATACCTACTAATCTTATGCAATGTTTTTTGTGTTAATAATAATAATCTTTATTTATAAAAAAAAGTGTACATTGATTCGTTCTTAAAAATTAGCTAGTAAATTATGATCATTTATATGTGCAAGAGTATCTGCTGCTGAACTAGGTTCATCACCCGTGTTTCAGCATACAGCGCTCTTCCCCGTATTTTGGACTTATATACTAGCAGGTCTGCTAATAGATGTGAATCTATAATACATTATTTTAACAACCCATTATAAGCTAAGAGAAAAAAATGTATGTTCTTGTTCCTCTTTGTTCCAGCATACGTGTTATTTGCTGTTGCATCAGTAGGAGTGACTGCAGGTGCTCATAGACTATGGACCCATAGAAGCTACAAGGCTAAAATGCCACTCCAAATACTCCTGATGGTGATGAACTCGCTTGCGTTTCAAAACACCGCCATCACCTGGATTAGAGACCACAGAATGCACCATAAATACTCGTGAGTTATTTAGTTTACTGCTCATATATAGATATTTTAATGCTGACATTTGACAACTAAGGTACAGTACCTAATTTTGATTTCATATGGTTTTGTTATTTATATGATTATGAAAACAAACGATGTTTCGAACAATGGTTTCATTATTTGCTAACACAAAAATAACACTTTAGAATGTGTTTTGCACAGCGGGTAATAACGCCCGTAGATAAATTACAATTTTAAAAAACATAATGACAAAATGCGAAAAGAAATTATTGTTATATTTATCATATCGTCAACGGTTAAAAGCTCATCCACACATAATCGAGTCCTGGAAGTCTCACACAGCTCGATTTATGCGCTCCTTCTTACCGCATACTTGCAAAATGTGGAATGATCTTCCATCTAGCGTTTTTCCGCAGGGCTACAGTATGGATTTCTTCAACAAAGGTGTTAAAAGAGTCTTACATGGTCGGCAACGGATTGGTAACGCCCCTGGTGTTGCAAATGTCCATAAGCGATGGTAACCGCTTACCATCAGGTGGGCCGTCTGCTTGTTTGCCAACCCATTACATAAAAAATAAATAAAAATCTAATATTCGACAATATCATCAATATGAACATAATATATCATAAACACTCATACAAAAGACCGATATTCAATATTATGTCAAAAATATATTATGTCGAACAACGCACGCATTAACTTTATTTAAAAAAGCAACTACGTTACACACTTAACAGATAATCAAAACGAAATAAATATGCATTAAATTTTTTGGTAAACTATTAAAAATGTTATGTTTTGATAACGCCCATGCAGGCTAATATCGCCCAACCGTTATTTAGCCGGGCGTTATTACCCAGTTGGGCGTTATTGTCGCAATTACACATTTTTAGAAAATAAAAACATCAAAATTGACACAAAATATTCAAGAAATGGTAATATAAGTTCATCTAGAACTAATTTAGACCAAAAAGTATACAAGAAACATATAAAAAAACTGACGATTTTGCTGCGGCACTTATTACAATAACGTGGTACATTTCCGGTCTGGTCGGAACACAGGGCCTCCTGGCAAAATGGCGGCGCAAGCGATTCGCCGTTCGCCCTGCGCTTTCTTATTGATTTGTTCTATGCGTGATGTGTTAACTAAATCACGCCATAAATAGTTTGTTTTCGGTTTCATGGGCGTAATTAAACAGTGGGCGTTAGTCACCCACCCTACCTTATGTCAAAAAGGAAACATTGTCAAAATTAACAGCTTCTGTCTCTTAGACTCTCTTAGACTGAAAGGTCTCGAACTGAGGTTTATATGAAGTTGAAGTTGTGTGCGCGCTGCAACTTAGCAGCACAGTTTTACAATATTATTTATTATATTTGAAGCGCTCGTAGCGAAGTTTGCTTAGCTGTTCTTAACTACTGCTAGCTAAGTTTAGCAACGTCCGCCGCAGATGGGTGACCGCTAGTGAAATTAGTACTGAGCGCGGAACGTAAAGCCGTCGGTCCCGGTTGTTGTCTTAAGATGGCAGTCGTTATAGCATGTTGGTAGGGCATCTTGCGAATGCCCGCCTGGCTAGCTACCACCCCCAAGAAGAATATCTGTCACCAAGCACCTTAGGTATGTTCCGCCAGCTGTCATTGAGAGCCAGTAATTCTAGGTTAGCCTGAACAACATATTCGACCACATCACACATACCATCAGGTGATAGTGCGGTCAAAGGCTAACCTACCTGACATAGAATTTTTATTTATTTTGTAATACTGTGATAGCGATAACGTCGATTTCTTCTTCCAAAATGCGAGAAAATTACAGTAAATAGGTAATAGAATTTACTGGCTCTGACTGCTGCCGGAGTATACAGTTAGGTGCTTGGCGAGAAATTTCTACTTGAGGCTAGCCAGGCGAGCAATCGAAAAATGCCCTTCCTCCATGCGGTGAAGCTCAAACTGGCGTTGGTAATCGAACCTTGGACCTACGGCGCGGCAGTCCATATCATCATTGCTTCAGAACATCTTTAGTGGATCTCGAACAAGAATGGAAGCTGTTTCTCAATATTGTTAGTTGATAATTACAGGGACACGGACGCCGATCCGCACAACGCGACTAGAGGGTTCTTCTTCTCCCACATCGGTTGGTTGTTGGTGAGGAAACATGCTGAGGTCAAGAAGAGAGGCAACACTATCGACATGTCTGACATTTACTCGAACCCAGTTCTCAGGTTTCAGAAGAAGTAAGTATATATGTTTAGGTATGATATTCCCTAATGTTATCAGTGCTAAGTAAGATGAGGTGAAGGGGAAAATGAAAGGTGAAGGTGATCCTTAAGGCGCCTGCCAAGCGTTTATTGCAAACACTCCCAGCAGGGGAGACTTTAGTTGAGCAGTGGACGCTATAGCTGTAGTTTTTTTTTATGCCTGATAGGATAGCCTTTGACCACTATCTCACCTGATGGTAAGTTATGATGTGGTCAAAGATGTTGTTCAGGCTAACCTAGAAGTACTGGCTCTCAAGGACAGCTGCCGGAACACACCGTTAGGTGCTTGGCGACAGATTTTCTACTTGAGGGTGGTAGCTAGCCAGGCGGGCATTCGCAAAATGCCCTACCACCATGCTATAACGTCTGCCATCCTAAGACAACAACCGGGACCGACGGCTTAACGTGCCCTTCGAAGTACGGAAGCGCTCAGTAGTAATGTCACTAGCGGTCACCCGTCCAACTCATGACCGCGCGCGACGTTGCTTAACTTTGCTGATCGGTTGAGAACAGCTAAGTTAACTTCGCTACGAGCGCTTCAATCGGATGTGATGGTTTATGTACTCGACAGCATCACGATTTAAAAATATATTTATTGCTTGTTTTTATGAACTTTGAAAAGGATAATTAAACCGTTAATATCTAAATTTAATTAACTAATATTTTTTAACCTTGACCATTCAGAATCAAAAATCAAAAATATATTTATCTCCTCCTCACAAAATATTGATGACATAAAAATACACGAATGGACAGACAAGAGTGCCAAAATTGAACCTTTGTTGGGGCTCTGAGAGACATCGGTTCGCTCTGTATACTCTACAGGCTCTATAACGGAGAATGCTCCCAAGAGCTGTTTGATCTTATACCGGCATCGCGATTCTATCATCGTACCTCTCGTCACCGGTTGAAAGCTCATCCACACATAATCGAGTCCTGGAAGTCTCATACAGCTCGATTTATGCGCTCCTTCTTACCGCATACTTGCAAAATGTGGAATGATCTTCCATCTAGCGTTTCTCCGCAGGGCTACAGTATGGATTTCTTCAAAAAAGGTGTTAAAAGAGTCTTACAGCAAATGTCCATAGGCGACGGTAACCGCTTACTATCAGGTGGGCCGTCTGCTTGTTGCCCATCCATTACATAAAAAAAAACCTGTAATCACAGGTCACCAGGACAACTCCCGCGGATAGAAATAAAACTTTGACATCCCTACCTTGTAATACAATTTTTAAAATAATGTACAGTTTACGCTACTACGAACTACTTGTAGGTAAGAAGTTATAACAATATTTACTAAAATACAAATGTTAGGTAACATTTGTATTTTAGTAAATATTGTTATAGCCATTCGAAGCAATAATGACATAAGGTAACTGCCATGGACTGCAGTGCCGCAGGTCCATGATTCGATCTCCGCCGCCGGATTGAGCTTCACCGCATGGTGGAAGGGCATTTTGCGGATGCTTGCTTGACTAGCTACCATCCTCAAGTAAAAAATCTATCGCCAAGCTCCTAACAGTGTGTTCCGGCAGCATATCCTTCAGAGCCAGCAATTCTAGGCCAGGTGAGATAGAAATGGCTAGCTAATAAGATGTAAAAAAAAACATCCTGCTATTATTAGATTAGTAGGTTATAAGTAGAAAAAAAACTACGCCCTACCTCACATTATCCACGTCTAAATTAAAGTTTGAAGGTTATTATAATTTGTTTTCAGATACGCAATTCCCTTCATCGGCACAGTCTGCTTCATCCTACCCACAGTAATACCAATGTACTGTTGGGGGGAGTCTTTCAAAGTAGCGTGGCATGTGGCCATGTTCAGATACATAACGAATCTCCATACGACGTTCTTGGTGAACAGCGCGGCGCATCTATGGGGGAACAAGCCGTACGATAAGAGTATACTGCCGGCGCAAAACAAATCTGTCTCGTTTTTGGCTTTTGGGGAGGTGTGTACATTTTGGTTCATTGCAAGTTTAGCTATCATGAAATCTGGATACATCTTTTACTTCTCCTAATGTAGTTGTATGGTATGTATGGCTATGCTCCTATATATATCTCACGATGTTCTTGAAGAACAGCGTCGCGGGGAATCTTTGGGAAATAAGCCGTACGACAAGAGTATACTGCCGACGCAAAACAAGTCCGTCTAATATTTGGCTTTTGGAGATGTGTGTACATTTTATTTCATTGCATGTTTTGCTATCTTGAATTTTTGATATACAGTCCACTTCTCCTCCTGTAGTTGTATGGTAGGCATGGCCATGTTCCTATACATATCTCACGATGTTCAAGCCATACGATATACTGCCAGCGCAAAACAAGTTTGTCTCGTTTTTGACCATTGGGGAGGTGATTTCGGTGATTTCATTCGTGATCAACTGATCATTCAAAATTAGCCAAAACCGTATTACTCAGAAATTGATGCCCAATTTTTCGATTTCAGGGTTTCCACAACTACCACCACGTGTTCCCGTGGGACTACAAAACAGCTGAACTCGGCAACGATTGGTTAAATTTAACAACATTCTTCATTGACTTCTTCGCGTGGATCGGTTGGGCGTACGACCTGAAGTCGGCGCCAGACGATGTAGTTAACGGTCGGGTTAGACGGACGGGAGATGGTAGTTATGCACATAGACGAGAAGAACTTCAAGAAGGAAGCGACGTGTATTAAACTATTTATTATATATTGGTGTTTTAATTTATTGTCATATATTTTTTAGTTGATATTAGCGCCTGAATCTGACTGACTGCCTTTCAAGTCACAACATACGTTACAGCATGGTGGTAGGGCATTTTCCGAATGCCCGCCTGGCTAGCTACCACCCTCAAGTTGAAAAGCTGTCGCCAAGCACCTAACGGTGTGCTCCGGCAGCTGTCCTTGAGAGCCAGTACTTCTAGGTTAGCCTGAACAACATCTTCGACCACATCATCACTTACCATCAGGTGAGATAGTGGTCAAAGGCTAACCTATCAGACATAAAAAAAATCTAATTCATATATTGTCAAACTTAATAGTCAAATAAAATTAATAGTCTCAACAGCTTTGTTGATAGCGAACGCCTAAAATACAATATGTTAGGCAAATAGTAAATCACAATTGTAATATAAATTCTAAATTAATGTCTGTTAATAATAGATTATTGTCAAGTGTGTATTTACATAAGAAATATTATATAATTAAAAAAAAATAATGTCAATTTACATACAACATAGCATCAGTTACAATTTGCAATTTACATAAGGAATATTATATAATTAAAAAAAAATAATGTCAATTTACATACAACATAGCATCAGTAACAATTTGCAATTTTATCATTCATTAATTGTATAGCAACTCTTTAATATAAGTAAATTGAACAATTTACTCTTAAATATTACACTTTCCGATTCCAGTTTTATTCTTGGCAAATGTACTACTCCACTTTACTATGTCATCACCACTTTTCTGATCGGTGCAGAACAGTTCAAAGGTTAGTTAGACAATAGTTGTTAAAAATAAAGATTTCATAAACAGATAGTGTAGGCATAATTCTATTGTATAGTAAAATATTCCTTCGTTATTATCATGATACAATATTAGTAATTACTTCCTAGATGAATCTTTTTGTAATGTCATATTAAGTCATGATAGGGAACAATTATAATTATATTTATATATAGCTGTAAATATATTTATAGCTCTAATTTGCATGGTAGTAGGGCATTCGCGAATACTGTATTCGCTAATACAGTTACGACCCTGACGTGATGTGTTCCGGTAGGTGTCCTTTTGGGCCAGCAATTCTAGGTTAGCCTGAAGTGAGGGTGCCAAATAGCATGGCAATAGATTTCGTATATTTTAGAGTTGTTTATGGGTACCGTTGCGTCCCTGTACCACGAAATTCTAGCGATACGAGTTTAGCAATAGTTTGTATGGTAAACGATAGAATAAGCGATAGACACAATGTATTTTGTGACATGGTAAAGGCCAGCGAATGACCTCTATTGCCATGGCATTTGGCACCGAGTATAGTGGTCAAAGACTAGCGTATCAGATATAAATAAAAAAGAGCTGTAAATAAACTAGGACTAACAACATTTTTGGAGCAGAAAATCCTAATATTGGCCGGGATGATCCCTATTTTCCGTTTACACCAGTAATCAAATCCCTTCGCCTCCGAGACAGGAGAGATACGATTTTGTGTCCAATGTTCAATATTTCCAAACTTCATAGGGGATATTTTTTATGGTCATCGATCAGAATTGTCTGCATCTGATGGAAAGAAGTCCTTTACAAGCACTGAACTGAACTGAACTGATGTCGCTCCCCTTCAGATTATGTTAATATGCTTCGAAGAGAACTATCGCATAATAAGTGGTCAAATTCACATCTCATAATTCATGGTGGTTGGTTAGTTCCAAGGATTTAGGAAGAGAGGGGATATGGCACGCGGCATTTATTGTACTGGTTTGCATGTCGCAGCTTTTCAATTATGTATGCCCACTGCACTTCACACCTACAAATGAAACAATAAACTCTTAAAGTAATACACTGAAAGCAGCGCTTTCATTAGCTACTTACACTAACTCATTACAATGCACACTGACAAATCAACCAATGAAAGCAAAGCGCTTGGACATCACAGTAACAATACCCTAAGATAAAGTACCCTCAACGTCAAGTGAGCGATAGCTTTTCAATTTTGCTGCATATATTTAAATCGAAAACCAGTGTTTAAAACAGTTTTTTCATCTGTTATTTTAGTTTAACTTCCAGTTTACTCAGTGTTCTAACTAGTGAATTGTTTGTTATTTGTGAAATAAGTGTATTTCTCGCGAAATTAATTTACGTTTCTTTAACGTTCTACAGAAACGCGTAAGCGCCGCGTAATTTTGCGGCGTATAAGCTCTTTTGTGCGCGACCCGCCAGTTAACTGGATCAGCTGCTTACTGCGTGATTTATTTACATTCATAACTGTAACTTGTAAGATATTGATTTATGCAATGAGTGCTTTAAATTGTTCTGGTTGTTGCAATCCTTTAAACGACGTATCGGTATTGTTATGTTGTCGTTATCAAGGCAAGTACCATTACACTTGTATGAATATTAGTAAGGAAGATTTTGACGGATTTACTAAGGATTTCAAAGACTCGTGGATTTGCCCGGCCTGTCGCTGTTAAGAGCCGAAACGGGGTAACAACACTAATACGCCTATACGTTCACCTGCCGCCTTCTCTGCACTTAAACACACTGACCTCCTCCTCACCTCGTCGGAACAGCTACTAATTGATAACGTCACACTGCACACTAAGCCTTGCAGTTCTGGAAACTGTGGCTGCTTATCAGGAGACATCATACGTTATATTATAAGAGAAGAGCTAGACAGGAAGTTCGACTCGGATATTCGAGATATTCACAATAAATTGGACAAATTTGATGAGGCACTAGCGTTATTCTCTTCTGATCAAGAAGTTCTTAATCGTGAGTGTAAATTACAAAAGGAGCTCATATTTCGTCAACAAAAGGAAATCGAAGAACTGCGTATTTCTGGTCGTGAGCTCACGCAGCGATTGCACTTGGTGGAGCAGCACTCCCGCTCAAACAATTTGGAAATACAGTGCTTAACCGAGCACTCTAGCGAAAACCTATATAATATTGGACAGCGACTCGGCAATACTATTAAAACTCCGGTTGCCGAATCCGATTTGCATTATTGTAGCCGCATTGCTAAACTAAACGCTGCTAGTTCGCGCCCACGTTCTATTTTAGTGAAATTTAGCAGCCGCCGGCTACGCGATACATTCCTGGCCGGAGTGATAAGGTTTAATAGAAATAACCCAAGTGACAAGTTAAACTCCAGTCACCTGGGCTATGGAGGCAAGAAAAGCGCAGTGTACGTCTCAAAGCACCTCACATCCGAGACTAAAGCGCTGCACGCCGCTGCTCGCAGAAAAGCCAAGGAGCTAGGTTATAGATTCGTCTGGGTTCGCGACGGGAAGGTGTTTATAAGAAAGTCTGAAAACTCTAATTACATTTTAAAAAAGAACTTGGGGACTTTAGATAAACTGGCTTAGAACATAATTCTCAATATTTAATCATTTGCTTATTTTGTAACACTAAGTCTTATTTTTTTTTTTTATTAATCATCCTCAGGAGGTCTTGACTCTTCGAGCGCACGAAGAGTCAAGACCTCCTGAGGATGCTTCGTGTAGAAGCGAAAGGCGTCGAAAATTCTTCCGGTTTGGCTGCGTGGCGTTTGTGACGTCACGTCGGCTTAGCAGGAAAATTAAGCGGAATTGTCACTAGATATATTTTTATATTTTTTAAGTGTTTTATTAAAATATTAATTTGATGTTTTCTTAAAATATTTTAAAAGTATTTGTTATTATTAAAAATGGATTTCCGCAAAGTAACGCCTGAATCTATTCATTATCTACAATTATTATTTTTTTGTGAAAGAAATATTTTTACTTTTCGTTTTCTTTTTCATTTATTTGAAAAAGAATAATGCAAATAGTCTAAATTAGACTGTCGAGTACCTATTTTATTTTTTAGTTTACATTTTATATGCTTCAGCTATAGTATCAAAATGTTAGAGGTTTAAAAACCAAAACTACTAAATTCTTTAATAATATTGTGTGTATGTATTAATGTATTAATAGTAAGTATGATGTGATTGTTCTAACCGAAACATGGTTAAATGGCAGCGTCTTCGATTCGGAACTTTTTGACGACCGATATGTGGTTTATATGAGAGATAGAGAATTTCTAGTTCTTACAAGAAAAAAGACGGAGGCGGTACAGTTATTGCAGTAACTAAATGCTTAAAATCTAAGCGCTTAATGAGTTGCACTGCGAAGATTTATGGATTCAGATAGAATATCTTAACCCTAAAGGCGGTACTGAGCGTTTGCATTTGTGTGCAGTTTACCTACCTTCACCTCTAAAGCGTAAAAATTTGGAAGAATTCTTTAACAACTCTAGCCAAGTTATTGAACGTGGTACTCTAAACAATGTTTTGCTTCTTGGAGATTTCAATCTGGGATCTATAGCTTGGAACTATACAGATAATGCTCAGACTTTAACTACCGTAGTGAAGAAAAGCGATTTTGAAAATCAGCTACTAGACTTCGCTAGGCTTCATAATTTAAAACAATATAACACATAATTAATGTTGATATTTGTAATAGTCTTCTTTCCAATGTTGATAAGTTCCATCCCCCTGATGAATTTTGTATATCTTTTTGCACCGACTCTAGGCTAACTCCCATTAGTAATAATCGTTTCTGCTTTTATAGGGCTGATTACGCAAATAAGATTAAGGATCTAAATGCAATATGCTGGGAAAAAGTATTTGAAAATTGTATAGTTGTTGACAACTCTGGGAAAAAGTTATTGAAAATTTTATAGTTATAGCTATAAAAAATATATAGTATCTATAAAAAATAATGAGCATTTCATAAATGAAATGGTATAAAATAAAAATGAGCATTTCATCAATGAAATTCTCATTATTTTTATAGATACATTCGGCAGGCTATTAATAAACATGTACCTAGAGTCACAACTAAATCGAAAAAGTATCCTGTTTGGTTTTCTCGTAATTTAATTAAGCTATTGCGTGAAATGCTAAAATACAGAAATAACTTGCGTAAATTTAATTTTAATCCTTTGGACTCATTAGCATATGAATTAGCTAAAAAACGTTCAGAACATCTCATGACTACACGTTACACTAACTATATCAGTCGCGTCGAATCAAACCTACGTTCAAATCCTAATCCTTTATCAAAAACAAAAAGAAGAACTCTAGTCATTATCCGGCTCAAATGTCTCTTGGCCATAACATTGCTACCCAGCTTCTGCAATCATTTTTCTGTGGTATATAATAACTTTATTCCCTCACCCAGCTCTCAAGATTGTGCGGAGGTACTGACAAATAACTACATAACTTCTTTTAAGTTCAAAGACGATCAAGTATCAAAGTTTTAAAAAGACTTGATCTTCATAAAGGTGCTGGTTCTGATGGACTTCTGTCGATATTTGTTGCTAAGTGTGCTCAAGCACTAGCACATCCTCTGCAACTTATTTTCAACAAATCATTGGAAACTGGAATTTTTCCATCAGATTGGAAAGTCGCATTAGTCATTCCATTGCTAAACAATGGTAATATGGATATGGTCAAGAATTACAGGCCCATTTCTATACTTCCTGTCTTTGCCAAAATTTTTGAACAACTTTTGTTTTCTATTTATCTTGGCATTTTAAGCAAATTATAAATATTCACCAGCATGGTTTCATGAAACTAAGGTCAACGGCTACAAACTTAGTCTCTTTTGTTGATAATATTTCTCTTGAATTGGATAGGCGTGCATCTGTTGATGCTGTATACGCTGACTTCAGCAAGGCGTTTGATCGAGTAAGTCATGAATTACTTTTCCGAAAACTTTCTGCTTATGGTATAGCCGAGCCAGTGTTGAGTTGGTGTAAATCCTATTTATCAAGTAGAAAATGTGTTGTTGTGGCTAACGGTTACTCGTCTGAACCCAAACATATTACAACGCTCACAGAAGGGAAATTCAAGTTGCATGTGAAAAACATATTGATTAAAAAATCCTACTACACAGTTTCTGATTACATAAACGACAAAAATGCCTGGACAATTCCGCCTCCGCCAAGCTATTGCCTGTCACCTACATAATTTAAAACAATATTGTAATAACTCTATTAAATAGTATGTATGTAACACATTGTTAAAAGATGTTTAAAAGAATGGCCCCGAGTTTCTTGCCCGTTCTTCTCGCAGTGGCTCTATACAATTTATTTGCTGAACGTGGCAGTACAATGTAGAATATTTCAATACTAAAATTTGTAATTGAACTTCATAAGAGCGTCGTAGACGCCTAAATTGAATAAATGATTGTGACTTTGATTTTGACTTGACTTTGACTTTGATAAATAATACAAAAAAAAACCTCCTCTTACGTCGTTTAGGACGATATAGATGAGTGCATTTTGAGATCAGTACTGATAACATCAGGGAATGACATACTTAAACATACTTCTTCTGAAACCTGAGAACAGGGTTCGCGTAAATGTCAGACATGTCTATTGTTTTGCCTCTCTTCTTGACCTCTGCATGTTTCCTCACCATCAGCCAACCGATGTGGGAGAAGAAGAACCCTCTAGTCGCGTTGTGCGACTAGAGGAGACTACTTACTAACAATATTGAGAAACAGCTTCCATTCCAGCCTATACAAATACAAATACAAACCGCAGCAGTGCCGCAGGTGTATTATTCGATCCCCACCGCCAATTTCGAGCACCGCATGGAGGAAGGGCTAGTTCAAGTAGAAATTTTCTCGCCAGGCACCTTACAGTACATTCCGGCAGCAGTCCTATCGAGTCAGTAAATTACAGGCACATGAGACTTAACAATATATGTCTCAGGGTGATGGTTGCAGTGCAGTTCGTCACTTGTGAAGATATGCATCTGTAATAGGCAGACTTACCGCTAACATAACAGGCCTGGTGCATGTTCCGTCACAATTCCATAAAAAATGTGCGAACGGTGTAAGAGGAAATAATCATCCAATACGATTGTTTCATTTACCTAGCCACCCACGCTGAGCGCAATGACCCTATTGATTATTTCTTCTTCTTACCTATCTCACACTTCTTTGATGTATACGCAGCCTGAGCCTTTTCGTCCTATAAGTCGTTTTCTTATATTATTAGAAACCTACATCGATGTAATTAAAATATGGGAGATGCGGGACACAATCTTTGACTTGGATCGCATAAGTTAGGCCCACGAACACAATTGACTTTAGTCGCAATCGAGCATGCGTTTGCGTACCACGTCACGTAAAATCACCTTATATCTGTGTAAAAAGACAGCAACAATCATGTGTAGGTATTTAAAATGTGCACTAATAGTTCAAAAACTAATAACAAGTTTCACGGCATTACTTTTTACTCGTAAATACTGACAAATCTAATTATTTCTTTAATTTTCTTCCGATTTACATCGCTCTTTGAACGCTATTTGCAGAGAGAGATAGAAACGATTATCGGTTCACCGAGGATATCCGAATCGTTTTTGTTTGTGTATCAGTGACGTATATTGCTATCTTGTTCACGCTTGTACGTTTATGTATCTCTATCTCATTTATAGCAAATTTACGACGGTAACTCAGAAGGCGATTTTGCGAATGCCCGCCTGGCTAGCGACCACCCTCAAGTAGAAAAACTGTCGCCAAGCACCTAACGGTGTGTTCCGGCAGCGGTCCTTGAGAGCCAGTGAAATCACAGGCACATGAGACTTTAACAACCATGTCTGAAGGTGACGGGCGCAGTGCAATTCGTGACTTGTGACGAAATGCATCTGTTATACGCAGAGGTTAGTCCGCTTAACATCAGGTGGGGCTCGTGCTTGTTCCAACACAATAAAATAAAATAAATAATAAAAGTGAGTGAGTGTTTTTGCGTGTAGTTGTTTCTGGTCTAACTATATTTACGTGACACTAAGTGTTCCGCATCTCCCATATTTTAATTACATCGATGGAAACCTACAATAAAAATTACTATATCCTAGGGTAAAGTTGATAAGTGACTAGCCGTGCTTTGAAGTAACTTTATGGTATATATATATATATATATATATATATATATATATATATATATACTATAAAATATTATATATAAATGGATGGCTCGTCTATAGAATCGGTATACACCGCAATCTTCATTTTTTAATATTGTTATGTTTGCAATAACGCCTGCTATGCGGATTACATTACAAAATTACAAATATACGATAGGAAAAATTTAAGTCATGTGCGGGATTCGAACCCACATCCATATCATAGCAGGCGTTATTGCAAACAAAACTATATTAAAATTATAAGGTTGCGTCATCATTTACAAGTATAAAACCAATTGCGAAATTGGTCTTGTTTGTAGTACAACGCAAGTGGTACTATAGATGCCGCTACATCCCAATACCATAGAACATAATATAAAAATACTACATAAATACGATGGTTGAAGAACGATAGGAAAGATTTGAGTTCTGACGTCATGTCATGTTAGCTCAATTGGCTAGAGCATACCCCGGTTAAAGGGGTGGATGGACGCGGGTTCGAATCCCGCATATGATTTAAATTTTTCCTATTGTATAATTGTAATTTTGTAATGTATATCATCATTCTTTTTCACAGATAGATATAGTTACCTTGAATTACCACACAACATTTTATTATACAGAAATCTATAGTATTTGCGAAATAAATTAAGCATTGAAGTTTTAATTTTAACTTTAATTATTCGTGTATTTTGCACTTCTGTAAACGTGCATAACAATTATTGAGCTAATACATTACGTATATAAAGGTCAATGATTACAATGCATGCAAAAGATGACTATTCAAATAATAAATTGTCCACAGTAACTAAATATTTCACAGAATATACCTACATCTAATTGCTCGCGTAATAATACGGCTTGTATTGTACTGTCAATTATGTACAAGGATTCAAAATACCTACTGCCAAATGTTCCTGATCGCCAAATATTTTTTATAATTTACAATAGGTGGATGAGAGGGATCGGCGCGGCGCTAGTCTACTCGCGGCGAGGGGAATATAGTTGTTTGGTTGTTTTAACTTACTCCAAAGTTCGGAACGATTCGGTTGTTTTATAACCTCAAATATCGATATAGTCCCACCAACTTATCTGTTCAGGTGGCAGAAAGAAGAACTACAATATTCCTTCAAATTGTGACAGTTTGTAGTTGATTTCCTTGACCAGCAGCGCCCTCGCGAACTGCACAGTTAAGTTGGTGGTACTATACCTACTTTACCGACTACAGATGCAAACAGAGCTGCACCAAAACAATTTTTTTGTAGGCCTGTGTATTTGGTGGGTAACTAGAAAAATATTTAGATGTTTTATGATGTTTGAAAAGCAATAACACCGTTACATGCAAAATACAAAAGAGTGCCTATAATTCTCTCATCAAGAAATGTCAAGGTCATGTCACTTAAAGTTGCAAACTTTTAACGACTGATTTTGATAGTTAAAATGTTTCACTCTACTCGAAGGTTTTGAACGACGCCGTAGGGTGAAAAGTTTCACTCCGTGCGCTCTAACCAAGGTTCTGAACAGTGCTAACCGGACGCGTATGATGCAACTAATTTTACTATTTTGTTACTGTTTTTTTTAATATTTTAACATAGTCTCTTCAACGCTAATACATTATTCAGATCTCGAAATACACGATTATACCGCTTTTATCCCGTTCAAAAATTATTCCTCGTCTTTCTCCTCGAAATATATAAAGCCGCCCTCATCAATATAGGTATAGTCTGAAATCTTCGACTCCGTAAGTCCCATTACAAAGAAAAAGGAATATGTCACATTACTTAGGTACTTATGTACTTACCTACCTACCTACATCCTACAAGAAGCGTTAAAATAGAAAGTAAATAATCAAATATAGTGCGATGCAATTTTAAATGTCCGGGATCAAATGTTAATGCGAAGCACCTTACAATAGTTTAATATTCGTCAATCGGTCTATACCTAGCTGAGGTCCCCACTTACCGAATCATTAAATTTGCGATAATGGAAATTAATTAAAACTTTACAAGTTCAATGAATGTCCTCGTCGTTTAAAATGTGTTAAGCTAAGTCTTCGGTAGCTTATTTATTTGCCTCCGTGTTCTTAGGCGTAAATCTAATTACCCACTTTGACTGGAACTTTAGTTTAAAAAAATATCAAAATGGTTACTAATACCACCTGCAGAAAATGATGACGTTATTGAGGTAAATACGTGCATGATGTCGTTATTGAGGTATAAACTGCAGACTGCTGAGGCTGCAGTCGAGGATATCAAAAATAACCGAAATGATATTAAAACAAATTTAATTCGAGATAAAATTCTAATTATTTTATAAAAAAGACAAGACAATCAATTCGATGTAAGAATTAAGAGGTTAAACAAGATAAAAAAACTGCTGAACCATTCCTATGTGAACCATTTTTGTGGATATCCATCATCGATTCCCGTGGAAGGTCATCGCTTAATAGGAACGGGAAGAGAAGCACCCACAGAAAAATAGGTATTTCAACAAAGTGATGCTGTCTCGCCGCTACACACCGGCCTCGCGCTCCGCGCCCCGCACCTTCGTCAAATCCTATAAACATATACAATGCGATTAAAATAAGAATAGGATCGGCCTAGCGCCATGTTGTGACGTCAAAGCTAGAACTTGGTACAGTGTGCAAAAAAATAAATGCTAAAACATGTATAAATTAATAAAGAAAATATAAAACCCGACCGCAATATTTATTTTTCGTTAAGCGTTTTATCGATTCATTGAAATTAATGCAATTTAATATATTTATACCCTAAAATAGCCAAATTCTTTCTGCACATATTTCCAAATCTTTGATGCCACAAGTCTTCATTGGCTGGGTGACATAAATTCGCACTTTTTGTTTTGGCATTTATGGTCACCTTTAATGTGTACAGCATTCCCTGTTTTACACAAGCAAGTTTTCCATTTTATTCTTTATAAGCAATGTACTTATCTAACAATCACTTGCTTGCCCTTTCAACTAAGTTTGTAGTCAGTCTAGGTAATATTACAGCCTCAATCTTCAACTTCTTTCCTTTATTAGTGCAATCTAAAATTTCCTTTTTTGTGGCTGTGAGTGTTTGGCCATTTGCTATTTTTATAACCCGTTCATGTTCTAATTCTGTTATCTCAGTCATGAATTATTCATAACACTCTTGAATGAAGTGTTGTGTTGCACCTAAGTCTACCACAAATGATATTATGTTATTTACATTCTTGGCTGTTAAAGCTTGTTCCGAAGCAATGAATATGTTAAACATATCCTCTTCTGCAGAACGAGCTGCTCCCGAGGTGGAACGTCTGTAACCTCTGGACCCTCTGAAACTTCTAGGTCCTCTATAATCCCTTCTTCGGCTAGACATTTGGCACTCATAAGATTTTTGCCCTTTTCCTTTACATCTGTAGCAAATAACCGTTTGGATTTGGCCTATAAATGAAGTTTTGTTTTCTGGATTGGAAGTTTCTTCTTGTTTCACTTGCCTCACTTCATGGTCCAATAGTTTGGTTTAAACAAATTCCAATCTTAATTTAGTGTTAACAGTTTCAATTGCTGTAATTATATGATTATATTCTTCCCCTAATCCCGTGAGGAGGTAACAAACTTTATCAATGTCTTCTATTTTTTCTCTACTACTTCCATTTCCCGTATAATATCATCAAATTTTTCAAAATATTGTTCCAACTTCGAACCACTTTTGTGCTTTAAAGTTAAAAGCTTTCTTCTTAGAGCTATTTTAGAAATAACACATTTCTTCTGAAATGTGCTCTTTAATACGTCGAGCATACTTTTTGCTGTATTGCAGTCCTTTATTAAATTCAAATGTTGATCAGTTAGACATTGTACAATTAAGCTTCTTGCCTTTGCATCAGTGACCTTTTGGGTGTCTTCGACTTTTCCTGTCAAAGTTATTTCTTTCAGATTTCTCTCGTCAAGTAGGCATTGTACTCTAAAGAGCCAATTATCGAAATTTTCACCTTTTAATTGTGGAAAATTTACCAGCGTGGTCACCATTTTCTTGCTACGGTAAATTTTTTAGACGACGCGCACGGTAAAATTTTTATTTTTCTAAAAATACTATATTACGTCTACGTCTGATTGCCCTACTGCCTATTATCCTAAAAGGCGTCAAAAGGCCCATAACCTATGAGAACTGGAGAGTTATATTTTAAATAAAGATGGAATAAGGTGCTAAAACTTTTATTATTCGACGCACATAATTGTAACCATTACTATTCTATCCACAACAGAGAGGAAGTGGTATACATCGGATACTAGTAATTCTGCCATAGACAACAAATATCTTAACAGCAGAGACTTGAAATTTGGAGGGTGTATTCGTCTTGATGCGTAGGGGTGATCTCTTGCAACTCCTTTGCTGACGACGCAAATATCACTTGGTCATCAGCGTAAAGAATACATTTGATGAGCAATTAATTCATTCTTAATCCACATTCACTGGCTTTTAGGTTCATCAAACAATTATCCATGAATAATTTGAACCGCCACGGTGACGCTACACATCCCTGCCTAACATATTTTTCGATGTTAAACTAATCAGTGTAGGTATGTCCCGTTTATCCTAACACAAGCACTGGAATCCTTATAAAAGTATTTCAGCGCTTGGATCAGGTTACCATTCAGCCCATGCATAGACAACGCTTACCACGGTTTATCTTTATGGTATTGTTACGACTCCTCACCCTATCATAAGCCTTTTCTAAATCTACGAACGCGCAATAGACCTTTTGGCTTTTCGCCAAACATTTTTCGGCTATGCATCGTAAAGAAAAGACCTGATCCGTATATTCCAATCCCTTTCTAAACCCTGCTTGTTCAACCCATCTTTCTCATTTGTATCTTTTATTACTTGTTCAATCAATACTTTTGCATATAGTTTACCGACAATGCTGAGGAGGCTGATTCCGCGGTAGTTCTTGCGGTCTTGTTGTGACCGTTTTCCTTTGTACAGGGTTATTAGAAAAATACTAATGAGACAACACGAGATGCCTGTCAACATGCACACAAGCCACCTTACATACGCGTTCGACAGAACATCTCACTAAGTCATCTGTATCTGTATCAGCCGGATGGTCCACTGCTGAACACAGCCTCCCCTATTAAGGGGGATATTTGCCATAATACCCACGATTGGCAGGCGGCTTGGGGATCGCAGTGTAAGATAGCAATTCTTTAGAAGGCGCTGCTGCCCACCTTCCAGTATTTTTCCCTTAGTCGCCTCTTACGACACCCACGGGATGATATGGGGAGGTGCAATTCTGACCCGGCACCCCAAGGGGGACTAGTAGTCATGCCTAACTTAAATTTTTTTTTTTTTTTTTACAAGTATAGTATAGTGGAAGTAAATAAGGTCCCGTTTTCTCTTGCTGAATCCTAAATTGAAAAACAAGTTTATTCATTTCATTAGCATTAGTAATCATATAGTATAAGTATATATAAGTAGGTAAGAACCCATTAGATTTTGAGACATACGAGGCACAAGTTGATTCAGAATTAAAAAAATATTGATAATATAATTTAATAAATTGCATCATTTGATTCTTGTTAATTGGTAAGTTGTTTTTATATTACCTTACGTTTGACTGAGTAGAATCCAACCGCGGTTTCACCCGTGTCTTGGTGGCCGCTAGTGACATTCCTACTGAGGGCTTCCGTGCTTCGGAGGGCATGTTAAGCCGTTGGTTCCGGTTGTTGTCTAAGGATGGCAGTCGTTATAGCATGGTGGTAGGGCATTTTGCGAATTCCCGCCTGGCTAGCACCCTCAAGTAGAAAATCTGTCGCCAAGCACCTAAAGGTGCGTTCCGGCAGCTGTACTTTAGAGCCAGTACTTCTAGGTTAGCCTGAACAACATCTTCGACCACATCATCACTTACTATCAGGTGAGATAGTTGTCAAAGGCTAACCTATCAGAAATAAAAAAAAAAGCTTATACTTTTGCTACAATTGCTTATAAAGCTCATGCCCGCGGCGGGCTTCAAACTATGGACCTGCTGCATGACAGCCCGTAGGCAATGCCACTGAGCTATCACTGCTTTGGAATATCCTTAAGACAGGATGTTGCAGCGCATTGGGCTCACATAAGGGCCCATTATGACCATTGACTACCCAAAGGTAGGTATCGGTCAAAGAAGATTCCGTTCTACTCTGTTATTTATTCTATGCTATATTCGAAGCGCTCATATAGCGTACTTTGCTTAACCGCTCTTAAGCGATCAGCTAGGTTAAGCAACGTCCGCCGCCTTACCTAACAACTATAACTTATGCTATACATTTCACACTTCAACTTCGGGGGTGAAAACGAAAAAAAATTATGGACATATATTTTTTATATTTTAGACATTGACTTCTTAACAAAACTTTGGACGTATTTTTCGGTACCAGGCCAATAGTATCGTCTCTTACTAGCATGAAAAAATCCTATGTCTATGCTTAATAGTGTTTATCATTCTGCGCACTCCAGCATGGCCACTGGATGACAGTAAATGGAAGTCATTCAATATTAGTGTTTTCTCTTTATCATTCGTAATTCTTTTTACACCTCTTAAAATACAGAATCGTGGTCCAGACCAATTGTTAAAGGACTTTCTTTCGTCACATAAACTTTTAATAACATCTATATTATCTTTTATCATGCAAATTTGTTCAATACACGATTTGTTACAAAATAGACTTAATTAAAATATATGCGTAAAATGCACCTTAAAATCAAGATTAACTGACAATTTATTTTTATTCGATATAAACGCAAAACATTGAAATTCCTTGGTTATTGAACCTTTACTTCTAATTTTCTTTAACTACCGTCCTTCTATAAAAATCATTTCTACTAACTGACGTGGTTTTCTTAATATATCTACAATTCTTGGTTGATCAGGAGTTATCGATAGATTTATTAAGATTCATACCATCACAATCATTTTTTCTTCCAGACAACTCATCTTGCTTCTTCCTTTGCGCCCTAGTCATCACATTCACTGTTTGTTCATGCAAACTTTTCAGTTCGTCTGACGTAATACTTATTCTTGACAAAAAGTCTGCTGGTACGTTATCTTTAATATACACAATTTTGAAATTATATTCGTCTAACTTTAGTCTAAATTTTAATAATCTACTTGAGGGATCTTTCATACCGAAAAGATACACTAGTGGTTTATGGTCTGTCATTATAGTAAAATTTCTACCATAAACTTAGGGCCTAAAATATTTTATAGACTAAACGATTGCAAAAAGTTCTTTTTGAATCGTTGGATAGTTCCGCTCAGCTTTATTTAGCGGTCTACTGGCGTATGCTACTGGTCGTAAGTTCATATTACATAAAACTGCACCAATTGCCGTACCTGAGGCGTTTGTCTGTATAATAAATTCGTTATTTTCAGAGAATTCCGGATATAGTAAAATTGGTGAAAATATTAATTTATTTTTTAAAGTTACAAACTATTTTTGACATTATTCAGTCCAGACAAATGGTTCATTTTATCTGCATAATTTATTTAAAAGCATCGTGATATCTGCAAACGATCTTATGAATTTACGATAGTAATTACAAAAAGCTACAAAGCGTTTAGTTTCGTCTGAATTTTTCGGTGTTGGATATTCTCTCAATATAGTTGTCTTTTCTGGATCTAGTTATATCCCTTTATCAGAAACGACATAGCCAAGATACAACATTTCTTTTCTTAAAAATTTAATTTTTTGTGGGTTTAATTTTAGATTAACTTTCCTAAGTCTTTTTAATACGCTCATCAAATTTTGGTTGGGGCTACTCAAATTTCACCCAAAAGTTATCAGATCGTCGAATAATTTATCAAAAGATAGGCCTGACATTGCAACTGACATCATACGACTAAAAGCGCTAGGACTTATTTCAAGTCCCATTGCTAGGCGTTTTGTTTGGTACTGACCTGTGCTTTTACTGTCTGTGAGCTTGAAATGCTGTTAGCTTACCATATATCCTATAAACGGCTATCAGGGGTCAAGGTCACTTGGTAATAGCCTTGGTGGAGGTCAAGGTGAGAAAAATAAATAGCACCAGAAAGTGAATCTAAAATTTCATTTATATTTGGAATGGAAATTTATCATTACATACTATTTAATTTAATTATCGGTAAACGACTTCTAAACGCCATCTCTGTTCCTTGCCTATTGAATTTTTCTTTGCGACTAATAAGATTGAACTAGACCATTCGCTGTTGCATTTTTCAATAATATCGTTTTTTAATCATCTCACTCATCTCATCAACTTATTTTTTATGTTATTGTGACGGAACAAGCTCGAGGCCCACATGATGTTAAGCGAGGTAACGTCTGCCTATAACAGATGCATTTCATCACAAGTCACGAATTGCACTGCGCCCGTCACCTTGAGACATATTTATTAAGTCTCATTTGCCTGTAATTTCACTGGCTTTCAAAGACTGCTGCCGGAACACACCGTTAGGTGCTTGGCGACAGATTTTCTACTTGAGGGTGGTCGCTAGCCAGGCGGGCATTCCCAAAATGCCCTTTCACCATGCGGTGAAGCTCAAGCCCGCAGCGGGATTCGAACCATGGACCTGCTGCGCAGCAGTCCATAGCCAATGCCACTGAGCCATCACTGCTTCAAAAACTTGCTTAGTTATTTCTGGTTTTAAAGCCTGTGGTAACCTGTAAGGCTTGTTATATATTGGAGAGCAGTTTGGTTTTATCGATATAGATTGTTCATATATATTAGTAGTTGTGAGCTTGTCGCCTGGTAAATAGAAAACGTCAGCATATTTCGCACAAATTGATTCAATTGATGTCTTTTCTTCCCCATTCAAATGACTTAATTTCAAATCCGATAGCAACTTTTCAACTCTACTCACATTCACATCATTCTTGCTAAACTCATAAATATTGTAATCACCCAAGGGCTGTAATTCAGGTGTCGAATACGGTAAACATACATCGTTTTCAGTAACATGCATTATTTTTATAGAAATCCGATTATTCTTAATTTTTGATATCGTATTCGCTAAAAACACACCTTCCGCTAACTCTTTTCCGCAAACAACCACATCATCACTCGCAAAATTGCTTAAATATATAAAATGTACAGATTCTGAACGTGCCGGAATCGTTAAAACATCATTTTCCCTATTCTGTATATTAATAAGTTTTAAGTTATATTCGTACTCATTATGGGTCAGCGTTAAAATATTCGTATTTAAGTTAATATTGGCTTGATATTTTTTAAGAAAGTCTAAACTTAATATTCCATCAGCCTTTAATGGTAGCGAATCAAATATAACAAATTGATGTTGGAATGGTACCTTGTTGAATGTCTTTAATGTTAAATTAACAGAGCCTTGACAACGTGTCTGTCCTCCGATACCATTTATTAATGTATTATTTTTATGTATTGCGATGTTAAATGGCACTGCGTCATTTTTATAACTGACAATGTAGCGCCAGTGTCAATCAGCCAGTAGTATTTTATGATATTAAGGTAAAAGACCACATATCTTGCATTACTGTTGCACGATAATACACAATGCTTAAGCTCGAAAAAACTGAGTGAGATTGCTACCGGAGCCGTCAGCATTTTCTTCGTTTTGTGTATTGTCACCATGGTCTACTACATAAACGCTTCAATTACCCCCTCGTTGCATCGTTGCATATCTAATACCTCTACCTCTACCTGAGCATTATTGAACGTCACAAGGTTGCGGTATTTGCCTCTATAATTATTCGCGAAATGACCACGTCCTGTATCACGGGATTATTTACCTGTCATCGATTATAATTGGTACGATATGGACTATAATAATTGTTATTAAAATTTTCTGGAAATGATTTTGGTAACCATGCCCGCGCCTAGCTTTATAAAAGCATCGTTCACGCTGAGATGCATGCATGATATTATCGGTGCCTGTAGTCTGTAGCTTAGAATTAGACGTATCCTCGTCTTTAGCAGCTTTGATAGCATCCTTTACGCTGCTATAGTTGCGCGCGGTGATGATCGTTGCCATACTCGAGCTTTGCCGTCCATCTGAAAACCGTTTTATTGCAACTTTTTCATTCTAGGGCTTTAAAACTGAATACGCGTTTGAGTCGTCGTTTGCCAGGGAAATGGTCATAACAGTGAACAAGTTCTCTATTTCCGATCCAAACTCTTCAATAGATATCTGACCTTGTTTGCAATTTTGCAATTGTGTCTGAATTGCCATGAATGATTTTTAAGGCAACAGGTGGTGCCTCAGATTCTTTAATTCCTCGACTGTTAAATAATTATTATAAATGCGGAACTTCGCATTTTCAGAAAGTCTAATTTGTATTACAAAAGTAATTAAAAAAGGTCTTACCTTTATCGTCCAACATATTCGCATTAATTTCTATGCAATTTACCATGCGTTTGGTCGTTGCGTCGGCACCGTCCATAACTGGAATCAGATTACATGCTAATTTTAAGTCGAACTCCATCTTGCCTAAATCTGATTTGGAAGAAGTAAACAATTTATATATCTTCTTCTTCCATATACCTTCTCAATTTTCTAAAATTTATCAATAGCTGCATTCACTAACTCAGTATCCGCCTTAGAATTTACACTCAGAAATATATCTTTGCTATCCTCAAAAATACGTCTTGCTTCGCTTAGGTTTGTTTCTACCGTTTTACACGTATACCTACTCTGTCCTTTTTTTATAAAATATTTCTGAATACCTAATAATACATAATAATTTTCTATAAACCTATCGACCATACTCACATATTACTATTTCATAATTAAGTTTTACACATACAATTTCCTAAATGCCTTTTCAATCATTCATAAGTCCCAGTAACTTATATTTAATTTAAAAGTCTTAAAAACTTGCATAAAGTCGGCGATAAATGCACTGAGTCATCGTATATCACTGCGTGGTGTCGAATTCGCTGAGTGTTCTTGCACGAATCTAGCGATTTTAATAACTGCGTTATAACTTGACCTACTTAATAACTGCACATGTTCTTAGTATTTATTCACGTATCACTCAAACACTTATATTATCACACGTTCCACACTTACTTAAGCTGACTCGTTCCTTACTTCCCGGTCCCGACGAAAAGAAGCCCGCATTTGTTATGGCATGTGTGGAAAACTCCTGCTGCATCAGGCGGCAGTGACAATGGGTACAGTTTCGCTGCCACGTAACATAGAAACACCATTATTACTCCCAAAATGACATATGTTATGGTGCTAATGTTGGCCAGGTGTTCTCCAATTTCTTTCATATTAGCTTCATTGATGCCGACCGCGTTCTGTTTCAAAAATATTTCGTCCTTCTCCACTTTTGACTGACACATTTTATTATTAATTTACACGATGATTTAAGACAAAGAACTTTCAAAAGCCCCTTAGCGCAGCCCTGTGGTGTGGCAGGGTCGCCATGAAATGATGGGGTTTGTCAGATAAAATAAAGAGACCATTTACGTACTACATACGTTTATTGAATACATCAAACTACACCTCACTACAGCTAATATACTTAGGAGCGTACTTGTGCGATGTAAGCGGTTTACCTAACAACTATAACATATGCTATACATTTCACACTTGAAGCTACCACCCTCAAGATAAAAATCTGTCATAAGCACCTAACGATGTGTTAAGTCTGGACCTAAAATCTCAAATAAGGGAGTGATCACCCTACGACATTTGTATGGAGAAGTGACCGGCCAGTTCAACCTTAAGTTTAGACTTTCTTAAAAAATATCAAGCCAATATTAACTTAAATACGAATATTTTAACGCTGACCCATAATGAGTACGAATATAATTATTTTTTTAATAATAATGCTTTATTGAGTAATAATGTGATACAGTAGCGAGATACTTTTTTCTTAAAAATAATTTAGGGTAGGACATACATTTAATTTGAACGTGCCAAGTAAAACGGTTTAGTGTATGAGGTAAACAATGTCGCGCCACCGACAGCGACAGCGGCGCGCGGCGCTGGTGAGTGCTCTTTACTGCGGTGAATTTGTTGTGTGGTTAACTTAAAACTTATTAATATACAGGATAGGGAAAATTATGTTTTAACGATTGCAACACGTTCAGAATCTATACATTGTATATGTTTAAACAATTTTGCGAGTGATGATGTGATTGTTTGCGGAATAAGTTAGCGGAAGGTGTGTTTTTAGCGAATACGATATTAAAAATTAAGAATAATCGAATTTCTATAAAAATAATGCATGTTACTGAAAACGATGTATGTTTACCGTATTCGACACCTAAATTACAGCCCTTGAGTGATTAAAATATTTATGAGTTTTGCAAGAATGATGTGAATGTGAGTAGAGTTGAAAAGTTGCTATCGGATTTGAAATTAAGTCATTTGAATGGGGAAGAAAAGACATCAATTGAATCAATTTGTGCGAAATATGCTGACGTTTTCTATTTACCAGGCGACAAGCTCACAACTACTAATATATATGAACAATCTATATCGATAAAACCAAACTGCTCTCCAATATAAAACAAACCTTACAGGTTACCACAGGCTTTAAAACCAGAAATAACTAAGCAAGTTGATGAGATGTTAAAAAACGATATTATTGAAAAATGCAACAGCGAATGGTCTAGTCCAATCTTATTAGTCCCAAAGAAAAATGCAATAGGCAAGGATGGCGTTTAGTAGTCGTTTACCGAAAATTGAATGACATAGTAATTCAATAAACGTTTTCAATCTCTCATTAATTGGGAACACAATTTGTAGATTACACAAATCCTGAAGAAAGTCTTTCATTGCTATTGTTTCGTTATTAATCCAATTATTATCGTTTGTCTTAGTAGGGAAAAAAAAACAATACACACTGATTTGTTTAACATCGCAAAAGGTGTTAGACAAGGATGTGTAGCGTCACCGTGGCTGTTCAACTTATTCATGGATAATTGTTTGACAAACCTGAAAGACAGTAAATGTGGATTAAGAATGAACGAGTTACTCATCAAATGTCTTCTCTACGTAGTTGCAAGAGATGGTAAATGTTATGCATGAGGCTTTAGAAAGAAAGGGAATGAAATTAAATGTAATTAAGACGAAAGTGATGGTGTTTGAACGAGATGATAGATTAGCCGACTGCAATATTGTGATTGGAGGTGAAAAAGTGGAACATGTGAAAGAGTTTGTATACTTGGGATCCATGTTTACAAAAGATGGTGAGTGTGAAAGTGATATAGAAAGGAGAGTGAACACTGGAAACATGGTAAACGGAGCATTGCACGCGTTTATGAACAGTCAGAAGGTGTCTAAAAAGGCTCGTCTGGCTGTTCATGGGGGAGTGTAAGTTCCGACACTAATGTATGGTAGTGAAAGTTGGGTATGGCAGAAAAAGCATGAAAGTAGAATAAATGCAGTGGAGATGAGAGCATTGAGGAGCATAATTGGAGTGTAACGGAGTGACAGGATAAGGAATAGTGTGATAAGGGAACGTTGTGGTGTGAATGAGGATGTAGTGACAAAAATCGAGAAAGGTATGTTAAGATGGTTTGGACATGTGGAGAGAATGAATGAAATGAGAATGACTAAACAGGTATACAGGGGACAAGTAAACGGAAGTGTTGGAAGGGGAAGACCTTGGCGAACGTTCTGAAATCAGATTGAAGACGTTCTGAAAAAAGGCCAGGTCAAGAGTACCCTACACCGACGCTTATGTATGAAAGGATTGTTGAGTGTAGATGAAGCGAAAGAGATATGTAAGGATCGTAGTAAGTGGAAATCCGTGGTCACTGCCTACCCCTACGGGAAAGAGGCGTGATTTTATGTATGTATGTATGTCTTAGTAGGTACAGACATAAACGGAAAACTAATTTCAGTAGCTATTTATAATATTTATAAAGCCATAATATTTATAAAGCCAGTAGCATAATCATTAGTGCTGTATCGGTACTTACAGCGTAACGTCTGCCAATCAATAGCTTGTAATGTTTTTATGAAAAGAGCATTCAAAGTCATTAAGCAAGCTATGAAGAGAGCTGTGATCGGAGTTTCTTTGCGTGATAAAATCTGCAACGAATAAATTCGCTAAAGAACCAAAGCCACTGACATAGCTTTCAGAAATAGATTATTGCAAGTTGAAGTAGCAATAAACAGGCCACATTGCTCGTCGAACCGATAACTGATGGGGAAGAAAGGTTCTCAAGTGGTTACTACATTACACAGGAAGACGTAGAAGTTGATATGCAACCCATCGTAACGACATCGTAAGAGTCACGGAGCCAATAAACAAGTAGTTATAATACTATCTTCTTCTAAGTCGATACGCTCTTGGCAGAGCGGTCGTGATCGTCATGTAGCAATGGTGGAGTTGGCAGACAGTACTCGCTTCACGATGCGCAGCCATTTCTCTCTGGCGGTTCGCATGGCAATCGTGATTCTTTTAAATTGACTTGCACGACGATAATCTCGGGAATGTAGTTGCAGTGGTTTCCCGTTGCCTTCTGCACCAGACTTTTAGGGATAATTTGGATCCCAAGGCCTTCTGACCACTGGTAAGGAATGTGGTTATACAGCCACGGCTTGGTCGCCATTGCCTCGTCCGTTATCTAGCAGGGGGACCGCGGTATCGGGAGGATACTGCCGCGGATGATGTATGTCCGCGCGTGCAGGTGAGGTTGACAGTTGGGGCCGGAAAGATGATGAGTCCGTTCTCCCCCATTACCCCCCTGTAATAATACTGTAGTACTTAATTAACCGCTTAACATCAGATGGGTGTCGTACGTGTTCCGTCACAATCACATAGAAAACAAATGCATTCTTGTAGTGGCGCGGGGATATATCACAGGATAGCGTTCACTCATATTTCATTTCAGGTCATGGCTCCTAATGCAAAACCAGCTTCACCACCAATAGGGCCTGAAGAAGATGAGGTCAAACTGGTAGCCCCGCAAGCAGCCCCACGCAAGTACAAGATCAATGAACTTATTTTCGTAATAATCACCTACGGGAACCTTGCTGGAGCCTATGGGTTGTACTTATGTTTCACGGAGACAAAATGGCAGACTATTGTCTGGTGTGAGTTAACGTCTTTCGTTTTTATGTGACCAGCCATTAAAAAGAAAGAACGCAGTTACGTCATTTTGCAAATGCCTGCCTGGCTAGCTACTATCCTCAAGTAGAAAATCTGTTAAATCTGTGATCAAGAATATATATAAGCATAGCGGATTTTTTTTGGGTCAGAGTTTTATCTACAACGATTGTACTTAGATTAAAATTCACAAAAAGTTCGCAACATTACACATACATCTAAAATAGCATATCTAAATAATGACATTCAAGACATTTCTGTAACGAGGTTTTTGGGTATTTATGTAGATTCTGATCTGAATTGGAAAATGCATGCCGAGTCAATACGTGCCAAACTTGCTTTGCTCTTTACTTGCTGTTAAAAGTGTTTAGTCAACCACCAGTAATCATCTCTTATCATGCATATGTCACATCTACCCTACGTTATCGTATAATTATTTGGGTAAATTGTACGGAACGTGAAACTCTGTTCAAGACACAAAAGAAATTTTTAATATCTGTGTACCATCTGAAGTCTGCAGATTCTTGTAAGCTACATTTCTTAAGATTAAAAATATTGACATTCGCATGTCTCTATATTTTTGAGATGGTACTATTCTTTAGAAATAATTTTCAGTTTAAATTTGAGTTCAATAAAAGAGAAAGACATAAAAATAAAATAAATATACCCCGCATAGAACCGCAGGTTTTACTAAGGGTGTGCGTGGTATGGCTCCCAAAATGTATAACCATTTGCCAAGGATAATACTAGAATCGGAAACTGTAATTATAATTTTAAGAGTAAATTGTTCCATTTTCTTATATTGATGAGTTACTATACAATTAATGAATATTTGAAAGATACAATTTTAAACCTTACTGATAATTCTAGGTTAGCCTGAACAACATCTTCGGCCACATTATCACTTACCATCTGGTGAGATAGTGATCAAAGGCTAAAATATCAAGCATAAAAAACTTGACATCACAAACCATTATCAATTATTTAACTGACATTAATTTAAAATGTATATTTTAACAAATTATCTTAAACTACCTGCTTAAAATATTGTATGTTAGCTATGAACAAAGATGTTGACACTATTCATTATAATTTAAGAACCTAATGTAACAAACACAATATAACAATAAATGAATCTGAATCTGATACTCTTAGTTCGTACAGCCCGCAATATGCTAGCGGCCCACAATCATAGGATTGTATCAGCCTGATTGACCACTACTAAATACTAGCGTTCCTCATTATGGAGAGGTTTGCCATAATCCCCACGATTGGCAGGCGGGTTTGGATCGTAGTGTAAGATGCCAGTTCTTCAGTAGCCGCTGCGGCCCATCTTCTAGATTTTTCCTTTTTAGTCCCCTCATACGACTCGGACAGGATGGAAATGCAATTCTGACCCGGCACCCCACGTTGTAGTCCTCAAAACTTGAGGGGCAAAATTCAGACCCATAGTGTGATTCTAAGCAACGCCTTAGACATTCGTCTCTGCTGGCACATATAATTCATTTAAATCATTCGTTCGCATTCAACAAACAGTTTGTATGTCTTTGTGTTCCAGCATAATTCGTTTTAATGGCTGGTTTTGTAGGAGTAACTGCGGGTGCTCACAGGCTATGGACCCATAGAAGTTACAAGGCTAAAATGCCGCTCCAAATATTGTTGATGGTATTGAACTCAGTGACATTTCATAACACTGCTATCAACTGGATCAAAGACCATAGAATGCATCACAAATATACGTGAGTAACTTTTCTTATACTATTTCACTTATACAGGGTTATTGGTAAAATGCTAACAACCTGTCAGGGTTGACTTCTGCTAGTCCTAACAAACATTTTGAGATGATTTTTTTAATGTTTTGTAAAAGTTTTTTTTAATTTTTTTGTATTTTTATTATTTTTTAACTGAATAAGTACGAGGACCACCTGATGTCAAAAGTCTCTTGTGCCTGTAATGTATTATTTCAATTTTTATTACTTTGCTCGATGTAAATATTCAAAACTAATATAAATCATATTTAAACACGTATTTGGTGTAAAATATAAGCAGAATTTATTAAGCACAAGACATGACATAAAAACATTTTTATTAACAAGCAACCGAACACAGTGTCAGTCATTTCAATAAATTGGAGTCGGCCAGGATTAGCAATAAGGTTTTAACCCTCCAACACGCCCTCTTAATCCTGGAGGACTTCAAGCATATCTCGTACAAACGACAAGTGCTTACAGCTAGGCAGTGCCTTCGTGAGCACATCAGCAGTCATCTGCTCTGTTGGCATGTACATCAGTTCTAGCACCCTATTCTCAACAGCTTCACGAATATAGTGATATCTAATGTCTACATGTTTTGTTCGCTTATGGAACACTGGGTTACTAGCCAGCTTCGCCGCAGACTGATTATCACTATACAGGGTTACAGTGTGACATTGACCTATCAACTCAGCAAGAACCGCACGGACGTATACCGCCTCTTTGGCAGCTTCAGACAAAGCTATATACTCCGCCTCGGTAGACGAAAGTGCGATACACGATTGCTTATAACAACCCCAGGAAATAACATTCCTACCTAGTTTATAAATATACCCCGTGTAAGATTTACGATCCGCCCCGTTAGCCCAATCAGCGTCAGTAAATCCATAAACATGAAATTTATCATGTTCATCACTTTTTCTGTACACAAGACCTAAATTCATTGTGCCTTTTAAATACCGCAATACACGTTTGGCCGCTGCAAAGTGTTCCGCTGTGTAGCAAGTATTAAACTGACTTAAGAAACATGCAGCAAATGAAATGTCAGGTCTTGAGTTCACAGCTATATACAATAAACATCCTATCAGCTCCTGATACGGTAGTCTACTCTCGTGGGTGGCGCTATCAGAAAACTTCAGACCTACATCTAAGGGCGTCTTAGCAACTTTACAGTCACTCATACCGAAACGTTCAAGAAGCTTTTCAATATAGGTTTTCTGACTCAGCTTCAACTCACGACTAGTGCGCTGTACTTTGATGCCTAGCATATGTTTAACCTCACCTAAATCTTTAATTGTGAAGTGAGACTTCAGTGACGTTTTTAGCTTATCAGCAAGCTCGTCACAGTCGTAAAAAACGAAAAAATCGTCTACATAGAGAGCAATAATAATGGTTCGCTTACCCACTCGGCGACTGAAGATACAGCTCTCATACTTGCTCTGCGTGAAATTCTCTGCGAGTAAAACTTCCTTTACCTTATCGTACCAGGCACGTGACGCCTGCTTTAACCCGTACACGGCTTTCTTGAGTCTGTAGACCATATGCTCATTGCCTTGCTTGACGAAACCTTCAGGCTGTGACATATAAATTTCTTCACTCAAATTGCCATTCAGAAAAGCAGTCTTGACGTCAAGGTGATCAATCTTCAGATCTAATTCAACCGCAAGAGACAACAGCATTCTCAACGAACTATTTCTCACAACCGGAGAAAAAGTATCCATGTAGTCAATTCCGAACTTTTGGGTAAAACCCTTTGCAACCAATCGCGCTCTATAACACGCCACTTTGCCATTGGCGTCACGTTTGATTTTAAACAACCATAGATTCTTGACAATATTCTTGTCTGCCGGTCTGTCAACTAGCTCCCAAGCCTCATGCTTATTGAACGAATCAATCTCATCTTGCATAGCTTGCCGCCAAAGCTTACTATCACTCGATTGCAAAGCTTCCTTGACATTCGTCGGCTCACTCAACTCTGTCTCGAGCGCAGACATCGTCCTCGGTACTCTCGGCCGTAAATTATAGGCTGGTCCGTCAGATGGTGGCTTCCGTGGCATTTTGGTTGTATCAGTAGATGAACTCGGCACCTGCTCGTCAGCCTCAAACCACACTTCAGGCTCTACCGGTCTCTCCGCCTCAACCTCAGCCTCTACAGTTGGTAGTGATGGCATCTCCACCTCAAGCTCAGTCCCAGACTGATCACGAACATCCGCATCTTCAACGGTATCTCCGTCATCACTAGTCGGAAAGAAGATCTCCACGGGCCGTTTACTCTTGACACCTGGAAAAATTGTTTCGTTAAAAACAACATCACGACTACGAAAAACTATATTTTTCGCCGAATCGTAGAGCCTATATCCATTACCGTCATAGCCAAGAAATATACAACGCTTGCTTTTTGGTTCAAGCTTATTCCGCTTCACTTTATCAACGTGAGCATAAGCTTCGCAGCCAAACACACGTAAGTGTTTCAAGCTAACCTTCTTACCTGTCCAGGCTTCCTCAGGAGTTTGCCCTGAGAGCCTTTTCGAAGGTGACACATTTATTAAATGTGCAGCAGTACAGGCAGCTTCTGCCCAAAACTTGTGGTCTAGGTTCGAAGTGTACAAGAGGCACCTTACTTTTTCTAGGAGGGTCCTGTTTAGCCTTTCCGCACAACCGTTCTGTTGAGGACTGTAAGGCACAGTTACCTGATGGACTATCCCCTTACCTTTCAAAAAACCTTCAAGGTCTCTGTTCACATACTCGGTCCCATTGTCCGACCTCAAAACTTTAACTTTGTCACCAGTCTGAGTTTCGACTAGCCTAATAAAGTTTTTCGTGTATTCACTCACCTCGCTCTTACGCTTCAGGAAATACACGAACACCTTCCTCGAATGATCATCCAAGAATGCCAGGATATACCTCTTGCCTCCAAGCGAATTCACCGGCAACGGACCACACAAATCGGTATGGATTAAATCTAACCGCTTTACAGCCACAGACTTCTCAGGATTGCTGGGAAAAGGAAACCGAGCTTGCTTTCCCTTTAAACAAACTTCACAGGCAACGTCTTTACAAGGGTCGTCCTGAAAACTAATATCATTAGCAAGTCCCTGCCTCAAAAGCTTCATATTGTTGGCGCTTAAATGGCCAAGTCTTTGATGCCAAGTTGCAGTGCTAGTAGTAAGATTCGCCCTTAGACTGCAGGTCTGAAGTCTGTAAGCCCCTCCAACGTCATTTGCCTTAATCAAAACATCGCCCAGCTTAGAAATTGTACAACCAGTAGTATCAAAATTAACAATACAACCATTCTTAATCAATTGCGAAACAGATATGAGATTTACAGACAGCTTAGGTATATACAACACATCAGTTAACGTCGCGCTATCCGACAACTTAACAGTACCTATACCTGTACACCGCAGTTTATCTCCATTAGCAATGGTGACGTGACCATCTCGCGATTTGAAGTCTGTCATCAAATCACGCCTGCCAGTCATGTTATTTGTAGCCCCCGAGTCTATGTACCACGAAGATTCCGAGTCAGATCCAGTACTATATGCTGATAAGACACAGTTTCCTGAAGAATCCTTCGCGTTCCGGCAATCTTTCTTCAGATGTCCTTTCTGTCTGCACTTCCAGCACCACGGTTCTCTCTTTCTAGCGGAATTATCCTTCGCTTTTGACTCATCCTTGTGCTGCTGCGCTTTTCTCGTCCAGGAGTCACTCGTACTAGCGCCTTTTCTTTTAGAATACAAGCACTCACTCGAATCTCCACGAGTAGTCCAACGTTGATCCTGTAGCAGTTTCGATTTGACTAGATCAGCAGTAATGACAGCTCCCGAATGCTCTAGTGCCATGATCATGGGCTCGTACTCTGTCGGTAAACCTTTGAGCATCAACGCACCAAGAAACTCGTCATCAACAGGTTTGTTCATATTCGCCAATTGCTGCGCTAATGACAATACTTCATTGACGTAAGCTTCCATGCTAGAATAGTTCTCCAGTTTGACAGCGCACAAGTTCTGAAGAGTTCTCACTCTTGAACCGAGTCCTTTATCATCATATGCACGTTCTAGTGCATTCCAGGCGTCTTTCGCCGTATCAGCTGACATCAAATGTGAAAAACATGACTTTTCAACGCCCAAGCAAATTTTAGATTTTGCAATTTCGTCACGTCGATCTTTCACTTCGGACGTTGTTTTGTCATCCTTATCGTAACCGCTTATACAGATCCATAAATTGTCGTGAATCAATGCATTTTTCATAACAAATTTCCACTCGACGTAATTTTCACGTCCGCGTAATTTTTCATGTGAAAAACTTTGATTTTTCGTTTCCGACATATTTACAATAACGTTGCACTATTTTTGCTGAACCATAACCTTCTATAAATCATATTTAAACACGTATTTGGTGTAAAATATAAGCAGAATTTATTAAGCACTAGCAGCCCATCCCGGCTTCGCACGGGTATAAAAAAAAATATTATAATAATTTTTACATTAATACATAAAACCTTCTATTTAAGTCAGGTTACTAAGAAAAGATAAAGAATGTTTAATGTAACTTTTATAAATGAACTTTCATATGATATTCGTTTTTTATTCTATTGTTTTTTTATCTGGCAAAATCATTAATCTCCTTTTGCGCAGTTGGATAAAAACTGTTCTATGTCCTTCCCCATGTCTCCAACCATGTCCATACCAAATTTCATCCTAATCGATCCAGTAGATCGGTTATCGCGCAAAACCATTAACCTCTTTTTGCGCCGTTGCTTGGCTAAAAACTATCCTATGTCCTTCCCCGTGTCTCAAACTATTTCGATACCAAATTTCATCCTAATCGGTTGAGTAGATCGGTAATCGCGCAAAATCATTAACCTCTTTTTGCGCAGTTGGATAAAAACTATCCTATGACCATCCCCGTGTCTCAAACTATTTCCACACTAAATTTTATCTTGATCGGTCCAGTAGATCGGTTATCGCGCAAAACCATTAACCTTTTTTTTTGCTCAGTTGGGTAAAAACTATCCTATGTTCATCCCCGTGTCTCAAACTATTTCCACACCAAATTTCATCCTAATCGGTTGAGTAGATCGGTTATCGCGCAAAACCATGAACCTCTTTTTTGCGCAGTTAGATAAAACTATCCTATGTCCTTCCCGTGTGTCAAACTATTTCCACACCAAATTTCATCCTAATCGGTCCAGTAGATCGGTTATCGCACATTAACCTCTTTTTTGCTCAGTTGGATAAAAACTACCCTATGTTTATCCCCGAGTCTCCAACTATTTCCACACCAAATTTCATACTAATCGGTTGAGTAGATCGGTTATCGCGCAAAGTCATTAACCTCTTTTTGCGCAGTTGGATAAAAATTATCCTATGACCATAATCGTGTTTCAAACTATTTCCACACCAAATTTCATCCTAATCGGTTGAGTAGATCGGTTATCGCGCGAAACCATTAACCTCTTTTTTGCGCAGTTGGATAAAACTATCCAAGTCCTTCCCCGTGTCTCAAACTATTTCCATACCAAATTTCATCCTAATCAGTCCAGTAGATCGGTTATCGCGCAAAACCATTAACCTCTTTTTTTCGCAGTTGGATAAAAATTATCCTATATTCATCCCCGTGTCTCAAACTATTTCCATACCAAATTTCATCCTAATCGGTCCAGAAGATCGGTTATCGCGCAAAACCGTTAACCTCTTTTTTTGCACATGGATAAAAACTATCCTATGTTCATCCCCGTGTCTCGAACTATTTCCATACTAAATTTCATCCTAAT
Source organism: Plagodis pulveraria (assembly GCA_963890685.1). Lineage (NCBI taxonomy): Eukaryota > Metazoa > Arthropoda > Insecta > Lepidoptera > Geometridae > Plagodis > Plagodis pulveraria. The sequence goes on along the minus strand of OY982976.1, from coordinate 6,929,773 downwards.
CGGTCCAGTAGATCGGTTATCGCGCAAAACCATTAACCTCTTTTTTTCGTAGTTGGATAAAAACTATCCTATGTTCATCCCCGTGTCTCAAACTATTTCCATACCAAATTTCATCCTAATCGGTCCAGTAGTTTCAGAGCCTATTCAATGCAAACAAACAAACAAACAAACAATCAAATCTTTCCTCTTTATTATATTAGTTTAGACAAGACATGACATAAAAACATTTTTATTAACAAGCAACCGAACACAGTGTCAGTCATTTCAATAAATTGGAGTCGGCCAGGATTAGCAATAAGGTTTTAACCCTCCAACAAAAACTCTATTCAAAGGGACCACGGCGCGGTCCACTATTGCCGCGGCGGGCGTTCTTGGCACGGTGTAGGCATTTAAACACAAAAAAAACATCACTAAATGTTTGTTAGGACTAAAAGACTGCTAGCAACGTAGCAACCCTAAGAGGTTGTTAGCATTTTACTAATAACCCTGTATAACGTATGTAGAAAATCCAGTCCAAATTACGCAATATGAGAAATTGATGTTATATATTACGATTACAGGGACACGGATGCTGATCCTCACAACGCGACTAGAGGCTTTTTTTACTCCCACATCGGCTGGATGTTAGTAAGGAAACATCGGGAATTTAAGAAGAGATTCAAAACGATTGATATGTCCGATATTTACGCTAACCAAGTTTTGAGGTTTCAACAAAAGTATGTGGAAAAGGTTGCACTATATTTAACTTACCTCGTGATCTCTGGTGTTAGGTAAACCTCATCGAGAAACCTCGAAGGTATACTTTAAACCTATAAGTAAGTATGTATGTGCAGCGCGGCTAACCAATAATGTGTATGACTGTACGAGGATGCTTAGCATAGGAAGCTGTGAAACGGTGTGTAGCGGGCGGTGCGAGGTGTTGCTATGTGCACATCATCGCTCCCATCTTTCGCACACATTCCTCACTCACATCCCTCGCACTCATTCTTAGCTCACATCCCTCGCACACAACTCTCGCGTTTTTGTATATACGATAACTAGCTTCACTAGCCTTTTCCACTAGAGTTGCACTCAGCGAGACTTGGAGAATGAAGTGAGCTAATTTCTTTCCTCTTTCACCGCTAGTTTTCCCCGTATATCTCTGGAGAATACGCAGCCTTAAACGGGTACATATGAAGCCATAGTTATAATTTCTAAGGTTCTATCTACATTTTCATTTCGTCATGGGATGTCACGGCAGAACATGACGTTTCACCAATTTTATGTCGACGTCTGAAACTCCACAGCCTCTTCTAAGCTTCTTACGGCATTTCCTGCCTCCCATGTGGGAATGTGAGGCAGAAAATACTATATTTAATGTTTTTTTTTATGATACGGCTTTGGCATTCCCTCCTCAAAGGCTGGTAACGTATACTTGATACCTCTGGTGTGTAAGTTTACGAATAAGATCATCTCTCAGGTTGGCTTTATATCCAACCTGCTGCAGACATCGTCGCACTCCTAGAATTATCGTAAACTATCATCGTAAATATTTACTTAAAATTTTATATGCTTTTTGGTCAAATTATCGTCTTTGCCGATTGAAACTGGTATCTCTTGTTTTTACCTGCCCTTGTCACCTTATGCGACTGGCACGGGAAAATATAGGGGAACATCTTCCCAAGGTTTTGAAACAGTGATGGCTCAGTGGCATTGGCTATGGACTGCCGCGCAGCAGGTCCATGGTTCAAATCCCGCCCAGAGCTTGAGCTTCACCGCATGGTGGAAGGGCATTTTGTGAATGCCCGCCTGGCTAGCGACCACCCTCAAGTAGAAAATCTGTCGCCAAGCACCTAACAGTGTGTTCCGGCAGCAGTCCTTGAGAGCCAGAAAAATTACAGGCTAATGAGACCTAAAGGAGACTAACAACTGGACGTCTCAGTGTGACGGGCACAGTGCAATTCGTCGCTGACAAAATGCGTCTGTTAGGCATGGCAGAGGTTAGTCCACTTAACATCAGGTGGGCCTCGGGCTTGTTCCTTCACAATAACATAAAAAAAAAGGTGGAGAATAAAGCCTAACCTATTTAAGAAATTACTTAATTATTAATATAATACGTAAAATTATAAATATAACCTGACAATTACCATATTCATACTTGGGGGGAAAAAATAACCTCATAATAAATAAAAAATGCCAAGCGCTAGCCAAAATAGCACGCAGAAGACTTTGCAACCGTTTTCTCAAACAAGCAATTTAATAAGACCGGTAAAAGCCCGAGAAAAAAATATTTTCACACATTAAAAAAATATTTTCAGATATTTTTTTGGAGAATAATCTTGTATTTCTTGATATCAGCGACATTTGTTAATTTTACAAAATTACAAATTTACGAGTGAAAAAAATATAGTCATGTGCGGGATTCGAACCCGCGTCCATCTACCCCTTTAACCGGGGAATACTGTGACTTTATTTTTTTTCTATCGTAAATTTGTAATTTTGTAATGTAATTAGCCAAGCAGGCGTTATTGCAAACATAACACTATTAAAATACATTAGTTGATGTTGGAAAAAGCAATTTTTTCGGTCTGATGAAGTCCAGTAGACTGGTTGAAAGTCCAGTAGAAGAACGCACTGTCCCCAATGTCGGTTAAAATAATAAAATAGCATAGCACATAATTCGTATCTTACCCAGCAGTCTCGAAAGTCAAACAGGTGCGAAGACCGTGGGTTTGATTCCCGTTCAAGATGAAAATTTTGTGTTTTAATTAAGCATTTATTTAAACATCTAATAACTATGGTAGTTCATATTATTTTCACACTTTAATCCCAACCTTGTAACACCTAAAATGACAATTCTAAATATAGGATTGTTATTTTTTTAGGGTTCCTTAGTCCTGACAAGTAACCCTTATAGTTTCCTCATGTCCGTATGTCTGTCCGTCTGTCCGAGGTTTTGCTAAGAGACCGTATGTACTAGAAAGCTGCAATTTTGTAAGGGTATGTAAACTTATCAAGCCGACAAAGAGTAAAAGAAAATTTTAAAAAATATTTTTTTAAGTGTAACTCCCAAATAAGTGATGAGAGGATGATTTTTTTTTTTCGTCGTTATTGTTTTATTATTAGGGGATTATGGCATTTTCGAAATACAATTGAAGTAAAGGCAGCAATCGTACTCTTATATTTTACCTTTGACAGGAAGATTGTGGACGAGATAAAAAAGAACAACAAAATCGTTATATATTATGATAATGGGCTACTAGGGAACACTAAATCGCGCATGGCCCGACACGCGCTTGACAGTTTATTTAATATTGTTGTTTGACGCATATGACAATTTTTTTTCGTATATTTTGTAATTTTGTGTAGGATTGTTCTATTTCATTGAGGTTAGTTATACATCCGTTTAGAGAGCACCACGTAACCTAAAGACATAAATCTGCATAAATTATATATAGATAGATAGATAGATAACTCTTGATTGTACACCAAAATAAAAATCATAATAAACAATATCATAAACTTAAGTAATGTTGTACAATTGGCGGTCTTATCGCTAAAAAGCGACCTCTTCCAGACAACCTTTGGATGGAGAGAAATTCAGCCATGATAGATGACGGTGGTGTATAATAATATGATTAAAAGTAATAATGTTATTTTATGTAACCTACACTTTATAGTAATAACATAACATATATTAAATTATATCCACAATTAAAGAGAAATGTCAAAATAAAAGACATCATTACAGGTCATTAGCAAGCATTATACGAATTTGGTTTTTAGTTTGAACTGAATAAGAACTACATACCACAATTTAGATAATTATTTTACTATCGACACTAATCTGCACTTAGCATGCCACAGATGCTTGAAATCATATCTATAAATAACCTATTTATTATTATATTTACCTCAATCTTATAGAGTTATATCTGTCAGACAGGCTGCAGAAGGTTGAAATAAATGACAATACTTCTTCCGGGTCATTGGTAAAAATGGGAATACCACAGGGATAAATTTTGGGACCTTTTCTGTTTCTAACATGTATTAATGATCTGCCTTGCATGGTCAAAGATTTCTGCGATATTGTTTTGTTTGCAGATGATACCTCTCTGATTTTTAAAGTAAATAGGAAAGACATTGAACTCGCTCATGTAAATAATGTATTATCTATGATCTGTAAATGGTTCGCCGCTAAAAATTTTCTCTCAAATTAAAAATGACGAAATGTTTAAAGTTTTCTTTACCAAATGTTCCTTATGTTGAACCAAACATTAAGCTTTAACTCCCTATTGACAATGCGACAGTCTTCCCGGGAATCAAAATGGATTCAACTTTACAGTGGGATCCACATATACATGATCTCTCCGGGAGACATAGTTCTGCTGCATATGCAGTTCTTAGGATAAGACAGTTAACAGACATGCTTGCCTAGTTAATTTCGCGTACTTTCACGTACTTTCACAGTATCATGTCGCATGGTGTATTGCTGTGGGGAACTGCTGCTGTGATAGAGACAATCTTTATGCTAAAAAAGCGTGCAATTCGAGCCATATATAAAATGGATCTTAGGGAATCTCTGAGGGATCTTCTTAAAGAAATTGATTTAACTATACCAAGTCTGTATATATTAGAAAATATTATGTATGTTCGTTCATGGCTGAATTTCTCTCCATCCAAAGGTTGTCTGGAAGAGATCGCTTTTTAGCGATAAGACCGCCAATTGTACAACATTACTTAAGTTTATGATATTGTTTATTATGATTTTTATTTTGGTGTACAATCAAGAGTTATCTATCTATCTATCTTATCTATATCTGTCTTTAGGTAACGTGGTGCTCTCTAAACTGATGTATAACTAACCTCAATGAAATAGAACAATCCTACACAAAATTACAAAATATACGAACAAAAAATGTCATATGCGTCAAACAACAATATTAAATAAACTGTCAAGCGCGTGTCGGGCCATGCGCGATTTAGTGTTCCCTAGTAGCCCATTATCATAATATATAACGATTTTGTTGTTCTTTTTTATCTCTGCCACAATCTTCCTGTCAAAGGTAAAATATAAGAGTACGATTGCTGCCAAGTTATTACTTTAATTGTATTTCGAAAATGCCATAATCCCCTAATAATAAAACAATAACGACGAAAAAAAAAATCATCCTCTTATCACTTATTTGGGAGCTACAATTATAAAAATATTTTTTAAAATTTTCTTTTACTCTTTGTCGGCGTGATAAGTTTACATACCCTTACAAAATTGCAGCTTTCTAGTACATACGGTCTCTTAGCAAAACCTCGGACGGACGGACAGACAGACGGACATGAGGAAACTATAAGGGTTACTTGTCAGGACTAAGGAACCCTAAAAAAATAACAATCCTATATTTAGAATTGTCATTTTAGGTGTTACAAGTTTGGGATTAAAGTGTGAAAATAATATGAACTACCATAATTATTAGATGTTTAAACAAATGCTTAATTAAAACACAAAATTTTCATCTTGAATGGGAATCAAACCCACGGTCTTCGCACCTGTTTGACTTTCGAGACTGCTGGGTAAGATACGAATTATGTGCTCTAATTTTATTATTTTAACCGACATTGGGGACAGTGCGTTCTTACACAGTTTCTGATAACTTAAACGACAAAAATACCTGGACCGCCTCTGCCTAGCTATTGCCTGTCACCTACATAATTTAAACAAATATTGTAATAACTTTATAATATATATTGAGTATGTAACACATTGTTAAATTGTTAGAAGATGTTTAAAAGAATGGCCCCGAGTTTCCTGCCCGTTCTTCTCGCAGTCTCTATACAATTTAACTGCTGAACGTGGCAGTAAAATGTAGAATATTTCAATACTAAAATTTGTAATTGACCTTCATAAGAGCGTCATAGACGTCTAAATTGAATTAATGAATTTGACTTTGACTTTGATTTATTTTTGTAGGTACTGGCTACCATTCATAGGCACAGCTTGCTTCATCCTTCCTACAATAATACCAATGTATTGTTGGGGGGAGTCCCTCAAAGTAGCTTGGCATGTGACCATGCTCAGGTACATCACTGGGGTGCACATGGCAAATTCCGTGAATAGCGTAACACATATGTGGGGGAACAAACCTTACGACAGGAATATAATGCCCGTAGAGAACAAATTTATATCATTTGTAGTGTTAGGAGAGGTACGTATATGCTATTTAATTATTGTATTTCGTAGCGTTTACGAGATAACATTAAACTGGTTGTACTGATATATTTTTTTTTATGTTTTTGACGAAACAAAGTTCAAGGCCCACCTGATGTTAAACGGACTAACCTCTGCCTATAACAGACGCATTTCGTCACACGAATTGCATGGCGCCCGTCACCTTGAGACATAGTTATTAAGTCTCATGTGCCTGGAATTTCACTGGCTCTCAAGGACTGCTGCTGGAACACACCTTTAGGTGCTTGGCGACAGATTTTCTACTTGAGGGTGGTCACTAGCCAGGCGGGCATTCGCAAAATGTCCTTCCACCATGCGGTGAAGCTCAAGTCTACGGATTCGAACCATGGACCTGCTGTGCGGCAGTCCATAGCCAATGCCACTGACCCATCACTGCTTCAATGATAACAAAAAAACTGCGCAATGGAATATGAAAAGCCTATGCAAGTAAAAATGTCTGTTGGTTTTAATCACAGCTTCAAAACTGCATTTTTAATCGGCTGTTTTCTGTATTTGTTGGCTAAAAAAGGATATCATACTTACATAATATAACTTACCAAGATTTCAGATTTACTAACTATGTATGGTATAATTTTTAAGATAGATCGTACCAAAAAAATTTTTTTTTTTTTTTTATTCTGGTAGGTTAGCCTTTGACCACTATCTCTCCTGATTGTAAGTGATGATGTGATCGAAGATGTTGTTCAGGCTAACCTAGAAGTACTGGCTCTCAAAGACAGCTGCCGGAACACACCGTTAGGTGCTTGGCGACAGATTTTCTACTTGAGGGTGGTAGCTAGCCAGGCGGGCATTCGCAAAATGCTCTACCACCATGCTATAACGACTGCCATCCTAAGACAACAATTGTCTAAAACTAGCTGTACCTGTGACTTCGTTCGCGATTTTCGTACCTGCAGATTAATTATTCACATTTGATCACTGTTTATCTCATATTAAGCAACGCTGTGGTCTGCGGCGAAGCACTCTTAGTAAAGCATAGCTCAGAAAGGAGCTTTTTACTTTCGGTTTGAAAACTCCCAGGTTGTATTTTCCAGAAGTTAAGTAACTCAAAGAGTTCCTTCGCGATTCGCACAATAAATATTGAAGTACAGTAGGTACCTTGCGCTTTTCTTTGGAATTTAGATTTTAAAACGGCGTCTTTTTTCCGAGATTCTCCTTGTTTGGCGGTAGAACGAACATATATTAGATTTTGCACTTCCATTTCACAGTCTCCAAAAGGTATTCGGCAAAAGATAGACAGTAAAAAAAAAGGTTTATGTTTAACTTACTACCAAATATAGTAACATATAACAGACCAAAATACTAAATGATCACCAAAACTAAACCCGCATTTTAATGTAATCTTATAACCAAAGTTTTATTATCTCATTATCATATATAAGCAAAATGCCTCCAAATAAATCATTGTTAACCCAAAAGTAGTAAATGATCACAAAAAGTAATAAATGATCACAAAAAGTAGTAAATGATCACCAAAATTAAAACAGCAATGAAATGTAAAAGTATAACCAACGTTTTTACGTCTTGCTATAACTCTTCTGGCGCATCGCCGGCCGCTAACGGCACGCTCGCTTCGCTCGCTCGGCTCGCGCATTGTTGTGATCTCAGGTAACCTAACGCTCCTCCTCGCTTCGTTCGTTGTCGGACATAAACATGACTTTAGTGATCATTAACTACATTTGGTGATAATTTACAACATTTGGTGCTCGATTACAATTTTTGGTAAAATAACTTTTTAAAGCGCTCGAAGCGAAGTTTGCTTAGCTGTTCTTAACCTAAGTTTTAAGCAACGTCCGCCGCGGTTATGAGTTGGATGGGTGACCGCTAGTAACATTACTACTGAGCGCTTCCGTGCTTCGGAGGGCACGTTAAGCCGTCGGTCCCGGTTGTCGTCTTATAATAGCAGTCGTTATAGCATGGTGGTAGGGCATTTTGCGAATGCCCCCTCATGTACAAAACTTGTCGCCAAGCATCTAACGGTGTGTTCCAGCAGCTGTCCTTGAGAGCCAATAATTCAAGGTTAACCTGAACAACATCTTAGACCACATCATCACTTACCATCAGGTGAGATAGTGGTCAAAGGCTAACCTAACAGGCATAAAAAAAATATATGAAAAATTTTATGGTGGTCATTATATTTAATCCATTAAAAAACTCACTGTGGCGAATGTTCCAGATTAAAGAGCTTTATCTTAGCAAGCTTGCAAAACTAAAGAAGGGTGCCAAGCTGTGCCGGGCTGCCCATGGGGCCTCGGGCTCACTTGTCACTATTCTCACAAAAAAAAAAAAATTGAAATTGGACTTCGCGTTAATAAATTACAACTAAGTTTACATTTTAACTTTCAACCCCTTTCCTGAGGGAACCGGGCCGAATTTCGGGATAAAAAGTCTACAAAAACCTTCTTCGTAGTATGAAATCAAATCGTGTTAAGTTTCATTGAATTCCAGTTCATTCATTTTCATTTTCAGTAGTTTTGGAGTGATGCGCGGCCGGGATGCAGACAGACGGAAAGACAAAAGTTAAAAAAATACAGTTTTAGCATCAGTGGCAGCTACAGATTGCACTCAATTATTTTTTTCAAAATATCTGCCATGTACAGCGTTGGCTCTGTTACAGTTTTATTATAAGTATAGATTGTATCTAAACTTAGACGGCCCCCCAATACCAATATAATTAAAAATATATATATATTTCTATTCTTCTCAGTGAGCTCTAAACAATGACACCCCAAATGCTCAAAAAATCAAAATATTAAAGTAAAAAGTAAGTGCATAAAAAATTTTGTTCGTCTACTTATAGCGGACGTAGACTGGCAGAAATAAATTCCTGCGTAATGTGGACTGTATTTGCTTCAACACTACTGCTGGCGGGATAGAAGAAATATGCACTCTCGTCACTGAAAAGAGCTTCCTTTAACACTTATCACTTCATACAATCGGTACATACACACGTTATAGACACTTATTTACTTGAACACTATATGTTGCTTCTATGAGAGCTAAGAGAATACTGAACTATGACTGAGGTAAAATCACGTAATATACATAACAAAGTAATTTCGGTGCTTAGACGTAAACTCTGTCTGGCAAAAGGAGCGTTTGACCAGTCATGACCAATTATTATCTTTGTCTCGCTCATATGCGGTCTCTGTTACACTGTTCGTGAATTTTCCTTGCTTTGTCTCTTTCATAGAAATGGGGTTCCTTGTCTAAGATTTCCAGATCTTTCTATGACTACGTGCATACAATTTTAGCCTCTAATACTTTAACGTTAGGTCATAATATCCTATGAAATTTCTTATAGTAATTTCCCGATGCCTTGTGGGCGGGGTCAGAATGTGCCTATTGTTTTGAGTTTCTAGAAAATTCGTGATTTTACCTTTACAAATATTCATTCTACGTATATATCACGTACGTGTATATACTACCTATATTGTTTCTAAGCGTTTTCAAGTTATTTCTAGTAATACCTATTATTCGATCAATATTATTGCAGGACTTTCCCGGCTTTTTTCTCGAAAATGCCGGGACTTACGAATACAGAGTAAACGGTTCGGGGTACACTTGGGTTTTCCCTACAACTTACTTTTGGTCCTATCTTACTACTTTCAGAAATGTAAGACGACTAGGTGGTTTTCCACTTTGTGACATTTTACCAAAAATTACACTTATTCTAATCAAGCATTATCTTACGTTATATAGCAATACATATAAAGCGCTTATGTTCTACTTATTACTAACTTATTCTACGTGGTTGTATCATCTTTATTTCGTTTTCTTACTTAAGACTATGACCTATTCTATGTCTTATACTATATATACATAGGGTTTTATGTGCCGTCGTTAACATCTACGTTCTTATTGTGTTAGACTCTTGTCAGTAGTTCTATATACTATACTACTCTTTATTCTTTCTACGATCGGAACCCAATATTATAGTTATTTATAGTTCAATCTTTGAGTAAACGTTTTACACAAAATATCAGAGTCCCGTGACGTACGCACGGACAGACAGAAAAACAGACATCGGAGTCTCATAACTAGGGCTCTGTTTTGCCCTTTGGGTACGGAACTCTAAAAACGGGGTCTTTCTAGTGGTCCTATTGAGTCCACCCAGGTGAACTATTACGATCTACGACTAATTCGCTCAAATAGGATGCATGGTGGAAGGCCATTTTGCGGATGCCCGCCTGGCTAGCGACCACCCTCAAGTAGAAAGTCTGTCGCCAAGCACCGAAAGGTGTGTTCCGGCAGTAGTCCTTGAGAGCCAGTGAAATTACAAGCACAATGTGACTTAACAACTATGTCTCAATGTGACGGGCGCAGTGCAATTCGTGAGTTGTCATGAATTGCAACTGTTATAGGCAGAGGTTAGTCCACTTAACATCAGGTGGGCCTCGAGGTTGTTCCGTCACAATAACATAAAAAAAAAAAAAAAAAAAAAAACTGGTACGTACGGTCCTAACGCCGCTACGTGCCCACAACGTTCAAATATGACAGAGAGATATCAGAGAGAATTCAAAATTCCACAGAAACTAGCAAATTTGTATCTTTCATTTCAGGGTTTCCACAACTACCACCACGTGTTCCCATGGGACTACAAGACAGCTGAACTCGGCAACGATTGGTTGAACTTAACAACATACTTCATTGACTTCTTCGCGTGGATCGGTTGGGCGTACGACCTGAAGTCGGCGCCAGAGGATGTAGTTAACGGTCGGGTTAGACGAACGGGAGATGGTAGTTATGCACATGGACGAGAAGAACTAAAAGAAGGAAGCGTGTATTAAATTGTTTATTATATATTGGTGTTTTATTTTTAACGGCATATATGTTTAGTTGATATTAGCGCTTGAATCTGACTTCAGGAGTCATATCATGTTCATAGACTTTTCAACGAGAAACGGCTGGGTGTTCCACTACGTATGACTTTAAAAGTTTAGATGTGATAGCATTTAAAGTGACACTTTAGGTATGGCATACCTAATATGTGTTTAAGGTTAGTTGTTAATCTTCATTTCCGATAAAAGCTATTGAACTTAAAAAAGGCTCTATTTAAATAACTCCTAAATATGCCCATACAGACCCACCAACTTATCTGTTCAGGTGGCAGATAAAAGAACTACAACATTCCTTCAAATTGTGACAGTTTGTAGTTGATTTCCATGACCAGTAGCGCCCTCGAAAACTGCACAGGTAACTTGGTGGTACTATATGTACGTCTTAGATGTAATAGCTGCCAAAAGTGACATTTGGTGACGTTTCATTCGCCTTAGATATTTGGAGTACAATCAACTCAAAAATATACCGTAAATAGGTCTAACTGTGAAAGATATCAAAGTGACAGCTATAAACATTTGTCAGAATAACATACCAGGAAGATCACGAGCGAAAAGTGGTAAGCTAAATAATTGAATATTCAATTGATATTTTGACAGTTGAAAATTGTAATAACCTCGTAATTGTCACTAGACCTATTTCTTGGATATTTTTGAGCTCATTGAAGCCATAATCTTAAATTGTTACTGTTAAATATAACATTAACTGTCACATCTGATACCTGTTTTGGGGTTATTTTGAGTTGGTTATAGTCTAAATATGAAGTGTAAAATATGATAAGTGACTGTAAAATATGACATCAACTAACATCTTTACACCTGTCACCTCTGAGACCTATTTTGGGGTTACTTAGTAGTTTTATATACTCACATCTAATTATTAATAAGCAACTGGCTAGGACTCCCGTAACATTGAACGGAAAATTTCTCTCCGATCAGTTTCGTACCTATTTGAAGTTTTAAGTTTTTTATTCGGGCCAAGTTGCCCATGGGTCGAGTTGATTAAGGGTGAAGCCGACCATTTGGATCACGAATGAAACTGAAAGTGGACAACTGAAACCATCAAACAGACTATCATATGGGCACAGAATATACAAAAAGCCATGGACTTCATTGATCAATAAAAATAACTTTGAGTGACCTACTTATCCCGCAGGATATAAGCTATGGACTGAATCAAATCAAATCAAGTTATTTATTTACGAGAATGATGTATAAAGCACAGCTGGTGGTAAATTAATTAATTGTTTCAACTACTGAGTTAACCGAAGAAACTGAAAATCAATTGGGTGGACGGGACATAGTTCGTTTAGACTACGGGAATAGTCGATTGTTATACAAGGGTCGAAAGGAATCAATTCCCATACGAGGTATTTAGACGCCCAAGCGTAGCGAGGGTGGCTATAGTCCAAATTGATGACTTTCACCCGTGTTAAGCACTCTACTTTTCATTACGAATAGAAAGAAGGTAAAAAATATTAGGTTTTTTAAATTATTCATTAATAATATCTAAGAATAATCCAACTCGGATGGGCAGCGTTCGGGAAGTTACGCAACATCTTCTCGTCGACTGATCCTGCAGAGCCTGAAGACCAAAGTCTTCAACCTGTGTTGAACCTGTGTGTTCAACTGTGTGTTGCCAGTGATGACTTATGGCACTGAGACGTGGTCCCTAACTGTGGCCCTTATGGACAAGCTCAGAGTCACTCAACGAGCTATGGAGAAAGCTATGCTTGGAGTTTCTTTGCGCGATAAAATCCGGAACGTGGATATTCGGCAAAGAACCTAAGTCACTGACATAGCTCTCAAAATTTGCAAGTTGAAGTGGGCGGGCCACATTGCTCGACGAACTGATAACCGATGGGGAAGAAAGGTTCTCGAGTGGTTACCACACTACATCGGAAGACGTAGAGTTGGTAGGCCCCCCACTAGGTGGACTGACGACATTGTGGAAGTCGCGGCTAGCCAATGGTTACAAGCAGCTAATTTGAAAGCAGATGCTTGTCGTGTCATTTAAATTTCATCAAAATCGGTCCAGACGTTTTAGAGTTACACTCCGATAATGGTTTTTTTCTCATCTTGATGATAGATCGAGTACAAAGGGCACTAAAAAAGGTGTTTCTTTTACTTAAAAATGGAATCGACTTCAACACTCAAAAGTGTGAAATAACTTGTCGAAGTCAAAAACATGAAAAATGAAAAAAAAATAAAAAATTACAGCATTAAATTGAAAAGTTACAAAAAAACAATTAAAAAGCCTAATAAAATGATTAAACATGTCTCCTAAATAATGCTGAGGTGGTAAATACATTTGTCAGATGATTACGATCTTCACACTAGGCAAGCCTGTATCGTGAAGATCTTTAACGATTAACTAAATTATAATAATAATGACGACACCTAAGTCTTAAAAACAAAAAAAAATACAAAGTTTAATGAGCTAGTACTTAAAAAACTTTAAGCACTCACGCTCTAGTATTGATAACATATACAGTAGCAATATTTACAGGTTTACGCGAATCTGTAGAAATTTTTCAGTATTATAAGTCAACATAGATAACCATTTATGAATAGTGTGTTTGGCTTCCACTATCGTCATATCTTTTATATTAAAAGGTTTCAGCACAGAATTGTAAACATATGTTTTGACCTACGAATAAATAGGCTTTAACGAACTCTCCGAAACGTCTACAAAGTACAGTTTTTACGGGTACTATGCACACAATATTGTCATAATAGGTACTTTTATACTATCATTAGAAGCAGTGATAGCTCAGTGGCATTGGCTATGGACTGCCGTGCCGCAGGTCCATGGTTGGAATCCCGCCGCGGGCTTGAGCTTCACCGCATGGTGGAAGGGCATTTTGCGAATGCCCGCCTGGCGAGGACCACCCTCAAGTAGAAAATCTGTCGCCAAGCACCTAACGGTGTGTTCCGGCAGTAGTCCTTGAGAGCCAGTGAAATTACAGGCACATGAGACCTAACAGCTATGTATCAAGGTATGTATCAATAAGCACGACGATCACCTGATGTATTATTTCATATTTTTTATTACTTTCCTTGATGTAAATATTCAAAGGGACCACGGCGCGGTCCAGTGTTGCCGTGGCGGCGGGCGCTCTTGCCTCGGAGTAGATATTCAAACACAAAAAATAATAAGATTAAACAAACATTTAAAAAAAATATCTCAAAATGTTTGTAACTAGCAGAAGTCAACCCTAAGAGGTTGTTAGCATTTTACCAATAACCCTGTATATAATCGTCAAACACCTATGGTTTAAATATGACCATAAAATGCACAATAGTGTGATAATAGTAGTGCCTGGCTAGCTACCAAGTCAAGTAGAAAATCTGTCGCCAAGCACCTAACGGTGTATTCCGGCAGCAGTCCTTGAGAGCCAGTGAAATTACAGGCACATGAGACGTAACAACTATGTCTGAAGGAGACGGGCGCAGTGCAATTCGTGACGAAATGCATCTCTTATAGGCAGAGGCTAGTTCGCTTCACTTCAGGTGGGCCTCGAGCTTTATCCGTCACAATAACATAAAAAAAAATACAAAGGCTTTCCCCCTTTTTACCACCTTAGGGGATGAATTTCAAAAAATCCTTTCTTAGTACACCCCTACGCATCAAGACGAATACACCTTCCTCTGCGACCAGCGGTTTAGGCTGTGAGTAGTCTGTCAGTCATTGAGTAAGGGCTTTGATTTTGGACCAACATTTCTTTTCACGAAGTTGTGAGTACTTTTCCAAAAGTGCAAACGTGACTAAGGCCTACTGAGCGAACGAGGAAACGCGAGTTAAACTCGAATTAAGTGTAAATGTGTTATACAAAAACCAACTTAACTCGAATTTACGGCACAATAAGCACTTAGTCAGTAAACGATTTAGCCTTCAAGTAATAGTTTATAGGTATTAACGCTTGATAGGGTTTGGATTCCTAGTTCAGATTCCATAATGTGAATGTGGTAGGTTATAATGAATCCAATATTATTACTTACGGGATTTGTACCGTGGTTATTTTTATTTTTGAACTCCCGATATTTCGACGCAGTTGCATGCATCATGATCGCGGGGTGACTGGAGTAACGAGCGGTTGGCAAAATCAAGAGCAGACGAAACCGTATACCTGGGTAGTCCACCCCACCCCGAAATATCGGGAGCTGAAAAATAAAAATAACTACGGTACAAATCCCGTAAGTAATAATATTAGTTTTTTTTTAATGAATGATAGGCAAGCATTTGACCGCTATCTCTCCTGATGGAAAGTGACGATGCGGTCGAAGATGTAGCATACTTGCCTAGAAGATACCTATTCACTCTAGACTTAAAGACCCCCAAGTTATTATTAGTTATCGAGTGAACCGTGATAGTCTAAAAAAGTGTATAATAAATCCATTCACTACCTAGGTAATGGATTCACTAAATTAAGATGTTTGATTTAACTAAATCAGTATACCTACTCCTGCTTCATAGATAAAACTGTAAATCAATCTACTATCTACCTACTTCTCATCAAAGATATATATTGTCGAATATGTTTTGGGTGCACGAATATCACGCAAGAATTATCAATAGATCTATCGTTATCATAAATTTTCCCGAGCTTCGTTTATTTATTTATTTAACAAAAGTTCACAGCTGTAACATTGGTTTCTTATAACTATTAAAATATATTCTACACATGAGCCAAATAGAACCTTCACTTTGTACGAATAGGTACATGTATAATATTACCACATGATTTGACGGGTAGTTAGTCACATTAATGAGTTTATAAACACTTAATTACGTTAGACACTTAATTACGTAACTGTTGACAGGGAATATATAAACAATTTTTGGTGTAACTATAAAAACAAATTAAAAGAACTAGAAAAGTAACATTAAAATTACAGAAAAATCTAACATTAATCCTTCAAGCACAAAGTATTAATGAATGCTATTACAATAAATATCATGTTTTGTATGTATGGATTGCGTGTCCTGTATGTAAATAAATGTGTGTGTGTGTGTGTGTGTGTGTGTGTGTGTTGTCAATGTGGGAGGCGAAAGCTGTTGTATGTTTTAGTTATAAACAATAAAACTATAAAAAAATAAAAAGCGCTAAATAAAAATGTATGTTTACTCCGTAGACAGGATTTATCAAATGAAAAACTTAAGCCCCATATTTTCTACATGTTTTAAATCCAAATAATAAAAATCAAATTTATTTCGTTGCCTTACTATTAGAAAAATTACCTAAACCACTCTGAGGGTTGACTAGCAGAAGTCAACCCTCAGAGTTTGTTAGCATTTTACCAATAACCCTGTATATAATCGGCAAACACCTATGGTTTAAATATGACCATAAAATTCACAATAGTGTGATACTAGTAAGTGATGATTTGATCGAAGTTGGATATGCAGGCTTAACTTGGAATGGGAATTGTCTCTCAACGACTGCCGGAACAGGCACAGTTAAAACTATGTCCAGGCAAACATTAGAATGTTTGTCTTTACAATAACTTACCACCATGCAATATGCGTTGCGAATTTGATCACATATCATGCGATAGTTCTCATCAAATCTTGGTTACATAATTGAAGGGGAGCGTTATAAATTCAATTCCTTCAAGAGTTTAGTATTTGTAAAGAAATGCATCTGTTTTTTTTTTTTTTTATGCTTGATAGGTTACCCTTTGACCACTATCTCACCTGATGGTAAGTGATGATGTGGTCGAAGATGTTGTTCAGGCTAACCTAGAAGTACTGGCTCTCAAGGACAGCTGCCGGAACACACCGTTAGGTGCTTGGCGACAGATTTTCTACTTGAGGGTGGTAGCTAGCCAGGCGGACATTCGCAAAATGCCCTACCACCATGCAAAAGGCTGTTATAGGCAGAGGACCGTTCACTTAGCATCAGGTGGGCCTTGCGGTAGTTCCCCCGCAATAAATAAATAATAATAAATAAATAAAATCCATTTAGTAATTAAACAACTTTAAACGGTTTAAATCGCGTATTTTTATCAATATTTTTGTCCCGAGCGACGTTTCAAACACTTTGCAGTGATCGTGGTCACGGGGTGACTAATTGGTATTATTTGTCACATGAGTTATCAAGAAATTATTTGTCCTACCGTCAGAAATTTTATATTAATCATAACGTTCCCTATTCACGCAGTATTCGCTCACAGTGTCCAGAGGTCTTGCTGATTTGTGTCGGCCTTGGGATTTAATTAATTTGATAACAGGATTCAAAATCCATTTATTTCAGACATAGCACATTATAATAAATTATTGTTATTACATAAAATATTTTTTTTTCAGAGACATTCATATAATTGTCATAAAATTTTAATTATGACTATGTTTTTATTTTTATTCGAAATAGGTTCGCCTTTGACCACACCCTGCCTGATGTTAAGCATTGATGTGGTCTAGGATGGAGCACGCTTACCTAAAGCGACATAATTGAGCCTAAGTGACTATTGAGTGACTTAGGGTCAACAATGATTCAGTGGACTAGGCAATAATATATATATATTAAAAAAATGTGACTATGACTATGTCGTGTCCCATCCACCGATAGTTCACAGTGCAGTCTTTAAGTAATACGTGGTCAATTAATTAATCAATTAATCAATCAATTCACCACGAGATTACCTACCACCCAAGCGTTACTTGTAAAAAATTCTATGGAGATATTGTAAAGTGAGTAAGATTCAGTTGCTATTATCAATAAAAAATAATTTGAAGCGCTCGTAGTGAAGTTTGCTTAGCTGTTCTTATCCGATCAGAAAAGTTAAGCAACGTCCGCCGCGGTCATGACTTGGATGGGTGAACGCTAGTGACATTACTACTGAGCGTTTCTGTGCTTCGGAGGGAACTTTAAGCCGTCGGTCCCGGTTGCTGTCTTAGGATGGCAGTCGTTATAGCATGGTGGTAGGGCATTTTGCGAATGCATGCCTGGCTAGCTACCACCCTCAAGTAGAAAATCTGTCGCCAACACCTAACCGTGTGTTCTGACAGCTGTCCTTGAGAACCAGTACTTTTAGGTTAGCCTGTACAACATCTTCGACCACATCATCACTTACCATCAGGTGAGAAAGTGGTCAAAGGCTAACCTATCAGGCATAAAAAAAAAGTTAAAAATGAAACACCAATATATAATACACATTTTAATACACGCTTCCTTCTCTTAGTCCTTCTCGTCTATTTGGATAACTACCATCTCCCGTCCGTCTAACCCGACCGTTAACTACATCGTCTGGCGCCGACTTCAGGTCGTACGCCCAACCGATCCACGCGAAGAAGTCAATGAAGAATGTTGTGAAGTTCAACCAATCGTTGCAGAGTTCAGCTGTCTTGTAGTCCCATGGGAACACGTGGTGGTAGTTGTGGAAACCCAAAAATCGAAAAATTTGGCATCAACTTCTGAATAATATGTCTGTTTTTGGATGAACATGAAGTCCGACTTCCGGAAACAAAAATTTTAAAAGAATGAACAGAAAAATATTTCTTTGTATAGTACCGAGTGAGGTGAAGAGTCGTTTGTCTGATGGAAAGCGTCACATCCTCCCATTACCGTTCTAGTGTCAACTAGAGTTTTACGTCATACTTATAGAAGCTTGCCAAATACCAACTTGAGGCACTTGAGTCGATTTGAAGAGGTTCATAGGTTCATAGGCAGATACTTTCTGGGGGAGTCTCGGCTGCAAAGCCTCGAGCACCGCCGTAAAGTCACGTGTCTATCGGTCTTTTACAAGAACTACACGACTTAGTTCCGCCTTCCCCCTTCTTCTATCGGATGTCCAGACAAACGGAGGAGCGCCATAGGTACATGGTGGATATTCCCAGGACTAGTACAAAGCGCTTCGCTTCCACTTTTCTCGTGCGTACTGCGAAAGAGTGGAACTCCTTACCGTGGGAATTTTTTCCTCTATGAATACACATACACACTGTATGAACACAGGTGTCTTCAAATCGAGAGTAAATAGGTTTCTTCTAGGTAAGCGTGCTCCATCTTAGACCACATCAATGCTTAACATCAGGCAGGGTGTGGTCAGAGACGAACATATTATGAACTAGCTGTACCTGCGATTTCGTTCGCGATTGCCGTACCTGCAAACTAATTATTCACATTTGACCACTGTTTATCTCATATTAAGCAACGCTGTGGGCTGCGGTGAAGCACTCTTAGTAAAGCATAGCTCAGAAAGGAGCTTTATACTTTGGGTTTGTAAACTCCCGGGTTGTATTTTCCAGAAGACAGTAGTTAAGTAACTCAGAGAGTTCCTTCACGGTTCGCACAACAAATGTTGAAGCAAAGTAGGTACTTTGTGCGTTTCTTTGTAATTTCGATTATAAAACGGTATCTTTTTGCCGAGGTTCTCCTTGTTTGACGGTAGAACAAAAATATATTAGATTGTACACTTCCATTCCGCAGTCTCCAAAATGTATCCGGAAAAAGATAGATAGTTAAAAAAAATTGTAGCGAATGTTCCAGATTTAGAGTTTTATCTTAGCAAGCTGGCAAATCTAAATAAGGAAGCCGAGATGCCCGTGGGGTGCCGAGCTGCCCATGGGGTGCTGGGGTGCCAGGCTGCCCGTGGGGTGCCAGTATGCCCATGGGGTGCTGGAATGCCCGTGGGGTGCTGGGCTGCCCATGGGGTACCGGGCTGCCCGTAAGCTTCCGAGTTCACTCGTCACTATTCTAACAAAAAAAGAATAATTGAAATCGGAACACGCAATAATAAATTACAACTAAGTGTACATTTTGACTTTCATCCCCTTTCCCGAGGGAAGTGTGCTGAATTTCGGGATAAAAAGTATACAATAACCTTCTTCGTGGTATGAACTCAAATCGTGTTAAGTTTCATTGAATTTCATTCAGTAGCCCATGGGGTGCTGGACTGCCCGTGGGTGCCGGGCTGCCCAGGGGGTGCCGAGCTCACTCATCACTATTCTAACAAAAAATAATAATTTAAATCGGACTACGCGTTAATAAATTACAACTAAGTGTACATTTTGACTTTCATCCCCTTTCCCGAGGGAAGTGTGCTGAGTTTCGGGATAAAAAGTATACAATAACCTTCTTCGTTCATACTGAACTCAAATCGTGTTAAGTTTCATTGAATTCCATTCAGTAGTTTTGGAGTGATGCGCGGCCGGGATACAGACAGACAGACAGACAGAAAGACAGACAGAGAGACAAAAAAAAAAAAAAATACAGATTTGGCATTAGCATCAGCTACAGAGTGCTCTCAATTTTTTTTTGCAAAATATCTTCAATGTACAGAATTGGACCTGTTACAGTTTTATTATAAGTATAGATAAGTATAGATTATAAAATATGGCCAAGTATGTGTAGGACTCGCGCACCGAGGGTTCCGTACAAACCTGTAGGTATATAAGTAATAGTTATGGTATTTTTATTGCTAAATGAAAGTCATAACTTTAAAAAATTATTTTTATTATTACAAATATTTGATGTGACCTAAAATGAATGGTTTTCACAATTTTTCCTTTATCTGTGTTATGAGACGTTGCTTCGTATTAAATTTCTGATTCTGAGTGCACGGGATGTACTCTGTAGGTTTGGTTGCCTTATTAGTGTCGAAAATTGAGCATAAACGTCTATATCTTTTGATTGCGTTGGCTTAGAAGTTTGATTTTTTCACAGCTCTACCCTCCACTGCCCCTGCAGTAGAGGTCACAGACTGCCCCTGCAGTGAGAATTTGATATGAATTTCAGCTTGATACCTCCACGCATTTCTGAGAAAAAGAGTCTTGACAGACAGACAGACAATAAAGTGATCCTTTAAGGGTACCGTTTTTATCCTTGTGAGGCACGAAACCTTTAAAAAAACTGACATTACTATACCTACAGGATACGAGTATCCTATGCAAGTTTCAGAGACTAGTCGACTATCGCTCACACATTTGTATGTTGACTCGCTCACTACACTACCTACCGTATCCAACCTAGATGTTCGCTACAAGAACATATCTATTCTGGAGACTCCAGAATATCCTTGAACTATGACTAGTAACGCGATACAGTACCTATATGTACAGCTCTTGTAATATATTTTGATCATCCACAGATACATCTTGATATTTTGAAGCGCTCGTAGCGAAGTTCACTTAGCTGTTCTTAACCGATCCGCAAAGTGAAGCAACGTCGCCCGCGGTCATGAGTTGGATGGGTGACCGCTAGTGACATTACTACTGAGCGTGCACGTGCTTCGGAGGGCACGTTAAGCCGTCGGTCCCGGTTGTTGTCTTAGGATGGCAGTCGTTATAGCATGGTGGTAGGGCATTTTGCGAATGCCCGCCTGGCTAGCTACCACCCTCAAGTAGAAAATCTGTCGCCAAGCACCTAACGGTGTGTTCCGGCAGCGGTCCTTGAGAGCCTTCTAGGTTAGCCTGTACAACATCTTCGACCACATCATCACTTACCATCAGGTGAGAAAGTGGTCAAAGGCTAACCTACCAGGCATAAAAAAAAAAAAACTACCACTGAAGACGTACCAAGGTCAATGAAAATAATATAAATTAAATTTAAACGCCTCACTAAAAGACAAATATTAGAATGACTTGTTTTGCGCCGGTAGTATATTCTTGTAGTACGGCTGGTTTCCCCAAAGATTCCCCGCCGCGCTGTTCTTCAAGAACGTCGTGGGATATGTATTGGAGCAATACATACCATACAACTACAGGAAGATCAGTGAACTATATATCAAGATTTCACGATAGCTAAACATGCAATGAAATAAAATGTACACACCTCCCCAAAAGCCAAAAACGAGACAGCCATGTTTTGCGCCGGCAGTATACTCTTATCGTACGGCTTGTTCCCCCATAGATGCGCCGCGCTGTTCACCCAAGAACGTCGTATGGAGATTCGTTATGTATCTGAACATGGCTACATGCCACGCTACTTTGAGGGACTCCCCCCAACAGTACATTGGTATTACTGTGGGTAGGATGAAGCAGACTGTGCCGATGAAGGGAATTGCATATCTGAAAACAAATTATAACTAGTCGCTCTCCGAGCTGTAGACCTCGCGAGTCTGCCCTTGTACAGCTTACAATTGAATAAAGGTTCACTGCGCATGCTAATGGGAGAATGGGCCAAGATGTTCAAAATTCTAGATATGTAATGTAAATAATAAATGATTTTCTTAGACTTATGTCTAAGAAAATCAATGACACGCGGGCCCCAGCTAAGGCTTGTGAATCAGAAATAGGTAGGTAAGTCGTAAATTTACAATAATTTTACATACTTGGTAATGTATTTATCTCGAATTAATATACTGGCTACAAAAACATGGAAAATAAATAATTTATAATACGAGAGAGAGAGAAAGCATATCTCTACTAGGCATCTGACGCTGCGTATCAGAACATTGCCATTAAAATAAGCGCAGGCGTCCGTACTTTCAACAACTTATAATGTATATCTTCGTCATTTAAAAATTTCCAAAAGCTGAATCGACAAAAAAAAATTATGGTCTTATCTTATTCATTTTGTGATAACCGGTTGAAAAATGCGACCTGTAGAGGAGAACAACCGGATATACCAAAGCATTTTTATCTAAGTTGAAGCAGAGACGCATCGATCGAACTAAGTTCTCGCTCGGTCAATTTATTTTATTTATTTATTTAATTTACTCAAAATTAGTACCGCTACAGAGCGAGTTACACTAATGATAGTAAAAAAACTTAAAAAACTAGCACATATTACAGGCAGTCAATTGAAATAATAATTACTATAATAAAATGTATCTTGTCAAAATTTAAATGTCAAATTTGAATGACAAGTCAATTAAAAATTACTACATAATGTCTACAAAATTACAACAATAAGATGGTCAAAAAAATTTAGATGTCAAAATATTTACAACATTATTGTATTTTCGAATCCCTTGTGAATGTTATCTCACAATATCGTAAACATTCTGTCAGAAGGCTTCTCCAACAACCGTCAAATATATCAGTCTATGGACTCGCGTGAAGAAGTGCATTGAGTGCGGCAAGGGAGCGCGGTATCGGTGACACTCTATGAGCAACCGTTCTGCATTGCGGCACAGAGAACAGTTTGTGGCCTCTGGCCCGCATAAAGTGATCAGGTACACATATACGACAACTGCTCATTGAGATCCGGAGCATCCACTTTGCCACGTAGTATCCTACACATCATAACTATTTGGTCGTAGGATCTCCTGACTTCCAAAGAGCCATAACCCAGGCAACCAAGCAGAAAGTTTGTGGAGTAAAGGTATGGATAATACCCATATGCGCGCTTGTATAGGTATCTTAGAAACGCCTTTTGAACCCTCTCCAGCATTAAAGTGTAGTTGTCCTCATGCGGATGCCACACAAGCACTTGCCTCCAGCTTACTCCGAACAAGTGCTCCAAATATTAACTTAATCACGGTAATGTCACTGAAGTCTCGAGAATTCCGAAGCACAAAACCCATTCTCCGAAAAGATTCCTTAGCCACCGTCGCAATGTGGTCATTAAAAGTAAGCGTTCTATCGAATGTGACGCCCAAATCTTTGACAGCATCAGTTCGTGTAATCACTGTGTTACCTAATTTGTAGTGGAATTCGATTGGGCAGCGCAGTCGACCGAACGTCATCTTGGAACACTTTGAAACATTTAACTCCATCCCATTATCTACGCTCCACTGATAAACAGCATCCACATCCTGCTGCATCCGAAGGCAGTCTTCCACTGTTTTAATTTTTAGGAAGAGGTTCAAGTCATCAGCATATAGAAGACATTGCGAATGCTGGATAACTCTGGGAAGGTCATTCACCATGAGAATAAAAAGAAGGGGCCCAAGCACCGATCCCTGGCTGACTCCGGAGCGCGTGTGATAAGGGCGGGACTCATACAGACCAAGTAGAACATACTGCTGGCGATCTCAGAGATAGTCTGCAACAAAACGTAAAAAGCTCGGAGAGAGACCAATTGCAGTGAGCTTACCCAACAGTGTGTCGTTGTTAACTCTATCGAACGCCCTCCGGAAGTCAAAGTATAACACATCAACTTGCCTTCCACAATCTAAACTGGCAGAGATGTAGTCAACGAGTACCAACAAGTTAGTATTTACAGGCCTTCTACTTCTAAACCCATGTTGCTCGTTGCAAAGAAATGGCTCGATCTGTTTATACAGTTTGTTGCAGAGCACGTGCTCAAAAACCTTAGTTGGAGCAGATTGTATGGCTTTGTGACGATAATCCTCAACGGCTGCCTTGTCTGAGGTTTTCGGTATAGGAGTGACACGTGATAGCTTCCATTCTGTCGGGTACTTACCATTTTTTAACGCGAGATTAAAAATATATCATAGGGGATATATCGCATGTTTCTTACCTTCCTTAAGAAACCAAGAAGGAATACCGTCAGGACCTATCGAGCTGTTAGGTTTAAGCTTCTGGATACCGGCTGCCACGTCCCAGTGTGTGATTTTGTCAATGTGGACATAATTGCTAGTACAAGACATGTTCCTGCTTGAGATGGTATTTGCGTCAAGTTCAGGTTCATACAGAAACACGCTGGGGAAAAAATCCGCAAATGGTTCTGACGCCTGCACTCCACTTACAGTACTACCCTTGTACGTGACAATAGGCTCAAAACCCCCCTTAGATCGTAGGCTTGTCAAGTGCCTCCAGAAGCCCCAAGGATCAGGTTTGATGTCCCGCTCTATATTGGCAACATATGTGGCATAAGCATTCATGACACGTGTTTTTAGTACCGACGTTAATTCGGAGAACTGATCGTAGGCCTCCCCAGACCCTGTACGCTTCCAGTTTCTATGAAGCCTCAGTTTAAGTTTTGTGTCGGCTATTATGTCCCTGCTGAACCAGACCGGATACCGCGGCTCCTTTGACGCACTGCGACGCCTTTTCGTTATGCAATGGTCAAAAATCTGATACACCATATTATAAAAAGATTCTGTGCTTAAAGAGACATCGTCAAAGTTAAAAGAGTCATACCACGATACATTACATAGATACTCGATTACTGAGGCACGATTACATTTTCTAAAATTACAATCTTTACTTACATCTATATTACTGGGCTCTATTTTATTATTGTCTTTAAGGGAAAAACTACTAACAGTAATATCCAAGGGTGGGTGATGAGGATCAATTGCAACTAAGGGATCCGCCTCTAACACAGTGATATTAGTAGGTGTGTCTTTCCTAGTCATAACTACGTCCAGCATTCTATTATTACAGTTTGGTATAGCATTATTATTAATAAATTACAGAATTTCATAAAATAATTGCAGTAATTATTTACGTTTGCTGAAGCAGTATACAAATTTAAGTCGCCGAAAATTAGCACCATGCCTTTCAAGTCATTAATAAAACTTTCCACTTTAGTAAACCACTTCATGTCAATATCGTCAGGGCCATGTGATTTAATATAGAAAACACATACATACACCTTATGCCCGTACCAATCAAAACTCGCCCACAAGTCCTCACCACCGTCAACAGACTCCAGCTCCGGATGCCGACGTAATGTGATAGGGGCGCGTGCAGCCAGCAGTGCACCTCCACAGGGAGTATTTCGATCACGCCGCATTTAATTAGGTAACATTTATATTTAAAAAAATATTGTTATAACTACTTATCTACAAGTAGTTCGTAGTAGCATGAAGCTGTATATTATTAAAAAAATATAACAAGGCATATAGGGATGTCAAAGTTTATTTCTATCCGCGGGAGGTCCCTAAGAGATACAGATCTCAGAAACCAACTTCAGGCACCAGCCCCTCACAAAGTAAGATTTAATTTTGGCACTCTTTTCTGTCCCTTCGTGTATTTTTATGTCATCAACATTTTGTGAGGAGGAAATATATATATACTTTTGATTTTGATTTTGAATGGTCAAGGTTAACAAATGAAGTACTTTATTAAATTTAGATATTAACGGTTTAATTATCCTTTTAAGGGTTAATTTTAACGAGCAATAATTATTTTCAATAATCGTGATACTGTCGAGTACTTAAAAACCATCACATCTACAGCTATAGCGTCGTCTTTTCAAATAAGGCATCCACTATTAGGGTATTAGAAACAACCTCACGCTTGGCAGACGCCTTAAGGATAACAGACTATGATGTCAGTTCTTCGCGCCCACCTTCTTTTACTTTCTTTTCTTCACCTCCTCTTACGTCCCTCAGGAATAAACAGAGGAGTGAAATTTGAGCTCAGCACTGATAACATTAAGGAATAACATACCTAAACATATATACTTACTTCTTCTGCAAACCTGAGAACTGGGTTCGCGTAAATGTCAGACATGTCGATTGTTTTGCCTCTCTTCTTGACCTCTGCATGTTTCCTCACCAACAGCCAACCGATGTGAGAGAAGAAGAACCCTCTAGTTGCGTTGTGCGGATCGGCGTCCGTGTCCCTGTAATTATCAACTAACAATATTGAGAAACAGCTTCCATTCTTGTCCGAGATCCACTAAAGATGATCTGAAGAAATGATGGCCGAGCGGTAATAGCTATGGACTGCCGTGCCGTAGGTCCATGATTCGATCTCCACCGCCAGCTAGTATGTATGGAGGATGTGTATGGAGGAAAGGCATTTTGAAAATGCTCGCCTAGCCTAGCCTCAAGTAGAAAATCTTTCGCAAAGCACCAAACAGTGCGTTCCGGCAGTAGTCCTTCAGAGCCAGTAAATTACAGGCATATGCGATTTAACAATATATGTCTCAGGGTGATGGGTGCAGTGCAGTTCGTCATATGTGAAGATATGTATCTGTTATTGGCAGAGGATACTGCTTAACATCAAGTGGGCCTCGTGCGTGTTCCGTTCCAATACTTTAAAAATAAATGGAGAGCGGTGTAAGAGAAAAAATCTTCAATGAATTCGCTTAATTTTTTAGCCTCACTGAACGCAGTAATCTTATTATTGTTTTCTTCATCGCACACCGCTCATCTTCTTTACACATCTCTGGTACAAAAGCAACCTTAGCCATTTTACCATATTCGACTATATAGGTAAACTACCATCAGTGTCAATAAAACATAATTGAAAAAGCAAAACTAATTTTCAACACTGAAAAATTTGGAATAACATGTTGAAGTCGTTACCATGCAGTTTCAAACAGCACATTCCGACAGCAGTCCTTGAAAGCCAGTGAAATTACAGGCACATGAGACTAAACAACTATGTCTCAAGGTGACGGGCACAGTTTAATTCATTGTGGACGAAATGCATCTGTTATAGGCAAAGGTTAGTCCACTTAACTTCAGGTGGGCCTCGGGCTTGTTCCGTCACAATAACATAAAAAAAAAGTTATTTCAAAGTATTTTTTTTTAATGCCTGAAAGGTTAACCTTTAACCACTATCTCAGCTGATGGTAAGTGATGATGTGGTCGAAGATGTTGTTCAGGCTAACCTAGAAGTGTTGACAGTCGTTAATTGTTTTTGTTTTGTTTGTGTTGCATACCACTAACAAGATCATGCAACCGTCTAAAATAGTGTTCAAAATCTTTGTTTGAGTTTGAGTTGCAATCACCATTAAATCATCCAGGTATACAAAACAATTTTTCAGTTAATGCGTCATAACTTAAAAACTACTCAACCGATTGTGATGACATTTAAATGAAGCCAACTTAGAGGTAAATAAGAATATTCAAAATAATTATTAATTATAAATAATTTATAAATAAACTGATTTTGAATAATCGTAGTAATCGCGTAACAAACTTACAAAAAAAAAATTAAACTCCACTTTTATATATTGTTTATAAATATTTCAGTTGAATTAAGAACCTTTTGTTGAATAAAAAAATAATGGTCACAAAATCCAAAAAACATAGTTATATTCCGAAAACTGATGAAATTAATGTGTAGCGACAGTTCATTTGCGTTTCTTCAGTAATATCTGTACAGCATTAGACACTATATAACCGTATTATAATTTATAACCTCTTCTTTGTAGTTTTCACGAAGATTACGAAACCCTTCGTGCGCGAGTTCATTGATGATTGCTTGGTTGATTTTTAGTATATGTTGTTATAGCAGCAACATAAATACATCACCAATGACAACTGTCGGTTTGGAGTCGGAGAGTCGACTTGAAATTTGAAGAGTGTATCCGTCTTTATGCGTAGGGGTGTACTGAAAAAGGATTTTTTGGAATTCTATCCCTACGGGGATAAAATGAGTGAAAATGTTTGTATGAAAGTCCGTTGTTTTTAACTTACAGTTCTTAAAATTAGTATTTGGATAGATAATTCAAAACAAAAATTACGTGTACCTAATTTTTTTTGATAGTGTTGACTTATGGGGTTGAAATCAGGGGTGAAACTTTGTTTGGCAAAGTCATTGTTGTTGAAGTGATTAGTGATGAAAATTGGTATTTGGACTTTTTAAAACAAAACATGTCTCAATAATATTTTTTGATTAGGGTTGATTAGAAAGAGTGACTAGGGGAGCAAAGTTCGTCACCGGAACCTAAACCGCTGGGACTCGGCGTGTTCGTCCATCTGTCATATTGATGTATATTTTGAACCATAATAGGCACTTGAAATTAAAATAATTATTAGTAAATAAAAAAAAAAAAATTAGCTTACTAATAAAACTATATTATAATTAATAATATTATTGTATCTTTCCAAAATAAGATAATTTTTCTAAATAAGTTCCATATTCAACTTATAATACTTTATTATTACAAATTTGTTATACAAAGCATGAAGAAAAAGCTATGCGCTGAGCATCCGAATTCGGATGAGACGTCCGTCGCGCGTTGAGTATGAAAGGCAACTCGAGTGTTGCGATCCATAACGTGGTGCCTCACCACTCAGCTTTGATTGAAGTTACTAAGTAATGAGCGCAGCCTCTTTTCTCTCTTCGCTTTCCATCCCTGTCCTATTTATTATATGGAACTCAGGAAAGGGCAATGGTTGTCCGTTAAGAGATTGTCAGCCATGTAGTGGCTAATTGGCAAGAATTTGCGATATTGTCTTATGATGCTATGTACCTAAGTAAAGTGTAACGGAGACAACTTGACCACTACAGCTGAATACAATATAGATATGTTACATAGTGAAAGGGAGGTGTTC
Organism: Plagodis pulveraria; assembly: GCA_963890685.1. NCBI lineage: Eukaryota > Metazoa > Arthropoda > Insecta > Lepidoptera > Geometridae > Plagodis > Plagodis pulveraria. The sequence continues at coordinate 6,900,622 of OY982976.1, read as the reverse complement.
ATGGCGATAGACAACAAATGCTTATCGCTGGCGCATGCATCGCAACTATGGAAGATCGCCCATGTGATGATCATCAGGAAACCGGGTAAAGAGGACTACACACATCCAAAGTCCTACCGGCCAATAGGATTGCTTTCAGTCTTGGGAAAAAATATCGAAAAACTTGTGATAGGCAGACTCCAATGGCACATATTTCAAACTCTTAGCCCAAGGCAATATGGCTTCATGCCGCAGCGCGGTACTGAGGACGCTCTATATGACCTATTCAGGCACGTACGATCAGAAGTGACTAAGAGCAAGATCGTCATCATAGTCTCACTGGACATAGACGGGGTCTTCGATAACGCATAGTGGCCGGCTCTGAAGCACCAGTTGATAACCATAAATTGTCCAAAGAACCTTTACGCAATAATAGACTCATACCTCAGTGACCGTAAGATCGTGGTCAACTATACCAGAACAACAAGCGAGAGATGTACCACGAAGGGTTGTGTCCAAGGCTCCATCGGTGGACCGACCTTCTGGAACATCATCTTGGATCCGCTGTTGTAGAAACTGTCTGGCGAGGTAGTATATTGCCAGGCGTTCGCGGACGATGTGGCAATTGTATTTTCCGGACACGCGGTCAGTACCTTGGAGGAATCAGCCAATGCAGTACTCGACACAGTAGTGAAGTGGGGGGGAAAGTAAGAAGTTAAACTTCACGGCACACAAAACAAATGTGATGCTGATAACGAGGAAACTTAAGTATGATCTCCCCACAATCCTCATGCCTGGCTGCAGGCTGAACCTCGTAGACGAGATAAAACTACTGGGCCTCATCAATGGCCGTAACCTGAACTTTCTACTGCATGTGAATGCATTATGTAGAAAAGTGATCGGGATATACAAACAATTGGCATGTGCAGCAAAAGTAACATGGGGCTTGAACACGGAAATAATTAGGACCATATATGTTGCAGTTATTGAGCCAATCGTATTGTATGACTCCTGTGCATGTACCAGGCGACAGAGCTCCAGATGATCAGAAAACGTCTGGATGCACTTCAAGGGGGCTTCGCACAGAAAATTTGCAAGGCATATCGCACGGTATCGCTCACATCAGCACTCGTCCTATCCGGAACATTACCGCTAGATCTGAGAATCCAGGAAAGCGCCAGCCTGTACTTAGTAAAATAGGCTTGCTATCAGACATTCACAATTACACATCATTTTTAACATCAACAAATCTGCTTTCAATTTGAATGCATTTTGATTCCCAGGAATACAGTTCATCTCTTCCCACTTATTATAAGTTGGCATTATCAGGACCACTACGTCCTAGTTATGATTGAAATTCTATTGTTATCATTAGTGCCGATGCCTATGGGTTAAGTGGTGTGTATGATAAACACTAACGTGGCCGAGTTCACAGTAAAATCGCTGCAAATAATCACGTTTAGTGGAGGGGCGTACATTTTTAGTCTGACATATCCCTATAGTGTTTCTTTTTGTTCTTACCGGCACTAGCTGCTAATCTTGACTACGTTTCCCTCTTGACATTGTTGTCAAAAGGTCAACCTATCAACAATAAAATAAATAACTCAAGAGTACTTATGGTGCAGTCTGTGGTCTCTAATCCAGGTGATGGCGGTGTTTTGAAACGCAATCGAGTTCATCACCATCAGGAGTATTTGGAGTGGCATTTTAGCTTTGTAGCTTCTATGGGTTCATAGTCTGTGAGCACCCGCAGTCACTCCTACTGATGCAACAGCAAATAACACGTATGCTGGAACACAAAAAAGCACATGATTCGTATATATATTTTTTTTAGTTAAAATACTTAATTTACCAAATACTGCTTTAAAAAGACTGCGCAACTTTCTTCCGGTTACTACTAAAATTGTTCTAGCTCAATCTCTCTTACTCCCAATTCTCGATTACGCTGATGTCTGCTATCCAGATCTCACTGAGGAACAGCTAGATAAGCTTGAGCGTCTTCAAAACTTCTGCATAAGATTTATATTTGGCTTGCGCAAATTTGATCACATATCTCAATTTCGATCTAAGCTCAAGTGGCTTCCTATACGTCTTCGCCGGAATGCTCATATACTCTCTCTCCTCTACAATATTTTGTTCAATCCTTTGACCCCACGCTATCTTAAGGAACGTTTTGATTTCCTTCACACTACAAATGCTCTCAATTTAAGGTCATCAGAAAACCTCGCCTTCAGTATGCCTCAACATGGCACAAGATTCTACGATCTATCTTTTTCAGTCAAAGCTGTTCGCCTGTGGAATTCATTACCGATTTCTATCAGGCAAGCCCAATCTTTATCCTTGTTTAAAAGCCAAGTCAAAAAATTTTACTTGTCCGAGTAATAACACCCGTTCTGTTCCAAACTGCTTATCACTTGCTCTTCATCATCACAGTTGTAGGATATGTATACGAAATGTATGTACTTATATGTAATCATAGCATAATTAGGTATATATTGTATAGTATTTGTGTATAGTATTATTGTATGTATGTAAGAGTATATATTATTATTAGTATCTATAGTATGGACGAGTGTATTATTATTATTATTATTCGTATTTAGGTCTTCTTGTTTTTGTATAATATAAGAAAAATATTTTTTTGCTTATATTTTTAAGTTAGCATAGTTTGTTTAACCTAATTTTTTTTTATATTAGTTTGTTACACCCCCGTTATATTATTCCTGTATTTCCACTCCATTCCAAGGTTGCCTGAAGATCGCCGTTAGTGATAAGGCCGCCCATTGTAACACTTGATTGTAAGCCTTCATATTTTATTATATTGTAATTTAGTGGTGTGTACAATAAAGAATTATCTATCTATCTATCTACTGAACCGACATATATTTTGAAACTATAAAAAAAAATATTCAATTAATATATACCAAATCTAATAATCCACTCCATATGGGTGAACTTCTTGACAGAATCTTAAACGTTCTCGACGTCCAGAGCTCCTACAAACTCGAGTACGTCTTGTATCAGGCCGCATACCGAAACAAGACTCGTCAGAAAAGCACACGCACCGATTTCCTCTATTGCGACAATACTCAAAAACGTACTTAATCAAAATCATAAAAGTACAAAAATCAAAATAATTTTTTATTTAATTTAGGCGTCTACGACACTCTTATGATAGTCAATTACAAATTTTAGTGTTGAATTTTTTTACATTGTACTGCCACGTTCAGCAAAAAAATTATATAGAGCCACTGCGAGAAGAACGGGCAAGAACCTCGGGGCCATTATTTTTAACGTCTTTTAACACTACTTTACAATTCCTTTAACAATGTGTTACATACTTACTATATAATACAATATTACAGTATTTGTTTAAATTACGTAGGTGACAGGTGATAGGTTGGCAGAGGCGGAATTGTCCAGGCATTTTTGTCGTATAAGTAATCACAAACTAGTGTAGTAGGATTTCTTAATCAATATATTTTTCAAGTGCAACTTGAATTATCTTTCTGTGAGTGTTGTAATATGTTTGGGAAACTTTATTATATAACCGTACACAATTACCTAAAAAGGACCTTTTATTTGTCTTTGCTAATCTAAAACCTAGCACCGCTAATTTATCTTTATTTCTAGTGTTTTAATCGTGATTGTCACTGTTTAATTTAAATTTACTTGATCCCTAGGCACTTTTTATGTGTATACAGGGTTATTGAAAAAGTGCTAACAAACTCTTAGGGTTGACTTCTACTAGTCCTAACAAACATTTTGAGAAAGTTTTCCGGAAACGTGTTTTGAAATTAACTTGCCTGAGAGAAAGAACATGATCAAGATTTACATACTGGCAAAAAGCTGAGTTTTGTAGGGGTCGCGTTTATTTTACAACATGATTCTAGTGGTGTCAATTAGTATTAAATACGATGTATTTGAGTATTGAGTTTAGTAATGTTGCAGCTTTGACTCTTTGGTTTTCTAATGAATGGCGTCAACAGTACAATAACAATCTATCCAATGTATACAAAATTGTAAGATTTTTTAAATGGTTTTATATATTTTTTTACACATAACACATCTAGATATAAAGTGAAATTACTTTGTTAAAACACAAATCTATAGGCGTGATAGTTTTTCAGTAAAGTGTGCCACAAAATGTTCAAGTTGTGGGATGGTGATAGTGCTTGCTTCGCTCGCCCTGATAAATTTCTTGCTGCTATAAACTAAATATATTTTGCTATAAATCTATTCAGGTAAATCTATTTCGTATTGTCAGCGACTATATCGACAGGTAAGATAGGATCCATGGATATACCATCAGCAATAAAACAAGAAGACTCACTCATGACAATAGTCTGCCATTTGGCTTCAGTACAGCACAGGTATAGTCCATAAGCTCCAGCAAGGTGCCAGTAGCCGAAGGTCATCAGGTTCCTCTTCATGATCTCGTAGTGCCGCGGGGCTGCTTGCGGCGCCACCAGTATGACTTCGTCTTCTTCAGGGTCTATCGTTGCTGGCGGGGCCGGATTTATGTATGGAGCCATGATCTAAATTCACATTAAGTATTTAGATATTAAGATATTCTGATAAATTTGGATTTACCGACCTACTTAGTGTTAGTGTTGGTTTGCACAACTCACGAACTCTTGTGCGTAGCTTAATACAATATCTTTGACTAAAGCGGTAGGTAGTGTTTTGAACTATTTTTAATTATTATATACTATATGTTGGTGATTACTAAAAAAGACAGTTATATGTAAGTAACTCAGTAGGCATTAAAAAAATACTAAAAGTTTAATGAAATTCGCAGCAGTGACCATTTAAGGTAATCTAAATGAATAACTACTACTCTGGAAGCAATGATGGCCGAGCGGTAATAGCTATGGACTGCCGTGCCGCAGTACCCTGGTTCGATCCCCTCCGCCGGCTTGAGTTTCACCGCATGGTGGAAGGACAATTTTCGATTGCCCGCCTGGCTAGCTACAACTCTCAAGTAGAAAGTCTGTCGCTAAGCACCGAAAGGTTTGTTCCGGCAGTAGTCCTTGAGAGCCAGTGAAATTACAGGCACAATGAGACTTAACAACTATGTCTCAATGTGACGGCGCAGTGCAATTCGTGACTTGTGATGAATTGCAACTGTTATAGGCAGAGGTTAGTCCACTTCACATCAGGAGGGACTCGAGCTTGATCCGTCACAAAAAATAAAAAACTACTTAAAGGGTTTCGTACCCAATGTGTAGCAAAAAAATATTATTGCTTATATTGTTTAATGTTTTTCTTAAAAAGAAAAACAGATAAGCTGTTTTTCTTGGTGACAAATGCTAAGTAGGGAAAAAAAAGTTTGTATCACAGCTACTCAACTAGTTTTCAGGGTCCCATTGATTTATTCTTTATTAAACAATATAAGTAATAATATTATATTGCGACAATCGGCAATTCAATTTATCATACGTTTGAAAATTACATCAACGGGAACAGTTTTTGATCATAAAACCATCATACCTAACATAATTCCTAATGAAGTGTCGAGAACGGAAAATAATTAGATAATGTAAAAACTATTTAGGAAGTTCCCGTGAGTCTGAGACATATTAATGATTTCAGTCATTAATATAGTTAGTCAGTCGTAGTGAAAAGAAGAGACCAATGAGAGTGGAACGATCTCCAGCATATCTACTGTTCGTAAGAGGAGTAACAGACAAAATTATATATCTCTAACGACGGAAGTATAACATCGGCTGAACAGGATTCCGCCTTGCGCCGCCACGCCGAGCGCACCTCTCCGCAGCTGCAAGTGACCCTCCAGTGAGACCGCAATAGTCCCCGCACTATTGCCGTCTCGCCTGGACCATCGTTCCGACGCTAGTTGCTACAGTGCGCATTGAAGAGCGTGATCCCGATTCAGCTTGTGTTTGTCTGTGCAGGAGCCGAGAGTTTCGTCGAACGCCGTGCGACGCGAGCTTCGTGCTTGCTGAGGCGGCGCTCCACCGTCGAGCAACCACCGCCCCGGACAAGCCCGGGTCGGTGTTGCTGCGTTAAACTGCACTGAAAAGTGCAGTTTATTTCTTGTTTCGCGTCTTTGTTTCTGCACAAACAACAACACCCGCTCAACAACACACTTTGTGCTGTTAAGCGGCATCGTTCAGGCAGGTGGAGCCCTACCGGGTTAAGCTCGCTCGAACGATCAAATCCGCCATTTGCTGCGGTCGCAGAGTGATCCCTAACGGTGCCAACTACCTCTGTTGATTTTTGGTTTAACCTTGTACCGCGGCCTTTTCCCGCCTCACGGGATCAGCCGAAACAAGCAGGTCTCCGGGGCAACTGGCCTTGGGGTCGCCCCTAGTCAATCCCGGAGTCGTTAGGACACCCCTTCGCCGCCCCAGAAAAAAAGTGCGGATAGGGACACACACCTAGGGATACACAGTAGGTACTCACTCCCTCTCACACAGTGAGCTCACAGGTTGTGCGAGGGAGACACTACCCTGGTTAGGGCATCCTGAGTGCACCCCTCAGGATGCAGCCCCGCCCTACCAATAGTGAGGTAGAGGTCCTTCAGACCTTTGCCTTACGGTACCCCGACCTCTACGCTGCTCATCAAGCAGCCCTCACCTTAGACGCAGAGAGTGCCCGCCTCACGGACACTCCCATTGCTCCCTCCGGGACCTCCGTCCCCACTTACGATGACCCTCCGGCGCCATCCTACTTACAGGAGAGCCCGGACTCCCCCGCCCCCGGCCCTGATAACAGGCGCGCGGTAGTAGCCCCACCCCGCTCTCGCTCTCGCTCACCGATCGGTCGGTTTGCGAGCATCGAACCTGCCTATGTCGTTGTCGAGTCAGTTTCAGACTCGGAAACGGACATGGAGGTCGACCAACCCCGCGCCTCACGCACAGACTCAGAGGATTCCGACAACGACGGCTATACCGTCGTAGATCGAAAACGCAAGCGCGCCCCTAAGGCCGCTAACTCCGGGCCTTCCGCCCCGCCCGCTAAGGCAGCCGCCAAAGCACCTACCGCCGGCAATAGGCCGACCCCCGCCCCGCGCCCCGCGTCCCCGCCTTCCGCAACCGCTTCGGCTACAGCGCCCTCCCAGGACGCTAACGCACGCCGCGAAAAGCCGCCTCCGCCTTTGTTCATCCAGGACAAAGGCAAATGGGATATGCTATCCCGCCTCCTCACTGATCGAAAGATCAATTATACGAACGCCCGCTCCACGCAGCAAGGCATTAAAGTTCAGGTCTCCTCTGTTAACGACCACAGAGCGTTAACCAAACTCCTCCGTAAAGAGAGCATAAGCTTCCACACTTATGCGCTCGAAGAGGAGAAAGTCCTACGCGTCGTCATACGCGGTGTCCCGAAGGAAGTCCGTACAGACGCTGTACATGACGACCTTAAAAGACAGGACTTCCCTGTCCTTGCCGTACACCGTATGTACAGTGGCAAAGACAAAAGCCCATACGACCTAGTACTCGTTGTACTAGACCGATCCCCGGAGGGCAAGACCATCTTCAACCTGAAGACGGTCTGCGGTCTCTCCGGACTAGATGTTCAGTCCCCATTCAGGAATGGCTCTCCTTCACAGTGCCATAACTGCCAACTATACGGGCACGCTGCCCGATTCTGCTTCGCTCGTCCTAGGTGCGTTAAGTGCCTAGGCGATCACGCCACAGAAAATTGTTCTCGCACGAGGGACTCACCCGACCCACCCAGCTGCGTTCTGTGCGGCACCCAGGGGCACACCGCCAACTACCGCGGTTGCCCGAGGGCGCCACGCACAAACCGCAGGGTGGCAACGGAAAGGAGACCTCCGCCACCTCCTCGTCCCACCTATGATAGGTGGCAGCGGGTCAGCCCTAAGCTGACAGTAGCACCTGCCTCACAGGTGACTCCCGCTCCTCTCCCAACTAGGAACGCGTGGTCAAAGCCACCGAGCATGGTTAAAACCATCGCTCCCGCCCGCGCCCCGGCCCGCGCACCCGTCCCCGCCCGTACCGCGGCCCCTGCCCGCGCACCGGCCCCGGTCCGCGCGGCCCCCCCGGCACCTCCTGCCCTCACTCCACGCGCCGCACCTCGCGTCGCCCGGCCCGTGGCCCCACCTCCTATGCCACTGATGGACTCCTCTCTTCAAGAGGATATAGCGCTAGTCAGCGACCTTGCTATGTCCATCAATATAGATGAGGTCCGTGCTCTAGCACGCAAGATGTACTCCGCACAATCACCTGCGGAAGTCATCCAGTACACGCTGGAACATGCCAGCCTTCTTAGCGCTCTAAAGCGCTTCGCCCCGCAAACTCCCCCCCAGTACACCCACTATGGGTAGTACAACCTTAAGGACTAAACCGCGCTCAGTTTCGTTAGCGTCCTTCAACGCTAACGGCTTCTTCAGACAACGTGACCTTGTCCATGACTTTTGCAGTACCCACCTGATCGATATTATATGCGTGCAGGAAACCTTTTTAAAACCGGGAAGGGCGAATCCCAGGTTTGCTAATTACCGATGTGTACGTAATGATAGGTTGACTTCCGCTAAGGGAGGCACTCTTATCTATTACAAAAGGTCCCTGCACTGCATCCCCTTAGATACCCCGACTCTGAGTACTATGGAAGCATCTTGTTGCTTACTAGCTATGACGGGTCATCAACCCATAGTCATAGCATCCTGCTACCAATCTGGTTTAAAGCGCGTCGCCCGCGCAGACTTAGAAGCTCTCTTCTCTCTTGGAAGCGCCGTCCTTCTGATCGGCGACTTCAACAGTAAACATATCCTATGGAATTGTAATTCTAACAATCCTAACGGTATTATTCTTGACAACCTAGTCGCTGACTTGAACTTTGACGTAATTACACCTATCGAGCCAACGCACTACCCCGAGAACGTCCGCTACCGACCTGACGTCTTAGACATGGCACTGTTTAGAGGCGTAACCCTTCAGTTACGCTCTATAACAGTTTGTCACGAACTACATTCTGACCACCGACCCATTATACTGCGACTAGGCCCCGACCCTACAGCAGACTTACCCCGCCCCACCAAGACGATGGTGAACTGGAAGCAATTAGGCAATTCCCTAAAGGCTATCAGTTCACCCGACCTCGACAAAATCCCTGACGACATTCTGACCAAAGATGACGTATCCCTAGCGATCGATTCGTTCACTAATCACCTCTCCACCGTAGTAGGTGCATCCTCAAAGGAAGTCATTGTGCCGGACGACCGGCGCCTTGTCATTCCAGTGGATGTGAGGCGATTAGTGACGAAGAGTAAAGCAGTGACCAGACATTACGACTCCTACCCAAGCGAAGTAAACAAAACTCGGAAACGCCACTTTGAACGCATGGTTGAAAGTCGCATGTCCGAGTTGCGTGACCACAGCTGGGGCGACAAGCTTTCAAACCTCGTGCCTAGCCAGCGGGCTTATTGGGATCTCGCACGAGGCATGAAAGGTGTCGGACAGAGCGACATACCTCCGCTATACCCACCAGTCCCACGCGCCCCGGCGTTCTTTGACGAAGACAAAGCTGAGTGCCTAGCTGATAGCCTAGAGGCTCAGTGCTCCCCCAACGTAGATCACGTAGACCAAGCCCACCTCGATTCGGTGGACGCTGAAGTCGAACGTAAAAGCTCTGTGGTCATCTCTGAACTCCCCCCGCACACCCCAGTATCTTACGCTGAGGTGACGAGACTGATCAAGGACCTCAAACAACGTAAAGCCCCCGGTGCCGACGGCATCTCCAACAAGGTACTTAAACACCTTTCTCCCCCCCTGATTCACCTACTAGTAAGCATCTTCAATGCGGCCATGAGCCACTGTTTATTTCCCGACGTCTGGAAATGTGCAAATGTCATTGGCATTCACAAACCAGGCAAAAACTCCGCTGACCCTACCAGCTACCGTCCCATCAGCCTTCTCAGTGCCCTAGGCAAGCTATACGAACGGCTCCTTTCGAACCGTCTCTCGGCTCATGCGCAGGAACACCACCTTATTCCCGATGAGCAGTTTGGCTTTAGGCCCAAGCACTCATGCGTCCAACAGGTGCACCGCCTCACGGAACACATCCTTGAAGGTTTCAATAAGAAACCCAAACCCCAAACGACGGTAGCAGTCTTCCTCGACGTAGCGAAAGCTTTTGATAAAGTCTGGCACAATGGCTTGATTTACAAGTTATACCACTTTGGCGTGCCAGTACGTCTTGTGCTCACCTTACAAGACTTCCTAAGGGACAGAAGCTTTCGCTACCGCGTGGAAGGCACCCTCTCCACCCCCCACCCAGTCAGTGCCGGAGTCCCTCAGGGCTCCGTACTATCTCCCATTCTCTTCGCGCTGTATACCAGCGACATCCCACGCTCACAGCCCAAGGTTTTCATAGCCCAATATGCGGACGATACCGCCATTTATTCCACTGGCTGGCATATTAATAGACAGACCTATTTTCTCCTTCAACGGGCCATCACCGAGATCGGTGACTGGTTCCGTAAATGGCGCATTGCAGTCAACCCGACTAAAAGTGCAGCTATATACTTCAATGAGAATACTCACTCGAACCCCCGCTATCCTAAACCTTTAACTCTGTTTGACGAACCCATCCCCTGGGTTGGTAAAACAAAGTATCTTGGAGTCACCCTTGATCGGCATCTCACCTTTGCCGCTCACATCACTGATGTTCGTAACAGGGCGGCCTTTGTTATGGGTCGCCTAGGTCCCTTAATTCGTACAGAGAGTAAAATGTCTCTTAAAAATAAGAAGACACTTTATACTACTTGCATCCGCCCCATCATGACATACGCTTCAGTAGTGTTTAGTCATGCTAGCGAGGCCCACCTACGTAAACTTCAAATCATTCAAAACAGGTTCCTCCGCCAGGCAACCGGTGCTCCGTGGTATGTACGGAACGCCGAGTTGCACTGCGACCTAAACCTTCCCTCTTTAGCGCAGTTCAATAAGGACTGCGCCCGCCGATACTTTGATCGAGCGCCCCACCACTCGAACCCCCTAGTTGTCCAGGCATCGAACTACTCGACTGCCTCATCCGACCCATGGTTTAAACCCCCCCGTCGCCGACCACGGCAGGTATTGGACGACCCGGATGACCCCATCGCAGCCATTACGTTGGCAGCTTTAGCGTTGTCCGCAAGTCGTCCTGGTAACATCCCCAGGTGTGCGGTAATCAGAGGTTACACAATCAAACACCGAGCTCGCCGGCGAGCTCGAGGCAAAAATAAAATCCCGATTAGTGTCTCTCCAAATAGTCACAGAGTAATATTCAATAGGGCCCATTCTCAACGGTACAACACTGCAGTTGTACCGGGGCATTTAGTTCCGATTCCCCCTTTGTCTCTCGGCAGCGAGACAAGCCGAGGTCCGAACCACAGTGGTGCCCTTGAGCTCGCTGTCACCCCTCCCGATAGTAGCGTGGCGTTTTCGGCGCCCGCAGGAGACGGAGGTATAAGGCGCTTTTCGCCTTATACGCCCGTCTCAGAAGAAGTGCCCTCAGCGCTTCTTCCTCCTGGGCTATAAGAGGGCCTCCCCTCGCCCAAAGTCCGGTGGAGCTGTACGTCCGCTTAGCGGTAGACAGCATCTATGTCAAAAAAAAAAACAAAAAAAAAAAAAAAAAAAAAAAACATCGGCACGTTTTTCCGTCCCCCGGGTCAACTTCGTAAGTGGCTACGTTCACCGACAGGGACCATTTTAATGTACCGGGCATCTACAAAATACCGTGTGACTGTTGCAAGAGCTATGTAGGTGAAACTCGTCGTAACATCGCAACTATACTTGCCGAACACATTAGGAGCATTAAGAATATGGATACAATTAAATCAGCAATTGCGGAGCACGCACATCTCTCGGACACGCAACATTTTATACGGTTCGACAAAGCCTCCGTACTAGCAAGAGAAAAATTCTTTGTACCTCGAAAAGTACGTGAGGCTATTGAGATCACCCGTCACCCCAATTTCAACAGAGATCGTGGATGGACCCTCCCACCAGCCTGGACACCTATTCTTAATGCTACCTCAAAGCGAAAAGTGCTAGGCAGTCTAGAGTGTGACACAGTCAGCAATGTTTGTGTTGGAGATTTCGACGAAGAGCTCAGGGACGAAGAGGATGCACTACCATCAGCACAGCGGTGTGCGGGGCGTTCCCCCAGCCCACTGGCCGCCCCCGCGCCTCCACTCTCGCGCCGCGCAGAACGAGCAGTTGCGCGGAGTCGTCGCCGCGATCGTCGACGCGTGAACTCACCTGATGAAGGGCATCGGACATGCCCGAAACCTAGGTCGACAATCTCGACCAATACGCGTGAGTACAGCCGGTTATTGAAATCATTAATATTTAGGAAATGTATAGATTTCCTAGGAAAAGTGCATAATACAAAATATATCATAGATTTCCTATCTATTTTAGGAATTGTACACATTTCCTAGGAATTGTATACAATGACGGATTACGCACTTTTCCGTTAACATATGCATAAAAATCAATTTTGGAGTATTCTCTCATAATATAGTACCCCCCTTACAAGTCAGAAGTGGGATCAAAAAATGATGATGCAACCACATCGTCATTATTTACAAGTATAAACCCAATTACAAAATTGGTCTTGTTTGTAGTACAACGCAAGTGGTACTATAGATGCCGCTCCATCCCAATACGATGGTTAAAGAACGATAGGAAAGATTTGAGTTATGACGTCATGTCATGTTAGCTCAATTGGTTAGAGCATACCCCGGCTCAAGGGGTGGATGGACGCGGTATCGAATCCCGCACATGACTTAAATTTTTCCTATCGTATATTTGTGTTTTTGTAATGTAATTCGCAGGCCTAACAATATTAATAAAAAAAGAGATACAAGATGTTTATCATATACGGTTATCCCGCTCGCACTGTTCCAAACTACGGTGTTATGGAACGGATTTACCATAGTTTTAAGACATTTTGTTGTGTGCTGCACAACAGCTATATATAACTTTTTTAGTTTCACACACCAAATATTTTGCTGCATTTATTTTAAAGAATAATAGAAACAATGCACGTAATTTACACATTAATTAAAGCCATTTTTATCGTAAAATAATCAAAATCAAGTTTAAATCCGCTGCTAGAAAGCAACTTTATAATATGGATAAACATGACGGATTTGTCGCTGGAACAGTAATACTTCGTATTAAATGTCACGTCAGAATATGCGAAAAGACTGAACAATTTGTTGTTACGTCATCAAAACGACGAGCGATTCTATTACTGTTAGTAAGATTGCTTAATTGACGTGGAGGTATAAAATTTAACAGTAAGATTAAATTATTATTACTATAAGAGGCGAGAGTTGGCCCCCAGGTCTTTATTATAAAAACGTGAAGAGTTAATCTGCTTCATACATGGCAACACAAAAATCTGAGTAATCTGTGGTATATTCCCTTTGAAAAGTGGATGTTGAGTTTAAAAATATTGTGTACTAATAATGGTGTTTTTTTATACTATACTAGCCGGCCCGCGCAACTTCGTTTGCGTCACATAAGGGTTAGAGAGAGTGCAGCCTAGGCGACCATAATACGAACGCTATATAGAAATATATTTTTTGTATGTTTGTAATGTTCGCGTAAATATTAGAAACCATTATATTTGTATGTTTGTAATGGGTACTGATTATTTGCCATAAAATTACATTATTTCGCATGCGCCGCGAAAAGTATTGTAGTAAGTAGAACAATATTTTTATATATGATACATATAAATATTATTCTACATATGTATTCATCATTATCTACAAAAAAGTCCGCGACAGTATATGTCTATCTTTTATGATTAACGAACAATAACCATTTCTTTCGTAAAAAAAATAATTCCATATCACCTTGTACTTGCGTGCGTTTTTTTGCTTATTCATTATTACCATACTGGTGCGGTGAAAATTTTGAAGTTTTATTTGACACGCCTCGCGCGCTGGACCTCTAAAATTATTACACGGCTCCGCCCGCATGGATGTCAGTTACCGCTGCAAAAAGCCTACCCAGGAAAGACACGATCAGCAAAATCAGGCTGCATAGATTGTCTTTATGAGGATGTTAAAGTTGTTAATGATGAAAATATTTAAATGTAATTAATACTAAGTTTTCACTTCTGCTGGCAGTCCCGGAGCGCAACCCGTTGTTTTAGGACAGATAATTAAAACAATTATTGTAGAGCTTCTCTATAAACAACATTTGACGTTAAATTATTTTCCGGTAACAAAATATACTGATGGTCGGGAGCCCCGACTCGTGATAGGGCAACGTAAAGTTGCCTATGCGTAAAACATTCTTTTCGTAAATTAATTCCTACTAATTTGAATGTTTGGCCCTGGGATTTGTTTATCGTTAGTGCGAAAGAAATTTTTTCATGGAAATTAGAGCCTTTTGAAGGGTATATCAGTAGGAATCATAGGTATTTTTGGTATATGAGCTAATTGCCGGTGATAATCTTCGCTACTATTAAATTATCTTTTAGCTCCTTTATAAGTAGTCTCGTGCCATAACACATGTTGGGGGGGCTTAAATTTCTGAGAAGCATTATCGGCGTGCCAACTTTTAACGACAGTTCTTGAGGTGGTAGCCCAGCGGGGTTCAGAGAATTTAAAAATTCCTGGGGTTAGTGCACGGCGTCGTCAATGTTAGTGACGGTGTCTATGGACTTAGGCCCTGTTTCATAAAATAACTGAATGATAACAATGACAGTTGACATGCAGCGCGTTTCAAGCTTTAACCGATGGATAGGCTAAATCGATGACTGTGAAACGCAAAGATAGTGTTATATTTATTAAATATGTTCTGGGTAGTATAACCGGAACTTACTCGAACATTCTGAAACAGGCGCTTAGTTATACATATTTAAAACTATGCGGAATTTAATTGAACTTGTTGTAAAGTGTTAATTAATTTCCATTATGTTTTAAAATTTAACGATTCGGTAATTATCAAATGGCTACTGAGCTAGGTATAAACAGATTCACGAATATTAAACTATTGCAAGGTGCTTCGCATTAACATTTGAACCTGGAAATATAAAAGAACATCGCACCACACCTATTTGAATATACTGTCTATCACCTATGATTTTATTTGAAGCAGTGATGGCTCAGTGGCATTGGTTATATAGACTGCCATGCAGCAGGTCCATGGTTCGAATCCCGCCCAGAGCTTGAGCTTCACCGCATGGTGGAAGGGCATTTTGTGAAAGCCCGCCTGGCTAGCGACCACGCTCAAGTAGAAAATCTGTCGCCAAGCACCTAACAGTGTGTTCCGGCAGCAGTCCTTGAGAGCCAGAAAAATTACAGGCTAATGAGACCTAACAACTGGACGTCTCAGTGTGACGGGCACAGTGCAATTCGTCGCTGACGAAATGCGTCTGTTATAGGCAGAGGTTAGTCCACTTAACATCAGGTGGGCCTCGGGCTTGTTCCGTCACAATAACATAAAAAGAAAACCTATGATGTAGGTACCGTGCATATACATAAAATACATTTGTCTCTTCACTAAACAACACCCTGATTTTTTTATGAAACGTAGTGATGTTTTACACGTCAAAAACGGGCAAAGTTCACCAATCTATTGTATGAACCTCGTGCTAAAAAGTACTTACTTATATATAAAAATAATTTTTACACATAGAACAAGGAATATTTTTTTCAACGGAATAAAAGCGGTAGATTCTGGATTTGGAAAATGTATTAGTCTTGAAGGAGAATAGAAATATAAAAAATTGTTACAAAATAGTAGAAATAGACGCGACGTACTGGCTAAGCCTTCGTAGCTCCTGCTTTCCAGGGTCCAGCCTCCACCACTTCAGCTTCGCTTCGTCCGCTGCTCCCCACCGCGAGTAGACTAGCGCCGTTCCTTCTCCGCCCCCCCCCCGGCTTACATAAAACACTCTAGGGGTAGGGCAGACAAGACTGCTTGAAATGTGGGTGCCCCGATTCAGTTCTGGCACACCATTTGACCTTATATAAGCCATTTTTTTTTATGCCTGATAATTTATCCTTTGACGACTATCTCACCTGATGGTAAGTGATGATTTGGTCGAAGATGTTGTTCAGGCTAACCTATAGAAGTACTGGCTCTCAAGGACAGCTGCCGGAACACACCATTAGGTGCTTGGCGACAGATTTTCTACTTGAGTGTGGTAGCTAGCAAGGCGGGCATTGGCAAAATGCTCTACCACCATGCTATAACGACTGCCATCCTAAGACAACAACCGGGACCGACGGCTTAACGTGCCCTCCGAAGCACGTGCACGCTCAGTAGTAATGTCACTAGCGGTCACCCATCCAACTCATGACCGCGCGCGACGTTGCTTAACTTTACTGATCGGTTGAGAACAGCTAAGTAACATTCGCTGCGAGCGCTTCAATAAACCTGAATAATTGGCAATCAGGAATTATACAATTTCACAAAGATGTGCTAAGCAAGTACCCCATAAATATAACCATCAACTCATGTCATAATAACCATTTCCAACTACATAGTATACAGTTTGTAGTATTTGTTTAATAAAGGCAGACCGCCATAAAAAAAAAAAAAAAAACAAAAAAAAAAAACTACATAGTGCATTTGTCCAGTGACAAATTTACATATTTATGGGAATACGCTTAGCAGACGTAACACAGGTTCATCTAGTAGGTACGGCTGCTAATGGAAGGTAAATAGGTATATTGTGTATTATTTTAGGACTATACTGTGTAGCATTTCATTTTTTACCAGCGGTATGCCTTTATTAACAACATACTACGAACTATATACAACACTACAGCTACTACAATAAAAGCATTTAGATCCCTTTAAGTCATTGCAGACTCATATAGCCAATGCCACTGAGCCATCACTGCAAATCACAACATTAATACCTATTAGATATAAAATATATTAACCTCATTTCAGATCAAATTAAATCAAGTCAAATTATACACTTAAGATCTTAGATTAGTTGTTTCTATACAATGTATTTGTTCAGCAAGCAGACGTGCAAATTGTATATACGAGTATGTATGTTCTCGTTTTACATAAATATTACATTTTACATAATTCCTTTAATTCTTTAAAATAAAAACAGTTGATAAGAAGCCAGTGAGTCAAAAACTTTTAAATTTGTTACCATCCAATATTTTAAAGTCGTTAGATATACAGTTATACATTGATAAACAGGAACGTGGATCCAGGGGCCCAACTCCAACCTTTTAAAAACTATTATGGAAAACCAACATCATTATTACAAACTTATTAATATTTAGACCAAGATTCGTACCACGGCCGTCACAAAATAATAATGTTCATATAGCGTTATCTCTATCGCACAAATGTGATTCAATGCATGCAGCCCGCTCCCATGTTGAAGTGCTAATGTAAGTTTACTATAGCGACATGTGGCAGTGCAAATTAAAATGTTGTGTTATTGTAAGGTTAAATAAGACTGAATTAAGCAGTCACTCTCGGTCATTGTTTACTTGTCTAGAATAAAAGGATTTAAGCGATAAGACCGGTCTTTGAATTTAGTTTATTACTGATGTTTACTTTTAAGCAACGCAAATGAGGACGTTATACCAGTTAAAGACGAATACACGAATGCCGAGCTAACAACCTATACTGTTAACGTAAATACTTGAGGAAAATCGTTGATATTATAGTACTATGATTTATTCTGTGTCAATAGTCACTCATCTTCAAAATAATTACGTAAATGGTAGCTTTGATCGTTTTGAATCAGGTTTTTTGGTCTCATTAAAACGTTTTAACTCAGTAACTTTAGATCTTAACGTGGGTGAATCAGTGACGTTGTGACAAAGAGTGAAAGTGATCTATAGGTTATAATCAAAATGTTTTACGTACTATTAGTTTTCTGCACACTCAATATACAAGGAATTGTATTAGGTAAGTCTGAATACCAAAATAATCAACCAGTGTGTGTGGCCAGTGATTACTTATGGCACTGAGACGTGGTACTTACCTAACTGAGGCCCTTATGGACAAACTCAGAGTCTTTAGAGCTTTGTAAAGACTGCTTTAGATTTTTTTATGCGATATTATCCAGAAATATGAAATTGGTTAAAGTACCAAAGTTGCTAATATAATTTTCAGAATTTGATGGCATGGGCAGGCTTCATTGTTCGACGAACCGACAACTGGAAAGAAAGGTTCTCGAGTGGTTACCACAATACACCGGAAGATGTAGAGTTGGTAGGCTAGGTGGACTGACGACATACTAAGAGCAGCGGGATGGATGGATAGAAGTAGCTAATAGTTCATTGTGGCATTCTATGGGTGAGGCTTTTGTGCAACAGTGGATGTCTTTCGGCTGATGATGTTGAACTAGAGGCACGAAATTATGTGATTTACTGATACAGAAGTCAAATCGCAAATCTTGTATAAATATAACATAGGGATTTCCCTTATTTCATAACTAGCTTTTACCCGCAGCTTCGCCCGCGTAGATTATCCCTCAGGAACCGTTTGGGAGCCATGTAAAACGTGTAATATATAGAAATAGGTTACTTTTTAATCTTTTTAAATTGGCCCCGTAAATCGTAATCGTTTAAGGGTTGACCTTCAGTACCAAATTTCACATAAAGTTTTCCATTCTGGTACAAAAAACATATTGATATAATTGCCCCACGGCTACCAGTTCAAACGTAGTGCCCCATATCAAGTGTAGAACATATCGATAGAGTACTCAGCCGCAGTGGTGAAATTGTCTCCGTTACACCTAGCAACATAAGACAATATAACAAATTATTGCCAATTAGCCACTACATGGCTGACAATCTCTTAACAGAGATCCATTGTCCTTTCCTGAGTCCCATAGAATAAATAAGACAGGGATTAAAAGTGGCTGCGTTCATCGCTACGGCAACCTCGGGCCGAGCTCAGTGGTGAGGCACCACGTGATGGATCGCAACACTATACTCCAGTTGCCTGTCAAACTCGACGCGCGACGGACGTCTCATCCGAATTCCGATGCTCAGCCCGTAGCGTTTTCTTCATGATTTGTAAAACAAATTTGTAATAATAAAGTATTCTAATATAACTGAGTAAGAAAATTATCATTATTGTACAAAGATATAATAATATTATAAATTTTTATAATAAAGTTTTATTAGTAAGCTAGTTTTTTATTATTCAATATTAATTTATTTATTTATTTTAGATACACAAAACAAATTACAGTCAATTTCTCATTTACAATAATTATACATATTATACAAATTTTGAGCTGGATTGTAATTCAACATATGTTAATTGTTTTAATTTTAAGCTCGTTTTTTATTATTCAATTTAATTATTTTATTATTTTTTTCGCATGTTGGTAGGGCATTTTACGAATGCCCGCCTGGCTAGCAACTACCCTCAAGTAGAAAATCTGTCGCCAAGCACCTAACGGTGTGTTCCGGCAGCTGTCCTTGCGAGCCAGTACTTCTATGTTAGCCTGAACAATATCTTCGACCACATCATCCCTTACCATCAGGTGAGATAGTGGTCAAAAGCTAACCTATCAGGCATAAAACAAATAAAAAAAATTCATGTGCCTGCCTATTACGGTTCCAACGATACAACAATATGACAGGTAGACGAACAGGCCGAGCGCCAGCGGCTTGGGTTCAGGTGACAATCTTTCTTCCCCATTTTCACTCCTTCTAATCAACCTTAACAAAAAATATTATTGTGGGATGTATTTGTTTCAAGAGGTCTATCCAGATACCAATTTCCATCACCATCACTTTCAAAAACAATGACCTTTCCATACAAAGTTTCATCCCCAACTTGACCCTGTGAAAAAAAATATAACATGACATTTTTATTTTGAATGATCTATCCGAATAATCATTTTCAGAACTGTGAGTTAAAAAACAAAGGATTTTCATACAAACGTTTTCATACATTTTTACTGCCTTAGGGGTTGAATTTCAAAAAATCCTTTCTTTGTACACCCCTACGCATACAGACAAATACACCCTCCAAATTTCATGTCTCTGCGACCAGTGGTTTAGGCTGTGCGTTGTCTGTCAGTCAGTGAGCCAGGACTTTGATTCTTATATAAGGAATAGATAAGATAACTTTTTATAAAATGAAACTGCATAATTTTAGTTCATACTAGCTGTACCTGCGACTTCGTTCGCGATTGCCGTACCTGCAGACTAATTATTCACATTTGAGCACTGTTTATATCATGTTAAGCAACGCTGTGGTCTGCGGTGAAGCACTCTTAGTAAAACATACTTCAGCTTTTTGCTTTGGGTTTGAAAACTCTCGGGTTGTATTTTCTAGAAAACAGTAGTTAAGTAACTGCAAAACTAATTAAAGGTGCCGGGCTGATCTTGGGGTCCCGAGCCGCCCGTGGGGCGCCAGGCTGCCCGTGGGGTGCCGGGCTGTCCGTGGGGTGCCGGGCTGTCCATGTGGTTAGAACTATTCTAACAAAAACAAAAATAATTGAAATCGGACTGCACGTTAATAAATAACAATTAAGTGTTTTGACTTTCATCCTCTTTCCCGAGGTAACCGAGCAGAACTTCTGTATAAAAAGTATACAATAACCTTCTTCGTAGTATGAACTCAAATCCTGTTAGGTTTCATTGAATTCCTTTTTGTAGTTTTGGAGTGATGCGCAGCCGGGATACAGACAGAAAGACAAAAATTAAAAAAAAATATAGTTTTGGCATCAGTGTCAGCTACAGAGTGCTCTCAAATATAATGTTTCAAAATATATGCCATGCACATAATCGGATCTGTTACAGTTTTATTATAAGTATAGATAAATTCAATGTACATAATTGTTCACTTGATCTTACACTTCACTTTAAACAGTATCGCAAGTTATATCGAATCGACGAGCACTGGGCAGTTAGGATTAAGGAGCGGTAAATATAACGAAGGTCCTAGCCGTTTCCTAATAAAATAATTTTGACCTAATACTTATCCACTATAATAAATATTCCTGTAACATAAATATACTTATTTTAATTTCTGTTAATATTATTTGACCAAATATTCATTTTTCATAAGTATGATTGACTTAAATTTTATCTAGCATATCTGTAAGATTTTAATTTCTTTTTAAATCTAATATGTCCCCGGGGGGTACCCTACGGTTAAAATTGCACCTCCCCATATCATCCCGTGGGTGTCGTAAGAGGCGACTAAAGGAAAAATACTAGAAGGTGGGCAGCAGCGCCTTCTAAAGAACTGCCATCTTATAGTACCACCAACTTAACTGTGCAGTTCGCGAGGGCGCTGCTGGTCAAGGAAATCAACTACAAACTGTCACAATTTGAAGGAATGTTGTGCCGCCTGAACAGATAAGTTGGTGGGACTGTACACTGCGATCCCCAAGCCGCCTGCCAAGCGTGGGGGTTATGGCAAATACCCCTTTAATAGGGGAGGCTGATACAATACAGTATCTTTCATTATTACGTAACGGTGTGTTCCGGCAGCAGTTCTTGAGAGCCAGTGAAATTACAGGTACATGAGACTTAACACCTATGTCTCAAGGTGACGGGCGCCATATAATTCGTGACGAAATGTATCTGTTAACACTTAATTATAGGCAGAGGTTAGTCCGCTCAATATCAGGTGGGGCTTGTGCTAGATCCGTCACAATTAAAATAAATAAATAAAAAAACACAAGCCTTAATGTTTCTACAAAAATAACATAAAAAAAAACATATAAGGAAGTCATTTAAAATCACAAGAAAATGAAGCACCCGTTATTTCAGCTGCCCCTGCTGATACCTCACCACAAGGCGGTCTGCCGGTACCACTGATGGATAATGTATCGAGAGTCAAGCTGGCAGCCCCTGCTGACGAGGACCAGGACCAGTCAGACCTTCCCGCCGCGCCGGCCATAGTAGACGTTGCATCACAGCCTGAGCTGACATTACAGACTGATGCACCTGCTCTCTTCCAGACAACGTACCGTAAGTCCACGACGACGAATTTACTTAGCATTACATGGATTCACCGTGCGGGAGCCAGGTCCATAGCGTTGCAGAGGAAGAGGCCCAAGTCAAGGTGCCTGGGACTTGCAACCCAGTGAGTAAGGTTAAGGACCCCTGTATGATGCATCAATGCTCCCTTTCACCGCTCGAGCCTCCTCCCCTGCCTAATCAACATTTGGTAAGATCCTACTAATGCCGCCTTGGATACACGTTCTAGGATACTATACTCTGGTTTTAATTCGAGATCAAAAATGTAAACAAAGGGGTTAACCGTGGAAAAAAATGACAAGTACTTAGTAATTATACTAAAATTGGGAACGGATGGAGCATTTCATGTAAAAAATATATATCTAATGCTATCATTTATTACATTAGTATGAAACAATAAAACACTTTTATGCACTTACATACATATATTACATACATACTTATATTCAAGCCTGAAAAAAATAGTGTAAGTTTTTTTTTTTTAATAACCACACTTGCGGTATCGTCGACATTTTCCAGCTTGCGCCATTTTTGCTTATTCGTTCTTATTTGTTGTGGTCCTCGCCGATTGTTTTTCTTGTTGTTGAATTTCGTGTTATTGTTTTTGTTGTAGTTGTTGTCAGAGAGTTGTGTTTAGTTTTTGATTATAGTAACGAAAATATTATTTTCGTAATATGGCCGCTGGAGCCTCCGAAACACAGCCTGCACCGGACCCTTTAACAACGAAACACGTATATTTTCCCGTTAAGGAAGGTCCTCGCAAGTCTTTGAGTGCTCCCGGAAAGCTGATGGTTATGTACACGTACAAGCACACGTTTTTGCTGTGGCCGAAGGACGAGCTTTGGTCAGTAATGGAGTGTGCTAAGAAAACCGCTGATATGTTGGGGATATCATCAGTTTCAGTCAGAAAGATTGTTCTGAATTCAATTGTCAGAATATACATGACATAGCTGAAATATTTGTGTAATTTTTTCTAATTTTTTCTTACTTTTATATTTTGTTGATATGATAATCGTTCATTTTGGATGTTCGCATTTTAAAACCCCCATTTGTAAAAACAAAACGAGGTAAATATGTTCTACCTAGATTCATTTTTGTTTATAACTTCACAGATCTTGAATTTTTATATCTTAAATTCGGCATGGTAAGCATATCTACTCTTATCTACTGAGGTCTGAGTTTCCACTCTCTAGTATACTGTAGCTTCTTCCCCTGCAAAAGGGTTGAATTAGCATACGCATGGTGAATCTGCAGAATTTAAGAATTTGTCTGCTGAAAAATAAATGTATTTAATATTTTTGTGTTTTTATTATCTCTTATCATGTTTCATAAAGTTGGCATTCGAGCTTATATAGCTTTAAATTATTCTAACTCACAATTCATTTGGACAACAATATTTGCATAGGTTATGAAATAATATTTTACTACAGCACCATAAAACGATGACTTTAAAATTATAAAGTTAAATAAAAATTAATAAAATTTACTTAGAAGTTAGTATAATAATTTTTGGAAGTCTATAATTATGTACGCTGGTAGTTTAGATGTGCGACTCCAAAATGAGGAACTTTGTTATTTTTTTACTGCGGATTTCTTCTCGCTGCATAACTGCTGCGGGGAAAAGGGGTCAGGGTGTTGCACACCGATAGGCCGTCTTTTCTAAAACACTATTGAGTGTTTGTCTTGGTCTCCGTGGTGGGTGTTTCTGCCGGTTTCGCACTATGCGTCCGGGCGATCAGGCCGCGCTGGGTTGATCCCGCTGGTGGAAAACCCAGTGGACCGATCGGCGACGCAGATAGTGCTAGCCAACAGGCCCACCCCCTCACCTCTACATCTTCATCTTCTGCTTCTCTGTCTTCGATGGCGTCTCTTATTATGGCATCACGTGGATGCGGTTTCGACTTCCAGCGTCTCGCCTTGTCAGGGGGTCTCGCGTGTAGCGGTGCCAGGTTTCTGAGATGCTCGTGGTGTGATTAGTCCGCCCTTTCAAACATTCTCCTTGCCAGCCCACCGACGTACTCTTGGATTGTTTCCATGTGGAGGTCTCTTGCGATTGTCCGGTTTCTAACGCACCATGGTGCTTTGACTATCGTTCGAAGCGTCTTATTCTCCTGCGCTTGGAGCTTCTTCCTGTTTGTGGTCGCTACGAATGCATACCACGCCGGCGCCGCGTATGTGAGACGGGATCTTATGTACGTCTTGTAGATCCCCGTCTTGGTCCGACGTGGTAGATTTGAGTTGAATATAGGCCAAAGTTTGCTCCGCGCGTGTTTGACCTTACTGAGTACGGTGTCTACGTGCTTCTTAAACCTTAACCTGCGGTCAATGTTGACTCCCAGGTAGTTTGAACTCGTCCACCATGGGATATCTTGCCCCATCAGTGTCAACTTCTGGGGTAGTGGCGTTTGTCCGGTTATCATGGTCTGCGTCTTGTCAGCATTAACCTCAAGCCGCCATTTCTTCAGCCATTCTGGTAGGGCGTCTAATTGGCGTTAGATTTTCTTTGCTGCCATCCCTGGATTGATCGACGATGCGTAGAAAGCTGCGTCGTCCGCGTAAAGGGCCAGCTGCGCCTGCCCGACGACCGGGATGTCGTCAGTATACCAGGCGTAGCACGCGGGCGAGAGACAGCTTTCTTGGGGCACGCCTGCTCGTACTGGTCTCACTGTAGACTGCGCGTCTTTCACTGCAACAACTATGCTGCGGTTTCTTAAGAAGGAGGCGCTGATCTTAACGACTCTCTTGGGTAGGGGCGACTTCAACAGTTTGTACACCAACCCGTCGTGCCACACTCTGTCGAAGGCCTTTTCCATGTCTAGGATAGGCGTCAGCACTTTTTCCTTCTTATTTTGGCTGTTGGCCATATAGCTGACCATTCTCATCACCTGTAGTGTGGTCGAATGCTCTGCCCTGACCCGTACTGGGCATGATGTGTGGCGTCAGCTGTGGAAGTAGGAGCCTCTCGAATAGCTTCGAGAGTGTGCTCAGCAGCGTGATTGGCCTGTACCTCTCTGGTTTCTTCGTGTCCTTTCCGGGTTTAGGGAGCATTATGACCCGCCTAATCTTCCAGTTGCTTGGGTAGCTTCTTGTTCTTTGTACTCCATTGAATATTCTGGTAAGTGCTGCTACAGATTTGGGCGGCAAATGTTTGAGAGCCTCATTTGGAATGCCATCCAAACCAGGTGCCTTTTTATTTGGAAGTCTGCGTATTTCTCTTCTTACTTGGCCAGGTCTGAAGAATGGAATTTCCTCCTTCGTCACCGCCTCTGTTGACGTTTCTGTGTTGAAGTATGTAGCAAGGTAATTCTCTATCATCTTCACGTGGTTATTTTTTTAAGACGTATAGAAAATATATAAATGATCATCATATCAACCGAAACGTCCACCGTTGAACAAGGTTCCATTATTCGGCAGATTTGCCAAAATCCCCACAGTTGGCGGGCGTCTTGAGGATCGCAGTAGATGTTGTCAGTTCTTTAGAAGGCGCTGCTTCCTACCTTACGGTATTTTTGTGGCCCAACGACCCATGGGATGCCGGGTTACAATGTCACCCCTGTTACTTCCCGTGGGTATCGTATGAGGCGACTAAGGAAAATATAAAATATATTATGGGTATGGAAATATTTCAATGTAATAAAAATGTGTGAAACTTGCGCAGCAGGGTGTGCCGCTACGGATAACGTAAGAATATTAAAAAAAAAACTATTGAATACCCCTGACCTATCAGTTTCACAATGACATATATTGACATTCCTTTGTTTACATTTTTGATCTCGAATTAAAAACCAAAGAATAGTACTGTTGTTCAGAGACGTTAATTAGTGTAACCACTCTTTGAGAGCATATATGAAGTACAAAAAATTGTACTAGAACTTCTTGTGCATAAAAATATTTTAATGAAAAATACCAACTATCTATAATTGTAAGTATGATAAAACTTTACAAAATTACAAATATACGATAGGAAAAATTTAAGTCATGTGCGGGATTCGAACCCGCGTCCATCCAGCCCTTTAGCCGGGGTATGTAACATATATATGTAAAGATTACATCATATACATATATTTACTTTCTTATTAAATTAAATGGGTTTATAAAGAACCTTCTCCTTTTTCTGAAGTCGTTAATCTCACCTGATACTAACGATTTTATTACCTCATTGCTATTTTGTGAACGAGATCATAATTCAGAAAGCTATGTGATGTCACACGCAATTTATTTTGTTTTTCGTTATTGTTACTGTACAAGCTCGAGGCTGATGTTAAGCGGACTTACCTCTGCCTATAACAGATGCATTTCGTCACAAGTCACGAATTGCACTGCGCCCGTCACCTTGAGACATATTTGTTAAGTCTGATGTACCAGTAATTTCACTAGCTCTCAAGGACTGCTGCCGGAACATACCGTTAGGTGCTTGGCGACAGATTTTCTACTTGAGGGTGTAATTACAGTTTTTTTTAAAAACAATCAACATTTCGATGACAAAAAGTGGTCAAATAAATTGGCAGAGTACAAATCCATACCGGAAACTTTTAATACCAACACAAATTCAGTATCTATAAGTATTATAATAATAATTATAATGTTTATTACTCAGTACTCATTAAATACACATCAGTAAATTTCTAATAGTAACACAATTTAAAGAAAAAAAATAGAAAGGTTATACATACAAATTATGTTTTAATGATTTTTACTGTATGAATGTCGTGCATAGCCCACACTAAGAATATTTTGCGATCTAAACTTATAATAAAACTGTAACAGGTCCAAATCTGTATATTGAAGATATTTTGAATAAAACAATTTGAGAGTACTCTGTAGCCTGACACTGATGCCAAAACTGTATTATTATATATTTTTGTCTGTCTGTCTTTATGTCTGTCTGTATCCCAGCCGCGCATCACTCCAAAACTACTGAATGTAATTCAATGAAACTTAACATGATTTGAGTTCATACTATCAAAAAGGTTATTGTATACTTTTTATCCCGAAATTCAGCACGGTTCCTTCGGGAAGGGGAAGAAAGTCAGAATGTACACTTAGCTGTTATTTATACTCCGATATCATACATTCTTTTTTGTTAGAATAGTGGTACTTCAAAGATTTCCCCGTAAATATTTCAAAATCATCAACCTAAATATTTCGTTCCAAATAACTTGAAACCCGGAATGTACAGGATTCTTTGAACGTACGGCTCATCTTAAGCTGGCATTCGCATAGTATCGTGTAGGAATAATTGATAGGTCTATTGTCAAAGTCAAACTACTCCAATAGCTGTAAATAAAGGCAACACCGCCACAATATACGAACATATTACTGAAATTGCATACTTATTTAGAGTTATCAAGAACAGGAATATGAACAACTTTAACGACGAGGGTAACCTTAAAATCGTGTAAAATAATATCAACTGTTCTATACTAAGAGTCCATTTAGGCGCAGCTAAAGTTAAAAACAACTGTGTTTTTTGTTTACTCAGCTTAGCTTCCTGATATCTCTTTATTGACATTTTGTTGCAATCTTAGTACTTTTAAGTTTATTTATGGTTTTTATTAGTTACTCAATCGATTTTTTTTTCATGGGCATCAACGAAAATAAGTGTTATTGTGTTATTGGAGAATTTTGATATTCATCCGCTAAATATCAGCTAGACA
Source organism: Plagodis pulveraria (assembly GCA_963890685.1). Classification (NCBI taxonomy): domain Eukaryota; kingdom Metazoa; phylum Arthropoda; class Insecta; order Lepidoptera; family Geometridae; genus Plagodis; species Plagodis pulveraria. The sequence continues at coordinate 6,873,055 of OY982976.1, read as the reverse complement.
TGTATTACTGTAACAGCCGACTCGTCCACCGCTGAACACAGCCTCCTCTATTAAGGGGGTAATTGCCATAATCCCCACGCTTGGCAGGCGGCTTGGGGATCGCAGTGTAAGATGGCAGTTCTTTAGGTGCTGCTGCTCACCTTCCAGTATTTTTCCATTAGTCACCTCCTACGACACCCACGGGATGATATGAGGAAGTGCAACTCTAGCCTGGCATCCCACGGAGAGACCGGGTTAGACTAGAAGAAGAGACTAATTACCTGTTACATATTTATTATAAATGAAGATTTAAATTAAAAAATATTGCTGCAATAAGTTTTTTTTTTTTTATTTATGCATGGTAGGTTAGCCTTTGCCGACTATCTCACATCTCACTCTGATGGTAAGTGATGATGTGGTCGAAGATGTTGTTCAGGCTAACCTAGAAGTACTGGCTCTCAAGGACAGCTGCCGGAACACACCGTTAGGTGCTTGGCAACAGATTTTCTACTTGAGGAAGTTAGCTAGCCAGGCGGGCGTTCGCAAAATGCCCTACCACCATGCTATAACGACTGCCATTCTAAGACGACAACCGGGACCAACGGCTTAAAGCGCCCTCCGAAGCACGTGCACGCTCAGTAGTAACACATCCAACTCAAGACCGCGCGCGACGTTGCTTAACTTTGCCGATCGGTCGAGAACAGCTAAGTAAACATCGCTACGATTGTACGAGCTTCATACAGTAAACATATTGGACACATTCTTGGAAGTAACATTGGTTATCACATCACAATAAAGCACCCGCTGTTTCAGCTCCTGTTGTTACTGCACCTGCTAAGCCGGTACCACAGCACGAAGCATCGAGAGTCAAGTCAGCTACCGTACTAGCGGCAGCCACTACTGACGAAGACCAAGACCAGCCAGAGCTTCCCGCCGCGCCAGCAATCATCGTAGACGTCGCGTCGCAGCCTGAGCTGACTGATGCATCTACACTCTTCCAGACAAACTACCGTGAGTGTCTTAGTCGTGGAGTTTAGAGTTATACCTCTATTCCAAACAAATGATAACCATCGTTCCAACACACCGCAAATTTAGTGGTTCTGACTTAATCTATTGTGTCGCTCGCCCCATATAGTCGCTAATCTATCTGCCCATGTTTTTTTTTTGTTATTGTGACGGAACAAGCCCGAGGCACACCTGATGTTAAATGGACTAACCTCTGCCTATAACAGATGCATTTCTTCAACAGCGAATAGCACTGTGCCCTTCACCTTGAGACATAGTTGTTAAGTCTCATGTGCCTGTAATTTCACTGGCTCTCAAGGACTACTGCCGGAACACACCGTTAGGTGCTTGGCAACAGATTTTCTACTTGAGGGTGGTCGCTAGCCAGGCGGCCATTCACAAAATGCCCTACCACCATGCTATAACGACTGCCATCCTAATATAACAACCAGGACCGACGGCTTAACGTGCCCTCTGAAGCACGGAAGCGCTCAGTAGTAATATCACCAAAGCGGTACCATAGTTTTAAAATATAAGCAATATTTTTTATGTTATTGTGACAGAACAAGCTCGAGGCCCACCTGATGTTAACCTCTGCCTACAAGAAATGCATTTCATCAAATGTTACGAATTGCACTGCGCTCGTCACTTAGGTGTTATTAAGTCTCATGTGCCTGTAATTTCACTGGCTCTCAATGACCGAGGAGCGGTAATAGCTATGGACTGCCGTGCCGCAGGTCCCTGGTTCAATCCCCACCGCCGGCTTGAGCTTCACCGCATGGTGGAAGGGCATTTTATCTCATGTAGAAAATCTGTCGCCAAGCACCTAACGGTGTGTTCCGGCAGCCGTCCTTAAGAGCCAGTGAAATTACACTGAAAATTAACAATTATTTCTCAAAGTGAATGGTGCAGTGCAATTCGTGACTTGTGATGAAATGCATCTGTTATAGGCAGAGGTTAACATCAGGTGGGCCTTGAGCTTGTACTGTCACAATAACATAAAAAAAAAACAAAAAAAAATAATTGGAAAAATGTATGCTACTGACAAAAGACGATTTATGATAGCATCAATTCAACGTTTTTCATTACTCAACAGCAAGTTCTGTAAATTCCATACCTAAATTGAATAGGGTTTTGCTTTTTAGGTTTATATAAACTTATGTGGATCCGGAAATAGTACAATTTTAACACTTAATTTTATTTTTATGATACGAGATTACTGACAAAGGTCACAGCGCCACCTTGTCATTTTTTGAGGTACTTGCATATTTGTCATTGGATGGTAGCATACAGGTTTCTCAACACTTTGTGAGATGGCCTACGAAGAAATAATAAGTCTATTTATTCGTAGAAGATGGCCCTATAAAAACGCTGAACAAAGCTCGGTCAGTCAAGTACTATTAAATATTGGCAATACCATAAACTTTCATACGAGCGCCGTATAGTTAAATTGAAATACTTATAGAATAAAAAATTTGAAGCAGTGATGGCTCAGTGGCACTGGCTATGGACTGCCGCGCAGCAGGTCCATGGTTCGAATCCCGCCACGGGCTTGAGCTTCATCGCATGGTGGAAGGGCATTTGTCCAATGTGTGTGGCAATGCCCGCCTGGCTAGCGACCACGCTCAAGTAGAAAATCTGTCGCCAAGCACCTAACGGTGTGTTCCGGCAGCAGTCCTTGAGAGCCAGTGAAATTACAGGCAAAATGAGTCTTAACAAGTATGTGTCAAGGTGATGGGCGCAGTGCAGTTCGTCACTTGTGATGAAGTGCATCTGTTATACGCAGAGGATACCGCTTAACATCAGGTGGGCCTCGTGCTTGTTCCGTCACAATAACATAAATACATCTATATATATATATATATATATATATTTTGACATTGCTTACAGAATGCGGAAGTACCTTATATGGGTCCGAAGTCCTCATCACTGGAGGGAGATTAGCGAGACGAGGAGAGGTTCCGTGGCACGCTGGTATCTACAGGAAGACTTCGAGGACTTACTCCCAGATCTGTGGAGGAACTCTCATAAGCAATAGCATTATCATATCAGGTGATTAGAGGAGATTGATTCCACTTTACAAGAGATATTTTAGTTAATTCTAGGAAATAAGCTAAAATGAGGCAGCCCATAGCAGAGCAACACAACGTTATGAAAGTCAACCTGCTTGCTGGTGTTCTCGACTTTAAGCTGAGTCATTCTTAACGTTTCAACAATAGTGGCTAATAGCTTGTCCCAGTAACTTTTTAGCATAGCTGCGGTCCTTAAAACTATTTGGAAGTGTATATTTTGAATGTTCGCATGGTACTATCTGAAGTATTACTAAGTGCACGTCACAAAGCACCAAATGGTGTGTTCCGGCAGCTGTCATGCAAACAAGTAATTCTAGGCTCAGTAGTAATGCCATTAGCGGTCACCCATCCAAGTCATGCCCGCTGCGGATGTTGCTAAACTTAGTAGATCGGTTAGAAGCACTACCTAAGTATATATGGGAAACTGACAATAGTAACAAAAGCTACTTAACATTAGAAACCTATTGGTGTGTGCATTTCCTTACCTTTCGATGTTCTTAGGAAGTTAGAAAAACGTGAGATTCGAATCTTTGTTGTTATTCATGCAGCTAAATGCAATGTAGTACGATTTTGCCCGCATTTCAACCTAACTACTAGCCTTTTTATTCTGTGAAACTATGTACGTAAACAGACTACGGACAAATGCGGCACGAGGCAACCCTCTGTAGAGTAAGCCCGTCTAAACGAAGCCGTCGATATACTTGTAGCTTTTTACCTAAAGTGCGGAGTGCGCCAGGTCTGGCTTTGGTTAGAACGAAACGTCAATGTCGCTACATACTTCAACTTCAACTTCTTTTTTGGGTGGTTTCTGTGGTGTTGCCACAATTTCGCCAATGGCAAGTCGCACAAATAGAGTGAAAACAAACGAAAGAGACTGATCGGTATTAATAAAAAGTGATCGGTTACTTGATTTTTCAGGATAACTTGTAATATAAAATAGGACAACATATGACATACGATCAAACATATATTAGGTCCTTACATATGAAATTGGCGTTTTTCGTACTGGCCACTTTAATCACGAATTTCTCCTCTTTGGTAAGGAATTCCAAATTCAAATTTGTACAGCTATAGACTCATGTATTTGTGCTTCGATGATCGTCATTCATTTGTTTTTTTTCTTCTGTTTTTTTCTGTTTGCGTCACTCATTTTACAAAATGGAAAACCTTAAATATCGCATTATTTACGAGTACGAGTTCCGCCGTGGCACTAGTGCTGCGGAAACAACTCGAAGGGTGAATGATGTGTACGGCGGTCGTGTTGCAAAAGAAAACACAGTTCGTTTTTGGTTCCAACGTTTTCGTTCTGGAAATTTCGACCTGCAGAACAAGCCCCGTGGACGGCCTGAGACTCAAGTTGATAATGAAGAGTTGAAGGCTATTGTGGAAGCGGATCCATCGCAAACCACGTCCGAGTTAGCTGCAGGCTGCGATGTTAGTGATAAAACTGTTTTAATTCACTTGAAGCAAATTGGGAAGATTAAAAAGCTTGAAAGGTGGGTACCTCACGAATTGACTGAAACAAACCGGCAAACGCGCGTCGACTGCTGCGTTACATTACTAAACCGACACAATAATGAAGGTATTTTAAACCGAATCATTACCTGTGATGAAAAATGGGTTCTTTACGATAATCGGAAGCGCTCAGCGCAATAGTTAGATCCTGGCCAGCCAGCCAAATCCTGCCCCAAGCGAAAATTAACCCCAAAAAAGTTACTTGTAAGCGTTTGGTGGACTAGTGCCGGTATTGTTCATTACAGTTTTTTCAAATCTGGCCAGACTATTACGGCTGATGTCTATTGTCAGGAATTGCAAACCATGATGGAAAAGCTAGCGGCTAAACAACCTAGGCTGGTCAATCGCTCCACGCCACTGCTGCTTCACGACAACGCTAGACCACACACTGCGCTACAGACGGCTACTAAATTAGAAGAGCTTCAATTGGAAAGTCTAAGACATCCTCCGTACTCCCCGGACCTTGCTCCAACAGATTACCATTTTTTTCGAAATTTGAATCAGAATCAGAATCAGAATCATTTATTTGTCAGAACATGGTACGTATACATTCACAGAAGCATATACAAGATATTATGTCAATAGTTACAACAAAGATGGCCTCATGTTCTTGCCTGGTGTGGCGTACAAATGTCATATCAATATAATATTGCAGTGTTCGTTAATACATAGTTTAAACCTGCATTTTAAAATTTGGTAACAAAATAAACCCATACAAAACAAACAAAAACACAAACAGTGGGTACCCACATAATGTCAATAAATAATTAGTATCCATTTCATCTCAAACTCGTAGAAAACATACAGTATACAACACAACAGTACATAATATCATCAGCTAATAAGGATTCATTTTATGTCCATATCATACACAACAAAACAAAAAAATAATAATAAAAAAACACAACAGTAGATACATAATGTTAACAGCTAATTAAGATTCATTTTATGTCAATATCATACAAAACAAAACAAAAATAAACACAACAGTACATAATCTCAACAGATAATTAGGTTTGTTGTTATGTCAAACTCATTCCAAAAACACACAAATGGTATATAATATCAATAGTTTATTAGGATTTTATGTCAATTTTATCATTTAGGAAGTCAGCAATATTATAATAACATTTGTCAGCTAATATACTATTTAATTTGTATTTAAATTGATCATTGTTTAATTCTCTAACAGATTTTGGAATTTTGTTGTATATTATGGAACCCATACCAAACATACTATTCTTCATTAGAGCAGTTTTAGAGCTGCGGGGGCACTGTCTAGTATTGTCACGCCTACTCCGTGTACTAGTGCTTATTTCAGACCAACGGTGAAATCGGTCTGGGTTGGTTTTTACAAAAGTTGCAACTTCCAATATATATAAACAAGGCAATGTTAACAATTTATTTTTAAGGAAATATGGCTTACAGCTATCAGTATTTTTTAAGTTGTACATCGCTCTGATGCATCTTTTTTGCGCTTTAAAAACAACCCTTTTGTTAGTGGAGTTACCCCAAAATATTATACCATAACGCAGAACTGATACAACTAATCCATAGTACGCCGTTATTAGAGCATTTTTGTTAATTATAAAAGACAGTTTAAACAGAGCATATGCCGATGAGTGTATTCTTTTAGTTAACTCCTCTGTATGCGCTTTCCAGTCTAGTTTGCTGTCTATTCTCAATCCCAGAAATTTTGTCGATTCTACCTCCTGTATAACCTTGCCGTTAAATTTAACCTCAATTTTCTTTCGCATAACACGCTGTCGGAAATGAATTATACTAGTTTTATCAAGGTTTATTTTTAAATTATTATTGTCAAGCCATTCTACTATCGATTTTAAACTATTACTTATGTCAGTTTCGTAAGAATTGATATTATTACATTTAATTGTTATTGTGCTATCGTCTGCAAAGAGAGTCGTCGGATGTTCCAGAGCTTTTGGTAAGTCATTAATATATAAAATAAACAACAGAGGGCCCAGTACGCTACCTTGTGGTACCCCATATAAAGGAGAGCGTTCATTGGACCGGTATATTTCTTCTTGCTTTTTAATGAAATTTATTTTTGTAATTTCTGTGTATTGTATCCTATTAGTTAGGTATGACTTGATAAGCTCTAAAGCATTACCTCTAATACCATATGCCTCAAGTTTTTCCAACATAATACCGTGGTGCACATAATCAAAGGCTTGTGTCATGTCACAGAATATGGCACAAACTGGCATAGTTTTATCAACATTTACGATGACATTATCTAAAAAGTCATAAATTGCCATATTTATTGATTTTGTTTCCCTAAACCCTTTTTGTTCATTGCACAAAATTTGGATAACTTCTTGCAAAAAAATTCAACTCCGATGGGGCAGTCCAAATCGCCTTCAAAGATTTTATTGATTCCCGTCCGACTGGTTTTTTTAGTAAAGGGATCAATGAACTACCTATGAGATGGCAAAAGTGCATAGAAAATAATGGTTCATACTTTGATTAATTAAATATATTATATTAAAAAATATTCGACTTTTTGTTCCTCCCATACAAAACGCCAATTTCATATGTAAGGACCTAATATAATACAATATCTTTTGAAGCGCTCGTAGCGAAGTTTTCTTAGCTGTTCTCAACCGATAAGCAAAGTTAAGCAACGTCGCGCGCGGTCATGAGTTGGATGGGTGACCGCTAGTGACATTACTACTGAGCGTTTCCGTGCTTCGGAGGGCACGTTAAGCCGTCGGTCCCGGTTGTTGTCTTAGGATGGCAGTCGTTATAGCATGGTGGTAGGGCATTTTGCGAATGCCCGCCTGGTTAGCTACCACCCTCAAGTAGAAAACCTGTCGCCAAGCACCTAACGGTGTGTTCCGGCAGCTGTCCTTGAGAGCCAGTACTTCTAGGTTAGCCTGAACAACATCTTCGACCACATCATCACTTACCATCAGGTGAGATAGTGGTCAAAGGCTAACCTATCAAGAATAAAAATAAAAAATAAATCTAACTACATTATAATATTTACAACATACATCTAGAATACACGCCATCAGGCTATTCAAAGCTTAATTTTATGAATTGATATACATTTACCAATTATATATACATATGGAGTAAACACAAGTGACAATAGTCTATTGAAGTTAACAGGGAGAGGGATATCTGGGGGAAGATTGTTATACAAAGAGTAACTCAGCCTTGGACAGTCAAAAAATATATGATCCGTATTACCATCATCCAGGCCACACTCACATAATGAGTGGTCTCGTATTCGGATTTTAGCCAAAAATACCGGAGTACACGAGTGACCCAACCGCAGGCGACAAATGATAGAGGTAGTTCTCTTGTCCATCTTTTTAAATTTGAAAAACTATGGTCTCGTTGGTATTAAAGTTTGTATTTCACCATAAAGTTTACCTTTAATGGTTCTGGATTGTTGCCATAATTTATCCCACGCCCGACGCATCTGGATTTCAGAAGTTAGAGTAAGATCGTGACAATAATTTTTATAGTGTTCCTCATTACCAAGAGTGGAAGCCTGTTTAGCATATGAATCGGCGGTCTCGTTTCCTGGAATGCCTATATGGCCTGGTATCCATGTCAAAATTATACTTAACCCGCTTTGGTAACAGTAATAGAGCGCTTCTTTGATCTTTAATATTACGGGAAATCTTGATTTAGGTCTAAATTGATTAGCCGTAATTTCCTGGAGGCAACTCTTTGAATCAGTAAAAATTATGGCTTTGTTTAAATTATGAGATTTAATATACAGTATAGATTCTAGGATAGCTACAGCTTCACCAGTAAATACTGATGAAAAAGACGGACATTTGTTACTTATAATTATTCCATATCTAGGAATCCATACAGCAGCACCCACATCTTTATCTTTTGATAATTTGGAAGCATCAGTATAAACTTTTAGCCAGTTCTTCCATTTGCTGTCGATTATCTCACTGAACTTTTGGGAGGATTAACGGTATCTTTTTCTATGCCAAAATTGAGAATTTCTGTTGGTTGGAAAATCAATGATTCATAACTTATTGAAAAAAGTGGTATGATAGGATAATGGACAACATGACTGGTAAGTTGGGAATATTTCAAATAACTGCGAACTATACATGGAAGTTTGCTTTCAGAAATATACCCTTGTGATCTATATAAATCATAAAGGTTTTTGATTCTGTGGAGAAGGATATGTTCACTGTTTTGAACTAGTTTGAAGAAAAACCTATCTGACAAGTATTGTCTCCGTAGATGCAGGGGAGGCTCCCCGCATTCCACCTGCATAGCATTTATTGGTGATGACTTCATGGCACCCAGTATTATACGAAGACATTTAGACTGTATTTTCGATAATCTGTCGGTAGATGTTTTGTTTCCTGGGTCTAATAAGAATGTGCCGTAGTCTAAATGGCTACGTATGATTGCATTGTACAGCAACTTTTGGCAGTAAGGATGAGAGCCCCACCATACTCCTGACAGAGAGCGGAAGATATTTATGTTTTTCTCGCATTTTGAAACAACGTAATTAGAGTGAGGGCGCCTGTCAGTCGACTATCAAGCCAAACTCCAAGGAATTTTACTGAATCATTTTGGGTATGTTTTCATTTTCTACTGTTATGTTTACATCTGGGATATACCGCTTCTTGGTGAACACTACAATGCTACTTTTGTTAGCTGAAATTGAAAGACCATGGTTAAACAGCCACTCTCCCAAGTATTGCATAGCGGATTTTAATATATTCTCAGCATCTAGTATGTTCTTAGTAGGTAGGTATAGTGCTTAGTCATCAGCGTATTGAAGGACATGACAGAGTCTAGGTCATAGGTGTATTAGCTATAAAGAATAGGGCTTAGTACTGATCCCTGTGGTATACCTTTCCATACTGTTCTTGGGCTGGATAAAGAGTTTTGTGTTCTAACTATGACAGTTCTTTGCATTATTAAACAACATATGAAACGAACCATGCTCACAGGAAGACTCAGCTGTAAAAGTTTGTTTCTGAGTTCCGGGAGCAGCACGTTGTCATATGCAGAGGTAATAAAAGTCTAGTAAAAGTCTAAAAATACACCTACAAGGTATTCCTGCTTTTTAAAAGCTATTAATATTTCTGTCGTTAAAATGCTAAGCCCGTCATAGGTGCTCATACCCTTACGAAAACCAAATTGAGATTTGGCAACAAGTCCCCTACTTTCAACCAACCATTCCAGTCTATTTTTGATCAAGATTTCTGAGATCTTGGCTAAGACACTTGATAGGTCAGTGGGCATTAGGATCTGAAGGATCTTTACCTGGTTTCAGGAGAGGGATAATAATATGTGTAGTCCAAGATACCGGAACAATGCCATGTTCATAAAAAGAATTGATGAGACCTAATAAGACTCGTTTAGACCGCTCTGATGATCGGATTAGGAAAGAGTAAGGGATTCCATCTACACTAGGGGAGGAATCAGACAAACCATTCAGAGCAAGCTGCAATTCATCATAAGAAAACAGAGACTCCATATTTCCTGAGAATAAGGGAATGGAATTAGGCATGTTAAAAGAAAGTGCTAAATGAACAAATAGTGGAGCAAGAGTTAAAAAGGCCTTAACCATGAGGATGGATAGTTAGAAGATATATTTAATGTGTTACAGCAACCTCTATAACGTCGAATCTGCTTCCTAACTAAGGAAGGAGGAGTTGTAGGTGTCAAGGTTTGACAGTAACTGATCTAACCCTTTTTTTTATTGGAAGAGAGTAGTCTCCTAGCTTTTGCAGCTGCTTGCTGGTATATTAAAAAAATATGCAATGTCATGGAAGCTGTGTATGTTATTTCAGCTTCATTACGAGTAATGTACTGCATATGAGCATTCACTATCCCACCAAGGTGGTGAAGAGAGGGTAAGTCTAGGCTTTTTTAGAGGGATGTGCTCATCTGCAGAAGCAATTATACATTCTATGAATTTTGCATAGTATGAGAGCGGGTCTTCATGATTATATGTGGAGATTGAATTTAACCTCTGATCAAGGGAGGAAGAATAAGAATCCCAGTTAGCTTTTGAGAGTCTGTAGTATATGTGGGTACCGTCGTATAAAATATATCAGTTGTGTCGCCGACTTCGTGTTTTATTGTGCACGCTCCGTCCATATTTCTCTTAATATTTTACTTTTAAGAAGCGGGTTTGGAGACAATTCGGGGCAGACTCTATGATACATTTTTATTAAAATGGGGTAGTGGTCACTACCGTAGGAAAAGGGAAGCACTTCCCAGGAAATAGAGGAAGAAGGAGGATGGGGTACAAGCAGTAAGATCTACAGAACTTCGAGGGTTTTGTGACGGAAGAACTCTACGAGTTGGTGAACCATCATTCACAACACACAGGTTAACTTCATCAAAAGCGTCCAAGAGGGAATCCCAATATCCCAATATCCCAAATAGATCACAGTTAGCTGAGCCCCAAGAGGTGTGATGTGCATTAAAGTCACCCGTCAAAATAACTGGGGATGGGAGCGAAGAGATGATCAACAAAATATCTGGGATTAATGAGGAGTGAGGTTTAGGGATACAGATAGATAGAAAAGATTTATCAAAAGTTCGAACAGCAACGGCGTTAATATTCGCGCTGTGAGCAGGTATAGCTGTTTGCGAGAAAGTTAAGCTGCGCTTAACTAGTAATGCACACCCTGCATACCCATCCTGGCGGTCATCCCTGAGACACGAGTATCCCGTCTATAATAAGACTCTATAATGAGATCCGGGAACCAACCAGGTCTCCGAGATGGCCACCAGGACAGGTACATACTTTTTAATTAAATAATAGATTTCATGCATCTTCGGACGAAGACTTTTGGAATTCCACTGGAGAATTGTGGACAGATCCATTATTATCTATTAAAGTTGTGAGTTGGGACACCATTTGGGCAACGTGGGACGGTAAGTTGATGGAATTTTGGGATATTATAGTGATAATTATTGTTAGCAGTTGAGCTAACAATTGATTTTGTGACTGATCGCTTGATTGTGGAGATGGTTGTGACATTTGGAGATCAGCATACCCATTAGGTATTGAAGATCGCTCATTAGCAATTATGGCTTAATGAGCCGATCTGTCATAAGACTTACCTAGAAGGGCACGGGGGCGGGGGTTATGAATCTCCATTTTTCTATAAGAATGATGCTGTGTGTTTGAGTTGACTTCTGGAGTGAGAACCTGAGAGGCCCTAAAAGAATCTGTTGGGGCAGTTTCCTTTACTACCTGATTAAAGTATTTTCCTAGTTTCGGGGTTCGGGCACTGGCTTCATAATACGAGATACCTTCATTTGACATTGTCATTTTTATACATTTTTGTCTTTCTTGTTCTGGACAACTTCTATTGGATGAGAAGTGTCAAGCAGAACAATACAGGCACGAAGCATTGGATTCCTGTACATTACAGTCATCCCCATTGTTCGGACTGATCAACTTATCGCGCAGTTTTCGAACGAACCGCTTTGCTAGTCGTCTATTGTGATCTATGGATTTTACGTGAGATTATCTTGGTAAAAAAAAATAAAAAATCATTCTCCTTCTTGGAAGTAATTAATTTGAAAACCTTTGTTAAATTACTTGATAGTTTTTGTTTTCTTTGAGCGTATTGTTACACACAAATAATTTGTAATTGTGCTGGTGCCTTGATGACACTATGTCGTTACTTCGGAGTCTCGGAGGACTAGAGGAGCCACCACGAGTAAGTACAATCAAATATTTAGTCTTGGCCAATACCAAATATTCAGATACACTCTAGTGGGATTCTAGTGGAATTCCGCCCTTCATAAGTTGCATGTAAGTGTAATTCTTTTCTTTCGTGTATTTGTGTTTTATTTCAGCCCGGTGAATCTGCCGGCAAAGTTAAACATTCCAAATAGATTGTCTAGGCAGAAGAACGCTTCCACTGAACAATACCTGCCTGGGCAATCTGGAAGTTTAACACCCATTATGGGATTGAGCACAACGGAAACATCTTGGAGTTGAGCGGCACTGAGATTTAATATGGCCGAAGCGGCAGCAGTTCATACATTGTATGGTGGGGTACTGTTATGTTTCAACGAGTAACGAGAAATAGTATGAGAACACACGTTGGGGTAATTCTTGAACTCTAAAAGTCAAGACCACCGTTTGTGTGGGTTCCCAAACCACATTACTATCAACTTTGTTGTTCCTGTTTAACACATTAAGACACATGAACAATGAATGGGCCTGAATCAGAGTTTTCATATGCTCGGATACCAAGGATAGTCATTGTCGGACGAGTGTAGACAGACTGTACAGAAGCTGATGCTAACTCTTTGTTCACAATAGTTTTTTTGGCGGGAGCTATTCTATCATCTTCTAATCTACGTTTGGTAGCGCTTGGAAGATGCGTCACTTGCATCGGTGATGGAGATCGACTTGGTAGGTCAGGAGGGTCCGGAGGTACCGGCACCAGCCGGTGCCGGTCCCATAATAACAGGTTACAAACTCTTACCAATGCTAAATATATATTAAAATATTTATCCTGGGGCTAAAATCTATAGTGGTGTTGTTGGTGCGTGGTGATGATGGTTGATGAAGCTTAGGTTCCCAAAAACAAACTTCGTTATAACGTTCACAATTATTGTTCTTTTATTGATGCACACAAGCCACCATTAGAATAGTTCAGAGTAAGATGAACAAGCGAGTAAATATGATAGAATTAGATAAAGCGCGAAAGGTAAACAAGCGGTTTAGCGAGAGAAATTGAGGTGAGCTGCGTGGGCTCCGCGTCGCATGAGCGTTTGGCATCGACTGGCGCGAGAGCTGCCCGGGCGGCCGGTGTAGGCTGCGCGTGACTCAAAACTTGTTGTTTGGATACCGCGGTGCGGGCCGTCGTACGTCACAGCCGCCATACCGTGCGCGGTTCCAATATGCTCGTTTGTTTACCTTTGGCAAGTTAAATAATTATGATAAAGTATTATTATATATTCAATATACAAATACAATACAAATACAAGAATTCAAGTAACATGTAAATATAACTTAACTATGCATGGATATGTAATATTACAATGTATAAGAGTTTATTGTAAATATAATTATTAATATATAAAATTATGAATAATGTTTTTAAAGCTTTAAGAACCATCGATGTAAAGAAAGAAGCATTTGTCCGTCTGAATATATTTCGTAACTCCCCTTGTTACAATAACAACATGAAGTGAGGTTTACTCGGATTGAATACGGCATTATAATGAAATGATTCATATTTAAGTGAGTGCTCCCCCTGTTCCAATGTCCCCTTGTCTCCTTTTGATGGTGTCGGGGATCGGAAGCAATGTTTCTTATTAAAGTGCTGTTATGACTGTCGTTTTTATTGTATTCAACAAATTGGGTTCTTTTGGTGACTTTGCTTTAAATTATCTAATTTACTAGTTAAGTACACACAAAGTAAACCTTTTTGCTCGAATAGAAAAAGCAAATTTTATCACCTACAACCGACGACGACGTTTATAAAGAGAAATTAAATTATTTATAATTTAAATAGGTACGGCTAGGTTAATATATACACATATAAATTAAACAAACCTGAGTTTAAAAAGAAGATGAAATCTTTTTTTGAATCTCATCTCATTGTATTCTTTGAAAGAATTCATGAACATGCGTCTAACAGAAAATTCATTCTTATAAAAATAATAAGATAATAATATAGACTATCCTTTTTTGACTGCTTAGGCTATTATGATATCGACTAAATACCTAAATACGGATTTTAAATGTATAGTTTGTAATTATTAAAGTGTCACAATTTCCTGACATTTATTTTTATTTATATCGCAAATAATTTTTCCATGGACATCACAATTTAGATAAGCTTATAATAAAGTTATAATCATTATTCTTACCTTATATTTTAATAATTATTTGTAAATTTGGCTTACCTAATATAACGAACAATGTTATAAAAAGTAAAAGAAAAAAAAATAAAAAATAAATGTTATACATTAAATTTTGTGATTATTGTGAACGGTTAAAATTATGCTTGATATGTATGAATAGTGATGGATGATATTATAACTATTTAATAATATGTGGGAGAAGCCCACAAATCAATGATAAAACACGGAAAAAAATTTGATCAAATCTCAGTACGTGTGTCACCTTTCACACCGAAAAAATGCATGTAACGTGTTGACTATCGATAGTGTTTTATTATTATCCTCGCTACATACAACATAACGAATTATTGAGGTTCATTTGTGTGCTTTCAGCCGCTCACTGCTTTTGGAATGGGGAAAAAGAGCAACCACCTCCAGAGAGATTTGCAGTGGCAGTTGGGAAGCTGAACCAGAAATGGCGATCTGACACTGCCGAAGAAGAAGAACAAAAATCTGATGTAAGTTTGATTTTGTACACGCGTCGCATCGACCAGCGCTCTGTTAATTTTGGAAAATACACTAAGCTACGGCCCACATGGACCCAACGTCTCCACACCAAACGGCTCAAATATGTAACTACTATATACCGAGTTTAGCATACTTGGGCTGCTTGAGTTGCTTTTAAAATTCAAATATATTTATTGCATGAACACGGGTAGTAAACAAGTTCTTAATTGTACAAAGTTCTCCATATTCTACCATTATGGTATGCAAAAGTTAGTTATATTAGACATATTATTACAATATTAACATACATTATTTATTTTACATAAAAATATGATCCAGATAAATTAAATTTCTATATTAAGTTACATAGCAATAAAATCCTATGTCTATGGCATGGAAGTAATAAGTACTACGTACACGTAGTACTTATAACTTCCATGGTCTATGGTTACATTAGTCATTTCATTAATGTCAATTCACAGTGTCAATGATAGATATTTTTACACAGCAATATGCATAGATTAAAATATTAGGTCCTTACATATGAAATTGGCGTTTTGTATGGGAGGAACAAAAAGTCGAATATTTTTTAATATAATATATTTAATTAATCAAAGTATGAACCATTATTTTCTATGCACTTTTGCCATCTCATAGGTAGTTCATTGATCCCTTTACTAAAAAAACCAGTCGGACGGGAATCAATAAAATCTTTGAAGGCGATTTGGACTGCCCCATCGGAGTTGAATTTTTTCCCTTGCAAGAAGTTATCCAAATTTCGAAAAAAATGGTAATCTGTTGGAGCAAGGTCCGGGGAGTACGGAGGATGTCTTAGACTTTCCAATTGAAGCTCTTCTAATTTAGTAGCCGTCTGTAGCGCAGTGTGTGGTCTAGCGTTGTCGTGAAGCAGCAGTGGCGTGGAGCGATTGACCAGCCTAGGTTGTTTAGCCGCTAGCTTTTCCATCATGGTTTGCAATTCCTGACAATAGACATCAGCCGTAATAGTCTGGCCAGATTTGAAAAAACTGTAATGAACAATACCGGCACTAGTCCACCAAACGCTTACAAGTAACTTTTTTGGGGTTAATTTTCGCTTGGGGCAGGATTTGGCTGGCTGGCCAGGATCTAACCA
The DNA here is from genome assembly GCA_963890685.1 of Plagodis pulveraria. Taxonomy (NCBI): domain Eukaryota; kingdom Metazoa; phylum Arthropoda; class Insecta; order Lepidoptera; family Geometridae; genus Plagodis; species Plagodis pulveraria. Next base: position 6,857,002 of record OY982976.1, on the reverse strand, counting down.
TTGCGCTGAGCGCTTCCGATTATCGTAAAGAACCCATTTTTCATCACAGGTTCGTTTAAATTCATTCGGTTTAAAATACCTTCATTATTGTGCCGGTTTAGTAATTTAACGCAGCAGTCGACGCGCGTTTGCCGGTTTGTTTCAGTCAATTCGTGAGGTACCCACCTTTCAAGCTTTTTAATCTTCCTAATTTGCTTCAAGTGAATTAAAACAGTTTTATCACTAACATCGCAGCCTGCAGCTAACTCGGACGTGGTTTGCGATGGATCCGCTTCCACAATAGCCTTCAACTCTTCATTATCAACTTGAGTCTCAGGCCGTCCACGGGGCTTGTTCTGCAGGTCGAAATTTCCAGAACGAAAACGTTGGAACCAAAAACGAACTGTGTTTTCTTTTGCAACACGACCGCCATACACATCATTCACCCTTCGAGTTGTTTCCGCAGCACTAGTGCCACGGCGGAACTCGTACTCGTAAATAATGCGATATTTAAGGTTTTCCATTTTGTAAAATGAGTGACGCAAACAAAAAAAAACAGAAGAAAAAAAACAAATGAATGACGATCATCGAAGCACAAATACATGAGTCTATAGCTGTACAAATTTGAATTTGGAATTCCTTACCAAAGAGGAGAAATTCGTGATTAAAGTGGCCAGTACGAAAAACGCCAATTTCATATGTAAGGACCTAATATATATTATATTATGTCAATTTGAATTACACTTTTAAAAGTTCTAACAAGATTAAAAACATGAACACTAATTATAACGGTCATCTAAAATGCTGAAAAATTTAAAATAAATGCTTCAGCGAAGAAGCCATGATGCTAACATGTAACGGAGATAAAGTAATGATGTACTTTTTTTTTTAAGCCAGATTGGATTCTCTTCCGTGACTTGCAAAGGAAGTAACTTCAGGAGTCGCTAAAAATTAAGTTTAATGATTACTCATGTTAGATCAGATTAAAATGACAACATGCTACTTACATTGATAAAATTACACCTAACTATTGTTTTAATATGTGTATGTTCGCAATAACGCACAATCTACGGTTTACATTACAAAAATTACAAATTTACGAGGGAAAAATTATAGTCGACACATGATTATAATTTTTCCGCTCGCAAATTTGTAACTTTGTAATTAAATATTGTTTTTTACCGGGGGTTTGCCTTTTTAATGTTGTTTATAGTTTGAAGTATTTTGTATACACAAGAAGTAAACCTACTACAGTGGAAACATTTAGACAACCTTTAAGTCATTGCTACTCACTGGTAATGTAAATCCTCCCGCCCACTATGTTAATATATAAATATTAATCTTTAATTTTAAACGATTTTAGAACTTTAAATCCAGTATTGGAATCCCGCACATGATTGTAGTTTTTCTTCTGGTAATTTTGTAATGTTATCTTCGGAGCATGTGTTATTGCAAAAATAAAGATATTAAAATGATAGGTTTCTAATACTAAGACTTGAACAACAATTTTCTAAACTTTCCATGTTTCACGGAGATTGAATATTGACTTGATTGAACATGAAATGTTTCACCGAAATTGTAAATTAAAATTAAAATTACCGTTAGGTGGTTGGTGACAGATTTTCTACTTGAAGATGGTAGCTAGCCAGGCGGGCGTTTGCAAAATGCCCTACCACCATGCTATTACGACTGCCATCCTAAGACAACAACCGGGACCGACGGCTTTACGTGACCTCCGAAGCACGGAAGCGCACAGTAGTAATGTCATTAGCGGTCACCCATCCAACTCATGACTGCGGAGGACGTTGCTTAATTTTGCTGATCGGTTAAGAACAGCTACGCAAACTTCGCTACGAGCGCTTCAAAGGTGAAGCAATACTTAAGGAGATATTAACTATGATGTCAAGATCACTGACTTTTCAGAACATCCTAGTTGATACCTTTGCTTGTTTTATCACAAAATAATCCAGGTTTTTTTATCTTTTTGTGAAGGAACAAGCTCGAGGCCCACCTGATGTTAAGCGGACTAACCTCTGCCTACAACAGATGCTTTTCGTCGCAAGGCACGAATTGCACTGCGCCTGTCACCTTGAGACATAGTTAATAAGCCTCATGTGCCTGTAATTTCACTGGCTCTCAAGGACTGTTGCCGGAACACACCGTTAGGTACTTGGCGACAGATTTTCTACTCGAGGGTGGTCGCTAGCTAGGCGGGCATTCGCAAAATGCTCTTCCACGATGCGGTATAGCTCAAGCCCGCGGTGGGATTCGAACCATGGACCTGCTGCGCGGCCATAGCCAAAGCCACTGAGCAATCACTGCTTCAAGGTGCAGCTGTAATTGAAAAGCGGGGTAGTAAGACTTCTATTTCTATTCAGTTTTTTCATACAATTCTATCTTTTTTGGAAAGGACAATTATCTTACTTGTTCCTGAATGATTATTTGCAGGTGAAGGAAATCTATGTACCAGACAATTATCAGGCCAGCGACGCAAATTATCAGGAAGATGTAGCTGTTGTAAAAGTTACTTCGCCGTTTCAATATACAAGCTATGTAAGGCCAGTTTGCGTCGACTTCAGAACTCAACTAGAAAGAAAACAATTGCAGGTCGGGAATTATGGAAAGGTAAATAACATTTTTTTTACCGGCGGTATGCCTTTATTAACAATATACAACGAACTATATATGTCGCCGGGTAATTGTACGACACGTTAGTTTATAAACTCTCTAGTGAGATTATAAACTGTCGATATATTGTGAACGAACATTAAAATTTACAATCTAACGCTTACATTTTCGTCAGATTACAAACTGACGATGTCTAGCCGGCAGTTTATAATCTAACGATCTATAATCGCCCGCGAAATTGTGAACCGTCCTCTGATTGGTCGCCGTTATAGGTGCCATGAGTTCATTTCATAGAGTTAAGAACAAAATGAATAGTCAGACAAAAAAAATCATAACAGTTTGTGCATTAAAAAAACTAATAACCACCATAAAATGCTTTGATACCCTTAGTTCTTTTACCAAAAAATTTTATCGGACACCAAATACAGTAAATGATCACTATATTTTAGCGAGGGGTTAAATATCATTTAGTCAGTCAGTGATGGCTCAGTGGCATTAGCTATGGACTGCCGTGCAGCAGGTCCATGGTTCGAATCCCGCCGCGGGCTTGAGCTTCACCGCATGGTGGAAGGGCATTTTGTGAATGCCTGCCTGGCTAGCGACCACCCTCAAGTAGAAAATCTGTCGCCAAGCACCTAACAGTGTGTTCCGGCAGCAGTCCTTGAGAGCCAGAAAAATTACAGGCCAATGATACCTAACAACTGGACGTCTCAGTGTGACGGGCACAGTGCAATTCGTCGCTGACGAAATGCGTCTGTTATAGGCAGAGGTTAGTCCTTTTAACATCAGGTGGGCCTCGGGATTGTTCCGTCAAAACAACATTAAAAAAAAAAATATCAAATATTTTGTGTAAATATACATGTTTTAATTATTATGTTTTTTTTTACCTGAACATGTAAGTAACAATATCTCTGAGAGAAGTAACTATTAGTTAGTGTACTTACAAAATTATTTTTAACTGTTTTTGCAATGAGCCGAATGAGCATATCTAAATCTTTGAAAGCCGATTGGGACGTTTAAGTTAAGAGGAACGGGAAGAGAAGCTCCCATAGAAAAATATGTATTTTAACAAAGCGATGATGTCTTGCCGCTAAACGCCCGAACAGAATAGTGCGATAAGGACAATTGCAGCTTCTTCAAGTTTTGACTTAGAATTTGTATAATTTTTTCTTATTTCGTCTTATTTTATAACTGACAGAATACTCGTAAACTAGGTTTATAGGTTTTCTTTTTCTTTCTTTATCATTATTTTTCCTGTAAATAATTCACAAACTAGAAATTGGGAAAATATCGGTATTTATATACCCATTAATTCAAATGCCTTTAATATAATGATAAAAATCAAAACCTATAAACCTGGATATTGAAAACATCTAAAACATTTTCAAAAATCATCAAAATCGGTGATTGTTTAGAAGTGTAGAAACATTCTCTCTTAAAATTGGGGACTTCCCTCCAGTCTTAAGGACAAAAGTTTCGGGTCCGAATGGGTCCGAGACCCTTCAAACTAAGATGTTCTATTGACACAGGTTGCTGGGTGGGGTCTCACAACTGAGGACGGTGGATCTTCTGAGTTCCTGAAACTGATAAAGCTCCCCTACGTCGCTACAAGAACCTGCATCATGAAGTCTCCATTTACTTTTCGCGCACACATAACTGGTGACAAGTTCTGCGCAGGCTATAAAAGAATCATACCCTGCATGCCGATTTCTCTCAACGGCGGCTCTCGCCACGGTGAGTCTACAAACGATGATTTCTCTTTGTCTTCGGGGTCTTCTTACGCCGAGTCTCAAAACAGTGAGTCTCTAAACAATGGTTTCTCTTTAACATCGAGGTTTATTTACGTTGAGTTTCAAAACGGTGAGTCTGGTATACAATTTAGGCTCAAAATGCAAAGCTCCTTTCCATACATTTCAGCGTGTACAAAAATTGTGAATATTACATGTTTTTTAAATATTACTGCTGTGTATATATATTCTTAATAAATTATTATTGTTATAGCTGCGCGAAACACTTATAAAATTTTCACCAGTGCAAAATCGACAGGAGGAAGTAAAAAAACTTTATTTGTTTTGGTAAAACGCTCGTATTACTGTTTTTACCCGATTGCCGAAGTAAAATAGGTAACGTTTTTAGAGCGTATGTAATACCTACCTTTACTTACGTATGCTGGAGGACAAAAATTTTGTAATAAGGTGTAAAATAAAAATCAATATATATATATAGAAATACACCCATTTACGCATGCTTCCTCGACTTGTAATTCTTCTTAATAAATGTTCATTGAAACCTGCACTTGGTTAATAATCTACTATTATATATACGGGATATAAAGTATAATACACCAGTATTAAACTAAGGTGTAATAACTGTTGATATTTTAAACATTAGATATTAAGTCTAATCTGTATTTTAAACTAAAGGAATTCGTAGGTAGGTGTTAGTTGCTTATGTATTTAAAAACATTTGATATTTAGTTTTTAGGTATTTATAACTTATTTTATTTTACGTAAGTTCTTTTAATTTTAGATATTGCAATACGTACCCGATTTAATATTACCACAGAGGCCATAAATACACACAACAACAACAATGATTTAATATTCACAATTTTAAATGATGCAATAATGTATATTTACTACCTGTTATACATTACTATAAACTTAGTTACTGTAATTTTTGATGATGTGAAATAGTTATTAAAATAATACTCACTTTCAGTTGTATAACGGAATATTCAGTTACCAATAATCAGTAGGTACTGGGCTACCACAATATCTAAAATTAAAATACAAGCGTATGGTGTGACACACCATTGGCAACTGATGTGCAAGCGCATCAGCGCACGGTGCAATATAGACGAAACAAACAATAATAATAAGCCCAATGCGGTGGATTCTGTAATCGTATCAAAACACTACGCTATTGAAGAAATAATTCTATGTTTTTTTACCTTCTGAAGATTTTGCACTAGTGAAAATTTTACAAGTGTTTCGCGTAGCTGTAATAATTATTCTATTATGACTATATTAGTTAACAATAATGATATTTATATATATATAATATTCATAATTTGTGTACTGGCTGAAATGTATGGAAAGGAGCTTTGCATTTTGACCCTAAATTGCATACCAGAAACCCGACATAAAAGACCTCCATGTTAGAGAGAAACCATCGTTTAGATACTCACTGTTTTGAGACTCGGCGTAAAAAGACCTCGAAGGCAAGGAGAAATCGTCGTTTGTAGACTCACCGTGGCGAGAGCCGCCGTTGAGAGAAATCGGCATGCAGGGTATGATTCGCAGTTACCGTGCTCTATGGACGCTAGCAATACCAGGGGTATCACTCGGGCGTTGCCGACCCTGAATAAATCTCTTCACGCCCTTTTCGAAGAACCCCATGCTGTACTCCATCGGGAAAACCACGGCGGGGAGCTCATTCCACAATCTGAGCGTCCGCGGAATGAAGCTCCAAAAATGTTTTATGGCGATACTAGCAGTAGGTCCATCTGATGTTAAGCAGTAATCTCTGTCTCTAACAGATGCATATCGTCACAAGTTAGGAACTGCACTGCACCCGTCAGACAAACTGTTGTTGAGTCTCGTCTGCCTTTTACTGGCTCTCAAGGACCGCTGCCAGAACACACTGTTAGGTGCTTGGTGATAGATATTCTACTTGAGGGTGGTAGCTAACCACCCTCAGCGAATTCTTATTCACTGAATTCTCTCCCACCAAGTAAAATTTATTTGCAAAGTTATCTAACGAACCGATATGAATGGACGCGGGTGCGAATCCCGCACATGACTTAAATTTTTCAAAATTTTTCCTTTCGTCATCCACTTCTATAGCCGGGATATGCTCGGACTGACTGAGCTAACGTGACAATCACTCATAACCCTATTTTTTCCTGTTTTTTAATCTGTACTTTGGTAATGTAATACATATTAGATTATAAAATTACAAATATACGATAGGTTTTTTTTTACAAATATACCAATTGAGCTAACATGACAATGAGTCATAACTCAAATTATTCCTATCGTTCTTTAACCATCATTGAGTTATGAATCATTGTCATGTTAGCTCAATTGGTTTGAGCATACCCCGGCTAAAGGGGTGGATGGACGCGGTTTCGAATCCTGCACATGACTTAAATTTTTCCTCTCGTATATTTGTAATTTTGTAATGCGACTCGCATAGTAGGCGTTATTGCAAACATAACAATATTTAAAGGTATCACGAAGTTAAACTGAGGTTTATCCCATGAGAAGCAACAATTGTTCATGATGTCAACTATGTGAGTTATGTTGTTGTACCACTAGTGGGGACTTGATGCTACAAATTTGAACTGTCAATTCAAGGCAGTGAAGGGGCACGTTCAGAACCTTAGTAAGTGCTCACTCCAAGTGCAACTTTTTACACTAACGTCGTTCACAACCTTTAAGGTACAAGTTGGTAGCGGACGACATGAAGCTGCAGCAAACGACGTGTCGCAGCGACACTACTGGTTTCTACGTATTTCTATGAAATTCCCTCCGTAGTTAGCGACATGAAGCTAGTAACGACACGTCGAGCGTGTTTCTTTTCAAAATGGATTTCTTTCATACCTTTTCAAATGGTTTTTGATCAGTATTGAATAAGTTCCCTCACTTGCTCTGCATTTAAGCATAGGACGTGAGGCGTTTCGACATTTTGAGTATAATAAAAACAAGTCTTTCTTCCTCTTCTTTCTTCCTATTCTAATAAAAGATATAAAAAAATGCGATAACTATTCTTGAACACGTCAGGCATCTTGTTTTACGGAGCACTCAAAACCAACTGGTTGCCATCTGCTGTTGCCGTCTGCAGTCTGGTTCGAAATCATGACTGCAGCGACATGACGCAACGACGTGTCGTGACGACATGAAGCGACGACATGTCGTCTGCTGCTCCTGCTAGCAGTTGGCTACCAACTTGTACCTTAAAGTAAAGCGTTCGGTTGTTGACAATTTGATCGTTGCGAACCTCTGAAGGTTGCAACTTTTTAACTATCAAAACCGGTCGTCAAAAGATTGCAACCTTAACTGCCATGATTTTGAAATTTGTTGATGATAAGTTATAGGCTCTCATTTGTGTTTTGCAAGTGACGGTGGTATTACGCTATTAAAATACCATAAAACGTGCCTATATATTTCTTGCTAGTTCCCCGCCAAAAAGACAACAAATACCCTCACGAAGATAATTATTTTAATAACAATGACGATAATAACAAATATATTTAAAATATTTTAAGAAAACATTAAAATAATAGTATAATAAAACACTTTAAAAATATATCTTATCTATATCTAGTGACAATTCCACCCAATTCACCTGCTAAGCTGACGTGATGTCACAAACGCCACTCAGCCAAACCGGAAGAGTTTTCGACGCCTTTCGCCTCTACACGAAGCATCCTCAGGAGGTCTTGACTCTATGAGCGCACGATCGAGATTTAGCTGAGTGGCGTTTGTGATATTTTTTATATTTTTTTAGTTTATTATTAAAATATTAATTTAATGTTTTCTTAAAATATTTAAAAAATATTAATTGTTATTAATAAATATGGATTTCCGCAAAGTAACGCGAGTAATATAGTATTATATTATAATATTATTATTTATATATAGTAGTATCTATTCATTTATCAATGACGTTATTTGAAGTTATAAAACAACCGTGTCGTGCCGTACTTTCGAGTAGCTTAAAAAAAAATAACTACACTCTGAAACTCTGATCATGAACCAGGGTTTAAGTTATTTTGTATTAATTCTAATTCATGTTATAAGTAAATTTTTAATCATATTCCTCAAAGCACTAAGAGCCAGTTTCAGAATGTTCGAGTAAGTTTCGTTACTACCCAGAACATATTTAATAAATAAAACACTATCTTTGCGTTTCACAGTCATCGATTTCGCCTATCCATCGGTTAAAGCTTGAAACGCGCTGCATGTTAACTGTCATTTTTATCATTCAGTTATTTTATGCTCTGGATAGTATAACCGGAACTTACTCGAACATTCTGAAACGGGCCCTAAATACATATGAATTCTTATACTTCCAGCTAACCAAGCTGTTTGTCTGGGCGACAGTGGTGGAGGTTTGGTGTTTCCATTCACTGAAAGAGGAATAACCCGCTATTACCTCCGAGGGATCGTGTCTGTGGCACCTGACAGCGATCGCCAATGCAACGTGAAAGACATAGCGACATTTACGCGGCTGCTGAAACATGAAGATTTCATCAGGCAATTCTGGGATTATGGTATATATATTTACGTACTGTTTTTTTTAACAGACATCCAAAAAGAGGAGATTCTTAATTCGACACGTATATACTTTTTATCTATTACCACGCAATTCTTTTTACAGAGCAGTACCATTTTTTTTTTATTGAAATTGTTTTATCTACATTTGACGGAGTTCCGTATGAATTTCATCAAAATCGGTGAAGTAAGTCGGTTTTTAAGTTAAGCAACGTCCTACGCGGTCAGGAGTTGGATGGGTGACCGCTAGTGACATTACTACTGAGCGCTTCCATGCTTCCGAGCGCACTTTAAGCCGTCAGTCCCGGTTTTTTTTAATGGGATAGGATTTATGTAGCATATTTATGGGATTTATATAGCAGTCGTTACAGCATGGTGGTAGGGCATTTTGCGAATGCCTGCCTGGCGAGCTACCACCATCAAGTACAAAATCTGTCGCCAAGCACCTAACGGTGTGTTCTGGCGGCTGTCCTTGAGAGCCAGTAATTCTAGGCTAGCCTGAACAACATCTGCGACCACATCTTCACTTGCCATCAGGTGAGATAGTGGTCAAAGGCTATAAAAAAAGTATTTTTTAAGTTACACTCAACTAACTGATATATGATTGACACATCTAGATGACTCGGTAGTTGCAAGTTTTGTGGATAGTGATAACTTTGTAGGGGAGTGAAAATTGATCGTTTAAACAGCTGTAATTATTAACTTATTAGGAACCGGCTAGGACCCGCGTTATATTTACTGGAAAGATTCCGACCAGTTTCTTATTAATCCAGTTACGCGCTGAGGCCCGTGCTCGTCGCTTCGCGCAATCGTGACTCCCAGACGAAGGACTTCAAAACAGTCCGAAACTGGTCGGAATCTTTCCGGTAAATATAACGCGGGTCCTAGCCGGTTCCTAATAAGTTAATATGGATAAAACTCGCGATAGTTTGTGAAGCTGTAATTATCACAAAATGAGGATATATTTTATCAAAAATGGAACCGATTTCTAAAACTGAAATGTATGAAATAATTTGTTGAAGTCGGACCATGAAAATGTGATCTCAGAGTGTTAGGAATCAGCATGGGGCACAACTTCAAAATAGATAGATAGGTAAGTCTTTATTGTACACACCACTTCATAACAATAAAACAAAATGGCGATCAAAGATCGAAACAGCGTGGTAATGGAGACCCTGTTACAATGTGAAGCGCTCGTAGCGAAGTTTACTTAGCTGTTCTCAACCGATCAGCAAAGTTAAGCAACGTCGCGCGCGGTCATGAGTTGGATGGGTGACCGCTAGTGACTTTCCTACTGAGCGTTTCCGTGCTTCGGAGGGCACGTTAAGCCGTCGGTCCCGGTTGTCGTCTTTGGATGGCAGTCGTTATAGCATGGTGGTAGGGCATTTTGCGAATGCCCGCCTGGCTAGCTACCACCCTCAAGTAGAAAATCTGTCGCCAAGCACCTAACGGTGTGTTCCGGCAGCTGTCCTTGAGAGCCAGTACTTCTAGGTTAGCCTGAACAACATCTCCGACCACATCATCACTTACCATCAGGTGAGATAGTGGTAAAAGGCTAACCTATAAGCCATAAAAAAAAAAAAAAAAAAATGTGACGTGGGGGAAAGACACAAAAAAGTAGTGTAGTTCTAAATTGTAATCGTTGGCACGGGTATCCAGAGCGGTCAAGCTCACATAAAGGTGTTGTCTAGCGGCGGTGTTGTGTGTCGGGTCGCCATCTTCCCTCAGAAATGGTTGAGGAAGGCGATGGCTGGCACATGCGTCAACTCGTGAGCGGGTGCTGCTAGAGGACACCGGTCTGCTCTGGATGCAAGTGCTAATAAAATTTTATCAAAAAAAAAATGTTCTTTTAACACTGTTCTCTTTTAGAATGTTGTATGTTTCCTATTTATTGTAAGTATCTAGTTTGTAAATAAAATATGGTCATAATTTAAAAAAGTCACGAACCCTGGAGTCTGTGGAGTGTAGATTTATAAATTAAAAAAATTTTAAAAATTCATCATGGGGCTGACTTTTACAAATTATTTCATACGTTTACGAGAGGCAAATTTCCAAACTTTAGTTTGCTAAAAGTACTTAATCGTTACAGTTTAGGTAACGGTAAAGTACTTTTAGTATTTTTTTTATGTTATTGTGACGGTACAAGCTTTTTTTTTTTTATGGCTGATAGTTTAGCCTTTGACCACTATCTCACCTGATGGTAAGTGATGATGTGGTCGAAGATGTTGTACAGGCTAACCTAGACGTACTGGCTCTCAAGGACCGCTGCCGGAACACACCGTTAGGTGCTTGGCGACAGATTTCCTACTTGAGGGTGGTAGCTAGCCAGGCGGGCATTCGTAAAATGCCCTACCACCATGCTATAACGACTGCCATCCTAAGACTACAACCGGGACCGACGGCTTAACGTGCCCTCCGAAGCACGGAAGCGCTCAATAGTAATGTCACTAGCGGTCATCCAACTCATGATCGCGGGCGACGTTGCTTAACTTTGCTGATCGGTTAAGAACAGCTAAGTGAACTTCGCTACGAGCGCTTCAAGAGCGCTTGAGGCCCACCTAATGTTAAGCGGACTAGCCTCTGCCTATAACAGATGCATTTCGTCACAATTCACGAATTGCACTGCGCCCGTCACCTTGAGACATAGTTGTTAAGTCTCATGTGCTTGTAATTTCACTGGCTCTCTAGGACTGCTGCCGGAACACACAGGTGCTTGGCTTAGATTTTCTACTTGAGGGTGGTGACTAGCCAGGCGGGCATTGGCAAAATGCCCTTCCATCATGCGGTGAAGCTCAAGCCCGCGGCGGGATTCGAACCATGGATCTGCTGCGCGGCAGTCCATAGCCATCACTGTTTCAAAGTAGTAGTAGTATGAATTATGATAATATGTTTGCGACAAAAGAAACAAAATATGAGAGTAGAATTTTATTTTAACAAAAAATGGAACCGCCATAGTCACTGTTAAAATAAAATTAATTCATTCGATAAAGTACTTTTGGCAAACTAAAGTTTGGAAATTTGGCCCTCGACTCCCCTCTGTGCGTCTTCAAAACTTGAACAGTCATAAATAAAGTAGCATGGAGTACATCATTGCTGGGGTACAAGTTTTTCTCGGGTTTAGTCGATATGCAAGAGGACAGTCTTAGCTCCACAGTTTTCAGAGCACCTTTTTTTTTTTATGTGATTGTGACAGAGCAATCACGAGGCCCACCTGATGTTACCTGCAGAATTAACGTTAGCCAAACAATCAAGGAAAGGAGCTTAAAATATCCTTCCATGCGAAAGCGATCACTTACTAGTAAGAACTAATACTAATAGCAGTCACTATAAGAACTTGGTATAGGTTTGGAACGATCAGATAAGATCAGTTACTCGCATGAGTCTATAATGCATCCAATTTATGCTTCCAAAATTGTATTGTCATTTGTCCTTCTGCAACTTAGTGATGAATAAAAAACCGGCCAAGTGCCAGTGAGCCTCGCGTACTAAGGATTCCGTACCATTATCTGTAACCTAATCTTGCAAGTTTCAGACACTTTTCGCAGTGTCCGATTGACCTGGGTAGGTACGGCGAAAACCTCTTTTATTGTATGGGAGCCCCCTTAATTATTTATTTTATTTTAATTAACTATATTTAAAGGGAACATAGAACTAAATATTCTGCGAAAAGTTAAAGCGTCTACCTGTCACCGTCATTACGATACCGAGCAAGAAACGGTAAAAAATCAAGTTTGTTGTATGGAAGCTTCCCTTAAATATTTATTTTATCATGATTTCAGTATTTGTTGTTATAGCGGCAATAGACATCATCTGCGAAAATTTCAACTGTCTAGCTACCACCGTTGTTGAGACACAGCCTGGTGACAGACGGATGGACAGCGAAGTCTCAGTAATAGGGTCCCGTTTTTACCCTTTGGGTACGGAACCCTAAAAAGCGTTGCACATGTTTTAGGAGCATTTTATGATAACTTTAGTTTGGAGCAGCGCATGAACGTGGATCCTCTTAATAACCATGCACAAACATAGTGCCTGATTTTTAGGGTTCCGTACCGTAGGGTAAAAACGGGGCCCCTCTTACTGAGACTTCGCTGTCCGTCCGTCCGTCTGTCATCAAGCTGTATCTCAAGAACGGTAATAGCTAGGCAGTTTAAATTTTCACAGATGATGTTTATCTATTGCCGCTATAACAACAAGTAGTAAAAATAAAATAAAATATTTAAGGGGGGCTCCCATACAAAAAACTTGATATTTTTACTTTTTCTTGCTCGATACTAATAACGGTACAGAATATTTAGTTTTATGTTCTCTTTAAATATACTTAATAATAAAGGGGGCTCCCATACAATAAAAGAGGTTTTCGTGGTACCTACCCAGCTCAATCGGACACTGCGAAAAGTGTCTGTAACTTGCAAGATTAGGTTACAGATAATGGTACGGAACCCTTCGTGCGTGAGTCTCACTCGCACTTGGCCGGTTTTTACTAACTGTTAAAAATAATGTCCGTCTAGAGTACAAAAATACAAACGCCCCTGAAAAAAACAGTATTTTTATGTATGTATAACTTTTGGTACGTTTCAGAACAAAGTCCAGCGACTACCTGCGCTCCTGTACCACTAACGATAACTACACTAAACACAGGCCAGAAGGCTTGGGACAGTGAGTATTGATATCTACACTCACATACGGCGACGGTAGAACCATACTGATCTAAGTATCGTTTTCATTATATTGAGTAAAAGAAGGAAACGCGTTTGAAGTTGTTTTAAAAAAATACGTGGTTTTTTATATTTTAATCTTTATCGAAATGATGGCTAATATGTCAGACAAAATAAATAAAAAATCTATAATAAAATGTTTTGAATAAAAGTAGTCAAAATGTGGATTGCAGAAAAAAAAACAGATTAAACATAAATATTGGATCAGCACAGCAGGTTATATTTTTGAAAGTAGGTATGTATTATGCTAAAGTGAAAAATTTAGGTCCTCTAGCAATATAAGGCGCTTTTTGTACTTGGATCAATGTGGCATCAATTGTTTTTTTTTTCCTTGCATTTGCTGCATAAAACTCTAATATAGAAAAAATGACACATGGATCAGTATGGTTCTACCTTCGCCATATATACTATAAATACTATTAATTAGTACGAGAATATTATTGTATTTTGATAATTGGCTGTGTGTTGACTACTATACTCTGGTTTTTAATTCAAGATCAAAAATGTAAACAAAGGGGTTAACCGTGCAAAAAAAATACATATACTTAGTAATTATACTAATTTTGGAAACCGATGAAGCATTTAACATAAAAAAAAAATTTTAAGCTATAATTGATTAATAATAACAAATATTTTATGAAAACCTCAAATTAATATTTTTATAATACACTTAAAAAATAATTAAAAATATATCTAGTGACAATCCGCCTAATTTTCCTGTTAAGCCGACGTGACGTCATAAACGCCACGCAGCCAAACCAGAAGAATTTTCGTCGCGTTTCGCTTCTACACGAAGCATCCTCAGGAGGTCTTGACTCTACGAGCGCACGATCGAGAATTTTCTTCTGGTTTGGCTGCGTGGCGTTTGTGACGTCACGTCGGCTTAACAGGAAAATTAGGCGGAATTGTCACTAGATATATTGTTGTATTTTTAAGTGTTTTATTAAAATATAAATTTGATGTTTTCATAAAATATTTTAAAAATTTTTGTTATTATTAAATATGGATTTCCGCAAAGTAACGCCTGAATCTATTTATTTAATAATTGATTCCTTTAGTATTAACTAATCTAACACTTTTTTATGCACGTACATATTTACGCATATATTCAAGCCTGAAAAAAATAGTGTAAGATTTTTTTGTTTTTAATTGCCACACTGGCGGGATCGTCGACATTTTCCAGCTAACGCCATTTTTTCTTGTTCGTAAATCGTATTTAGATTCGAATGTCTTTCTCGCCGATAATTTTCTTGTTTTGAATTTCCTTGTTATTTAATATTGTTTTTATCGTTTATAGTTATTTTTAGAGACTTGTGTTCAGTTTTTTGTTTATTGTTACGAATTATTTATTTTCGTAATATGGAGGCTCCCAGCCAGAGCTCTAACTGGGCTCTTCAACAACGAAAGATATTGTATCTCCTGTTAAGAAACGTGTTCGCAAATTTTAGAATCCTTCCGTAAAGTTGATGGTGATGAAGGCGTATAAACACACATCTATAGCGCGGCCAAAAGATGAGTAATGCTCTTTTTAATGTTATTGTGACAGAACAAGCTCGAGGCCCACCTGATGTTAAGCGGACTAACCTCTATCTATACAGTCTCATGTGCCTGTAATTTCACTGGCTCTCAAGGACTGCTGCTGGAACACACCGTTAGGTGCTTGGCAACAGATTTTCTACTAGAGGGTGGTGGCTAGCCAGGCGGACATTCGCAAAATACCCTACCAACATGCAGTGAAGCTCAAGCCCGCGGTGAGATTCGAACCATGGACCTGCTGCGCGGCATTCCATAACCAATTCCACTTAGCCATCACTGCTTCAAGTGTCCTAGAAAAACCGCGGACATGTTCGGAATATCGTCAATTTCAGTCAGAAGGATAGTCCGTAAAATAAGAGAAGCGGTGAGTTCACTTCGCCAAGATCACTTTTCACGCTATACGGCAGATTGTACAAAATTGTTTCAAGACTGCAAAATTCATAAGTATAATTTAGTAAAGGTAATTAATACTTTTGTACTTACTCACCAAAATAAGAAAACATATACCTCCTCAAGCACAAGTCACACAATCAAATCCGAACTTCCACCGTTGAACAAGGTTCCAAAGGGGGATTTGCCATAATCCCCACGCTTAGCAGCCATCTTGAGGATCGCAGTAGAATTTGATAGTTCTCTAGAAGGTACTGCTTTCCACCTTCCATTATTTTTGTGGCCTAACGCCCCATGGGATGCTGGGTGATAATGTCACCCCCGTTTCTTCCCGTGGGTGTCTTAAGAGGCGACTAAGGTAAATATATATACATATATATATATATACAATACAATACAATACAAAAATTCTTTATTGTTTACCAAGTAAAAGTAAATTACATTGATTAAGACTAATTATCCTATGGCAGTACAATGGGCGGTCTTATCGCTATGTAGCGATTTCTACCAGACAACCTTTGGATGGACAGAAATAAGGGACAAGGTAGACGGTGGTGAACAATAAATTAATGTTAGATAATTAAATTCAGATACATAAATCTAATACGTGATAAATAAATAAATAAATACCTACATATATACATAATATATATATATATATACTAAAGTTATACATACATAAATAACATACCTTTAAATAACACATATATAACAAATTACTTAAATATGCATCTACATATATTACACATAATATAAACAAATAATTACAATGTTATATACTGGATAAGTAGTGATTTCTTACCATTATTTTAAAAATTCCAATCGATTTGGCACGTCTGATTTCTAGTGGTAAAGCATTCCATAGTCGTGCAGCCTGTACTGTGAAGGACTTGCTGTAGTACTGAGAGCTATGAGGGGTGATTTTAAGTTGGAGAGTGTTGGAAGAACGTAAGGGCAGATTATGGGTGGCATGGAGAAACACAAAACACTTTTTTAGATATGTAGGAGTACTGGAAACAAAGATAATACTGTATAGAAGATGTAGAATATGTGCATTCCGGCGAAGTCGAATGGGCAACCAATTCAATTTTTTGCGATACTCGGATATATGGTCGTACTTGCGGAGGCCATATATGAAACGAATACAAAAATTTTGTAGGCGTTCTAGTTTATCAAGCTGTTCTTGAGTTAGATCGAGATATGATATGTCAGCGTAGTCGAGAATTGGGAGTAAAAGTGATTGTGCGAGCGCAATTTTAGTTGTGATTGGTAAAAAATTTTGGAGTCTTCTTAGAGAAGAAGCGGAAACAAAGATTTTGCGGCTAGTTTCAGCGAGCTGTGGTACCCAAGATAATTTCCTATCCATGATGATACCTAGATTTTTAACTGTGGTGCTGTAATCTATAACTTGTCCATCAAAGATAACATGTGAAAGGCGAAACCAGTCAATCAAGGAAACCATTCTTGAGCTGCCAATGATAATTGCATGTGTTTTCGCCGGGTTGACCTTGAGACCATAAGATTTACTCCATTCAGAGATTCGTCGCAAATCAGAATTGACTATTTCGATCGCTGCTGGCAACTCGTTTAGAGGAGCCTGAGCGTATATTTGCAAATCATCTGCATAAAGATGGTAGAAAGAAGATAACTGGTGGGAAATTGAATTTATAAAAATCGAGAAAAGGAGAGGTGATAGAACGCCGCCCTGAGGTACACCTGCTGCCGTAATACACCACGATGAGAAAGTCTCATCGACGCGTACACGCTGCCGGCGTCCATACAGGTAACTACGAAACCAGGCAATAACCATTGGAGATATGTTAAGAGAACACATAATGCCTAGGAGTACGTCGAAGTCTACGTTATTAAAGGCGTTACTAAAGTCTAATAGTGTTAAAACTGTGAGTTGTCCAATATCCATACCATGCCTTATATCATCAGTTATCTTGACCAGTGCTGAGGCAGTGCTGTGCCCTGGACGGAATCCAGATTGGAATGGGTTAAGGAGGTTATTTTTGATAAGGAAGGTTGTGAGCTGTTGGTGTACTAAGCGTTCAAGGAGTTTCGAGAGAAATGGAAGGACAGAAATTGGACGGTAATCGGAGAAAGTGGAAGGATTAACTTTTTTAGGTAAAGGAATGATCTGCGCCTCTTTCCATTTGGAAGGGAACGTACCGTGGGCAATGGAATAATTGAGGATATGCTGGATAACGGGCAAAATTTCGTCGAGCACCAACATTATCATTTTTCTGGTAATGCAGTCACTGCCAGCAGCATCGGAAGAAATGGCTTGTATGTTTCTCTTAACATCAGAATCAGTTAATTGCGTGAAGACAAACGAAGGATAGTCAGGAGTTGGAATGGATGAAAGATGAACTAGTGTTGCAGCTTTTGTAGGGCCATCAAAGTTGGCAGAATAGGAAAAGTGCTGATTAAGTGAATCAATTTTTAAATCTTTAGGAATATCGCTATTACGAGATTTACCAACTCCTAATGACCGAAGAAATTTCCATACCTTTGAAGGATCTTCATTTTCAAGAGAACTATGAATATGTCGGCGTTGCGCGTTTCTACATTCTTTATTGCAGTGATTGCGACGTTCTGTATATTTTGCTTTATTTTCATCGGTAGGATTGTACTTATACTTGGCTTTAGAAACAATTTTTTTATTCATAAGTAACCTGATGTCGGGTGTAAGCCAAGGTGCTGGTAAGTGTTTTATTTTCACTGGTCTCAAGGATGCTCCCTTGTCATTCCCATGTCTATCATAAAGATTCGTAATAATATCGTTAAAAATTGTGACTTTAGCATCTACAGACTCAGCATTAAAAAAACCATACCAGTCTAAATTACGAGCATCGTGTTTCAAACTCTCTAATTCAATACAGCCAAAATTGCGCCGCAGAAGGATTTTGGGTTTGGCTTTGGGAGGACGAATTTTGTACGAAAGATAGATTAGGTCATGATGAGAGAAGGCGTCCGCTGCGCACTGGCCATGTTTTTTTACGTGTGTTGGAGAAGAAACGAGCATTAGGTCGAGAAGAGATGGGGTGGAATTGGGGGGATTATGTGTAGCAGTTAATGGTAGGATGGTAAGATTGTTTGCCGTGACTGTAGATTCAAAAGAGATTGTGCGGGAATCTTGCTTAAGCAAACATGTGTTAAAGTCACCCATGATAATAGAATGATCGTAAGAAGGGGTTAGATCTTCTAAAAGCCTTTCAAAAGAAGAAAAAAACTAATTTTGCAGGAGGGTGAGTAATATACGCCAAGGAGTACTTTTGTGTGCGAGAGTATAACTTCCAGAAAAAGATGCTCACCCGAGCTGGGAGGTGGTGGCTGTGTTGACATACTTAATATGGAATAAGAGATATGTGAACGGAGATAGATGGCAACACCACCACCACGACTGCTCTTGCGATCATTACGAATAAGTGTGAATCCAGGTAACGCATACAATTTTGAAGGAAGGCACGGTTTTAACCAAGATTCGGATACCAGGATAGCATGGATTTGAGAATGTTCGAAAGACGCCAACATATCGGAAAAATGCGCCGGAATGCTTTGAGCGTTGATGTGAAAAACATTAAAATTTTTAGAAACATCGACCAACACGGAATCGATAAAATTTGACAGGTTCGGAATACTACAAAAACTATCTGATGAACAAATGGAATGAAAATCATCACTATCTGATTGTGATTTATACATTTACAATAAATACTATACTATAATATATATATAAAAACCTAAATCTGTAAAATATTAAATAACAAATACAATACGTATATAAAATATAACGATATTACTGCTTATTGGTGGCTGTCCACCCGCCAGCTGTGTCTATACAATAAATACACCAGATTATTTAAATAGAAAACTAAACACTCAAAAATAAAAGAAAATTAGAAAAATAATGCATAACAATATTATGAAAGATTACAGAGTAAAAGACATTTACAAAGGGACAGCAGAAAAATCAAGCAATCCATCAACTTATGCAACACATCATAACTTCTTCTTCTTCTTCATAAATGGACATCATAACTTACTGACAGTTAGTGACAACTGACAGCATAACATTGACATTTACAGTTAGGTACTCAATAGGTGCGTTCGTTTTGGCTCGATTGCGTTTGTAGCAGTTTCAAAAGTGGCATTTGTGTTTTAGCGTTCGGATAGAAGCTTTTGCTATTTTTGACCACCAATTACTGCATGCTATCCGAACAGCTTAAAACATACTTTGACAACCGACAATATTTTAACAATTTTGCACAGTACGAAACATGGAATCAATCTCTAAAATTAACAAAACAAGTAGGTACCTACTATATAATATAGTATTTATATTATATATTTATATATAATTTATAAATACTATATAAAAACTTGTGAAACTCTTCAATCGCGCCAAATACAACTGTCAAAACAGCAGTTGTCAAAAAACGATCACAACGATCCCACGGTAAGACATGGGTCAAAAATATCACTTTTCTCTGTCATTTGTAGCGTTTTCAAAGCTTTCCGAACGGTGAGCGAAAACGATATTTTTGCTCACGAAGTCCCAAAACGAACGGCCCGTGTGATCATTTTTAGCGTTTGTGAGTGTTATTTTTGGCACCGATAGGCTATCCGAACGCCCTAAATAATTGTTGAATGAATGTCATACTTCGTATGGCGTATCGAATCTTTGACAAATAACAAAACGAAATTAAAATTGTGAACTATTTATAAAGTGATTGGACGGTGCAAATCAGAACATATTTATTTCGATTCGTGAAAATGTGGGTACCTAGTGTCGACTGTAAATAACCGTACCTAATAGAATTACTTCCTGGCTGCTGCGCGCCTGGATTTAGCCGGTGCCGCGGCCTCCTTCGCTGCGATGGGCTCCCTTGTTGCCGTTGGTTTTGAGGCCATATTTGGAATACCATCGAGGTCTTCCTGACTCAAGACGCGATGTCGGGATCCGTCTAAACCGAGGACAAAAACATTGCCCTCCCTCGTCCAACACTTCGCGATGCCAAAGCGCTGTCGTGCAGCCATGAATACTGTGTGCCGAGTCTTTGTTAAAAACTCCGAGAGTGTGACTCCAGATCCCTTCAAATTGGTCTTGGCTGTCCAAATTTGGTCGCGAACTGAAACATCACGAAGCTTACACAAAATGGGTCTTGATTTGGCGGAATTTCCTGTGCGGCCCATCCTGTGGCATCGGCTTATGTCACTCGCGGAAAACGACGCCTGTTTCAGCTGCTCCTTAAAAATTTGTTCAGTGACTTCAGCCACTACTTCGTTTGGGTTCTCAGGCACCCCATGTATTAACAGAATCTTGCGTCTGTTATGCATTTCTTGCCGGTCTGCTTCCTTTGCCAGGCATTGAATTTGCTCTTGAAGTGAGCGCAAGGCCTTAAAAACAAAGTCCTTGAAGGCAGCATATTCTACTGCCAAAGCTTCAGTGTCAGAAGACGGTGCAGCTTTCTGGAGTTTACCTTCAAAGCTGTCCATACGTTTGAAAAAAGAATCCATAAGGTGTTGAACAGATTCATAGGTGTTGGCATCCATCTTGTGAAATATATGAGTTTAAGTGTACAGCAACAGAAAAATTAAAAAACTTGTGATGTGAAGTGATTTGGTTTAGGATAACACAGTTTGGCCGGTGGGGCCTCTTATTTATTGATATTATACATGAATTAGTAACCAAAACGCAGTATTTATATTTTTTTATGAATAATTAAATGATGTGATCTAAAATTACTTGTGATTATTTGGCCTACCCACAGAGAAGTGTATATATATATATATATATACATATATACATACATATATATATATACATACATATATATATATATATATATATATACGGTATATAGGTGTGGAATCATTTCAATTTATTAAAAATGTGTGAAAGTTAGTGCAGCAGGGAGCGCCGTACGGACTACGGATTACGTAAGTACATTTTTGAAGAAAAAATATTGAATACCCCTGACCTATCAGTTTGACAATGACATAAATTGACATTTCTTTGTTTACATTTTTGATATCGAATTAAAAACCAGAGTATAGTATTTATTTAAAATTATATTATATTATTTATTCGTCTATTGACTGCGAGTACTCGTATGGCAAGATGGCGGCGATAGTCAGTATTTAAATTTAAGTATTGAGGTTAGAGGTAAAGAGAGTCATCTCATATGGTAGAAAACTTAAAAAAGTATCCAGCTGTAAGCTATAAATAACAATTCAAAAACCTTCCAGAATGGCGCTGGTGTAGACAAAGGGTGATATGAATGTAGCAATAGTAAACGAATTGAAGTATGCCGAGTTAAAAAATTAAAATAAATATTATTGTCGACTAAAGCAGTTACTTATTGAAAAATTCAACTGCTTGCGTAGTACCAAGTAATGTAGTAAATATAACCTTAAAAAAATATTATGAGAAAACGTGTAGCTAGAGTGATTTTATTTCGTGAACTGTGAATACCTAGTAAGTTTATTGATTTTGGCGCTTCCTTTAAAATTTACCGTGATGCTAATGTGGCGCCACCCTGTTTAAATTTATTTGGACGAACACTTTTCATTTACATAAATGATTCTCCTTACCTCTACCCTAAGAAGGTGAGCTCTTCGAGTCAGTCGATTACGAGCAGTCAAGAAAGACGGTCGTATAATAAGTATAGTGCTATTGTAAAAGTGTACGAAGTGTAAGTGTGCGGTAATATAAGGTTATGAAAGTGAATATTTTGTCGAAGAGTAACAACTACTGGCAATGTAGGACGTTATCCTACAATATATTTTGTTCTTCTCTTATTTGTTAAAATAAGTAGAGTAGTCGAAATGAGAGATTTCAACTTGGAGTATAATATGCAATATCAGCACTGAAAAAACTGAGAAGAGAATTGTATTAATATTATATAGTATATTGTATTGTAACACATTGTTAATAAAAGACGTTTATAGGAATGGCCTGATTTTTCTTGCTTGTTCTTCTTGTAGTGGCTCTATACATTTGTTTGCTGAACGTGTTAAAGCAATGTATAATATTTCTATATCCAAATTTGTAACTTACCTTCACAAGACGTCGTAGACACCTAAATTGAATTTGACTTTGACTTTGTTGAATGATATTTTTAACGTTATTTTTTCATAAACCTTCCAGAATGCATTGAATACCAGGAAAAGTTAGTCTTTCCATGTAGCGAGCGTGCCAATGGGGACTATGTGAGAACCAATAGATGTCATCACAATGCAAGTGGAGGCTTCACTGATGGAAACGAGGTCCAACCTAATGAGTTCCCTCACACGGTGAGACGTATTTTTCTTCCCCAATCCTTCTAGCACTAGTAACTACTAAGATCATCCAAACTTAAATCACGCAGTACTTATTGATATACAAAAGTTAAGACTTCCAATAAATCTAATGTAATGTAATCCGCATAGCAGGTGTTATTGCAAACCTAACAATATTTAAAAAAAAATAAGACTTCCAACCCTGAAAAGATTTAAAACACCGACCTCCCATTAGCATTGTCCGACTTCCACAAGATATTTCGTACACTTTTCAGTGTTTTTTTATCTGTTTATTGATAAGCACTGTTTAAAAGTACATTCATTTGCCTAAAATAGTGCCCATTGTGGACAACAGCAAATACAATTAAACCATCCAGATAAGTGCATAGATTAGCTGTTTGAAGCAATGATGGCCGAGCGGTAATAGCTATGGACTGCGGTGCCGCAGGTCCCTGGTTCGATCCCCACCGCCGGCTTGAGCTTCCGCATGGTTGAAGGGCATTTTTCGATTGCCCGCCTGGCTAGCTACCACCCTCAAGTAGAAAATCTGTCGCCAAGCACCTAACAGTGCGTTCCGGTAGCTTTCGGCCTTCTTGGTATATATTTTTTTTAGTAACGGTATAACTCTTTTTTTATATATTATATTTTATATATATATACTTAAGAATCAGTGTGATGAGTTTCAGGTGCCGGTAAAATTGCAGGCATATGAGACTTTATGTCTCTGGGTGTTGGGCGCACGCAGTGCAGGGCGCCAACTTCCACCTTTTATGAAACCATCATAAAAAAGGAGCGTTTTGTTTCATGCTCAAAATAATCATTCGCAGTCACGAACTATCACCGACGCACAACCGCATAAAGCAATATTGGTTTGATCCTACTTAAAAACGAATGAAATATGTATCACGTGTTAGATATTTCTTATTATATACTAAAGAAAAGGTCATTGCAAGGAACGTACACATTGAGTGGTAGTTAGATTATACTTTACACAATTCAAACAATATTGTCAATAATACCATATATTAAATTTACATAATTAGTTTTAACAAAACCAAATAAAATAAACAGTAATGGTAACTTGCACTTACGTATCAAACGCTTCTGAGTCGCTAGTACACTTCTTAGACGACTGTTCCACTCAACTGCAGGCGAACAACTGACTTAATCCGTTTCCCTTTTATAAAGCGGAACAGTCCCCCTCTACTGACTCCTAGCGAGTCAATTGACTGTGTTTAAAATAACATAAATTGAAGAAATTTAATATAGATTACATACAAATATATACATTAAACATTTAATTATTTTATATTATAATTATTATTATAAATATTTTTACATATTTCAAGTGTAACAATGCATTATTACATAATAATATAAAACTTAAATAAATTATAACCAATACAGTGTCTCACAATAACTTTCTGAGTTTATTATGATAACACACGGAAGTGCAAGCGAGAGATGTTTATAATATACTGTTATCCCGCTCGCACTGTTCCGAACTACGATGTTATGGAGTTATGGAACGGATTTACCATAGTTTTACAACATTTTATTGTATGCTGCTCAACAGCTGTCTGTAATTTTTTTAGTTTCACTCACCAAATAATTTTGCTGCATTTATTATAAAGAATATATAAAAAACATTGCACGTAATTTACACATTTATTAAAGCCATTTTTATCGTAAAATAGTCAAAATCAATTTTAAATCCGCTGCTAGAAAGTAACTTTCTTAAGATGGATAAACATGACAGATTTGTCGTAGTAACAGTAATATTTGCAACGTCTGAGTTCGCGAATAGAGTGAACAATTTGTTTTGATGTCATCAAAACGCTAAGCGATTCCATTACCGATTGTAAGCTTGCTTAATGGACGTGAACGTTTAAAATTTAGCAGTAAGATTAAGTTATTATTACTATAAGAGGTCAGAGTTGGCCCCCAGATCGCCACTTGTGACGTACTACATCTGTTATTGGCAGAGGCTACCGTTCCATCACAATAGCATAATATATACGACTGGTTTTGTTTTTTAATTTTAATTTATATTTTCTTTAAATGTTTTTTTTATATTTGTTATTACTAAATATGAATTTACGCAAAGAATCAATTAATAATATATATTCTTATTTCAGGCACTTCTTGTACATGGAAATAATACAACTAATGGGATTTTGGGAGCTCTCATAAGCGAAAATTTCGTACTGATGCCAGGAGTTGGGATTAAAGCGTAAGTTTCTTAATAATAATAAATATTTTAAGGGTGAACTGGCCGGCCCGTTCTCCATACAAACGTCGTAGGGTGATCACTCCCTTATTTCAGGATTTAGGTCCAAAACAAAGCATAATACCGATTAATCTCGTCATTATCTAGGCTTGTATGATGTCGAAATTTTAATAAGATAATTTACTTGAGAGTTATGAGCTTCGAAACATTTTCATATAAAATTTTTAAGGCTCATAACTTTCAACTTAATTATCTTTATAAAATTTCGGCATCATACAAGCCTAGATAATGACGAGATCAATCGGTATTATGCTTAATTCTGGACCTAAAATCTCACATAAGGGAGTGATCACCCTACGGCGTTTGTATGAAGAAGCGACCGGCCAGTTCGATAAAATCAAATTAACTATTTAATAAAACACTTAAAAAATCTTTATCGTGCTCTCGTAGAGTCAAGGCCTCCTGGATGCTTGGTTAAAAGCGAAACGCATCGAATACTCTTCCGGTTTGGCTGCGTGGCGTTTGTGACGGCACGTCGCCGGCTTAACAGGAAATTAGGCGGAATCGTTCTAGATATATATCATTTTTATAAAGATTTTTAAGTGTTTTATTTAATAATTAATTTGATGTTATGTTAAAATAATTTTTAAATATTTGTTATTGTTAAATATGGATTTCTGCAAAGTAACGCCTGAATCTGTTCATAAGTAAGTAGTAAGTTTCTTTTTTGTTGACCGCTAGCCACATGCTTCCATGCACATGCATTCCAATATTTGCCAACGTAGGCAGCTCGAATTCTTCGGCCATATCGCCAGAAAGGAGGGGCATAACCTGGAGCAGCTCATGGTTACTGGCAAGGTGGATGGCAAGCGCCCAAGGGGTCGTAGTCCGTTGAGATGGTCGGACCAAATCCGCACAGCTTTGGACTCCAATCTACACGACGCACTCCATGACGCCAAGGATAGGCATAAGTTGCGGGACACCATCAAGACGAAAGTACTCCAGAAGCGGGGTAATCACGACCCTCAGTAATGAGGAGAACGAAGCAAGGAGGAGGAGGAGCCACATGCTAACAAAGCAACCGACAAAATAATAAAAACAACAAAATACATATTTTTTTAATTGATTTAAAAAAAAACGACTGTCTACTGTTACGACATTAAAATGTGGAAAATATAACTATTTAACACAAACATATACTGCACATGACAGCAATACTTTTTTTTTATTGTGACGGAACAAGCTCGAGGCCCACCTGATGTTAAGCGGACTAACCTCTGCCTATAACACATGCATTTCATTACAAGCCACGAATTGCACTGCGCCTGTCACCTTGAGACATAGTTGTTAAGTCTCATGTGCCTGTAATTTCACTGGCTCCCAAGGACTGCTGCCGGAACACACCGTTAGGTGCTTGGTAACAGATTTTCTACTTGATGGTTATAACTAGCCAGGCGGGCATTCGCAAAATGCCCTTCCACCATGTGGTGAAGCTCAAACCCGCGGCGTGTTTCGAACCATGCCGCGCAGCAGCGCGGCAGTCCATAGCCAATGCCACTGAGCCATCACTGCTACAATATTCCATTGTCTACCAATTTAAAAAAAAGAGTATTCGTTTTTTTTATGCTTCTCACCTCAGAACTTTTGAATTTTGAATGGGTGAACCGATTTGATGATTATTTTTTTATTTGAAAGCTGATGCTTGCCGTGTGGTCCTGTTTAATTTTCATCAAAATCGGTCTAAGCCGTTTTTGATAAACACTCAAATAACTGATAAGTATTTTCCTATCTTGATGATATAGTCATTGACAGTGAATGACAATCGATCCCATAAGCAAGGGTCACTAAAAACTCTTGATGAAACATTTTTTTTTACCAAAAATGGAACCGATTTCATGCTTTGTTTCATTTGATTTCATTCCACGCTTGTCTTCTTGTCTATGTCATTCATTAAATCTTACAAACTTATCATCTTTTAACTTATCATACAACAAATTATTACCAAAAAATGGCACCGACTACAACACTCAAATGTGTGAAATAACTGATGAGATATGCTCCTTAGTGGAAGCTTGGGATAGCGGAAAACATAATAGAACAATAAATGGAGATAATAAATATAAAGAAAACTAAATATGACTTGACACACACATACATTTTTATTGACTCTTGACAGATCAACGACAAACCATAACTGTCTTCCTTATAATCTAAATTCTAACTTCAATGGCCAGCGCTGGTTTTTTCAAGGCCATCTCTAACAATTACTTGTCGAAGTCGGTACCATGAGTACAATATTGTGATAATAGGTACTTTTGAACCATCATGGTACCGACTTCAACAAGTTATTTCACACGTTTCAAGTTAGTTTAATTTTTTGGTAATAGTTTTTTATATAAGTTTTAAAGAATAGCAAAGACAGGTAGACAAGCATGCAATATGCTCAATAATGAGTCTCACTAATGAGACTCAATCAGGAGGCGTCGTCGCCTGATTTGACATTGCTATGTTCAAAGTACACACTGAGAAAAATCTATAGTCAAAAGAATTTATATGGTATGAAGGCAAAAACCAACAAAACGTAAATACGTTTAAAAATGCCTTCCAACTAGAAGGCGTTAAACGAGGTCAGTGAAGGCAAATGTTTCTTTTCGTCTTCATTTAAAGTGTATTTTGTGGTCTTTCTTAAATATTGACTTTTCGATGAGGCTGATTAAGTCGTACGTTATAGTGATAATCACCGTATATAAACCGCCGTAAAAGTAAAGTATATTTTATGGTCAATACTGCAATTATTATCGTATAACAAGTTCAATTCTGAAAATACTTTACGGAAGGCGTTTTTGGTGAAAATCATCTTAAGAGTTGTGAATTCACCTGGCGTAGTTACAATTCAACGGTAAAAGGTCAAATTTGATTTAAGCTTTAAAGTCGTTTTTCTCAGTGCAGGTGCCGCTTGTCCCGTTTTTTATAAGTTCAATACTTTAGATAGATTTATTTTCTTTGAGTCGAATGCTCCAACTTATTAAGGTTAAAGAGCACTAGTCGAAGCCGCAAGATGCTTTTTGCTATTGCGATAATAAGTAGGTACAAATAATCCATATTGAGGCGCTCATTAAAAATAAATCATTCCCATCTGGGTATCCGACAATACACCAGTGAACTCAACGGAAACTTTTGACCACTATCTCACCTGATGGTAAGTGATGATGTGGTTGAAGATGTTGTTAAGGCTAACCTAGACGTCCTGGCTCTCAAGGACAGCTGCCGGAACACACCGTTTGGTGCTTGGCGACAGATTTTCTACTTGAGGGTGGTACCTAGCCAGGCGGGCATTCGCAAAATACCCTACCCCCATGCTATAACGACTGCCATCCTTAGACGACAACCGGGACCGACGGCTTAACGTGCCCCCCGAAGCACAGAAGCGCTCAGCAGTAATGTCACTAGCGGTCACACATCCAACTCATGACAGCGGGTGACGTTGCTTAACTTTGCTGATCGGTTAAGAACAGCTAAGTAAACTTCGCCACGGCCGCTTCAAAAAAATGTATTATCTAAAGTATGTTGTAAACTGTCGTTTATTTCTTTTCTAGTGATGACGAGACGCCATATTACGTTATCTTGGGTGATATCAACGAACTCAATGACAAAAACAGTTTTAAGGTCAAACAAGTTCATTTTCACCCAAAGGAAAAACATATTTCAATTAATCCATTGTTTAACGGCATTATACTTGTGGAGCTGGAAAAATCGTAAGTTATATTTTATTTCTATTTTGTTCTTCATTGGAAGCTTCATTGGAAATTGTTTATATCGCACGGAATCTGTTTAATTTAAACAGATAGCAGCGATGGCTCAGTGGTATTGGCTATGGACTGCCGCGCAGCAGGTCCATGGTTCGAATCCCGCCGCGGGCTTGAGCTTCACCGTATGGTGGAAGGGGATTTTGCAAATGCCCGCCTTGCGTAGCGATTACCCTCAGGTAGAAAATCTCTCGCCAAGCACCTAACGGTGTGTTCCGGCAGTTGTCCTTGAGAGCCAGTGAAATTACAGGTACATGAGACTTAACAACTATGTCTCACAGTGACGGGCGCAGTGCAATTCATGAAACTTGTGATGAAATGAATCTGTTACAGGCAGAGGTTCATCAGGTGGGCCTCGAGCTTGTTCGTCACAATAACAATAAAAAAAAATTACAATATTAGTTTAAATAATGTAGGTGACAGCTACATAACTTGGCAGAGGCGGAGTTGTCCAAGTATTTTTGACGTTTAAGTTGTACGATATTTTCATCAAAATGTTTTTCATGTTCAACTTACAATTTTCCTTCTGTGTTTTGATAGACACGTATGAAAAATACTGTTTAATCCGCAAGCTACTACAACATTTGGTAGCGTAAAAATAAAACTATTTACCACTGTAATTTCAACTTTATTAACCGTTGAGCAAGAAAGATAAGTTTCAAAAATCTTAAAAATATTATAGTGTCCTCAGTGAATATAATGTTTGCGTGTTTCAGGGCCGATCAACGCCACCTAGTTGAACTCATCGTAACAACCGATTTGACAGCTATGACGTAGATTCTTTAGTTTAACTTGTGTTCACTAGAGGGCGCACAAAGGCAGAAATGGGCTTATTAAATGTACATACAAACAATATTCGACATTCCGCCCACCAAGAACTATGTTCTTTAACTGATCAATTTAATATTAAACAAAATAAAACAACAAACTTTATCGTTCGAAACAGAAACTACCCTAAATCGCTTACAATTCACCGATTGCTATTCCGCCCATCGTACTTAATGCACCTTCAAATGGAAACAGAATCTTTTAAGTTTACAACAAACAATCTTAATCGAGGTGTTAGGGCGAAATTAATCTTAAACGCAATAAACGACAGTGTTATGTACTTTATACTGCTAATACATTTTTTATTACAAATTTTTAGTATCACAATCATTCCTTGGTAAAAAACACAATTTGCTGCATGCGCGTTTACAATAACCATTTTTCGTTTTTATTGTAACTACACGAACAATTTTGTCTTCACCTGGATGAGTTATCAAATTTCTGATAATGTTGTATTTCGTCATGCAGACAAGGTATATTGAATGTACTCAAAAAAAATAATTATTAATACTTTACTGTGCCGTAGGAAACAAGTATACCTAAAGACAACACGATAAAAACAAACATAGATAATGATTTAACAAATTAATTTAACAAACTTTTTAAAGTACTTTATTTGTATGCTGTAGACGGAATAAGGGGTACACTAACGAAATCTCTTTATAACGTACTAAAAGACCTTGGCCTGTCAAGAACAACCATAACTTGGAATGATATGTAATTCGTCTTCTTAAAATCTGGTAGGCCTTTGCTAACCTAGAACATCAAATAACTGAATGATAAAAATGACAGTTAACATGCGGCGCGTTTCAAGCTTTAATCGATGGATAGGCTAAATCGATGACTGTGAAACGCAAAGATAGTGTTTTATTTGTGTCGAATTTATTACTTATTACTTATGTCGAAGCGCTCGTAGCGAAGTTTACTTAGCTGTTCTCGACCGATCAGCAAAGTTAAGCAACGTCGCGCGCGGTCAGGAGTTGGATGGGTGACCGCTAGTGACATTACTACTGAGCGTTTCCGTGCTTCGGAGGGCACGTTAAGCCGTAGGTCCCAGTTGTCGTCTTAGGATGGCAGTCGTTATAGCATGGTGGCAGGGCATTTTGCGAATGCCCGCCTGGCTAGCTACCACCCTCAAGTAGAAAGTCTGTCGCCAAGCACCTAACGGTGTGTTCCGGCAGCAGTCCTTGAGAGCCAGTACTTCTAGGTTAGCCTGAATAACATCTTCGACCACATCATCACTTACCATCAGGTGAGATAGTGGTCAAAGGCTAACCTATCAGGCATACATAAAAAAATAAAAAAATAAAACACTATCTTTGCGTTTCACAGTCATCAATTTAGCCTATCCATCGAATAAGTTGGCAACGTCCTGGACCACTATGGCCTATTTATGAATGAAATTCTATTGTTATCATTATCGTCGATGCCAATGGGTTAAGGCTTGAAACGCGCTGCATGTTAACTGTCATTTTTATCATTCAGTTATTTTATGTTCTGGGTAGTATAACCGGAACTTCTTGAACATTCTGGAGCAGGCCCTTAAGCTGATAGGTTGATATACGATCAACACTGAACGCCAAATCATATTTTCGCTTAGCAAGCGTCAATGCTCTTATAAAATAATACTGGCTAAAGTTAACACTCGATACTACTTCATTTGTTCTTCTAGTAGCTGGTTCTGCTGTTTTTTTATGTTATTGTGTCGAAACAAGCATGAGGCCCACCTGGTCTTAAGCGGTATCCTTTGCCTATAACAGATGCATTTCGTCAAGTGGCGAACGGCACTGCACGTGCCCTGAGACATACAGTTGTTAGTCTCATCATGTGTCTGTAATTTTACTGGCTCTCAAGGAATGCTGCCGGAACACACTGTGCAGGTGCTTGGTGACAGGTTTTTTAGGGTCCTCAGTTTATAAATGTCAAAATCACCACAGATTACAACTTTTTTATATCAGTAACCAATTAAGTCAAAAACTTTTGTGAGTTGTTTAAAAAAATGTTTTGGGATTGATTCTGATTTTTGGGGATCTGTGCAAGCTATTATGACTCTATGCCTCGCACTACTTACTCAATAGCTTGACACTCAGATATACCTAGCACACTCCAAATTTTAATTTATTTATATTTTGAAATGTATATTATGGACCCGGATAACGCTGGGTGTGTAGTATTAAAATTGGACATCCAGAACGCATTCAACTCTCTGGAAAGGGATGTGTTACTGAGCGAAGTCTCCGCGCAGATACCATCCCTCTACCCTTTTCTTTATCAAGTCTATCACTCTCCCTCTAACCTATTCTACAATCAAGAACCTATCCTTTCTCAAGTTGGTGTCCAGCAGGGGGATCCTCTTGGCCCTCTTATTTTCAGCCTCGGCATTCAGAAAGTGGTTGCCGATTTGCGGTCCCCTTTGAACGTCTGGTACTTAGATGACGGTACTATTGGGGGTACGCCAGACGTCTTAGAGCACGATTTACGGGTTCTTCTTCCGCGCTTGAAGGAGCTGGGACTGCAAGTAAACACGGCCAAGTGCGAGTTCTTCCCTTGTGTCCCGGAGGCTTGCCTGGCATTTCCTCGTTTCGAAAAGCTCGTACCGGGAATAAAGAAGTTGGAAACTAGTAATTTTTCCCTTCTCGGCTCCCCTATATTTCCTTCTGCCATTCCGGAAGCTATTTTGGCGAGAAAAAAGCTCCTTCTTAACGCCCAGAAGCGTCTTCAATGCTTATCACCCCACGTTGCTTTGGTTCTGCTGCGGACATGCTTGGCGGTCCCAAAATTAATATATTTGCTCAGAACCACCCCAACTTGGCTCTACCCCGCTAGCTTGGCATCTCTTGATGAGGTGATCAAACAGTCTGTGGAGTTCATATTGAATGTGTGTCTGAATGATTCCCAATGGGACCAGGCCACCTTGCCTATTAGACAGGGTGGCTTGGGGGTGCGGCGCGCTGTAGATTTGAGTTTGCCGGCTTTTTTGGCGTCGGTACATGGGGTTGCAAGTCTTGTCACTACTATTCTCCCCAACGGTGACAGGGTTAGTATTCCTCATGTGTCCGGTGCTCTAGCAGCATGGTCGGCTCTTAATCCTGGCGAGTCTGCTCCCTCAGGTCCCTCTTCCCAGTACCAGCGTGTATGGGACGAGGTTGGTTCGAAAGCCACTGCTGCTAAACTTTTGAGCACAGCGGAGGGTGTGGATGTAGCAAGATTGCGGGCGGTATCGCAACCTGAATCCGGAGCGTGGTTGCAAGCAATTCCGTCACCTAGTCTTGGCACGCACTTAGACAGCGGCTCTTTGCGTGTGGCGGCAGCTCTTCGGCTAGGCTGTGATGTATGCGAGCCTCACCGCTGCATCTGCGGTACCACGGTGGAAGCCAATGGGCACCACGCTCTTAGCTGCCGTCGCTGCGCTGGTAGGTTTCCACGGCACCACGCTCTTAATGATATTGTCCGTAGAGCACTTGTTTCGGCAAATGTTCCCTGCGTTTTGGAGCCTCCAGGACTGAGCCGTGCGGATGGCAAAAGACCAGACGGTCTGACGCTTGTCCCTTGGCAGAATGGTTGGTGCTTGCTATGGGACGCAACCTGCGTCAGCACCTTTGCCTCCTGTCACCTGGGCCAGACAGTCCGTGCAGCTGGGGGCGCCGCAGAATCTGCAGCTCTTAAAAAGAAATCTAAATATGCCGACCTCGCTCACAGGTACGAGTTTGTCCCTCTGGCGGTAGAGACGGCGGGTAGTTGGGGAGTGGAGGCGAAGACCTTTGTGCGGCAAATTGGGAGTCGTCTTAGAGAGAGGGGTCATGACCAACGCTCTGGGTCGTACCTCGTGCAAAGGCTGGCCATCGCCATACAGCGTGGTAATGCATTCAGCGTGATGGGCACCTTTGGACCGGGTGCGACCGGGGGCGGTCTTTTTTGATAGATATAGTTGACATTTATTGACGTATATAATATTGCATTGTTAATTTAATTGACTTATTATTTAAAATATTATATAATTTAATGGTATTTATTGACTAATCAAATAATGTGAAATAAAAAAAAAATATATATATTATGTTAATAAAAATTATAATTAGTATGCAAGAATTACCTGATCTACTGTTTTGGAACTTAGCGCGTATAAATATTTAAATAAATGAAAATACTTATTTTATTCAGGAAAAAAACTCGTTGCATATTAAGAATTAAATTAAAATTCAGCTTTTAGATTCTTTGTTCTTAGGACAAGTGCAAACGTGATAACTGTAAATTTTATTTAACTGTATTATATATAAAAATATTATGATTATTACATTTTAATCAATTATTTACATGGACGTATAATTAGAATTAATATATTTAAGTAGTATAAAAATAAATTAAATGTACCTTGACTTGCTTGTAAAAAATTTACAAAAGGGCTAATAAAACTTCTTTATATCTTTATATCTATAATTAAACATTAATGTTTTCAGGGTGATCTTAAGTGAGTTTTTAGTCCCAGCATGTCTTCATACGGGGGACAACATCGACGCTGATCTAGCCGTGATTGTGAAATGGGACGACGCTAAACCCTCTTATGAGATGAAAAAGGTGATGATACAGAGTTTCATTTTCAAGTACCAACATGAATACATATGTACTGTAACAGGCCAGCACTTATCCGATCAACCGCGTTGTCACTTTATACATTAATAAAGTTTTGGAATATAAGATAAGCTTCCGGCCGCCAAAACCCAATGCCTGTACACTAAACGGCTCAAATACAGGACGTCCCATGGCGATGCCCTATGCAGGGAAAGTGCCTTGAGTATTGTAGATGGAACATTTTACTGAAAGAAGACATCATTTAAATTTAAAAAACAATTTAAACTGCATTCATAGATATTTAAATAACTACATGGATGAACCGGGAATCGAACCCGTTACGCGAGAAAAAAAAACAGCCTGTAGTTTTATCATACCGATCAAAAGATTTCATCATAAGGATTATTTTTTGCTGAGTAACATAGTGTCAGAAATCAAAGGAAGACCATGAATTTTAACTTTTGATGTGAAAATTTGAATTATTTCTGTTTAATCAGCCAGCCGCATTGCGATGAACAAAATAATTTACGCGTCTTTCGGCTCAGGATACGGCTCGATTTGTTGCATACAACCAGGTACCTACTAATTACGTATCTCTTTATCATGCACTTATATTATGATAGGGAAATGATTTTCAAGTGGGTTCATTTATTAGTAATATGTACTTAAGATAAGGTCCTTAGGGCAATGGCAGCTTTTCATTTTTCTGAACAAAATTTACATCAAATGTCTTCCTTTTATTTCTGTCACTATTTTAGCAAAAAAATAATCCTTGTAATGAAATCTGTCGATCGGTATGATAAAACTACAGGGTGTTTTTTTTTCTCGTGTAACGGGTTCGATTCCCGGTTCAACCATGCAATTACTTAAATATCTATGAATGCAGTTTAACTTGTCTTTTAAATGGAAATAATGTTTTCTTTCAGTAAAATGTTCCATCTACAATATTCAAGGTACTTTCCCTCCATGTGGCATCGCACTGGGACGCCCTGTATGTAACTACAACCGAAATTAGCACATTTTGCACCTTCAAAGCCTCTCTGCGGAAGTAGCTGTGACACCAGTACCCATTTGTTTCACGAAGATATGATGGGTGCACAAAGCTTTCTACACTAATGGTCTTTACTTTCATACAACCAGAGCCTAAATGGCAGGTCTTTTACCATTCTGTTCGAAAACAGCTGCAACATTGGCGCTGGTAAAATTTTAGCAGATGATATTGTTTTTATATTGTTAGGTTTGCAATAACGCCTGCTGTGCGGATAACATTACAGAATCACAAATATACGATGGGAATAATTTAAGTCATGTGCAGGATTCGAACCCGCGTCCATCCACCCCTTGAGCCGGGGTATGCTCTAACCAATTGAGCTAACATGACATGACGTCATAACTCAAATCTTTCCTATCGTTCTTTAACCATCGTATTGGGATGGAGTGACATCTATAGTACCATTTGCGTTGTAATACAAACAAGACCAATTTTGCAATTGGTTTTATACTTGTAAATGATGACGCAACCTTATAATTTTAATATTGTTAGGTTTGCAAAAACACCTGCTATGCGGATAACATTACAAAATCACAAATATACGATAGGAAAAATGGGCGATAAAGACAAATGCAGCATCTTCAAAATTTGACTTAGAATTTGCGTTCTGGGAGAAAACTTTTCTCCTATAGTAAACATTAATCAAATCTAAAATTGTTGATCTTGTTTTATAACTGACAGAATAAACTAGGGTTATAGATTTTCCTATTTATTTATTTATCATTATTTTTCCTATAATTAATTCACAAACTAGAGATACAAGTTTTAAGAAAATATCGGCATTTAAATACCCATTAATTCAAATTCCTTTAACATAATGATAAAAATCAAAACCTATAAACCTGGATATTAATAACATCTATAACACTTTCTAAATATTATTACAAGCACTATCGCGTGCTAAGCGAAATATATTTAACAAATTATTGGAGTACAAAATTTTTTATGCCCAAGGTGGGAATCGAACCCGCGTACTCCGATATCGCGTCGGATGCCTAAACCCCCTCGGCCACTTGGACACGGCAATTGTAGCCGAAATTTCATACTCCGATCGTATTACTTTAACCGTCATAGGGGACGGTGCGCGGCCATCAACCAGACTACTAGACTTCATCTGATCACGGCTTAACAGGAAAATTAGGCGGAATTGCCACTAGATATATTTTTTATATATTTTTAGTGTTTTCTTAAAATATTTGTTATTATTAAATATGGATTTCTGCAAAGTAACGCCTGAATCTATTCATTATCTTAAATCTAAATTGTTTTTGATAACTTTCAGATGTTACTTACAAAGTCAAGCGCAGAAGACTGCACAATAAACACCTATTGGTACAGCACAAACGATCATGTATGCTACATATCAACTGGTTCACCTTACGGCAAATTTGTTGGTCATGTGAGTACATTTAATTTTTGTGCAGTAACAATTTGCGTGCAGTTACAAATTTTGTGCAGTTACAATTTTTGTGCAGTTGCAAATTTTGTGCAATTACAATTTTTGTGCAGTTACAAATTTTGTGCAATTACAATCACACACGGAGGGAAAGTACCTTGAATATTGTAGATGGAACATTTCCTTGTTTAAATGTTGAAATTCATGGTCTTCCTTTTATTTCTGACACTACGTTAATTAGCAAAAAATAATCCTTGTGATGAAATCTTTCGATCGGTATGATAATAGTTTTATCATACCGATCGAAAGATTTCATTTCAGAATGTTTTTTTTTCTCGAGTAACGGGTTCGATTCCCGGTTCAACAATGTAATTATTAAAATATCTATGAATGAAGTATAAATTAAAAAAAAATGAATTAATGTTTTCTTTCAGTAAAATGTTCCATCTACTGTAATACTCAAGGTACATTCCCTCCATGTGGCATCGCCATGGGACGCCCTGTATAGTAGATTTTTCATACACTGAAATTCATCTGAGGTGATACCATATTCGCCATACATTCGGAGATAACCATAGTTAAAATCACATCGTGCTATAGCGTGTAATATATCCAAAGTTATATGTCCGGCAGCGCACTACTACTAAACAATAAAAATACACTTGCTTAGTACTAAAATTATCCACTAAATATAAAATAACTGTTTTGGCTTCAAAATTACAGTCGATTTTCACATTAACGCTTGCAAACCCACAAATATTGTAGGTGACAGATTTACACTAATAACTTTTAAATATAAAGTATGTATGGAGACTCCGTTAATTTTTTATTTAATTTATTAAGACTTGAGGGAGGTCTCGAATTTTCATACAATTAGAGAAAACGTTTGTACCCCCTTAAAAAGTCACCGATTTTGATGATTTTTGGAAATGTCATAGGTGTTATCAATATCCAGGTTTATAGGTTTTGATTTTTAACATTATATAAAAGTAATTTGAATTAATGGGTATTTAAATACGATATTTTCTTAAAACTTGTATCTCTAGTTTGTGAATTAATTATAGAAAAAAATAATGATAAGTAAAGAAAAAGGAAAACGTATAAACCTAGTTTATTCTGTCAGTTATAAAATAAGATCAAGATTTTTAGATTTTATTAAAGTTTTATAAAAGTTTTCTCCCAGAACGCAAATTATGCGCAAATCCATCAAAATTTGAAGAAGCTGGATTTGTCCGTATCGCAGTATTCTGTTCGGGCGTTAAGTAAATTCGTTAAGTAAAGTTAAGCAACGTCACCCGCGATCATGAGTTGGGTGGGTGACCGCTAGTGACATTACTACTGAGCGTTTCCGTGTAAGGCATTTAGTTGTTGTCTTACGATGGCAGTCGTTATAGCATGGTGGTAGGGTATTTCGCGAATGCCCGCCTGGCTAGCTACCACCCTCAAGTAGAAAATCTGTCGCCAAGCACCTAACGGTGTGTTCCTGCAGTCCTTGAGAGCAGTACTTCTAGGTTAGCCTGAACAACATCTTCGACCACATCATCACTTACCTCCAGGTGAGATAGTGTTTGCACGCAACTTAAGTCGCTTTTTTTGCACGCAACTTGAGTCTAAAAGATTTTAATTAGTTTTACGTAAAAATTTTGATTTAGTCTAAATAATTTAAAATTATTGTTTGGGAATCATACTTATATCAAAAATTATTGGCTGCCACGGGCAGCCAGGCACCCCACGGGAAGCCCAGCACCCCGCACGGTTAGCCCGGCACCCAACGGGCAGTCCGGTACCCCACGGGCAGCTTGGCACCCTTATCGAGTTTTGCAACCTTGCTAAGATAAAACTCTGAAATCTGGAACACTCGCCACAATCAGTTTTTTAACGATCTATCCTTTTTCGGATATACTTTGAAGACTGCGCAATGGAACTGCACAATCTAATGTATTTTCGTTCTACCGCCAAACAATGGGAACCACGGCGAAAAGACGCCGTTTTAAAATCGAAATTCCAAACAAACACACAAAGTACTTTGCTTCAACATTTATTGTGCGAACCGCGAAGGAACTCTGACTTAACTACTGTCTTCTGGAAAATACAACCCGGGAGTTTTCAAATCCAAAGTAAAAAGCTCCTTTCTGAAATATGCTTTACCAAGAGTGGTTATATAGCGTCGCTTATATTTATATGAGATAAACCGTGCTCAAATGCGAATAGTCTGCAGGTACGGCAATCGCGAACGAAGTCGCAGGTACAGTTAGTCTATAATAATATTATAAAGAAGAAAGGAGTGTATTTTTGTATGTAATGAATAAACTTAAAAACTCGAGACCGATTTGAAACATTCTTCCTCCATAAGAATCCTACAAAATGAATGTTGAACATCATGAACCCTTGATACAGCAGCTCGCGACAGAGAACGGGTGCTTTTGTTATACCACTGGCATAGGTTTTTAAACAAGGATGTTCTTCTTTCTCTTCTTTCCAGCACCACTTCACAATGGCCTTTTTTAAAGCTCTAACTTTGGACAAACCACGTTTTAATTATTTATGTCACTATCATCGTCATCATAAGCCAGAAGACGGCCACTGTTGAACAAATATTTCCTCTATAGCTACAAAGAACGGCTACTTGCTGCTTGTAACCATTGTCTACCTGCATTTTTTACGATGTCATCAGTCCACTTAGTGGGATACCTACCAACTCTACGTCTTCCGGTGTAATGTGGTAACCATTCAAAAACCTTTCTTCCCCATCGGTTATCAGTTCGTCAAGCTATGTGCCCATTGCCACTTCAACATACAAATTCTGTAAGCTGAAATGTCGGTGACTTTGGTTCTTCGGCAAATATCATCGTTCTCCATAGATCATTGACCATGAGATGCCGGGCTAGAATGTAACCCTCATATCTTCCTGAGGGTGTTTTAAGAGGTAACTAAGGGAAAAATAACGGATTGTAACCAGCAGCGCCATTTGAGAAGTTAGACCTATAACTGCAACCCCCAAGACACCTTCCAAGCGTGTGGATAACGACTAAATTCCCTAATTATTTATGTGTTTTTAGGAAGCCAGCCCCCTACAA
This sequence comes from Plagodis pulveraria, assembly GCA_963890685.1. NCBI lineage: Eukaryota > Metazoa > Arthropoda > Insecta > Lepidoptera > Geometridae > Plagodis > Plagodis pulveraria. The sequence continues at coordinate 6,817,226 of OY982976.1, read as the reverse complement.
ACGACAACCAAGAAAATAGGGTGTATGTACACAATCATCGGAGTGTTACCATTTGAAATAATATTTCTTGCGACCATCATACATATCTCATTCACGGCAATAGCACCATACGTAGAGTGGATCGAGAAAATCGTCTGGCCTTGAACAATGTAACATAAAACTTATACGTAGGTAAATATTTTTAATGTTCCTAACTATAATGTGTGTTTTCTTTCTCCTCGAACGCCATCTATGTTCTCTGGTTGGATGTTACACGGGACTTATACAAGGACCCGTTCTTCTACTATCCCCTCTCATCTGTCAAGCGGCCAGCAGCCGGCCGCTCCGGTTTTCGCCCAACTGTCAAGCGGCCAGGTGCTGGCCGATCGTGCAACTTTTTGTATCGTCTGTTCAATAAGAACAATCTACTGTTATAAACTATTGTAAAATTATTGTAATTAAGTACCATTAATATTAAGATAATAATATAATATTTTGAAGTGCTTGTAGTGAAGTTTCCTTAGCTATTCTTAACCGATAAGCTAAATAAAGCGACGTCCTCCGTGGTCATAACTTGGAACGGAAACCTCTAGTGACATTACTACTGAGCGTGCACGTGCTTCAGGTGGCACGTTAAGCCGTCAGTCCTGGTTGTTGTCTTAGGATGGCCATTGTTACAGCTGCCATGGTGACAAGGTAGTAGGACATTTTGCGAATGCCCGCCTGGTTAACTACAATCCTCAAGTAGAACCACCAACAAGTAAACTAACAGTGCGTTTCGGTAGCTGCCTTTGAGAGCCAGTAATTGAAGTTTAGCCTGAATAACATCTTAAACCACATCAACACTTATCATCAGGTGAGAAAGAGGCCAAGCTAGCCTATCAACTATAGTTATGCTACTTATAATTATAACACCAGTATAGAAGCAACGATAGCCGAATGGTAACAGCCACGGATTGTAGTGCACGGTCCACAGTGGTGGAGGAGCATTTTGCAATAGCTCGCCTGGCTAGTTAACACGCTCAAGTAGAAAATCTGTCGCCAAGCACCTAACATTCTGTTCTGGCAGCAGTCCTTTAGGCTAGTAAAATTGTACCTGTACATGAGATTTAACAACTCCATGTCTCATTGTGTTACGGGTTACTGGCGCAGTGCCTTTCCTCAGAAATGCATCTGTTATAAACTGATGCTACCGGTTAACATCAGCTGGGCCCCGTGCTTGTTTTATAACAATACCAATAAAAAAACAAAGATCAAATTTAATCTCGAATACAAAATTTGATACCACAAAATTACAATCTTAAAAAGAATACGAACCCGCGGTTCTTAGCACCGAGTGCTTTAACCGCTTTGCAATCGAGACTAGTAAATCTTGAGTTGTTGAGATGCTAATTTTGAGGTTTAATTTTAATATTTGAACTGTCATATGGGACAGTGTTGCGGCTATGAACCAGTTAACATACTACTGGACTTCATCTGACCATAATAAGTGGTTTTTAGGGTTCCGTACCCACAGGGTCAAAACGGGACCCTATTATTGAGACTTCGCTGTCCGTCCGTCAGTCACCAGGCTGTATTTCAAGAACAGTGATAGCTAGACAGTTGAAATGTTCACAGATGATGTATTTCTATTGCCGCTATAACAACAAATAAAAATAAAATAAATATTTAAAGGGGGCTCCCATACAACAAACTTGATTTTTAGCTACCGTTTCTTGCTCGATACTAATAACGGTGTCAGCTAGACGCTTTAACTATTCACAGAATATTTAGTTTTATGTTATCTTTAAATATAATTTATGAAAATATATAATTAAGGGGGCATACAATAAAAGAGGTTTTCGCCGTACCTACCCAGCTCAATCGGACACTGCGAAAAGTGTCTGTAACATACAAGATTAGGTTGCAGATAATCGTACGAAACCTTTCGAACGCGAGTACCACACGCACATGGCCGGTTTTTTTTAAATAATATTCTCATGTAATGATGACGCTACTCTTCTAAATTTCCAAATTTAAACTATCGCACTGCTGTGCAGACCTATGTAGTTGTCTTTAAAAAAGCAACTTAAGGACACACACTGCATGTATTTTATTTGAAAAGTAACGTTGTTATATAATATACACGATGACATAAGTTCCCGCACTTTTGATATAAATTGGTTCCACCTGAAGAGTATACTTCTTTTGGAAGCCACCGTTTCTATAGAAAAATATACTGCTGACAACGCGTAAATAGGTTTGTGAGGGGTTCGAGCCTGGTCAGCAATATAGTAGGTGTAACAGCATGTATCACATTTTCATATTATGTACCACAATATGTTCATCTCGAGTGGGAAACGAACCCTCGTCTCCCGATTATACGCACCAGGTGCCTTAACCATTGAACCACCATTGAAACCAACTGGATGAAATACAAAATTTGCACTTTAATTTTTATTTCACCCGTCTTAAGACTGGAGGAAAGCCTCGAATTTTCATACAAAAAGAGAATGTTTCTACCCCCCTAAACAATCACCGATTTTGATGATTTTTGGAAATGTTATAGATGTTATCAATATCCAGGTTTAAAGCTTTTGATTTTTATCATTATATTAAAGGCATATGATTTAATGGGTTAAATACCCATTAAATCAAATGCCGATATTATCTCAAAACTTGTATCTCTAGTTTGTAAATTATTTATAGGAAAAATATTGATAAAGAAAGAAAAAGGAAAACATATAAACTTACTTTATTTTTTCTCCCAAAACGCAAATTATGCGCATATTCTAAGTTAAAACTTGAAGAAGCTGCAATTGTCCTTATCGCACTATTCTGTTCCGGCATTTAGCGGCGAGACATCATCACTTTGTTACTATACCTATTTTTCTATAGGAGCTTTTCTTTCCGTTCCTCTTAAGAAACAGCGCGGCCTAGACTTCAAAGAACTTATTTCAGTCAAATAGAGTCCATACTGGACTAATTGTTACTGGAATAATTAATTATAAATATGATTACAAGCACTATCGCGTGCTAAACGAAAATCACAAATTATAATAATAATAAAGCCTGTTTATTCCTTAAATAAAATTAAAAACAAAACTAACAATATTAAAATTAATTATTTAAGGACCCCTCTTTGGGTAAAGGCCTCCTCCATTCCCAGCCACGCTTTTCTATCTTTGGCTGCTGAAAGCCATTTTTGGTCGGCTATTTTAATTACTTCATCGGCCCATCTTTCCTGTGGTCTCCCCCGTCTTCGTTTCCCTTTAGGGCCTGCCCACATGGCTACTTGTTTGGAACACTTTACATCAGGTGATCGTGCTACGTGGCTTGCCCATTCCCATTTCAGCTTTTGTAAATGTTGCAGTGCATCCATTAGCTTCGTTTTTTTTCGTATAGCTGTGTTCTTTTGTTTATCTTTTAATTTGATACTTAAGATGCTTCTCTTTATTGCTCGCTGACATACTTGTAATTTATTTCTAGTCTCTTTGTTATAAGTCCATGTTTGGCTGGCATACGTAAGGCAGGGAAGTACCCATGACTTTCGTTTGTAATTTTAAAGGTAGGTCGCGTTTTAAGACTTCCTTGTGGCTCCAAAACTTGTTCCAGGTTATAGCTATTCGTCTATCTCTTCTTGGCTTCTGGATGGTTTAAGGGATATTTGTTTGCCTAGATAAATATAGCTTTCCACATATTCAAGCAGTTTTCCTTCTACAGCAATTGGATGTTCTAAGCTATTTCTTGCTACCTTTATTTTAGAGATATTTAAGTTCAGTCTTATAGAGGTACTTGCACTGTTGAGTTTATTTATCATCGTTTCAAGATATTTTGAAGACTCTGAGAAAATGATTATCTCATCTGCGAATCGTAGGTTGCTTAGATTATTTCCATTACCATTAATTCCTTTTCCGTTCCAGTTGAGATCTTTCATTATGTGTTGTAGTACAGCTATAAAATCTTAGGCGATACGGGGTTGTTCTCCTTGTTTTACTCCTCTACATATTTATATTTCTGGCCCCGTTCGATCTAATTTTACTCTGCTCGTGCTTTGTACATAAATATTTTTTTAATATCTTATATATAAAATTCTCGTGTCACAGTTTTAGTTGCCATACTCCTCCGAAACGGCTTGACCGATTTTGATGAAATTTTTTGTGCTTATCCGGTATCTATGAGAATCGGCCAACATCTATTTTTCATCCCCCTAAATGTTAAGGGTAGTCCACCCCTAAATTTTTATTTTTATTTTTTAGACAAAATTTTTATTTTTTATTTTTTTATGATACAACATACAAAATACATACAATCCTCAATTTTCACCCTTCTACAATCAACCCTTATTTTTTAAATTATTTATATGGCAGAACAACGTTTGCCGGGTCAGCTAGTGTCGATATAGATTTGTGGTATATTTTGGCACTTGAGGGCTCTCCATATGCAGTCATGCGTTATTGAATCAAAAGCCGCTTGCTAAATAATAATTATCAATAACTTGCAGGTTTTTGCATAGAAGTTTGATTTTTCATACACCACTTACTACACTGAGAAAAATCTAAAGTCAAAAGCGCCCTAATGACGCCCAATTTATATGGTATAAGGCGAAAAACCGACCAAACGTAAAAACGTACAAAAACGCCTTCCAACTAGAAGGCGTTAAACGAGGTCAGTGAAGGCGAATCTTTCTTTTCGTCTTCATTTAAGGTGTATTTTGTGGTCTTTCTGAAATATTGACTTTTCTATGAAGCTGATTAAGTCGTAGGTACGTTATAGTGATAATCACCGTATATAAACCGCCGTAAAAGTAAGGTATATTTTATGGTCAATAATGCAATTATTATCGTATAAAAAGTTCAATTCTGAAAATACTTTACGGAAGGCGTTTTTGACGGTTGTGTTTATTATAAAACATGGTACATTTTTATTGATTGGTGAAAATCATCTTAAGACTTGTGAATTCATCTTACGAAGTTACAATTCAACGGTAAAAGGTCAAATTTGATGTAAGCCTTTAAGTCGTTCTCAGTGTAGCCAATTGCTTTATTGTGGTTTTATACCACAATTCTTTAAAAAAGTACTCAATTGCCCATAACTCAAAGAGGTTTAGGGTTGGAGCGCATGGAGCAGTTTTCATACAAACGTAGTTTTGTCACATTTTAAATACTAAGGGCATGTTTCAGAATGTTCGAGTAAGTTCCGGTTATACTACCCAGAACATATTGAATAAATAAAACACTATCTTTGCGTTTCACAGTCATCGATTTAGCCTATCCATCGGTTAAAGCTTGAAACGCGCTGCATGTTATCGGTCATTTTTTATCATTCAGTTATTTTATGTTTTGGGTAGTATAACCGGAACTCGAACATTCGGAAACAGGCCCTAAGTGTTCAAACTCGGTGAAACTTTGCATGTATGTCCTTGAGCCTAATGCTTCTGGTTTGCCAGATTTCCATAATATTAAGTATTTTCAAGGGATAGGAGTATTTTTTAGGGAAGTATATTATATTCGGATAGTATATTTGAATACATTAGAAAGAAAAGCTTTAAGAGAAAATAAAAATTCTACAATCTATGCTTCTGGTTTGCCAGTTTTTCGATTTATTATTTATTATATCTCTAATTGTCCAAATAACAATTAGGTACCATACAAAACGATTCTTTAAATTATTTTTGTAAATACTTAATATTGTGGAAATCTGGCAAACCAACCGAATAACCAAACGAATCTGGCAGACAGAAGCATTACTGCTCATCGAAACAAGTCGTTTACATAGATAATTTTCGTATCTAAATACTGTTTTATTTCTTATTTTTTTTACGGGCGTTATGATTTTATTATCAAAATACTACGAACTATATTATACAACACTATAGCTACTACAATGAAAGCATTTACAGCATGCAAATCATTGCAGACTCACAGACAGTCTAAAAGCTCAAGCCCAGTATCAGTTGGCAGCGTTCCCAGCATGCTAGCAGCATTACCCCGTTGAATTGCAATGCTTATTCGTTGAGCCAAATAGGTGCCAGCATATTGATCACGCGTCGCATCGACCAAGCGCTCTGATAAGTTTTGGAAAATACGATGAGCTCCGGGTCCCAATGGACACAACATCTCTACACCAAACGGCTCAAACATGTAACCAATACCGAAGTTAACATACTTGCGCCGCTTGAGTTGCTCCGCCGAATAAGCTGCGGCGCCAGCCCTCACGTTTGTTTCAGAAAGATGTGACGGCGACAAAGTATCTACGCATGTACTGTTCCTAAGAGCCGCCGTGACTTCCATGGAACCAGAGTCATGCCTTCAGGTCTTTTACTATCGTCATGCATCACACCATTTGGTTCAAGAATAGCTGCAACATAGGCGTTGGTAAAAACCTGGCGAATGATATCGTTAAGGCTGGCGTGGTGGGAAATTTGACTCTTCGAGAGCAGGAGAGGCCAAGGTGACCAATTTGTTCAACTGCAGTACTACAATTTAGGTTATAATTTTGAATAAAAATGTAAAAAAAATTGTTGCCAGACATATATTTTAGGTTGCTTCCAAAATTGTGCAGTTGATTAGATTATTTTGGGCGATGCCCCGTCCACCCACTGGACTTTCCCAATGGTGGTTGGACGGGGAATTCAAGTTTCTCCCTCCAACCACTGCACTAGAACTGGAACCAAATCAACTGCTTCATCGATATGACAAATAATACTCATGCAACATACTAAAAGCAGTACAAATAAAAAACGCTAAAGGTTCCATTACATTATATGTATTATTGAAAAATATATGTTAACTAGATCAAGGCCATACAATACTCTCGATCCAATCTATGTATGTTTCCACTCTTGTAAATAACCAAGGGTCGTCTTCAGTGTCACACTCCGTGCCATATGTCACCATTCCAAGAACTGTATACATACAGGGTATTTTCGTGCTTTTTACTTGTAACAGGTCACCGCCATCACCCTATGGAAATAAAAAATACATGTATAAATAACGTTATTGCCTTATGGAACTGGATCAAGATTGCGGCCTCTTCCGGGCTCCTCTCCACATATCTTCACGAGGGAGTGAAAAGAGGCGTCGAAGGGAAAAAATATAGAAGGTGGCCAGCAGCACATTCTTAAGTCTCCTTGTATACAGGCCGGTCTGATCGTAACTTGTAAAGGCTTACCTGACGTTTGTACGCGGTATATTTACAGTTTTGCAATCGTTTTAATCTACGTCAACCTCTCACCACGCCTTCTCTACATACTTTTGTGGCCATTTTAAAGCCCTGATGGTAATGTTAGGCATTTTAATTTTTTTATAATTATTAGATGCATCTGAGTAGATAGGCACATTTTTGAAAAAATTGCTATTTAATATTATATGAAGTTTCAACTAATACATCCTTAGCGAGACACCCTTAATCAAAGTCAAATAACAGCTAAGCCGAGCTATCCACTTTTTAACTCCTTGGCAACAGCATGGACGATATCCTCCATTTATGAATGAAATTCTATTATTCTCATTATCTAGGAAGCGCATGGTTTAATGTAAGCATCTTTTACAATGAATATGAAGCGTTAACGACATATGACAGTGAATAATTTATTCAGGTTAGGTTTGTTATAGCAAAATGTTAAACATCAGAACTTTATTTACAGATATTATTATATACATCAAAAGCATTGGCTATAAATTCATACAGCTGCTTACTTACCTGACAAGCATGAACGGAGGTAGCAGTTCTAAGGTAACAAAGATGCGTGGTTGTATCAAAACCGTTGGGAAAATCATCGACAGGAGGAAACTTTTTGGTGCAATTTTCCGTGTAGTAAAAATCATCTTAAAATAAACAATAAACAACATTATATATACGAAAGGAAAAGTTCAAGTCATGTGCGGGATTCGAACCCGCGTCCATCCACCCCTTGAGCCGGGGTATGCCCTAACCAATTGAGCTAACATGACATGACGTCATAACTCAAATCTTTCCTATCGTTCTTTAACCATCGTATTGGGATCGCGTGTTCGAATCCCGCACATCACTTAAATTATTCCTATCGTATATTTGTGATTTTGTAAAGCTATGCAATAAGTAAGTGCAGATTGTACTAAAGCAATCTAAACAGTTTTTATGCATTTTAAGTCCGCTGTATCCCGAAGGTTTTTAAATACAAACACTTGAAAAGAAACTCCTGATTCTTCTCGATTATCTTACCTTATTTCACAACTATTACGACTTATATCGATATATTTCATTTCACAACTATATCTATAACAGACTATACAATAATTCCTACACGCCCGGAGCCAACGAGTCGTCTGCCCAGAATGCCTCTGGCATCGCTCGCTACCACCCCTTCCCCAGTAACTCAGTGGTGGGGCGAGTACGGAATGGGAGGGGAGCACGATACCTGTGTTGCCACTTTATTAAAATCTGTGGGAGTTTTTAAATCATGACACACTAGCTGCCTAGTGCAGGTATGTATGTATTTTAATGCCAGATGGTAACGTCTATGTGTTCTTTTCAACCCATAGAGCGTCCTTCCATTACACCAAAATACTTTATATTAGTAGCTCTGTATATATGGCTACTTTGGCAGTCTTGTGTAAGCCTGCTTTAACATGTGTGCACGCGGATTTTAAAAGAATCAGATGGCTGCTGTTCGGACCGATCAATTTCGCGGGCAATTGGAACACGCCGCTTAGTCGTCTATATGTGATCTATGGAATTTTTGTATGTGAAAATAACTTCAGTTTTTTGCTTGCTCATTTTTGGTTTTAGCCTTGTTTTGATAATTGTTACTTTACGATTTGTTAATAAAATTGTCAATTTGTGATTGTGATTTTATGTTGTGCTATTGAGACGGTGCTGGTTCCTAACGTTGGAGCCTCGGAGGAGGAATCCGGCCATCGGTGCTTCTCGTCCACAAGTGAGTTATTTGCCTATATTATAAATTTGGCCAACTTTATAATTAGGTAACTCTAGTGGGATCGCCGCCGCGACCTATAATAAGCTGCAGTAAGTTTTATTTTGTAAATTTCATTGTGTAACTTGTTCTTTTCAGACCTTCTTTTCAGCCTTCCCGGCGTATCGCCGGAGTTAAGCATTCAAAACAGATTGTCCAGGTGGAAGGCGCCTCTGCTGAACGGTCCCTGCCTGGGCAATCTGGAATCTTAACAGCTGCAATGTTACTTTAACAGCGAAGGTATTAAATTTTTTTTTTTTACATTAAGCGTAAGGAGGTTTTGAATTAGCCAGTGGGTTACATTTCGTGCATTTTCAGAAAATCCATGGACCTCCTCACATGTTTGTCTATTTATCAGAAGTACAGTATCATCGGTATAAATGTGTTTATTTTAGTATTTGGAATAATAAGTGAGCATAATTGATTTATATACATCAGAAACAGAATAGGTCCGAGAACACTACCCTGGGGCACACCAAAGTGTATCTGTTCTTCTCTATTGATAATGTGGTCAATTTTGACGTATTGTGAGCGTTGTGTTAGGTTAAAATTTTTTTGTAAATAATAATAATTTATGATGTGCTTGCTAAAAATTGAGTGAGTAAGGCCTCCGTTAACAATTAAACAGTTTTAAGTTTACTACATAAAAATTAGCTATTTGAATCCATCTGACCACTGCATTACTGCAATACGTATTTGTATATATGCACTGATAATAGGATAGCACACATAGTAACAGTTAGTTTATGTGTGATGAGTTAAAAGTTTACTTAGTGAGTGCAATTGTGTATGTGATATATGTGTGCAAGAAGCAAGTCAAATACATTACATATTACACCTATTCTAATGGATCTTACTATCTAATCACCTTGTGTATTTTTTTTATGTTATTGTGACGGAACAAGCTCGAGGCCAACCTGATGTTAGGCGGAAAAACCTGTAATAGATGCATTTTGTCACAAGTCACGAATTGCACTGCGCCCGTCCCCTTGACATATAGTTTTTAAGTCTCATGTGCCTGTTATTTCACTAATTATCAAGAACTGCTGCCGGAACACACCGTTAGGTGCTTGGCGACCGATTTGATTTGATTGAGGGTGGTCGCTGGCCAGGTGGGCATTCGCAAAATGCCCTTCCACCATGCGGTGAAGCTCAAGCCCGTGGCGGGATTCGAACCATGGACCTGCTGCGCGGCAGTCCATAGTCAATGCCACGGAGCCATCACTGCTTCAAAAATTATAATCTGGTTTAAATGAAATCGATTTATATCACTTAGGGCCTGTTTCAGAATGTTCGAGTAAGTTCCGGTTGTACTACCCAGAACATAAAATACCTGTATGATAAACACGACAGTTAACATGCACAACGTTTAAGCTTTAACCGATGGATAGGCTAAATCGATGACTGTGAAACGCAAATATAGTGTTTTATTTATTAAATATGTTCTGGGTAGTATAACCGGAACTTATTCGAACATTCTGAAACAAGCCCTTAATGATATAATATGTTCACAAATTCAAGGGCCCTTAAAAAATAAAATCACAAAAATTTTCCGTTTGGCTTTTTAAACCTTGCTCTATCTATCAGGTAGCTACCCTGAAAATTTCATTTTATTCTTCTTAAGGCTTCAATCAAAAAAATTAAATCTAAATGTGCTCAGTGCAAAATTTTAGTTTACATGATGATTAATGCAAGCAATGCAAAACCAATTACAAGGTGTTTAATTACAATACATTTTGAAAGTGGCCCCCCTGTTGCTCAATGCCAGTGCGACATCGCCGGAAAAAGTTGTCTTTTAAACGTCTGCATGCACTTCTATTATTTTTAATGGTTTCTTCTGCTACTCTCAATTTCCGGGTTAACTCGTCCAAATTGCGGCATTCTCTCGAGTAGACGAGGTCTTTGTAGTATCCCCATACAAAAAAAACAACGGGGGACCGTGGAGGCCAGGCTATAAGGCAGGCGTCATCCCGGCCGCTACGACCAATCCATCTTTCAGGGTATCTTAGATTTAAATAGTTTCTCACGTCCAAGGAATGGCATGGTACTCTGAAAGATGGATTGGTCGTTGCGGCCGGAGTACACCCTAACAGGGTTATGTAATTGATGTGACATTGGAACATATAACATAGTGCAAAAAAATAAAGAAAGAAATAAATAATTAATCCTTCCTTAAAACGTTTTCTTTACGTGTCATATGTTTTGACTTCAAACACTACCTTTCTTGTTATTTAGTCATAATGTGGCCATGGATGGTATGGAGGCTTAATCTAGAACGTACTAGCTCTCAAGGACAGTTACCAGAACTCACCGTTAAGTGCTTGGTGACAGACATTTTACTTTAGAGTCATAGCTGGCAGACAGGCGAGCAATTGCGATGTTTTGTTTATATATTTCATGGTTACAATAAGGAAAATCGGCGATGGTAAGATATCTCTCGTACTATTGTTTATACTGTGACGAGTCAATAATGTTCTGAGAGTAGGTAGCTTAGATCATCATGAATCAGGTTTTAGAAGAACATATCTTAAATTGAGAAACTTTATTTTGTAACGCGAGTGAAACAGTGAGGTCGTGGCAAAATATTGAAAAATAAGAAACAAGATATTTTTTTTTTTTTTATTTTTTTTTTTTTAATTGTGTATCGATATGTTTTTAGTACTTTTACTTTTCTGCACACTCACTGTAAATGGAATGGAACCTGGTAAGATTTTTACAAATCTTAGCTTAAGTTTGAATTCAGATTGTATAGTTTATTTGTTGGCGATACAAATTGGGTTGAAAGGCAAGAGTACATCAAAATTGCGTTTGTACGCCATTTATTTTAACATGATGTTAAAATAAAAAGCGTTATGACTTTGTTAAAAGACTGGTTTGATGCTAATGGTATAATTATTAAATCTGATAAAAACATTGTTAAGCTACATCAATTGCGGCTAGGCATTTATGGAATGCGACTTCTCAAAAATATACATTCTCAGGATACACAATTGAAGACACAATTGGTCACAAGGCGCAATAATAATAATAATATAATAATGATTTATTGCCAAAACTTATTAAGCTATTACAATACATTGCCTTAACAAATTTAAATGACATGCGAAGGTTTGATTATTGGACACAAGGATTGTATATAAGAACCTGTGTCACCTGAGCTAGTATTTAAACTGTGTTACAGGCAACAAAGCCCTCCGTTTGTAGGAAACTGATATTTTACAATTAATTGTCTTTATTAGGATTTAAATGAATAATAGCTAAACGTTAATAATGATTAACATGCATATGCTTGTAGTTTATGTTAAGATAGTTGTGGAATTATGTGGTATACATGAATGATTAGCCTATTTAGGAGATTTACTACTAGGTAACAGTTACAATATTTAATATAATACGTAGTTGATCAAATAGTGTGATCGAATGCAAATTGAAATTAAAACAATTTGAGGTAGGTACATTTTGTAACTGTAAGGTATACAAATACGAATAAAAAACCAAAAATAAACTTAAGAATAAGCATGCAAAGGGAGATGTGTGAGTGTGTGTGTTATGTGTATGTAGTTTTGTAAGTTTTTGTGTAGGTAGTTTTATAAAAAGCGTATAGATAATTTTATATAATCCAAAAGAAAATGGCGAGCATTATTTATGCTGTTTTTAAACTTAAGCTATTATTATAAGCAGTGATGGCTCAGTGGCATTGGCTTTGGACTGCCGCGCAGCAGTTCCATGGTTCGAATATCGCCGCTGACTTGAGCTTCACTGCATTTTAGAAGGGCATTTAGTGAATGCCCGCCTAGCTAGCAACCACTCTCAAAATCTGTCGCAAAGCACGTAACGGCAGCTGTCCTTGAGAGCCAGTAATTCTAGATTCAGCCTGTTAACACCTTCGACCACATCATCACTAACCATCAGGTGAGATTGTGGTCAAAGGCCTATCAGCAATAATAAAAAAAACACCTATGTCAGTGTACTATGCATATGCACATTCAATTATGAGACACTCCATTACTGTTGGGTTAATGCTATAAAAATTACAATAGTTCATCCAATGACAAAAAGGGTCGAATAGGCAGGCTTGGCCCTCTACTACAGGTCCTACGGCGGATACGTCTGGACTGGATTATTTTACGGTGCGTGCCGCATCAGAAGACGTCAAAATTATGCGATAGAAAGAGACGCTTTGAAGGTGAATATTAATATTAGGTACTCCATTCTTTGCGAGCTGAAGTGCACTTTATTGCTTTGTAAACAGAGTCACTTATTTATTGGAATGGCTTTGCAGAGTGTTTATTATGGACTTTGTTAATCCATAGAACGGACTGAAAAAGCTTAGCCCTACGAGAGAGCACTTTAAGACAGTCAGTTAAGACGAAATAAATACAGTTTTTTTTTCATAAACAATAGTTTGTTAGAAATTTATGAAGATAGAGTAATAAAAGAAAGCAGGAAACAGTTTATCGTACAATCTGCATTATTATGAAATACGAATTATAATATATGAATAAATTTTAGCCGTCAAAAAAACAAAATTGCTTAAGGATAAGAACAAGGCCGTTATTCAAACTTGCTGATCTATCAACAAAAAACTTGACCATCATAAAATATAGTTTGTTCAAACTAAACTTAAAAACTTGTTTGGCAAGAATCGGTTCTACACTTTAAAAGGATATATTATATCAGTAGGTATAGGTTGTCATATATTTTTTCTTATAGCACGTGCAAATGAAATAACTTTAAGTTATGTAATAATAGTAATAGTTTATTCAAAGAATTTGCACATACAATATTTCTTCTGAATAGAATATAAGTAATATTACATACATTTATATCGCATGGCTAGAAAATTTGTACATTTTAATCTAGAGTTTCTGCTGCTGAACTAGGCTCATCACCTGTATTTCAGCATACAGCGCTCCTAACCTCACATCGGACTGCTACTAGCCTCTACTTTATTATTTTAAATTAATATGAATATGAAATAAAACTTATACAAGCGATTTTTTAAACTATTTGGTAAGACCGTGCCTCTCTTTGTATAAATGAATTTATGAGTGTGTGAGTGTGAGAGGGTGTGTGCGCCTATCCTTTATGTGTTATGTTTATGTGAGGCAATCTAACATATATGTATTTGTGGTAATTAAATTAATATTTTTAGAATTTATCTTCATAATTACATCAATATTCAATACGTTCATTTTGTGTTATGTTGTGGTTGTAGTACCTTTGTATATAAACAAATTGGCGGTATCACTTGTACATTATAGTAAAAATGTAAATTTTTTGCATCTGTTTACACTTCAAAATCCTAACATATAATATTCTGATAGGAATTTCTTGATTATGGATGTGTCTTTGAGCTTGCAGCTTCTTCAATTATTCAAAGAACATAGGTCTAAGCTGAAAAGGATATCATCCCCAACAGATTCAATTTCTTTACTGTAACAATTACATGATGTACTTACCATATAATATTCTGATAGGAATTTCTTGATTATGGATGTGTCTTTGAGCTTGCAGTTTCTTCAATTATTCAAAGAACATAGGTCTAAGCTGAAATGCTTTATGTTTTATGTAAGTAATAAAAACTGTGTTAAAACGTTGTCTTTGATCACATACTTTGTATTTTAATCTTTTTTGTAACATTTGTGGCTCAAAATGTAAACCACTGTGTTGTTTTGAGATTACTTTCATAATAAAAAGTTGACGCACGGTTAGCACGTCACAAGAAGCGTAAAGCAATGAGGTAGGGTATAAATATGGCTTACCCGTAGCGACCTTCAAAACGGCTCTTTGGCCCACCTCAACCATATGCATATATATTTAACAAATTTTTGGAGTACAAAATTGTATGCCCAAGGCGGGAATTGAACCCGCGTCCTCCGATATCGCGTCGGATGCCTATACCCCTCGGCATGTATATATGCATATATGTTTTGGGAGCTCCTCCCCACGATGAAATACATTAAGACAATAGTGACTGATAAAGACTTAAGTATATTAATTTAATTAAAACTGGATTGGCAATATATTACTGTATTAAGGTAAATGTCTTCAAAACGTTTTCCTTACAAAAGTTATTTCGTCATATTTTACATACCTACCAATTGTTTTTTTTATGCGTGATAGGTTAACCTTTGACCACTATCTCACCTGATGGTAAGTGATGATGTGGTCGAAGATGTTGTTCAGGCTAACCTAGAAGTACTGGCTCTCAAGGACAGCTGCCAGAACACACCGTTAGGTGCTTGGCGACAGATTTTCTAGCTAGCTAGGCGGGCATTTGGAAAATGCCCTACCACCACACTGAGAAAACCGTCTTAAAGGCTTAAATCAAATTTGACCTTTTACCGTTGAATTGTAACTACGTAAGATGAATTCACAATTCTTAAGATGATTTTCACCAATCAATAAAAATGTACCATGTTTTATAATAAACACAACCGTCAAAAACGCCTTCCGTAAAGTATTTTCAGAATTGCAACTTGTTATACGATAATAATTGCAGTATTGACCATAAAATATACCTTACTTTTACGGCGGTTTATATACGGTGATTATCACTATAACGTACGACTTAATCAGCCTTATCAAAAGTCAATATTTAAGTAAGACCACAAAATACACCTTAAATGAAGACGAAAAGAAACATTCGCCTTCACTGACCTCGTTTAACGCCTTCTAGTTGGAAGGCGTTTTTGTACGTATTTACGTTTGGTCGGTTTTTCGCCTTATACCATATAAATTGGCCGTCATTAGGGCGCTTTTGACTTTAGATTTTTCTCAGTGCATGCTTTAACGACTGCCATCCTAAGATAACAACCGGGACCGACGGCTTAACGTGCCTTCCGAAGCACGGAAACGCTCAGTAGTAATGTCACTAGCGGTCACCCATCCAACTCATGACCGCGCGCGACGTTACTTACACAGTAGACTTTGCTGATCGATTGAGAACAGCTAAGCAAACTTCGCTACGAGCGCTTCAAAATCTGTCAGTAGGTCATCTGTATTAAAGATATTAAACTAAAACTTAACTACAGAAGTATCATACTAAGAGTCATCTTAAGAAATATATTCTTTGGAGTATGATTGGCCAAGAAGAAATTTCTTAAAATAATATATCAGTCTACGGTCGAACATATAAAATGGACTACACGTATCAGCTTATAGTTAACTTACCCTTAAATATATAAGTGGTACAAAAAAAAAGCTTCTGCTTGGTAAATGAAAATATGTGAAAAAATTACAGAAATAACGCTACTACGAATCCGAAATATGAAGAGTAAAATGTCATTCCGCATACCGGTTTTGTTACAGATAATTTAAAAACTGGTTAGCGCTCCTACGTCGCAAATTTGAACACTTTTAAGAAGTGGCACAGTAGGTTTTTTTATGCTTGATAGCGTAGCCTTTGACCACTATCTCACCTGATGGTAACTTTTAATGTGGTCCGAGATGTTGGTCATGCTAACTTAAAATTACTGCTCTCAAGGACAGCTGCCGGAACACACCGTTAGGTGTTTGGCGATAAATTTTCTACTTGAGAGTGGTAGCTAGCTAGGCGGGCATTCGCAAAATGCCCTACCACCATGCTAAAACGACTGCCAATCTAAGACGACAACTGGGACCGACGGCTTAACGTGCCCTCCGAAGCACGGAAGCGCTCACTAGTATTGTCACTAGCGGTCACCCATCTAACTCATGA
The DNA here is from genome assembly GCA_963890685.1 of Plagodis pulveraria. NCBI lineage: Eukaryota > Metazoa > Arthropoda > Insecta > Lepidoptera > Geometridae > Plagodis > Plagodis pulveraria. The sequence continues at coordinate 6,800,610 of OY982976.1, read as the reverse complement.
CCGCGGCGGACGTTTCTTAACTTTGTTGATCGGCTAAGAACAGCTAAGCAAACTTCGGTACGAGCGCTTCGAAAAATTAAATTTGAAATTTCGAAAATTAAGTTTTTAAGTGAAATTGATGAGTAATTAAATGAAATTGAATTTTAGCGCCAAAATATTACATACGTCATTAAATGTCAATATTAAGTAAATTTTACTTCATAATAATCTAGTAACTACTTTTTAGTAACGACCCTAAAAACGTGTATTTTTGCATTTGTATAGGGTACAAGTCAATAATGGTCTTTATATTATTTAAAAGATAAGGATTGTGTAGTTTACGTTTTTTATGTACCCCCTTATTAGCCATGAACCCAATCCCGGTCATCTAAAAAAACGTTTATTGTAAAGCTTGTTTATATCCGATTTTTATAATTTAACGTTGTTATTAAGCTAGTATCCTGGGCTATACTGAAAAAAATACATATTACTCTACAATAACGGGAAGTTATTCAAATCATGAAATGAAATTGAAAGGGTATAAAAAAAGTGTTTGAGAATGTTATGCTATCGCCAAAACTTAGGACGTTCTGATTTAAACTATGAATCGCGTTTATCAAAATTTGATGTACAAAAGTTAGGAACTCGTCGTAAATATTTCGATTATCGATCTATATAAAATAATACATTCCATGTTTGACACACCTGGTCTTCTCTCACTAATTAATTTTAATACAAAATATAGCGTGCGAAGATCTAACCGTACCAATCTCTTTTCACTACATGTCTATCACAACAATGTTTCTATTTATAATCCCCTAGTTCGAATGGCTCGTCAGTATAACGAGATCGCTGAAGATAAGTTATTATTGACATATTCTCCCCGAAATTAACACTTTATACTACAATCCTAAAAGATATCCTCTATACTAAACACCAGATGCAGACTGGACTTAACGTCCAGTTGTTCCACGCTCTGAGTTATGTACTCAGAGTTTACATCTTTCCAATTGCTATTGATCATAATGCAAACCTCCTCTTAAGGTTCAACTGGCCGTACAGTTCTCCATACAAACGCAGTAGGGTGATCACTGCCGTATTTGAGATTTTAGGTATAGAATTAAGCATAATATCGATTGAACTCGTCATTATCTAGGTTTGTATCGTAACGAAATTTTAAAAAGATAATTCTTTGAAAGTTATGAGCCTTGAAAACTTTATATGAAAATATTTCGTGGCTCATAACTCTCAACTTCATTATTTTTTTTAAATTTCGTTACGATACAAACCTAGATAATGACGAGTTCAATCGAAATCATGCTTTGTTTTCGACCTAAATCCTCAAATAAGGGAGTGATCACCCTACGACGTTTGTATGGAGAAGTGACCGGCCAGTTCACCCTTAATTAAAGTTTTAAATGTTATTTTTGTTATTGTATGATTTTAAATTCAAGCAGATGTTAAAATGTTTAGTGCACACTTGAAACATTAAATTTATTGTAATAATTAAGTTATTTATAATTTGTTGGGTAAATACAAGAAGAGTATCCTCTTGTTAGTCTAATTGTATTTTAATTTGTCTTATACATATGTACTTGCTTATTTTTTTATGTTCATAATAATATAATACCCTCGAGACCTGTTTGTGTCTGTAAGCCTAAGACTAAATAAGTTTCTATATCGTACACATGTTTTGAGTTGCAATCCAGGTCATATCAATATTATTCAGTGCACCTTCTGGATCAGTCATGTATTTCTTATTGATTGCAATTTGTTTTGTATACTTAATAAACTAAAAAAAAAAGAAAGCTTTCACCGAATACATTTTGCACTGCGAACGCTAACTGATGGAAACTCGCTAAATAATCTCATAATCACTTCTTTTAAACTTAGGGGCCTTCAAGAAGAGAGCATATTTCCTCCTCAAAGGCCGGCAACGCATCCTCGATACCTCTGGTGTTGCGGATGTTCGTGCGCGACGGTGATCACTTACCACCAGGTGAGCCGCGTGCACGTTTGCCCTCCTATCCCAAAAAAAAAACTACTAAACTTAGAAAGCTGAAATAATTCAAGTGTATAGATTACATGTAAATTATCATATAAAAAGAAGAGCCAAAGTTGTAGGTGACATTGTTTTTGAGAAGAAAAAAATGTTCCTAAATATATTTTTCTTGCTTAAATTCTTAAACATCGCGTTGTAATTATCTCGTTAGTAATTTAAAATAATTAATTTACAATTTTTACTTTAAAATTTTCCTTATTATCTGTAATTATTCATCCAATAGCAAACATATTTCTTATTTTTTTATTTTTCTGTTATCTTACTTAAATAATTACAATATTTACACCTTAAGGCTAGGCTCTACTTAGTCTTTTCCATAAAAACGTAGTTACGTCATATTTGAAAAACCCTGTAATCAAACTCGTTGGAATTTTCATGCATATCCTTGAGCCTAACACCTATGCTTCTACGAGTAGTTTGCCAGTTTTTCGTTACAATTACCTTGAAAATATTTTCCTTCCTTATGGGTGAACTGGCCGGCCCGTTTTCCATACAAACGCCGTAGGGTGATCACTCCCTTATTTGAGGATTTACGTCCAAAATATAACATTATACCGATTGATCTCGTCATTATCTAGGCTTGTATGATGCCGAAATGTTAATAAAATAATTATTTTGAAAATTATGAGCCTCGAAACATTTTCATATAAAGTTTTCGGAGCTCATAACTTACAACTTAATTATCTTTTTAAAAATTTGGCATCATACAAGCCTAGATAATGACGATATCAATCGGTATTATGCTTAAAGCTGGACTTAAAATCTCAAATTAGGGAGTGATCACCCTACGACGTTTGTATGGAGAAGTGACCGGCCAGTTCAACCTTAAGGCTCCGGGGCAGGCACAACATTTCAACAAGTTTAAACAATTGGTAGGTATAATGTATATAGTTTTGTAACGTACCTAATTGGTTTCTACATCCGATATTGTAATCTTCTAGCTTTATTTGTAGGTAAACTATATATAAACCACAAGACACGTTTACTTCTTCGACATAGAAAACAGCTACTTGATTACAATCTACCAAAAATTTAGACCCAGTAGCATCAAGGGTAACCAGTAAAAGAAAACTATATAAAGTGTCAAACAAACTGTATTAACTTGATAACCATAATTCATTCAAAAATTATCTAGTTAAACTAAATGTCTTCTTTCACGTCTAATACTTTATTTTAAAATAATTGAAATCTATTAACCGTTGTTTTACTGCCCCCGAATTCCCTCACATTAGGTATAAAGTTTGAGAACCGTTAATAGAAGTGATGACGTAAGCTTGTGTCCCGGTCACGTTACATCCGGTCTCAAAGTGTAAGTGTAATACCTGGCGTTGTATATTATAGTATCATGTCTCAAACTAAGAAAAAATTTCATCGCCCACTTTGACAGCTATCAAAATAACATCTCCATCCATGTCAGTTGGCTACCATAAACAAATGATTATTAATGCATGACACAAGCCGGTCCAAGCCTTCCCTAAAGACATAAGATTTTTTCGCTACCCTCAAAAGCCTACGAAGTGTAGGAGTGAAAGGTCCTAAGCAAGCAAGTCCTAAGATTTCTCATAACATCAAGTTACTAGATGAAGAAGTGGTTTTGCGAAAAACTATAACAACATTTGTTTACTTTTAAAGTTCTGACGTCGCAAGTATCGATAAAGACGATAGTACGTGTCTGACCTGTAGCCCAAGCACAAACATTTCGATAGTCCGTAACGTTATCGTATCGAGTTCACCGCCCGTTTACGCAGGAGGCAATGGTTGACAGTACGCCGCATCGTTTGCTGGCTAACGTGGACTCGATAGGATTACAAAAGTGACGTCATCCAGCGTAAATCACAACAATCATACCTTTTTTCTAAGACCTAACAACTCATTCGAAAAGAGGTTTTAAGTCTTATTTTGCCTATAAAAGTTCCTCTCACTGAGCAAGTAATATTAAGAGTTGGCACGGACCTTGTTGCTTTGAAACTCAGATTTGAAGTTATTTTATACCAACCATTACAAATGAAAACTATATTTCCAACACAATAATAGTGACATTTGTGAGTGTTGTACTACTGATTCCCTAAAATCGATTAGTTACAATGAAATCGATTCCATTATAATCGATATAGGAAACAATGGTAAGAAGGTTAGGTTTATAAAATATATGTTAAGGAAATATAAAATTAAACAAATATTTCACACAGATTTATTAATTTATTCAAAATCATCAAAATATTTTATCGTGCGATATATCTTCGCTAGTATCGAAATCCGTATTATTGGGGTATGTATACATAGTTCCAAAGTAATTTGTGTACTAGAACATCTTTACAATACATATTTTTCATTGTACATAACAGTTTTCAATATATAATACTTATTTTCTAACTGTCGTATATGTAAAAGTAAAAGATACTGCACGTAAGTTGCACTAGTAAACTTGTCATCAACTGTTAACAATTATTATTATTTGTAGTTCAATCATAAAATGTAGTATTTCTGACGCACTTTTTTTAATTATGTATAGACTGTTGACTTTTAAAAACTTTTTTGGTGTAGTTGAATTATTTAGATATTTCATTTAATCTTGCAGCTGATCTATTTCATTTGTATTGCAAGAAGCTTCTTCTGCACTGATTTGTTTTATTTATTGATTCAATTAATATTTTTCTGCGTAACATATACATATCTGAAATTACAAAAATAGTTTATTTAACTGCACTCGAAAGTTGGTTAACTTTAAAAGCAAACAATGTAGAGTATAGTATTATAAGTATTTAAATAATTGGGATTGTATGTTGATACACATGTTGATTTTTATATAGTATTGAGGTGACATAGTACCTTTAATTCCATGCCATAGCTCTATCGATTCAGCATTTACTTTGAAAGTATATAAGCGACGGAGTTTTGTTTAAATGAACTGAAAACAAAACAACTCAGATTATTATCACAAGCATAGATATGACGTTATTTACGCTATTTATTATTAATTGTATAATATTTAGGTCGATTTACATATGTTAGATAATAAATATTGCTCTAGCCGTTCAGTTAGCAAGTACTGTGCCAGTTATGTAGAGAAAAATTGATAATACCTGGTGTTTCAAAATGCTTTTGAGCTAAAGATGTAAATAACAGTCCCTAAAATACACATGTTAAGTTTCGTGGCATAATAAAACATTCCGCGTGATGGTTTATGATCACCAGCATCGAATATGATATTTCCTAACTTATTGACACTATGAAAAAGTATATGTACCCATACCACTGACATTATAAAAAATCGATACTACAAAGGTATCGATACTTTCCTTGAGCAACACTAAACTTACTTTACGTTACGTAAATATTTGTAATTTATATACAAATATATGTAAGTACAGCAATTCGCATGATAACACATACCTACTTAAATTACAATAAAAACCAAGCGATCATTAGCTCTGAAACAATAATGTAATTTCAATGACATATTTTCATCAACTCACCGGTTCTGGATCTCATGAAAATCTATTGTTTAAACATTTTTATTTGTGTTTCGACACCACAGACTTCGCATTTTCTTTGCGATTTCCGTATTGTATTGATGTTCACTATGAAATATTAAAATTTTTGAATAAAATGTATTTGAGGTGATATATTTACTAAGTGCCATGACATACATTATGACATAGAGAAATGTAATATACCGGAAACAATATGATTAGTCTATAGCCATGACAGTCCAGTTGAGTTGTCAAGGTGACAATGACTCGCATCGTATTTGGTAATTTTGGACAGAAATCGGTACACCTGCAATACTTTACCTTATTTTAAGGTTGGTGACGCTGGACTGGTTCCTCTATGATTGATATTCGTCAAATTTAGCTTTTTATTTGGTGAAAACCAAACATATTTTTTTCCGGTATGTTACTTTTCTCTATGTGTTACTTGCTCAGTGAACCAAATTTTATGGTAACATCATTAGAGGTATTAAAATAAAAGATTATATATAAATTATGAGCTATAAATTCTCAAGCCAAGAATCTACGCCACTGATAATTTACTATATGAATTACAAACAGCTACTATTACACCTTTAAACAGAGGGAGGAGTTTCAAGAAACCCTGAAGGGCCGCCGGCCGGCGTGAAGTATATTTTGCGCTTAATTGTATGGTGTTTCAGCAGAAAAATAGGCTATTGAGTTCAAGCAGTGCATTCTATGAGTTCTAATTGTTCACTAAAGGTGATTCCCGACAGAACTTTCGTCTCCAGCGGTATTTTACCGCCTGTTCTGGGAAAGAAGAATGCTGTGAAAACCTGGAGTGCGTACTAATGTACCTACAACAGTTTTGCAAAGACAAACCACGTAGCATTTCATGAATGCGCCGTTACTACAAATCGGGAGTGCTGTGACTTGTAACCGTCTAGGCTTAGTGTTGTTTTAAGTTCATATTAATTTTAGGATAATTAAAGCGTTTATTTTGTATTAGTCAGCTTATGGTTGGTTATTACATTACCAAAAATAAAGAAATTACTTAACTGTTGGTGTAGTTTTGTCTTTTTATTCATCTACTTTCCTTATTTTTAAGGAATAGTGTGGCAAACGAGCATGATATCGAACTTACCTAGCCTATAAGATCAGAGGGGGAAGAAAAATGCTTCTCACGGCCCTGCTATGAGTTCGCCACCCAATAGTCTTTTATGCGCCACCAATAGAAGCACACTCTGATCCATCTCATCATCACTGTTGTATGCTCAATGCGTGGCAACATCCCACTCACACCGACCTTAGTAGTGGCATGCTGCCACGAATTTTGTCTTGGTCGCGTTTCACAACATCCAACGAGATATCCTATTATCCCTAACCCACGAACTGTTCGGTATATAGGTACCAATAAATGAAACGCACAATTGCACTTCGTTTATTTTTATTAAGAACCCAAAGTCCAATAACACAGCTTCTACGTTTCACATTAAAATCTTCTTCTTCGTAGTGGTTAGAATGTTGGCGTGAGCATGGTCATCACCTCAGAGTTCGTAGGTAGTTAGTCTGACAATCCGTTGGTATTCCTTTCGTGTCGCTGCCTGTGTTCTTCTGGTGCATTTGTTGACAGCTTTGGTTGATCTTGAAATCTTGAATGGATAGGTGATCTTCTTTGAGCCTTATTGTTTTCAATTTGACCATGCACAATGAAGAATTTCATAGCAACATTATTGCGCCGCAAGACATATCCAACGAGCGAAATTGGTGTAAATGTGGGCTGGAACGGTGGAATATGGACGCTGTTTGATGCAGAGTTTTGGAAAATGTCCTGAATTGGGTTCATCGTATATTAGCATCACTACCCCCCAGTGCCATAAATTAATAAATACCTACTTTGCGCCTGGTAAACGACATGGTACAATACTACTTCTAATCTTGCTGCAATGTTTGTAACTCTTTTCATAGGTAAATTATGAATGAACAAACACAATAATAACATGAATTTTCGAAGTTTTACCACAATTGAATACGTTACGTCAGCCATCTGACTGAAAATTTCTCAGTGACATGACATTCGTAGATTTTTGACAGATCCTCGATAGCCAGCCTTCGAGCTTACGTTAGAATTAGGTTCGTGCTCGCGATTTCATACAAAACTTTTTACGTGACAAATCATTCTCGTTAAAATCTCGACACGTTAGTTGTCAAAACCTTTTTTTCTGTCAAAATTTAGTTCCTTTTACGCACTGTAGCCCAAGCACAAACATTTCGATAGTCCGTAACGTTATCGTATCGAGTTCACCGCCCGTTTACGCAGGAGGCAATGGTTGACAGTACGCCGCATCGTTTGCTGGCTAACGTGAACTCGATAGGATTACAAAAGTGACGTCATCCAGCGTAAATCACAACAATCATACCTTTTTTCTAAGACCTAACAACTCATTCGAAAAGAGGTTTTGAGTCTTATTTTGCCCATAAAAGTTCCTCTCACTGAGCAAGTAATATTAAGAGTTGGCACGGACCTTGTTGCTTTAAAACTCAGATTTGAAGTTATTTTATACCAACCATTACAAATGAAAACTATATTTCCAACACAATAATAGTGACATTTGTGAGTGTTGTACTACTGATTCCCTAAAATCGATTAGTTACAATGAAATCGATTTCATTATAATCGATATAGGAAAAAATGGTAAGAAGGTTAGGTTTATAAAATATATGTTAAGGAAATATAAAATAAAACAAATATTTCACACAGATTTATTAATTTATTCAAAATCATCAAAATATTTTATCGTGCGATATATCTTCGCTAGTATCGAAAATCGTATTATTGCGGTATGTATACATAGTTCCAAAGTAATTTGTATACTAGAACATCTTTACCATACATATTTTTCATTGTACATAACAGTTTTCAATATATAATACTTATTTTCTAACTGTCGTATATGTAAAAGTAAAAAATACTGCACGTAAGTTGCACTAGTAAACTTGTCATCAACTGTTAACAATTATTATTATTTGTAGTTCAATCATAAAATGTAGTATTTCTGACGCACCTTTTTTAATTATATATAGACTGTTGACTTTTAAAAACTTTTTTGGTGTAGGTAGTTGAATTATTTAGATATTTAATTTAATCTTGCAGCTGATCTATTTCATTTGTATTGCAAGAAGCTTCCTCTGCACTGATTTGTTTTATTTATCGATTCAATTAATATTTTTCTGCGTAACATATGCATATCTGAAATCACAAAAATAGTTTATTTAACTGCACTCGAAAGTTGGTTAATTTTAAAATCTAACAATGTATAGTATTATAAGTATTTAAATAATTGGGATTGTATGTTGATACACATGTTGATTTTTATATAGTATTGAGGTGACATAGTACCTTAAATTCCATGCCATAGCTCTATCGATTCAGCATTTACTTTGAAAGTATATAAGCGACGGAGTTTTGTTTAAATGAACTGAAAAAAAAACAACTCAGATTATTATCACAAGCATAGATATGACGTTATTTACGCTATTTATTATTAATTGTATAATATTTAAGTCGATTTTCATATGTTAGATAATAAATATTGCTCTAGCCGTTCAGTTAGCAAGTACTGTGCCAGTTATATAGAGAAAAATTGATAAAACCTGGTGTTTCAAAATGCTTTTGAGCTAAAGATGTAAATAACAGTCCCTAAAATACACATGTTAAGTTTCGTGGCATAATAAAACATTCCGCGTGATGGTTTATGATCACCAGCTTCGAATATGATATTTCCTAACTTATTGACACTATGCAAAAGTATATGTACCCATACCACTGACATTATAAAAAATCGATACTACAAAGGTATCGATACTTTCCTTGAGCAACACTAAACTTACTTTACGTTACGTAAATATTTGTAATTTATATACAAATATATGTAAGTACAGCAATTCGCATGATAACACATACTTACAATTCGCATGATAACACTACTTAAATTACAATAAAAACCAAGCGATCATTACGCTCTGAAACAATAATGTAATTTCAATGACATATTTTCATCAACTCACCGGTTCTGGATCTCATGGAAATCTATTGTTTAAACATTTTTATTTGTGTTTCGACACCACAGACTTCGCATTTTCTTTGCGATTTCCGTATTGTATTGATGTTCACTATGAAATATTAATTTTTTTGAATAAAATGTATTTGAGGTGATATATTTACTAAGCGCCATGACATACATTATGACATAGAGAAATGTAATATACCGGGAACAATATGATTAGTCTATAGCCATGACAACTGGACAGTTGAGTTGTCAAGGTGACAATGACTCGTATCGTATTTGGTAATTTTGGACAGAAATCGGTACACCTGCAATACTTTACCTTATTTTAAGGTTGGTGTCGCTGGACTGCTTCCTCTTTGATTGATATTCGTCAAATTTAGCTTTTTATTTGGTGAAAACCAAACATATTTTTTTCCGGTATGTTACTTTTCTCTATGCGTTACTTGGTCAGTGAACCAAATTTTATTGTAACATCATTAGAGGTATTAAAATAAAACATTATATATAAATTATGAGCTATAAATTCTCAAGCCAAGAATCTACGCCACTGATAATTTACTATATGAATTACAAACAGCTACTATTACACCTTTAAACAGAGGGAGGAGTTTCAAGAAACCCTGAAGGGCCGCCAGCCGGCGCATTTTGCGCTAAATTTTATGGTGTTTCAGCAGAAAAATAGGCTATTGAGTTCAAGCAGTGCTTTTATAAGTTCTAATTGTTCACTAAAGGTGATTCCCGACAGAACTTTCGTCTCAAGCGGTATTTTACCGTCTGTTCTGGGAAAGAAGAATGCTGTGAAAACCTGGAGTGCGTAGTAATGTACCTACCTAACAGTTTTGCAAAGACAAACCACGTAGCATTTCATGAATGCGCCGTTACTACAAATCGAGAGTGCTGTGACTTGTAACCGTCTAGGCTTAGTGTTGTTTTAAGTTCATATTAATTTTAGGATAATTAAAGCGTTTATTTTGTATTAGTCAGCTTATGGTTGGTTTTTTTTTTGGATTATGATTGTGTCTGTTATTACATTACCAAAAATAAAGAAATTACTTAACTGTTGGTGTAGTTTTGTCTTTTTATTCATCTACTTTCCTTTATTTTTAAGGAATAGTGTGGCAAACGAGCATGATATCGAACTTACCTAGCCTATAAGATCAGAGGGGGAAGAAAAATGCTTCTCACGGCCCTGCTATGAGTTCGCCACCCAATAGTCTTTTATGCGCCACCAATAGAAGCACACACTGATCCATCTCATCATCACTGTTGTATGCGCAATGCGTGGCAACATCCCACTCACACCGACCTTGGTAGTGGCATGCTGCCACGAATTTTGTCTTAGTCGCGTTTCACAACATCCAACGAGATATCCTATTATCCCTAACCCATGAACTGTTCGGTATATAGGTACCAATAAATGAAACGCACAATTGCACTTCGTTTATTTTTATTAAGAACCAAAAGTCCAATAACACAGCTTCTACGTTTCACATTAAAATCTTCTTCTTCGTAGTGGTTAGAATGATGGCGTGAGCATGGTCATCACCTCAGAGTTCGTAGGTAGTTAGTCTGACAATCCGTTGGTATTCCTTTCGTGTCGCTGCCTGTGTTCTTCTGGTGCATTTGTTGACAGCTTTGGTTGATCTTGAAATCTTGAATGCATAGGTGATCTTCTTTGAGCCTTATTGTTTTCAATTTGACCATGCACAATGAAGAATTTCATAGCAACATTATTGCGCCGCAAGACATATCCAACGAGCGAAATTGGTGTAAATGTGGGCCGGAACGGTGGAATATGGACGCTGTTTGATGCAGAGTTTTGGAAAATATCCTGAATTTGGTTCATCGTACATTAGCATCACTTCCCTCCAGTGCCATAAATTAATAAATACCTTCTTTGCGCCTGGTAAACGACATGGTACAATACTAGGTACTTCTAATCTTGCTGCCATGTTTGTAACTCTTTTCATAGGTAAATTATGAATGAACAAACACAATAATAACATGAATTTTCGAAGTTTTACCACAATTTAATACGTTACGTCAGCCATCTGACTGAAAATTTCTCAGTGACATGACATTCGTAGATTTTTGACAGATCCTCGATAGCCAGCCTTCGAGCTTACGTTAGAATTAGGTTCGTGCTCGCGATTTCATACAAAACTTTTTACGTGACAAAACATTCACGCTAAAATCTCGACACGTTAGTTGTCAAAACCTTATTTTCTGTCAAAATTTAGTTCCTTTTACGCACTGTAGAGGCGCTGATCAAATCCTATACAAAATGGTGACATTTCGATACGTTTACGAAACGGTTACGATTTCGCAAGTTATTCGTGCTTGGGCTACTGTAGAGGCGCTGATCAAATCCTATACAAAATGGTGACATTTCGATACGTTTACGAAACGGTTACGATTTCGCAAGTTATTCGTGCTTGGGCTACTGGGCCTCAATTCTCTTAGCTATTGACCAAACGCCACGCTACTGCGATGCTTCTGCGATCGAACTGCTGTTAATGTCAAATTCGGTAGTCTACTAATTCTAGCTACTAATCGCAGTTGTATAGCAATCGCGTCGCTATCGTATGGCTTGCAAATTTTGTTACTGAAATAATAATGAAAACTTATATCAATCACGCATCATCCAAAACATCAAAACAGTAGTTTTCTAGCAAACAATACATTAACTAAATAATTTTAAATCATTATGCTAATTTTCTATCTTAAATCCTCCAAAATATTTTATGCCACTGTAGCAACGCAATCGCAACAAAATAGCTTACAGCATACCAAATATGTCAAAAACTATTGATAGCAAGCCATTGACTCGCGATCGAACCTAAATAGCGGGCAGACTACGGATACTGTCGAAAACTGCAATTTTCATGCAATTAAGTTGCGTTAACGCCGTTCAATAGCTAAGAGAATCGGGCCTCTGTAGGTTCAACATGACTACTCAGGTACATATTTGATACAACCTAGCTGACTCCGCACTTTAGGTACAAATCTTCAAGTATATCGGCGTTCCCGTCCGGGTGGGATTATTGTACGTCCGTGCCGCGTCAGAAGAGATCAGAGCTATGCGATAGAAGAAGAGACACCTTGTAGGTGAATATAAATATTAGGTTTTGAAGCAGTGATGGCTCAGTGGCATTGCTATGGACTTCGAATCCCGCCGCGGGCTTGAGCTTCACCGCATGGTGGAAGGGCATTTTGTGAATGCCCGCCTGGCTAGCGACCACCCTCAAGTAGAAAATCTCAAGTCAAAAAAAAAAAACTGAACTGAAGTGCACGTAGTAAAAGTTGCTTATTTATTGGAATGGCTTTGTGAAGTTCACCTTATGGTCCTTATTATTATGTGATTGAGGTAAGATATATTTTTCGCAATAATCTAGTCCTAGGATTTCGTTATTATTACACAGAGTAATAAAATCGTGGATATTTATCATTATTTTCATCCTGACGTTTCAAGCACTTTGCAGTGATCGTGGTCACGGTGTGGCTAATCAGTTTTATTTGGCACTTGTATTAGTAGGAAATTGTTTTGTAATGTCATCAAAAACTTTATTTTTATCATCAAGTTCTCTATTCTCGCAATATTCGTTCATTGTGTCCAGCGGTCTAACAGATTTGTGTCGGCCATGGGATTTACCTTTAATATAAAAATTTGGTTACTTACTGAGTTCAATAGCCTTGCGTTACCTTTCTTGGCATAAACCGGGCCTCTCTGGCGAGGGTTTGTGAATTATTGTCGAACCGAATGTAGTGACTTGTCCTGAGCATGTTCACAAATCGTAGACTTAATCGAGCATCCGTTTTTGATATCAGCGATGACTGTACAATTTTACCCGGATACCAATACTTCTCTTTGTTTGGCCGATGTATAATATTCACAATCAAGCTTGTAAGCACTTGCATCTTGTAGGGTAATATTGCATTTGGCAAGTCTTAACAATTGGCTGATCTTCTTCTGATCATGTGTGACTTGCAGTAAGTTTTTATTGATCCACATCTTATGATATCACCAATTTCGTTGGTGACACCCTTGATGAAGGTAAGATGGCAGGTTGTCCTTCAACTGTGGAAGGCTTGGGCGGTTATTTCTTCAAAATTGCATTATTTCGTTGATCACTGTGGACTTTTAAAAACTGATATTTTATGACATTCACATATTTTTCATTTAACAGATGAATAGCACATCTCTTATATGTAGTAGTAAAGTTTTACTTCATGCATTTTTCTTGTTAACAGAATGCGGGATCGTCACATTGGAAGAGGCCCAAGTTCTCATCATCGGGGGGAAGACAGCGCTACGAGGAGAGGTGCCATGGTATGCTGGAATCTACAAAAAGACTACAAAGCCTTACAAGCATATCTGTGGAGGCTCACTGATAAGCGATCGTATTATTATATCAGGTAAATAGAAGGGAAAAGAGCTTAAAACCAGAATAGCAATCCAATCCGCCAAGAAACAGATGTACCTTAGCAAAAAACTGTACTCTGATGTTTATGTATGTTTCGATTACACATTTTATTAAATAAATATAATGGCAGCAGTGGATGGGATATTCTACTCATTGATGATAACGAAGTTGTTAAATTGTTTAAGTGCTTGTTTTTGTTGGAATTCACTCTGGTCTTCCTGTTGCGTCAATATATTTCTGTCTAACAGAGGGATCACTCGGAAAGCTGCAAATTAGATATTGGAATGAGATGACATTTGGTGACTAACAATTTATCGATAATACTTGTCGACAAAAATATGAGGAATCACTATATGCCAGATTGCACTGACTTTCTTCATCGGCGTAATACAAAACATTTTGAACAAATTTTTACGCTTGATGTTGATAGGATAGTTCTCCTTTCTTTAAATTTGCGACATCGCTACTTAATCTAGTTATAACAGCACACCGCGGCATTTTCAATAAATTTGATGGGAGCTGCATACAGTGACGTAAATACTCCTGTTGAGGAGTATGCTTGGCACGCGTGCCACGCCCCCATCACCTTTCTATTTTTTTCTCTTTTCTGTGACAGATTGCATTAGAACTATCAAATGCTTGAAGGAGCAAAATGCAAAGGCGTGTTGAGAGGTTTTCTTTCGAATAAAAAAATAAGCCATAGTTGGTAAAAAATGCATTCCCAAGATTTTCAGTCTACAACGACGTTATGTAGCCTAATAAAGCATATATTGTTTATTAAGGCCTTAAGCCTTATCCAGTTTTTTGGAAAACCATGATTATATTATAATTAATTAATATTTTTAATGCATTTAGGTACTGTTAATACTCATTAATTTATACATTAGTATAATAAAGCATATATGCACAAATTAATCTTATCAACAAAATTGACTTTTAAGAAGGAACAAGCTTTGTTATGCAACGCACATAGACCTTATAAACATTACTTGTTAACATGTTTAATAATATAAGTAACAATAATGATACAGTTTAGGGTGAATTGCTCTTAGCTGTGTTACATTTTTTTTGTCCTCTAACAATACTCAAACCATTGACAATGTGTTAGTCCATTGTTTTTGTTAGAGGCCTTTTTATGTCGTAGGTTTTATTTGTATAACGTACCTTTATTTATTTAATTATTTAAGATACACCAACAATGTGCATATTAAAATAAACATTATATAAATATTTTCTTACATGTTCATAAAATTTAAGTCATGGCCAGGCTTGATATGTACACCACACCTCTTACAGGCTCATACATCATTCGTGAAAAAATTACAGTGAAAGGCTTAAGGCTAGTAAAAAGGTATCAATTATAACTAGGCAGATTCTCATGACACTTACAGTCGCTTTTAATAACTTATTCATGAATTTTTGGTGACTTGACTATTTTTTAGTAAATAAACAATGATAGCAAGCAATGCAGATGATATTTAAAGTAGCCTCGGCTAGTAAGGTCACAAAAACCCGTTTAATAATGTTTTTTTAAAACACCCAATAAAATATTTGAATACAAGAAATACAGGTATTAAAAATTTGCAAAACAGTTTAGTTCAAATTATCTCAATTAAGGACTAAACATTTGACATTAAACGTCTTTGTTAAGAGATCTGATCAGTTTGTCTTTGAAAACCTTGAAAGAATCGTAAATAATATATATATTGTCCAAAGATGCGCTAAATTATTTGTGGTTACGTCACATTCTCAGTGCTGACAAATTGTGACCAAGTTTAGATGAAAACGGATGCTCCGAAAATATTTTGTGTAGGATATATCTTGCATAAAATTATATGGAATACTCAAATTCATATTGGATAGAGTACACGAACTCTCAAAACACGCATTTTTCTTCTGTCTTATGGGTACTGTCTGTCGTATGGTCGGTATGCCTTTATTAACAAAATACTACGAACTATATACAACACTACAGCTGCTACAATAAAAGCATTTAGATCCCTATAAGCCATTGCAGACTCATAGGCAGTCCAAATGCTCTAGCCCACGTCCAGTTGGGAGCGTGCCCAGCATGCTGGCATCATTGTCCCGTTGAATTGCAACTATATGGGGTAACGGTGCCAATGTAGGCAATATTAAGATGTCAGTTGAGATCAATAAGAATTATAAATGGGCTTAGAAAGAGAACATCAGCTATGAAATATTTAGTACATAGTAAAATTATGACAGAGATATCACTTCATGTTTTTAAATGTTTGTTAGAGATAGAGACCAAGAAAAAGATAAATATCTGAAGAAAATGGATACTCATAATTACAACTTAGAAATAAGGAGAAACTGCACGAACCAAAAGTTAAGCTTTTTAAAGTGCGAAAGCAAGTCCCATACAACAAAATAAAAATGTATTATAAACTACCTGAATTACTATCAAAAGTACCATTGCCAGATTTTAAGACAAAAATAAAAATATTTAACCAAAGCCTTTCTACAATTTAAATGAATTTATGAGTATGAAAATCAATGAACCCTCGTTTATCGATATTATTATTTCATTTTTTAATTATTTGTAATCTGTATTGTAAATTTATGAAAGATGTTATTTTATTATTAAGAGACCTGCCATATTATTTTATTATATCTGTTTATTCATTTGTATTTAATTTTATATAATTGCAAATGTGTTATATCAAGAATTTGTGTATAATATTACACAATACATATATTATTATACACATACTAGCTGTACCCGCGACTTCGTACGCGATTGCCGTACCCGCAAACTAATTATTCACATTTGAGCACTGTTTATCTCATATTAAGCAACGTTGTGGTCTGTGGTGAAGCACTCTTAGTAAAGCATAGCTCAGAAAGGAGCTTTTAACTTTGGGTTTGATAACTCCCAGCTTGTCTTTCCAGAAGACAGTAGTTAAGTAACTCAGAGAGTTCCTTCGCGGTTCGCACAATAAATGTTGAAGCAAAGTAGGTACTTTGTGCGTTTCTTTGGAATTTCGATTATAAAACGATATCTTTTTGCCGAGGTTCTCCTTGTTTGGCGGTAGAACAAAAATATAATAGATTGTACACTTCCATTGCGCAGTTTCCAAAATGTATCCGGCAAAAGATAGATAGTTAAAAAAAAGATTGTGGCGAATGTTCCAGATTTAAGTTTTATCTTAGCAAGCTGGCAAATCTAAATAAAGGTGCCGAGATGCCCGTGGGGTGCCGAGCTGCCAATGGGGTGCTGGGCTGCCCGTGGGGTGCCAGGATGCCCGTGGGGTGCCGGGCTGCCCGTGGGGTTCCGAGCTCGCTCATCACTATTCTAACAAAAAATAATAGTTGAAATTGGATTACGCGTTCATAAAGTACAACTAAGTAACATTTTGACTTTCATCCCCTTTCCCGAGGGAACCGTGTTAAATTTCGGGATAAAAAGTATACAATAACGTTCTTCGTGGTATGAACTCAAATCGTGTTAAGTTTCATTGAATTCCATTCAGTAGCCCATGGAGTGCTGGGCTGCCCGTCGGGTGCGGGCTGCCTATGGGGTTCCGGGCTCACTCATCATTATTCTAACGAAAAAGAATAATTGAAATCGGACTACGCTTTAATAAATTACAACTAAGTGTACATTTTGACTTTCATCCCCTTTCCCGAGGGAACCGTGCTGAATTTCGGGATAAAAAGTATACAATAACGTTCTTCGTTGTATGAACTCAAATCGTGTTAAGTTTCATTAAATTTCATTCAGTAGCCCAAGGGGTGCTGGGCTGCCCGTGGGGTGCCGGGCTGCCCATGGGGTTCCGGGCTCACTCATCACTATTCTAACAAAAAAGAATAATTAAAATCGGACTACGCGTTCATAAATTACAACTAAGTAACATTTTGACTTTCATCCCCTTTCCTGAGGGAACCGTGCTGAATTTCGGGATAAAAAGTATACTATAACCTCCTTCTTAGTATGTACTCAAATTGTGTTAAGTTTCATTGAATTCCATTCAGTAGCCCATGGGGTGCTGGGCTGCCCGTGGGGTGCCAGGCTGCCCCTGGGGTTCCGGGCTCACTCATTACTATTCTAACAAAAAAGAATAATTGAAATCGGACTACGCGTTCATTAATTACAACTAAGTAACATTTTAATTTTCATCCCCTTTCCCGAGGGAACCGTGCAGAATTTCGGGATAAAAAGTATACAATAACCTTCTTCGTAGTATGAACTCAAATCGTGTTAAGTTTCATTGAATTCCATTCAGTAGCCCATGGGGTGCTGGGCTGCCCGTGGGGTGCCAGGCAGCCCATGGGGTTCTGGACTCACTCATCACTATTCTAACAAAAAAGAATAATTGAAATCGGACTACGCGTTCATTAATTACAACTAAGTAACATTTTAACTTTCATCCCCTTTCCTGAGGGAACCGTGCTGAATTTCGGGATAAAAAGTATACAATAACCTTCTTCGTAGTATGAACTCAAATCGTGTTTAGTTTCATTGAATTCCATTCAGTAGTTTTGGAGTGATGCGCGGCCGGGATACAGACAGACAGACAGACAAAAATAAAAAAAATACAGTTTTGGCATCAGTATCAGCTACAGAGTGCACTCAACTTTTTTTTTGCAAAATATCTCTTTTGTACAGATTTGGACCTGTTACAGTTTTATTATAAGTATAGATTATTGTACACACCTAGTATAACGTACCATTTTTATAAGGTGAATGAAAAATCTGAATCTGATTCTAATGAGTCTAAAGCCACTAGTCTCAAAAAAGATTGGCGTTCTGGCTAAGGCGAGACAATACTTCACACCGGGGCAGTTGCTTAGGTATTCCTTATCAAACGCAAGCTTTAGTTTTTTTTTATAACAATTTTTATATAACTCATGTTAATGGCATTCATTGCATTACATTTGAAATTGAATTTAAAGTTACTCAAATACAAGCTGGAGACAATGGAAGCTATTGAGAGGAGAGACAAGAGGCTCATTAACGAAGACCACCTAGTAAGAGACTTCAGAGTCTCGAGCATTAGCAAAGTAGCTTGTTTATCGGTTTTTTTATCGAATACATTTCGGCACATACGTGCCAAGGAACTGCATGATTTGATTTCGCCATGCCCATTCTATATTCGGACAGCCAGGGATATTCAGTGCACCACCGCTATATGGTGGATATTCCATAAACCGCAACGAAGCGATTTGCTTCTTTGTTCATCACACAAACCGCCAGAGAATGGAATATCCTGCCTGGGTCTGTATTTCCAGTTAACTTCAATCAAGTTACCTTCAATTTGAAGCAGGGATGGCTCTGTGGCATTGACTATGGACTGCCGCGCAGCAGGTCCATGGTTCGAATCCCGCCCAGAGCTTGAGCTTCACCGCATGGTGGAAGGGCATTTTGCGAATGCCCGCCTGGCTAGCGACCACCCTCAAGTAGAAAATCTGTCGCCAATCACCTAACGGTGTGTTCCGGCAGCAGTCCTTGAGAGCCAGTGAAATAACAGGCAAAATGAGACTTAACAGGTATGTCTCAAGGTGATGGGCGCAGTGCAGTTCTCGTCACTTGTGATGAAATGCATCTGTTATAGGCAGAGGATACCGCTTAACATCAGGTGGGACTCGCGCTTGTTCCATCACAATAACATAAAACAGGGGATTTTTCAAAAAGCGGGTGAATAGGTATCTGGGTAAGCGCACTCCGTCAATCGTATCATACCTTAAAATCAGGATGAAATAGTGGTCAAGTGCTACTTGGTTCGGTATAAAAAAAAGTTCCTAAGTTTGTAATTTTGATGATAATTAAGAATTGTGATAGCTGTGTTACCTATTATTTTGAAACCACGGAATTAGTAACTATTTTGCTTCTACTTATATAGCAAAAAATTAATAAGTTTGTGGCTTCTAACTTAATTTGTTTTCGTTAAAGGGTTTACGAAACTGTTTGATTTTGTGATTTCTTACGTTTATTTGATGTTGTAAACGACCTTGTAGTAGATGCACCATCGTGATTTAACTTGGAGGCTGAGTTTTTTAGTAATTCTTGAGCCAGCCTTAGGTTGTCCAAGTAACCACGCTTATCGATGTTCGGTAGTACGCAGACCACGTTCTGTATGCTCACCACGAAATTATTGAGTTCAGTTACCGATGCTTCAGTCGTTTTTTCAGATCTTCTATAGCTCAATCGATGGCTGAAGCTTTAATAAAATGCACTGTGTTATTTAAAAGTTATTGTAAGACAAAAATTCAAAACGTTTAAGTACAAAAAGCAATCAAGATAGATATTTTTTTTTTTTTTTTTTTTTTTTTTTATGTGGTTTATTAGTTTTTCCACAGACTCCAGGGTCCGTGCCATTTTTTAGGTTAACTTAGAAATTTATTAATTAATTACATTACTATGGGGAGCATTACATATTTAGCGGGGAACACAGTTATTAGGGATGCTAATCTTACATAACTAAAGATAGATATTAGTGAATGTTTTAGTTACTCACGAAGATAGATATTAGTGAATGTTTTAGTTACTCACGAAGATAGATATTAGTGAATGTTTTAGTTACTCACGAATACTATTTTGCACGTATTATTTTCTCGTTAAGGAAGATCCACATTAACAGACGTGTTTGGTTTTGTTGGATGCCGCGTCTATTGAGATAACAGTGGAGCATTTTTTTTATTCAATTGTTTTAACTAGCTAACCGAATAATATTTTATTTCTGTAATTAATAACAAATAATAATAACAAATAAATTTATTTCATCCTTATTGTGATACATTTATGATGAGTCTCTGACTCTTAAACTAGGCTGGTGGCCTGTATTTCAAGAGCCAGGTCCTTCCTGGCTTTAGTGGATCTGTGACACATCTATATATATATATATATTTATATTTTTTCTTATATACTATTTAGTAACAATTAAACATTGAAGCAATACATTAAACAGATACTATAGATAGGAAAAATTCTTATGCTATTCTATTGACCCATATGTTATTTAAAAAAAGTCCATCATTTATCTTAGCGTTGTAACATAAACACGTTTACCAAAGTTGATTTGTTTGGTTACAGCCGCTCATTGCTTCTGGGATGAGGTTGAAAAACAGTTACCAGCTTCATGGTATTCAGTAGCTGTCGGAAAACTCTACCGGACATGGGACACAAGTATAACTAAAGAAATGGACCAGAAATCGCATGTAAGTATGTAGGTATTACCAGTACCAAAATGCTTCAGTGGTATTGAAATTTCATGGTGGCGTCGAAAATTATTCCGGTTTCGCTGCTTGGTGTTTATCACGTAAGTTTAGCAGGAAAATTAGGCGGAATAGTCACTAGATTTTTTTTTTACATAAATATGTAAAAAAAAATTCTAGTGACAATTCCGCCTTTTAGAAGAGGTTTTCTAAAATATTTATCTAAGATTTTCTTAAAATATATGTTTTTTTTTATTTTGTTTAATATAAATAAAATAATATGTCAATGTTTTTAACTCATTAAATATATTAGTGTATTATTTATGTCGTATTTGACAATTATTAAAATTGTCATACGATCAAAAATTGTTATAAAATGGTTAGTCACATTAGGTAGGTAACTTATATAAATGATAAATAGGAGTCAGCCCAACACGCTTCCTTGTGAATCTCTTTTCTTACTATTATTTCATTCGACGCTTAACAAGTCTGAGAACCAGTGACAGGATCAACCCTGTTTATGTGATTGATTTGTCTTCTATTATGATGAGTTGGCATTGCCTCTTATACCGTATTTCTCTTGTTCGTTGAGCAGCGTTTTATGTTGTACGTTATCGAACGCTTTTAACATGGCCATAAACCAAGCCAAAGTAGGCTTAGGGCTCTCCACATAATTGACAGCGTTTTTTAAAAATTCAGCAATTGCCATGTCTTCTGGCACCTGATCTTCTGAAAGCTATAATGACATTTTGTGGAAAGTTTTAAAAGAATTTATTGATTTTTTAGTATATTGCGTTTTCTATGATCTTTCACATTATAGTTATTGTAATAAGCACCGCGTCTTTTATCTGTGACCTTGCCAATATAATGCCGTGGAAAGTTCCAAGCCTTATTTTATAAAATATAATATTTTAACCATTGTGTCCCATATGTTAAAAACATATAATTTGAAAAAAAAAATACCCTCAATTCTTTAATAAAGAAGTATACCAACCTAGAACATATCCCATTGGATTAAGACATAACCTCATGCTACCAAGCTCAAAACTAGGAATGCAAAAAGACTCGACTTTTGTCAATACTTTAAAAAAAGATTAATTACTAAATGTTATACTATAGTTACTAAATGATATACACCACAAACGTATTTAATACCAGCATGTACATCTACATATGATGCACTTAAGAATTGAGATTTAAGAATTACGTGTAGACATGAGTCACATGATACAGTGAGTGTAAAAAACAAAAAACAATATTTGATTGTTTGATTTGTGGTTATTCTGAATGAGAATACAAGAGCTCCCATGATAGTTATTACTACAGTCATAGTAGAAGGATTGGGGAAGTAAGTTATCTTCATACAAACGCACCGCACGCGGCTTGTATGTGTGCGCTATAGTATTTATCCCGCACGCACACTCTAACACAATCTCGACCCGTTTCTCAGTGCGCCAGCCGGGGCTAACAAGACACGAAACAAGGTTCGCGCGTCACGGCTTTTTGGCACCGCTAAATAAATGAAAAATGTTTGATAATCGCATGCGAACTTATTGCTGTGTGTTCGTCTGTCTAAATAATTCATAGATTTCAGAGTTGTCTTTGTTCAGATTACCTACTGAGCAGGAAAGGTAAGCAAGTCACTTATTCTAGCATACCTATGATTTTTACTTGATAATGAGTGATGCCTACATATTTTTTTTGTTGTATTAGGTATGCCCTGCGTCATCGTATCGCCAGTCGGTATTTTTTTCATCGTGAAATGTGTTATCATCGTTTAGGTATAAAGCCGACCTCACTAACCCTGAACCCAGACAACACAAGTAAAAAATACAACTTCCCGGCCCTCACCTATTTCTAGGTACTGAATTAAAATTTAGCATATACGAGTACATACATTATAAATAAGTAACAACCCTGAGACAGGCAAGTATGGTAGGTAATTATATCGCGAATTGGGCCGGAGATGGCCTACTTCCCCACTCTTTCTACTATGCTACAGTAGTAGGATCCAATGGTAGTATCTCAGTCTCTAGCTTGAAAAGTAAAGTGGATGTAAGTCACATTCCATCATGTTATGCTCCGTTACGCACAAATTATCTACCGGATTAAAAAAGTTAGATTAGTTTTATGTATAAGACCATTTATATTTTTAATAAAAGTAATAAGTAAAGGTTTGTTAACACTTGTCTTAATGCCGCGCGTGGTCTACCTTCTCTTGTATTCCTCTCCTTCTCCTTATATTTTGGTAGATGGAACATACAGAGATCAATGGCCACTAATATGCTTTACGCATGCCTGTTCGGGACATTTAGTAGGGTATAATTTTTGTGGAGCCGCCCTGATGGGCACGAAAAGTCCACAGTGTACAAGAATCGATAATGTTCCAAAAATGATGTAATAAATTTGCAGGTGAAGGATATCCATCTGCCAGTTCGCTACCAAGGCAGCGAAGCTAACAACCAGGAAGATATCGCTATAGTCATAGCTTTAACCCCATTTGTGTTTAATAAATATGTTAAGCCCATCTGTGTCGACTTTGGTATCGCGTTGGAGAGCAAGCAGCTACAGTCCGGGAATAATGGGAAGGTAAATTTTTATTCACATTATAATGTAACATATGTGTATTACGCCTTCGGCATTTCTACTGCGCTGGGTGCATATGCAGCAATGCAGCAGCCGTCTCCTCTGTTTCGCCTATCATCTCAGTGCTCACACCTTTTGTATACCATATTATCTTTCTTACCGCAATTGTTTTGTTATGGACAAAACCAGCCAACAGGCCTACCTCCTTCACTTTTTTATTTTCTTCTTCATTGTTTGTGTGATTTGTTATCGTGAAAATTTATTTGATGACGCCACTCCTCTCATAGTTGCTAGTTTCATGTGTGATCATTAAATGTCACTGTACGGCCTTAAAACACACATGGTTAGTTACTAGTTAGTTATAATTCTAGGTTTAGCCTGTTTACACCTTTGACAACATAATCACTTACCATCAGGTGAGATTGTGGTCAAAGGCAGTCTACAATTTTTTTTTAAATAAAATTGAGTAACGCAAACCTTTAACGTTTTTTTCTTATTATTTAAGGGCTCATTTTGTATTGCATCCATGAATTTGAATTCAATCCCCAGCCTTTTTATTCAAGGGGTCTTGCATGTAAGGGCGTCAGTTTGCTCGTGTTGCGGGTTTTCGATCTGTCAAACAGCTTTTTCGTCTGCTCACTGATAAATGCTTCGAGCAATATACTATTAATAGAATATTTCAACACAGTTCCCTAATATTAGACCCTATGGTTCAAATCACGCAAATATGTGCTATTTGCACTGTATTCATGCAAACGCTGGGTGCTAAAAATACCATATACCAATAAACCACGATAGCAATATGATGTCATCTATGCCGTCGTTTCCGGCTGCATATAAATCTTACAGAAAACAGGTAGTGCAGCATGTGCATAAACTTCAAATCATTCGTCAGTTTGACAGATAGATGAGTAGATTTTTGTTGCTGTGTAAAACGATCTTGTTCACATAAGAATGCCTTGAAATTTGACACTACTAATGCCACTAATAGAAGTGAAGCTCACTTTCGGTTGATTGCGATGAAGCAAATTAACAGTTGACAGAGGTCTCAAGCCAGGCCGCTAATCTTTTCAAATTGTTTGGCTGCAAAGAGTTAATATTTATATTAAATATGGTGCATATTCTCGTGTTTTAATTATAAACCGAGCATTTCCAATGTATTTGACGAAAACAGTGTTTGTTTGATTTAACCGAAGTGTAATATTTAGACTACCACCTTAAAATACGTTAATATAAACGTATGTTATAATCAAAACTCTGCCTATGAATTATAAAAATACACAAAATCAATGAGTACTATTATTATCTTACTGATTATATCTATCCACAGGTAGCAGGGTGGGGCCTCATAGCTGAGGATGGAGAAACGTCTCAGGTTCTAAAAGTAATAGAACTCCCCTACGTCGATACAAAAACTTGTATCCAGGAATCTCCATTCGCTTACCGTCCACACATCACTAGTGACAAGTTCTGCGCAGGATATGTCGATTGTAGGTATATCCTTAGTTTTAACTTAATCAGTAATAGCTCCGAGGTAACATGTGTTCAAGAAGCAACTGCCCATGAGAGATAATCCCCAACCAACACACTTGTTCTATTTTCACCATTGCCCTTTTTGTTACTATAACTTATACAATAGCAGTTGCAGAGCGCAAGAATAGGTCTTCAATTGCGTGATAGCTTCCATTAACCTATGTAGCTACAATCATTAGTATATTAATTGTCATTAGAATCGATTTTGCAATTGGATATTAATTTTTGAATTTTGTATAATTTAGATTTCAGATTAATTAATATTTACTAGAAATTTGTCGATACTTTTACAGATATATATGTTATAATCTTAAACATAACTTTGTACAACGTTGTTATTTTTTTAAATGCTGTAATTTGATGAACATCCCCACTTGTAACATCAATATTTTTATTTATTATTTTCTTTTTTTCATTCGATTTTTGTTTCTTGTATTTGTTTTTTCAAGTAAACGTAAAATTGCCTACAGTTTAATAGTTCCTACGGTAGCAGTATATTCCTTCTTCCTAGTATATCCTCCTTGTATATTCTGAAAATACATGTTGTGTTTAGAAAATATATTAATTGTAATAATAATAATACTTTGGCCAATCAGCGACGATTTGTAATATAATAGAGAAGATGATTATATAATAATAGGACAGGGCGCCGGTTATTCTACGTGTAGTGAGGACACCAATAGATAAACAGCAGGGAGCGGTCATCTCAAAAAACCGTCATGATATTGGTCAATTTGGTAATATGTTTAGATGAGGAGGCGTCCAGGGAATATGTCAGCTACTGGTAGTAGTTTAGGTTCCTGTTTATCACTGAACGGAGGGTAGAAGACTTCGGATATGACTGAAACTACGTCTTTTTATTAAAAATAATATAACGCCACGATAAAAGGCAAATATAGCCAAATATTTTATTTAGGAGAAATAAAAACAGACTAATATATCGATGGTCTAGAAGACAAACACGATAATTACAGAAATAGCAATTTTTCAGGAGCACTGTTTTTATGAATTCAAAATTTGTAGATGCCATAACTTAAAACTGAATATAGGAATCATGTATATACTGCCTATACTTAGTAAGGGTATTTATCTTTATAACTATTTATCGTAAATTTGATAATCGATAATAAGCATATTCCATAAAAATATAAAACTAGTAAAAAAGAGCTTCACTTAGTACGTTTGTACACTAACGTAACATGATTATTGTTCACTTAACACTTTCGTGTATTATATATTAACTTAGGTTTTTAGAAGAGTTTATTGCTCATGTATTATAAAAATTAAATATATTATAATTTTCTTTATTATCAAACAAATCAAACATTAATTGTAAGTATTAAAACTCTATTATGTTACTAAATGCTTAAAGTCAGTCATTCGACTCTGAATCCGAACAATCGTGTATTATATTTTCTTTCGTCAATAGAAGGAATATTAGTGAAATAATCAAGATAGTAGGATGGAGTGATCCCACTAGGGATCACTCCATCCTGTAACAGAGTCATCAAATCCTTTTTATTAGCTTTGAAATTGGTATCTGGGACTTGTATGCTGTTTTTAGCAGCTAGTACAAATGAAAAAATACCCGGTCCCTTTTTTTTCTTTGTTTTAGATGCAGCAATCTCAATTTCTTGAAAAGTCTGATCACTTAGTTTATATATGTAAAAAAATGATCCCGGAGACCCCTTTCTTAGTTTTATCTATTTTATATTCATCCATTTTAGTGTTTAATTTTTTTTGTTTTTACCATGATACAATTTAATGACTTTTCAACAATATCTCCCTTTATGTTAATATAAGATTAACTACTTTGACGTTTAGTTATTGCTATATTTCTCTTCCACGTGTCTGGGTTCGCTTTTTTACTTCTTTTTCGGATATTTATTTGTTCATTCTCGTCTCAGAATTAGATCAGAATTAGATCAGTATTAAATCTGTATCAGAATTAGATATTGACATGTTATTTTCTGGATGATAAGACGATTCAGAATCTATGTACGGGGTATCATCTGAGCTAGATAACTGAAGATCGAGAACTAGTTGTTCTATATTATTATTATTCGATGTACTAGGAAGTGGTGACTGTCTTGAATTACATGCTCTTTCCAAAGAAAAGCTCGAAGTGTTAATTTGTAGTTCAGAAATGTTTCTAAAGCCAATATCTAGATCATCAGCTGCGTAAGCGGTTTCTGTAAGAGCGTCGGCGGATACTACGGGTGGAGACAACGGGACCGAGGCAGTGGTGGCGTCAGCATCGGGGTTAATCATGAGAGTATCGCTCATTTTTGTGGAAAATTCGGCATTTACTGCAGGCAAAGATTACGGAATCGAGGCAGCGGAGATGACTTGTAGATCACTGTCGGCACCGGGAACTTCTATGGGATCATCGGCGTTTACTGCAGATGGGAGCAGCAACACCGGGGTAGCGGACGTAACATATGAATCACCTGCGGCATTAAAGACTTCTGTAAGAACGTCGGCGTTTTCTGCAGGTGGGAGCAGCAGCACCGGAACAGAGGAGGTGACATGTGAAACACCAGTGGCATCAGAAACTTCTTTGGTATTGCCGGCGTTTACTGCAGGTGGAGGCAGCAACACCGGAGTCGAAGAGGTGACATAAGAAGCACCGGCGGCAGCGGAGATTTTTGTGGGAATTTTGGCGTTTAATGTAGGTGGAGGAAGCGGCACCGGAGCCCAAGAGGCGATATGAGAAGCATCGGCGGTATCGGGAAGTTCTGTGAGATCATCGGGGCTTGCTGCAGCACCGGGGCAGCGGAGGTGACATGAAAAGCACCAGTGGCATCAGGAACTTTTGTGGTATTAGTGGCATTTACTGCAGGTAGGGGCAGCAGCACCGGGGCAGCGGAGGCTACATGTGACGCACCAGTGGCATTGGAGACTTCTGTGGGAACGTCGGCGTTTACTGCAGGTTGGGGCAGCAGCACTGAGGCAGTGGAGGTGGAAATACGTGACGGGTTAGCAATTTATTCAGCTGTTGCCGTAAATTATTTTATTTTTTGAGTACTTCTAGTATGAGATTCGATCCTTAAATCAAAACTGCTCATTTCTACCTTTTTAGGGTCATTATTTTGTATTTCCAGCCTTATTTCTTTTTCGAGTTTTCTTTCCATTTTTCTTCTCCATTTCAGCACGCTCCATTCACTTTAAAATAAACCTTACCTCTATACCTCTTACCTTACCTACACACGACAATTTAATACAAAACAGTTAATTATTAATAATTACTTTCAGCGATAACTCACCAGGATACCCAGTGTTAAAATACCTACCAGATCTTTCATTGGTCATCGGGACCTTTCGTCAAAGTTCGTGCATCCCCAGATCGCGCGCCGGGCGGTGGCGGCGGCCATCCGCGCGACTACGTCTATGCCAAAATTCCCGCCAAAATAAAAACATTTCTTTTCAATACTAAAATCCGATATATCTAAATATAATTACAAGCACTATCGCGTGCTAAGTGAAATATATTCCCGCCTTGGGCATACAATTTTGTACTTCAATAATTTGTTAAAATCCGATAATTAGAAATCCAACGTTAGGGTATGAAAATACCAATCATATTATTGTACTTTTTAATATTTGTCAATACTTTGATTAATTAAAATAAATAACTTTAAAACTCTCGGGCTCTGCTTTTAATATTGTATTTTGTTGTTAAATCATTTAAAACTTTTGTCTACATTCTATTCTTTCTGGCCCAGTGTTTTTAAAGCACTTAATGTATTTTACTACTTGCTGACGAGTGTTCAGTAGTACTAAAACCACTTAAACCATTTGTCTACTGGCACTTGAAAGGACTAACATCTTTTAATATAATTGGGAATCGAGAGTTATAAAATGACAAAATTAATAAAAATATAAGGTCCTTACATATGAAATTGGCGTTTTTCGTACTGGCCACTTTAATCACGAATTTCTCCTCTTTGGTAAGGAATTCCAAATTCAAATTTGTACAGCTATAGACTCATGTATTTGTGCTTCGATGATCGTCATTCATTTGTTTTTTTTCTTCTGTTTTTTTCTGTTTGCGTCACTCATTTTACAAAATGGAAAACCTTAAATATCGCATTATTTACGAGTACGAGTTCCGCCGTGGCACTAGTGCTGCGGAAACAACTCGAAGGGTGAATGATGTGTATGGCGGTCGTGTTGCAAAAGAAAACACAGTTCGTTTTTGGTTCCAACGTTTTCGTTCTGGAAATTTCGACCTGCAGAACAAGCCCCGTGGACGGCCTGAGACTCAAGTTGATAATGAAGAGTTGAAGGCTATTGTGGAAGCGGATCCATCGCAAACCACGTCCGAGTTAGCTGCAGGCTGCGATGTTAGTGATAAAACTGTTTTAATTCACTTGAAGCAAATTGGGAAGATTAAAAAGCTTTGAAGGTGGGTACCTCACGAATTGACTGAAACAAACCGGCAAACGCGCGTCGACTGCTGCGTTACATTACTAAACCGGCACAATAATGAAGGTATTTTAAACCGAATCATTACCTGTGATGAAAAATGGGTTCTTTACGATAATCGGAAGCGCTCAGCGCAATGGTTAGATGCTGGCCAGCCAGCCAAATCCTGCCCCAAGCGAAAATTAACCCCAAAAAAGTTACTTGTAAGCGTTTGGTGGACTAGTGCCGGTATTGTTCATTACAGTTTTTTCAAATCTGGCCAGACTATTACGGCTGATGTCTATTGTCAGGAATTGCAAACCATGATGGAAAAGCTAGCGGCTAAACAACCTAGGCTGGTCAATCGCTCCACGCCACTGCTGCTTCACGACAACGCTAGACCACACACTGCGCTACAGACGGCTACTAAATTAGAAGAGCTTTAATTGGAAAGTCTAAGACATCCTCCGTACTCCCCGGACCTTGCTCCAACAGATTACCATTTTTTTCGAAATTTGGATAACTTCTTGCAAGGGAAAAAATTCAACTCCGATGGGGCAGTCCAAATCGCCTTCAAAGATTTTATTGATTCCCGTCCGACTGGTTTTTTTAGTAAAGGGATCAATGAACTACCTATGAGATGGCAAAAGTGCATAGAAAATAATGGTTCATACTTTGATTAATTAAATATATTATATTAAAAAATATTCGACTTTTTGTTCCTCCCATACAAAACGCCAATTTCATATGTAAGGACCTAATATTTAGCTTATTTGTCAATCGTGGTAAACGCAAGCGTTATGTTATAAAGCTATTTAACGTTTTTTGTAGTTGAAACTGATGGTAAATAACTGCCATTAGTTTTTTTGGCTTCAAAATGGCATCACTTGCTATTAATGTACAAATACATTTAGACAGAAAGAGACAGAATTTTGGCAATTGGATTAGTGCAAACGGTAGAACATGCTCATTTGATACATTTGGCATTTAAATGTTAAACTATCAAAATTTTGTACTTAGCACATTTGTCTTCTAGACCATCGATATATATGTTACCGGAAATGAATGAAACTTAGGAATTGTACACAATTCCTAGCAAATATATACCCTTCCGAGCCTTCTTAGGATATGTGTAAAATAATGTTTTAAAGATTCATTAATACACACTGTTCCTATGAAATGTACGTATTTGCTAGGAATTGTATGTAATTCCGAGATGATAATAGGAAATATTAAAAAAAGAATACTTTCTGCTACTAAAATAAATAAAACAGGTTTTTTTTTATTAAGGCTCTCGTTGACATAATTAGCTATAAAAATCACATATTGTAATCGAACACCAAATCTAGTAAATTATCACTTAAGTCATATTTAGGTGCGATGACGAGCAACGCGAGGAGGATCAAGCGTTAGGTTACTAGTGACTACAACAATGCGCGAGCCGAGCGAGCGAAGCAAGCGTGCAGTGGCAGCGGCTCGCGATGCGCCAGAATGTAATACTTTCCGATTGCTATGTAGGAAATGTATAGATTTCCTAGGAAAAGTGCATTTACAAAATATATCATAGATTTCCTATCCATTTTAGGAATTGCACACATTTCCTAGGAATGTATACAATGACGGATTACACACTTTTCCGTTAACTTTTATACATATAAAGAGATAAAAAGTAAGGAATACTATAATTTGTTTTTCTTACAAACCGGCCCCAACTCAGCATGATGCTGGTTTTCCGCATTCCGTTTTCCGTTTTCCGCATACCAGCGCTGGTCTTCCGTGGAAACCAGCAGGTGACGTCACGCACGAGCAACATACACGATGCGCGCACGAGCAAAGCTACATATATAAGGAGAGAAAACCACAAAACGTATGTTTTTCAATACTAATACCTGTTATATCAGGTCATTATATGCATGCATAATATAAATACACATGCATATTCTACCAACAAACCTGCAATAAATACCTATATAAACTTATAAAGTGTATAATAAAGCCTCAGAGTAACATATCATTGTAGGTCTGTATGTAAGAAAAAAGCAAATTACTATCACTATACATGTAACAGATTTTATTTTTAAATCCTAAATTAATCAGATAGCATCGGTGTCATAACGATGCTCTTCATATTTCTGGCGAGAGTAGAATGAAATAACTCGATATACATTGTACATCGAGGGGAGAAAACGGTCTATTTCTATTCGAGAGTTAGCTTAAAGGCAACTCGAGAATAGAAATAGAACTTTCTCCCATAGTGCTTTATACTACACTTACGAGGAAAATAAAATCATTATAAGTTTTCTCGTACTTCTCTCGAGACTTCTCAGGTAGCAAGTTCTTTACTTCTTGAGCTGCATTTTCTGGTGGCGTCATCATTATAAAATCGTCACTTTCACTATCAGATGGCATATTGGAAAATTACTTAGAATAATTAAAAGCGTACTGTTAAAATATCAATCTACTAAAAAAACAAAATTTAACCAAACATAACAAATTGCCACGCTTTTTTTCTCGTAGTGCAAAAAAAGATTGCCATTCATTGAAAATCGAGTACAAATAAAAATCACACCTGTTTTTTCTAATTATTTGATATGAAACCTTTTTGAGATTGTATTTTTTGATGTCAGCAGCTAAATAAACAAAAGAACGCTACCAGGGCAGGTATGGATTTTCATGCAACATTCCTTCACTGCTACAGAGTGAAGGAATGGAAATTCATATAACTTTCCCCGCCGCAGAACTTACTCGTACATTCTGAAACAGGCCCTAAATCTAGAATTTCTATAGACACGTGCCTGATTGTTACTTTTTTCCAGATTCTAATTATTACTTAAGACAATATGACCCTCAAATTCACTAAAAATTCCCAGTTTTACTGCCATGATCAGAGGACCGCCAGATTTATTTGAAAAGTTTTTAATCTAATAGCAAATGAAAGAATGAATTTGAATCCCGTACATGACGATATTTTTCTTCACGTTGTAATTTTGTTAAATAACGCGCACAGCATGTGTGAAAAATTTCGCATGGCTCCGAAAATGGTTTTGGTTGCAGACGGTGGTATTTGGATGTGACGTCGGTGCACGTAGGCTGGAAATTTTGACAAAATTATCATTAAATTTATGTATAATTTTTGTTGATGTAGAACTAGAAATTAATTTAAATCTAATAATATAGTTGATGCCATAAACTGAATCATGTTGACGTCACAGGATAATTTTCTGTTTTATTTTCAGCTAACCTAGCGATATGTAAAGGCGACAGTGGCGGAGGCTTAGCATTCCCACATACTGATAAAGGAAAAACCCGCTATTACCTTCGAGGGGTAGCTTCTTCAGCGCCTATATCTGACCATCAATGCAACGCCAACGCTTTCACGAGCTTCACGCATGTGCTGAAGCACGAATATTTTATCAAGCAGTTCTTAGGGTATGTTATATTAATTTATAATTATCTCCTATTGTTTTATTATTTGAAGCTTTCGTAATTTTATTCTTTTTATAGCAGCAAATAAAGTTTTTGGAAAATTTACAAATACCAGATTAATTGAAGAAATTGCAGCAATATTGTATTATATATATATATTATTAAATTATTGGTTAATATTGTTAATAGCACTAATTATTTAGGTTATTTATGTAAACACCCTACAAGTAAAAACTTTCATCCAACTTCATTTTGATTACAAAATCCATAATATTCATAACTAGAAATCCTTACAATGAACTTAATAAGGGCCTGTTTCAGAATGTTCGAGAAGTCCCTGTTATACTAATTGGAACATAAAATAACTGAATGATAAAAATGACAGTTAATATGCAGCGCGTTTCAAGTTTTAACCGATGGATAGGCTAAATCGATGACTGAAACGCAAAGATAGTGTTTTTTTTATTAAATATGTTCTAGGTGGTATAACCGGAACTTACTCGAACATTCTGAAACAAGCCCAAAGTATACTTATATACTCATGCAGGTAGGATTCACATCACAACAAACAAATCGTGATAAACATTTGTATAAGAACGAATCGGATGCTTTCCCACTAAAGACCCACTTCACCAATCTAGGATAAAACTGTTCGAGGATAACTTTAATTTATCTACAGGGTTATTGGTGAAATGCTAACAACCTCTTAGGGTTAACTTCTGCTAGTCCTAACACACATTTTTAGATGTTTTTTTTGTGTTTGTCAATGTGTATTTGTAATACTAGATTGTTAAAATTGGACCTAAATATTATATCGGAGTTGGTTTGATAGTTTATTTATGCCAACGTTATTCCTCATTCAGCTTTAATAATGTTTTGGACTATTCCACCGTTATGACATGCATAAAAGTTTTTACCAAGTTTTTTGGTAGCACAAAGAAGTGTATGACCATGAATTTCTGCAATAATTATTGTATATTGCTCATAAGTGATCATGATTTTAAGATAATAAAAAATTCAAAGTTGGAATTATCAAATATCATTGTTGATGCAGTTTAAAGCTTTTTAACTAGATTATAGGCCGATAATTTACTCACAATGAAGCTATTCTAAAGCGCCTGTTTTATAGGCAAGTGTTTATTGGTCTATAAACAAACCAAAAAACACTTGCCTATAAAACAGGCACTTTATATTAGGGGTTCTGAAATTGGCACCTTATTCCGTTATATTTAAAAAAGGTGACCGCAAACTAATAAGCAGCTCTTTATATGCAAAATCTTTTATTATTTAACATTTTATATTAGCAATGATGGCTCAGTGGCTTTGGCTATGGACTGCGCAGAAGGTCCATGGTTCGAATCCCGCCGCTGGCTTGAGCTTCACCGCATGGTGAAAGGGCATTTTGCGAATGCCCGCCTGGCTAGCGATCACCCTCAAGTAGAAAATCTGTCGCCAAGCACCTAATGTGTGTTCCAGCAGCTGTCCATGAGAGCCAGTAAAATTACAGGCACATGAGACTTAACAACAATGTCCCAAAGTGACGGGCGCAGTGCAATTCGTGACTTGTGATGAAATGCATCTGTTATAGGCAAATGTTAGTCCGCTTTACATCAGGGCCTCGAGCTTGTTCCGTCACAATATCATTAGGAAATAATTATATATCTTTGGGCGTAAACAACTAGCCATAACACGTTACTGCTAATTTACTGAGAAGGGTATAACAAACATATAAAAATGTAAAGGACAAAAAAACTATAATTGTTTACAGTTGAACAAGTGTAATGAGCCAATGACTGATCCACAATATTGTATAGTGTTTAGAATCACATACAAAACAATAGCAAAGAATTGGTATTATTTGTTAAATAATCAGTTGTTCTATAAACGCGCGATGTCCAGCCCACTGCACAGTGAGGTGTAAGAACCTTGCTCTGCACAACTTCCTACAAGGTCATTGAACTGATCGAGTCATTGAACTATTGAGTTACAACACTGCTGCCGCCGCCACCGCACTGGGGCCAAGTCTGCTTATTACAATATGTTCATATTCAGCATAGATTCATTTAAGGTTCATACAAGACAGAATCGCTAGTCTGCTGATCCCTTACGAATATATGAATCTATGATGAATCTAGGCTGGTTTGAAGATATTGCCAACAAAAAATAAAAAGAGAAGAGTAAGGTAATTCAGAAAACAATTTCGTTATTATTTATTATTATTTCGTTTCGTTTTCATGTGAAACCGAGATTGAGCCAATATTGACTCAATTTGAACGATATGAAGTTAGTAGACTACCAAAACTGTCAAAATTGACCAGGCCGAGTCCATTGTAGATTCATATTGATTAGCAGACTTGACGCCCTGTACTGTATCAGCCAGTTTGTCCACTGCTGAACAAAACCTCTCCCATTAGGAGGGGGCTGCCATAATCCTCACGATTAGCAGGCGTCTTGGGGATCGCAGTGTAAGATAGTACTTCCTCAAAAGGCGCTGCTGCCCACCTTTTATTTATTTAGGTATTTTACCATTAGTCGCCTCTTACGACACCCACGGAATGAAATAGGGGTATGACATTCTAGCCCGGCACATCAGGGCCACGGCCACCGCCTGTCATGTATCACCACAGTTATTTATCAGTAACCTCGTTTACATTACGACACTAAGGGCCTGTTTCAGAATGTTCGAGTAAGTTCCGGTTATGCTACCCAGAACATAAAATAACTGAATGATAAAAATGACAGTTAACATGCAGTGTAATTCAAGATTTAACCGATGGATAGGCTAAATCGATGACTGTGAAACGCAAAGATAGTGTTTCATTTATTAAATATGCTCTGGGTAGTATAACCGGAACACTTACTCGAACATTCTGAAACAGGCCTTTATTCTTTTATTTGTTCGTTAAGTGAACTTTATTATATCGTTCTTAGGGCAATTAACCGAACTATACCACCCTCGTGCATAGTAATATTATACACTAGTGCGTAATAGAAGTATCCCTACAAAGTTAAGTTAGTACCTAACTGCAAATTATATGCGAGTAAACAGAGCATTTTCAATTTAACCGGGTAATACAGATTTGTAACATCAAAGCGGTTTATATGTAATCAAAAATCATACATTTGCCGCGCGCACAATAAAAAAAGACAAAACTTGCGCGCTATTTTCCATAATTTTCATATGCTGTTTGTATCGCATTTGTGCATTATATAATTTTTTTCCTCGCAAGGGTGTTGAAAAAGTGCGTATGAAACTCGTGAACAACTTGCTCATTATACACTCGGCTGATTTACGCCCTCGCCTACGGCTCGGGCTGCAACACACAGCCTCGTGTATAATGAGCAACTTAGCTCACATGTATCATAATCTACTATTGTATGGAAAGCGCTATGAAGACTAACCTTTAACACAAACAACATCTTCGACCACATCATCTCCCACAATCAGGTGTGATATTGGTCAATCGCTATCCTTAGATGTAAATAAAAAAAATACATACAATTTATGTAACGATTTATTTATCGGGTGAATTTCTATGTGAGATACTCTGAAAATATGTAATTTGATGTTTTACTTTTCAGTACTACGTCAACGTCAACACCAACAACAACAACAATGATCGATGAACGGCCAAACAGTTGTAGTGCTCTACGATATTTAGTGTCACAGAAAAAGACAGGGCAGAAGGCTTGGGACAGTAAGTAAATTTGTATATGCTACTTCTCCAACCTATTAGATTTTATAAACAAATATCCGCAGATATTTGATAGATTCTGTAGACTATTGAAGTAGCTTTCAAGCGCAATAAATGTTCTGCTGTTTTGAGTTGGAAAAAAAAAAACAGTTTTCCTTTATATGCTGAATTTTGTTTTCCGCTGTGGCAATACTGTCACTGGTTTACTTTCAAAACCTATAGGTACTGAAGTTTTTCTACACGAGACCGGTGCGGAAGGCATGATGCGCTTTCAATCTTTGTCGTTTTACTTATAGCTGATAGGCAAGTATTTGACCACTATCTCACCTGGTGGTAAGTTATGATGTTATCGAAGATGTTGTTCAGTAGAATTAATGCCTCTCAAGAATATTTGCCGAGACACACTGTTAGATGCTTGAGGACAGATTTTCTAATTGATGGTGGTAGCTAGTCCAGCGGGCATTCGCAAAATGCCCTGCTACTAGCAAAACGCATTCATTTGAGGCGCAGAAAAGGCACCGCTAAAAGAAGAGGAATAGACAATGGGCTCAAGTTTGCCACTGTAGTACAGACTTCGGTTTGAGCCATTACCATGATCATTTGGAGAGATCAGAACGAATTGCCCTGGTAATTGTAATAATTGTACTGTAACTATTTTAAGAAACGAATCAGGAATTTAATGCCTCTACCTCGCCGGTGAGGCCAGTGTTTGTTAGTGTAACCTTTTATTACTGAACCAACAACTATAGATGGCTCTTGCCTTGTCACAAAAATAAACAATAATATAATTTTGATATGTATTTATCGATCTCCGTCTTATACTGATGCTGCCGCCTTTCTTTACTCCCTTGATAACATCTTAAACATGTACAAAAAATACAAAAACGTTATAATATCCGGAGATCTTAACATTAATATAACAACTGACCCTATTGATAGCAACGCATCTCTATATCTTGATATAACAGCGATGCATGGACTACTGCCAGCACATAGTTTCGCCACTCGAGTTAATAACTGTTTGGATCACCTCTTGTTACGCTCTAACTTTCAATGTCAAACTTTAGTCATTGAAAACACCGTTACAGATCATTACATGACATTATTGTCAATGGATATTAAACAACTAGAACTACAAACCCCTAAGAAAATCTCTAAAATAAACTATACTGCAATATCATGTTCTATCCAAACTGTAGATTTTACTGAAATTTTATCTTCTATAGACAGTGATGTTGCCACTGATGTTTTTGTAAAAATAATCTCACAAATAATCTGCACAAATACAATAACAGTTCTTACACCTAAATGTCAAACAGCCAGGAAACCTTGGATCACTATAGGCATTATAAGATGCATCAGAAACAGGGATCGCATGCACTTAAGACTCAGAAAGCAACCTGAACCTACAAGAGATACAGAAATTTTTGCAAATTTATTCTCAAAAAGTCTAAGATAAACTACGAAAAGGAACAACTACTCAAAGCCAGTAATAGTAATGACCTAAAAAAGACTTGGAAAGTTATAAATGAAATCACTCACTTCAAGAGTACACCAAAACTATCGACTGAACTACTGCAGATTAGTGAGTCTCAGGAAAAATCTGTGAACGATATTAATCACTTCTTCGCTGGTGTTGGTAATCGCTTGGTTGATAACATCATTCCAGATACAAGCCATTCTGTTAATGTAGACATCACATCATCAACAAGCTCTATCGCTATGCTGGAAACAGATACGACGGAAGTATTAGCAGTGATTGGCTCGTTGAAACTGGATTCTGCAGCTGGATGGGACAACATATCGTCAAAGATCCTTCGTCAGAACAGAGAAATACTTGCACCAGTAATAGCACATTTAGTAAATCTATCTCTTCATTCAGGATGCTTTCCCAACACTCTGAAACATGCAGTTATAATACCTATTTACAAAACTGGTGATAAAACTGAAATAGGAAATTACCGTCCGATCTCCATCGTAACATCTCTATGTAAAGTTTTTGAAAAAATCATAAATGAACGACTTGTAACTTTTCTTGAAAAAAAATAACTTATTTTCTGATAATCAATTTGGTTTCCGCAGAAATAAGTCGACGACAAACGCCGTCCTTAAGAGGCCTTTTACATTTTGCAGCCCTCTCACTCGCACTTTTAAAGATAATTTCAAATAGCAACAATATGGTTTAAATTTTTTAAATGTGGTCAATCATTATTTCGCTGCATGCAACTATAGATGTTATAGATGACTCATATAAAAGAAAAAATAATAATAAAGATTCCACAGCTCATAGCTGCATTGACAGTCCTGGCTAGGAGCAGTATGAGGGAGGTAGAAAGGTGAACCTAGTTGGAAATGTCATCGGCACCTTGGTTACACAGATGATTGGAGCTTACGTCTGTCTGTTTTGACAAAATACCTTCTATTTATACAATCCTCAAATTTTATTTATCTATCGTGTTGTCATAATCCCTACGTTGACAGGCGTTTTGAGGTTCATGATGTAAGATAGCGGTTCGTCAGAAGGTGCCACTTTCCCGTATTATACCCTTAGTTACCTCTTACGACACCCGTGGGAGTTGATGGGGGCGGAGATGAAATTTTAGCCCGGCAGTTCGGGCATCTAACGTTTTGACTACTTTTAACAATGATGGGGCTTTGGTACATAATATCTCACGATAAGAAAAATATGCAATTTTGATTGAGAAAGCGATATTTTATAGCACTCGATTTTTAATTGAGTTTCAATTCCAATTCCAGAATGTATTGAATACCAGGAAAAATTGGTGTTTCCGTGCAACGACACTAACAACAGAGGAATATTGGAAAACAGATGTCATCACAATGCAAGCGAAGGCATCACTGGTGAAAAAAAGGCCCAGATGCATGAGTTCCCGCATATGGTGGGTTAAGTTTCATATTACCGTCTATGAAATCAAAAATATTTTAGTTTTGCATCACCTCTACATATATTATTCCCAAAACGCTGACCACTTCTTGTATGTCACAACTGGGATCTCAGTTAAGCAGCTTTTTTTTTATGCCTGATAGGTTAGCCTTTGACCTCTATCTCACTTGATGGTAAGTGATGATGAGGTCGAAGATGTTGTTCAGGCTAACCCAGAAGTACTGGCTCTCAAAGACAGCTGCCGGAACACACCGTTAGGTGCTTGGCGACAGATTTTCTACTTGAGGGTGGTAGCTAGCCAGGCGGGCATTCGCAAAATGCCTTACCACCATGCTATAACGACTGCCATCCTAAGACAACAACCGGGACCGAAGGCTTAACGTGCCCTCCGAAGCACGGAAAACTAGTTATGTATTTGTCATAACCAGCATCTTAGTAGCACATGTCACGACTTATTTAAAATCATAAAACTCATGTTTCAGTGTTTTAAAAGTATATTAATTAGTACTTCAAAGCCAATATTTTTGATACTTTAAAATTTGTTTTCCAAGCGACCATGAGTTTTCTATGAAAATACTCAATAACCTTAAAAATATTTTGTTAATCACGATATCCAAAAGTTTTAAGTTCTGGACGAGAGAAAGCGGAGAGGGCAGCCTAAGGTTCAAATTCAGGCTGCAGTATGAATCGATTCAGTTCCGTTCTTTATTAACGGTGCCATTTTAGTTTATTTCAGTGTGTTTTTTTATGTGTAACTTTGTTTTAAATATAATTAAGTCAGTATGTGCGTTATTAATTTCTGGACCAAATCAGCTAAAAAAACGTCGCACAGTTATGTAAAAGTCATAACTTTTACACTTGAAACTTGATAATTATTAAATTAAGATCAAGGAAATCCGCTTTAATTTTTTAAATGATATAAAATATCTATATATACGCTTTTATATACATGTACAAGTGTTGGTCGAAAAACGTCTTTACGTAAGTTCGCCGACACCTACAGCCTGTTTTCGACCGCTTTTTCTGTCAGTTCACGACCATAATATGGAATATATGAAAGCCCCTGGATAAAAACCCTTGATATTTTAGTATTATGGTAGTTATTCAAAATATTATAAATGATTAAACGTTCCATCTTCACTAGGTAACTTCAAATAATGTAAGCTAAGGCCATCAAAATATGAAGGGAAAGTTACATTCGATCTTTTATTTAATAAACCTACAAGTACATGACAGACGTTTGGATTACCTACCGAAACGTACACGCGCGATGCCGATGCGCGATTTTTCCTTTCCGCGCATCATGTGTTTTCATTCATTATGTGTACTTATCTGTGTGATAGTTTTGTTTACTTATGGCCTGTTTCAGAACGTTCGATTAAGTTTTGGTTATAATACCCAGAACATATTTAATAAATAAAACACTAACTTTGCGTTTCACAGTCATCGATTTAGCTTATCCATGGATTAAAGCTTGAAACGCGCTGCATGTTAACTGTCATTTCTATCATTCAGTTATTTTATGTTCTGGTTAGTATAACCGGAAATTACTCGAACATTCTGAAACAGGCCCTTAGTGTCCATAATTTTAGAAGGAATTTTTGAAAACTTCAATTATGCGTCACTTTTTTACTGTAAAGTAATAAAAAAAATTACTAGTTGTACAATTCAATTCAATTCATTTTTTTGCTTGAATACGGGTACAAAAGATATAAAATATGTAAGACGTACAAATAGTTTCACCATAAACAACCTCATACGAGGTGTGCAAATGTCAATAAAATATAATATACAATTAAGAATTAATAATAATAACGATGCCATATATATTTTTTTAAATTGTCATAATCTATATATTACTTAATTATACATTCAATTATTAAACGTGGTAAATGTAGTAGCGATTAGAAGTCTTCTGCAGGAAATCCTTAACTGTATAGAAACTTTCGTTAACCAACCACTTTTTTAATTCCGGGTAGAACTTATAATTAGGTAACTTTGTTATAGTTTTAGGAATCGCGTTGTAAATGAGAGGCGTCATGTAGATGCAGTTATTCCTAAACAGCTCTAGTTTAGGGATTGGCATTTTGAGCTGTTCTTGTGTGTGTACTTGTTTAGTATCAGCAGCAGATAGTATTATTTGTTTTTTTTTTTGGTTATATGAAACTTTTATATAATCATTTCGTAAATCTATTCTAGATATGATCTTTTTTGTTTCCAGGCGCTCCTTGGATATGGTGATGACGTTGACGACCTCACTTGGAACCACGGTGGAACCCTGATAAGTGAAAAGTTCATTTTAACGTGTGCAACTTTCGCGACATATATAGATTAGTAAGTTCCTCACCTCCTACGGTAAGCGCTGTAGCATCTGGTGTAATTAATTATTTTTATATACATTCAGGTATCAATACAGCCATACAAATAAGTAGCATTGCTAAGTTAGCTATTTACTGAAGTTTAGGAAATAATAATGTTGGAAGTATTGTTATATCTATATGGAATATGTAGAATTACGAATTTAAAACCAAATTACTCAACTAATTTGGATCACACCTCAGAAATTTGGACCAAAAAAAATAAATATCATAATCATTGATTTTTAAAAGAAATCGCGTAAGAAACATACAAAAAAAGCAATCAAGTTGAGAACCTTTGAAGTTGTCAAATCTAGTTCCTATATATCTTTTAAAGAGTCTATCCCTTCAGCTTTTTATGCATAATTGAAAACACTTTTGAAACGTTTCATACTAAAACATTTATTGTTCGGTAAATAAAGGTAAACAATGCAGTCTGTTTCTGAGCGCGCGCGGACGCAAATCCTGTTTTGTGTTATATGCGATGGATTTCTAAATGTGTTCGTGCGGCCGAGCGTGGGGCGCCGGCGTCGACGCATTCTGTTGTTTGAAGTTGGCTGAGGCAGCCGGCTAGGGAGATCGAGATCAGGGGTAGTATCAATTTCGTATTGTTAGCTGATTGATCAATTATCTAGCTTTAGGGTCTTTAGCGATAATCCCCTTTCGACCGAGCGACTAGGACGTAGGCCGAAGGTAGGTCGTTCCCGCCGTTTTATACACACGTGCCTAATAGCACATATATCGGCTGGTGTCTTCCTGTGACATTCCAGGAGCCCAGTCGAATACGCGACGACACAGTGGTAAAGTGTTGGACTACGGGGATCAACAAGGGCCCCTGTCCATACATTTAATAAAAAAACAATACATTATAATTTTTTGATACCTTTTGCTAGATGCCTACTAGATTAATAAACATTTTACTACATCTGAAAGTAAAATAAACAAACATGATAGGAGCGAATATTTAAATAATAACAGGAGTTTTATTTTCCAAACAATGTCTGACTGTCATTTTTATTATTTAATTGTTCTATTGCATTGTTTTTGTTAGCAATTTTGATGGTATTTAGTTCAAAATTCATGTAAATGTGTGTTTAATTCGAATCCTAATATTTTTTTTAATGAAAATTAGTACATATTTCTTAGAAGCTGTTTGCGAAATATTTTTTTTCAGTAAGTATAACGTGTAATGCTTATCTGTTCTAGTGGCCCTGCTACGTACGTTGCGTTGGGTATATTGAGGCAATTTAATATCAACAAACGATACCATTACAAAATCAATCAAATCATTAACCACCCTTTGTACATATCTGAAGAAAATCACAACGACATTGCACTTTTGGAATTGGAAAAACCGTAAGTACATAAATAATATATTATGATCCCTATCACAAAACCTTTTAAGATATAACCACATTGGTGATAGAGCACATCACTTCACTACTGGAATAGATGAATCCTAAGTCAAAACAAAAACAAAATGAAAAAAAAAATTAGTACCAAAATATATTGATATAGTAAAAATAATATTTAATAGATTAGTGTAATTTTTTGGTTTAAATATATAATATTGTAATTCGAAAATGTAGGGAGTAAAAATGGGGGGCCCAATATATTGAGTATATAAAAAAATAGACCTGTGCAAAAG
Source organism: Plagodis pulveraria (assembly GCA_963890685.1). Taxonomy (NCBI): domain Eukaryota; kingdom Metazoa; phylum Arthropoda; class Insecta; order Lepidoptera; family Geometridae; genus Plagodis; species Plagodis pulveraria. The sequence goes on along the minus strand of OY982976.1, from coordinate 6,756,887 downwards.
CGTGTGAATATTTGCAGTGTGTACTGCAAATCGTTTCTGCAAATTCACACAGAAGAAGAAACAAAGCACAATGCATTGGAAAATATTCGAAACTAAATATGAGTAATAAAAACGACTTAAAATAGCATAGAAAAAAATTTTAATGATTTTTTACGTTCACTGATTCCGTAGTTAAAAACAAATTTTATGTTAGGAAAAAAATAAATGGGTATGTCTTATTATTTAGTATCTATAACTATGCCTCCCAAAGGTATAGATTGATTTCAATAAAAATACAAGTCATTCATTTATAGCAATAAAATATATTAATTTCAGTCAATATTTACACAATTCACATAAGTATCTATCTTCTGACTAAATATTATTGTGACTTGAGCACCATAAAATAAAATGTATGATCTAATTCTTTTTTTATTTCACTCCTTCATTAAAAAAGCTATTCAAATCAAATCTATTCAGTATGCTATTTTATCTGTGAAAATAAACATTTCTTAAAAGTAATTGTAGCTAAGCTACTATATATGCGTACTATCTATCCACAACAATATACAACAGAAATATGTTATATATTAGGAAATCTTATAATACATGAGCTATCTAATTACTTCTATACACATAAACTATAAAAACACAAAAAAAAACATATTTTCCTATCTTTTAAGTTGTCTTTTCAGCTTTAATGTTTGTTAACAAAGAATAACTAGTTATATCACCACTATCATCATCTCGTCCCATACTTTTGTCGCCCTAAGCATTTTTACTGTTTATCCAGACAGGCGTTCTCAGCTAGACCACACACTAGGAGTAGACGTTTTGATGATGGTGCATTTGTGCTCTAGTTCTCTTAAGCTTTAATGTAAGTTAGTTCGTAGTTTGTCTTCACATTGAACAGTCAATATTAAATTTAATTCAACTTTAATTAAATTAGTATTTTTTAAAAACACTTTCACGGCTTTTCCCAGTTTGACTGGCGCAGCCTTGTGGATTTTTCGCGAATTTTCCGACCTCAACTATCGGAAATCACTAAATCGGTTTCGTGAGTAGTGTTGTGCTCGGAAACGCGGAAACACGAACCAAATAAATTCGTCTCCCTTGGGAAACCAGCGTGAAGTGTTGTGTCGACTGCTACGGCTCAGGAGGATCATGGGATCGAGCGGCTGGTGAGTAAACCTTTTCACTTCCCGTCTTTCATTATCCCGGTCTATTCCATATTTTTCCCCAAACTACATCGTTGGGCCTATTTTGCTATCTTGCATTTATCTGATTTTGTTTGCACTGTAATCGGCAATTGTGTTTTAGTATTAAAGATATAGTATAACTTGTATTAGATAATATAACTGTGTGGAGTTTAGTAATTAATCGTATATAATGGAGGGAATTCAGACAATTCCAAAAGAAATCTTGTGTATAATCCCTAAGTATGACGGTGATGAGAAGTTATTGAATCTTTTCATATCGAAATGTGAATATGTCTTAGACGGTAGCAGGGTCAGAGGAAATGCAACACAAGAATTGTATTTATTCCATTCTGTAAGCAGTAAGTTAACTGGTAGAGCTGCGTCTCTACTTAGCGATAACCCGCACATAACATCATGGGAAAGGTTAAAAGAAATACTTACGCAACATTTTGGCGATCCGCGTTCGGAAGAGTGCATAGCGATCGAGCTCGAAACTATGAAACTCAAACAAAGCGAGTCGTATATTCAATTTTGCCAAAGAATCCAGGCTACAAAAAGCGCCTTAGTCGCGAAGGTGAATCGACTTACTGATGAGGGGGTTAAGGCAGCTAAAATGTTTATATATAATAATACAGCTTTGAACATATTCCTATACAACTTACCAGAGGACTTAATACGTATTGTGCGATTAAAGGGCTGCTCAAGTCTTGAAAACGCGTAACCGAAGAAGTAAATTTCCAGTTTCAATACAGTGCTAAAAATAAATTAGCAAAACAAAATACAATACAACCATCGAGTTCACAAAATGCACTTAGACCTCTCCCTATGTTTCAAGGTTTTAAGCCTGCATTTAGCGCACCGCCACCAAATAATAATTTTAGGTTCGGTATTCCCCAGAATAATAACTTTAAATACGGTGTCCCTACAAATCAAGGGTTCCGACCAAACTTTGTGCAATCGAATAAGTTCGAACCACCTCAAGGTCAGTTTGGACAAAATCAAATGCAGTCGTATAGAATGCCACAGGGTCACTTTGGACAAAATCAAACGCAACGTAATTTCGGTTTGGCACCTTTCCGTCAACCGCGCGCCCCTTTCCAACATAATGGGTTTAGATATGGTATACCTCAACAACAAGGTTATAAGTTCGGTATTCAAAACCAACCTCACTCGAACCCTAACCAATTTAAATTCGGTATCCCAAATCAACAGCAGGCACCTAGAATGCAGGAGTCCGATATTTCAATGCGTACGGCGCCTGTTAGGCAAAATATGATAAGTAACGACTTATATTATATGGAAGAACCAAGTTATTGTCAGGAGTACAACCCTGAAACGAGTTATGATAATGACCAGAATTTAAATGAAGCGTGTGGTGAGTATGTTGTATCACCGCCGATAGAAGATTGTCACTACTTGGAGAATTATGTCGATTTTGAACCCGTATCTCAGGAACACGACTCTGAAAATTTTCAGGAAACAGCCTCGAAAAACACAGCGAGATAATTAACTTAAACTATTGTGACAGTATCCTAAAGCTACCGCATATTGAGATCCCTGAGATCAATTCTAAGTTTCTTATCGATACGGGCAGCAGCAGATCTTTTGTTAGCCCTGCAATAACTGAAAAGTTCTTTAGTGACCATAAGTATTATGAACCATTTACTGTTGTAAGTACTCATGCTCAGAGCATGCACAATGAAGTGATCTATATTCCACTGCTAAAAACTTTTAAGAGCCCACTTCCTCACAAATTTTACGTTTACGATGTAGATGGACGGTACGACGGATTAATCGGTTCTGACTTATTAAAAAAATTAGCAGCAAACATTGATATGCGAAACCAAATTTTGCAAACACATAACGCTGCAATACCCATAATTTATAACCCGCCTTACGAGTTGAATATACCACCGCGATCTGAAACACGTGTTAGGATTCCAACCAATCTACAACACGGCGATGCCATCGTTGAATTCGTTCAATTCCAAGAAGGTGTGCGAATGCCTACTGCCCTTATTAAATGTGACAACTTTTTCGCCGAAACAATAATCCAGAACGCGTCGGATTGTGAATCCACCATAACATTTAAAGACCCATTGGAAGTTACGGTATTTGAAAGTGGAGAATGTGAGGTTAATGTTGCGAGTGACGACTGTATGATTGATGAAGTTCTAAAAGAAAACTTATGTAAGATACGCATGGACCATATGAATAAGGAGGAACGTGAGTGTATATATAAACTATGTAGTGAATATAAGGATATATTTTATTGCGACAAATTACCTTTATCATTTACAAACGAGGTAAAACATAGCATCCGCACTACCAACGAGGACCCAATTTATATTAGGCCTTACAGACATCCACCTTGCCAAAATGAAGAGATCCAAAAACAAGTAGATAAATTATTGGAGGACAATGTAATTCAAGATTCTCACTCACCTTGGAGTGCACCAGTGCATCTTGTTCCTAAAAAGCTAGATGCATCTGGCGAGAGAAAATATAGGATGGTAATCGACTACCGACGCCTAAATGAAATAACGGTAGACGATAAATACCCTTTACCAAACATCACCGACCTCTTTGATAAGTTGGGTAAGTCCCAATATTTTAGTACGCTTGACCTTGCTAGTGGGTACCACCAAATAGAAGTCAGGGAAGCAGATAGAGCCAAAACTGCATTTACTACTCAGTCAGGTCATTACCAGTTCAAAAGGATGCCGTTTGGCTTAAAAACGGCGCCTGCTACGTTTCAGAGGGCCATGGATAGTGTGTTGCGAGGTCTTCAAGGTATACACTGCCTGGTGTACCTTGATGACATCATAATTTACTCATCAAGTCTCCAGGAACACGTCGATAAACTACGTAAAATCTTTGACCGCCTCAGGGCAACTAACCTTAAAGTTACATTAGACAAATGTGAGTTCCTACGGAAAGAAGTCCTATATTTGGGTCACACTATTACCAAAAATGGCCTCATGCCAAATAACGATAAGATACAAGCAGTATTAGACTTTCCATTACCGAGAACATCTACAGAAATTAAGAGTTTCCTTGGGCTGGTAGGTTATTACCGTAAGTTTATAAAAGATTTTGCGAAACTGACTCAACCTTTAACATCGTGCTTGAAAAAGAAAAATAAAATAGACTTCACAAAACAGGAATATATAGACGCATACGAGAAGTGTAAAGAACTGTTGACCAATGCACCTATTTTACAGTTTCCCGATTTTTCTAAGCCATTCGTTCTTACAACGGACGCATCAAATTTTGCGCTAGGAGCAGTGCTCTCACAGGGTCCTATTGGTGGTGACAAGCCAATAGCGTACGCAAGCCGTACTTTAAATGACGCAGAATCTCGGTATAGTACGATTGAAAAGGAGTTGTTGGCCATTGTATGGGCCACTAAACATTTTCGACCGTACTTATACGGAAAAAAATTTACTATATATACCGACCATAGGCCCTTGGCTTGGCTAAACTCGATAAAAGAACCTAATAGTAAACTCACGAGATGGAAGTTGCGTTTGGGAGAATTTGATTATAACATCGTCTATAAGAATGGTAAGCAAAATTGTAATGCGGACGCGTTGTCGCGAATCAAAGTTAACGCTTTAGGCGAACATGACGATATTTCAATGAAAGTCAACTTAGATGAGAGAGAACAAAAACTTCAAAGACACATAGCCGATTTAACAAACGAAATAACGCGGCTAAGTCAAGATCAAAACAGTGCCCCTCAGGCATCTACATCAAAGGAAAGAACTCTTACACCAATCCCAATCGACGATTTGTCTGATTTGGATAAAACTATTAGCATCACAGATTCGGAGAAAACTATGAGTATCGCATCTGTAGCAGGTGACGGTCGACGTTCACCATATTCAATTCCATCTCCGAGCAGTAGTACCGTAACAGCATCAGAAAAACCTAGTAGCGATAGTATAGGTACAGTGCATTCAGCTCGAGACTTAGATACGGACGGCATACTTATACTACAGGAGGCTATAGACACTAAGCCAAATCAGGTGTTAGTATTTACTTGGAACAGAAACGATCTAACAGTTAAAGATTTATCTCGATCTAAACAAAAGGTCATGGAAATTCATTTACCTGAAGATAATCCAGATCTAGTAAAAAGGTTCTTAAAAGAGTATATTCGCCCTAAGGTAAAATATTTCTTTTACTTTGAAAGTAAGACACATCGCAAACAGTTTTCGGACGCTACCATAAAGCTCTTTCAGAAAGGAACTGTAAAATTTTATGAGTGCACCAAAAGGGTGGTTTATGTTGATGATGAGAATGAGCAGCGAGACATTGTGCTTAAATATCATGTAGGTAAAAACAGTCATAGGGGAATTAAAGAAACACTGGTTCATCTTAGACGAACTTTTTACTGGAATAACATGGATCAAATGGTCGCAAGCATCATAAATGGTTGTGACGTCTGTAAACGTATGAAATATGAACGTAAACCTTTAAAACCAGAACTCCAACTATCACAGACTCAAAATAAACCATTCCAGGAACTGTTTATGGACACTTTTTCAATTGAAGGTAAAAATTACCTCACAATAGTAGATGCCTTCAGCAAGTTAGGCCAAGCAATCGAAATTAGTACTAAATCCACCCCAGAAGTAGTAAGAGCCCTTCTAAAGTATTTTTCAATGTACGGTATTCCAAATAGAATCAGTTCAGACCCTGGAGTAGAATTTAATAATGCACTAATCAAAGAAATGCTATCATTTTACAAAATTGACTTGCACATAAGTACGCCACACAATCCTAATTCTATGGGCATAGTTGAAAGATTCCACTCGACCATTATAGAAATATATAGAATCGCAAAATATGAACGTAAAATAACCGATGCGGCGTCTGTAATGACCTATGCAATAATGTCGTATAACCATACAATACACTCTGCAACCGGTCTTACACCATTTGAAGTAGTTTTCGGTCACACTGAATCCAATAACGCATTCTGTGTAGACTTCAACAAACAATTTACGCAACAGTTGGTCAAAGAACACGCGAGGAAGACGAAACACCCGTATGAATATTTGACGGATAAGATGATTGATAAAAAGACGAATGTAAAAGAGAAACGTGGAGGAGAAAAAGAGTTTGGTTTAGACGTAGGAGATACGGTATACATTAAGGGCGTTAACACTAGACGTAGTAAGGATAAAGCAAGATATCAAAAAGCTAAAATCACGGGAGAAATTAAGAGGAACGTTGTTCCTGTAACAACACAAAATAGAGATACCAAAGTCCCAATTAAAGATATCAGGCGTGCTCCACAGGTTGGTTCTTCTGGCAACGCTAACGATCCACAGCCAGGCTCTTCAACTGCAGTTGATTGAGAAGAACCCAGGGCTGCTACCTGTGAAGGAAGGTCAAGCGGTCGTAAGCCATGATATATGGACTATTATAAAAGTTTTAGACTTAAGGTTAATTTACGAACAATTAGAATTAAACATTGACAATTACGTAAAACTTCGTGAACATGTACAAAGCTGTTTTAATTATAAAGCATTTGATTCAGATTTCATTGAAGTCGAATCACAAACTGAGTACGCCATGAATATTACGATTGAAAAATATAAGCAATTGGTTCCATCTCTGATAAGAACCAAACGTGGTTTACTTAATCCCCTAGGTTCATTGGTTAAGATGATTACAGGCAATCTTGACAACGATGATGCCCTAGAATACGAAAGATTGATGAATAAATTAAAGACAAAACAGGATAGGATCGCACGAAAAATAACAATCGTTGCCGAAATGTTGGGTAAACTTACAAATATAACAAATACCACATTAAACAACTTCATTCAAATAGATGAAGCTCTTAAGGAAATTGATCATAGTTTCAATGAGTCCAAGCTGTTCCAAACAAGTAATAAGATTATTCATATGTACAATACTTTAACAAACAACTTTCAAACCCTTTACATACGACTTGATGAAATTGAAACAGCTCTTGTTTTTGCTAGGATTAAACTGTTACATCCATCCATTGTGGACACAGATGAATTGATATTGCTCTTACAGGAAATTGAGAAATCTGCAAAATTAGTGTATAATGCTAACATAGAAAATATTCTTAAGATTGAACAGTGTATAGAAATAAAAGCATATGTAAAACAAAATCAGATTAAATTCATAATGCAAATTCCGTTGATTAGAAATGATATTTTTAACTATTACAAACTGATCCCATTACCTATATATAATAACACTAATGGCCTCACTACCCTTATCCTACCCAAATACCCTTACCTCCTTGTGAAAGGTTTATATACCAAGTCGCTCTCCCAGCCTTGCCGTGAAATAGAAGAAAGTCGCTTCCTGTGTTTTGAGAACGACGCATCACTGCTGATCAAAGACGAGTGCATTACTGCACTGGTACAATTTTCCACAAATGTTTCAAGTTGCCATCCAGTCCCAGTTATCATCGATGATGTAAAAGCCGACCTTATTCAGCCTAATCGCTGGGTAGTTTACGCAAAAACAGAAACATTAATCACCAAATATTGCGATTCAGAAATTATGCAAGAGAACATCTGTGGGACCTACCTGTTAACCCTGGATGATGATTGTCAGTTAAAGATAAAGGACTTGAATTTTAAAAGGCAACAATTTCAAGGGAAAGATATTTTTTACACAAGATTACCAATTTTCAATTTGCCTCGAATGGTAACCAGAGAATCCGATGCACAGAGAAGACCAGTCCATCTCAACGGAGTTGATCTTGTCAACATTCAACAGCTGAACAATTTATTGCAGGAAAGTGAGAGTGAAATTACTAGTGAAAGTGAAATGTATTACCAATTCAAGAGTTTTTATATAGGAAACATAGCATTTTACATAATTATTATAACGTTCTTTGTATTTTTAGCCTATAAGTATAACATTCATAAAATATGTGTCAAAGATGTAACTCAAGATAATCCTCATAATTCGGATAATCTTGAACTTACGGAGGGAGGAGTTATATCACCACTATCATCATCTCGTCCCATACTTTTGTCGCCCTAAGCATTTTTACTGTTTATCCAGACAGGCGTTCTCAGCTAGACCACACACTAGGAGTAGACGTTTTGATGATGGTGCATTTGTGCTCTAGTTCTCTTAAGCTTTAATGTAAGTTAGTTCGTAGTTTGTCTTCACATTGAACAGTCAATATTAAATTTAATTCAACTTTAATTAAATTAGTATTTTTTAAAAACACTTTCACGGCTTTTCCCAGTTTGACTAACTACTTTCCATAGTACTTTCCAAAATCATAATATATTTTATATTATTACATATATTCACAAATAATAGCGACAGATACTTTTTCCTACTATTGTTGTTGTTGTAAAAGTTAACAGTGTGACCGCCTGAACCCTACCTACCATAAAATTTAACGCATCTATTATCTACAAAATTTTAACACACATGCAAGTAATCAATTTCTTTCAAGTTGTGTCACTTTACATCTTGTCACCTGCCTACCTAAGGTTGGTAGTATTAGAGCTAGTAGCATAGAAAAAGAAACAAGAATAGATTGTAGAATGAAGTATAATAGAGAGAAGGGTCGTGGATTTCAGACAGGTATGGCAATTTGGCAAGCTTCCTTGTTTAAGGACTTAGCTCCGGTCCGCTAGTACTTGAGTCGATGCTCAGCAGCAGGTCTGCCGTGCAGCGCTCGGCTCCACACCGCCGCGCCGGTAGAATGTCCCAGCTAGATGCCGTAGAGACGTTTGGCCGCGGTCGGTGCTGGAGGTCAGAGGACGGCTGGAGTTCAAAAGTAGTGTACGGCTAGTGTGTAGCCTTGTAGTGGAAGAATTCCGCCTTGTACTGGGAGTTCTCCGCCTCGTACTGGAACCCTGGAAGGCACATGTGCTCCGGTCATAATGGGTCCAGTATAGTGTTGAGCTGGTGGGTCCACTGTCCCTCTGCTAAGGGCATTATCGCTAGAGTTGGACATTGCCGACAAAGCCGAATAAATTGAATAAAATAAAAATAAACATTAGTTGCATTTTTGGATTAGAAACTAAACCATGAAATTTCTGGGATGGCAAATTTGGATTGCTGACACCGATCCAAAATCCATAGATAGATTATTGACACGCACAAAGTGACATTTACATACAGAGGTCAAATTTTGCGAATGCCCGCCGGGCTAGCTACCACCCTCAAGTAGAAAATCTGTCACCAAGCACCTAACCGTTCCGGTAGCTGTCCTTGAGAGCCAGTAATTCTAGGTTAGCCTGAACAACATCTTCGACTACATCATCACTTACCACCATCTGTCAGGGAGATAGTAATGAAAATGTAATGCTTGTAAAAAAAAACTAATCTGTAATTTTCTCTTGCAAAGTAATTAAGAAGAAGAGCTTTCAAACTAAATGCAATAAAATTAAAACAGTAAATAATTATTTTGAAAATGTTTGTTGTAACTTAGCATATAACACACTGGCTTCCTTCAAACAAACGGAAACAGCCTGTCCAAAAAAAAAGTTGTAGGCCTTTGAAAAGCTTTGCGTCAGATTGGGATAAATTTTCTAGAAAACTTATGCTTATTTACTATACTAAATCAGCTTGGGGATCTGCAGCACACGTTCATCATGAACTGCCGTGCCGCAGGCCCATGGTTCGTCACCCACGGCCAGCTAGAGCTTCACCGCATGGTGGAAGGGCATTTTCCGCACCTGGCTAGTTACCATTTTAAAGTAGAAAATCTGTCGCTAAGTACACAAGTTGTTCCGGCAGCAGTCCGTGAGAGCCAGTAAAATTACAAGCACGTGAGGCTTAAGAACTTTATGTCTCGGGTTGCGGACGGAGTGCAGTTTGTCAACTGTGGTAAAATGCATCTGTTAAAGGCAGAGATTTACGCTTAACCTCAGGCTAGGCCTCGTGAGTATTCCGTCACAATCCCAGAAACGAAAATCCATTTGTGTTTTCTTTTGAGGTTCGGAAGAGTACAAGCCCACCGTTAATACCTTTTTTGGTTTTCAGAGTGACTTTAAGTGAGTTTTTAGTTCCGGCATGTCTATATACCGGAGACGATATAAACGATGAAATAGCCATGGCCACGGGATGGGGTCGCAAGACTGACCTGGGTGAAACGCCAAATGTCATGAAAAAGGTAAATTAGTAATAATAGAGACTCAGCCGTTATTTTGTGTAAATCCATATGTAATAATTAAAAAACTTAAGAAAACGTTGAATTAATATTTTAGATAAACATTAAAAAAATATATCTACTGACAATTCCGTCTACTTTTCCTGCTAAGCCAACGCGACGTCATAAACGACACGTAGCCAAACTGGAAGAAATTTTGACGCGTAACGCTTCTACACGAAGACTTCTCAGGAGGTCTTGACTCCTTGAGCGCTCACTCGAGAATATTGTCCATCTTTCGCTTACAAATGTAATGTTTTCTTATTATTTTTGTATATCCTTTCTATTTACGTTGTCATATCATATTTTTACCCACGACAGACGTAAGGAAACGGAGGCGGTATATGCATTATGATTATTTGTATATATGGCTGTCAACATTTCCTTCAGACGCTACTGGACTGATTCCGATGCGGTTTCGGAACAACTGTAATTTGAGAGCAAGAATATACGCACACTAATGACTGTAAACTACCGATTTGCGCATAATTTGCGTTCTGGGAAAAAACTTTTCTCCTATAGTAAACATTAATCAAATCTAAATATTTTGGGCTTATTTTATAACTGACAGAATAAACTAGGTTTGTAGGTTTTCTTTTTTCTTTTATTTTCATTATTTTTCCTATCAATAATTCACAAACTAGACATACAAGTTTTGAGAAAATATCGGTATTTAAATACCCATTAATTCTTTCATATAATGGTAAAAATCAAATCCTATAAACCTAGATATTGATTCCATCTGTAACATTCACATATAAAAATCATCAAAATCGGTGATTGTTTAGGGGGCTAGAAACGTTTTCTCTTTTTATATGAAAATTCGAGACTTCCCTCCAGTCTGAAAGGATTTTGTTTAGTTAAAGAACAAAAGATATCTGAATCTACTATATGTAGACTGCATTCTAAAAACCAGGATTGTACTACATAATTTTACAATAAGATTTCAAATGTGGGTACCTACATAAAAAAATGCTATTTGCATTCATCTGACCACTGCATTACCTAGTGTGATGTTCTATTCTGGCTTAAATTACATCGATTCTTATCACATAATGACATAAAGATTGAACTTAATGATGTTATCACTACCCTGTTTCTGTATTCTGGTTCTGTCCTGCACAAAATCACAAAATATGTTAATATAATGTTGTTTATTGTTTTCTTTTAGATGATTTTTACTAAATACGACACGGAAAATTGCACCAAAAAGTTTCCTCCTGTCGATGATTTGCCCAACGGTTTTGATACAACCACTCATCTTTGTTACCTTAGAACTGCTACCTCCGTTCATGCTTGTCAGGTAAGTAAGCAGCTGTATGAATTTATAGCCAATGCTTTTGATGTATATAATAATAACTGTAAATAAAGTTCTGATGTTAAACATGTTGCTATAACAAAACTAACCTAAATAAATTATTCACTGTCATATGTCGTTAACGCTTCATATTCATTGTCCAAGATACTTACGTACAAGATATGTACTTATCCGGGTCGGTCGAGCGGGCAGACACAAAGGGCTTTGTAACCAAGCCGTTGCATTAACCCACGCGTTTCCTAGATAATGAGAACAATAGAATTTCATTCATAAATGGAGGATATCGTCCACGCGGTAGCTAAGGAGTTAAGAAGGGGATAGCACGGCTTAGCTGGTATTTTACTTTGATTAAGGGTGTCTCGCTAAGGAAGTATATGATACTTCATACAATATTACACGGCTATTTTTTTTAAAATGTGCCATACTACTCAGATGCATCTAATAATAATAAAAAAATGAAAATGCCTAACATTACCATCAGGGCTTTAAAATGGCCGCAAAAGTATGTAGAGAAGGCATGGTGAGAGGTTAACGTAGATTGAAAACGATTGCCAAAACTTTAAATATACTTTAATATACCGCATACAAACTTCAGGTAAGCCTTTACAAGTTACGATCAGACCGGCTGTACATAAGGAGACTTAAGAATGTGCTGCTGGCCATGTTCTGTATATTTTCCCTTCGATGCATCTTTTCACTCCCTCGTGAAGATATGTGGAGAGGAGCCCGGAAGAGGCGTCAATCTTGATCCAGTTCCATAAGGCAATAACGTTATTTATACATGTATTTTTTATTTCCATAGGGTGATGGCGGTGACCCTTTACAAGTAAAAAGCACGAAAATACCCTGTATGTATACAGTTATTGGAATGGTGACATATGGCACGGAGTGTGACACTGAAGACGACCCTTGGTTATTTACAAGAGTTGAAACATACATAGATTGGATCGAGAGTATTGTATGGCCTTGATCTAGTTGACACATATTTTTCAATAATACATATAATGTAATGGAACCTTTTGCGTTTTTTATTTGTACTGCTTTTAGTATGTTGCATGAGTATTATTTGTAATATCCATGAAGCAGTTGATTTGGTTCCAGCTCTAAGGCAGTGGGTGGAGGGAGAAACTTGAATTCCCCGTCCACCTACTAGTGGGAAAGTCCAGTGGGTGGACGGGGCATCGCCCAAAATAATCTAATCAACTGCACAATTTTGGAAGTAATCTAAAATGTGTGTCTGATAACACTTTTTTTTACATTTTTATTCGAAATTATAACCTAAATGGCGTTGTATAATGTTAAAGAAGGTACATTAAATTTGTAACCGATCTAAAAATATCACTAAATTCTAATTTAAATAAGCGCCATCTGTAGGCAAACGCACAAACGACTATCTAAATTCCATCTGAAGATGCAAGCACCAAGCATCTATAAACCTAACTACCTTTGCTGCGAGCTGAGGTAGTTCAGCGACTCACCGCATATAGCAATCAAAAATCTCAGATCGCCTATGATAGAAGAAACTTTCTACACGAGATGAAAGATGTCACCATGGTACTTATAACTTTTTAGATTACATCTGCATTCTAAATAATTATTTATAGATTAAAATAAATACTAAACATTATTTGGACTGTATAATAATGAAAATATGGTTCCAAAAATCTTATGCCTTTGATAGTAATTACTCGTCTTCTTCTTCTTCTCCATTCAATTCGACTCTTATCGTGACAGTTAAAAAAATGTCAATCCAGTCTGTCAGAAAAAATACCACGATATAATTGTGAGCTTCCGATTATACGAACGTTTGGTTTTTGGAAATGTTCAAAATACAGTGTAGTGATTGGATTGACGACTCCAACCGTTTTGAGGCCTTTTTCATTACCATATATGGTAGCGATATGCACCTCGGACATCCGCCCAAATTGATGTCTTTCCTCGAAGAGGAATCGGCATCACTTCGCCACCAGGCACCGACTGTTCAACTAGAATTAAATCTCTACGTTTGAAAGTTGTTACTAAGACTTAATTAAAATCTAACATTAATCTTCAGAATCCCCAGACACTGGGTAAGTTTGTGTTTTGAAGTGAAAGTGTACTTGACCACCATAAATTCTAACTTACATTTTGTAACCTTTGGTATGTACTCTCAACTTATTTACTGTATTTTATTATGTGTCTTACATGCTAACTCTCTTCTCTCTGTAACCTTTGTATATTTTTCTGTGTTTTCTGTTGCTTCTCAACTTTCTACTTGTGTTCTTTTTTTACGCCCTTCTGGCAAACTTTAAAGGGTGTTGCTGATAACTCGAAATTCACGAGGTACCTAGGCTAGTCCCTTATTGCTCGGTAGTGAACGGACCTCGTGGATTGTGCGCCTCTTTACCAGCAACACACCTATTTACGCCCTTCTGGCATTCTGAGCGGCTGGTGGTTCACATCCGCGAAGGGCCTAGCTAGTCCCTTTATGTTCGGTAGCGGAAGCCTTAGCGGATGCGAATTCTTCACCAGCAGCATCTACTTCTTTGGCCCTTATGGCATCTCTTGTTCGCTGGCGGGCCACATCCCTAAAGGCCCTCTGCGAGTCCCTAAATGCTCAGCAGCAGAGGGACAGTGGATCCACCAGCTCAACACTTTACTGGACCCATTGTGACCAGAGCACATGTGCTTTCCAGGGTTCCAGTACGAGGCGGAATTCTTCCAGTACGAGGCTGAACTTCCAGTACGAGGCTACACACTAGCAGTACACTACCTCCAGAACACGACCTCTGAACTCCAGCCGTCCTCTGACCTCCAGCACCGACCGCGGCCACCTTTCTCTACAGCGATTGCTGGGAATTTCTACCGGCGCGGCGGTGTGGAGCCGAGCCCTGCACGGCAGACCTGCTGCTGAGCATCGACTCAAATACTAGCGGACCGGAGCTAAGTCCTTAAACAAGGAAGCTTGCCAAATTTGCCATACCTGTCTGAGATCCACGACCTTTTCTATTTATTATACTTTATATTCTAATCTCTCTCTTCTTTCTTTTATGCTCCCTTCTACCCTGAGTAGGTAGGTAGATAACAAATTCAATACTTACGTGTGTTTTAATACGCAAATCGGCATTTGTTCCGTAGTGTGACATGCATAATGTGCGTGTCCGTCATCCTAGCGTGCTCACTTAAGAAATCTAAAATTTTGATATATGCCTAAAACTAGTGCAGAAATAGTGACAAATATTGCCACAAAAAAGAAAAATAGTGCCACTTTATAAAGCAAGTTACAGCTATAGTTTGGTGAGGTCGCTAGAATATTATCGATGTATATGTATATGTATGTACGAATATTATTATTATTTTCGATGTATTTTCGCCAATATACGACCAATCTTCCTTTTATATCGTCGTTTTAATCAAGCAAACCTGCGTCCGCTACAGATATCATTTTGGCTTACTCAACTGGCGTTCGTAAAAACGGCTGAAGCTACAATTAAGGTTAATTAAGGTTAAAAATAGTGCCAATATAGTGACAACGTTATACCAAGTCTTAAAAACAGTGCTTCACAGGGTGAAAGTTATTAAAGTATCTTGGTGAGTAAGCTGGAGTGAGGCTCATCCTAGCGTACTCATTTTTATTTCTCAGGAACGGCAGCTAATTTCGATTTGAACTTGGTCTCAAAAAATAGTGCTGAAATAGTGACAAATAGTGCCATAAAAAAATAGTACTAACTAATTAAAAAAGTTACAGATATAGTTTAGTGAGTTCGCTAGGATGATATCATTAGCGTATTCACATCTCATCCGTGAAAACGGCTGAAGCTACAATTAAGGTTATTATCTCAAAAAATAGTGCCAAATTAGTGACGACGGTATACCAAGTCTTGTAAATAGTGCTTCATACATTCAAAAGTTATTCAGGTCTCTTGGTGAGTAAGCTGGAGTGAGGCTCATCCTAGCGTACTCACCTCGTTATCTCAAGAATGGCTGCGAATTTCATTTGGTCTCAAAAAATAGTGCTGAAAAAGAAGACTTGTCTCAATATATTTATGTCCGTATTGTTAGGAATTATAAGGAAATACTAAATGTTTTAGAATATTCATATAGATGAATGTATTTATACTGACTTTGCCTAGTCATGGGGCAACTTTGAAAAAAAATACGGCGGGCCGATATGGCACAAAGGTTCTACTCTCTTGATAACTTAAACCTTTTTATGAGAAATCTGCATATATGGTTTCAAAGTTAAATTTTAAATATTACTCATCTTGGTTTCATATAAATAATATGGTCACTCTAATTAGCGAATTCTTAAGGCATATTGTAAATTAACTTTTTTTTTATAAATGCAGAATATGTGCAGCGATGCATTATACTTTTAGTAGTCATTATTACTAAATGTTAGTGTTAATAGCTTTTGATTTTGTTGTGATTTCAGATAGGTACAATAAATTTTTATGTATAGGTTATATATAGGTTTGTATGGAGAACGTCAGGATTGAGGAACCAATGTATATGCCTTGTTTTACCAAATCTACTCAGTTTTACTTCTTTATTCCCATATTACAAATTTGAACGCTCCCTGTACTAAACTATAATAAAGTCGAACGTATTAATGGACCGACCACATTACTGGAAATACAACCTTTTATATATATGTATATATCAAGGAGCCACACTGAATGTATCGTATCTTTTTTAATTTCATCAGTACCTAACCCATATAATTAGTACTTAACACACACATTTTATTGCCCACCTGGCTAGCTACCACCCTCAAGTAGAAAGTCTGTCGCCAAATACCGAAAGGTGTGTTCCGGCAGTAGTCCTTGAGAGTCAGTGAAATTACAGGCACATGAGACTTATCAACTATGTCTCAATGTGACGGGCGCAGGGCAGTTTGTGACTTGTGATGAATTGCAACTATTATAGGCAAAGGTTAGTCCACTTAACATCAGGTAGGCCTCGAGCTAGTTCCATCACAATAACATAAAAAAAAACACAATTACTACTGAATGACACCAAATTTTTAGATATATTGATCCATTAATTTCGGAGTTCCAGGTGGCTCCTCAATTCAGATGTTTAGATTGAGGAGCCAGTGTAGTACTGCAGTTGAAAAACTTGGTCACCTTGGCCTCTCCTGCTCTCGAAGTGCTGGTCAAATTTCCCACCACGCCAGCCTTAACGATATCATACGCCGGGTTTTTACCAGCGCCTATGTTGCAGCTATTCTTGAACAAAATGGTGTGATGCATGACGATAGTAAAAGACCTGAAGGCATGACTCTGGTTCCGTGGAAATCACGGTGGCTCTTAGGACTTAGAACATTACATGCGTAGATACTTTGGCGCCGTCACATCTTTCTGAAACAAAGGTGAGGGCTGGCGCCGCAGCTTATTCGGCGGAGCAACTCGCTTGAAATGCTCGTACGAGCAGATTAAAATTAGATCGAACGGGGCCAGAAATATAAATATGTAGAGGAGTATAACAAGGAGACCCCGTATCGCCTAAGATTTTTATAGCTGTACTACAACACATAATGAAAGATCTCAACTGGAACGGAAAAGGAATTAATAGTAATGGAAATAATCTAAGCAACCTACGATTCGCAGATGACATAATCATTTTTTCAGAGTCTTCAAAATATCTTGAAACGATGATAAATAAAACTCAACAGTGCAAGTACCTCTATAAGACTGAACTTAAATATCTCTAAAACAAAGGTAGCAACAAATAGCTTAGAACATCCAATTGCTGTAGAAGGAACACTGCTTGAATATGTGGAAAGCTATATTTATCTAGACAATCAAATACCCTTTAAACCATCCAGAAGCCAAGAAGAGATAGACGAATAGCTATAACCTGGAACAAGTTTTGGAGCCCCAAGGAAGTCTTAAAAAGCGACCTACCTTTAAAATTAAAAACGAAAGTCATGGATACCTGAGTATACTTCCCTGCCTTACGTATGCCAGCCAAACATGGACTTACAATAAAGAGACTAGAAATAAACTACGAGTATGTCAGAGAGCAATGGAGAGAAGAATCTAAGGTATCAAATTAAAAGATAAACAAAAGAACACAGCTATATGAAAGAAAACGAAGCTAATGGATGCACGCGGAGCGGAAGCGGCAGGCCACGCAGCACGATCACCTGATGTAAAGTGGTTCAACCAAGTAGCCATGTGGGCAGGCCCTAAAGGGAAACGAAGACGGAGGAGACCACAGGAAAGATGGGCCGATGAAGTAATTAAAATAGCCGGCCAAAAATGGCTTTCAGCAGCCAAAGATAGAAAAGCGTGGCTGGGAATGGAGGAGGCCTTTACCTAAAGAGGGGTCCTTAAATAATTACTATTAATATTGTTAGTTTTGTTTTTAATTTTATTTAAGCAATAAACAGGCTTTATTATTATTATTATTATTATAATTTGTGATTTTCGTTGAGCACGCGATAGTGCGTGTAATCATATTTATAATTAATTATTCCAGTAACAATTAGTCCAGTATGGACTCTATTTGACTGAAATAAGTTCTTTGAAGTCTAGGTTATGGCCGCGCCGTTTCTAAAGGTCGATTTACACCAAACGAGCGAATGCTCATTCTATCCCCACTACGTCAAATTCTTCTAGTATAAACAGGCGTAGAGCATTCTTTCGTTGTTCTTAGTGCGTTCGCAAAGATTCTATAGAATATTCTAAGAATGCTCGCTCGCTCGGTGTAAACGGCGCAAGAGCGCGTGAACAGTTGCTTGGACAACAACAGCTTGGAGCATTCTAGCATGTTCGGACGCGCTCGCGCCACTGAGCGGTCTCATCAAAGCGTTCTTGTGTTCTAGCGATTGTTTACATATCGTATCGATAAAATTATGGATTGGTCTCAAGATAAATGTTTAATAATGATAGAAGCCTACCGAAATTCCAGATGTCTATGGGATCCGACATATGAACACTATAAAAATACAACTTACAAACAAGATGCTTGGCAGGAAATCGCAATACTACTTGAATGTAATGTTGAAGAATTAAACAAAAACATGGACTCGCTTCTTGCATCTTACCGCCGCGAAAGTCAAAAAACAATGAGTACGAAATCAGGCAGCGGTGTCGATTGTACTTATAATTCTAAATGGTTTGCATTTAAAAGTATGCAATTTTTAATGGACAAATATAAACCGAGGAAAACCATTGATTTCGACACTAAATAATAAATGCAGCACTTGCAATAATGATATCGCTGTCAGAATCAGACATAGCGAAGCACTACCAATATCAACCACGGAATTGACTCGAATGAGCAAAGAACATTCGATCTAGCTTTCGTTCACACTAAAACATTAAGAAAGAATGCTCTTGTTCTAGCTCTGGCTCTGTGTTCGTTTGATGTAAATCGACCTTAAGAGGAACGGGAAGAAAAGTTCCTATAGAAAAATAAGTATTTTAACAAAGTGATGATGTCTCGCCGCTAAACGCCCGAACAGAATAGTGCGATAAGGACAATTGCAGCTTCTTCAAGTTTTGACTTAGAATTCGCGCATAATTTGCGTTCTGGGAGTAAAAATAAACTAAGTTTATAGGTTTTCCTTTTTCTTTCTTTATAATTATTTTTCCTATAAATAATTCACAAACTAGAGATACAAGTTTTGAGAAAATATCGGTATTTAAATACCCATTATTATATATATTCAAATGCTTTTAATATAATGATAAAAATCAAAAGCTATAAACCTGGATATAGATAACAATAAATAACATTTCCAAAAATCATCAAAATCGGTGATTGTTTAGGGGGGTAGAAACATTCTCTTTTTGTATGAAAATTCGAGGCTTTCCTCCAGTGTTAAGGCGGGTGAAATAATAAATTAAAGTGCAAATTTTATAATTCATCCAGTTTGTTTCAATGGTGGTTCAATGGTTAAGGCACCTGGTGCGTATAATCGGGAGACGAGGGTTCGTTTCCCACTCGAGATGAACATTTTGTGGTACATAATATGTAAATGTGATACATGCTGTTACACCTACTATATTTCTGACCAGACTCGAACCCCTCACAAACCTATTTACGCGTTGTCAGCAGTATATTTTTCTAAATAAACGGTGGCTTCCAAAAGTAGTATACTCTTCAGGTAGAAGTTAGAACCAATTTAGTATCAAAAGTGAGTTGCGGGAACTTATGTCATCGTGTATATATAACAACGTTTCTTTTCAAATTAAATAAATGTGTGTTCTTCAGTTGTTTTTTTTAAATACCTATAGGTCTGCACAGCAGTGCGATAGTGATTGAAATCAAATTTGGAAATTTAAAAGAGTAGAGTCATCATTAAATGAGAATATTATTTTAAAAAACCGGCCATGTGCGTGTGGTACTCGCGTACTGTTATGAACGGACTTAGTTCCCAGTAAATGCTATGTAAGCAATATATAAGTTATATAAAACTGTTTTCCAGATTTATTAAAGCGGTCGAACCTTAACTTTTGTCCGGTCAACACCTATACCTATTAATGTAATTTCCCAACTTTTTATACAAGTCATGCAGTGTAATTAAATCAGTTTTCAGCCAATTAAGTGTTTTTTTAAAAGGACCCACAGCGCGCCATCCTAACAAATTGGTGTCAGAAGTGGTATATCCTGGTTTTCCGTAATTCTGGGATATTTTAGGTGTTAGGCGTCGCGATTTTCGAATTCCCGCCTGACATCCATATTTTGTGGCCCTGTGTCTGTGGTCCTTGGTGACGTGCTAGTTGGTCGACGGTAAGTCTTGGGCCCCATAAGCTCAAGCCCGCGCTGCTGCACACGTGGTCGACGATAAGCCTCGAGCATCATCAGCTCAAGCCCGCACTACACGTGGTCAACGAGTAAGTCTCCGCTCTTCAGCGAGAGCCCGCACCGCATCATCACCACCAAAACCTTCGTGCTGTCTACTTCGTGGTCGACGCGTAAGTCTCTGCTCTTCAGCGTGAGCCCGCACCGCTACCTAACAATTCCTGCATAACTTCATCATCAATTTTCATCATCTTCGACGGACAAGTTTGGCTCAATCTTCATCATCAGCTCACATTTACTTAAATTCTGTGGGAACATTCAACGTGACTTCGAGGAAGCCGCAATACGACTCCGTGAGTCGCCGCGCCGGACACCCGAAGCCGTCGTCACGTGCAAGCGCCACGCGCTGCACTTTTCCTGCACTTGGTAACAACATCAAGGTCAACATGTTCCTGAAGTCTACGGTCTTCTTACTGTGAGTTTCTTCTATTTTTCACTCAAATCTAAAGTGCGTATATTTCAAGTGAATATCAAAGTGAAAGTGAATTTCTAATTTTATTCTCAAGATTTTATCTTCAAGATTTAGAACCTTATTCAGAACATTATAAGATAATTTTAACTAACTTTCTTTACAAACTACATATTTACAACTTATACAATTTTCTATCTACTTATACAAAGAATATTTTATTTTTACATTTTTTATTTTACATGTAATTGTGTTTCGTGTTTGTGTATTCTGATGCTCTGTACAGCCTTATAACTTCTAATTATTATTAATGTTTAAAGCAATTAAACCAGAACAGTCTTTAGAAGTCGAGTCAAATACCGACTCAGACAGTTCTTACTCGGAACCGACACCCCAAAAATCAAAATCAAAAATGAGTGACAAAATCACACTCTCTGTTTTAACTAAATTTATTAAACCTTACAGTGGGGATCGGGAATCACTTCCAGCATTTTTAACAAATTGTGAAAATGCTATCTCTTTGGCAAGTACAGACCAACAGAATGTATTAATAAAATATATCGTGTCACAACTCGAAGGAAAGGCTCAATTAGCCTGTTGCTTAAAAAAATTCGACAATTGGCTTGAAATTAAACAGTTTCTCAAATCGACTTTCGGTGAGAAAAAGCACTCTACACATTTATTAGTCGATTTACAAAATTGTAAGCAACTACCTAATGAAGATGTGACGCAATATTCATTACGTATTGAATCATGTCTCACACGGCTTCAGTCCGATATACATTATAGCTGTGAGAATGAAAAAGAACTTATCGGCAGGTAAGCCGCTATGGAAGACTTGGCTTTAAATACATTTTTATTAGGTATGAACTCAAACTTTTCACCCATTGTGCGTTGCCGCAATCCTAAGGGATTATCCGACGCAATTACTCATGCCATCGAAGAAGAGAAGCTATTTAAGCTATCCAAATTATCTCAACGCTCTTCTTCTTCTTCTAAACAGTGCACGATATGTCAAAAATTTGGCCACACGTCTTCTGATTGTTACAAAAATAAAAGTAAACCTAAAAGTTCTTTTCCAAATTCGTTCCATGTAAATACGGGTCAACGAAACAATTATTCTAATAATTTCTCAAATAAACAAAATTCTAATTATGACCTAAATTTAATGTGTGCATATTGTAAAAAGCGTGGTCATTTAATAGGCGATTGTCGGAAGCTCAAATATAAAAACAATAATTCTATGCACCGCAATCCGCCGCGTAACGTGATACCTTCAAGTTCACGGTCACCGACGAGTAACACATCTATTGATACTCGTAACAATAACAATTCAAATATGCACGTTATATCTTCTGAAGAGAATTTAAACTGAATTCGGTTTCGGTGCCGTGTCTGCCGGAACCACTTCCTATTTTAAATGACACGAAAAATTTTAAGACATCTCATAATTATTACAAAAAGTCTTTCAAGTCCTCAAAGGGGTCTAAAGGTCGTTCTTGTGGTCAACTCACTGTTGCGCAGAATGTACCTTCAGAAAATTTTATAGGCACCCATTCTTTTAATAAAGGGCTTCAATCCTGTGTTCCTAAATTATTACCAACACAGTGTAATAAAAATTTAGAGACTTTTGATAACTGTGTTCACAAATTATTTTCAACACAGTGTAATGAAAATACAGAAAATTCTTTGATTAAAAATAAAATTTATGTCTATGACTCTAAGTGTTATGAGTCATTAAGGTCAGCGAACCTTTCTCAATGCAACCCTTCATCTCGTGAAAAATCAAGTTCTTTTTCTAAGGATTGCTCACGTAAGGGAACGTTTACGATAAATAATGTAAACAACAATGTTTCTCTCCCTCACGTTTATTTGAAAACAAATATGAACGATAAGCCTTTATGCTTATTAATTGATACTGGCTCTTCAGTTTCAATTGTGAAACTCTCAAGTTTATTAAAGAGCCCAGTTCTTGAAAAAAATATCGTTACACTAAAGGGGTTAAGTGATAACGACTCAACGTGTGAATCGCTTGGTTCTATTGAACTTGATTTTGAATATCGAATTTCCCCTACACAAAAAATTGTGTTTGATTTTGTGTTTCACGCAATTGACGATGCCATTCACTTAAATTATGACGGTATAATTGGTAGTGATTTTATTCAACATTTTAAAATTGACATCCAATATTCTACCAATTCTCTTAATTTAGAAGGTAATTTGATACCTATTTGCTTTAGCAAGCCATCATATATTATACCTCCGAGGTCAGAAATGGTCATCGAATGTCCAGTCAGCAACATAGCGGATGTTGCAAGTAGAAGCGAAGCTTTAGTACTGGATCAGAAAATTAGTGACGGTGTATTCTTGGCTAATTGTATAGTGTGTATAAAGCCTAACAACCGCGTCAATGTTTCTGTTTTAAATACAACTAATTCCGAAATCAAATTAAATGATTTTCAAGTTCATTTAACGTCATTTGAACTTCCATCGTCAGATATAGATGCCTCGCAACATGAACTCATTCATCAGTTGAGTTCTTTGAATATTGATCGCACACAAAAGGTACTCGAACAAATTCGTTCTTCTCATTTAAATCCGCAAGAAAAGAAAGTTTTAATGAATTGTCTTTCTAAATATACAGATATTTTTCATCTTGAAGGCAAATATTTGACGCATACAAATGCAATTAAGCATTCTATTAATACTGGGGATGCACCCCCTATTAATGTTAAATCGTACCGTTTTCCGGAAGTTCACAAAGACGAAGTCGAAAAACAAATCAAGAAAATGCTTGATCAAAATATAATACGTCCTTCGACTTCTCCTTGGAATGCTCCTGTATGGGTGGTTCCGAAAAAGCTTGACGCCTCTGGTAAACAGAAATGGCGTATTGTCATCGATTATCGTCGATTAAATGATGTCACTGTTTCAGAAACTTATCCTCTTCCACTTATAACAGACATCTTGGACCAACTTGGTCATTCTAAGTACTTCTCTACCCTTGACCTTGCCTCTGGTTTTCACCAACTATGTTTAGATTCCAAGGACACTGCCAAAACTGGTTTCAGTGTCAGTACTAACGGTATTTCTGGTCATTTTGAATATACAAGGATGCCATTTGGATTAAAAAATGCTCCTGCCACTTTCCAAAGGCTCATGAATACTGTCCTTACTGGCCTACAAGGTTTACACTGTTATATATATCTAGATGACTGTATAGTCTACTCACATGACCTTGAAACACACATAAAAAGGCTAGAACTAATATTTAACAAGTTTAGAGAAGCAAATTTAAAGTTACAGCCCGATAAATGTGAATTTCTTCGACGTGAAGTCGCTTATCTAGGGCATGTTATCACAGATCAAGGTGTTTCACCTAACCCTGATAAGGTCAAGGCCATTTCCCAATTTCCAGCACCTAAAAATCAAAAAGACGTAAAGTCTTTCCTTGGCTTAACAGGCTATTATCGTCGTTTTATTGAGAACTTTTCTCACATAACAAAGCCTCTTACTTCGTTGTTAAAGAAAGACACAGTCTTTCACTGGTCACATGAACAAGAGCAAGCATTCAACCTTCTTAAGCAGAAGTTAATCTCTGCCCCTCTACTTCAGTATCCTGATTTTACTCAACCTTTTATTATTACTACGGACGCTTCTAACTACGCTGTCGGCGCAGTTTTATCTCAAGGTGAAATTGGTAAGGACAAGCCAATTGCTTATGCGTCTCGTACTTTAAATAAGGCAGAAGGTAATTACTCAACGACTGAAAAGGAATTACTAGCAATTTTATTCGGTGTTAATACCTTCCGTCCCTATATTTATGGGTACAAATTTAAAATCGTCACGGATCATCGGCCTCTTACATGGTTGTTCAACGCCAAAGATCCTGGTGGACGTTTATTAAGATGGCGATTAAAACTCGAAGAGTATGATTATGAAATTATTTATAAACCTGGTCGAATAAATTCTAATGCAGACGCTCTGTCTCGCAACCCAGTTAATGCCATCACTCATACTAAAATTAATAAAACTACTTATGAACAATTTTTCAAAAGGCAATTTACGAACAAGGTCGCAAATGACACTCAAATTGAAGAGCATAATGAAAGCCTATATTCTGCTAAACAAAAATTAATTGCATGTCCAGCATATCTGGACTTCGACTACTCTATGCCGCATTGCGAACAATTTTTGTCAGCATTAAATAACTCAGCTGACTTCTTATCAAAAGTACGGGAACCTGAGACCGTAGGATCGGTCGCACTAAATGATAAACAACTTTATTTCCTATACACTAAGGTTCACCATTTTGACGAAACTTCTTATAAAATTATCTATAATTTATTGCGTAAATTACGTGATATCATGTCGAAAAAAGACTATGAAAAAGAATTAGCAATTTCCGACTTTTCCGAACCTTTTACTAAACTCGTCTATGTTAAAGTTTATAACATGATATCGTACATGTTTCATGGCACTAATATTAAGGTGCACATCTACAAAAATCAAATTCAATATCCTTCACCTTCCGAGATTGCAAATATTTTAAAGGAAAACCACGGGACAACCATAGCTGGTCACCCGGTTATAAAACGGATGTTAAGTCGTATTAAAGAACACTATTTTTGGAAAAATATGCGTACTGACATCGAACGTTTTGTAAAGGATTGCAATCAATGTAAAGTTAATAAGCCATTAAGAAGCTCAAATAAAGCACCAATGGTAATTACGTCATCCAGCACCAAGCCCTTCGAAGGATTGGCATTAGATATTGTAGGTGTTCTGCCTGAAGCAGGCCTTCAAAAGTTTAAGTATATACTTACTTTACAAGATGACTTGACTAAATTTTCAAATGCTTATCCCATGATTACGGCAACTACTGACGAGGTTGCACGAAATCTCATTCATTTCTTTTCCTTGTTTGGTTTCCCCAAAATGATCCTCACTGATCAAGGATCTTGTTTTACATCAGAACTATTTCGCCAATTAACAGAAATTCTTAAAATCAAAAATTTATTTTCTACTCCCTATCATCCCCAAACAAATGGTGCATTAGAACGCAGCCATGCTACCCTTAAAGAATACTTAAAATCCTTCGTCAATGATAACCAAGATGATTGGCACTGCTACCTTGCAACTGCAATTTTATCATATAATACAACTCCTCACTGTACTACGGAGTTTACACCATTTGAATTGTTATATGGCCATAAGCCAACTATACCTAGCAGTATTTATAGCTCAAATAATGATACTACTTATCAAGAGTATGTCCGCGCGTTGCAATATAGAATGCGTTACTCTCGCGAAAAAGCTTTAGAAAATATTAATAAAAGTAAGGAAACTTCAAAACGTTATTATGATGCCTCTTCCCGCGAGAAAACTTATAAAACCGGAGATATGGTTTATGTTAAACAACACCATAGGCTACGCAAAGCTTTGTCCCCAATTTGGAAGGGACCGTATAAAATAATTAAAGTAAACGGAAAAAATAACGTAACACTATGCATAAACAGAAAACATGTAAAATACCACATTAACGAAATAAAACCTGCATAAAGTTATTATAATTGTTTCAGGTATATACTTCAATCGACTTATTCCGAACCGATTGAACCTATTTTGCATAGTCCTGGATTATTCTTCGACCCTACTTCTATTGCATATTTTTATAATGACTATTGGAATGTTGTGACTCATATTGAAATTATTCCCATAAAACCTTACTTAACTAAAATCGATCACTCTATTCAGAGTATGTCACAGTTTTGTGAAAAATCTCAAAATGTAGCTGGTATAAATATTGATTGTAAAGATATTATTAATCCCTTAGAAATTTTAATTAATGCTAACAATCTTAAGTATGACTCATTATCTCATCTTATTTCCGTAAATAATCCAAATCGTTTTAAAAGGTCACTCGAATTTGGTGGCGAGATCCTTAAGTTCTTCTTTGGTACTTTAGACGCTGACGATGCAAGAAAATATGATGAAGCCATCAACACTTGTCAGCAAAACGAAAATCAAATATTTTCGTTGATGAAAGACAACATTCATGTTGTTCAGTCTACTATAAATAATTTTAATATTTCTATTCGTCAATTAAGTAATAATGAAAATCGATTAAATAAACAAATAGATAAGTTAAACTATATTTTTACGGAAAATTCTAAGATTAATTCGAATTTAATTAATGTAGCTAAAATAAACTCTATTTTTAATGTTATCGAAGGTTCTCTCTTATCAGTGTCAAATATATTAGACACAATATTGAACTCTATTTTGTTTGCAAAAGCGAATATTTTGCATCCTTATGTTTTAACTCCTACTAAGTTGTATAACGAACTTTCTACTAGCAAACTAAGCAAAAAACACGTAGAGTTCCCAATTACATTATCTTTGGATAACATACATACTATTATCGATCTAGCTAAGTTAACGTCATACTATTATAATAATAAGATCATATTTGTTATAAGAATACCTTTAATTAATCCTATTAAGTTTAGCATTTATAAAAGCTTACCTTTACCTACTTCAAAGGATGAATACAATTTGAAAACATATGTTCTTATCCATCCTTCTAAGCTATACATAGGTATTACAGATGATAGATTAAATTACGCATTGTTTAATGACTTAAGCGAATGTCAAAATGTAAACTACGATTATATTATCTGCCCGTTGCCTTCTATTTTATCTACAGTTAACAACCCTAGCTGTGAGTCTAAGCTATTAACAGAAGTAACATTGTCACTTCCTGAAATTTGTGACTTTAAGTTAATATACGGAAACATTAATATTTGGCAAAAACTTTATGATGGTAGATACATTTATGTACAATCAAAAGCCAATAAGTTAACTATGAAATGTACCAATAATAATGAAATTCAAGATTATACCTTACAAGGTACTGGAATATTATCTTTGAGAAATGACTGTGTAGCATATTTTCAAACCTTGCAGTTTTATTCGATGCATAATTATAAAACGATTTTGCCGAGTCAATTAAACATAGATTTTAATATTTTAGATGATGACTGTTGCAAATATAATTTAATAAATAATAGTTATCATTCAATTACTCCTATTACATTGTCAGATATGGATTTAGAATCCTTAAAATTAGCATATCATAAATTAGATAATTTAAAACAACAAATTAATCAAGTAGAAAGTCAATCTCATATTGTCAAATACGGACACTACTATTCGGCAATGACATATGTTATTATTGCGATAATTTTGATTTATATTATGTATAAAGTTTATAAACAATGTTTTTCAAATAATTGTAAAACATCCTGTTGCATCCAAATATTTAATCAATGTTATAATAAGAAGTCAAAACAATATGAAAATAAAATTTCTTCATCTATAGAATTATCTGATATATCTAATGAATCTACTGAATGCGACAGGAAGTCCATAAAAAGCCTACCTGAAATAGAAATAAATAAAAATAAAAATAAAGTTCTATTTAGACATTTTGTTAATGACTCAACGTCTCGTAATATTAGTAATTATTAGATATTAAAGATTAAAATAAAACTTATTTCTATTTCGAGGCTTATAAATAATTAATAAGAATAGTAATAAGGATAAACATTATATAAGTTGCATTTTAGTTTATAAAATACTTATTTTTAATTTATATTTTTGCTGCAACTTTTTATGTCCTACGTTTATCTTAACGAGATAAATCTCCGTCTTAAAGGGGGAGATGTTATGAACGGACTTAGTTCCCAGTAAATGCTATGTAAGCAATATATAAGTTATATAAAACTGTTTTCCAGATTTATTAAAGCGGTCGAACCTTAACTTTTGTCCGGTCAACACCTATACCTATTAATGTAATTTCCCAACTTTTTATACAAGTCATGCAGTGTAATTAAATCAGTTTTCAGCCAATTAAAAGTGTTTTTTAAAAGGACCCACAGCGCGCCATCCTAACAGTACGAAGAGTTCCGTAACCTATCTGTAACCTAATCTTGCAAGTTACAGACACTTTTCGCAGTATCCGATTGAGCTGGGTAGGTACGGCGAAAACCTCTTTTATTGTATGCCCCCTTAATTATTTATTTTAATAAATTATATTTAAAGATAAGATAAAACTAAATATTCTGTGAATAGTTAAAGCGTCTACCTGTCACCGTTATTAGTATCGAGCAAGAAACGGTAAAAAAATCAAGTTTGTTGTATGGGAGCCCCCCTTAAATATTTATTTTACTTTTATTATTTTTATTTGTTGTTATAGCGGCAATAGAAATACATCTGTGAAAATTTCAACTGTCTAGCTATCACCGTTCTTGAGATACAGCCACGGTCCTGTTTTTACAGGTAATAGGTAAGTTTATAGGTTTTAGGGTCCCGTTTTCACCATGTAGGTACGGAACCCTAAAAAACACTTATTATGGTCAGATGAAGTCCAGTAGTATGTTAACTGGTTTATAGCCGCAACACTGTCCCATATGACAGTTCAAATATTAAAATTAAACCACAAAATTAGCATCTCAACAACTCAAGACTTAGTCTCGATGTCAAAGCGGTTAAAGCACTCGGTGCTTAGAACCGCGGGTTCGAATTCTTCTCAAGATTGTAATATCAGGTATCAAATTTTGTATTCGAGATTAAATTTGATCTTTGATTTTTTTTTTATGGGATTCTTATAAAACAAGCACGGGGCGCAGCTGATGTTAAGCGGTAGCATCAGTTTATAACAAATGCATTTCTGAGGAAAGGCACTGCGCCAGTCACCCGTAACACAGTGAGACATGGAGCCGTAAATCGGCCTAGTATCATTAGTCCGGTAATTTAGTCCGATGATCGGACTAATGTTACTATTTTGTCTCAATAGTCCGGTGTTATACACAATCGGACTACTGAGCTTCTTAGTCCGATGTTAATAATATTTTCAGTCATAATCGTACTTTTCGTCTCAGTAGTCCGATGTTACGTATTATAGAACTGCTGAGCCTTATACGTAACATCGGGCTACTGAGACGAAAAGTCCAATTATCGAACTAAAAATATTATGAACATCGGACTAAAGAGCTCAAAAGTCCGATTGTCTGTATCACCGGACTACTGAGACGAAATAGTAATATTAGTCCGATGATCGGACTAAATTATCGAACTACTGATACTAGGCCGTTAAATCTCATGTGCCTGTAATTTTACTAGCTCTAAAGGACTGCTGCCAGAACACAATGTTAGGTGCTTGGCAACAGATTTTCTACTTGAAGGTGTTAACTAGCCAGGCGTTAGGCCAGGACTAGCCATATAAAATGCTGCGTTTACTATACCGACGACAGCTCGGACGCCATTGGCGGATTCGTCAGGCGGCAACGGAGGCTTACTATAAAACCATAGTTGACTACAACCTGAAAATGGCTATACGAAACAGAAACGAAGAGGTCGAGGCTCTAATTAAAACAACAAGGGCATCGCTGGAATCTGTGGCCGGCCCTTCAACGACAAACTAATCCGGTAAATGCACAACGTAGTAAAGTAACCAACTAGATATAAGGAGAAAAAAATATTTATATATATAAGTATGGACTCATTTTAGCTTGTAAGATATTATATAACCAACTAGGCTAACTTCCCATCAGGAAGAATGTTGGAGAATGAACTCAAAGTTTAAAATTATTATAAGTAACAAAAAAAAAGTTAAAATCAAATAAGAGTACGGACCACGAGTCTGTAGTGTAGTAGTATTTATAAAAAAAAACCAGGCGAGCTTTTGCAAAATGCCCCTCCACCACTGTGGACCGTGCACGGCAGTCCATGGCTGTTACCATTCGGCTATCGTTGCTTCAATACTGGTGTTATAGTTATAAGTAGCAGAACTATAGTTGATAGGCTAGCTTGGCCTCTTTCTCACCTGATGATAAGTGTTGATGTGGTTTAAGATGTTATTCAGGCTAAACTTCAATTACTGGCTCTCAAAGACAGCTGCCGAAACGCACTGTTAGTTGAATTGTTGGTGGTTCTACTTGAGGATTGTAGTTAGCCAGGCGGGCATTCGCAAAATGTCCTACTACCATATCACCATGGCAGATGTAACCATGGCCATCCTAAGGCAACAACCAGGACTGACGGCTTAACGTGCCATCTGCACGTGCACGCTCAGTAGTCACTAGAGGTTTCCGTTCCAAGTTATGACCGCGGAGGACGTCGCTTAATTTAGGTGATCGGTTAAGAATAGCTAAGGAAACTTCGCTACAAGCACTTCAAAATATTATATTATTATCTTAATATTAATGGTACTTAATTATAATATTTTTAAATTTTTTTTTTTATGTTATTGTGACGGAACAAGCTCGAGGCCCACCTGATGTTAAGTGGACTAACCTCTGCCTATAACAGTTGCAATTCATCACGAGTCACGAATTGCACTGCGCCCGTCACATTGAGACATAGTTGTTAAGTCTCATTGTGCCTGTAATTTCACTGGCTCTCAAGGACTACTGCCGGAACACACCTTTCGGTGCTTGGCGACAGACTTTCTACTTGAGGGTGGTAGCTAGCCAGGCGGGCAATCGCAAAATGCCCTTCCACCATGCGGTAAAGCTCAAGCCGGCGGTGGGGATCGAACCAGGGTACTGCGGCACGGCAGTCCATATCTATTACCACTCGGCCATCATTGCTTCATAACAATAGTTTATAACAGTAGATTGTTCTTATTGAACAGACGATACAAAAAATTGCGCGATCGTCCAGCACCTGGCCGCTTGACAGTTGGCCGAAAACCGGAGCGGCCGGCTGCTGGCCGCTTGACACATGAGAGGGGATAGTAGAAGAACGGGTCCTTGTATAAGTCCCGTGTTACATCCAACCAGAGAACATAGATGGCGTTCGAGGAGAAAGAAAACACACATTATAGTTAGGAACATTAAGTATATTTACCTACGTATAAGTTTTATGTTACATTGTTCAAGGCCAGACGATTTTCTCGATCCACTCTACGTATGGTGCTATTGCCGTGAATGGGATATGTATGTTGGCCGCAGTGAATATTATTCGAAATGGTATCACTCCGATGATTGTGTACATACACCCTATTTTCTTGGTTGTCGTTTGTAGGGGGCTGCCTTCCTAAAAACACATAAATAATTAGGGAATTTTGTCGTTATCCCCACGCTTGGAAGGTGTCTTGGGGGTTGCAGTTATAGGTGTTAATTTCTCAAATGGCGCTGCTGGTATACGTTATTTTTCACACACCCTCAGGAAGATATGAGGGTTTTTTTTTATGCTTCATAGGTTAGCCTTTGCCTATCTCACCTGATGGTAAGTGATGATGTGTTCGAAGATGTTGTTTAAACTAACCTAGAATTACTGGCTCTCAAGGACAGCTGGCAGAACACACCGTTAGCCGTTTGGCGACAGATTTTCTACTTGAGGGTGGTAGCTAGACAGGCGGGCATTCGCAAAATACCCTACCACCATGCTATAACGACTGCCATCGTAAGACAACAACTAAATGCCCTCTGAAGCACGGAAACGCTCAGTAGTAATGTCACTGGCGGTCACCCATCCAACTCAAGACCGCGGGCGACGTTGCTTAACTTTACTTATCGGTTGAGAACTGCTAAGTAAACTTCGCTACGAGCGTTTAAAAAGCTCTTCACGTTTATATGGAAAGCGTTATAAGGATATTGTTTTAATGGTTTTGATTTTCTAGTTATTTATATTTGATTTTCGTTCTAGCTGGCAACAAGCTACTAATTTAGTACCTATAAAGCTCTTCACTCTAACAGGAAGATGATAAAAATAATATCAGAATAGTTTAATGCTGGAAAACACGGCAGCCAACGGGAACTAAGAGGAACGGGAAGAGAAGCTCCTACAGAAAAATAGGTATTTTAACAAAGTTATGCTGTCTCGCCGCTAAACACCCGAACAGAATACTGCGATAAGGACAAATGCAGCTTCATCAAATTTTGACTTAGGATTTGCGCATAATTTGCGTTCTGGGAGAAAACTTTTCTCCTATAGTAAAACTTTAATAAAATCTAAAAATCTTGATCTTATTTTATAACGGACAGAATAAATTAGGTTTATACGTTTATTTTTTTCTTTACTTATCATTAATTTTTCTAAAATTGATTCACAAACTAGAGATACAAGTTTTAAGAAAATATCGGTATCTAAATACCCATTAATTCAAAATCCTTTAATATAATGATCAAAATTAAAACCTATAAACCTGGATATTGATAACATCTATGACATTTCCAAAAATCATCAAAATTGGTGACTTAGTTGGTACAAACGTTTTCTCTAATTGTATGAAATTTCGAGACTTCCCTCCAGTCTTAATAAATTAAAAAAAAATCAGCGGAGTCCCCATACATACATTTTATTTCAAAGTTATTCGTGTAAATCTGTCAACAAGAATCCAATAGTGTGTTCCAGCAGCAGTCCTTGAGAGCCAGTGAAATTACAGGCACATGAGACTTAACAACTATGTCTCAAAGTGACGGGCGCAGTGCACATCGTGACTTGTGATGAAATGCATCTGTTATAGGCAGAGGTTAGTCCGCTTAACATCAGGTGGTCCTCGAGCTTGTTCTGTCACAATAACAAACAAAAATACAAAAAACTAATTGTAGTAATAACTACAAATTCCAATCGTGACTACAACTATGTCGTTATCTTTCGAGCTAGAGTTTACTACAGCGTGAAGAAGTAACAAAATACACTCGCAATATTTGTGTGTTTGCAAGCGTTAATGAAATATTTACTAGGTTTAAACAAATACTTTTTTATTATAAATATATTTAGAAAGCATTTAGATTAATATGTTTAGAATTAAACTCAAAAAATATAAAAATACAACGAACGATAATTCTGAAAATCTACTGTAATATTGAAGCCAAAACAGTTATATTATATTTCGTGGATAATTTTAGTACTAAGCAAGTGTATTTTTATTGTTTAGTAGTAGTGCGCTGCCGGACATGCAACTTTGGATATATTACACGCTATAGTACGATGTGATTTTAACTCTGGTTATCTCCGAATGTATGGCGAATATGGTATCACCTCAGATGAATTTCAGTGTATGAAAAATGTACTATACAGGCCGTGCCATGGCGATGCCACATGGAGGGAATGTACCTTGAATATTGTAGATGGAACATTTTACTGTAAGAAAACATTATTTAATTATTTTTAAATTAAAGCTGCATTCATAGATATTTTAATATTTACATGGTTGAACCGGGAATCGAACCAGTTACACGAGAAAAAAATCATTCTGTAGTTTTATCATACCGTTCGAAAGATTTTATCACAAGTATTATTTTTTGCTAAATAACGTAGTGTCAGAAATTAAAGGAAGACCATGAATTTTGACATTTAAATAAGGAAATGTTCCATCTATAATACATATTCAAGGTACTTTCCCTCAGTTCTCTCACAAAATTTGTAACTGCACAAAAATTGTTATTGCACAAAATTTGCAACTGCAAAAAATTTCTAACTGCACAAAAATTTTAACTACACAAAGTTTGTAACTGCACGCAAATTGTAACTGCACAAAAATTAAATGTACTCACATGACCAACAAATTTGCCGTAAGGTGAACCAGTTGATATGTAGCATACATGATCGTTTGTGCTGTACCAATAGGTGTTTATTCTGCAGTCTTCTGCGCTTGACTTTGTAAGTAACATCTGAAAGTTATCAAAAACAGTTCAAATTTAAGATAATGAATAGATTCAGGCGTTACTTTGCGGTAATCCATATTTAATTATAACAAATATTTCTAAAATAGTTTAAGAAAACCTTTATTTAATATTAACACTTAACACTTAAAAAATTAATATATATATTTTGGGACCATTCCGCTAACTGCTGCCGACGTGACATCACAAACGCCACGCAGCCAAATCGGAAGAATTTTCGACGCGTTTCACTTCTACACGAAGCATCAGGAGCAGGAGGTGTTGATTCTACGAGCGCACGATCAAGATATTTTTTTTTCTCCATCGTAGAGTCGGTCGGAGATTTGCGGATAATGGCATATTCCGGTTTGGCTGCGTGGCGTTTGTGACGTCACGTCGGCTTAGCAGGTAAATTGGGCGGAAATGTCACTAGATAGATTTTTAAGTGTTTTATTAAAATATTAATAAAATGTTTTCTTAAAATATTTGTTATTATTTATTAAGATTTACACACGAAGGTTCAGCTCAGTGCTTTGCTGAAAATATTATTATTGTTTGTTTATTATTAATTATTCATAACAGTGTTTTTAAATACATACATGATTACAATATACCTAGTTTCTAATGTAACTAATCCAAATAAACATGTAATTATAAATTAACTTGCATTATTATTAATTATTATTAGTTAAGCATGTTAAGCCAATGGGTACCGAACTAAGCGCAGTCTGTATCTTGCAATTGAACTGTTGTAAACTTTATATCCTCCTATTTTACAATTTTTTTTTATTTAATTTAATTATAAGTTAAATGGCACCCTCCGCGTACTGTCATTAGGGTTCCGTACCCGTTTTAAACGGGACCCTGTTACAGAGACTTCGCAGTCCGTCCGTCGGTCACCTGGCTGTATCTCAAGAACGGTGATAACTGTCTAGCTATCACCACTATAACAACAAATACTAAAAACAAATACCGTTTCTTCCTCGACACTCTAATAACGATGACAGGTAGACTATTTAACTATTCACAGAATATTTAGTTTTATGTTCTCTTGCAATATAATTAATTAAAAGAAAATAAATCATTAAGACGGCTCCTATATCATAAAAGATGTTTTCACCGTTTATTTGCTTAAAAATAATTATAATTATATTGCTAAAAATAATATAATGGTACGGAACCCTTCGTGCGCGAGTCCCACTCGCACTTGGCCGGTTTTTTTATTGAATTTCTAGTGATCATTCGTTTACCAGTCAACATTTTACAGAAATTGTCTAAATAGGCTTGTTCTTTGCATCTTATTTACGAGCCATGGACCCTTGACGTGATATTCCAAACTGTTGTGGGCCGATTTAAGACTGCAGTAAAGTCTCCAATTTTCATACAACAAGAGAAAATGTTTCTACCCCCCTAAAAAGTCACCGTAATTGATTATTTACGAAATATTATAGATTTTATTAATATCCAGGTTTATAGGTTTTGATTTTTGTCATTATGTTAAAGGAATTTGAATTAATGGGTATTTAAATACCGATATTTTCTTAAAACTTGTATCTCTAGTTTGTGAATTATTAATAGGAAAAATAATATTAAATAATTCTTTATTAAATAATTTTTCTTTTTATAGGAAAACCTATAAACCTAGTTTATTCTGTCAGTTATAAAATAAGATCAACATTTTTACATATGTTTAATGTTTACTATAGGAGAAACGTTTTCTCCCAGAACGCAAATTATGCGCAAATTCTAAGTCAAAATTTGAAGAAGTTGCATTTGTCTTTATCGCACATTTTTCCTATCGTATATTTGTGATTTTGTAATCTAATCCGCATAGCAGGCGTTTTTGCAAACCTAACAATATTAAAATTATAAGGTTGCGTCATCATTTACAAGTATAAGACCAATTGCGTTTTAGTTGCAATTGCAAAATTGGTCTTGTTTGTGTTTACCAACGCAAGTGGTACTATAGATGTCGCTCCATCCCAATACGATGGTTAAAGAACAATAGGAAAGATTTGAGTTATGATGTCATGTCATGTTAGCTCAATTGGTTAGAGCATACCCCGGCTCAAGGGGTGAATGGACGCGGGTTCGAATCCCGCACATGACTTAAATTTTTCCTATCGTATATTTGTGATTTTGTAATATAATCCGCATAGCAGGCTTTATTGCAAACCTAACAATATTAAAACAATATCATCTGCTAAAAGTTTACCAGCGCCAATGTTGCAGCTGTTTCCGAACTGAATGGTAAAAGACCAAACGCCACACTACTGCGATGCTTCTGCGATTGAACTGTTGTTAATGTTAAATTCGGTAGTCTACTAATTCTAGCTCCTAATCGCAGTTGTATAGCAATCGCGTCGCTATCGTATGGCTGTGCTATGGCTTGCAAATGTTGCCTCTGAAATAATAATGAAAACTTCTACCAATCAAGCATCAGTCAAAATATTAATACAGTTTTCTAGCAAACAATACATCAAATAAATATATATAAATCATTTAGCTATTTTTCCAACTAAAATCCTCCAAAATATTTATGCTACTGTAGCAACGCAATCGCAACAAAATAGCTAACAGCATACCAAATATGTCAAAAACTATTGATAGCAAGCCACTGACTTGCGATCGAACCTAAATAGCGGGCAGACTACGGATACTGTCAAAAACTACAATTATCATGCAATTTAGTTGCGTTAACGCTGTTCAATAGCTAAAAGAATCGGGCCCCTACCATTTTGGCTCTGGTTATATGAAAGTAAAGACCATTTCCATCCTGAAACAAATGAGTATAACTGGTGTCACAGCTACTTCCGCAGAGAGGCTTTGAGGGTGCAAGATGTGCTAATTTGGGATGTGGTTACATACAGGGCATCCCAGTGCGATGCCACATGGAGGGAAAGTACCTTGAATATTGTAGATGGAACATTTTACTGAAAGAAAACATTATTTCAATTTAAAAGACAATTTAAACTGCATTCATAGATATTTAAGTAATTGCATGGTTTAACCGGGAATCGAACCCGTTACACGAGAAAAAAAAAACACCCTGTAGTTTTATCATACCGATCGACAGATTTCATTACAAGGGTTATTTTTTTGCTAAAATAGTGACAGAAATAAAAGGAAGACATTTGATGTGAAATTTTGTTCAGTAAAATGAAAAGCTGCCATTGCCCTAAGGACCTTATCTTAAGTACATATTACTAATAAATGAACCCACTTGAAAATCATTTACCTATCATAATGTATGTGCAGCCGTATCCTGAGTCGAAAGACACTAAAATTATTTTGTCCATCGCAATGCGGCTCGCTGATTATAAAGAAATAATTCAAAATTTCCCATCAAATGTTAAAATTCACGGTGTTCCTTTTATTTCTGACACTATGTTATTTAGAAATAAATAATCCTTATGATGAAATCTTTCGATCGGTATGATAAAGCTACAGGTTGATTTTTTTTCTCGCGTAACGGGTTCGATTCCCGGTTCAACCATGTAATTGTTTAAATATCTATGAATGCAGTTAAAATTGTTTTTTATATATAAATAATGTCTTCTTTCATTAAAATGTTCCATCTACAATACTCAAGGCACTTTCCCTGCATAGGGCATCGCCATGGGACGTCCTGTATTTGAGCCGTGTACAGGCATTGGATTTTAGGGGCCGGGAGCTATCTTATATTCCAAAACTTTATTAATGTATCCATGACAACGCGATCGATAAGTGTTGGCCTAGTATAGTAAATATGTATTCATGTTGGTATTTGAAAATGAAACTCTGTATCATCACCTTTTTCATCTCATAAGAGGGTTTAGCGTCGTCCCATTTCGCAATCACGGCTAGATCAGCGTCGATGTTGTCCCCCGTATGAAGACATGCTGGGACTAAAAACTCATTTAAGATCACCCTGAAAACATTAATGATAATGAAAAAATGATGAATTAAAGATAGAAGGCAGCTCTCGTGTATCAATAGAACAAAATCTAACTTAACTGAACCCATTGGCATCGGCGATAATAATAACAATAGAATTTCATTCATAACTAGGCCATAGTGGTCCAGGACGATGCCAACGTATTTAATTATAGATATAAAGAAGTTTTATTAGCCCTTTTGTAATTTTTTTACAAGCAAGTCAAGGTACATTTAATACATATTTATACTACTTAAATATATTCATTCTAATTACGTCCATGTAAATAATTGATTAAAATGTAATAATCATAATATTTTTATACATAATACAGTTAAATAAAATTTACAGTTATCCGTAGACATAGGATTTTTTCGCTAGTACATCCTAAGCCTATGCAGTTATCACGTTTGCACTTGTCCTAAGAACAAAGAATCTAAAAGCTGCATTTTAATTTAATTCTTAATATGTAACGAGTTTTTTTCCTTAATAAAATAAATATTTTGATTTATTTAAATTTTTACACGCGCTAAGCCTGCCGAAAAAGTAGATCAGGTAAGCGTACTAATTATAATTTTTATTAACATACATTTTAAAATATAATTAAATAAACATTTGGAGTGTGCAAATATTGAGTAAGTAGTGCGAGGCATAGAGTCTTAATAGCTTGCACAGATCTCCAAATATCAGAATCAATTCCTAAAACACTTTTTTATAAAACCCACAAAAGTTTTTTACAAAATTGGTTAATGATATAAAAAAGTTGTAATCTGTGGTGATTTTGACATATTATATAAACTGAGGACTGAGCACCTAACAGTGTGTTCCGGCAGCAATCCTTGAGAGCCAGTAAAATTACAGACACATGATGAGACTAACAACTGTATGTCTCAGGGCACGTGCAGTGCAGTTCGCCACTTGACGAAATGTCATCTGTTATAGGCAAAGGATATGCTTAAGACCAGGTGGGCTTCATGCTTGTTTCGTCACAATAACATAAAAAAAATAGCAGAGCCAGCTACTAAAAGAACAAATTAAGTATTATCGAGTATTAACCTTAGCCAGTATTATTTTATAAGAGCATGACGCTTGCTAAGCGAAAATATGATTTGGCGTTCAGTGTTGATCGTATATCAACCTATCAGCTCAAGGGCCTGCTCCAGAATATTCGAGAAGTTCCGGTTATACTACCCAGAACATAAAATAACTGAATGATAAAAATGACAGTAAACATGCAGCGCGTTTCAAGCTTTAACCGATGGATAGGCTAAATCGATGACTGTGAAATGCAAAGATAGTGTTTTATTTATTAAATATGTTCTGGGTAGTATAACCGGAACTTACTCGAATATTCTGAAACAGGCTCTAAACCTAGCATAAGATTTTGTTCAGGATTCCTGTCGTAGAAAACTCCTTAGTTTGAACTTTGTATGTATGAGACATTGTTGTTAAGTCTCATGAGCCTGTAATTGCACTGGCTCTCAAGGACAGATACTGCCGGAACATACCGTTAGGTGCTTGGCGAGAGATTTTCTACTTGAGGGTGGTCGCTAGCGGGCATTTGCAAAATGCCCTTCCACCATACGGTGAAGCTCAAGCCCGCGGCGGGGTTCGAACCATGGACCTGCTGCGCGGCAGTCCATAGCCAATACCACTGAGCCATCACTGCTATCTGTTTGAATTAAACAGATTCCGTGCGATATAAACAGTTTCCAATGAAGCTTCCAATGAAGAACAAAATAGAAATAAAATATAACTTACGATTTTTCCAGCTCCACAAGTATAATGCCGTAAAACAATGGATTAATATGTTTTTCCTTTGGGTGAATATGAACTTGTTTGACCTTAAAACTGGTTTTGTCATTGAGTTCGTTAATATCACCCAAGATAACGTAATATGGGGTCTCGTCATCACTAGAAAAGAAATAAACGAGAATTTACAACTGCTTTAGATAATACAACTTTCACTGATGTATTGTCGGAGACCCAGATGGAAATGATTTTATTTTTAATGAGCGCCTGAAAAAGGATGATTTGTACCTACTTATTATCGCAATAGCATAAAGCATCTTGCGGCTTCGACTAGTGCTCTTTAACCTTAATAAGTTGAAGCATTCGACTAAAAGAAAATAAATCTATCTAAAGCATTGAACTTATAAAAAACGGGACAAGGGGCACCTGCACTGAGAAAAACTACTTTGGAGCTTAAATCAAATTTGACCTTTTACCGTTGAATTGTAACTACGCAAGGTGAATTCACAACTCTTAAGATGATTTTCACAAATCAATAAAAATGTACCATGTTTTATAATAAACACAACCTTCAAAAAACGCCTTCCGTAAAGTATTTTCAGAATTGAACTTGTTATACGATAGTAATTGCAGTATTGATCATAAAATATACCTTACTTTTACGGCAGTTTATATACGGTGATTATCACTATAACGTACGACTTAATTAGCCTCATCGAAAAGTCAATATTTAAAAAAGACCACAATATACACCTTAAATGAAGACGAAAAGAAATATTCGCCTTCACTGACCTCGTTTAACGCCTTCTAGTTGGAAGGCGTTTTTAAACGTATTTACGTTTTGTTGGTTTTATGCCTTCATACCATATAAATTCTTTTGACTATAGATTTTTCTCAGTGTGTACTTTGAACATAGCAATGTCAAATCAGGCGACGACGCCTCCTGATTGAGTCTCATTAGTGTGCGTATGTGC
Source organism: Plagodis pulveraria (assembly GCA_963890685.1). NCBI lineage: Eukaryota > Metazoa > Arthropoda > Insecta > Lepidoptera > Geometridae > Plagodis > Plagodis pulveraria. The sequence goes on along the minus strand of OY982976.1, from coordinate 6,715,690 downwards.
GCATATTGCATGCTTGTCTACCTGTCTTTGCTATTCATTAAAACTTAAATAAAAAACTATTACCAAAAAACGAAACTAACTTGATACGTGTGAAATAATTTGTTGAAGTCGGTACCATGATGGTTCAAAAGTACCTATTATCACAATATTGTGCTCATGATGACTTCGACAAGTTATTGTTAGAGCTGGCCTCGAAAACACCAGCACTGGCCATTGAAGTTAGAATTTAGATTATAAGGAAGACAGTTATGGTTTGTCGTTGATCTGTCAAGAGTCAATAAAAATGTATATGTGTCAAGTCAAGTCATATTTAGTTTTCTTTATATAATATTTATTACCTCCATTTATTTTTCTATTATGTTTTCCGCTATCCCAAGCTTCCACTAAGGAGCATATCTCATCAGTTATTTCACACATTTGAGTGTTGTAGTCGGTTCCATTTTTTGGTAATAATTTGTTGTATGATAAGTTAAAAGATGATAAGTTTGTAAGATTTAATGAATAACATAGACAAGAAGACAAGCGTGGAATGAAATGAAATGAAACAAAGCATGAAATCGGTTCCATTTTTGGTAAAAAAAAATGTTTCATCAAGAGTTTTTAGTGACCCTTGCTTATTATGGGATCGATTGTCATTAACTGTCAATGACTATATCATCAAGATAGGAAAATACTTATCAGTTATTTGAGTGTTTATCAAAAACGGCTTAGACCGATTTTGATAAAAATTAAACAGGACCACACGGCAAGCATCAGCTTTTAAATAAAAAAATAATCATCAAATCGGTTCACCCATTCAAAATTCAAAAGTTCTGAGGTGAGAAGCATAAAAAAACGAATACTCTTTTTTTTAAATTGGTAGACAATGGAATATTGTAGCAGTGATGGCTCAGTGGCATTGGCTATGGACTGCCGCGCAGCAGGTCATGGTTCGAAACACGCCGCGGGCTTGAGCTTCACCACATGGTGGAACGGCATTTTGCGAATGCCCGCCTGGCTAGCTAGCACCATCAAGTAGAAAATCTGTCACCAAGCACCTAACGATGTGTTCCGGCAGCAGTCCTTGGGAGCCAGTGATTTTACAGGCACATGAGACTAAGAACTGTCTCAAGGTGACAGGCGCAGTGCAATTCGTGACTTGTAATGAAATGCATCTGTTATAGGCAGAGGTTAGTCCGCTTAACATCAGGTGGGCCTCGAGCTTGTTCTGTCACAATAAAAAAAACTTGCTGTGTGCAGTATATGTTTGCGTTAAATAGTTATATTTTCCAGGTTTCAATGTCCTGACAGTAGACAATACACTTCCTTTTTTTAAATCAATTAAAAAAATATGTATTTTGTTGTTTTTTTTTTTTTCGGTTGCTTTGTTAGCATGTGGCTAGCGGTCAACAAAAAAGAAACTTTCAATAATGAACAGACTCAGGCGTTACTATTGGTTATTATTAAATCCATATTTAATAATAACCAATAGTTTAAAAGTATTTTAAGATAACATCAAATTAATTATTTAATAAAACACTAAAAATCTAATAAAAATGATATATATCTAAAACGATTCCGCCTAATTTCCTGTTAAGCCAACGTGACGTCACAAACGCCACGCAGCCAAACCGGAAGAGTATTCGACTCGTTTCGCTTCTAAACCAAGCATCCAGGAGGCCTTGACCTTACGAGAGCACGATCGAGACATATATATAATTTTTATAAAGATTTTTTAAGTGTTTTATTAAATAGTTAATTTGATGTTATCTTAAAATACTTTTAAAATATTTATTATTATAATTAATAGATTCAGGCGTTACTTTGCGGAAATCCATTTTTAATAATAACAAATACGTTTAAAATATTTTAAGAAAACATCAAATTAATATTTTAATGAAACACTTAAAAAATATAAAAATATATCTAGTGACAATTCCGCTTAATTTTCCTGCTAAGCCGAGGTGACGTCACAAACGCCACGCAGCCAAACCGGAAGAATTTTCTTTCTCGATCGTGCGCTCGAAGAGTCAAGACCTCCTGAGGATGCTTCGTGTAGAATCGAAACGCGTCGAATACTCTTCCGGTTTGGCTGCGTGGCATTTGTGACGTCACGTCGGCTTAACAGGAAATTAGGCGGAATCGTTCTAGATATATATACTTTTAATAAAGATTTTTAAGTGTTTTATTAAATAGTTAATTTGATGTTATCTTAAAATACTTTTAAAACATTTATTATTATTTGGAAACTTACGCTTTAATCCCAAGTCCTGGCATCAGTACGAAATGTTCGCTTATGAGAGCTCCCACGCAAATCCAGTTACGATTAGTTATATTCTTTCCATGTACAAGAAGTGCCTGGAATAAGAATATATATAATTATAAATTGATTCTCTACGGAAATTCATATTTAGTAATAACAAATATAAGAAAAATATTTAAAGAAAATATAAATTACAATTAAAAAAGAAAAACCAGTCGTATATATTACTAGCTGTACCCGCGACTTCGTTCGCGATTGCCGTACCTGCAAACTAATTAATCACATTTGAGCACTGTTTATCTCATATTAAGTAACGCTGTGGTCTGTGGTAAAGCACTCTTAGTAAAGCATAGCTCAGAAAGGAGCTTTTTACTTTGGGTTTGATAACTCCCAGCTTGTTTTTCCAGAAGACAGTAGTTAATTAACTCAGAGAGTTCCTTCGCGGTTCGCACAATAAATGTTGAAGCAAAGTAGGTACTTTGTGCATTTATTTGGAATTTCGATTATAAAACGATATCTTTTTGCCGAGGTTCTCCTTGTTTGGCGGTAGAACAAAAATATGTTAGATTGTACACTTACATTGCGCAGTCTCCAAAATGTATCCGGAAAAAGATAGATAGTTCAAAAAATTGATTGTGTCGAATGTTCCAGATTTTAGAATTTTATCTTAGCTAGCTGGCAAATCTAAATAAGGATGCCGAGATGCCCGTGGGGTGCCGAGCTGCCCATGGGGTGCTGGGCTGCCCGTGGGGTGCCAGGCTGCCCGTGGGGTGCTGGGATGCCCGTGGGGTGCCGGGATGCCCGTGGGTGCCGGACTGCCCTTGGGGTGCCGAGCTCGTTCGTTACTATTCTAACGAAAAAAGAATAATTGAAATCGGATTACGCGTTCATAAAGTACAACTAAGTAACATTTTGACTTTCATCCCCTTTCCCGAGGGAACAGTGCTAAATTTCGGGATAAAAAGTATACAATAACCTTCTTCATAGTATGAACTCAAATCGTTTTAAGTTTCATTGAATTCCATTCAGTAGTTTTGGAGTGATGCGCGGCCGGGATACAGACAGACAGACAGATAGATAGACAGACACACAGACAGAAAGACAGACAGACAGACAGACAAAAATAAAATAAAAAACAGTTTTGGCATCAGTATCAGCTACAGAGTGCTCTCAAATTTTTTTTTGCAAAATATCTTCTATGTACATAATTGGACCTGTTACAGTTTTATTATAAGTATAGATATAGATGCTATTGTGATGGAACGGTAGCCTCTGCCAATAACAGATGCAGTTCGTCACAAGTGGCGATCTGGGGGCCAAATCTCATCTTTTATAGTAATAATAACTTAAACTTACTGCTAAATTTTAAACGCCCACGTCCATTAAGCAAGCTTACAATCGGTAATGGAATCGCTTAGCGTTTTGATGACGTCAAAACAAATTGTTCACTCTATTCGTGAACTCTCCGTTCAATCTCTTCTCACGTTACAAATATTACTGTTACAACGACAAATCCGTCATGTTTATCCATCTTAAAAAAGTTACTTTCTAGCAGCGGATTTAAACTTGATTTTGACTATTTTACGATAAAAATAGCTTTAATAAATGTATAAATTACGTGCAATGTTTTTATTTGTACTTTTCTATAAAACAAATGCTGCAAAATTATTTGATGAGTGATACTAAAAAATTTACAGGCAGCTGTTAAGCAGCATACAATAAAATGTTGTAAAACTATGGTAAATCCGTTCCTTAACATTGTAGTTCGGAACAGTGCGAGCGAGTAACAATATATTATAAACATCTTGTATCTCGCTTGCGCATCCGTGATACATATTTCATTCGTTTTTAAGTAGGATCAAACCAATATTGCTTTATGCGGTTGTGTGTCGGTGATAGTTTGTGTCTACGAATGATTATTTTAAGCATGAAACAAAACGCTCCTTTTTTATGATGGTTTTATAAAAGGTAGGAGTTGGCGCCCTGCACTGCGTGCGCCCAACATCCAGAGACATAAAGTTGATAAGTATCATATGCCTGCAATTTTACCGGCACCTGAAACTTATCACACTTATACTCAAGTATGAAGAAAGAGTTCTACCGTTACTAAAAATAAATATAAACCAAGAAGGCCAATTTATTATCTGAATTATATATATATATATATATATATATATATATATCTATTTAATTACAGATAGGTTAGCCTTTGACCATAATGTCACCTGATGGTAAGTGATGATGTACTCTAAGGTGTTAACAGGCTTAACCTAGAATGCCTGACTCTCAAGGAAAGCTGCCGGAACACACCGTTAGGTGCTTGGCATCAGATTTTCTACTTGATGGTGGTCGCTAGCCAGGCGGGCATCACAAAATGCCCTTCCATCATGCAAATGCCCTTTCACCATATATTACATGAACTTGCTATATCTAAAGTGTGTGAGTTGAGGGTAGGCTGCATCTATTCCTACAAATCAAACCCGATTTTCAACCTTTCCAAACGGGATGAGGTTCATAAGTCGACGCGTATTTTTTTTAATTTATGACTACGCATAACTTTTTACAGAGTAGTCCAATTTTGATTATTGTTTAATTGGAACTTTTTAATTGGAAAAGGGATCGGAAAATTACACCTTCACGGTGGTTCCATATAAATTTCATCAAAATCGGTTGACTAGTTAATACGTTACTGAATGTTATTGTGACGGAACAAGATTGAGGCCCACCTAATGTTAAACGGAATAACCTCTGCCTATAACAGATGCATTTTATCACTAGTCAAGAATTGCATTGCGTCCGTCACTTTGGGACATTTTTTTTTTTATTCTTTATTGCTGATACTAAACAATGATTTTACACACAGTAGCAAATTATTTTAACTTAGATCTAATACATCTGGTTTCCCGGTTTAGTGGTCAGCCTGTTCAGTGACACATAGGCCTCTTCCAGCTGCTTCCATTCTTCCCTATCGATAGCTTTTCTAGACCAGAGTGTCCCTCCAATAATCTTGATATTATCTGTCCATCTTTTAGCTTGTCTGTCTCATTTTCTTTTGCCATCATGTGGCTGCCATTTTGTTATAATTTTAGTCCCTTTCATTCTGCTTTCCCTTGTCATATGTCCTGTCCATCGCCTTTTTAACCGTCTTATTTTCTTTAGTACGTCTTCCACCTTTGTAGTATATCTAATGTCTGCTGCTCTTTTGCGGTCTTTTAGCGTCACGCCCAACATACTCCTTTCAATTTCCCTTTGACACGATCTTAGTTTTAAAAGATGTTTTTGAGTCAATGCCCATGTTTGGCATCCATATGTAAGACATGGCAAGATGCAAGAATTAAACACTTTTTTCTTGGCTGTCATAGGAAAGTGTTTGCTTTTAAATACCTCTTTAAGAGACCAGTATCTTTTCCAAGCACAGGCCTGCTTTGTATTTCTATGTCTGTCCGGTCTCTAAAAGATATTAATTGCCCTAAGTATGTATTTGTTGTATGTTCTTAACATATTCAATATCATCATTGTCTACTTTTATGAATATTTCTTCTCTGTTTGTCATTACTTTTGTTTTTGATTTATTTATCGTAAGACCAACTACTCTGCTTGCCTTAGTTAGCTGTTGTAGCATATGTTGAAGGGTATTCACGTTGTCAGTTATTAGGACTAAGTCATCAGCGAATCTTAAGTGGCTAAGTTGTCTACCGTTGATATTAATACCAAAATTGTACCACTCAAGAACTCTGAATATGCTTTCCAAGACTGCTGAGAAAAGTTTTGGCGATAGCGGATCTCCTTGCCTTACACCTCTGGCTATTGGGAACTCTTCAACGGTTGATTCGTTTTATTTGCGCTGTGCTATTTGCGTATATATTTTTAATTATACGTATGTATTTTTTTGGCACTCCCTGCTGGATTAGAGCCCTCCAAAGCGAATCGATCGAGCGATCTTTGAGACATAGATAGTTGTTAAGTCTCATGTGCATGTAATTTCACTGGCTCTCTAGGACTGCTACCGGAACGCACTGTTAGGTGCTTGACGACAGATTTTATACTTGAGGGTGGTAGCTAGCCAGGCGGGCAATCGCAAAATGCCCTTCAACCATGCAGTGAAGCTCAAGCCGGCGGTGGGGATCGAACCAGGGAACTGCGGCACCGCAGTCCATAGCTATTACCGCTCGGCCATCATTGCTTCAAACAGCCAATCTATGCGCTTATCTGGATGGTTTAATTGTATTTGCTGTTGTCCACAATGGGCACTATTTTAGGCAAATGAATGTACTTTTAAACAGTGCTTATCACTAAACAAGATAAAAAAACGGAACCTACTTCCAACACTGAAAAATGTATATGAAATACCTTGTGGAAGTTGAACAATGCTAATGGGGGGTTGGTGCTTTAAATCTTGTCAGCGTTGGAAGACTTATTTTTTGTATATCAATAAGTACTGCGTGATTTAAGTTTGGGTGATCTTAATAGTTACTAGTGCTAGAAGGATTGGGGAAGTAAAATACGTCTCACCATGTGAGGGAACTCATTACGTTGGACCTCGTTTCCATCAGTGAAGCCTCCACTTGCATTGTGATGACATCTATTGGTTCTCACATAGTCCCCATTGGCACGCTCGCTACATGGAAAGACTAACTTTTCCTGGTATTCAATGCATTCTGGAAGGTTAAAAAAAACGGTAAAAATATCATTCAACAAAGTCAAAGTCAAACATCGTTTATTCAATGTACACGTCGTACACTTTTACAATAGCACTATACATATTGTACGACCGTCTTTCTTGACAGCTCGTAATCGACTGACTCGAAGAGCTCACCTCCTTAGGGTAGAGCTAAGGAGAATAATTTATGTACATTAAAAGTGTCCGTTCAAATTCATTTAAATAGGGTGGTGCCAAATTAGCATCAGGGTAAATTTTAAAGGAAGCGCCAAAATCAATAAACTTACTAGGTATTCACAGTTCACGAAATAAAATCACTCTAGCTAAACGTTTTCTCATAATAATTCTTTACTTTTTACTACGCAAGTAGTTGAAATTTTCAATAAGTAACTGCTTTAATCGACAGTAATATTTATTGTTATTTTTTAACTCGGCATACTTCAATTCGTTTACTATTGCTACATTCATATCAGCCTTTGTCTACACCAACGCCATTCTGGAAGGTTTTTGAACTGTCATTTACAGCTTACAGCTGGACACTTTTTTAAGTTTTCTACCATATGTGATGACTCTCTTTACGTCTAACCTCCATACCTACTTGAATTGAACTACTGACTATCGCCGCCATCTTGCCATACGAGTACTCGCAGTCAATAGACAAACAAATATTATAATTTAAATAAATACTATACTCTGGTTTTTAATTCGAGATCAAAAATGTAAACAAAGAAATTACAAAATCACAAATATACGATCGGAAAAATTTAAGTCATGTGCGGGATTCGAACCCGCGTCCATCCACCCCTAGAGCCGGGGTATGCTCTAACCAATTGAGCTAACATGACATGACATTCAATGCTCTAACCGATTGAGCTAACATGACATGACATTCAATTGGTTAGAGCTAACCCCGGCTCAAGGGGTGGATGGACGCGGGGTCGAATCCCGCACATGACTTAAATTTTTCCTGTCGTATATTTGTGATTTTGTAATGTAATCCGCATAGCAGGCGTTATTGCAAATCTAACAATATTAAAAATAAACAAAGAAATGTCAATATATGTCATTGTCAAACTGATAGGTCAGGGGTATTCAATATTTTTTCTTCAAAAATGTTCTTACGTAATCCGTAGCGGCGCATCCTGCTTCGCTAAATTTCACACATATTTATTTCATTGAAATAATGCCATACCTATAATATATTTTATATTTGCCTTAGTCGCCTCTTACGATGTATATTGTAACCCTGCATACCATAGTTTGCTGGGCCACAAAAATACCGGAAGCTAAGAAGTAGCGCCTTCTAAAGAGATTCTATATTGTCGAAATTAATTATGAATTAGAATAATTTACAGCTATAATGAATGTCAAACCTATAAAACATAATAAGAGTTAATGAAAACACAAAAAAGATTTAATACATTCATTTTTCAGCAGACAATTTCTTACATTTTGTAGATTCACCATGCGCATGCTACCTTATTGCAAGGAAAGAAGCTACATTATACTTGAGAGTGGAAACTCAGACCTCAGTAGATAAGAGTATGGTTACCATGCCAAATTCAAGATATAAAAATACAAGATCTGTGAAGTTAAAAACAAAAACGATTTAAAAATCGAGAAAGCACATATTTTTCTCGATTTGTTTTAAAAACTTGGGGTTTTACTAATTGTTTGCATTTACATCCGAAATGTACGATTCTACATCAACAAAATATAAAAGAAAGGTAAAAATTTGGTCATCCACAAATTTTTCAGCAATATGTCAAGTATAATCTGCTGTGTTTCGGAGGCTCCATATTACGAAAACAATAGTAACAATAAACAAAAACTAACCACAACTTTAAACATCAAAAACAATAACACGAAATTCAACAACAGCAACGAATAAGCGAAATTGGCGCAAGCTGGAAAATGTCGACGGTCCCGCAAGTGTGGCTATTAAAAGCAAAAAAATCTAACACAATTATTTTCAGGCTTCAATATATGCGTAAATATGTACGCGAATTAAAAAGTGTTTTATTGTTTCATACTAATGTAATAAATTATAGCAACAAATAATGTTTTTACATTAAATGCTCCACCCGTTTCCAAAATTAGTATAATTACTAAGTACTTGTAATTTTTTTGAACGGTTAACCCCTCTGTTTACATTTTTGGTCTCGAATTAAAAACCAGAGTATAGTACAGGCAATTATCATAATACAATAATATTATCGTACTAATTAATTCTATTTTCAACACCCTTGCTCGTAAAGTGAGCTTTATTATATCATTCTTAGGACAATAAACTGAACTATAGCACCCTCGTGGATAATAATATTATACACTAGTGCGTAATAGAATACCCTACAAAGTGAAGTTAGTACCTAACTGCAAATTATATGCAAGTAAACAGAGCATTTTCAATCTGTAAAATCAAAGAGGTTTATTTATATGTAATCAACCATCATACATTTACCGCGCGCAAAAAAAAACTTACGCGCTATTTTCATAATTTTCGTGCGTTGGTATCGGATTTGTGCAATATATATATTTTTTCCTCGCAAGGGTGTTGAAAAGGTGCGTATGAAACTCGTGAGCAACTTGCTCATTATACACTCGACTGAGTTACGCCCTCGCCTACGTCTCGGGCTGCAACACACAGCCTCGTGTATAATGAGCAACTTAGCATCATAATCTATTATAGTATATACCTATGTGAGTGTTGATAACAATACTCACTGTCCCAAGCCTTCTGGCCTGTCTTTAGTGTAGTTAGCGTTAGTGGTACAGGAGCACAGGTAGTCGCTGGACTTTGTTCTGAAACGTACCAAAAGTTATACATACATAAAAATACTGTTTTTTTCAGGGGCGTTTGTATTTTTGTACTCTAGACGGAGATTATTTTTTAACAATTAGTAAAAACCGGCCAAGTGCGAGTGGGACTCGCGCACGAAGGGTTCTGTACCATTATCTGTAACCTAATCTTGCAAGTTACAGACACTTTTCGCAGTGTCCGATTGAGCTGGGCAGGTACGGCGAAAACCGCTTTTGTTGTATGTGAGCACCCTGTATTATTAATTATATTTAAAGAGAACATAAAACTAAATATTCTGTGAATAGTTAAAGCGTCTACCTGTTACCGTTATTAGTATCGAGCAAGAAACAGTAAAAATATCAAGATTTTTGTATAGGAGCCCCCCTTAAATATTTATTTTATTTATAGTAATTGTTGTTATAGCGGCAATAGAAATACATCATCTGTGAAAATTTCATCTGTCTAGCTATCACTGTTCTTGAGATACACCCTGGTGAGCTAAGACTGTCCTCTTGCATATCGACTAAACCCGAGAAAAACTTGTACTCCATGCCACTTTATTTATGACTGTTCAAGTTTTGAAGACACATAGAGGGGAGTCGAGAGCCAAATTTCCAAACATTAGTTTGCTAAAAGTACTATATCGAATTTATTAATTTTATTTTAACAAAAAATTGAACTGACTTGGTCCAGTGACTAAATCGGTTCTATTTTTTGTTAAAATAAAATTCTACACTCGCAACTACGTCAAATGAAGATAAAACAATTTTAATTTAAAAAAAAAGGACTGCTTTGTAAAAAGAAATGCGTGGTAATAGATAAAAAATATATACGTGTCGAATTAAGAATCTCCTCTTTTTGGAAGTCTGTTAAAAAAAAACAGTACGTAAATATATATACCATAATCCCAGAATTGCCTGATGAAATCTTCATGTTTCAGCAGCCGCGTAAATGTCGCTATGTCTTTCACGTTGCATTGGCGATCGCTGTCAGGTGCCACAGACACGATCCCTCGGAGGTAATAGCGGGTTATTCCTCTTTCAGTGAATGGAAACACCAAACCTCCACCACTGTCGCCCAGACAGACAGCTTGGTTAGCTGGAAGTATAAGAATTATATAGGTATAGTGTTTTGAGGAATATAATTAAAAAATTATTTTAATTATTGTTGTCTTTTTTGGCGGGAAACTAGCAAGAAATATACAGACAGGTTTTATGGTATTTTAAAAGGGTAATTATATTCAAATGAAAGCCTTTTGAACCGCTCGTAGCGAAGTTTGCTAAGCTTTTCTTAACCGATCAGCAAAGTTACGCAACGTCTACCGCGGTTATGAGTTGGATGGGTGACCGCTAGTGACATTACTACTGAGTGCTTCCATGCTTCGTAGGGCACGTTAAGCCGTCGGTCCCGGTTGTTGTCTAAGGATGGCAGTCGTTATAGCATGGTGGTAGGGCATTTTGCGAATGCCCGCCTGGCTTGCTACCACCCTCAAGTAGAAAATTTGTCGCCAAGCACCTAACGGTGTGTTCCGGCAGCTGTCCTTCAGAGCCAGTACTTCTAGGTTAGCCTGAACAACATCTTCGACCAGATCATCACTTACCATCAGGTGAGATAGCGGTCAAAACTAACCTATCAAGAATAAAATATAAAAAACTTCAGTTTAACTTCGTGATATCTTTTAATGTTGTTATGTTTGCAATAACGCCTACTATGCGAATCGCATTACAAAATTACAAATATACGAGAGGAAAAATTTAAGTCATGTGCAGGATTCGAACCCTCGTCCATCCACCCCTTTAGCCGGGGTATGCTCTAACCAATTGTGCTAACATGACAATGATTCATAACTCAATGATGGTTAAAGAACGATAGGAATAATTTGAGTTATGACTCATTGTCATGTTAGCTCAATTGGTATATTTGTAAAAAAAACCTATCGTATATTTGTAATTTTGTAATCTAATATAATGTATTTTAATATTTTCACTTTTGCAATAACGCATGCTCTGCGTATTACATTACCAAAGTACAGATTAAAAAACAGGAAAAAATAGAGCTATGAGTGATTGTCACGTTAGCTCAGTCGGTCCGAGCATATCCCGGCTATAGAAGTGGATGACGCAAAGAAAAATTTTGAAAAATTTAAGTCATGTGCGGGATTCCCACCCGCGTCCATTCATATCGGTTCGTTAGATAACTTTGTAAATGAATTTTACTTGGTGGGAGAGAATTCAGCGAATAAGAATTCGCTGAGGGTGGTTAGCTACCACCCTCAAGTAGAATATCTATCACCAAGCACCTAACAGTGTGTTCTGGCAGCGGTCCTTGAGAGCCAGTAAAAGGCAGACGAGATTCAACAACAGTTTGTCTGACGGGTGCAGTGCAGTTCGTTACTTGTGACGATATGCATCTGTTATAGGCAGAGATTACTGCTTAAAATCAGAGAGACCTAGTGCTAGTACCGCCATAAAACATTTTTGGAACTTCATTCCGCGGACGCTCAGATTGTGGAATGAGCTCCCCGCCGTGGTTTTCCCGATGGAGTACAGCATGGGGTTCTTCAAAAAGGGCGTGAAGAGATTTATTCAGGGTCGGCAACGCCCGAGTGATACCCCTGGTGTTGCAAGCGTCCATAGGCTACGGTAACTGCTTACCATCAGGCGGGACGTATGCTTGTTTGCCACCTTCGTGATATAAAAAAAAATGTTTAAATACTTACAATTTTTATAGCCTGCGCAGAACTTGTCACCAGTTATGTGTGCGCGAAAAGTAAATGGAGACTTCATGATGCAGGTTCTTGTAGCGACGTAGGGGAGCTTTATCAGTTTCAGGAACTCAGAAGATCCACCGTCCTCAGTTGTGAGACCCCACCCAGCAACCTGTGTCAATGGAACATCTTAGTTTTAAGCGTCTCGGACCCATTCGGCCCCGAAACTTTTGTCCTTAAGACTGGAGGGAAGTCTCGAATTTTCATACAAAAAGAGAAAATGTTTCTACCCTTCTAAGCAATCACCGATTTTGATGATTTTTGGAAATGTTTTAAATGTTTTCAATATCCAGGCTTATAGGTTTTAATTTTTAACATTATATTAAAGGCATTTGAAATAATGGGTATATAAATACCGATATTTTCCCAAAACGTGTATCTCTAGTTTGTGAAATATTTACAGGAAAAATAATGATAAAGAAAGAAAAAGAAAACCTATAAACCTAGTTTACGAGTATTCTGTCAGTTATAAAATAAAACGAAATAAGAACGAAAATTATACAAATTCTGAGTCAAAACTTGAAGAAACTGCAATTGTCCTTATCGCACTATTCTGTTCGGGCGTTTAGCGGCAAGACATCATCGCTTTGTTAAAATACCAATTTTTCTATGGGAGCTTTTCTTCCCGATCCTCTTAACCTAAACGTCCCAATCGGCCTTCAAAGATTTAGATATGCTCATTCGGCTCATGGCAAAAACACTTATGAATAATTTTGTATGTACACTAATGCATAACAGTTACTTCTCTCAAAGACATTGTTATTTGCATGTTCAAGTAAAAAAATAATAATAATTTAAACATGTATATTTACACTAAAACATTTAATAAATAATTACTTATTACACAATATATTATTTTGGGTTTTATTCTATAGGTCTTTATTATGGATAGTAATGGGGGGGTGACATCCTAGCCAGCACCCCACGGGCAAATTTGTTGAGTATCTATATGTAAATATATATGAAATATGATTCGATTAGATTGATATATTATGTGGCAACTATATCTGTTTGGAAACGCTCGTAGCAAAGTTTGTAAAGCCGTTCTTAACCGATCAGCTGAGTTAAGCAATGTCCGCCGCGGTCATGACTTGGATGTGTGACTGCTAGTGGCTTTACCTACTACTAAGCGCTTCCGTGCTTCGGAGGGCACGTTAAGCCGTTTGTCTCGGTTGTTGTATTACGATGGCAATCGACATAGCATTGTGGTAGGGCATTTTGCGAATGCCCGCCTGGCTACCTACCTTCAAGAAGAAAATCTGTCACCAAGCACCTAACGATGTATTTTAGCAGCGGCAGCTTCGGTAATCTCTAGGTTATCCTGAACAATCTTCGATCACATCATCACTTAACATCGGGTGAGACAGTGGTCACAGGCTAGCCTGTCAGCTATAAAAAAACCATTTATACTAATATCTCCATTACGAGTTTTATATTTTGCTGACTTATATTCATGACATTTGAATATCAGCTAACACCAAACCTTTTTTTATAATATGCATGCAGGTTTTATGTAAAAGACGGTTTTAGTAAATAATACGGGATAACTCACGTGAATAAGTCAGATAGCTCCGACTATAGTTTAGACTAGACTTATAGTCATTTTCAAGGAAAGCTCGGGACGCACGCGTTTACGTCTCGCTTAGCACTGGCGTATTCAGAGCTCTCCTTGAAAACGACCACCGAATGTGGTTGAAACTATAGTCGGAGCTATCTGACTTGTTCCCGTGAGTTATTCCGTATTATTTACTAAAATGAGTGAAAACCACGTTAGTTTTTATAATAAAAGACGATTCTCTCAGATATTGTATCAGGAGTAAGTTTTCTTTGCAAACATCTATCATCTCACCTCACCTTACCTCATTCTATATTATATAATCCACCAGCTAAATCATCGTTTTGAAGCAGTGATGGCTCAGTGGCATTGGCTATGGACTGCCACGCAGCAGGTCCATGGTTGGAATCCAGCCCAGAGCTTGAGCTTCCCCGCATGGTGGAAGGGCATTTGGCGAATGCCCGCCTGGCTAGCGACCACCCTCAAGTAGAAAATCTGTCGCCAAGCACCTAACGGTGTGTTCCGGCAGCAGTCCTTGAGAGCCAGTGAAATAACAGGCAAAATGAGACTTAACAGGTATGTCTCAACGTGATGGGCGCAGTGCAGTTCGTCACTTGTGATGAAATGCATCTGTTATAGGCAGAGGATACCGCTTAACATCAGGTGGACCTCGCGTTTGTTCATTCACAATAACATAAAAAAAAAAACGTTATATCGTGCGGGCGTAGGGTTTATATTACTGTACGCCAATATATCACTTTTAAAAATGTACTAATGTTATTAACGGGGCAATACTGCCAGCATGCTGGGCACGCTGCCAACTGGTAGTGGGCTAGAGCATTTGGACTGCCTATGAGTCTGCAAGGACTTATAGGGATCTAAATGCTTTTATTGTAGTAGCTGTAGTGTTGTATATAGTTCGTTGTATTTTGTTAATAAAGGCATACCGCCGATGAAAAAAAAATTGTATTTACCTTTCCATAATTCCCGACCTGCAATTGTTTTCTTTCTAATTGAGTTCTGAAGTCGACGCAAACTGGCCTTACATAGCTTGTATATTGAAACGGCGAAGTAACTTTTACGACAGCTATATCTTCCTGATAATTTGCGTCGCTGGCCTGATAATTGTCTGGTACATAGATTTCCTTCACCTGCAAATGATCATTCAGCAACAAGTAAGAGAATTGTCCTTTCCAAACAAGATCGAATTGTATGAAAAAACTAAATAGAAATAGAAGTCTTACTACACCCGCTTTTCAATTACAGGTGCACCTTGAAGCAGTAATGGCTCAGTGGCTTTGGCTATGGCCGCGCAGCAGGTCCATGGTTCGAATCCCGCCGCGGGTTTGAGCTTCACCGCATGGTGGAAGGGCATTTTATGACTGCCCGCCTGGCTAGCGACCACCCTCAAGTAGAAAATCTGTCGCCAAGCACCTAACGGTGTGTTCCGGCAGCAGTCCTTGAGAGCCAGTGAAATTAAAGGCACATGAGACTTAATAACTATGTCTCAAGGTGACAGGCGCAGTGCAATTCGGGCCTTGTGACAAAAAGCATCTGTTATAGGCAGAGGTTAGTCCGCTTTACATCAGGTGGGCCTCGAGCTTGTTCCGTCACAATAAGATAAAAAAAAACCTGGATTATTTTGTGATAAAACAAGCATAGGTAACAACTGGGATGTGCTAAAAAGTCAGTGATCTTGACATCATAGTTAATATCTCCATAAGCATTGCTTCACCTTTGAAGCGCTCGTAGCGATGTTTGCGTAGCTGTTCTTAACCGATCAGCAAAGTTAAGCAACGTCCTCCGCAGTCATGAGTTGGATGGGTGACCGCCAATGACATTACTATACTGAGCGCTTCCGTGCTTCGGAGGGCACGTTAAACCGTCGGTCCCGGTTGTTGTCGTAGGATGGCAGTCGTTATAGCATGGTGGTAGGGCATTTTGCAAACGCCCGCCTGGCTAGCTACCATCTTAAAGTAGAAAATCTGTCTCCAAGCACCTAACGGTAATTTTAACTTTTATTTACAATTTCTGTGATACATTTCATGTTCAATCAAGTCAATATTCAATCTCCGTGAAACATGGAAAGTTTAAAAAAAATTTGTACAAGTTTTAGTATTAAGAACTAATTAATTTAGTATTGAACTGGCCGGTCAGTTCTCCATACAAACGCCGTAGGGTGATCACAGCCTTATTTGAGATTTAGGGCCCAGAATTAAGCATAATATCGATTGATCTCGTCATTATCTAGGTTCGTATCGTAACGAAATTATAAAATGAGTCTTGAAAACTTTATATGAAATGTTTCGAGGCTCATAACTCTCAAGTTAATATATTATTTTAAATTTCGTTACCATACAAACCTAGATAATGACGAGTTCAATCGATGTTATGCTTAATTCTGGGCCCAAAATCTCAAATAAGGGAGTGATCACCCTACGGCGTTTGTATGAAGAACTGACCGGCCAGTTCATCCTTAAACAGAAACCTATCATTTTAATATATTTATTTTTGCAATAACATTACAAAATTACGAGAAGAAAAACTACAGTCATGTGCGGGATTCCAATACTGGATTTAAAGTTAAAAAATCGTAAGTAAATGGTACATAAAAGATTAATATTTATATATTAGGTAACATAGTGGGCGGGAGGATTTAGATTACCAGTGAGTCGCAATGACTTGAAGGTTATCTAAATGCTTCCACTGTAGTAGGTTTACTTCTAGTGTATACAAAATACTACAAACTATAAACAACATTAATAAAGGCATGCAGGTAAAAAGCAATATTTAATTACAAAATTACAAATTTACGAGAGGAAAAATTATAATCATGTGCCGACTATAATTTTTCCTGTTGTAAATTTGTAATTTTGTAATGTAAACCGTAGAGCGGCGTTATTGCGAACATAAACATATTAAAACAATATTTTATTTAGGTGTAATTTTATCAATGTAAGTAGCATGTTGTCAATTTAGTCTGATCTAACATGAGAAATTATTAAACTTTATTTTTAGCGACTCCGAAAGTTACTTCCCTTGCACGTCAAGGAAGAGCATGCAATCTGGCGTAAAAAAAAGTATATCATCACTTTATCTCCGTTACATGTTAGCATCATGGCTTCTTCGCTGAAGCATTTATTTTTAATTTTTCAGCATTTTAGATGACCGTTATAATTAGTGTTCATGTTTTTAATCTGGTTAGAACTGTTAAAAGTGTTATTCAAATTGACATAATATATCTTTTAATCTATGCTTATTGCTGTGTAAAAATATCTATCATTGACACTGTTCATATTGACATTTGAATTGATATTATAGTACCACCAACTTAACTGTGCAGTTCGCGAGGGCGCTGCAGGTCAAGGAAATCAACTACAAATTGTCACAATTTGAAGGATTGTTGTAGTTCTTTTTTCTGCCGCCTGAACAGATAAGTTGGTGGGTCTGTAATGAAATGACTAATGTAACCATAGACCATGGAAGTAATAAGTACTACGTGTACGTAGTACTTATTACTTCCATGCCATAGACAAAGGATTTTATTGCTATGTAACTTAATATAGAAATTTAATTTATCTGGATCATATTTTTATGTAAAATAAATAATGTACATATGTTAATATTGTAATAATATGTCTAGGATAACTAAGTTTTGCATACCATAAACGTGGAATATGGAGAATTTTGTACAATTAAGAACTTATTTACTACCCGTGTTCATGCAATAAATATATTTAAATTTGAAAAGCAGCTCAAGCAGCGCAAGTATGAGGTTAGCCTCGGTTCGGTAGTAGTTACATATTTGAGCCGTTTGGTGTGGAGACATTGGGTCCATTAGGGCCGTAGCTTAGTGTATTTTCCAAAATTAACAGAGTTTGATCTAATCAAACTCACATAAGATTTTTGTTCTTCTATCTCGGCGATGTCAGATTGCCATCTTTGGTTCAGCTTCCCAACTGCCACTGCAAATCTCTCTGGAGGTGGTTGCTCTTCTTCCCCATTCCAAAAGCAGTGAGCGGCTGAAAGCACACAAATGAACCATAATAATTCATTATGCTGTATGTAGCGACATTGACGTTTCGTCATAACCAAAGCCAGTGTTCACGCCGAAGGTTGCTGCGGTGATCTTCAATGAAAATCTCCTTTCGTGCTTCAGAATTTTATTTGTAGACATTTAAATAGTACATGTAAACTTTATATTAAATAATTATTGCTGTATGCATAGCATCTTCTTATGTTGGTTGAGAGAATAATGGCGGCGCCCTCGCAGCGGCTGAGGACCCCTCTCGCATACCGCGTTCCGCTGCCACCTTCATACTTGTTAAACTAGTTAGGTTCTGAACAGCCAGGCTTGGCGCACTCCGCACTTTAGGTAAAAAGCTACAAGTATATCGACGGCTTCGTTTAGACGGGCTTACTCTACAGAGGGTTGCCTCGTGCCGCATTTTTCCGTAGTCTGTTTACGTACATAGTTTCACAGATTAAAAAGGCTAGTAGTAAGGTTGAAATGAGGGCAAAATCGTACTGCATTGCATTTATCTGAATGAATAACAACAAAGATTTGAATCTCACGTTTTTCTAACTTCCTAAGATCATCGAAATGTAAGGAAATGTACGCACCAATAGGTTTCTAATGTTACAATGCGTTTAAAATAGGAATAGGACGGGCTCTCGGCTAACTTCACTCATATCCACTCTAATAAGTACGATCAGCAGAACTTAAAAATAGAGCAGTGCCATATATTTATATGTAATTTTAAATGAGTGACCCGAAATTATTAATTTTAATATATTCATATTTTTAAGGCCATCTTGGTTTGAGGAAAACGCGGGCGTCAGCGTCTTATTTCTCCGACAGTGTACTACTACGCGACACGTTTCCGAGTGTTTATTGATCTACTCGTTTAATTTTTCTTTTTGACTGTTTAATATGTTTTTGGTGATTGTTATATTTGTTTTTGTTACCCGTTACGATTATAACGATGAGTCTGACTTAGTGGGCCATCAGCCTGGCTAGCATGTGCAAATAAGAAATATGTCACTCTCGACACGAGAGAAAAGTGGCGGATGATAGCAGCGGCCGCACCACGCTAAGATCTGTTCATTGAGATTATCTGTGGACGATTCTCCATTGCGCTGTTTGTTGGTTGAATTGCGAACAGTTTTAGGAAATAAGCAGTGATGGATTGTGAACCAATAAAATACCATACTTTTATGAACGATTAAGTTATTTTTCCCGTTCTCGACACTTCATTAGGAATTATGTTAGGTATGGTGGCTATGAAGGTTATGATTAAAAACTGTTCCTTTTTTTTGCATCAAGTATTTTATTTTTATCTTTTTGACAATGGTTTTGTTGCTATAAAATATTAGGTATAACATATATTAATAATAACAATATGTCTCGATCGTGCGCTCGTAGAGTCAAGACCTCCTGAGGATGCTTCGTTTAGAAGCGAAACGCGTCGAATACTCTTCCGGTTTGGCTGCGTGGCGTTTGTGACGTCACGTCGGCTTAATAGGAAATTAGGCGGAATTGTCACTAGATATATATCATTTTTATAAAGATTTTTTAAGTGTTTTATTAAATAATTAATTAAATGTTTTCTTAAAATACTTTTAAAATATTTGTTATTATTAAAAATGGATTTCCGCCAAGTTACGCCTGAATCTATTCATTATCATAACATATATTGTTTAGTAAATAACAAATAAATTGGACCCTAAAAACTAGTTAAGTAGCTGTGATAAAAACTTTTTTTCCCTACATATTAGCATTCGTCACCAAGAAAAACAGCTTATCGATTTTCTTTTTACTAAACAGTATATTTTATAGCAATATATTGGGTATGGAACCCTAAAAGTAGTTATTCATTTAGATTACTTTAAATATTGACATATGCTGCAAATTTCATTAAAATTTTATTTTTCTTTTTATACCTACTGATTTACTTACATATAACTATTTTTTTAGTAATAAGCAACATATCGTATATAATAATTAACAATTGTTGAAAACACTACCTACCGTTTTATTTAAAGATATTGAATTTAAGCTACGCACAAGAGTTCGTGGTTGTATTGATTACACACACAAATATTACGGGTCTGCTAACACTGGACGGAAAGTAAATTTTTACTAAATCGATGATCACCTCCTTTATACTGGGACGCGCGAGATAGACTACAGATTTATCTCGTCCTCAGATACTCGCAGATAAGTGTCAAAAATCGATTAAACTGAGGCGCGCAAGTTAGTGTTGATCGACAAGTAGCCACGGGTAGCCAAAATACAGGTAAACGAGTTCTTTGCGATATGTCTATTTTACCTGTTGTACCTACAGTCACCTACAACATCGTTTACCCTTCTATGACTACTTGTTTTTTTACACTACTGCCCACATAAACGTGTGTTAAGCTTTCAGGTTTCATGTATGTATGTATGTGTGTTTGTTTGTGAGTTTCTTTATATACCATAACTTCTAAACGGCTCAACCAATATTAATGTACGAGATGTCGTTAGATTTATCTTGATAGCTCAAGTGACACTATGTACATAGAATAATAAAAAACAAACTGGTGGATTTTAGACGCCATATAGTGAGAAAAACAATTTATATGTTCTTCCAAAGCCATCGTGTTGGGTCGCATTGTAGGTAGCTTTTGTTACTATTGTCAGTTTCCCATATTTACTTAGGTAGTGCTTCTAACCGATCTACTAAGTTTAGCAACATCGCCGCGGGCATGACTTGGATGGGTGACCGCTAATGGCATTACTACAGAGCCTAGAATTACTTGGTGCTTTGTGACGTGCACTTAGTAATACTTCAGATAGTAACATGCGGGCATTCAAAATATACACTTCCAAAAAGCTTTAAGGACCGCAGCTATGCTAAAAAGTTACTGTACTGTACTGTACTGTATCAGCCGGATCGTCCACTGCTGAACACAGCCTCCCCTATTAAGGGGGTATTTGTCATAATCCCCACGCTTGGCAGGCGGCTTGCGGATCGCAGTGTAAGATAGTAGTTCTTTAGAAGGCGCTGCTGCCCACCTTCCAGTATAATTATTACCTTAGTCGCCTTTTACGACACCCACGGGATGATATGGGGAGGTGCAATTCTAACCCGGCACCCCACGGGGAAAAGCTACTAGGACAAGCTATTAGCCACTATTGGTCAAAAACCCAAATGAAGATCTCAACAAACGTTGCTGAACCATGTTGAAACGTTAAGAATGACTTAGCTGAAAGTCGAGAACACCAGCAAGCAGGTTGACTTTCATAACGTTGTGTTGCTCTGCTATGGGCTGCCTCATTTTAGCTTATTTCTTAGAATTAACTAAAATATATTTTCTAAAGTGGAATCAATCTCCTCTAATCACCTGATATAATAATATTATTGCTGATGAGAGTTCCTCCACAGATCTGCGCGTAAGTCCTCGAAGTCTTCCTGTAGATACCAGCGTGCCACGGAACCTCTCCTCGTCTCGCCAGCTTCCCTCCAGTGATGAGGACTTCGGATCCATATAAGGTACTTCCGCATTCTGTAAGCAATGATAATATATATATATATATATATTTATTTATTTATGTTATTGTGACGGAACAAGCACGAGGCCCACCTGATGTTAAGCGGTATCCTCTGCCTATAACAGATGCATTTCATCACAAGTGACGAACTGCACTGCGCCCATCACCTTGAGACATACTTGTTAAGTCTCATTTTGCCTGTAATTTCACTGGCTCTCAAGGACTGCTGCCGGAACACACCGTGAGGTGCTTGGGGACAGATTTTCTACTTGAGGGTGGTCGCTAGCCAGGCGGGCATTTAAAACGCCCTTCCACCATGCGGTGAAGCTCAAGCCGGCGGTGGGGATTGAACCAGGGACCTGCGGCACGGCAGTCCATAGCTATTACCACTCCTCAGTCATTGAGAGCTAGTGAAATTACAGGCACATGAGACTTAACAACAACTAAGTGACGAGCGCAGTGCAATTCGTGACATTTGGTGAAATGCATCTCTTATAAGCAGAGGTTAACATCAGGTGGGCCTCGAGCTTGTTCCGTCACAATAACATAAAAAAAAAATTGCTTATATTTTAAAACTACCGCTTTGGTGATATAACTACTGAGCGCTTCCGTGCTTCAGAGGGCACGTTAAGCCGTCGGTCCTGGTTGTTATATTAGGATGGCAGTCGTTATAGCATGGTGGTAGGGCACTTTGTGAATGCCCGCCTGGCTAGCGACCACCCTCAAGTAGAAAATCTGTCGCCAAGCACCTAACGGTGTGTTCCGGCAGCAGTCCTTGAAAGCCAGAAAAATTAAAGGCTAATGAGACCTAACAACTGGACGTCTCATTGTGACGGGCACAGTGCTATTCGCTGTTGAAGAAATGCATCTGTTATAGGCAGAGGTTAGTCCATTTAACATCAGGTGTGCCTCGGGCTTGTTCCGTCACAATAACAAAAAATAAACATAGACAGATAGATTAGCGACTATATGGGGCGAGCGACACAATAGATTAAGTCAGAACCACTTCATTTGCGGTGGTGTTGGAACGATAGTTATCATTTGTTTGTAATAGAGGTATAACTCTAAACTCCACGACTAAGACACTCACGGTAGTTTGTTTGGAAGAGTGTAGATGCATCAGTCAGCTCAGGCTGCGATGCGACGTCTACGATGATTGCTGGCGCGGCGGGAAGCTCTGGCTGGTCTAGGTCTTCGTCAGTAGTCGCTGCCGCTAGTACGGTAGCTGCTTTGACTCTCAATGCATCGTGCTGTGGTACCGGTGAAGCAGGTGCAGTAACAACAGGAGCTGGAACAGCGGGTGCTTTATTGTGATGTGATAAAGTAATGTTCGGACCGATCAACTTTGCGGCAAGGTTCTGAACGGCCCGCAAGGTAGTCGTCTATTTTGATCTGTGGATTTTGGTGTCAAAAAAGAAGTTGAAGTTTGCTTGTCGCTTTTGTAGTTGGTTTTTACTTTTGATTTTAAATTTGCATATAAATTTGATTGTCGCTTTACGCGTATTTGTTTTCTCTATTATGTATTATGTATGTTGTCGTTGCGGACACATACTGTATCGGCTCCGTAATTATTTAAAAAAGTATTGTTACAATGTCTGTTAAAACACTCGAAAGTCTCGTACGCGACCTACTAAAAGCTGTGACAACATTAGTGACAAAAGTGGACGCTCAAGAGTGTCAAATAATATCATTAAATGAAAAAATAATGAAGCAATCCGAGATGATCGTAAAACTACATTGCTCAAATCAAGATGACATGAAGCCAGCCAGTACCCGCAAATCTCTAGGCACAATACCCGATGTGCAGATGTTGACTCAGCGCTCGAAGCGCTTAGCACACGTGCAAGCAAGTGCAGCGATAGCCGCTTGCGCAACGAAAAAACGCAGCGCAGGCAGCGCTGTAAACGTAAAATGCACTGATTTAAAAGCAGCCAATGCGGACCGACTGATCGTGAACAACACGGAAGCGGTCAAAATCCTACCTACATTGACACCCGCAAATATTAGTGGGGTTAGTAAAAATACGCTTTCAAGTAATGAAAATAACTCGATCGGAAAAAGCTTCACCTCTACGATTAAAGACGACTCGCATATTTCAGCATCTATTGAGGAAGGATGGCAAACAGTTCGTTCGAAAAAACAGCGCAAACCACGGCCGATATTCGTCGGGACCGGGAAGCAAGACGATGAGTTACAAACTATTGAACGTAAGAAGTATATTCAGGCATGGTCATTTAAGCCTGAAACAACAGTTGACATAGTTCGCAAGTTTTTAAATAAAATTGCTCCAGCTGACTACATAATAGAAAAACGTGACATCAAAACAAACAGGCATTCTTCGTTTGTTATTGGGATCCCGGAAACACTGATGGAGTGTGTCTGTGTACCTTCAGTGTGGCCTCCAGGAGTTCGTTTTGCCGAGTGGTTTCTCGTCAGACCCCGTGAACAGCGGGGTTCTGATGCCAATTAGTGGGCCATTGCCACAACTGTCAACCCAACGACCACAAACACTGTATAAAAACATCTCCAATACTACACTAACCATCTGTCATCAGAACATCAGGTCGCTCACGAATAAAACACATCGGCTTGAAGTTCTTCTACTCAACGAGTTACAATGTGACATCTTAGCATTGTCGGAGCACTGGCTGACCGAACCTAATCTTAAATGCGTCAACATAGACGGATACGTATTGGTATCTTGTTATTGTCGGAAAACAGTGACTCATGGAGGCACCTGCATATATGTGAAAAATGACGTTAAGGCTATCGAATGTCTTGAATTCACTAATTTGTCGACAGAACGCTACTGTGAAGTGTCCGCAATAGAATTGTTGGATTACAACATCATTGTAATATGTATTTATAGAACTAACTTAATAAGCTCTTCTGAGTTCCTACCATATCTTGAACGTGTACTCGAACGAGCCAGTGATAGCTGTAGGGAGGTTATAATTGTAGGCGATGTCAATATTGACTGGCTTGGCTATAAATGCGCAGTGCATCAAAGTCTCTGTGATATACTATCTGCAAACAACTTTATTAATCTGGTCGATTACCCAACGCGAGTTATTTCCTCATCCTCCACATGTTTAGACCATGTTTACAGCAATAGGCAGCAAGGCTCAGTGACGACTCGCTCAGTGGAAGCTCCCGTCATTATGAAGCTAAGCGACCACCGAGCGGTGCGCGTCGAGGTTATGTGCAGGCCGCGCCAGCTCCAGCCGCGCACCCATCTGTCTAGGACCTATTCTGAGGTGAACCGCATGAACTACTGCTTAGCACTTGCAAGTGTCGACTGGGAAGCTGTCCTTACTAAGCACGCTGACTCTGTTGACGGTCTTGCTTCGTCTGTGATAAATATTTTATCAAATAAATTTCACATTTGTTTTCCTTTGAAACAGAAAAACATAAAGAAGGATTCATGGATCACTGATGAAATACTTGATTTGAAAGCATTGTTAATAGATACAATTAATATAAGTAATCAATTTCCACAAAATGAACATCTTACTTCCGTAAGTAATAAACTTGACATTAGGTATAAACAATCTATTAAAACTGAAAAATCTGGTTACTATTCGAAATTAATCACAAACAGTACTTGTACACAAAAAGCATTGTGGCATGTTGTAAACACAGAAAGGGGAGTCAGTAAACGAGCAGCAACTAGTTTTGCAGATGTAGTCATAGATGCTAATGGTTCGAAGTTTGAGTCGAAGAGAGCAGCTGCGGACGCCATGAACTTGAGATTCGTTGGTGCGGCGGCTGCATGCGGAGCGCCGCGTGCAGACGTTCCGCGTGTGACCGCCGCACTCGGATCAGCGCGCCCGTCAGCTGATCGCTCGCTCAGATTCACTCGTTTCTCCGCCTTTGAGGTTTATACAATCATCACGAAACACATCCCTAAGAAACCTACCAAGGATATCTTCAACATATCTATGGATGTGCTTCATACCGCTGTGACTGCAATAGCTCCAATTTTAGCCGCACTCTTTAACCGCTGCTTGTGCGCTGGCCAATACCCGTTGTCGATGAAAGTGACCAAAATCTCCCCATTATTTAAAGGTAAAGGAAAGCGTACAGACATTGACGCATATAGACCAGTCTCTATTATTCCGGCGGTTGCCAAAATATTTGAGAATGGGATTAGTACTAGGCTAACAAAGTTTCTGTCAACCACCGGGGCGCTGTCTGATCGGCAGTACGCATACAGAGCAGGTCGATCTACCGTCTCACTGACGCGCGAGGTGATACGACGCGTTCATAGTGCGTGCGAGCAGAAACAGCAGGTTGCTCTGCTGTGCTGCGACCTCTCGAAAGCCTTCGACGTCGCAGACCACGGCATCCTTGCTGCCAAGCTAAGCCACTATGGAGTTAACGGACCTGCTCATGCACTGCTGACGGACATGCTCAGGGACAGATCCCAGGTGGTGGTCAGCGATGGAGGAGAGACCAAGTCAAATCCGCTGTTCACCGCGATGGGTGTGGCTCAAGGCTCTTCAGTGTCCAATATCCTGTTCTCATTGTTGTTGAATGATCTGCCGGATGTGATCGTTACAGGAGACATTTTCCTGTATGCGGATGATGTAGCTGCCGTTATTAGTGCACAATCCGCTGACGAGCTAGAGCGAAAAATAAACAGAACAGTGAGTGAACTAGCGCAGTGGTTCAAGCAAAATGGACTCGTTCTTAATTTAAAAAAAACTAATTTTTTGCATTTCTGTCTGTCAGGGTGGAAGCTGGGTAAAATCTGCGCCCAAATTGATGGTGAACTCTTACAACAAGTAGATGTGGTAACCTTTCTTGGTTTCGAAATAGATCGCAGCATGACGTGGAGTTCACACATCGATAAGGTTTGCACCAAGCTGGGGAGTGCATGTTTTGCCCTGAAGCGGCTTTCGTGTGTGGTGCCCGCTGAAGTAGTTCGCACTTGCTACTTCGCTACTGTGCATTCCCTCCTTCTATACGGCACTGAGCTATGGGGGCGCGCAGCCGATTGGATGCGGGCCTTCCGTATGCAAAAAAGAGCTGTGCGGGCGATTGCACAGGTGTCACGATTC
The DNA here is from genome assembly GCA_963890685.1 of Plagodis pulveraria. Taxonomy (NCBI): domain Eukaryota; kingdom Metazoa; phylum Arthropoda; class Insecta; order Lepidoptera; family Geometridae; genus Plagodis; species Plagodis pulveraria. The sequence goes on along the minus strand of OY982976.1, from coordinate 6,689,069 downwards.
ACTTCAGCGAAGCCATATTTTAAGTCGCTCGGAATACTCACCTTGCCCTCTATTGTTATATTCCAAATTGCTATGTATGTTCGACAACATCTGAGTGAGTTTGTGAAGCGCGAGGACATGCACAAGTTTGACACCCAAACCCGCGGCAGACACAAACTTGCTAGCGTGCCTCGGAGATTGGTGCGGTCAGGTAAACTGTCACACGTGATAGGGCCTTCAGTTTATAACTTACTGCCTGACTCTATCACCAGTGCACTAAGTCTTAATATATATAAAGTAAAGCTTAAGAACTGGCTCGTCGAAAAGACGTTTTATACTGTTGACGAATTCCTCAAGGAATTAAAATAATTTATGTTGCTTATCTATAATTCAAAAATACTATTGTATTTTTCAATTTCATTACATGAGTATTCATAATATTGTATTTGACCATAATATTTTAATAACATTGCAATTATATAATTTAGTTACAAAATATATAACTTATATTTGATTTTTTTTTATTTTTATTTGGTGTGATTTAATTTAATTTGAATGTATAAATGAACAAAAAATATGTATATGACCTGTAATTGTAATAATTATTAATAAAATTGTTTATCTGTTTATCTGTTTATCTCAACTTACACTACGCGATCTATAAATTTGTTAATATAATTAGTTTGTAATTGTGCTGTGTCGTGACATTGGAATCTCAGAAGACTGCAAGAAGATCGAGCCCTCAGCCTTAGTCGTAAGTACCTTTTTAATTTTGCTGGCCAGTAAATTAATTAGGGCACGATAGGTTAGAGGGATCAACGACGGAACAAAGAAAACCTATCATAAATTGTACGTAATTTTCATGTATTGCTTATTTTTTATTGTTTTCAGCCCGGTGAACGGTCGGCAAGTTAAGCATTCCAAACAGATTGTCTAGGTAGAAGAACTCTGCCTACAATGCCTATCTAGGCAATCTGGAATCTTAACAAGTAACATTGGTTATCAAGCCAAGAATGTGTCCAATATGTTTACTGTATGAAGTTCGTACGCTCGTAGCGAAGTTTTGTTCTCAACCGATCAGCAAAGTTTAAGCAACGTCGCGCGCGGTCATGAGTTGGATGGGTGACCGCCAGTGACATTACTACTGAGCGTGCACGTGCTTCGGAGGGCGCTTTAAGCCGTTGGTCCCGGTTGTCGTCTTAGGATGGCAGTCGTTATAGCATGGTGGTAGGGCATATTGCGAATGCCCGCCTGGCTAGCTACCTTCCTAAAGTAGAAAATCTGTCGCCAAGCACCTAACGGTGTGTTCCAGCAGCTGTCCTTGAGAGCCAGTACTTCTAGGTTAGCCTGAACAACATTTTCGACCACATCATCACTTACCATCAGGTGTCGGCAAAGGCTAACCTAACATGCATAAATAAAAATAAAAAATATTTTTTTTTTGCAGCAATATTTTTAAATTTAAATCTACATTTATAATAAATATGTAACAGGTAACAATTAGTCTCTTCTTCTAGTCTAACCCGTTCCTTCCGTGGGATGCCAGGCTAGAGTTGCACTTCCTCATATCATCCCGTGGGTGTCGTAGGAGGTGACTAATGGAAAAATACTGGAAGGTGAGCAGCAGCACCTAAAGAACTGCCATCTTATACCGCGATCCCCAAGCCGCCTGCCAAGCGTGTGGATTATGGCAATTACTCCCTTAATAGAGGAGGCTGTGTTCAGCATTGGTCGAGTCGGCTGTTACAGTAATAAATCTCTCTGATATTTAGCGGATGAATATTAAAATTCTCCAATAACACAATAACACTTATTTTCGTTGATGCCTATGAATAAAAAATATCGATTGAGTAGGTACCTCATAAAAACCATAAATAAACCTTAAAGTACTAAGATTGCAACAAAATGTCAATAAAGAGATTTCAGAAAGCTAAGCTGAGTAAACAAAAAACACAGTTGTTTTTAACTTTAGCTGCGCCAAAATGGACTCTTAGTATAGAACAGTAGATATTATTTTACAGTCCCACCAACTTATCTGTTCAGGCGGCAAAAAAAAGAACTACAACATTCCTTCAAATTGTGACAGTTTGTAGTTGATTTCCTTGACCAGTAGTGCCCAAGAAACTGCACAGTTAAGTTGGTGGTACTATACATGATTTTAAGGTTACCCTCGTCGTTAAAGTTGTTCGTATTCCTGTTCTTGATAACTCTAAATAAGTATGCAATTTCAGTAATATGTTCGTATATTGTGGCGGTGTTACCTTTATTTATAGTACCACCAACTTAACTGTGCAGTTCTCAAGGGCGCTATTGGTCAAGGAAATCAACTACAAACTGTCACAATTTGAGGGAATTTTGTAGTTATTTTTTCTGCCGCCTGAACAGATAAGTTGGTGGCACTGTACAGCTTTTGGAGTAGTTTGACTTTGACAATAGACCTATCAATTATTCCTACACGATAGAAAACGAATGCCAGCTTAAGATGAGCCGTACGTTCAAAGAATCCTCTACATTCCGTGTTTCAAGTTATTTGGAATGTAATATTTAGGTCGATGACTTTGAAATATTTACGGGGCAATCTTTGAAGTACTACTATTCTGACAAAAAAAGAATGTATGAAATCGGACTACGCGTTAATTAATTACAAGCCAAGTGTACATTTTCACTTTCATCCCCCCTCACAACGGAACCGTGCTGAATTTTGGGATAAAAAGTATACAATGTCGTATACATGGTCGAAATCAAAAATGTAAACAAAGAAAATTAAATGTCAATATAATATGTCATTGTCAAACTGATAGGTCAGGGGTATTCAATAGATTTTCTTTTAAAAACTATTCTAACGTTATCCGTAGCGGCACACCCTGCTGCGCAAGTTTCACACATTTTTATTACATTGAAATATTTCCATACCTATAATATATTTTATATTTACCTTAGTCGCCTCTTACGATACCCACGGGAAGTAACAGGGGTGACATTGTAACCCGGCATCCCATGGGTTGTTGAGCCACAAAAATACCGGAAGGTAGGAAGCAGCGCCTTGTAAAGAACTGACAACTTCTACTGCGATACTCAAGACACCCGCCAACTGTGGGGATTTTGGCAAATCTGCCCAATAATGGAACCTTGTTCAACGGTGGACGTTTCGGTTGATATGATGATCATTTATATATTTTCTATACGTCTTAAAAAAATAACAAAGTTCCTCATTTATGAGTCGCACATCTAAACTACCAGCGTACATAATTATAGACTTCCAAAAATTAATATACTAACTTATAAGTAAATTTTATTAATATTTATTTAACTTTATAATTTTAAAGTCATCGTTTTGTTGGTGCTGTAGTAAAATGTTATTTCATAACCTATGCAAATATTGTTGGTACATTGTCCAAATGAGAATAATTTAAAGCTATCGAATGCCAACTTTATAAAACATGATAAGAGTTAATAAAAACACAAAAATATTTAATACATTTATTTTTCAGCAAACAAATTCTTAAATTCTGCAGATTCACCATGCGCATGCTAATTCAACCCTATTGCAGGGGAAGAAGCTACAGTACCTATACTTGAGAGTGGAAACTCAGACCTGTCAGTAGATAAGAGTAGATATGCTTACCATGCCAAATTTAAGATATAAAAATTCAAGATCTGTGAAGTTAAAAACAAAAATGAATCAAGGTAGAACATATTTACCTCGATTTGTTTTTACAAATGGGGGGTTTGAAATGCAAACATCCAAAATGAACGATTATCATATCAACAAAATATAAAAGTAAGAAAAAAATTTGGTCACACACAAATATTTCAGCTATGTCAAGTATATTCTGACAATTGACAATCCTTCTGACTGTAACTGATGATATCCCCAACATATCAGCGGTTTACTTAGCACACTCCATTACTGACCAATGCTCGTCCTTCGGCCACAGCAAAAAGGTGTGCTTGTACGCGTACATAACCATCAGCTTTTCAGGAGCACTCAAACACTTGCGAGGACGTCCCTTAACGGGAAAAAATACGTGTTTTGTTGTTGAAGTGACCCGGTGCAGGCTGTGTTTCGGAGGCTCCAGCGGCCATATTACGAAAATAATATTTTCGTTACTATAATCAATAACTAAACACAACTCTCTGACAACAACTATAAACAACAAAAACAATAACACGAAATTTAACAACAAGAAAAACAATCGGCGAGGACCACAACAAATAAGAAAGAATAAGCAAAAATGGCGCAAGCTGGAAAATGTCGACGATACCGCAAGTGTGGCTATTAAAAAAAAAAACTTACACTATTTTTTTCAGGCTTGAATACATGCGTAAATAAGTAAGCGCAAAAAATAGTGTTTTATTGTTTCATACTAATGTAATAAATGATAGCATTAAATATATTTTTTACATGAAATACTCCATCCGTTCCCAAAATTAGTATAATTACTAAGTACTTGACATTTTTTTCCACGGTTAACCCCTTTGTTTACATTTTTGATCTCGAATTGAAAACCAGAGTATAGTATCCTAGAACGTGTATCCAAGGCGGCATTAGTAGGATCTTACCAAATGTTGATTAGGCAGGGGAGAAGGCTCGAGCGGTGAAAGGGAGCATTGATGCATCATAAAGACCAAAAATGATAACAAAGAACCTTTACATTTTTGGTCCCTTAACCTTACTCACTGGGTTGCAAGTCCCAGGCACCTTAACTTGGGCCTCTTCCTCTGCAACGCTATGGACCCGGCACCCACACGGTGAATCCATGGAATGCTAAGTAAATTCGTCGTCGTGGACTTACGGTACGTTGTCTGGAAGAGAGCAGGTGCATCAGTCTGTGATGTCAGCTCAGGCTGTGATGCAACGTCTACTATGGCTGGCGCGGCGGGAAGGTCTGACTGGTCCTGGCCCTCGTCAGCAGGGGCTGCCAGCTTGACTCTCGATACATCATCCATCAGTGGTACCGGCAGACCGCCTTCTGGTGAGATATCAGCAGGGGCAGCTGAAATAACGGGTGCATCATTTTCTTGTGATTTTAAATGACTTCCTAAAGTAACATACATAGTTACTTTTGTAGAAACATTAAAAGGAGACCGACCCGTGGTACAACTGCGATGTCCAACTGGTTGTACTACGGAGAAGTAAAGTTACCCATGGTTCAACTCTTTTTTTATATATTTATTATTATGATCCATGGTACAACTGTCCAACTGGTTGGACTAGGGGGAAATGAATTTATCTATGGACTAGTTATTTATTTATCTATAGTCTAGGGCAAAGTCATATTTAGGTGCGACGACGAGCGAAGCGAGGAGGAGCGTTAGTTTACTTGTGACTACAACATCGCGCGAGCCGAGCGAGCAAAGCGAGCGTGCCGCGGCAGCGGCCGGCGATGCGCCACATAAATTTAATTTCATATACTACTTTTGGTGATCATTTACTACTTTATCCCCTTAGTCCAACCAGTTGGACAGTTGTACCATGGATCATAATAATAAATATATAAAAAAAGAGTTGAACCATGGGTAACTTTACTTCTCCGTAGTACAACCAGTTGGACATCGCAGTTGTACCACGGGTCGGTCACGCATTAAAATATATATATATAATTTTTTTTTTAATGTAATTGTGACGGTTCTAGCACACCTGATATTAAGCGGACTAACCTCTGCCTATAAAGATGCATTTCGTCACAAGTCACGAATAGCACTGCGCCCGTCACCTTGAGACATAGGTGATAAGTCTCATGTACCTGTAATTTCACTGGCTCTCAAGGACTGCTGCCGGAACATACCGCTAGGTGCTTGGCGACAGATTTTCTACTTGAGGGTGGTCGCTAGCCAGGCGGGGATTCGCAAATTCGCCCTTCCACCATGCTTTGAAGTTCAAGCCCACGGCGGGATTTCAACCATGGACCTGCGGCATAGCAGTCCATAGCCAATGACACTGAGCCATCACTGCTTCATATAAAAAATATCTGATTATTTTGCCGTTATTTAGTAAAAGACAAATTAGGTTAAGGATATCATTTCTTTTATGATAGATTTTGCTAGAACAGATATGGAAGACTATTTTTGAAGCGCTCGTAGCGAAGTTTACTTAGCTGTTCTTAACCGATCAGCAAAGTTAAGCAACGTCAACCGCGGTCATGAGTTGGATTTTTAAAGATGATGATTTTTAAAGTAGATAGGAAAGACAGTGAACTGACGCATGTAATTAATGTATTTGTAAATGGTTAATAATCTTTTAAAGGTTTGCTAATAATCTTCTCTTAAATTCAAAAAAGACGAAAAGTTTAAAGTTTTCTTTACCAAATGTTCCTTATGTTGAACCAAACATAAAGCTTGGCCCAGATAAACTCCCTATTGACAAAGTGACAGTCTTCCTGGGAATCAAAATGGATTCCACTTTACAATGGGATCCACATATACATGATCTCTCCGGAAGACTTAGTTCTGCTGCATATGCAGTTCTTAAGATAAGACAGTTAACAGACGTAGCTACTGCTCGCCTAGTTTATTTCGCGTACTTCCACAGTTTTATGTCGCATGGACACAGAAGGGAAATTCAAGTTTGATGTGAAAAAAATATTGATTAAAAAATCCTACTACTCAGTTTCTGATTACATAAACGACAAAAATGCCTGGACAATTCCGCCTCCGCCAAGCTATTGCCTGTCACCTACATAATTTAAAGAAATATTGTAATAACTCTATTATATAGTAAGTATGTAACACATTGTTAAAAGATGTTTAAAATAATGGCCCCGAGTTTCTTGCCCGATCTTCTCGCAGTGGCTCTATACAATTTATTTGCTGAACGTGGCAGTACAATGTAGAATATTTCAATACTAAAATTTGTAATTGACCTTCATAAGAGCGTCGTAGACGCCTAAATTGAATAAATGATTTTGACTTTGTCTTTGGATGGGTGACCGCAGGTGACATTACTACTGAGCGCTTCCGTGCTTCGGAGGGCATATTAAGCCGTCGGTCCCGGTTGTTGTCTAAGGATGGCAGTCGATAAAGCAAAGTGGTAGGGCATTTTTCGAATGCCCCCCTGGCTAGCTACCACCCTGTCCTGTGTACGAAAATCTGTCGCCAAGCACCTAACGGTGTGTTTCGGCAGCTGTCCTTCAGAGCCAAAAAACTAGTCTTATTTTAATATTGTTAGGTTTGCAATAACGCCTGCTATGCGGATTACATTACAATATCACAAATATACGATGGGAAAAATTTAAGTCATGTGCGGGATTCGAACCCGCGTCCATCCACCCCTTGAGCCGGGGTATGCTCTAACCAATTGAGCTAACAAGACATGACGTCATAACTAAAAATCTTTCCTATCGTTCTTTAACCATCGTATTGGGATGGAGCGACATCTATAGTACCACTTGCGTTGTACTACAAACAAGACCAATTTTGCAATTGGTTTTATACTTGTAAATGATGATGCAACCGTATAATTTTAATATTGTTAGGTTTGCAATAACGCCTGCTATGCGGATTACATTACAAAATCACAAATATACGACAGGAAAATTTTCAGTCATGTGCGGGATTTGAACTCGCTTCCATCCACCCTTTGAGCCGGGGTATGCTCTAACCAATTGAACTAAAGCGTAATGACATGATGTCATAACTCAAATCTTTCCTATCGTTCTTAAACCGTAAATGTCATTAACAGTAAATGACAATTGATCCCATAAGTAGGGGACTAAATATAATTATCACCATAAAATGCTTGGATACCCTTAGTTCTTTTACCTAAAATTGTAATCGAACACCAAATGTTGTAAATGATCACTAAATCTCAAAGCCATGTTTAGATGCGACGACGAGCGCAGCGAGGAGGAGCGTTAGGTTACTTGCGATCTCAACAACGCGCGAGCCGAGCGAGCATAGCGAGCATGCCGCGGCAGCGGCCGGCGATGCGCCAGAAGAATTACAGCAAGTTTTGATGATAATTTACTACTTTTGGTGATTGTTAAATATTTAAGGGATCCTATTGGATTCGCTATAAATGAAAGTCTTCAATAACTGACTTGATATTTGTATTGTCCTTTGAACATAGTTACTTACTATTTTTATTGATTTATTTTATAGGAACACAAATGGCATGTTGGTTGATGTGAGAGACGAGAGAGTGAGACAGCTTTACTTATTTAATATGGCAATATTAAACAGTGATCATTTACTACTTTTGGGTTAACAATGATTTACTAGAGTAATTTTGCTTAAATAGGAACGCGAGATGTTAAAACTTTGGTTATAAGTTCACATCAAAATGGGGGTGAATTTTGGTGATCATATACTATTTTGGTCTGTTACTTATATGTTTCTTTTTATGGTGGTAAGTTAAACATAAGCCCATAAGTAGTCAGGCTCACTAAAAAGGGCGAAATAAAATTTTTTACCAAAAAAATAGAACCGACTTCAACACTCAAATGTGTGAAATAACTTGTCGAAGTCGGTACCATGACGGTTCAAAAGTACCCATCATCACAATATTGTGCGCATGGTACCGACTTCGACAAGTTATTTCACACATTTGAGTGTTGAAGTCAGTTCTATATTTTTGGTAAAATTTTTTATTGTGCCTCTAGTTCAACATCATCAGCCGAAAGACATCCACTGTTGCACAAATGCCTTCCCCATAGAATGCCACAATGAACAGCTATTAGCTACTATTTATTCTATTCTATCCATCCATCCATCCCGCTGCTCTTAGTATGTCGTTTGTCCACCTAGCCTACCAATTCTACATCTTCCGGTGAATTGTGGTAACCACTCGAGAACCTTTCTTTCCAGTTGTCGATTCGTCGAAGAATGAAGCCTGCCCATGCCACTACAACCTTCAAATTCTGAAAATCATATTAGTACCTTTGGTATTTTAACCAATGTCATATTTCTGGATAATATCGCATAATGAAAATCTAAAGCATGTCCATAAGGGCCTCAGTTAGGTAAGTACCACGTCTCAGTGCCATAAGTAATCACTGGCAACACACCTCCTCCTCCTTGCGTCGTTATCCTCAAAGCTGAGGGTCGTGATACCCCGTGGTAATAATTTATTGACAATTTGTCGCCACCTGCTCCTGTCTTTGGCGATGTGAATGGCGTCATGAATACTATTGTCAAGGGTAGTGCGGATTTGGTCTGTCCATCGCATAGGACTGCGACCTCTTGGACGTTTCCCTTCTATCTTCCCAGTGACAACACACACTGGTTGATTATTTTGGTATTCAGACTTACCTAATACAATTCCTTGTATATTGAGTGTGCAGAAAACTAATAGTACGTAAAACATTTTGATTATAACCTATAGATCACTTTCACTCTTTGTCACAACGTCACTGATTCACCCACGTTAAGATCTAAAGTTACTGAGTCAAAACTTTTTAATGAGACCAAAAAACCTGATTCAAGCCGATCCAAGCTACCATTCACGTAATTATTTTGAAGATGAGTGACTATTGACACAGAATAAATCATAGTACCATAATATCAACGATTTTCCTCAAGTATTTATGTTTACAGTATAAGTTGTTAGCTCGGCATCGTTCGTGTATTCGTATTAAACTGGTATAACGTCCTCATTTGCGTTGCTTAAATGTAAGCAACAGCAATAAACGAAATTCAAAGAGCGGTCTAATGGCTTAAATCCATTTATTCTAGACAAGTAAACAATGACCGAGAGTGACTGCTCAGAGGGCCAACTCTTATCTCTTAATTCAGTCTTATTTTAACCTTACATTAACACAACATTTTAATTTGCACTGCCACATGTCGCTATAGTAAACTTACATTAGCACTTCAACATGGGAGCGGGCTGCATGCGTTGAATCACATTTGTGCGATAGAGAAAACGCTATATGAACATTATTGTTTTGTGACGGCCGTGGTACGAATCTTAGTATAAATATTTTAAGCTTGGAATAATGATGTTGGTTTTCCATAATAGTTTTTAAAAGGTTGGAGTTGAGTCCCTGGATCCACGTTCCTGTTTATCAATGTATAACTGTATATCTAACGACTTTAAAATATTGGATGGTATAACAAATAAAAAGATTTTTGACTCACTGGCTTCTTATCAACTGTTTTTATTTTAAAGAATTAAAGGAATTATGTAAAATGTAATATTTACATAATTCCTTTAATTACTCGTATATAAAATTGTCTGCTTGCTGAACAAATACATCGTATATATCTAAACAACTAATCTAAGATCTTATGTGATATGTATTTTATCAAATAAATAATTTGATTTGATTTAATTTGATCCGAAATATAATTAATTATAATTTGTTTTTTTAATGTTTATAATTTTTATATCTAATAGGTATTAATATTGTGATAAGCAGTGATGGCTCAGTGGCATTGGCTATGGACTACCGTGCCATGGTTCGAATTCCGCCGCGGGCTTGAGCTTCACCGCATGGTGGAAGGGCATTTTGCGAATGCCTGCCTGGCTAGCGACCACCCTCAAGTAGAAAATCTGTCGCCAAGCACCTAACGGTGTGTACAGGCACATGAGACTTAACAACTACGTCTCAAGATGACGGGCGCAGTGTAATTCGTGACCTGTGACGAAATGCACCTGTTATAGGCAGAGGTTAGTCCGTTTAACATCAGGTGGGCCTCGTGCTTGAACCGTGACAATAACAAAAATAAAAGAAGCTGGTTGCACCGTTATACTTTATTACAAGTCAGTTTTGTTAGCAGCAGTATTTTAAGCGATTTTTTCTCCATAAATCTGTAAAGATGGCGCTACGTGGGTCCTTTTTAAAAAAAAAACACTTTATTATTGCTAGAGAGGATTTAATAAAAATTATGAATTTATAGGTACAAAACTGACTGATTTCCCAATTGAATTTACTCGACTGACTGACTGGGCGACAATGCATATAGCCTTATATAACTTCGGTACATTCACGTGGTTGCGAGGGGGTTTGGCATTAATTGCATTTTTATCACATTAGTTCTGTTTACAACATCTCCCCCTTTTAGACAAAATTATATCTTTTTAAGATAAACGAAGATATAAAATTAAAGTTGTAAAATAATGTAAGTTAATAAAAATGTATACAAAAATAAGCTAGTAGTTAAATAATGAGCACCAGTCAGTATAAAAAGCTAATCTAATAATTATAGTAAAATTAGAAAACAAAAACATAAGTTCCAAAATAGCGATTAATATTATATAATTAATTAAGTTTCTAGTAATTACTTAGGTTCCTACTGGACCTTTCAGATTGTCTAAATACAACTCTATTTTTATTTTTATTAATTTCTATTTCTGGTAGACTTTGGATCGACTTTCTGTCGCATTCTGTTCCGTCTGAAATATCGAACAATTCAATAGAGGTGTTAACTTTAGCTTACTATTAGCTCGTTTTTCATTATAGCATTGATTATACATATATTTGAATGCAACAAGAGGTGTTCTTACAACAAGGGCACAACCTTTTATACACTTTATATAAAATGTAAATAAAAATAAACGTTATTATAATGTAAGTTAAAGTAGAATAATAGTAAATATTTATTTAATAATGTGCGATTCACTTTCAACTTGATGTATTTGGTTTGACAAATGATCTAATTTATGCGAGGACAATTTTAAAGATTCTAAGTCGATATTCGCTAAGGTAATCGGAGACAAGGAATGTAAACTTTCATTTTCAATATTATATTTGCAACAATCGTCTTCAATTACATCATAATTTATTGATTGCTTGGTAACACAGTTTTATAAGTATGAGATGGGTAGAATTGTAAAGTTTGAAAAAATGCGACACAATTATTGTCTAAAGACAAAATTCCTGTGCCTTGCAATCAACAATTTCATGGATAATTTATTTGGCTTAGATTGCACATATATATGTATCTACCATCGCTAAGTTTTTGCCATACATCAATGTTGCCATAGATTACGAAACGTTCTATGTCTGAGCGCATAGATTTCCAATAGTACGACGCTTTTATCCTGCTATACATGCGTTTAATAGCCGGGTGACCTGCTATGGTGGACCCGTGGTGCCTTGCAATCAACAATTTCATGGATAATTTATTTGGCTTAGATTGCACATATATATGTATCTACCATCGCTAAGTTTTTGCCATACATCAATGTTGCCATAGATTACGAAACGTTCTATGTCTGAGCGCATAGATTTCCAATAGTACGACGCTTTTATCCTGCTATACATGCGTTTAATAGCCGGGTGACCTGCTATGGTGGACCAGTGGTTTTCTTTGAGAATGTTTGGAACTTCGGCAGGAGTAGGATAAAGTATCTGATTTTTGTATAAGTATATATATCAGTGCCGTGGAAAATGAACGACACTATAGTGTAAATTTTCACATAAGATAATTTAGTAAATGGTTCAGAGAAGTCTGAAATAGCTTATTCTTTGTCATAATTATTGTGTAAAGTAATTCGGTTTCTTAACTTAATTAGCAAATTGTGAATAGTCTTGTAACTTGTCTCGTCAAAATGATGATTAGTATATAAGAAATACAATCATTTATTTATAGAGTTGACCGATTGCACGGTATCAGGTTCGCGTTCGCCAGCGATCAACTCAGCGGAATTGTCTGCCATTGATAAAAATTGCTCGTAATGCGGCATAGTCTAAGTCGAGAGAAAACGGACAAGCAATTGATTTTTGTTTTGCTAAGTGCAAACTTTCGTCATGTTCTTCGATTTTTGTATCAGTGTTAGGGGTAGTTCTAGTGAACTGCATTTTAAAGAATTGTTCATAAGTAGCAACATTTAATTTGGAACGAGTTAGAACATTAACGGGGTAACGAGATAAGGCGTCAACGTTGCAGTTGATTCGACCAGGTTTGTATACAATTTCGTAATCATACTCCTCTAATTTGAGTCTCCATCTAAGTAATCGTCCGCCTGGATCTTTGGCATTAAATAACAAGGTGAGAGGGCGATGATCGGTTACGATTTTAAATTTATAACCATATAGGTAGGGTCGGAATGTGTTGATTCCAAATAAAATAGCAATTATTTCCTTCTCGGTGGTAGAATTTTCTAGTTAGTAGAACTTTCTAGAAGAATTTTCTAGGTGGTAGAACCTTCTTGTTTATTTCAAGTACGAGATGTGAAGGCAATAGGCTTATCTTTACCAACTTCGCCTTGTGATAGAATTGCGCAGACAGCGTAATTAGATGCATCTGTCTTTTGAAGCGCTCGTAGTGAAGATTACATAGCTGTTCTCATCCGATCAGCAAAGTTAAGCAACGTCGCGCGCGGTCATGACTTGGATGACCGCTAGTGACATTACTACTGAGCGTTTCCGTGCTTCGGAGGGCACGCCGTCAGTCCCGGTTGTTGTCTTAGGATGGCAGTCGTTATAGCATGGTGGTAGGGCATTTTGCGAATGCCCGCCTGTCTAGCCACAACCCTCAAGTTGAAAGATCTGTCGCCAAGCACCTAACGGTGTGTTCCGGCAGCTGTCCTTGAGAGCCAGTACTTCTAGGTTAGCCTGAACGACATCTTCGACCACATCATCACTTACCATCAGGTGAGATAGTGGCCAATGGCTAACCTATCTAGCATAAAAAAAAAAAAACTGTCGTGACTATAAAAAGTTTTAAAAAATCTGGGTATTGTAATAAAGGAGGTGTTATTAGCTTTTGCTTAAGGGTGTTAAAAACGTGTTCTTGTTCTTGAGACCATTAAAAATTACGTCCTTTTTCAGCAAGGATGTAAGTGGTTTAGGGATATGAGGAAGTTCTCTATAAATCGGCGATAATAACCCGTTAGACCGAGAAAAGACTTCATGTCTTTAGGAGTTTTGGGTGTTGGGAATTGAGAAATGGCCTTGACCTTGTCAGGGTTAGGCGAAACACCATTGTCCGTTATAGCACTTTATGTAAAAGCATTTACTTTTCGTTGGACAAACTATGACAAGTAAGAGTTAATAGTTGTGGAATCCATAATGATGATTGAAAGCTGATTTATATGTATATATAGTACGCATCTGTGATTACTACAAATATTTAAGTACATAATTGTTTGCTAGCGTAACGTCTTTATGATACTCTTGATACGTGACGCAGATTTTTTATTTACCGTTGATTGTTTGTTCATGTAATAAATACAAATTTTTATAATAACAACTTTTTTACTTATAAGGCATTCATTTTATCAGTATTTAGACGTAACATTCTATAGCGGGGCTAATAAAGCTTTATCCGTGCCATCTGCCCCGTCAAACGCGATACCGGGGTAAATGATACTTAATGTGTGCCATCCGCCCCGTTAAACTCCAACACCGTGACCAAAGGGGTCGATGAAACTGTTTTTCCCATCTGCCCCTTTAACGGGACAAAGACACCGGGGCGGATGAAAGCATGTCTTAAAAAAGTCATAGATTAAAAACTTTTAAAATTTATGTCTAGATACTAAAAAAAAAAAAAAATTTTAGTTCTTAAGACCCAACTTGTAATCCCAGCCCACTGTGCGGCGGTGGGATTCGAACCATGGACCTGCGGCACGGCAGCCCATAGCTATAACCGCTCGGCTATCATTGTATAAAAATCAATGTTTACAAAACCCATTGTATTTTTCTATCAAAAGGTGATCAAAGACCACGCCTGCACGGAAATGTATCGTCCAGAGTTTCTCCAGCAGTAAATAGATGAGGGCAGTGAAAGAAAAACTTTCATCTGCTGGAACAGCCCTTTTGGATGGGACGGATACTTGGTCCACGTTTCGCGGAGATTACCATAGAACTAATTATAAATACCTGAATCTCCTCTATGGGAGGTCAGCAGTTATAGTATGTCGGAGGATGGGGAAGAGATTAAGTCTTAGAGTGAGACTTAATCTCTTCCACCCCAGCATCATCCTTTGTTCTTTTAACCATAAGAGGGCATAGTTTTCATAATTCACTCACGAAAAACCAAATAGTTCAAAATCAAAAAATGTTGAAAAAACCCAATATCCAAGTTACATTTAAAGGAAGGGGGAGGGGGAGGGGGGAGGGAGTCACCCCTTTCCATGGCCCCTGATGAGTGTAGGTACATAATTATGTGTGATTAAGATGTGTAAAAATCTGTATTTTTATGAAATTGACTGTGTGTATGAAATATATCATCAGTTTGCGCATATTTAGGTACTATTAGATAACCAAAACTGGTTTTGCTGATATTGGTCTTACTCGTATCTTTTATTCCATTACATTTTCAATCTAGACTGCTCAACAACTAGTAAAAGAACCTACTTTTTAAACATTTTATCGGTTTCATCGTAACCAAGTGAGAGCAACCATTTTTTTTCCTTAGCTCTGGCTTTCCTGAGAGACCATTCTTTAAAGTCACAGAGTTTGAGAGTTACCCGTAAATAGTCAAAAGACATGATTGTCAACACATATTACTGGTCCTTTTACCTTGCTTCATGATCTAAATATTTTGTGGCTTTTTTAACTGTTGACTACAAAAAATACATTTTCCCACAGCGTTGAATGTTGTTAAAACCCAACCAATTTACAAAGTGTAACGTTGTACGTTACATATGTATTAGTAAATAAAAAAAAACTAACATAAATAAACCAAGCTAATAATAATTATACTGTAACCTAATATACAACAAAATCTACTTATCCTAATACAACAAAACCTACTTAAAATAATAATTATCTAAAAATAATCACTTGAATAAAATCATCAACGCGAGCAATTTTAGTCGCGCCTCTTATCTCTGCTATTGTGTTGAGGCGCAGCGGCGGAGGTCTGACCACGAGCTCAGCTGGACTCGGGCCGCCCCGCATACCGCTTACTGGTTTTGAGGAGAACGCACGTTACAATAGCCATACCGGTCTCTGCTACGTACGCTATTTTCCTATATAATAAACGTAACCGCGAATGTTTTGAAACGTCCCTATCGTTCCCTCAAGACATTTAATTTATATTAATTAGTGTGATTTCGACCCCACAATTGGGTAAGTGGTTTTATTACGTCGTTTAACAACATTTTATTTTCAACACTTTATAACGTCGGGTAGACCTTAGATTATATGCATTAGCTGCAAATCATTTATTTTTATTGTATGTAGTTTTGCTCATTTTCATTGGTGTTTCTGTAAATTAGATATTCTCATATTTCTTTATGGTATTCTATTTTCTGTATGAAATCAATTCCCTTTCGTAGTATTTACCTCATCTTCATTCTGGTATTATTAAAAATATCATTTTCATTCTTGCATTGTTAAATATTTTGATCTAAATTCTTATCGCAAACATTGTTATCTCCGTATCTGATTGGACATCCACGGCAACACAACTACCTAGCAGTACTTTCCATCAGCTGTTGTCGTGGGTCCACATTAAAAGGCCTGGCTTTAACGCCATTGTTTTATGCGCGTTCCAGGGTCCAATATCCACCCTACCTGACCGTAGACGGCTAGACGGCCACCACTACTGGCAACAAACACCGGAAGCTGGAGCACCTCCTGTACTCGGACCCTAGCTTGCGCCCCCGATGCTGTGGCTCACGTCCGGATAGATGCAGGGTAGTACTGGACCAGCAGAAAGGAAAGAATATATATCAATAAGTAGGCTCTAACCCACGCTATTTGCCCCTGCCGCAGCTTGGCCCTTTGGCATTTAAATAAAATTAAATTTGTGTTCACGAAGCTGCTTTATTATTTATATACCTAGAAGTAGCCCCGTGACAAAAGAACAAGGAAAAATGAAAGAATTAAAAATCATCGGCTAATTTCCTTGATTTCTGTGGCTCAAGTTCAAGGCTGAAGTTCTCGAAAGTTCATAAGCATTCATGACCTTCTTAAACAAAATTAAATTGTTACTAAAGAAGTCTACTGTCGACGCAACAAGATAAGTAATATAATATGTACTACAGTAATAGACCACCTTGAGCGACAAACAGCAGCTATCTTTTGTGACTTGTCGCATGAGTTCGAATTTAAATCATTTCTTAAAGATAGAAGGCAGCTCTCGTCTATCAATGGAAGTAAATCTAACTTAACTTAGAGTTGATTGGAGACAATGTAATCCCGCCCGTCATCGAGTTGATCTGCAGTTGCTAATCTTCTGCGTGCTTTGCACTTTCACGCCTTTCATACATTCTCCACCATAATACTGTCACAGAAAAAGCGTAATTTGGATACTTCCATTCCATAATTGGCCATCCTTCTAGGTTGGATATCAGAAGCCAAGAGGATATCCTCTATTTTGACTTCCGTAAAGCTTTCGACAGAGTCAATAGCGATCTTTTATTGGAGAAACTTAGTGCTTTTGGTTTTGCGCCCGGTCTTCTTAGGTTTATTGCCGACTATCTTCGAGATCGGCAACAATATGTGAAGCTAGGTATTTATGAGTCGCCCCTATATCACACACGATCTGGGGTCAGCCAAGGATCGATATTAGGACCTCTTCTGTTTATTCTGACGATCAATGATCTTCCTGAAGTAATAAGATATGCCAAATATCTTCTTTACGCAGACGATCTGAAATTATTTTCAGAAATAAAGTCTTTAGATGACTGCTTGAACCTCCAGCGTGATGTAGATGCAATTTATAACTGGGGAATAGTGAATTGCATGGAATTCAATTCTTCTAAATGCCACGTCATGACTATTAATAGAAAGTGGTACCCAATTGAATTCCAATACCACTTAGGCCAAAATGATATATCCAGGTGTTTAACAATGAAAGGTCTAGGTATCACTTTCGTCCGGACACTAACGTTTCAAGACCACATCACCACAATTGCTAGGGAGTCCTTTAGGCGACTCGGGTTCGTATTGAGAGACTTTAAAGGGTATGAAGTTATGAAACTAATTTATAGTGGATTGGTACGTTGCAAGCTCGAAGCCAGTTCATGTATTTGGCACCCACATGAAAGTACTTATGCATTGCTTCTGGAAAAGGTACACAAGGTATTCCTTCGCTTTCTCTACAAGCGAAAAAATGGGTACTATCCTTTCTTGTACCCAACAAGGTTCCTTCTAGGCAGCCTTGGATACAACAGCTTGGAAGTACGAAGAGCAAATAGTCAATTAACCACCATGCTTAAAATCCTGCGTGGCAAGGTAGATGCTCCAAATATCCACGAAGAATTATCGTGATTGTTTGTTCCAGACAATTACTTTCGAAGCAGGAGGCATAAATTATTTGCAGAACCGTCCTGCACCACCGTTGCACATGCCCATTCGCCAGTACCGCGTACCCTAGCTCCGTTCAATGCCCTTATGGACACAAAGCCAAATCTGGACTTAAGTATATGCAGATGGATGGAAAGTGATCATGGCTGAATGTTTGGATTTTTGTGAAAGGTTTGCTTGATGTATATGGTGTATATGTGATATAAAAATTATGAAATTTCAATGTTATGTTATGATTTTATCCGTTTCACTTATATTATTATTATCTTCTCTAAACTGACATGTACACATTTGTTTATTATTTTTTATTATTATGTGACATTAATATTGAGATTCTCTTGTTTATATTATATTTAATTTTTAAGAAGTATTAGAATGTTTGTTTGTAAATGATAATTATGTAATTGGTATTGTGCAGTTTAATTATTAGGTATAATAATAAATTAAAAAAAATGCTATATGGTATTGAGTTATGGAGACTATCAGCAGAATGAGAATAAGTACCTAAAATACAAAAACGCGCCGTTTGCATTTTATGTCTGGCGGAATGGGACTATCCCGCAAAATAACTGTTTAAAAATCTTAAAATCTGGATATTACCTTGCCAATTTAAACAACAAGTGGCATCTTTCGTCAAAAAAAACCTTGAACTGTTCCCCACGTGGGCTGATTCTCACGACTTCCGGACCAGATATCGGTAACATCCAAGGCACCCAAGTCAGTAAACGCCTTACCAAATCTAAGAAGCTAACTTCGTGAGTGCTATTAATTTAGAACACAATCCCTAAGAATATCCTTAATTATTTACTAAGCACGAGCTCGTTTATCGCCAATCTTAAAAGCTGCTGCGGCTCGACATCAAATGAATTCCTGACAGAAAATCGATATAATTATGCTGATCCACATTATATGAGTCCTTTATGCAAACTGTATTGTGTATTTTTTACTTTATTGCCATACCCCGTGGGGTGCCGGGTTAGAATTGCACCTCTCTATATCATCCCGTGGGTGTCGTAAGAGGCGACTTAGGGAAAAATACTGGAAGGTGGGCAGCAGCGCCTTCTAAAGAACTGCCATTTTACTCTGCGATCCCCAAGCCGCCTGCCAAGCGTGGCGATTATGGCAAATACCCAGAGGCTGTGTTGAGCAGTGGACGATTCGGCTGATACAGTACTGCATAAAGAAGAGTTCAATGTCTTATTTTTACTGATACAATGTTCCTAGTTTTGAATGCTGCTGTTTAAACATGTTTATTTTACTAATAAATTATTAATTGATTGATATTTACGAAAAAAAACGAAGGTGAAGCCATTTTAAATATCCATGTGAAGATATAGTTACAGTCAAACAAGTAGAACACTGTAACTTTGAATTTATGATAACAGTTTTGTAAAATCTACAATATTGACGTTTACAAGGACTCAAAAACCATTAGTATTATGTTTAATATTATACTCTTTTAATAGTCATCCATCAGCAAAATCGTTGTTTTTATGTGAAACTTCAATGTGACAAAGCGTCTACGTAATGCAGCAATTTTCCTAAATATGCCTCAACCTGGGATCCCCAAGTATATATATTTCGTATCTCATTGGTATCCAAAGTAAGTATTAATTATAAGCTATTCATACTTTTAGCAACGTTCATAGCTCGCAGAGTTCAGACTGCCATTGATCAAACTTGTGGCGTCCTCCACATTACAATAAAAATATTTGGCCCAATTATAATTAAAGATGTAGCAAGATGTGACAGGTCCAGTTAAAACTATTGCTCTTGATCGCGATGATTTGGTTTATCTTTACAATATTTTTGGGAAAAAACCATGCGTTTGCCTTGATGTACACAAAAAAAATTGTTTTCGACTTTCGACACAATAAATGTCAGTTCTACGAGAAAGAGTGCACAGGCAGGTACTAGCGACGTAAAATGCTTAAGCACCAAATTATCTATCATCGTTTTAATAAATACTGCCTGCTATGCATTGTGTCGATTAACGAAAATACTTCCTTAATAATTCAAGGTCAATTTTAAACTATTCTCTGCTGTAACTAATTTAATCATTGAGACTTGTTTTACCAACTTAGTTTTGGTCGGTCATTTGTCCAAGGCTTGACATTAATCTGTTTATAAATCAAATCTACATATAATCCAAACAAATTACAAACATGTTTGAAAGTTTATTTCTTATCCCTGAACGCCAAAAAGTCTATAGATTTTAGTAGGTACATGATGTGATACGTGCCTACATGAGACTATGTGGTCGTATAGAAACGATGATTTAGATATAGACCAGCACGTCTCTTCCGACAACCACTGTTACATTTATCAAGCATGTGTAGGCTCCTTTCCCTACTCATACAAACCGTATTATATATTGTAATAGTATTATATAAAATAATTATTCCACAATATATATTTATTTCATAACATATTATTTATTTATTTACAGCTACACATATCTTAACTATACAATACCACATGTCGATCAGCTTGTCGATATTATTAGTCGATAAGTTAAATACATCGACACTACCCCATCCCTAACGCGCCGGACCAGACCTCAGACCCAGAACTTGAGTTGCTTCGAAATGGAGGCACATCGTTAAAGTTGCAAAAACTTTACGTCCCTGGATGTCGAACTCCCCTGTACTGCGACGTCAGTACCTCAACAGCCAGGCCCTATGTCCCCAAATTCTTTCGAAAGCAGGTCTTCGACAGCCTGCATTCTCTAAGCCACCCTGGCGCTAACACGTCTACCATATTAGTGTCCGAACGTTTTGTCTGGCCAGGCATAAGGAAGGACTGTAGAGAGTGGTCGCGTGGTTGCCTATCGTGTCAGCGGGCCAAAGTCAATCGACATGTGACAGCACCCCTTGGCACATACAACTTACCTCGCACGCGCTTCAAACAGATCCACATAGATCTGATTGGTCCTCTTCCACTGTCTGAAGGATATCGATACTGCCTTACAGCCGTAGACAGATTTACTCGTTGGCCTGAAGTAGTACCTATACAGGATATCACAGCAGAAACTGTCGCTAAAGCTCTGTTGTCAACTTGGATCTCTCGGTTCGGTTGTCCAACAGACATTACAACTGATCGTGGCCGTCAGTTCGAATCGGCCCTATTTCAATGTCTGTCCAAGATAACTGGATTTGAACATAAGCGGACAACAGCTTACCATCCAGCGTGCAATGGATTAGTAGAGCGTTTTCACCGCCACCTTAAGGCAGCAATCGTATGTCATGCCAATGACAGGTGGACGGAGTCATTGCCGTGGGTCTTATTAGGTGTAAGATCTGCCTTTAAAGCGGACTTGCAAGCTTCTTCAGCAGAACTTGTATACGGGGAGACGCTTAGATTACCTGGCGAGCTCTTTGAGCCAACTATAAGTTGTACCACTGATGTCTCGGAATTTACAGCTAGGCTCAGAAACTTTGCAGAAAAATTGCGCCCCGTACCAGCTTCCCGCCACGGTGAGCCCAAAGTCTTTATCTACAAAGAACTTCAAACTTGTGATCATGTTTTCCTTCGTGAAGATGCATCACGAGGTTCTCTCACACCTGCATATTCTGGACCTCACAAAGTTCTTAACAGAGGAGATAAAGTGTTCAAAATATTGCATAATAATAAAGAAATGACGGTTTCAATCGATCGTCTTAAACCGGCGTTCATATTGTCGGAACAGACACTGAACGAAGAAGCCCCTCCGGAAATTCCGAAAAGTTATACAACGCGGTCAGGTCGTCAGGTAAAATTCACGAACTTTTATCGCCCTTGACGGTCTCTGGAGGAGGGTGGTGTAGGCTCCTTTCCCTACTCATACAAACCGTATTATATATTGTAATAGTATTATATAAAATAATTATTCCACAATATATATTTATTTCATAACATATTATTTATTTATTTACAGCTACACATATCTTAACTATACAATACCACATGTCGATCAGCTTGTCGATATTATTAGTCGATAAGTTAAATACATCGACACTACCCCATCCCTAACGCGCCGGAGTAAATAACAGCTTATATACGCTGCGGCGCGTCGCTTGCGCACAGCGGGCAAACCAATGTCGTCCAGTCCGATTTACAAGCTGACGCGGATCGCACGCTCGATCGCTCCCCGCTATTTCGTACACGCTCGCGCTCAGTGCCTAAGCCGCCTATATACCTATTGACTGTTATAGTAGTGATTGTAATCTCTGTGCATTTTACGTGTTTTACTGACCTTTTGAAGTATATGTGTTGTGGATTGACTAATTACATTTGTGCCTTATATACCTGGAGTATTATTCAACGGACGTTGAAGCAGCTAAGTACATATTATAATATACCAGCACATAATTAAAGCCAAGTAATAACACACCCGGCTTTACATGTACTAACTAAGATTACTATTAAGATATTAGTAATAGATAATTAAGAGGTACCCATTGTTGTAGTATTATAAGAGATGTATAATATAAGTTCAGGAAGTCTTAATACAGTCTGAATACACGATGGAACGTTAAAAGATATTACACCTCTTTCATTTGGTGGCTCCAGCCGCCACCATCCCTTCACTTGCTTCAATGTGAAGATCTTTCAAAAGATAATTTTCACTCTAAAATAGGGGATTTTTTCTGCAGATCCACAAAGATTTTTAGAATAATAGCATGACAGTATAGTGATCTATATAGCTTTTTTTGAGGGTAGGTCAATGGAAAAGGACCCATGAGGAAAGCAGGAACATTCTAAAAGCAGTTCAAATAAAAAACGCAAAAGGTTTCATTACATTAAATGTATTGTTGAAAAATATTTAACTTAGTTATCTAGATCAAGGCCATACAATACTCTCGATCCAATCTACGTATGGTTCCACTCTTGTATATAACTCAGGTTCGTCGTCTACATCACAATTCCTGGCGTATAACGTGAATCCAAGTATTGTGTACATACACATTATTTTCGTGCTTTTTACTTGTAAAGGGTCACCGCCATCACCCTATGGAAATAAAAATACTTGCATGAATAACGTCGTTGTCCTTGTAGTACCGAGTAAGGATTGCGCCCTTCCGGGATACTCCCCACATATAAAATTAATTCAAATATAAAATAAAATTGTCTTCCCGTGAGATTGTAAACAGGCATCCAAGGGTAAAATGCCAGAAGGTGGCCAGCAGTACCTTCTTAACGACTGCCATCATAAACTGTCATTCCCAAGACGCCTGCTATGTATGAGAACTACGAAAACCTCCCACCATTTAATCAACGGTAGACATATTCCGGAACCGACGTAATTTTTTGGGTTACGCACCCAAAGGTCTAAATGAAGCCATAGTAGTTTCACTCTACGGGCTATTCGTATATAGCATGTAATGTGTCATCGCTTTGGTTGAACATTCCAAAAACTATAAGGGAAGTGTATAGCGCTTGCCATACAAAAGTAATTTCGTCATATATTTCAAAAATGGTCAAATCATATCCTTGATCTATGCTTCTGGTTTGCCAGCTTTATTGTAAAATTTCTTCCGAGCCATCCCCTTCTTAATGCAACGGTCTGGTTACAAAGCCCTATCACCCTGCCCGCTGGACCAACCAGGACAAGTAGATGGAAATATTTTGGAAAATTATTATTAAGCATAAATGAGCTATGACAGTACATTATTTATCTATTTAGATAAGGTTAGTTAAATCAAAATTTATAACATCAGAACCTTATTTACAAATAATATTAAATAAATTAAAATTGATAACTAATATTATTACTTACGGGATTTGTACCGTGGTCATTTTTATTTTTGAGCTCCCGATATTTCGACGCAGTTGCATGCATCATGATCGCGGGGTGACTGGAGTCACCCCGCGATCAAGAGCAACGGAAAAAGTGTGAATGCCTGCGGGAATCGTTGACATTTTTAATAAAGTACTCCAGTCACCCCGCGATCATGATGCATGCAACTGCGTCGAAATATCGGGAGCTCAAAAATAAAAATGACCACGGTACAAATCCCGTAAGTAATAATATTAGTTATCGAGTGAACCGTGATAGTTTAAAAAAGTGTTTAAATTAAAATTGGCTTTTAATTCATACAGCTGCTTACTTACCTGACAAGTATCACCGGATGTAGCAGTTTTAATATAACAAAGATGCGTGTTTGTATCAAAACCGTTGGGCAAATCATCGGTAGGAGGATACTGTTTGGCGCATTTTTTCGGGTCGTATTTGGCAAAAATCATCTAAAAGTAAACAATAAACAAAGTTGTATTAGCAAATATTGTGCAGGACAGAACCCACGACACTGTGTAGTGATGACATCATAAAGTTCAATCTTTATATCATTAAGGGCCTGTTTCAGAATGTTCGAGTAAGTTCCGGTTATACTACCCAGAACTTATTTAATAAATGGCACTATCTTTGTGTTTCACAGTCATCGATTTAGCCTATCCATCGGTTAAAGCATCGAAATGCGCTGCATGTTAACTGTCATGTTTATCATTCAGGTATTTTATGTTCTGCGTACTAAAACCGGAACTTACTCGAACATTCTGAAACAGGCCCTAAGTGATATAAATCGATTTCATTTCGACCAAATTATAATTTTTGAAGCAGTGATGGCTCAGTGGCATTGACTATGGACTGCCGCGCAGCAGGTCCATGGTTCGAATCCCGCCGCGGGCTTGAGCTTCGCCGCATGGTGGTAGAGCATTTTGCGAATTCCCGCGAGGCTAGCGACCACCCTCAAGTTGAAAACTGTCGACAAGCACCTAACGGTGTGTTCCGGCAGCAGTCCTTGATATTCAGTGAAATAACAGGCACATGAGACTTATTGTGTGTAATGTCTCAAGGTGACGGGTGCAGTGCAATTCGTGACTTGTGACGAAATGCATTTGTTACAGGCAGAGGTTTGTCCTCTTAACATCAGGTGGGCCTCGAGCTTGTTCCGTCACTTAGCACCGTAATCCGCATAGCAGGCGTTATTGCAAACCTAACATTATTAAAATTATTGCATAGCTTCCTGGGGCGGGCCACTTAAAACACATGCCAAAACTTAAAGTAGCACAAAGATCAGTTTTCAAATTTTTCTCACATAAACCACGTAGATTCCGTACAGCTGATCTCTACACTTTCTGTATCTATTTTTTGCAAACCTAACATTATTAAAATTATTGCATAGCTTCCTGGGGCGGGCCACTTAAAACACATGCCAAAACTTAAATTAGCACAAAGATCAGTTTTCAAATTTTTCTCACATAAACCACGTAGATTCCGTACAGCTGATCTCTACACTTTCTGTATCTATTTTTTTTATGCTTGATAGGTTAGCCTTTTACCAGTATCCCACCTGATGGTAGGTGATGATGTGGTCGAAGATGTTGTTTAGGCTAACCTAGAATTACTGGCTCTCAAGGACCGCCGAAACACACCCTTAGGTGCTTGGAGACAGATTTTCTACTTGACGGTGGTAGCTAGCCAGGCGGGTATTCACAAAATGCCTTACCACCGAGGCCGACGGCTTAACGTGCCCTCCAATGCACGGAACCGCTCAGTAGTAATGTCACTTGCGGTCACCCATCCAACTCATGACCGCGGCGGATATTGTTTAACTTTGCTGAACGGTTAAAAACTGCTAAGCAAACTTCGCTACGAGCACTTCAAAATATTCTATTGCACACAGTTCTCCGCAAGCATACTGAACTATACTATAAATCCCAATTCATAATATCTAAATTCTGACCTGATAGGGTTTGTAAAGCAGTCTATCGTCACCCTCTATTAACAAGTCCACACTATTAATGCATTAGTAGCATGTTGAATAACAAATTAAATAAAATATTTGATATTTACCCTCTTCCTGTACAACAATGTAAGCTAAAATTTAAAGACTGGATACAATCACTTATCAACGATGAAACGGAAGAGCTTGTGAAGTACACTACTTGCCAGTGAACAAAACAAACATATGTATACACCCCCACATACACCCTACCTACACACACACATCCATATACACACTCACAAACACACACACGAATGTCATTGCGTTTATATAGACGTGGTTGAATGACAATATAATCAATGCTGAGTTATGTGACGACAGATACACGATTTAGTTATGACTTCGTGATCGCTGTTATGACGTCACAAAAGGACGATAGGTGGAAAAAGGGAATTATTATTGCAATAAAAACTACCACTTCTATAAATAAAACCGTAGTCTACAAACAATAGTTTCTGACATGAGAGAGCGAAGTGTCTACCAATATAAGAATCCCAATGAGAGCTATTACTTTTGTAAAATACATGAAGTCAAGGTACAATCGTTTTTAAGATGTGCCTTTTCATTTTGACAATCTAAACTGTCATTTGAATAGTGTAAATAAACTGTTATATCTATCTCCCAGTGAAGTGCTAATTGTGAGTCCATTTTATATTAAATGTGAAATTAAAACTGAACTAAGTGACCTGAATTATGTCCTCTCATTCAGGTATTAGTTTTGAGTCGATTTAATCCTATTGTCCAATAATCGTTCTGAGAATTTCCATCCCCGACTATAATGGCGGCTGCGCCCTCTGGCGATTTGCAGTCATTAAAAAGGTTTATAAACCTGCTGTCAAATAGTATCGAAAAATCGAAACCGCATCGGAATCAGTCCAGTAGTGTCTCAGGAAATTGGTAACAGACATTAAAATAACCATAATGCATAAACCGCCTCCGCCGCCCTTTCCTTCCGTTCGTCGTGGGTAAATATATGCTAAAACAATGTTAAGGTTGAACTGGCCGGTCACTTCTCCATACAAACGTCGTATGGTGATCACTCCCTTATTTGAGATGTCAGATCCAAACTTATGCATAATACTGATTGATATCGTCATTATCTAGATTTGTATGATGCCAAAATTTTAAATAGATAGTTAAGTTGTAAGTTATGAGCCTCCAAAACTTTATATGAAAATGTTTCGAGACTCATAATGCTCAGGTTCATTATTTTATTAAAATTTCGGCATCATACAAACCTAGATAATGACGAGTTCAATCGGTATTATGCTTAATTTTGGACCTAAATCCTCAAATAAGAGAGTGATCACCCTACGACGTTTGTATGGAAAACGGGCCGGCCAGTTCACCCTTAACTGAAAAGGATAACATTAATAATAATAACAAATATCTTAAAAATATTTTAAGAAAACATTAAATTCAAGTCAATACATTCAAAACAGGAAAATAGTCAAGACCTCCTTAAGATTCTTCGTGTAGAAGCAAAACGCGTCAAAAATTCTTAGTTTCGTGTCGTTAATGACGTCGTGTTGGCCTAGCGGGAAAATTGGACAAAATTGTCACTAGATATATTTTTATATTTTTTAAGTGTTTTTCGAAAACATTAATTCAATGTTTTCTTAAAATATATTTTATTATTAAATATGGATTTCTGCAAAATAACGCCTGCGTCTATTCATTATTACTTATTTACCTTTTTCATGACATTTGGCTTTTCACCGTTGTCAGTCTTGAGACCCCATCCCGTGACCAGGGCTAGTTCATCGTTTATATCATCCCCAGTATATAGACATGCTGGAACTAAAAACTCACTCAAAGTCACTCTGAAAACCAAAAAAGGTATTAACGGTGGTTTTGTAATATTACCAACCTCAAAAGAAAACACAAATGATCTTTTATTTTCTGGGATTAGGACGGAATATTCACGAGGCCCCACTTGATGTTAAGCGTAAACCTCTACCTTTACAAAATGCATTTTGCCACAATTGACCAACTGCACTGCTCCAGATCCTAAGACATAAAGGTGTTAAGTGTCATGTGCCTGTAATTTACTAGCTCTCAAGAACTGCTGCCTGAACACACTCTTAGGCACTTTGCGACAGATTTTCTACTTGGAGGTGGTAGCTAGCCAGATGGAGCTCATGCTGGCGGTGGGAAACGAACCGTGGTTATGACTGAGCTAAGGCTTCATAGGCCGATATAAATGATTTCTCGATCATACGGTTGAGAGGTTGATAGAGAATTGGATATTGAAACTGTTAATGTCACTAAATAACTAATTTATTTGTTCCTTAAATTAATTAATATAATCATTTTTGTTCTAATTAACAACGTTTACATATTTATTTATAGAAGGGAATGAGCTCATATATAGTATAGCATAGATATAGTAACTTATAATGTAAAATATATAGCAACTTTATGATAGATTTGTGTGAATATTTGCAATAATCACTGCGCGCGTGCTGTATATGTGCTATCACCAGTCTATCAGTATCTTAAAGGTTTTGTAAAAGGAATCAGAAACGAATTACTTAGCATTCCATGGATTTACCGTGCAGGTACTGGGTCCATAGTGTTGCAGAGGAAGAGGGCAGACGGATCTGGGACTTACAACCCAGTTGCGAGTAGTGTTAAGGGGCCCTTTTACGATGACATCAATGCTCCCCTTTACCGCTCAAGCCTCCTCCCCTACCTAACCAAATTTGGTAAGATCCTACTAAAGCCGCCTCAGATATACGTTCTAAGATGGAAGTTACGGTTCTTCTTGGCAGGCCAAAGTCTTTAAGTAGGTTATAATATAGGCATTTTACCCTTTTTTTTTTTTTTTTTTTTTTTTTGACGCTGGGAAAAATGCATTACGCATGCCCCCCCATCGGGGGATGGAGGGGGTATGTGGGACTCCCCGGTAGACGACCGGTATACCCACTAAACAAACCCAGCGACATTCCAGCATCGTTTGTGTGGAGGAGGACTGGGAGACCGGCAGAGCCTTTGCGTCCAGTCCTCCTTCTACGACCGCCCGCTTTAACAGCGGGGCCTACACGCCCCTCCCGAGAGAGAGAGGGGCCCGGGAATGACCAGGAATGCTTGGCCATTCCCGCCCGACGGAGGTGGTGAATGAAGTGCAATGCGAGAGAAGGCGCCCCCGCGCCTGTCTCTCGCTATTCACCACCGGGAGGGAAAAGTTGTCGTCTTCTCCCACCCCTTCTTCGCCTACGCAATGGCGCCGCAAAGGGATCTTCCTCCCTTGCGCGCTCTGCCGCCTCCTTTTGGGACATAACGTCTTCGCAAAAGGAGGCGACCGCTGCCCAGGCCCCCTCGCCCACCAACATGGCGTTAACCACGCTGGGAAGCGAGAGGTCCGGCCCTACTACGGCGACTAAGCCACGGCGCAGCTCGGACCACGACGGACACACTTCGAGGGTGTGCTGCGCCGTGTCCTCCGTTGCAGCACAATCATGGCACATTGGTGTTTCCTCCCTTCCGATCCGGTGCAGGTATGATCCGAAGCATCCGTGCCCGGATAACACCTGCACTAGACGGAACGAGAGGAAACCATGTGGCCGCCCGAGCCAGTCTTGCAGGACTGGACCGAGGGCGTCAAGCGTACGGCGGCCAAAAGTGGCGGTAGCGAGGTCCTCTGCCCAATGGTTGACCACTGCGTCCCTCGCTTCACGTCTGACGGCCTCCCGCACCTCCGGAGCGAGGCGCTCCCCGAGCGCCTTACGTCCCGCCGTCCACTCGTATACTCTGGCGAGCACCCCCGCCTCGAGCTCCCAAGGAGGGGTGCCAGCCAGAGCACATGCTGCCGCGAAACCCACTGATCGGTAGGCCCTCACCACCCGCTGTGCAATGGCCCTTTGGGGCCTGCGGAGTGCAGTGGCGTTCTCCCGTCTTCGGAGGGAGTCAGCCCAGATGGGCGCCCCGTAAAGGGCCATACTCTTAAGGACGCCGGCATACAAGCGCCGGCATCGTCCTCTTGGTCCCCCTATATTAGGAAGGAGCCACGATAGGGCCCCCGCAAACTTCAGCAGGCGCGTCGACAGCCCACTGAAGTGCGGACCGAAGCGCCACCTGCTGTCGAGAACTAGGCCCAGATATTTCATCTGGGCCTTCACCACGGTCCTGACGCCCTCCACGACAATGTGGGCGTCAGGTGGAATGCGCTGCCGAGGCCCATGGAAGAACACGGCCTCGGTCTTGTGCAGCGCCACCTTTAAGCCCAGTCGGCGAATTCTTCCCGCAATTAGGGATCCACCGGCCGAGGCCAGGCTCGCCGCTTCTCGAAAATCTCTCCCCCGGGCGGTGAGAAGAGTGTCATCTGCATAGCATATGACACTTGTGCCTCGGAGGAGAGATCCCCGCAACAACCAATCGAAGCCAATGTTCCACAGGAGTGGTCCCAGGACAGAACCCTGTGGAACACCGGACCCCACATCGTACCGACGGAGCTGTCCCGTGCGATCTACAAGCAGGACAGCTCGGTCCCCCAGGTAGTCGGCCAGGAGACACCGCAGATACCGAGGCACTCCGTGGTAGCGGAGTGCCTCCAAGATTGTCGCGTGGGGGACGGAGTTGAAGGCGTTGGCTATGTCAAATGACACAGCCAAAACCCCGTCCCCTGCCTCCGTAGCTTCCAGCACCTGGCCTTTGAGTCGGGCCAACGCGTCCACGGTCGAACGCCCCCTTCGAAAGCCGAATTGGGCGTCCGACAGGTCCGGCCCAACCCTCCGCATAGGCATTTTACCCTTGCTCTAACTTCTACAGCATATTAATTAACCACATACCCTTAAAAATAATACATTATATAAGTATTTTAATATTTAGTAATTAAACAACTTTAAACGAACATAAAAATATTTAAAAAATAATATTGTTATGTTTGCAATAACGCCTGCTATGCGGATTACATTACAAATATAAGATAGAAAAAAATTAAGTTATATGCGGGATTCGAACCCGCGTCTATGACGCGCACATGACTGAATTTTTATCTATTGTATATTTGTAATTTTGTAACATTATGCAAGTACTTACGGATTTTCCAATTCCAAAAGTCCAATGTCGTTGCTATATTCATCAGCTGTGTACCCAGGGTGGGTATAGACTTGCTTGACTTTGTGACGGTATCGGTCGTTGAAATTAAATTGCCTCAATAAACCCAACACAACGTATGTAACAGGACCACTAGAAAAGATTACAACTGCACATTACATTTAGGGCCTGTTTCAGAATATTCGAGTAAGTTCCGGTTATACTACCCAGAACAAATTTAATAAATAAAACACTATATTTGCATTTCACAGTCATCGAATTAGCCTATCCATCGGTTAAAGCTTGAAACGCGCTGCATGTTAACTGTCATTTTTATCATTCAGTTATTTTATGTTCTGGGTAGTATAACCGGAACTTACTCGAACATTCTGAAACAGGCCCTTACTGAAAGTAATTTGTTTCGCAACCAGCTTCTAAGAAATGTATTATGCATTAATTTTTACACAAAACTGATTAGGTTTTTTGGAAAATGAGTCGAATTAAACACACATTTACATATAATAATAACAAATATTTTAAAAGTATTTTAAGACAATCGGTTTTGTGTGAAAATTAATTCATAATACATTTCTTAGAAGCTGGTTGCAAAACAAATTACTTTCAGTAAGGGCATGTTTCAGAATGTTCGAGTAAGTTCCGGTTATACTACCCAGAACATAAAATAACTGAATGATAAAAATAAAATGAAAGAGAATGAAAAGAGGAAAATCATCGAAATAATTTGGTAAAGTTCAAATTAATTATTATCAATTTTAATGTGCATAATTCATGAAGAGTTTCTCGACATACTTATATTTGAACGATAAAATTAATATCACTACCACTGTATCTTGTATAGAGTTTTAGTAATATAATAACTATTTAAGGTACAATTAAAATGTATTTGCATATTATATGTTAATAAATTCCGTAATATCTATGTTGAGAAAGTCCTTCTTATTAGTGTAAATGAATAGTTAGGTATATTTTAACCTTTGTGTATAATAACGTGCGTGTTACATGTTAATTGTATCTAGAAATAAGAAATACGTAAGGTTTTTTTTAGCTTCGTCAGTCCTATTTTTTGCCTTACAGAAGTCTAGTAAATAGACGACGAATCGTGAACATATATATATGTGATACATATATATATCTCTCATGGTTTAATTCATTGAAGAGTTTCGCAAATATACAAAAAGAAGTTTATGGGTCATAAAAATAAACTTCCAATGATCTATTATTAAAATTATTTAATTTTATTAAAAGAACCATCCCCATTTGAATAGAATAACTGAGTATATACATTATTTCTTAGTACTGTATTCTAATATATCTTTAGAAAGATTTAAAGTAAAGTAAAAGGATTACATGAACCTTATACTGGAAACGTACCTCCTTTTAAATCATATAATATATAAATCATACCTGTTATGATCTTGAGATTAATTTATAATTCATTTTGATAGCTAATTTACAATAGTTTATACTGATAACTATCAGTTAATTTACTGATAGTTATCAGTAGCTACGAAGTTCAATTAAAGTTTTGAGATTGTAGTTATTAGTATAGTAGGATTTCCTTGAGTATAAAGTATTCTTTAATTATTTTTAAATCAATAGTTCTCTAACATTTCATGAATGGTATGATTACTCAATAAATCATCAACTAGACAGTACTGTTGATTTTTCTTTAGTAATTAGCCTAGGCCTTGGAGGCCTATACAGTAATTGTGAGACCTAAATTTAATAAGTCTGTACATGGCTGTGCCTAGTCTGTGGTAGCCCAGTACGTCCAAACACATGTCCACTGAAACGAAACGACCTATAGATTTCTATAAGCCTGGCCAGGCAAACACAAATTTGTGTTGAATCACGTGATAATTGAGATATAATTAAATCCATGGTATATAAAGGGCTAAAAGAAAGAAATAGCCCTAATCGCTACCTATCTAATTTGAGCTGCACAGCTGACAGGGTAATTCAGGTCGTTTCAAGCCCTATAATTTGCTTAGCGCAAAGCGTTGAGCCACGCCAGTAGGAATTCCCCTTGACGTTAGTTGGACTAGCAGCTATTGGGGAGAGGCCTTTGTCCGCCCACATAAAAAATTGCACTCTTATATAAACCCTGCCATTTGTTAGGAATGGTCTAAATATAGACAAACCTTGTTGTGCAGTACCTATGTGAACACACCGTTTGTAAGCTCGGTAGGTATCCACTGGATGGGTACTGGCACATATACACTATCGCTGGATTGGAGGGTTGGAGTTGTTCTTCCTGAATAAAAGCTTCCTTTCAGAATTTGCTTCCTTTTATTTCCTGTTTCTTCTTATAGTTGTTATCCCTTAGGAGGGTGATTCGGTACTACATGCTCTCTGCACAAAACTTCCTACTTATATACCAAACTTGGCTACAATAAACCTTTATTCTTATTTGCTTACTAATCACGTACGACTAATCAGAGCTACTTGAATCCATTTCTGTCGTATAAACAAATTTCTAACATAACAAGGGTCTAATATAACAAAGCAATACTTATTGCATTAAAGTAAATATTTCGTCTACTGAACACCTGTCTAAACAAAGTTATAACATAAATAAAAATCTAAAGTTCCAATAACAAACAAAGTAATTCTAAGCCCTACAGTAAATATTTATGTTGTGCTAAACAATGAGCTGTTCTATTCTAGCTATATGAGCAAAGGTCCAATGTTTCAATATAAGCAATCTAATGTTATGCTTTAACGTAAATATTGATGTCGTCTTGCACATTTCTCCCGCCGTGTGACGCTGTCACATCTTCTACCGGTGCTGTGACGATTTTGTCCTCAATCGGTAGGATAACCAGTTTTCTCACCGGCCTCCGTAGCACTCCTCCCTTGGTCTTGATGTCAACGGTGCGCACGACGCTGTCTGGCCCAGGATACGTTGCGATGACTTTGCCTCGGACCCACACGTTTCGAGGGAGATTGGGGTCAACAAGTTGTACTAAGTCCCCAATTTCAACTGTAGAACCTCGTCCGTGGGGCTCCCGCCGGTTTTGAAGCTCGGGGAGATATTCCCGAATCCACCTGGTCCAGAATGTATCTGCCAGTCTTTGTGTAGCCCGCCAGCTGGATTTGGTGACTGTGTCTTGTTCATGAAAGCTTCCCGGCGTTGGCACTCGTCCTGGTCCCCCCAGCAAGAAATGATTGGGGGTGAGGGCTTCTGGATCTTCTGCACTGACCGATACGTGAGTGAGTGGATCTTTCTGTGAGTTCTTCTTGTTTCTTTTATAACATACCGTTTGTTTGGTGGCCTTGCAGAGTTGAATGAATTGGAGAACTCTTGCTGTCGTGTAGCGCAGTCTCTCCCAGTTAGAGAATCGGGAGACTTCTGGCAGTGCTTCAGAGAGCTTCTGTATTCTTTCTATAACTACATGATGTATTCTTTCCTCGCCTGTCGGTTCTGTTGACGTTGATGTGGACGCTTCTGTTGGCCAGGAGTTTTCATCTTCATAGAGGAACTCTGGTCCTTTGTACCATCGATGCTGTGTGTTGAAGGATGATGGCACATCTCTCGTTGCGTCATCGGCCACATTCAACTTTGTTGGTACCCATCGCCATTCGTTGACTGTAGAACTCTCTTCTATTGCAGCAAGACGATGAGCCACGTAAGGTTTGTAAGAGCGTGACATTGTCTTTATCCAGGTGAGTACAGTTTTGCTATCTGTCCAGAATGTCTTGGAGTCTGGTTTTCTCTCGTGTTCTTCAATGACGGTTTCAGCGAGGCGTGAACCCATGACGGCGGCTTGCAGTTCCAGTCTTGGTATAGAGGTGAGTTTCAATGGAGCCACCTTTGCCTTTGCCAGGATGAGTGAAACCTTGACGTCGCCGTTCGGAGTTACTGTTCTCCAAAACAAGACCGCTGAGTAGGCTGATTCGATGGCGTCCGTAAATATGTGTAGCTGGACTGAGGTGGCATTGCTGTAGTGTAGGTAACATCTCGGTAAAGTCACGTTGCCTAGGTTTCGTAGCTGAATGAGCCAGCTTAGCCAATGTTCTGCGAGGTCATTATCAATCTCGTCGTCCCAAGCTGTTCCACGACGCCAAACGTCTTGCAGAATTTGCTTCGCTCTGATTGTAACCGGCGAAGCAAAGCCAAGTGGGTCAAAAAGTGACATCACTAATTTCAATGCTTCTCTCTTAGTTGGCTTCTTGCCTTCGATCAGTGCTGGTGGGATTCTCGCTAAGTTAAGATTGAAGGTGAACTCGTCACTGGTTGGCTTCCATATCAGACCCAGTACTCTCTCTGTTGTTTCTTCTGTTTTGTAGAGTTCTATGTCCTCTTCAGTTTCTATTTCCCCGATGGCTTCAAGGAGTCGTGGTGTGTTTGACTTCCACTGTTTAAGTTCAAAGCAGGCTTTCTTATGGATGTTTCGAACTTCTGTTGTGATGCGTATTGCGTCTTCAAGGCTACTAAAGCTGTCCAGATAATCATCAACGTAGTGTTTCTGTATGATTGCTGTTGTGGCTTCAGGATTGCTTTCTTCGTGCTTCTTGGCATTCAAGTCTTTGACGTAAATTGCTGTTGATGGAGAACTTGATGCCCCGAATATCAGTGAAGTCATTCTGTACTCTTCTGGAGGTTGGTCATCTCGTCGGTCTTTGCGCCATAGGTACCGAAGAGCGTCTCTGTCTTCTTCTCTCAGCTTGACTTGCATGAACATTTCTTTTATGTCTGCTGTCACTGCGATCATATGCTGTCTAAAACGCATGATAACCCCTGGTAGTGACTGTAGTAGGTCCGGGCCCTTGAGGAGTAAGTCGTTGAGGGCTACTCCCTTTGTTTTGGCGGCTGCGTCGTGGACAACTCGCAGTTTTTCTGGTTTCATTGGGTTAATCACGCCAAAGTGTGGTAGATACCATGTTCTGTTTGCTGTCTTTTTCTTCGGTGCTGGCTCGGCGTAACCTTTAGTGACCAGAGCTTCCATTTGTTCGGTGTACTTTTCTTTTAGCTGTGGGTCACGATCGAGTTTCTTTTCGATGCTGAAGAGTCGCTTTAGTGAGTTTTCATAATTGTCAGGAAGGGTCACATCTTCTTTTTTCCATAACAGAGCAGTTTCGTATCTTCCTTTTTCTGTGTGGACTGTATTTTTCTGTAAGATACGTAGAGCTTGCTGTTCTGGATCTGTCTTCGGTTTCTTAGGGTTGATGCAAAGTGAGTCCATTGCGAAGTACTGTTTTATCAGATCTTCTAAGTTCTGTTCAACTGGCTCTTCTGTGACATGAGTGACGAAGTCTATGCTTCTTCCGAGAGTGCGAGTATGGCTACCGTGCAATACCCATCCCAGTGGCGTGAGTGATGCCACTGGTTGGTTTTTACTTCCTCGTTTGACTTTCGCTGTTAAGAGCAGATGCCAGTTGTCTTGGCCGATGAGTATTCTAGGCTTTGCATTTTTATATGTGATGATGTTGCTTATGTCTCGTAGATGTTTGCATTCTTCAATTCGTTCCTTTGAAACTTCTTGCGTTGATACATGAAGATTCTTTACTGTTCTCGCTTGAATTCTTTCTTTGTGATTGTTGATACCCTTGACTGTGATATTAACTCTTCGTGACTTCACCTCAGCCGTCTTCATTTCATTGATCGCTTCTATACGTAGTGGATCGATGGGTCCCGTAGCACCAATGTCGTTGGCTACGTCGTCATCGATAAGAGTTACTGTTGACCCATCATCCAGCAGTGCAAATGTGTTAACTGAACCTGCTGGTCCTGATACCGTGACTGGAATGATCTTCAAGTAGGACTGTTTTCTTGTTGAAGTCCAAGCTGAGTTGATGGCTTCTGTTGACCCTTTGTTCTGTTCATTGCTGTTTTCTGGCTTTTCTGTTTTCTTTGTGTAATGCAGCATCCTGTGGTGATAATATTTGCAGCTGTTGATACCGCAGGTTTTCTGTTGACAGCTGTGGGTCTTGTTTCTGAAGCGAAGACATCTAAAGCATAGACGTCGATTCTTCGCAATGTCCCATCTTTCATTTTCATCCGCTTTCTTGAACTTCTCACAATCTGTTGCAGTGTGTCCTGTCTCTTCACATACAGGACATCTTGTTGTTGATTGCTTCTCTGTAACTGTGTTGACTTTTTGTTGACGTCTCTGTTGAGTAGGCTGTGTTTGTGAGCCCACTTGTTCGGGTTGTGCATAAGGTCCGCACAAATCAGCTTCTCTCTTCAAGAACTTATCAAATTTCAGAAGTTCTGGTTCTTCCTTTGGCATTGTTGCAGCAAAGTCGAAGTATCTGAATCTCAGCGTCGGAGTAAGCTTCTCTACCATGGCTTTAGCGACTTCTGGATTGTACAAGTAGTAGATGCAGTTCAATGCTCGAAGAGTAGACACGGCATTTGTCACTTTACTTGAGAATATGCAGATATCTCTTGGTGACTCTGTTAGGCGCGGCAGCGCTCGAAGTGTGTCTATCTCCATCATGGCAATTGATTCTGGTCTCCCGAATCTTGTTTCCAGAGTTTTTACTATATCAGATGGTTCGGCGTTGGTGATAAGTAGACCATCAACAGCTTCCTTTGCTCTTCCTTTCAGGTTTCTTCTCAGGCGGTTGATGTTTTCAATCTTTGTAAACATCTTCTCTGTTTCATAGTATGCAGCGCGGAAGTGTAGCCAGTCTTGATGCAAACCATTGAATATTGGTAGTTCGATGAGTTTCGGTTGTTGTGCGGCTTTGACAGCGAGTTTGATTGCCGTATCCAGTTGTGAGAGATCTGGCTGGGCGTGGGTACTGGCTGTTACTTGCTGTTGCTCAGATCTTCTTTCTTCTGTAGTGATTGGTTTCTCCAATCTTTCATTTTCTAACTTGATTGAAGGCTTCAATCTTCTGTCTTCTGTAATGATTGGTTCTTCCAATTTTCTATCTTGTAATCTTCTTTCTTCTAAGGGAGGCTGGTGTAGTTCATTGGTGATTGCTAACATCGTTGGTTCCGGCTGGTTGTTCAGCCAGGTGTTCACACGAATGTCAGCTTCCATCTTCGAGTATGCGGAGACGTCGTCTTCATCATCTGAATCCGCTTCTATTGCGGCGAGTCGAGCTAGGGCTAGCTCAACCTGTAGGCGCGCAAGCTCTTCTTTGGCTTTCGCTATCTTGTAGGCTTTTGTCTCTGACTTGACGGAGCCCGTACGTCTGTTTGTTTCTGTTAGCTTGCTGGCTTCTAGCAGACAAGCTTTCTTCTGTATTGCTCCTCGTTCTGTTGGCGGTGCAACCTGCCGAGTAGTAGGCGGGACGCATGTTTGAGGAGCGTCAGTAGGTGATGTTTCAGTATCCGAACCCCCCCTGGGCCTCATTACTTGCTTCATCGTCTTTGCTGTTGCCTCCGTCGCGGTTGACTTCGCCACGGAGGCGCTAGTTGCCACAGTTGTCTCTGTTTCCGTCGCGGATGATACTGTTGCCCCGGAAGTTTCGTCGGTTGTAGAAGTTTCCGTAGTGGCGGTCGTCTCCGCTGAGGAGGACGGCTTTGTTTCCGTCGACGGGTTACGCCCTTTTCCAACTGAGCGTGTAATTGGCATAATGGCAACCAGCACAAATTTCTTCTTTCTTCAATTAACCCTCGAAGATCCGGCTCGAAGGACCATTAAATGTGCAGTACCTATGTGAACACACCGTTTGTAAGCTCGGTAGGTATCCACTGGATGGGTACTGGCACATATACACTATCGCTGGATTGGAGGGTTGGAGTTGTTCTTCCTGAATAAAAGCTTCCTTTCAGAATTTGCTTCCTTTTATTTCCTGTTTCTTCTTATAGTTGTTATCCCTTAGGAGGGTGATTCGGTACTACATGCTCTCTGCACAAAACTTCCTACTTATATACCAAACTTGGCTACAATAAACCTTTATTCTTATTTGCTTACTAATCACGTACGACTAATCAGAGCTACTTGAATCCATTTCTGTCGTATAAACAAATTTCTAACATAACAAGGGTCTAATATAACAAAGCAATACTTATTGCATTAAAGTAAATATTTCGTCTACTGAACACCTGTCTAAACAAAGTTATAACATAAATAAAAATCTAAAGTTCCAATAACAAACAAAGTAATTCTAAGCCCTACAGTAAATATTTATGTTGTGCTAAACAATGAGCTGTTCTATTCTAGCTATATGAACAAAGGTCCAATGTTTCAATATAAGCAATCTAATGTTATGCTTTAACGTAAATATTGATGTCGTCTTGCACACTTGTCTATACTATTCAAATGCACACATTAACATGATTATGTTATATGATCAATTTAATAAACATAAATATGATAAGTATTATTTTATAGGAGCATTGACGCATGCTAAGCGAAAACATAGAAATTATTACGGATGGAAAAAGACAACCATGATAAGCCAGATAATGGTCCCGCTGGAAGTTATCTTTTTCCATCCGTAATAATAATTTATGATAATTATGGCCATCCTTCAATAAAGCAAGCCAGGAGGAATATAGTAGTGATTATTTTATGGTCATTCAGTCTTAATGTACAGACATACACTTTGTGTAAGACATGAGTGATGTTCACGATCACAGTAATTAAACTCTCCTACAATATTGTATCTATGAATCAAATAATCACCTTCTCAGTATAATATAAATCTGAACCTAGACGATCACGCATGG
This sequence comes from Plagodis pulveraria, assembly GCA_963890685.1. Lineage (NCBI taxonomy): Eukaryota > Metazoa > Arthropoda > Insecta > Lepidoptera > Geometridae > Plagodis > Plagodis pulveraria. The sequence continues at coordinate 6,649,491 of OY982976.1, read as the reverse complement.
GCTGTACCGCCACAAAATGAGACCTAACAACTGTACGTCTCAGTGTGCCGGGCACAGTGCAATTCGTGTTGTTTATTACCGTACTGGCCGCTATCGTCAGAGGGGCCAACCGTACATTATAGATACGTAGAAGTCTCGTACTACTCGATTCAATCGTCTGTTTCTGCCACGTACCTGTAAGTTGTAGAACGCTCTTCCACCTGAGGTTTTTCCTCAGGTGTACAATTTGAACCACTTTAAAAGCAACGCACCAGTAATGCTGCGGATATTACAGGTGTTCATAGGCGGCGATGAATCAGGTGGACCGTCTGCGTGTTTGTCACCATTTGTATAAAAAATACTAAGCAATACTATTTGTAACGCTCTATTGATAGCAAAATGCATAAAAATATAATTAATTACATTAGCTATAGCGCTTACCGTAGAAGAGGAGAAACTTACGAATTTGTATATATGGCGTAACTAGCACACGTCAAAATGAACTTTTCACTTATCAGGGCTCCACCGTGGTACCAAGTGAGGGAGTTAACGTTATCACCATATCCAAGGAGTGCCTGGAAACAAAAATATAGGTACATTTCTAGTATAGATTTACGAAACAAGAAGTTGACGCGCCCGATGTGAAACACTAGGCGATAATTTTTTTTTTTTTTTTTTTTTTTTCATTTATTGATCTTTATACAATTTAACTTTAAATCTATATAACATCATATCGAAAAACCATTAGGTTTGTCTCGATACTTGAATTCACATCGTGCGCTTGACATTTATTATCACTAATAAGATGTTCAATAACACTATTCATCCGTGAACTATAACTTACCTACTAAAAAGTGTAGCAAGCACCTATTTTAATATATGCACAGAATATATACTAGTAATTGAAGCAAATGCTGTTCCTCGGCAAGGCGCGTGGCGCGGCGCCGGGGCGCTTCCTTGGAGCTCGAACTATAACCGGTTCTGGAGAACGTCATGTGACGGAGTAGGATTGTGCACATGCAGCGGACTGCAGCGCCTATTCAACGATTGAAATCTATACAGAGTGTTATTATTTTATGAATATGTTATAAACAGTTTCGTTTTTTTATTACAGATTTATACTTGTACATATAGGTACTCACATAACTATATATATGTATGTATATTTTATGTATTTTATTTACTAATTGTATTTTAATTTATTATAGAAATATTTTTTGTAAATACGTTTGTAATTCATGTCGTTTATGTCATGCTTTATCTTTTGGGGCAAACTATTTAATAGGGTGGGAATTTTGTACGCGACAGTTCTTCTTCCATAGTAATTATTTTGTTTTGGTATTTTTAGCATATTATGTGTAATATTTCTAGTAACAATTTTATGCGATACAGGTATTTTTATTTCCATGTTATAAAATTGTTCAATCAATAATGACATATTCACTTTATCATGTACCGGTAGTATATTGCAGAACTCAAATATATCAATAAGGTTTTCTTTATATTGTTTATTAATGTTACCGGGGACTATTAATTTTAATAATCTGACTTGCAAATTCAATATTTTATCAATAAATGTTTTAAATGTTCGGCCATAGCTTGTGATTCCGTAAGATATGATGGATTCCGCTAAAGCTACGTACATATTAAGTAGAATCTGGAATGGTACCTTCGGTTTGATAATATAAAATTTTGCTAGTATAGCTCTTAGCTTGTCACAAATTAAATCAATATGGTAACCCCAGTTAAATCTGTTATCTACTATTAGGCCTAGGTATGCATGACTAGTTACCTGTTCTATAGCATCACATGTACAGTTATTCATATGAGAATGCATTGTACTGTGTAAACACTCGTGGCTATGTGCAATTATTCTAAATGAATTTGTTTTTTTAATGTGACTTGAGTGAACATGAATTATTTTCGTTTTGGATGCATTTAAAACTAGGCCAGCGTCATGCGACCATTTTGATACTTGTGTGAAATCATCTTGCATATATTTCACAGCCGTGCTGAGGTTTTTACTATATGCTAGGAGGCAGGTATCATCTGCATATTGGTAAATTGAACAGTTATTGATTACATGTTCCATATCGTTTACATATGCGAGATAATGCAAAGGTCCTAGTACCGATCCTTGGGCTGTCCCTTCAGTGACGTCAACAGCCGCACTATACTCGTCTCCCACCTTCACATGATATTTTCGACCTCTGAGATAATCTTCGCACCATTTTAGGATAGGACCTCGTATACCAGTATTGTTAAGTTTTTTTAGTAAGTTTTCATGCCTGAGAGTATCAAACGCCTTGCTAAAATCAATAAACAAAAGTATCACATGATTTTTGTCATTGAGACACTGATTAACTTCGTCCGTAAATTTTGATAGCAGTTGTGTAGTTGATTTATTACGTTGAAATCCATATTGTACATTGGAGAGTACATTATTTTTTACATAAAAGTCTTGTATCTGTTGACAAATAAATTTTTCTACAATTTTATCAATTACAGGTAGTATAGTAATTGGCCTATAGTTGCAGTATTCTTTATGACTACCTGTTTTATATATTGGTCTAACAATTCCGGTCTTTAAATCCTGTGGATATTTGCCCGTAGCCATACTAGTGTTTATCAACTTAACTATAACCCATAACATTTTTTCACAAATAGACTTGATATCCACACACCTTATGTTGTCTATACCCGCTGCTTTATTAGTATTCAAACTACGGATAATTTTGTCCACATTTTCTAAAGATGCTTTTTTGATATACATTGATTTATCTAGTGGATACGTATATTCTGATTCATTCAATAGGCGTTTGTTACACTTAGGCATGATTCTTTTGACACATTCACTAAATTCTCGTGCGAAATTTTCGGCTATGGTTTTTGTATTGTTCTTATTTTTGTTAAAAGCTCTTAAAATGGCTTCATCGACTGAAGTTTTATTACGACCTGATAGAGAATTAAGTATTTGCCATAGTTTACGTAAATTTAGTTTGTGTTTGTTAATTAAATCTAAATAATATTTGTTTCGGGATATTTCTATGACCTTTCGTGTATAATTTCTGAATTTATTATACTCCATCCTCAATATTGCATTTGTAGGGTCGTGTTTCCACTGTATAAACAGCTTATCTTTTTTCTTGCACATGTTATTAATTCTAGTGTTTATCCAGGGCTCTTGACTTCTCTTACTATTTATATTTAGTTTTTTTTGTATATGTAGAATTATTATAGCAGATTTTAAATTTTTCTTTAATGCATTCATATATTTTTAAAGGACACTCTGTATCGTCGATTTCAGTCCAATCTAATTCGTATAATAAAGATTTCGTTTTACTATTGTCAAATAATTGAATGTTTTTAACACCACCCTGTATTTGTGATGTACCGCTTCCAATACACGACATTATTATCATTCGATGGTCAGCGAAAACAGTTCCGAGCGCGGCCGAGTAAACGTCTAACGAGTGCGACCGTACAAATATGTGGTCTATGCAAGTTTGCGTTATTATATTGCCTTGTTTCTCGATTCTAGTGTAGTCTGAGATCGCACTTGCTAGACCACACTCGGACATGCTACTGATGTAATGTTAATTAATTGACCGAGTGATCGACGCAAACGAAGTCTCTTTAACGACTCGCATTTTTTTCGTGATGTAAATGTGGTTAAATGGAAGAATGGGATACGACTGGGTGCTTCGTGGAACGCTTTCCGCAAGTATGCGGGTCGCGTGCTACACGATTGACATCCTAGTCGTAGCCAAGGGGAGGAACCTCAGGAAGGTGGTGCGACTGGCCACGGTGAGTACAACTTCCGTAGTCAGCCGTAAATGTGCTCTGGGAAAGAATGTCGCCTTCTCAAAGACCGAGGCCCTTTTGTTCTATCTTCAAACTGAAGGGATACAACAAAGGGGGATAGTTTAGCGGCAAACTTATTTCTTCTTGGGGTCAAATTGGACTAAGTTCAGTCTGCCCTACTTTGAAACATTTGACAACAGGCTTTCGACTTCAGACACAAGTTTGTTCCTCTCGAGCTTGTGTTTTAACAGGTAATCAAGTTTAACAAACTATTATTTGATGCTTCAAACGTTAACTAAATAGTTAAACATTAACTAGTTGGTTTTATCACATTACAATAAACAGCTATCATTTTAAACACTAAATAAGTGAAAATGAAGTTTTTATAAAACATTTGGGAACTGATTATAACTAGTAAGATGAATATAACTAGTAGTCGAAGCCTGGTACTGCCTTCACCCCGATATATATATTAGCTTTGAAGTTCTATCATTTAAAAAATCGCACTTCAACATAAGTATTATGATTGTAAATAAGTTGTAGCATGTGCTAGTAAGATGCTGGTTGTGACAAATACATATTCGTACCTAGCTGCTTAACTGAGATCTCCTTTATGATATAAAAAGAGGTCAGAATTTTGGAAATATGTAAGAGGTTTAGCGTCACTAAACTGTTTTCGATTTCATTGATGATAAGATGAAACTTAACTCACCATATGCGAGAACTCATGCATCTGGGCCTTTTTTTCTCCAGTGAAGCCTTCGCTTATATTGTGATGACATCTGTTAGCCATTATACCTCCAGCGTTAGTGTCGTTGCACGGAAACACCAACTTTTCCTGGTATTCAATACATTCTGTAATTGAAATTCAATCGCAATTAATAATCGAGTTTTATAAAATATCGCTTCCACACTCAAAATCGCATATTTTTCTGATCATGAGATATTATGTACCAAAATGTCATTATAATTGACTGAGCCTAGCGAGGTCTTAGAGTCCACGGGGAACAATCGGCGTTTGTATGTTTTTATGTATTTTTATGTTTGTATATTCTGTCGACCTTAACTTGAGTAACGTTGGGAAATTTTTATACGTATGGATATTTTGCATTGCTGCATAAAGTTGACCGCAGGTGCCTTAGCTAAACCAGTGCAAGCACAAGAGCCATGTAGGCCAAGTAGTATGTGTGAGCGTGCTTTCTATGACAATGGATTCCCATTCACACTCACGATCAAGGACAAGTTCTCTATAAATCGATAATACAATGTGTTTCTTAATATGATTCCAAGCACTATTGCGTGTTAATAGAAAATTCCGCCCGGGACATAATGCTTCAATAATTTGTAAAAAATGATGTGTCGTCTTGAAATCTGCCCACAGGCAATCAGGATCTGACCAACAGTTGTTTAGAGAACTATTTGATTTGATCGTTTGAATGTGAAAGAATCCACAGCAATTGGAGGCTTCTCATGACTCGTGAGAAGTCTTTCAATGCCAATGACTTCACGAATACCTTGAAGTGACTACCATACAATGAGGCAGTAAGATACTATAATATTGCTGCACTGGAGGCATTGTATGGCCGAAACTGGCCTAAATTGTATCGAAAAACGATAACCCCACGGCATCAGAAGCAGACAAGAAAGTAGCGCAAGGACACGAAAAAGCAGCAGGGTGCTTATGGCAAATATATGGGTTTGTGGTTTTAGTTAACGGTGCTCTGAGTTATGTCAGAGACACCGTTTACGAGCTGGGATCAGCCCCACCGCATGATAAGCTGCTAGTGGTCCTTATGCGGTTTGATAGCTATACTGGACCAACCATCAACGGACTCGTCAACCATCAAAGGAATAGGTATTCCTGTCCTGCCAAAACGACAAGGATTGAAGGTGCATCATGTTCTTCGCACCCATCTCGTATAGAGCACCTTCAGTACACATTAGGTTTTGAAGGTAAACCCTCGTTTAAAGTCCGTTGAAGTTGTATTGCCACAGCGGAAAACAAAATTCAGCATTTATATATAGAATATTGCAATTGATTTTTCCCTGAAACCAGGACAGTAAACCTTTCAGTGAGCTTGGAAGCTTTTTCAAGAGTCTACAGAATCTATCTAATTTTTACTATAAATACCTCTTTAGAGGTAGCATATATATTTTTACTTACTGTCCCAAGCCTTCTGCCCTGTCTTTTTCTGTGACACTAAAGATCGTAGAACACTACAACTGTTTGGGCTTTCATCGATCATTGGTGTTGTTGTTGTTGATGTAGATCTGAAATGTAAAACTGTTCAAATTAAAACAAATCACAGAATCTCACATAGAAATTCACCATTTAATAAATTGCATGTTTTTTTTTATCTATAGCTGATAGGCTAGACTTTGACCACTTTCTCACTTGATAGTGGGTGGTAATGTAGTCGAAGATGTTGTTTGAGTTTAAGGCTAGTTCTTATAGCTCTGTCGATACAAACGTAGTTTCGTTATATATTAAATACCAAGTGTTAATACTCGTTGAAATTTTGCATATTTGATCTAGAAAATCCACAAATCTTCGAATTTCGAAAGTCACTAGTTATATTTTTATATAATATTTTAAATGTTTCTTTTTTATTCCGGCGGTATGCCTTTTTTTACAAAACATATATACAACACTACAGCTACTACAATAAAAGCATTTAGATACCGATAAGTCATTGCAGACTAACAGTCAGTCCCAATGCTCCAGGCCACTACCAATTGGCAGCGTGCCCAGCATGCTGGCAGCATTGCTCCGTTGAATTGCAATGCATTTTTTGAGCTAAATAGGGGCCAGCATTTTGATCACGAGTCAAAAAATATGTGTTTCTGATATACAAATAAAATAATTAATTTTGTAATGTTAACGAGGTTAGTGATAAATAACTGGTGATGACAGGCTGTGGCCATGGCTCTTAGGTGCCGGGCTAGAATGTCATCCCCCCATTTCATTCTGTGGGTGTCATGAATAATAGAAATAAAAAAATTGCACGTAATTTACACATTAATTGAACCCATTTTTATCGTAAAATACCCAACATCAAGTTTAAATCCGCTGCTAGAAAGTAACTTTTTTCAAGATGGATAAACATGACGGATTTGTCGCTGGAACAGTAATAGCTCGTACGTCAGAGTTCGCGAAAAAAGTGATAAATTTCTTGTGACGTCATCAAAACGACGAGCGATTACATTACAGTTTGTAAGATTGCTTAATTGACGTAGAGGTATACAATTTAGCAGTAAGATTAAAATATTATTACTATGAGATGTGAGAGTTGGCCCCTAGGACGGGGCGGCGCAAGGTTCCTGCGCCTCCCTGTGCTGCGCGTGGGAGAGCGCGCGTTTATAAAACAGCTGAGAATTTTACTATGAAACTACTTATTCTTTCTGATTTTTTTGTATGTGATTCTAAGCACATACAGTCATTGGCTCATTATACTTGACTCATATATAAAAATGATATGATTTTCTCTTTTAATTTTTTACACGATGGCCCAAAAAAAAAGGAGTGTTGTGTGGTCAGGGTTCATGTAGGTATGTATGTTTATGAGTTTCTTTATTCCACTTCCGCCATAAATTCAAAACGGCTTTACCTATTTTAATGTATGATATATTTTAAAATATGTCTTGATAAACCAAGGAACAATGGGTACATAACAAAAATGAAAGAACTAAACTGGCTGATTTTATACGCCATACTGTTAGAAAAATATATTTTCTTTTTCTTCCAAACTCATCGACTACCCTAGTCGAATCAAATGAAGGGATTCAAAAAAACGATTTCTTAAATATATACAACATGTCAACAAGTTTCTTTTCTTTTTTTTTCAATTGACAGTATGCCTTTAAATAAATATAAAAAATATATATCTCTATAGAAACAAGTATGAATTAATTACAAAAGTAAAAAATCCGACTGCAAACTATTTAATTTCGTAAAACGTTTTATCGTTTCATTGAAATTAAAATTTCACCTATTTGGCTCAAAGAATAAGCATTGCAATTCAACGGGGCAATGCTGCAAGCATGCTGGGCACGTTGCCAACTGGTAGTGGGCTAGAGCATTTGGACTGCCTATGAGTCCAAATGCTTTTATTGTAGTAGCTGTAGTGTTGTATATAGTTCGTAGTTTTTGAAGCCCTTCATTTGATTCGACTAGGGTAGTCGATGAGTTTGAAAGAAAATATGTTATTCTAACAGTATGGCGTATAAAATCAGACCACAATACAACCCAAATGCTATACTTTCTGATAAAAAGCAAGACTTCAATGCCCTCTTATTTTTATACAACTAGGAAGGATTACAGTGATGAAAATCTTTCTAAATTTCACTATTGCCTTAATCAGTTAACATTTTTTGACATTTACAATGAATCTGATTTAAATTTAGCATTTGATAATTTTTTTGATATCTTTTCATTATTTTATAAATTATGCTTTCCTACAACGCAAATCAAAATATTAAATGAATAATAAAAGCCAAAGTGGATTTCACCAAGGTTAAAAAAGTGCGGTAAAAAAAACGTTCGCTACGTTATATATTCTATGGACTCAGATCCATACAAAATAAAAGGAATTATCTATCTTATTCAAAAACCCTTCGACGATGCACAAAGCACAAAAATTATTTAATGACAAATATTTAATTAATTCAAACAACATATGTCGTGCCTCTTGGAAACTCATTAAGGATGAAATCAATACCTTGAAAATTTTTATATATTGCAACACCATTGAATATATATGGTGACAAAAATATCTATCATATTTTGTTGGTTATAATGATTAAATTTATCTTCGAATAGTTTAATCCTAGTTTGATGAAATTGGCCTTAAGATGGAAAGCATCCGATTTATTCTTATTACGCCGCGCCCGTCACTTTGAGACATAGTTATTAAGTCTCATGTGCCTGTAATTTTACTGGCTGTCAAGGATAGCTGCCGGAACACACCGTTAGGTGCTTGGCGACAGATTTTCTACTTGAGGGTGGTCGCTAGCCAGGCGGGCATTCGCAAAATGCCCTTCCACCATGCGGTGAAGCTCAAACCCACGGCGGGATTCGAACCAAGGACCTGCTGCGTGGCAGTACATAGCCAATCACACTGAGCCATCACTGCTTAAAAATTTGTTAAAGTAATCTGGTGTTTGCCAGTTTGCTAAAAACTTCGCCGTCTGGCGGTATAAAAAAATAAATTTGTGAAATATTCAAACAAAAACAATATGAATTGTGTATATAAATAAACATACCCCAAGAACTGCTTGATAAATTGTTCGTGTTTCAGCACATGCGTGAAGCTCGTGAAAGCGTTGGCGTTGCATTGATGGTCAGATATAGGCGCTGACGAAGCTACCCCTCGAAGGTAATAACGAGTTTTTCCTTTATCAGTATGTGGGAATGCTAAGCCTCCACCACTGTCGCCTTTACATATCGCTAGCTTAGCTGAAAATAAAGCAGAATATTACCCTGTGATGCCAACATGACTGTTTCTGGCATCAACTATTTCTACATACATTATAATTTATATTTCTACTTCTTTAGTAACAAAACTTACACATAAATGTATTCATAAATTTGTCAAAACTTCCAGCCTAGGTACACTGATGTCGAAAGGGAAGGGTCTTGCCTTCGCAAGGGGAAATCCTCTTCTTCCGCAGCACCCAGGCCTGCACCTGTGGCTAGTGCCTCCACCACCAATACCACCGCGGCCTCAAGGACAAAAAAGGCAAAGAGGGTGCTAAAGCCCCCAAAGTCAGCGGCGGTTGTGTTGACATTACAGTCTGAAGCCGTAGAAAAGGGAGCCACTTATAGCGCCGTTCTACAACTGGCGCAAGAGAAGGTAAATCTCCAGGAGCTGAGAATTGACCAGCTCCGCTTTCGCCAGACGGCCACGGGAGCCCGGTTATTGGAAATTCCTGGATCTCAAAACTCAGAGAAGGCAGACAAGCTCGCGGAGAAACTCCGTGAAGTCCTGTCCGAGGTGGCCAATGTCGCCAGACCAGTAAAATCTACTGATCTAAGGATAACGGGCCTGGATGATGCGGCCATGAAGGAAAAAGTGGCGGCGGCGGTCGCTGAAGCGGGTGGCTGCAAAGTGCGGCTCGTTAAGGCTGGGGAGATCCGCCGCTACTCCGCTCTTGTCTCGTGCCCGATTCCGGCAGCCAAAGCGTTGCTGGCAAAGGGCAGGCTGTTGGTGGGGTGGAGTTCAGTGCGAGTGGTTGCTCTAGAGGCACGTCCCTTACGCTGCTTCAGGTGTATGGAGTTGGGACACACCCGCATCCAGTGATCGGCCCTGGCTGACAGGGGTGACTTGTGCTACCGGTGCGATGGCACGGGTCATCGGGCGGCCAGCTGCGGAAGGATCGATCCGCGGCGATATATACGGCGCGGCGAGCGATATACGCGGAGTTGGGGCGGCCTTCCGGGCACGTAATGGGGGGACGCAACTGTGCCCCTCCGAAGACGAAAGGGAAGGCCACTGGGACCCAGGCTGCTCCTGCGACTAATGCATCAGGTCCGGCATCAAAACTTTCTCCAGACGAACCTTAACCACTGTGTCCGGGCTCAGGACCTGTTCATGCAGGCCCTGGCACAGTGGCAAATTGACGTGGCGGTTGTGGCAGAGCCGTACTATGTTCCCCCCCATCCATACTGGGTCGGGGACCTGAACGGCTCTGTGGCCATTGTGGCACGATCCGGTAGCGGCCCTCCCCCCTCTGTGGAAGAAAGGGGCTCCGGGTACGTGGTGGGTAAAGATATACCTACAATTAACATATCCTGCGCAGAACTTGTCACCAGTGATGTGTGGGCGGTAAGTGAATGGAGATTCCTGGATACATGTTTTTGTGTCGACGTAGGGGAGTTCAATTACTTTAAGAACCTGAGATGTTTCTCCATCCTCGGTTATGAGGCCCCACCCTGCTACCTGTGGATAAATATATTCTGTAAGTTAATAATAGTACTCATTGATTTTGTATATTTTTATATATGACAGACTGAGATTTGATTATAATTTTAAAATACGCTCTACAGACACATGGTCATACTCTTTTTGGATTAGTATAAATTTTTAGATTCAGTTTTCTTTTTTTTTTTATATATTATCACACTCCATGCATCATTGACTTATTTACAACTAAGATGTTAATTGTTGTTGACTTATGTTCTGTCTTACAAACTAAGCGTGCCCTTTTTTTTACAAATAATTTAATCTATTCTTTTCTTACGTTATCATTCAAATGTTTGGGAGTTATATGCTAAGTTATTCGAAAAATTTAAAGTTAAAGCTAAGTGTCATTTCATTTTCATTACGTCCCGGAAGGATCCGCCTATGACTCTGGGGTACTTTTTGCCTCTAGAATCTTCTCCACGACCTCTTCGTTACGGTCTTTTATCGCCATTTTTAAGTTTATAATATACGTTGGTTATGATGACGTGTTCTAAGGTGGTTGGATATATATTACGCTACGGTTTAAATTTCAAGGCATTCTTATGTGAACAAGATTGTTTCACATATAAAATACTAACCACAACAATAAAAATGTCTTGATCTGTCAAAATTTGACTTTGACGTTTATGCACATTCTGCACTACCTGTTTCCTATGAGCGTTATGTGCAACTGGAGCAGTGACGTTATAATTATATGACATCATATTGCTACTGTGGTGTCGGTTTAGCACATTATGAACCTACCGTTTGCACGAAAGCCCCAGTGCAAATAGTGCATATTTGCGTGATTCGAACCTAGAGTCATATTTTTTTTATGCCTGATAGGTTAGCCTTTGACCACTATGTCACCTGATGGTAATTGAGGATGTGAGATATTGTTCAGACTAACCTAGAATTACTGGCTCTCAAGGACAGCTGCCGGAACACACTTCTTAGATTTTCTACTTGAGGGTGGAAGCTAGCCAGGCGGGCATTCGAAAATTGCCCTACCACCATGCTATAACGACTGCCATCTTAGGATAACAGCCGGGACCGACGGTTTAACGTGCCCTCCGAAGCACGGAAGCGCTCAGTAGTAATATCACTAGTGGTCACCCATCCAACTCATGACCGCGGGCGACGTTGCTTAACTTTGCTGATCGGTTAAGAACAGCTAAGTAAACTTCGCTACGAGCGCTTCAAAATCAATCATATATGACATCATATTGCTACTGTGGTGTCTGTTTAGCAGATTATGAACCGACCGTTTGCACGAAAGACCAGTGCAAATAGTGCATATTTGCTTGATTTGAACCTAGGGTCTAACATTGGGGAACTGTTAACTGGAAATGATAACTGGCTATCAAATACAACCTAACTAAACATGCCAGTAACTTTCAGTTAGTATTATCATTAAAATGACTACAGGATTTATTTCAACCACGAGGATAGTTTAAAACTGCCACCAACCCAATCCTTAGGGCGGCAGACTTACTTGTGAACTACCGGTAATGCGAAATGACTAATGGGTGTGGTCATTAATTGTTTTACTTGCATAATAAAAACAGAATGGATATCCAAAACATATAGTTTAAAAACAAACGTATAACAAAAACCGCTGATTTATTAACCTTCAAATTACACTTCCGGGCGAAGTTACTTTTTTATGTTATTGTGACGGATCACGCACGAGGTCAACCTGATATTAAGCGGACTAACCTTTCGTCAAGTAACATTTCGTCACGTCACGAATTGCACTGCGCCCGTCACCTTGAGACATAGTTGTTAAGTCTCATGTGCCTGTAATTTCACTGGCTCTCAAGGACTGCTGCCGGAACACACCGTTAGGTGCTTGGTGACAGATTTTCTACTTGAGGGTGGTCGCTAGCCAGGCGGGCATTTGCAAAATGTGGGCGGTGGAGCTCAAGCCCGTGGCGGGAAGATTTAACAAAAGCGAGACGAGAGTCGTTTATTATGTAACGGTGCTCAGCCTGATGCCATATTTGCTGCAATATGCTTTTGCGCAATATAATAGTAAATAATTGCACATATATTTCGTGCTTTTTGGTTGTAATATTCTTTTAATAGTTTATCATTCGAAGCATTCATCAGTAAGCTGACGAAAAAGCTGTTTGACAGGGCGAAAACCTGGGCACTTGTGCAAATTGACACTGTTACATGCACTAATTCAAAAGGCTGGGGATCGAAGCCGCATTCGTGGATGCAATAAAAAAAGAGCCCGAAGAAGAAAAAGAAGAAAGATGAATGTTTGCGTTACTAAGGGCCAGTTACAGAATGTTCAAGTAAGTTCTGGTTATACTACACAGAACATAAAATAACTGAATGATAAAAATGACAGTTAACATGCAGCGCGTTTCAAGCTTTAACCGATGGATAGGCTAAACCGATGACTGTGAAACGCAAAGTGTTTAATTTATTAAATATGTTCTGGGTAGTATATAAGGAATTAAATCGAACATTCTGAAACAGGCCCTTAATCTTTAATTCAGCAGCACAAACTTACTAGCTAACCGTTTGCGGCAAACATTTATTTGTTTTAAGGCCGTACAGTGACATTTAATGGTCACACATGCAACTAGCAACACAGGAGAGGATTAGCGACATGACGTATCGAATTTGCACGTCACCAAATTACACAAACAATGAAGAAGAAGAAAAGGAAGAAGAAAATATAAAAAGGAGGTAGGCCTGTTTTGGTTTTTCTCGCTTTGTCCATAGCAAAACGATTGCGCTAAGAATGGTAGTGTACAAGAGGTGTGAGCACAGAGATGACAGGCAAAATAAAAAAAATAGGATACATGAGCTGCATATACAACCAGCGCATAAGTGCAGAAAGGGTAATGTTACATTATAATGTGAATAAAATATTACCTTCCCATTATTCCCGGACTGTAGCTGCTTGCTCTCCAACGGGATACCAAAGTCGACACAGATGGGCTTGACATATTTGTTATACAGAAATGGGGTTGAAGCTATGAGTACAGCGATGTCTTCTTGGTTGTTAGCCTCGCTGCCTTGGTACCGAACTGGCAGATGGATTTCATTCACCTGCAAATTTATTACATCATTTTTGGTAAAATATCGAGGCTAGTCCACCGTGCACGTTGCGTGCTCGTCGAAACAGTTCCACAATAGTAGATTATGATACAAGTGAGCTAAGTTGCTCATTATACACGAGGCTGTGTGTTGCAGCCGGAGACGTAGGCGAGGGCGTAAATCAAACGAGTGTATAATGAGCAAGTTGCTCACGAGTTTCATACAAACTTTTTCAACACCCTTGCGAGGAAAAAAAAATATATTGCACAAATGCGATACAAACAACTTAGGAAAGTTATGGAAAATAGCGCGTAAGTTTTTTTTTTGCGTTCGGCAAATGTATTATGCTTTATTACATATAAACCTCTTTGATGTTACAAATCTGTATTACCCGGTTAAATTGAAAATGCTCTGTTTACTCCATAGACCTAGGATTTTTTCTAAGCCTATGGTTTACTCGCATATAATATGCAATTAGGTACTAACTTAACTTTGTAGGGATAATTCTATTACGCACTAGTGCATAATATTATTATGAAAAAGGGTGTTATAGTTCGGTTTATGGCCCCAAGAACGATATGTTAAAGCTCACTTTACGAGCAAGAGTGTTGAAAAAATTATAATCCAACTAAATGTTCCAAACAGGCATGAGTAGAGAATTTTAGTGGCAGTTGCTAAGAGAGGGTAGACCGCGCGCGGCGCCAACACAAGTGTAAAAAAGCGTTTTCTTAATAAAAATATTTAAAATAAAGTGTGTAAAAGCTATAATTATGGGGGTTAATGTTGTTGTTATAAGACAGTTTTTTCAATATTACAAAATTACAAATATACGAGAGGAAAAATTTTTAAGTCATGTGCGGGATAAATAATATTTCATCTCGTATATTTGTAATTTTGTAATATATTTGTAATTTTGTTTGAATAACAGGCGTTATTGAAAACATAACAATTTTAAAAAAGTTTTTTGAATATCTAAGTGACTTTTCCATGGACGATTACTGTAGTGTTTTATTAGGAGAATCTGATTTTAAACTGAATTGTAACTCTATGGAATTCATACAATCAGAGATGCAATTTAAAGAAATAAATATGACCAACATAATAATATGTGCACCTACGTATATACTGGGATCGGTCATGTATAACAATATGATAGAATTGTTTAATAGTTTGCTATATGTAGAGTTACAAAATATCCAGTATTAAATTTATTTTGACTAAAATGAAAGCCTAACATACAAAATGTTTTCAAATTCAACAGGCAGAATGAATACTTTGGACTTATGGACATTTTTCGGAGTGTTTTGAAGACTGTTCAAATTCAATTTGATTTCAATGTGACGGGCGCAGTGCAATTCGTGACTTGTGATGAATTGCAACTGTTATAGACAGAGGTTAGTCCACTTAACATCAGGTGGGCCTCGAGCTTGTTACATCACAATAACATAAAAAAAAAAAAGGAAAAAAAAAGATTGTGATCCGAATACTGTAGTAATAACCATTATGGGGGCTCTTGTATTCTCATTCAGAATAACCACGAATATGAAAATGTTACTGACATCATCAAACAATCGATCCAAAATGTCTTAGAATGTTCTGCACTAAAGTAAATGCAACATAAAATATG
This sequence comes from Plagodis pulveraria, assembly GCA_963890685.1. Taxonomy (NCBI): domain Eukaryota; kingdom Metazoa; phylum Arthropoda; class Insecta; order Lepidoptera; family Geometridae; genus Plagodis; species Plagodis pulveraria. Next base: position 6,634,083 of record OY982976.1, on the reverse strand, counting down.
CACATATATAATATATAAACTAAATTTAGCATACAAAATCACCCAGTGTGACACCAGCCTAACGCCTTCGCTACATAGAATGAATATCACATGCACACATAGATCGAGATATCGTAGCTCTTATCTACACTACACAGAAAACTCACACGCACAACTCACGCACACCATTCTCAATAAACAATACAAGAACTCTGTGGGGACAAATGTTTCAGACTGCACACACAAATTAGAAATTTTATACAACCTACCCTCATGATACCATTATTATTTTAGTCATTGTAATCTTAACAAGAACTTGTGAACTGTATGTTTATTGAAAAGGTTAATTAAATCTGTATAATTGATTATTGCTTAGTTATTACTAAGTGTTGAATTAGAATATCTTAGAAATATTTTTGTTATGTTCTAATGTAAGTCTACGTGCAAGGTTGTTGACAAGTTTTTGTGAGCTAAAAATTCGCATTATGTGTGATACGAGTGCATGTTCTTTTTAAAGGGTATGTCCCAAAATTTCTTTTATTTTATAATTCTAATAAGCTTATATATTTTACATATGTATATTATTTTCTGATCCTTATTTTTCATTCGTTCATAATAAAATGTTGATTTTATATCCGAAAATAATTCCTTTTTCAGCTTTGTTACAATGTTTAGATGTTTAGTGTTAATGTTTAGTTTAGATTACTTTCCAAACCGGTTTCTACTCTAATAGTTTTTTAATTATTGCTTCTTATAATTTAATGACGTCTTGTCCCTAAATAAATGTTCTTTGGGAGAAACTAGTCCACCCACAACACAGGGTATCCTAGTGTGGGGGCTAGTGTGATATAAGACAACTTTCATGTTAACTGATATAATGTTAAAATTCCTTATTTGTCTGATCTATGTACCTGTCTTTTTGCACAATAAACGTTATTATTATTATTATATACCCGGCACCCCACAGGAGGGGCTAGAATTGCACATTCCCATATCATCCCGTGGGTGAAGAAGCGACTAAGGGAAAAATACTGGAAGGTGGGCAGCAGAACCATCTAAAGAACTGCCATCTTACACTGCGATCCCCAAGCCGTCTGCCAAGCGTGGGGGTTATGGCAAATGGGAGGCTGTGTTCAGCAGTGGACGAGTCGGCTTTTACAATACAGTACAACATAAAATATACATTTTATGTACAGATAGACCCCCACGAACTAAAGTATTATAATTAATTGATTCCTAAATAAACCAGAAAAAAAATTACGATTCCTAACTGGATTCAGCAACTATAAATTGATTATTTGTGGTTTTAAATAAATTTGACCTGTTGGGTTCACTCCTATTTATTTTTTATATAATACAATACAAACAATACAAAATATTTATTTCGCTAAACTTAATCTAATTAACATTTTATATATTTGAGACTCCCTTTTAAGTATTGACATACCTGTGCTAGAGGGTCTCGCTCTTCCGAATTAAGGTAATTGTGATGAAGTATATCAGTGACCTTAGTAATTTTAATAAGCATTTTATGACTATTAAAATTAGGCTATTTGACTTTTAACTTATAAAAACATATTTTATTAATTTTAAACAAAGAAATAATAATAATAACAAATATTTTAAAATAATAAAAATAAAATAAATATTAAATATTTTAGAAAAAATCTTAAAACATATAAATGTACTCGTATATATATTTTTATGTTATTTTGACGGAACAAGCTCGAGGCCCACCTGATGTTAAGCGGACTAAACTCTGCCTATAACAGATGCTTTTCGTCACAAGGCACGAATCTGTGAGGGTGGTCGCTAGCCAGGCGGGCATTCGCAAAATGCCCTTCCACCATGCAGTGACGCTCAAGCCCGCGGCGGGAGTCGAACCATGGACCTGCTGCGAGGCAGTCCATAGCCAAAGCCACTGAGCCATCACTGCTTTAAATATCTAGTGTCAATTTTCCTGTTAAGCCTACGTGACGTCATAAACACCACGCAGCCAAACTGGAAGAATTTTCAACGCCACCATGAAGTCTTCAATATCACAGAAGCATTTTGATACTGCAAAATACCTAGATACTTACATTCGATTTCTGGTCCATTTCTTTCGTTATATTTGTCTCCCATGTCCGGTAGAGTTTCCCGACAGCTACTGAATACCATGAAGCTGGTAACTGTTTTTCTACCTCATCCCAGAAGCAGTGAGCGGCTGAAACCATACGAATCAACTAAGGTAAACGTGTTTATGTTACACCGCTAGTAAAATCTGAAAATCTATATTCCGTAGGCCAGGAAACACAATAAATTAAGAAATGCTTCAATGATTATCTCAATAGACGTGGCATCCAACATAGCAAATACGTCTGTTCCTATGAGTTACAATGATCTTCCTCAAAGAGAAAAGAATACGTGCAAAATAGTTTTCACGAGTAACTAAAACATACACAAACGTTAACATGTTAGTATACGTTTTTAACTTTTTTGTCCAACAATAATTTTTAAATAACGCAGTGTTAGAGTATTTTTTTAGACTACAGTCGCCGATCGAGCTTTGGAGGATCTGAAAAAACTACTGAAGCATCGGTCACTAAACTGAACAATTTCGTGGTGTGGGTACAGATTGTGGTCTATAACAAATATCGATAAGCGTGGTTACCTATACAACCTGATGCTGGCTACTTAAAAAAAAACTCTTGAAATTTTCCTAGTGGTAGTGCCATGCCCAGGTAGTGTATGGGTTACAGCTGTATGGGCTGACACGACCGGGGAAGTACCACTCTCCCATCCGATATCCAATCGATTTGTGGGAGACCCGGAGGCACCTCCATAGGATTTTAGCAGGACAGTTTCACAAGACATCACTCCAGGAGAGTACCAGCCGCAAAAGCACTGGAGAATCCCTCTCCGGGCATCCAACTCTAGGATCTGAACCTGAAGGTGAATGCTCGGGATGCCCTGCGTTTTCTGGAGAGGGCAAAACCGAGCTCATACCTATTTCAGCTGTTTGAGGCAAACGAAGCAGGAGGCTAGAGTCATCCTACACCACGCTGGCCGCAGACTTTTGCAACATACGGGGTCTCCGTTCTAAACAATGTCCACAACCACATGGACACTGCTAAGCCGGCCTTCCTCTTAATGACCGAAACATATATATGCTCTCCGAAAGACACCTCAATCCTCACATACCCAGGGTACAAACTGGAGCATTCCTTTCTGCCGCGGGCGGGGTGTATCTTTACGTCAGAGAGAATATCTGTGCTCGTCGTCTCAGCAGCCTTGAAGGATGGGGCCTATCTGACATTTGGTTGCGCGTAGACTGCGATGCCCATCCGCGAATCTACGCGTGCCTGTATAAGTCCCATATCAACGGTTATGTCGAAATAGATCGATTCATGGAGCACCCGCAGATGGCTACAGATTCCGTGCTTGAGCAGATCCCCACCGCAGAGATCGTGACACTTGTCAATTTTTTCGCCGACCATGCCGAATGGCTTGTTGCGTGCACCACCGATCATGCGGGGAGATCTGTTCACGACTTTGCTTTAGCGTATGATCTAACAAAACAGCTGGTTCCTTTGCCTACTCGTATCCCATATGCGGACCATACCTTCCTTGTCGGCCCTTTCGGCTATCTCTTGAGGCTGGTGAAGTGCCCAAATCATGGAAGCTTGCTAACGTGTAATCCATGACAGCACGGTGGTAGAGAACTATACATCTACCGCACTAGCCAGTGAGCCGGAGATCCAGAGACTCAGAGAAGCTATGGTTGAACGGTTGAACTTGTCCCTTAAGGCAGTCTCTGATTGGGGAGATGACAACCTGGTCAAGTTTAATGCGAACAACACCCAGGCGTGGCTGTTTTCCGCTAAAAGGAGACCACTCCAACTGTCTCCAACATTTCGAGATGTATCCGTGCCGGTCACAGACCACCTAGACCTCCTTGGTATCACTCTATCGTCAACTCTAAATATTGGCTCGTATATCGAGTCAAAGGCTCAGTTAGCCGCTAAAAAACTTGGCATCCTCTCCAGGTGAGGTGCTTTACACTGGAATAGATGCTTACTTTGTACAAAGCGCAAGTAAGGTTTTGTGTCGAGTACTGCTCTCACCTCTGAGACGGTTCAGCAAAATACCAGCTTGAATCGATTGAGAAGCGTACCAAGAGGTCCGAGCACCGGCGTAAAGTCGCTTGTCTATCGGTCTTTTACCGGATAAATTTCGGTGAATGTGCACAAGAACTACACAACTTAGTTCCGCCCTCCCCCTTTTTCCATCGGACGTTGAGACAAACGGAGAGGCGCCATCCGTACATGGTTGATATTCGCAGGACTACTACGAAGCGCTTCGCTTCCACTTTTCTCGTGCGTACCTACTGTGAAAGAGTGGAACTCCTTACCGTCGTCAGTTTTTCCCGATGGATACAACATGGGTGGCTTCTAATCGAGAGTTAATAGGTTTTATCTAGGTAAGCGTGCTTTATCTTAGACCACATCAATGCTTAACATCAAGCAGGTTGCGGTCAAATGAGAACCTATCACAAAAAACTACCTACTTGATATCACTTAAATAAATTTTAAAACGCAAAGAGGTTTAAAAAAATATTTATATAATTCTTTGCGTAGCTAGTACAAGGTGCCAATATACTTTAATTTTCCTGTTAATATCTCAAAGGTTAATTAGAATATAAATGACAAGCGATGCGAGTAATGACTAAATTATAATAATCTTGATAAATGCGGCGAGTCCGTGTGTTATACTTGTGTAACGTAGTTAATATGACGATCCGATATGAAAAGAATTAATGTTATTGAGATAGCGTTTACGTCTTGAGATTCTCGGAATCTATTTGAGGCCCTACTTGTGTAAATGGAGCTGCTGGACTAAGGGTAAGTATCATTTGGAGTTAAATTCGCCAAAAACGATAAAAACTAAATTTTCGTCATAAACGCTATGAAGCTACTGGAACAGTTTGAATTACATACATCTAATGTCAAAAGTGACAGAAGCAAATTCTGGTGGAGTTCTTAGCGTTCTTATCTTAATGGAACAGGGGAGAACAGTTACAAACGATCACAGTGATCACAATCATAGACGCAGAATGTGATCAAAATTATCGAAAATAACGAAATTAGCGTCAAATGGAATATGCCCTAAGAACCTCACCCAAGACGGCCAAGAAATTCCTTGCAACGATGAGAGGCCAGAAGAACCTACTGTAATAATTGTTCGCTTTGCTTGTTTTGTATTTGTATAGGGTTCGCGCTGTGTAGTCATAGCAAGAATGAGCATAGATCTCGTGAACTAAAGTAAGATCAGGATTCAAGTCAAAAAGATACATCTGTTTCTAGGAGGATTTGATTGCTATTCTGGTTTTCAGCTCTTTTACCTGATATAATAATACGATCGCTTATCAGTGAGCCTCCACAGATATGCTTATAAGGCCGTGTAGTCTTCTTGTATATGCCAGCATACCATGGAACCTCTCCTCGTAGCGCTGACTTCCCCCCGATGATGAGAACTTGGGATTCTTCTAATGTAACGATTCCGCAATCTGTAAACAAGGCAAAAGTAGTTAAAGTCAAAACGTTCTTTTGTATTTAATTAAATTATTACGAGTTTAAATCACAAAATAATCTAAAAAACCAACCAACAGACCAATGAACCAATATCTGCTGCAGCCATGACTTGGATTGGTGACAGTTATTTTACGAATGCCCTCCTAGCTAACTCCTACCCACAAGAAAAAAAAAATTGGCATTCTAATAAACTTGGGCGTATTAAACATCTGTCATTTTGATATATCAATCATAATATTTCATAAGTTTTCTGTAACTATTTATTGACAACATTCAAAGTGACATTCGATAAAAATAAGTCATGGATGTGATAGCTGTCAGAGTGACACTTTCTTACATGATTGTGTGTTTTGACTTAATTTCAGATGACAGCTGAAATAAACTTCAAAGCACTGGCTATATTTCAAAAATTCTCGATCTTAAACTTATAAATTATGGATCTTATTTTCATCTAAAAGTTGTTCTCAATTTTCAGCGTTTATTGCGATATTATGACATCTGCTTTATTTTACATAAAGATCTAATTAAGGTTTATCTTTCAATAAAGAAACTAGTAGTCTGGAATCAATCATTTATGAGTTACATTCGATGAGTCATCCGAAGTAAAGAGCTGAAGAAGTACCTAGTGAAGTGAAGCTGAATAAAATCTCTTTTGTGACGAAGTTTCTTTAACTATTTAATACAGAAAACTAGTAAGTAGTTTGTATTAAATAGTTTCAGAGATATAGCTCTTTTAAGTCTGACATCTGTCATTTGAATTTGTAGTCTTAATAAGTTCTTATCTCAAATCTTTTCTGCATAATAAATAGTAGTCTGAAAGCAATAGTTTCGGACATATACTCGTGAGTTTGACAGCTGCCATCCTCTCCTTTTTTGTAGCCAAGAATATTATTTAGCAAATATTTATGAAAATTCTAGTGGTGGTGATTTAATTGCTGCTGAATGGTAAGCGTCTATCACTCCTGTAGTGTGTAGTTTCTGCTTGACTCTAATACACAGCGCTCGTCATTCAAAGGCGTAAGTTTTTTATCGTCATAGGCATCTTGTTCACACAGGTAGACATTTCACATGCTTCAGAGCCCTTCACGCAATAACCGACCGACACGGCCTACTTTCTGCGCGGGGCAGCGTTTACATGAGCGCATCAAACCCGGGATTCTACGTGTTCAGACAGCCTCGTGGTCAATGAGTTGTTGGCCTTCGTGCAGAACGTGAAGGACGCTCAGTTTACAGTGGATATGTCTGTCTAGCTACTAGGAGACAGATATCCTCGAAGCCGAGTCGGTCTTAGCGGACACTGCCAAGACGTCGGCTCGGCTAGGAACACGTCAAATAATGGAATATAACTTATCAGGTGAGATTGTGGTCAAAGACTTACTTATCAGCAATAAAATAAAATAAATAATATAACTACTTTTAAACGAATACACCTGGGAAGCTGAAATAATTCAAGTGTATAGATTACACGTGTTGTTACGGTGTATTATTATTTTATAATTAACAAATGTTTAGATGTACTTAGATGTAAACATTTATTTCAACGAAATAATATCTTACCGCTTCCATGCTTATACATTAGAGAAGTGTGTATTTGTGTAAAACGTTATCCATCATATTTCAAGGCATACAGTGAAGTTTACCCAAGACAAAAACGTAATCAATATAAAAACTTATTATATCAACCTGGGTGCTATAAGGACATTATAGAAGAAATGTGTATAATATGTGTATTTTAGTTTTTAATAAGTTACCTGATGCGTTGAAACAAGTAGAAGGACAAATCTTTAGAAAGAGGCTTAGTAAATGGCTATTAGATAATTGCTTTTATAGTGTAAAAGAGTATTTAGAATTTCAAGGGATTTAAAAATGTTAACTGACAATATTTAATTTTAGTTATAATTATTGCGTTTGATAAAACATTTGCACGTCTGCTTGCAGACTGAATACTAATGCGGCACATTTGTACAACAACTCAAAATGTAATATGAAATGTTTGTATTCTGGCAAATAAATTATTTGAATTTACATGTAAATTATCGTATCAAAAGAAGAACTAAATTAGTAAGTGACATTGTTTGCGAAAATAAAAATTATTCTCAAATATATTTATCTTGGTTAAACTCTTAAAAATCGCGTTGCAATTATAGCGTTACTATTTTTAAAATATTTGTTATTTGATATAAAATTTTCCTTATTATCTGTTATTATTCATGTCTAAGGACCAATAGTAAATCATCATATTCGAAGATGAATCAAATTTATTGGTAAAATAGTTCCGGAATAAAAAAAAACATTTTACTTAGTTTAGTTTTGAAGTTTACTTAGCTGTTCTCAACCGATCAGCAAAGTTAAGCAACGTCGCGCGCGGTCATGAGTTGGATGGGTGACCGCTAGTGACATTACTAGTGAGCGTGCCCGTGCTTCGGAGGGCACGTTAAGCCGTCGGTCCCGGTTGTTATCTTAGGATGGCATTCGTTATAGCAACCATCAGGTGAGATATAGTGATAAAAGGCTAAACTACCAGGAATAAAAAAACTAAAAATAAATTAAAAGTCTTGTACAGGACTTTTAATAGATGGAAGATGCTTAAAGGTAAATAAATAGTAAATTTACACAACTCAGCGATAAATTTAATATCTCCTTACTGATTTCATTAATTCACAACAACAATATAAAGTTTTAATACGTAATTTTTACTTTAGTAAGGGCCTGTTTCAGAATGTACGAGTAAATTCCGGTTATACTACCCAGAACATAAAATAACCGAATGATAAAAATGACAGTTAACATGCATCGCGTTTCAAGCTTTAACCGATGGATAGGCTAAATCGATGACTGTGAAACGCAAAGATAGTGTTTTATTTATTAAATATGTTCTGGGTAGTATAACCGGAACTTACTCGAACATTCTGAAACGGGCCCTAAGTTAAATATTTACATTTTGAGGTTAGCGTCTACGTAGTCTTTTCCATAAAAACGTAATTACTTCATATTAAAAAAAACAGGTAATCAAACTCGTAAAAAGGTTACATGCATGTCCTTGACCTTTGCTTTTGGCTAACCAGTTTTTTGTTTATAAATTACTTAAAAAAAAAGAGGAGTTTTTTTTATGTTTGTTAACTTTCGACTGGGCTAACCAATTTTGATGATTCTTTTTTTTTTGGTTGAAAGCGTGTGCTCTCCGTGTGGCCCCATTTAAATCTCATCAAAATCGGTGAAGAGATTTATTGAAGTGAAACTCAAAATTCGTTTTTGAGTTACTCTCCAATAAATGACTAGTGTTTTCCTCTCTTGATGTTATAGTATAGTCATTGACAATGAATGACAATCGATTCTCAGCATTCATCAATCAAACTTGAAGCGCTCGTAGCGTAGTTTACTAAGCCGTGCCTAATCGATCAGTTAAGTTAAGCAACGTCCAACGAGGTCATGACTTGTATGGGTGACCGCTAGTACATTACTACTGAGCGATTCCGTGCTTCGGAGGGCACGTTAAGTCGTCCCGGTTCTTGTCTTAGGATGGTAGTCGTTATAGCATTGATGTAGGACATTTTTCAAATGCCCGCCTGGCTAGAGAATCTGTTGCCAAGCACCTGACCACGGTGTGATCCGTCAGCTGTCTTTGAGACCGAGTAATTCTAGGTAACCTGAACAATATCTTTGATGACATCAGGTGAGATGGTGGTCAAAGGCTAACTATTAACAATAAAAAAAACAAATAACTTGAGTAACAGTAAACGTTCAGAAACATCATGGCCACTCAGAAGCGCCACCGATATATGGTTGATATTCCATTTACCCGGACGAAGCGATTTTCGTCTTCGTTCATCATACGAACCGCCAGGGAATGGAACACCCTGCCTGAGTCTCTGTTTCCGGTTCAGTACAAATTGGGGTCTTCAAAACGGAAGTGAATAGATACCTTCTGGGTAAGCGCGCTCCATCATCGATCTCATCATGACTTAACATCAGGTGAGGTAGTGGCCAAGTGCTACCAAGTTCTGTACAAAGAAAAATGTACGCCCACGTAATGAGAGCTTTTTTTTTATGCCTGATAGGTTAGCCTTTGACAACTATCTCACCTGATGGTAAGTGATGATGTGGTCGAAGATGTTGTTCAGGCTAACCTAGAAGTACTGGCTCTCAAGGACAGCTGCCGAAACACACCGTTAGGTGCTTGGCGACAGATTTTCTACTTGAGGGTGGTAGCTAGCCAGGCGGGCATTCGCAAAATGCCCTACCACGATGCTATAACGACTGCCATCCTAAGACAACAACCGGTACCGACGGCTTAACGTACCCTCCGAAGCACGGAAACGCTCAGTAGTAATGTCACTAGCGGTCACCCATTCAACTCATGACCGCGCGCGACGTTGCTTAACTTTGCTGATCGGTTGAGAACAGCTAAGTAAACTTCGCTACGAGCGCTACAAAGCTCTCTTCCATTAAACCAGATAATGTCGAGAGAAGCAACCCCTTACGCTATTTCCAACATATACATATAATTTACAGTTATCTCGTTTACACATGTCCTAAGGACAAACATTCGACAAGTCCCACTGAAATAGAAAAGAAAGAAAGAAAAAAACGAACCAGCTGCCAGGTGCAGTATTTCCTAACGGATACGACTTAGGGGCCTTTAAGAGGAGAGCATATTCCCTCCTCAATGGCCGGCAACGCATCCTCGATACCTCTGGTGTTGCGGATGTTCGTGGGCGACGGTGATCACTTACCACCAGGTGAGCCGCCTGCTAGTTTGCCATCCTATCTCTCCCTCTATCCCTCTTGAAAATATCCTTATAAAGTGTAAACCGATTGCTGTCAAACAAGTTTCTAAGTTTCAGTTTGAAGAAACTTGTTTTTCTGACGGTCAAGTTTTTGTTGACTTATAACGCATCAGCATGTTCGAATAATGGCCTTGTTCTTATCATTAAGCTATAATTTGTTTTTTGGTATGACTAAAATTTATTTATGTTTTACAGGGTTATTGTTAAAATGCTAACAACCTCTTAGGGTTGACTTCTGCTAGTCCTTTGAAACATTTTGAGATATTTTTTTTTTGTTTTGAAAAAAAAAAAATTGTTTAATGCCTTCTCCGAGCCTATAGCTCCCGCCGCGGCAACACCGGACCGCGCCGCGGTCCCTTTGAATAGAGTTTTGAATATTTACATCGAGCAAAGTAATAAAAATATGAAATAATACATTACAGGCCCAAGAAACTTTTGACATGAGGTGGTCCTCGTGCTTATTCGGTCAAAAACATAAAAAAGGAAGTTTTAAAAAAAAAAAACAAAAAAATATATTTTAAAACAAAAAAGGAAATATCTCAAAATGTTTCTTAGGACTAGCAGAAGTCAACCCTAAGAGGTTGCGTTAGCATTTTACCAATAACCCTGTATAACTAGTTTCTGGCCGCGGCTCCTCCCGCGCGTATCTCGGTTATCACGTAGCCAGTAACCTCTTTTTGGGCAGTTGGATTAAAACTATCAAAGGTCCATCGTCGGGTCTGAAACTATTTCAAGGCAAATTTCATCCAAATCGGTCCAAAATCGGACAAAAAAAAGAAAAATCCAAACATAGAAATCTTTTCAATTAATTATATTAGTGTAGATGTACTGTACTGTATCAGCCGAATCGTCCACTGCTGAACACAGCCTCCCCTGTTAAGGGGGTATTTGCCCACGCTTGGCAGGCGGCTTGGGGATCGCAGTGTAAGATGGCAGTTCTTTAGAAGGCGCTGCTGCCCACCTTCCAGTATTTTTCCCTTAGTCGCCTCTTACGACACCCACGGGATGATATGGGGAGGTGCAATTCTAACCCGGCAACCCATGGGTTAGAAAGTGTACATGTACTTAGATTCGTTTACGAGTAATTCGTATTTCATTATAACGCAGATTGTACGGTACAACTGTTTCCTGCTTTTCCGTAATTAATCTTCATAAATTTCTAACAAACTATTTATTGTATGTATGTAAAGAAAACAACTGTCATAGTTTTGGCTGTATTAAAGTGCTCTCTCGCAAGGCTAAGCGTTTTTAGCCCGTTTTTTACGGATTAACATGGTCCAGAAAGAACACTCTGCTTACCCATGCCAATAAATAAGTGACTCAGGCTACCACGCAATAAAGTTCACTTCAGCTTACAAAGCACGGAAAACCTATATTTAAATTCAACTACAAGGCGTTTCTTTCTAAATATAGGTATATATATTATGACATTGCAAGAACTCTTTTAATTTCTATAACTTTACCCCAAACAGTAATAGACTGTCTCACAATTGAATGTGTGTATACATAGTACACTGATATAAGTGTTTTTTTCATATAAAGGATTAAGTTTAAAAAGAGCATAAATAAAGCTCGCCATTTCCTAACGGATTATATCATATTTTGCTTTAGAAGTCGCATTCCCGTTACTGTATCAGCCGGATTGCCCATTGCTGGACACAACCAAAAATTAAGTGGGGGTTTGCCACAATCCCCACGCTTGACAGGCGCTTAGGAATCGCAGGCACTGCTGCCCACTCCAGTATTTTACCTATAGTCGCCTCTTACGACTCCCACAGGTAGCAATGGGCCCCCCATGACGTTCTAGACGATAACCCACGAGGATTTTCGTTTAAGTAATAATATCTTAGCCTCGGTTAATAATCATAACAATGTTTTTATCTGATTGAATAATTATACCATTAGCGTCAAACCAGTCTTTCAACATAGTCACACAATGTATTTTATCATCTAATTTTGAAGTCATCTCTCAACCCTATAAAAATATCGCCAGCAAATAAGCTTTACTATCTGACGAATTCAAACTCAAGCAATAGCAATGCTGCCAGCATGCTGGGCACGCTGCCAACTGGTAGTGGGCTAGAGCATTTGGACTGCCTATGAGTCTGCAATGACTTATAGGGATCTAAATGCTTTTATTGTAGTAGCTGTAGTGTTGTATATAGTTCTTAGTATTTTGTTGATACAAAAATAAAAACTCAATCTAAGATTTGTATAATGAACTTACCAGGTTCAAGTCCATGTACACTGAGTGTGCAGAAAACTAATAGTAATAAAAACATTATGATACAATCTTATGTTTCTAATTTTTCAATATTTTGTCACGACCTCACTGTATCACTCGCGTTCCAAAAATAAAGTTTCTCAATAAGATGTGCTACAACATTACAAATTATTAAGATATGTTGTTCTCAAACCTGATTCTTGATGATCTTAGCTACCTACTCTCAGGTGCTCGTTCGGAATATTATTGACTCGTGCCATAGTATAAACAATAGTACTAGAAATATCTTACCATCGTCGATTTTCCTTATTGTAACCATGAATTATATAAACAAAACATTGCAATTGCTCGCCTGTCTACCAGCTACGACTCTAGAGAACAAAATCTGTCACCGAGCACTTAAGGGTGAGTTTAGGTAGATGTCCTTGAGAGCCAGTACGTGCTAGGGACCATCCTCGGCCACACAGTTAAGATTCGTCATATTTCAAGAAACACGTCGATATGCTTTGAGAAAGGACATTATTCTCAGTTTCTACAGTTTCACCAGAGAATTATAATAAAATCTATTATTTATTATTATTGTTATATTTTTACACATATTATCATCATCATCATCATCATCATCAGCCAGAAGAAAACTCCACTGAGTTAGTATTTAATGTTTTAATATTGTTGGGTTTGCAATAACGCCTGCTATGCGGATTACATTACAAAATCACAAATATACGATAGGAAAAAACTACCATGACATGTCATGGTAGCTCAATTGGTTAGAGCATACCCCGGCTCAAGGGGTGGATGGACGCGGGTTCGAATCCCGCACATGACTTAAATTTTTCCTATCGTATATTTGTGATTTTGTAGTATTTAATGTCCCAAAGTGGTAAATACTGACGTTCTCCAGATTGCTAGAGCCTTTAAAGCAGAAATATACGCTACAAGGTTCTCCGTTAGAGAGGGTAAATTCTATCCGTGACCTGGGCATCACCTTAGATACCCACTTAGACTTCCGTGAACATATAATTTCCACCTGTAAAGCTGCAAATAAAACCCTAGGGTTTATAATACGCACATCTTCCCAGTTCTCAGATGTTAGGGTCGCGGTAATGCTATATAATGCATTTGCAGGGAATTGGAATTCTGTACCACCACTTATACTACCATTGTCTGGGCCCCCGGGAAGTCAAATATACTTCAATTCGAGCCATATATAAAATGGGTCGCAGGGAATCTGTGAGGGATCTTTTTAAAGAAATTGATATTTTAACTTTACCAAGTCTGTATATATTTGAAAATATTATGTATGTTCGTAAAAAATTGAGTAAATTTAAATTAAACAGTGACAATCACGATTACAATACTAGGAATAAAGATAAAATAGCGGTGCCAGGTTTTAGATTAGCAAAGACAAATAAAAGGTCCTTCTTAGGTAATTGTGTGCGGTTTTATAATAAAGTTCCCAAACATATTACAACGCTCACAGAAGGGAAATTCAAGTTGCATGTGAAAAACATATTGATTAAAAAATCCTACTACACAATTTCTGATTACATAAACGACAAAAATGCCTGGACAATTCCGCCTCCGCCAAGCTATTGCCTATCACCTACATAATTTAAACAAATATTGTAATAACTCTATTATATAGTAAGTATGTAACACATTGTTAAAAGATGTTTAAAAGAATGGCCCTGAGTTTCTTGCCCGTTCTTCTTGCAGTGGCTCTATACAATTTATTTGCTGAACGTGGCAGTACAATGTAGAATATTTCAATACTAAAATTTGTAATTGACCTTCATAAGAGCGTCGTAGACGCCTAATTTGAATAAATGATTTTGACTTTTGACTTTTGACTTTGATGGTGGAACGGCTTGAGCAGAAATTTGCTCGAAACGTTTATAAACGAAACTATGGCTACTATCCATATCTGTACCGTCAGGTCCTCATTATTGTATCCGGAATGATAGGGCTAGATACATTGGAGCTTAGGCGGAAATTCCAGCTTGTAATGCACTACATTCTGATACTGCATGGTAAAGTGAATTATTCACAAATAATGGACAATATTAGTCTGTACATGCCTGATAATTGCCTGCGGTCCTGAAGTCGCCGACGGCATCAGATGTTTGCGTGTCCCGTAGCACGAACCCAGCATGCCAGTACCACGCCTACACTGCGGGCTTTGTCTTTACTAAACGACTTTACATACGAGTACCAGCATGTTGACATATTGAATGATAATATAAATACCATTCTCACTTATTTAAGAATATTTCTATGTCATTCGGTAGTTAAATAATTAATATTTAAGTTGTTTGCACTTGATTTCGACTGTTATCATTCTATTGTCTTGTAATAAATAAAATGTGCTCCTGAATTGTGTCCAGTATTGACGCGTCTCTTAGCTCTTTCCTACACCAAAAAGGAAGTACCGTCTTCGTGGAAGACTGCCCACGTGCACCCGGTGCCCAAAAAGGGCGACAGATCAGACCCGTTGAATTACAGGCCTATCGCTATCACCTCCCTTCTCTCCAAAGTCATGGAGCGTGAGATCAACACGCAGCTTTTGAGATACCTGGAGGATCACGAGTTTTTGAGCGACTGACAATATGGCTATTACGGGCCGTGCAAATATTTCTCGTCCCGAGGTGGAGGAAAGCCGCGAACGGCTGGTGTCTGAAATCGAGAGAACACTAACTTGTGTCTCCAATTGGGGTCGACTAAACCTAGTCCATTTCAACCCCACTAAGACTGGCGTTCACCGCTAAGAAAACCCCATGGTCTTGGCTCCACAATTCCAGAACACTCTCTTAGCCTTCAGTCAAAGCATCGGGATCCTTGGCGTCGACATTTCCAGCGACGTTTTGTTCCGGAGTCACTTGGAGGACAAGGTGAAGCTGGCTTCCAAAAAGCTTGGAGTGCTCAACAGATCGAGGCAGTACTTCACATCGGGGCAAAGGCTGCAACTTTATAATTGCCTCCTTATGTATGTTCTACCGTTTGTAAAACGGAGAGTGTTCTAAGGAATTGTTTGTCTTGATGCCCACGGCTACCTTCCACCATCGCAACTCTCGCCATCGATGGGGAGTCCAACCCCACACATTGAAACCAGAAGTGTTTCGTACTGTGCGGGCTCAAAGGAGCTTCCTTCCGCGGACGCTCAGATTGTGGAATGAGCTCCCCGCTGTGGTTTTCCCGATGGAGTACAGCATGGAGTTCTTCAAAAGGGGCGTGAAGAGATTTCTTCAAGGTCGGCAACGCACGAGTAATACCATGTCCCGCCTATGGTTTTTGTCGTCGCCGCACCATCAGTTCCGTGGTCACCCTCTTACTCGTGTTATACTCGTATCTCTAGGGTATTGTAAATGAGGTTGAGTTTTGCATTCAGGGTTTTATTTATGTGATTGAAACGGATCAAGCGCTAGGCCCACCTGAAGTTAAGAGGACTAATCTTCCGAGGAGCTAGATACAATATGATTTTGATACAAGCTGGAAAGGGTTGGAAATCTGTTAGCCTTTAAAATGACGTAAAAGAGCTCAAACATCAGAGTGGAAGAAAACTAAGTATAAGGCAAGAAGAACGGAAGAACTATCTTATGTCACTATAGTTTCAGACTGTAGCGATACCAGAACTTAGTAGTAGTAAGAGAGGCAGTGGCGAGATAGGAACTTGCCAATTCTATTATTTGAATGAGTTGCCCAGAAACAGTACCGAGAAAAGTATTTTTTAAACACATGCAGCGGTCAGAACTGGAACTAGCACCTATCGGCTTTGCTGCTTAGGTTGGTACAAAAAAATGAAAATTAAAAAATCATATAACAGATTTTTTTCGCGATTTTCCCACATATTTATAGAATCTATCCAATCAATTGAACATTATTCTAAATTATACATAAATGGGTACCCGGCTGGGACTCGCATTATATTTACCGGATAGATTCATTTATTTATTTATTTAACAAAAGTTCACAGCTGTAACATTGGTTTCTTATAACTATTAAAATATATTCTACACATGAGCCAAATAGAACCTTCACTTTGTAGGAATTAGCTACATATAGCCCGAAATTCCGACCAGTTTCGGGCTATATTGTAGCCCTTCGTCTGGGAGTCACGGTTGCGCGTGCACGACTGCGGGCCTCAGCAGTGAGCACGTAACTGACGTATCGATGGCGCTTTCGGTCCCGGTTCAGCTGCACTTGTCAAATTGTCCGATCTGTCACTAGCTTCACTGTCACCGTCACTTTCGCTGTTATGTGCCGTGTTGGGCTGTAGACACTCCACATTAATCGTTTCAATTTCTTTGTCCAAAAGTACCGTGTTCACGCTATTTGTGTGGCCTATCTTTAAAACTGTTTTCCACGCCGGCGGTATATTCCCCCCACAATCCCGGTTGGAAGGATTGCGGGTGGAATATACCGAATATTCTAAATTATCAATCAACAGTGTTTTAGATTGGAGAATGTGAAGATACGAGGCGAAAGAAAAACTAAACAATAAGTATTGCATTAGGCAAAGAAAGTATAAATAGACACATGAAATAAAGGAGTACAAATTTCATTACTGTATTAGCCGGATAGTTCACTGCTGAACACAGTCTCCCCCAATATGGTAGGGTTTGCCATAATCCTCACGCTTGGGCAGGCGTCTTGGGAATCGCAGTGTGAGATATCAGTTCCTCACAAAGTGCTGCTGCCCACCTTCTGGTGTTTCCCTTAGTCGCCTCTTACGGCACCCACGGGTGGAGATGCGGGGGTGACCTTCTAGCCCAGCACCCCACGGGCATTAAATTTGATTACATGTTTGGTTTTCTTTATTTAAAAACAGTAATAGGGTCTCTGGTTATCCCTGTTAACTGGTTAAATATGAAAATAATACAATAAATAGATTCAGGCGTTACTTTGCGGAAATCCATATTTAATAATAACAACAATGAAACCAATTGCGTCTGTTCATTCAACAGTGCAACGCCTGCACTATGTTTAAATATTTCTAACTGTTCCAATACACACAAACTTGCTGGCTGAGCCGCCGGCCGCTCATTCTCGATCGTGCGCTCGTAGAATCAAGACCTCCTGAGGATGCTTCGTGTAGAATCGAAACGCGTCGAAAATTCTTCCGGTTTGGCTGCGTGGCGTTTGTGACGTCACGTCGGCTTAGCGGGAAAACTAGGCGGAATCGTCACTAGATATATTTTTATATTTTTAAGTGTTTTATTAAAATATTAATTTGATGTTTTCTTAAAATATTTTAAAATATTTGTTATTATTGAAAATAATACGTTTTGTCAAATGAGAGCTGAAAATATACTTTAACTACGATATGAGCGAGACCTTTCGATATATTGACGGCTCCCTAGCTCAAAATACCCATAAAACACGAAATTAAACCAACCTGCGGTTGAAAGCCAGTGTACCCAGAAGAAATTGAGACGCTGAATTTCCAGCAGCTTCCTATCAGCATTGTAAAGAAATAGGATATAAAGATGTAACAAATATTACCGGAAGAACTTCACGGGTGGATTCGCGTGATGGAAACGGTTGAAAATTGTGAGACTAATGATTAATCCTCATACATAAGCAGTTATGAAGCAGTGATGGCTCAGTGGCATTGGCTATGGACTGCCGCACAGCAGATCCATGGTTCGAATCCCGCCCAGAGTTTGAGCTTCACCGCATGGTGGAAGGGCATTTTGCGAATGCCCGCCTGGCTAGCGACCACCCTCAAGTGGAAAATCTGTCGCCAAGCACCTAACGGTGTGTTCCGGCAGCAGTCCTTGAGAGCCAGTGAAATTACAGGCACATGAGGCTTAACAAATAAGTCTCAAGGTGACGGGCGCAGTGCAATTCGTGACTTATGAAGAAATACATCTGTTATAGGCAGAGGATACCGCTTAACATCAGGTGGGCCTCGCGCTAGTTCCTTCAAATTACAAAAAAAAAAAACGTAAGATGATGGTTTAGCTTAGATTTTAGAATGTAAGTTTTCATCTTTATAGAATCAAACATGTAAGAAACTAATATGTGTATTTTACTTTGTGTTAAAACCCAATAAGTCGGTCCACCAATTTAGTTATTTCAAATTTATGTTAAATCTGAATATAAAACAATGACAATAGCAAATGAAAAATATCTTAAATATATTATCATACGTTTTATCTACGTATCAGCAAGTAATTTCTCTATCGTGCGCTCGTAGAGTCAAGACCTCCTGAGGATGCTTCGTGTAGAAGCGGTACACGTCGAAAATTCTTCCGTTTTGGCTGCGTGGCGTTTGTGACGTCACGTCGGCTTAACAGGAAAATTAGGCGGAATTGTCACTAGATATATTTTTACATTTTTTAAGTGTTTTATTAAAATATTAATTTGATGTTTTCTTAAAATATTTTAAAAATATTTGCTATTATTAAGTATGGATTACCGCAAAGTAACGCCTGAATCTATTTATTGTATTATTTTCATATTTAACCAGTTAACAGGCATAACCAGACACCCTATTACTGTTTTTAAATAAAGAAAACCAAACATGTAATCAAATTTAATGCCCGTGGGGTGCCGGGCTAGAAGGTCACCCCCGCATCTCCACCCGTGGGTGCCGTAAGATGTGACTAAGGAAAACACCAGCATTTTCCATGGTGGAGGGCATTTTGCGAATGCCCGCCTGGCTAGCGACCACCTTCAAGTAGAAAATATGTCGCCAAGCACCTAATGGCGTGTTCCGGCAGCAGTCTTTGAGAGCCAGTGAAATTACAGGCAAAATGAGACTGAACAAGTATGTCCCAGGTGTGATGGGCGCAGTGCAGTTCGTCACTACAATGCATCTGTTATAGGCAGAGGATACCGCTTAACATCAGGTGGGCCTCGTGCTTGTTCCGTCACAATAACATTAAAAAAAACAGAAGGTGGGCAGAAGCACTTTGTGAGGAACTGATATCTCACACTGCGATTTCCAAGACGCCTGCCCAAGCGTGAGGATTATGGCAAACCCCTCCATATTGGGGGAGACTGTGTTCAGCAGTGAACTATCCGGCTAATACAGTAATGAAATTTGAACTCCTTTATTCCATGTGTCTATTTATACTTTCTTTGCCTAATGCAATACTTATTGTTTAGTTTTTCTTTCGCCTCGTATCTTCACATTCTCCAATCTAAAACACTGTTGATTGATAATTTAGAATATTAGGTATATTCCACCCGCAATCCTTTCAACCGGGATTGTGGGGGGAATATACCGCCGGCGTGGAAAACAGTTTTAAAGATAGGCCACACAAATAGCGTGAATACGGTACTTTTGGACAAAGAAATTGAAACGATTAGTGAGGTATGTCTACAGCCCAACACGGCACATAACGGCGAAAGTGACAGTGACAGTGAAGCTAGTGACAGATCGGACAATTTGACAAGTGCAGCTGAACCGGGACCGAAAGCGCCATCGATACGTCAGTTACGTGCTGACTGCTGAGGCCCGCGCTCGCCGCTTCGCGCCACCGTCACTCCCAGACGAAGGGCTACAATATAGCCCGAAACTGGTCGGAACTTCGGGCTATATGTAACTAATTCCTACAAAGTGAAGGTTCTATTTGGCTCATGTGTAGAATATATTTTAATAGTTATAAGAAACCAATGTTACAGCTGTGAACTTTTGTTAAATAAAAAAATAAATGAATCTATCCGGTAAATATAACGCGAGTCCCAGCCGGGTACCTATTTATTAATAATTTAGAATAATGTGCAATTGCTTGGATAGATTCTATAAGCATGTGGGAAAATCGCGAAAAAAATCTGTTATATGATTTTTTAATTTTCATTTTTTTCTACCAAACTAAGCAGCAAAGCGGATAGGTGCTAGTTCCAGTTCTGACCGCTGCATGTATTTAAAAAATACTTTTCTCGGTAATGTTTCAACATCGATTATCTCGCAAGTCAGTTTGAGCGACTTATTGGGTTTTAACTCTACACCAGGGGTGGGCAAACGGTCGATCACGATCGACCGGTCGATCGCAAGGGAATCTATGGTCGATCGCACGCATTCCTAAAAATGTACTGACGTGTTGGGCTAATTCCAATAACAGTGGTCTTTTCACCAGTCAAAATACCAGTATTTAAAGTGCGTTCATAAAAAACATTTTATTTTACACGCGCGTAACTTTAAGAAAATACTTGTCAACAAACAACCTTTCACTGCGAAAATGTCGATATGAAATAAGAAGGCACCAGATTTATTTGCGGCTGTACTGTGCACGTGTGCCGGTGTCGGCTCGTTGAACGGCGCGGCGGCGGCGGCGCGGCGGCGTCCTTTGACCTGTGCGGGCGGTGAATTAGCTTTATGCTTGCCGCCCGATTTACTTTGCTTTGATAATTGCCGACGGCCGGCACGTGTTCGCCAGTCTCGCACAGATTTTGGTTTCGATGAGACGTCGTGTCGTGATTCTGGATTCTGTACTTGTTTATGTTTCCCAATAACTTTCGTGATCGTGTGACTTCGTGCTGCTCATGAATATATTTTGTACTGAGTGTAACTAAAGGAGAGAGTGAAGTTGGTAACTATTATTTAAAATGAGTGCGCCAAAAAAAAGTAAAACTTATCATTTCAACGATGAATGGGAAGAAGAATTCTTATTTACCATGGTGAAAGACAAGTGTATTTGTCTTGTTTGTCGAGCTTCAGTAGTTTTGCCTAAACGCGGCAACTTAGAACGGCATCATAAATCCTCGCATAAAATTTACAAAAGTGATTTTCGTCTCAAAAGTGAAATAAGACGTCGGAAAGTTCAAGATCTGAAAGGTAGCTTGAAGGCCGAGCAAGCTATGTTTACCAGGCCAAGTAAACAATCGGAAGCTGCGACAGTTGCGTCCTTCAAAATATCTCATATATTGGCAAAACACAAAAAACCCTTTGAAGATGGCGAGGTATTGAAAGAAGCATTTCTCGAAGGCGCAAATTCGTTATTTGGCGACTTTAAAAATAAAACTGAAATCATGTCTGCCATAAAAGAGCTCCAGTTGTCTCGTCGGACTGTAACTAGACGTGTTGAGCTCATGAACAGTGATATCGAGCAAAAGCTAAAAAGTGATATTATGAGATGTTCATTCTTTTTTTTACAATTTGATGAATCCACTGATATGACTGACACTGCCCAGCTATGTGTGTTTATTCGGATGGCATTTCCAGACACTTCGTCTAAAGAAGAGTTCTTAACAATCATACCTTTGAAAGAAACCACTCGCGGTTCAGACATATACGATGTTTTTCTAAGTTTTGCGAAAAACTACGAGCTGCCTCTGTATAAACTAGTGTGCATAACAACAGATGGAGCACCATCAATGACTGGAAAGACTAATGGATTTGTGGCAATGTGCAGAGCTAATGACGACTTCCCATATTTTTTTTTTTCATCGCATCATTCATCAGCAGGTGTTGTGTTCGAAAGTACTGAACATGGCAGATGTGATGAGCATCACTATGAAGATCGTAAATTCTATACGAGCCAGAAGCTTGCAACGACGCCTCTTCAAAGTGCAATTGGAGGCCAACGAATCTGAGCACACAGATTTACTGCTCCATACAGACGTAAGGTGGCTGAGCCGGGGAAAGTTCTTAGAACGGTTTCAAGAATTACTACCTGAAATCATTTCTTTTCTGGATCAAAGGGGTGATGACACGGAGATTCTTAAAAATGAAAGTTGGCTGTGTGATTTGGCTTTCCTTAGTGATGTGACTGGTCATTTGAATTCTATAAATCTGGAGCTACAAGGGAAAGATAAAACTATTATGGACATGATTAGCACAATTAACTCATTTAAAAGTAAATTGCAGCTTCTGATCAACCAACTGAAAAAAAAGGACTTGAAAAATTTTGCGTGTTTGAAAGCAAAAGCAAGCGCCGTAATAAATTATAATAAATACGAAACAGAACTTGGAAATATTCTCAGCGAGTTTGAAAGACGTTTTTCTGATTAAACTAACTAGAAAAATTGACGAACGTTGTTACTTTCATGATTTATCCTTTTTCTTGTGTGGATGTTGAAATTACTGCTTCTGAAATATCGAATACTTATGACATGGATTTGTCTTCTCTCGAAAACGAGATGATACAGATCATTTCAGATGTAACCTAAAAGCCAAAGCAACAGATATCAGTTTTTGGTCTCTTTTGACCCAAGAAAAATACTTAAGTCTCCAACAAATTGCACAGCAATTAACTGCTTTGTTTGGGTCGACGTATTTGTGCGAATCTGCGTTTTCTGAAATGAAAATAATTAAATCCAAATACCGCAATCGACTTACCGACGAACATTTGTCTTCCTGTTTACGTTTGGCACTTAGTTAATACGTGCCTTCCTATGAGAAATTAGCAGAAAATACGCAGTGCCATGCATCGACCTCTAAGTAAATCGGTCCAGAGAGGCCCGAAAACTCATAAAAACACTCTTAGTTCATGTGATTGGCTTCATACTTATTTTTAGTAGTTATTAGTTATTAACTTGTATAATAAGAAACTGTACTTCTTTAATTGTAAATAAAAGTATGTTTAAATAGTAATATGTGCGCAATACCTACAATAAACGATTTAACATAAAAAAAAAATGTCTTATTGAAAGTCGATCGCTTGTCGGCTTATTCCACTCAACCCCAAAGCCATTGTTCTCAAAACTCTGCGGTCCATACATTCATTCCACCTTGAACCCCAAAGCTATTTTAGGTATAAAATTAATTTAACAAATATATTCATACTTCAATTCCACTTGAACCCCAAAGCAGTTTTGGTAGAGTCAACAGCAAAATTTCAGGATGTATAAATAAAATACATGAGTTTTAGAGGCTTATAAGACACATATAATCATTGGTCTATAAAAACGATTCACCATAAAAATATAATTTAAAACTATGCTATACACTAAAAATAAAATGGGTCAAAGACAAAATCACAGCTTAAGATTAGAATTTCTTAATAGTACACATTTTTTTTTTATTGCGGGTAGGTTAGCTTTTGACCACCATCTCATCTGCTGTTAAGTGATGATGTGGACGAAGATGTGGTTCAGGCTAACCTAGAAGTACTGGCTCTCAAGGACAGCTGCCGGAACACACCGTTAGGTGCTTGGCGACAGATTTTCTACTTGAGGGTGGTAGCTAGCCAGGCGGGCAATTCGCAAAATGCCCTACCACCATGCTATAACGACTGACATCCTCAGACAACAACCGGGACCGACCCTCCGAAGCACGGAAGCGCTCAGTAGTAATGTCACTAGCGGTCACCCATCCAAATCATGACCGCGGGCGACGTTGCTTAACTTTGCTGATCGGTTAAGAACAGCTAAGTACTCTTCGCTACGAGCGCTTCAAATACACACACTAATTAATAATAACAATTTTTTTCTAAATATTTTACGAAAACATCAAATTAATATTTTAATAAAACACTTAAAAAATATAAAAATATATCTAGTGACAATTCCGCCCAATTTTCCTGCTAAGCCGACGTGACGTCACAAACGCCACGCAGCCAAACCGGAAGAACCTTCGACGCGTTTCGCTTCTACACGAAGCATCCTCAGGAGGTCTTGACTCTTCGAGCGCACGATCGAGATTTTCTCTATTTTAAAATATTTGTTATTATTAAATATGGATTTCCACAAAGTAACGCCTGAATCTATTCATTAGTACACTAATTCTAAAAATATAAAATCACAGCTTCAGATAAGAATGACTTAACAGTAAACTTATTGCTAAAATATAAGAGATCACAGCTTCAGATTAGAATTTCTTAACAGTACACTAATTTTTAAAATATAAAATCACAGCTTCAGATTTTAATTTCTATGCAGTAAAATAATTTACATATATGTATATTTATAAAATTATAGCTTCAGATATTTCACTTTACAACATAGAGTTGCTTATCCAAATAAGTTACATATTTTTTCAATAGTTTCCATCAAACTTAACCTTCCTTCTCTGTAATCAGTTAAAAGTTTATATCAATGTTAATTGATCGTTTACTTCGAAGGACGGGTTTCCGATATATTTCAAGGTACTGTGCTTCTTCCTTTAATTTGTGTACGAGTTGAAGCAATCCAGGTTTCTTCTGTATTTCGTTATTCAATCTCCGGTGCCATGCTTCCACTAAATTTATAGTTCGATGCCGCTCACCAGAGCTATTCCAGATAATTGTTGGCAAGCTTTGATTATCCAACCAATTATCAACGAAATAATTATTGAAAGTAGTTACTTTCTCATCATTTGGTGCCACTTCCATTATGGCCAACCAACCATTGTCAATGTCATCATTTGGTAAGTTCGCCAATGCAGCACATCTTGCAATGTGATATTTTTCATCCTTGGATCAAATCAATTACTTACTTGAATTTTCAATTAATGAAAAATTCGTAGCCGAGCTAGGACCAGCCTCAGGTTCATCGTTCTCGGGTTCATGCATCTTCAGGGACTAAAAATTGTTCCAACCAACCACATTCTATAACAAAATAAACGGTGTCACATACACGTATTAGCGCAAGACGAGAGCAAGGTCGACTAGTTAAGTTCCAAAAGTGCACCCTAGAAGCCCCTACACAGGTAAAAAAAATTAACATAAGAAATCGTCATCTGATTGGTTGAGAGAGCGAGAGAGCACGATATGTTACTGCGTACTTGCGCGCAGCGTCGTCATCTCATCGGCGATGCTTTATTTTCTAGTTGTGCAATTGTCGCTTTCATTTACATTTTGACTTACTGACGCTACCTCTAATTCTTGGGGTTGGAGTGGAACAAAATACAGAATATTTAATCATACCTACAAATCGTCTTGGGGTTGAAGTGGAACGATTTTTGGGGTTTAGTGGAATAAGCCCGCTTGTCGTCTCAATTTATTGATATAGATCGCCATTAGTGAAAGTCTGCCCACCCCTGCTCTACACCCTCGATATATACGTATATATTTGAGACATACAATATTATGTCTCGTGTGTCTGTAATTTGGATTAATTACAGACACACGAGTGTCTGTAATTAATCCAAGTGAATTATATATATATATATATATATATATATATATATATATATATATATATAATATATCTATTTTTAATATTATTGTGACGGAACAAGCCCGAGGCCCACCTGATGTTAAGCGGACTAACCTATGCCTATAACAGATGGATTTCGTCACAAGTACGAATTGCACTGCGTCCGTCACCTTGAGACATAGTTGTTAAGTCTCATGTGCCTGTAATTTCCCTGGTTCTCAAGGACTGCTACCGGAACACACTGTTATGTGCTTAGATACAGATTTTGTACCTGAGGGTGGTAGCTAGCCAGCCGAGCATTCGCAAAATGCCCTTCCACCATGCTGTGAAGCTCAAGCCAGTGGTGGGGATCGAACCAAGGACCTGCGGCACGGCAGTCCATAGCTTTTACCGTTCGGCTAACACTGCTTATTATTAGCTTGAGTCAATGCTGTTTACATAAAACTGTGATGATTTTTTAAATAATGTTTAAGTTGTTTAGTATATTTCAGGATTTTTTATAATTATTTTGAAAGGCTTACAAATTATTAGTTACAGTCCTACCAACTTATCTGTTCAGGCGGCAGAAAAAAGAACTACAACATTCCTTCAAATTGTGACAGTTTGTAGTTGATTTTCTTGACCAGCAGTGCCCTCGCGAACTTTATCCGTAGGCCGTATCTCCCTAGAAGGTTTACAAGTGTTTTTCTAAAATATGATGTTTTCACTACAGAGTTTGAAGCAGTGATGGCTTAGTGGCATTGGCTATGGACTGCCGCGCAGCAGGTCCATGGTTCGAATCCCGTCGCGGGCTTGAGCTTCACCGCATGGTGGAAGGGCATTTTGCGAATGCCCACCTGGCTAGCGACCACCCTCAAGTAGAAAATCTGTCACCAAGCACCTAACGGTGTGTTCCGGTAGCAATCCTTGAGAGCCAAAGAAATTACAGGCACATGAGAGACTTAATAACTATGTCTCAAGGTGACGGGCGCAGTGCAATTCGTGACTTGTGCCGAAATGTATCTGGTTTAGGCAGAGGTTCGTCCGCTTAACATCAGGTGGCCCTCGAGCTTGTTCCGTCACAATAACAAAAAAAGAGCACTCAAACCACCCCTGACTGGAATGTTTTGGTCTGCCACGTACATGAAAATTATTATAGTTTTATAGTTATTTTTGTGCTATGACTTTATTAACACAATACTACGAACTATATACAACACTACAGTTACTACAAAGAAAGCATATAGACAACTACTCGTATAAGCCATTTCATATCTGTCCAATATTGTTTTATTTGCATACCTTGATTTTTAGAGTAGTTAGGATAAATAGTGAATTGATTCAAGTACATAATATGCTATCTGTTATATCTGAATGGTTCTCCGCTTAGGCTAAATTTGAAAAGAACTACATGTTTAATGTTTTTTTTTACCCAATATTGAACTAGATCAAGTGAAACTACAGTATTCTTGGGAATTTAAATGGAATCAAATCTACAGTGAGGTCCTCATGTAAATGATTCCTTCGGGAAACTTAGTTCTAATGCATATGCTGTTCATACGATAAGACAGTTGATGGATGTAGCATAACATCATATGGTGTATTGTTGTGGTGAACAGCAGCTGATATAGAAACCACTTTTATGTTGCAAAAGCTAGCTATTTGTGCTATATATATGGCATAGATTCCAGCATATCACTGAGAGTTTTTTAAGGAAATCAACATATTAACATTACCAAGTCTTTGTTTTCTTAAAAATATATTGTATGCTTGAAAAATCTTAGGTGATTTTAAACTACATGGCTAGCACAATATTTACAACACTATAAACAAAAACAAACTAGCAGTGCCAGGTTTTAGATTAGCAATGACAAATAAAAAGTCTTTCTTAGGTAATTGGGTGCCATTTTATGTTAAAATCCCTTATTACAAATTACATGTAAAAAATGCATATAAATAAATATAATTTAAAAGGCGTATGCAATTGATGATTATTTTGAAGACAAAAATGCTTGGGATATTCCACATCTGCCAAACCGCTGCCAGTAATCTATGTAATAAATAATTTAATAATTTTATAAGTGACTTACGAATTGTAAGAGTAAAAGCATAAGATGTGATACAGAAATGGGCCCAGGATGCTTCCCTGAGGCACTCCCAGTACCACTTTTTGCATATCAGATTGAATGTTTTCAATTTGGAGAAAAATCAAATTTAACCTAGTCAGTCACTTGTGTCCTGTCTCTAAAATATGATACCTATAGTATACTTTAAATTTATATATTAACATAATTTTTTTTGGTGTAAGTAAATCCCCCCGTGGGGTGTCGGGTTAGAATTGCACCTCCCCATATCATCCCGTAGGTGTCGTAAGAGGCGACTGAGGGAAAAATACTGGAAGGTGGGCAGCAGCACCTTCTAAAGAACTGCCATCTTACACTGCGATCCCCAAGCCGCCTTACGTGGGGATTATGGCAAATACCCCCTTAATAGAGGAGGCTGTGTTCAGCAGTGGATGAGTTGGCTGTTACAGTACAGTAAGTAATTATATCTGGGTATAACCTGAAAAAAAAACTGTAATTTATTATCAAGGTATTTATAAGTAAGGGCCTGTGATTTATTTTATGGTGTTTTAGCAACCTTCTCCATGGAAAATGGAAATTCTTAAGAGAGAAGTGCATCTTACTCTATTGGGAATAAAAAACCCACCTATCCACAAAAAAAAGAAGTGTCTAACCTGTTTTGTAAATAGAAAAAAAACTTAGTAAAAAAAGAAATTGAAATAATCAATAACCCATGTTGATGGTTGCAGCTGCTCACTGCTTTTGGGATGAGGTAGAAAAACAATTACCGGCTGAACGATATGCAGCAGCCGTCGGAAAACTTTACCGGACATGGGAGACTAATATAACCAAAGAAGAGGATCAAAAGTCAGATGTAAGTTATTCTTATTATTATTCTTTTGGGAAAATTGTACGGAGCGTGAAAATCTTTTCAAGGGACAAAAGAAATGTTTAAGATCTGTGTGTCATCTGAAGTCAACAGATACTTGTAAGCCACATTTCTTAAAATTTAAAATGCTGATATTTCCATTCCTGTATATTTTTGAGATGTTATTACATATGCTACAGTTATTTGAGTTCAGTAAGAGAGAGATAGACACAAAAATAAAATAAAAATACCCCCACATAGAACCGCAGGTTTTAAAAAAGGTGTATGTGGTATGACTCCCAAAATATAATTAATCATTTGCCAAGGATAATACTGGAATCGGAAAGTGTAATTATATTTAAGAGTAAATTGTTAAATTTTCTTATATTAAGGAGTTACTATACAGTAAATGAATATTTGAATGATTAAATTGCAAACTGTAACTGATGCTATGTTGTATGTAAATTGACATAATTTTTTTTAATTCTATTTTTTTTTATGTTTGATAGGTTATCCTTTGACCACTATCTCACCTGATGGTAAGTGATGATTTGGTCGAAGATGTTGTTCAGACTAACCTGGAAGTACTGGCTCTCAAGGACAGCTGCCGGAACACACCGTTAGGTGCTTGGCGACAGATTTTCTACTTGAGGGTGGTAGCTAGCCTGGCGGGCATTCGCAAAATGCCCTACCACCATGCAAATATAATATTATATACATTAAAAATATAATATTCCTTATGTAAACTTGACATCGTACACTTAACAATAATCTATTATTTAACATTGATGACATGTAGGAGGGTGCAACGGAGTGCTGTCGCAGCCTGACTCCGAAGAAGCTAGAAAGCTTTATGACCTGTACCAGCTAGTCTTAAAGACACCTAGTACTGGGCAAGAGTAGGCTTAAATTAATAATAGATATAAGTTTCCTGTTTAGTAATAAGGGTGGCATATTCTTTAAGAAAAAACCCGGTATATAAAATTAAGGACAAAAAAAAAATAACATTAATGACATTAATTTAGAATACAATAATTAATAATAACAAATACTTTTAAATATTTTAAGAAAACATCAAATTAATATTTTAATAAAACACTTAAAAAATATAAAAATTTATCTAGTGACAATTCCGCTTAATTTTCCTGCTAAGCCGACGTGACGTCACAAACGCCACGCAGCCAAACCGGAAGAATTTTCGACGCGTTTCGCTTCTACACGAAGCATCCTCAGGAGATCTTGACTCTTCGAGCGCACGATCGAGAAAGATTCATTCGGAATTGTCACTAGATATATTTTTATATTTTTTAAGTGTTTTATTAAAATATTAATTTGATGTTTTCTTAAAATATTTAAAAGTATTTGTTATTATTAAAAATGGATTTCCGCAAAGTAACGCCTGAATCTATTCATTAATACAATAATTGTAATATTAATTTTGTGTTACACAATTATTGTGATTTACTATTTGCTTAACATAATGTACTTTGGCTATGAACAAAGCTGTTGAGACTATTAATCATAACTTAAGAACATAATGTAACAGTTTGACAATAAATGAATCTGAATCTGAAGTGGTACCAATTAATAGCTGTGTGGTATTGAGAACTGGCTGCTAGTCAAACGGTTATTGGTTCCAACCATAAAACTTTAGAGCATTTGAGCATTAGATCAATTTTCTCGCCAAGTACCTAACAGTGTGTTGCAGCGTGTTTTGAAGCGCTCGTAGCGAAGTTTACTTAGCTGTTCTCAACCGATCAGCAAAGTTAAGCAACGTCGCGCGCGGTCAGGAGTTGGATGTGTGACCGCTAGTGACAATACTACTGAGCGCTTCCGTGCTTCGGAGGACACGTTAAGCCGTCGGTCCCGGTTGTTGTCTTAGGATGGCAGTCGTTATAGCATGGTGGTAGGGCATTTTGCGAATGCCCGCCTGGCTAGCTACCACCCTCAAGTATAAAATCTGTCGCCAAGCACCTAACGGTGTTTTCCGGCAGCTGTCCTTGAGAGCCAGTACTTCTAGGTTAGCCTGAACAACATCTTCGACCACATCATCACTTACCATCAGGTGAGATAGTGGTCAAAGACTAACTTATCAGGCAAAAAAAAAAAAAAAAAAAGCGTCTTGCCTTGTCTGCTAGATTCCTTTATAGATCTACTTGCCACCATTCACCTTAACTTGAGTGGGGTATTGCTGCACAATGGGTGCACAACAAAGTTCCTCCAATTTTAATGTCCTGATACTACGAATAAAGAATCCTTAAGGATAGTTTGCATCAGGTGGGAGGATTGGTCATGAAAATGAAACGAAAAATTATCAATATAATAATTAAACAACTTTAAACGGTTTAAATCGCGTATATTTATCATTACATCACCCCCTGAGTCACCCCGTGACCACGATCACTGCAAAGTGTTTGAAACGTCGGGACAAAAATAATGATAAATATACGCGATTTAAACCGTTTAAAGTTGTTTAATTACTATGTGTAATAATCGCGAAAACCTAAGACAACATTATCAATATAAGTTATGTGTTAAATCTTTTTTTATTTATGAGTATAACTAAATTTGTAGAACTGTTATTTGAAAGAAATTGTACTTCATAATTTAGTTTTCAATAGTTTAAATTGTATAAAAGAATTAAGAGTAAATAATTATATAAACTTACAATATACTATAGCCAACCAGGTTAAAAATTCCATAGTCAAATTAAAAATATAATTCCTAAAACTAACTAAATAGTTTTCAATTTTACTGGCGGTCTGCCTTTATTAAACAAATACTACAAACTAAATTTGATAACTAATTTTTTTTTTTTTGTATAATTTTTTTTTTCTTAATTTTTTTTTTTTTTTTTGCAATTCAACGGGGCAATGCTGCCAGCATGCTGGGCACGCTGCCAACTGATAGTGGGCTAGAGCAATTGGACTCCCTATGAGTCCAAATGCTTTTACTGTAGTAGCTGTAGTATTATAGTAGCTGTCGTGTTGTTTTCAATTGAAATAAATAGTTTGATATATTTTACGTATGTTAGGAATATACTCGGATATATTACTAGTGGCTCTCCGATCACCTCGCGAGACTGCTCTTGCATAGCTTACGATTGAATAAAGTTCACTGCGCATACTAATGGGAGAATAGGTCAAGAAATCCAAAAATCTAGATATGTAATGTAAATATTAAATGATTTTCTTGGATGTCCAAGAAAGTCGCGGGCCGCAGCGAAGGCTAGTTGTATAAGAAATATGGATCTAAGTAGTAAATATAAAATAATTTTTCATACTTGGCAATGTATTTATATCGTATTAATATACAGGCTACAAAAACATGGAAAATAAATAATTGATTATACGAGAGAGAGAGAGAACGAGAGACTATCACTTTTAGGCAACGGACGTGCGCATCAGGACATTGCCATTAAATTAAGCGCAGGCGTCCATACTTTCAACATCTTATCATGTATATCTCCGTCATTTTGAAAAATTTCCAAAATCTGAATCGACAAACATTTTTATGGACTTATGAAACCTGCTCACAAAATTTCGTGAGAATCGGTTGAGAAATGCGACCTGTAGAGGAGAACAACCGAACATACGAAAGCATTTTTGTCTAAGTTGAAGCAGAGACGCTTCGCTCGAACTAAGTTCTCGCTCGGTCAATAATTATTTGCCCAGCCTATTGTGTGTCCTAAAATAGTTCCTAACGATATGATGATGATGGATTATTATTGCAGGTGAAAGAAATATATCTGCCTATTCGTTACCAAGGCAGTGAGGCTAACAACCAAGAAGACATAGCTATAGTCATAGTCACATCGCCATTTCAGTACTCTAGATATATTAGGCCCGTCTGCATTGACTTCGACATAGCGTTGGAGAGGAACCAGTTGCAGCTTGGGAACTACGGAAAGGTATACACATAAAATCTTTATTTTATAACAATCCTTGCAGCTACATATTTATTCTTCTCCATACCCATATTCCATGCTAGGAAAGTTCAGCACAACATGAAGAAAGTACTTTACAAAATTACAAATATACGAGAAGACCCGCGTCCATCCACCCCTTATGCCGGGGTATGCTCTAACCCATTGAGCTAACATGACAATGACGTCATAACTCATATTTTTCCTATCGTTCTTTAACCATCGTATTGGGATGGAGCAAGTACTATTTCACTCCGCTTTATCGGGTATCACATCACTTCAGTGCCACTTGTATGTATTTACTTACTTTTGTTTTGTTATGCATATACATATTTTTGTATAATTAATCATGCATTTATTCTCTGTCAACCTTATCGTACCCTTTATATATATACTCTTCATATTACAATATACCTATTTTATACCTCACAAATATAAAAAGGCGATGTTTATTATTCAAAATCTGCCTTTACGCCATTAACTTTCAAACAGTGAACCAAATACCTAACGGTGTGTTCCGGCAGCAGTCCTTGAGAGCCAGTAAAATTACAAGCACATGAGACTTAACAACTATGTCTCAAGGTGACGGGCGCAGTGCAATTTGTGACTTGTGATGAAATGCATCTGTTATAGGCAGAGGTTAGTCCGCTTAACATCAGGTGGGCCTCGAGCTTGTCACGCCACAATAAAAGTGAGACTACCCTACATTTTATAAAAATATAACAAAATCTTAAAGTCCTATGATTTGGTTCACAGGTAGCAGGGTGGGGCCTCGTAGCTGAGGACGGAGGAACATCTCAAATTCTAAAAATAATAGAGCTCCCTTACGTTGATATAAAAACATGTATCCTAGAGTCTCCGTTTACTTACCGTCCCCATATCACTAGTGACAAGTTTTGCGCAGGATATAAAGACTGTAAGTATAGTTTAGTAAGTATAGCTTTGAAGCAATGATGGCTCAGTGGCATTGACTATGGATGCCGCGCAGCAGGTTCATGGTTCTCATCCCGCCACGGGCTTGAGCTTCACCTCATGGGCATTTTGCGATTGCCCGCCTGGCTAGCTACCACCCTCAAGTAGAAAATCTGTCGCCAAGCATCTAATGGTGTGTTCCGGCAGCAGTCTTTTTTTTATGCCTGATAGGTTAGCCTTTGACCACTATCTCACCTGATGGTAAGTGATGATGTGGTCGAAGATGTTGTTCAGGCTAACCTAGAAGTTCTTGAGAGCCAGTGAAATTACAGGCACATGAGACTTAATAACTATGTCTCAAGGTGACGGGTGCAGTGCAATTCGTGACTTGTGACGAAAATGTATCGGTTATAGGCAGAGGTTAGTCCGCTCAACACCAGGTGGGCCTCGAGCTTGTGCCGTCACAATAACATAAAAAAAAACTTAAGCAAAAAATTCAAATTATTACTTACCAAGAGGTTAGCAAGTGGTGCGGGTTTTCTCTCTCTTCAGCCCTCCGCAATTTTGTACATTAAGGTAGGCGGAATTGCTACTAAACTGCACAGAAGGATGTGGGAACATGGAGCCTAGAGTGAAGAGTGAACGTTCTGTTTTCTATTTAATGTCTGTTAAGCTAAACTTTGCCATGGTAAGCGACGAGGAGGTAAAATGGTTGTTCAGGCCAATCTAGGATTACTGGCTCAAAAACACAGCTGCTGGAACACACCGTTAGGTGGTTGGTGATAGCCAGGATGACATTCCCAATATCTTGTCCTACCACTTATGCCTTAAAAGCAAAGTATAAACTTTAAACGAAATATTCCAATTCCGTGTTGGAGAAAACATATTGTACCAACATCGCATAGAGTGGAAATTTAGAAGTATGGTTCAAACCGAATCATACAGGGTTATTGGTAAAATGTTAACAACCTCTTAGGGTTGACTTCTGCTAGTCCTATGAAACATTTAGAGGTTTTTTTTTTATATAATTTGTTTTTTTTAGTTTTGGGTTTTAATGCCTACTCCGAGCCTAGAGCTTCCGCCACGGCAACACCGGACCGCGCCGTGGTCCCTTTGAATAGAGTTTTGAATATTTACCTACATCGAGCAAAGTAATAAAAATATGAAATAATACATTACAGGCACAAGAGACTTTTGACATCAGGTGGTCCTCGTGCTTATTCAGCAAAAAACAGTAAAAAAATATATAAAAATAGATTCAGGCGTTACTTTGCGGAAATCCATATTTAATAATAACAAATATCTTTAAAATATTTTATGAAAACATCAAATTAATATTTTAATAAAACTTAAAAAATACAACAAAAAATATATCTAGTGACAATTCCGCCTAATTTTCCTGTTAAGCCGACGTGACGTCACAAACGCCACGCAGCCAAACCGGAAGAATTTTCGACGCGTTTCGCTTCTACACGAAGCACCCTCAGGAGGTCTTGACTCTACGAGCGCACGATCGAAAAATATTAATTTGATGTTTTCATAAAATATTTTAAAGATATTTGTTATTATTAAAAAAAAAAAATCTCGAAATGTTTGTTAGGACTAGCAGAAGTCAACCCTAAGAGGTTGTTAGCATTTTACCAATAACCCTGTATATCATGACACGGCAAATTAATTTCCGTTTTGTTTCAGCAAATCTAGCTGTATGCAGAGGTGACAGTGGCGGAGGCTTAGCGTTTCCGTATCTTGATAAAGGAAAAACCCGGTACTATCTGCGAGGAGTCGTTTCCTCAGCGCCTGTATCTGACCACCAATGCAATGCTAACGCTTTTACGAGCTTTACGCAGGTGCTGAAGCACGAACATTTTATCAAGCAATTTTTGAGGTTTTTGTTTAATTATTACCTATTCAATTTTATTGTAGTAACTGTATGGACAGGGGCCCTTCTTAATCCCCGTAGTCCCACACTTTACCACTGTGTCGTGGCGTATTTGACTGGGCTCCTGGAATGTCACAGGAAGACACCAGCCGATATATGTGCTACTAGGCACGTGTGTATAAAACGGTGGGAACGACCTACCTTCGGACGACGTGCTAGTCGCTCCGTTGAAAGGGGATTATCGCTAAACACCCTAAAGCTAGATAATTGATCAATCAGCTAACAATACGGATTTATCTTAGGATACTTCCCCTATTCTCGTGCTCCCGCCGAACAGCAATCCTTGCTGACACTGAACGCCTGGCGTCACAAATAACAATCCCTCACTCACAAACACCAATGTTTATCGTCACTAAAATATAACAGATCACTGCTATAATCCACCAGGTCGCCGCGACCTCAGTTTTACACCCCCGCGTGATTCGACTCCAACACACGTCCAAACGAGAGTAGGCGGCCGCCTCTGCCAATTTCTAATAACGGAATGCGGCGACGCCGGCGCCCCTGCTCGGCCGCTACACGCACACATTTACAAATCCATCGCATATAACACAAGCAATGCGCGTCCGCGCGCACTCAGAAACAGAATGCATTGTTCACCTTTATTTACCGAGCAGTAACTTTCCGATTTTTTTATAAAATTGTGCTAGATGCTTTTTTTGACAAATGACAAACGAAGCAGATATTAGTGTGTTTCTTTGAAGTTTTTTTCTTCATGTTATTGTAACGGAGTAAGCTCGAGGCACACCTGATGTTAAGCGGACTAACCTCTGCCTATAACAACATTCCGTCACATGTTACGAATTGCACTGTGCCCGTCACCTTGAGACAAAGTTATTAAGTCTCATGTGTCTGTAATTTCACTGGCTCTTAATGACTGCTGCCGGAACACACCGTTAGATGCTTGGCGATAGATTTTCAACTTGATGGCGGTCGCTAGCCAGGCGGGCATTCGTAAAATGCCCTAACACCATGCTATAACGACTGCCATCTTTTTTGAAGCGCTCGTAGCGAAGTTTTTGTAGTCAGTAGTAATGTCACTAGTGGTAACCCATCCAACTCATGACCGCAGGCGACGTTGCTTAACTTTGCTGATCGGTTAAGAACAGCTGAGTAAACTTCGCTACAAGCGGTATTATTGTTTATCATGGCTTTCCGCTAAATAATACCTGGTTTTAGTAATGCTCAACTTAATACTATCACACACTTGATAATATTTATTTAATAATAACAAATATTTTTTAAATATTTTATGAAAACATCAAATTAATATTTTAATAACACACTTAAAAAATACAAAAATGTATTGACAATTCCGCCTAATTTTGCCAAACCGGCAGAATTTTCCACGCGTTTCGTTTCTACACTAAGCATCCTCAGGAGGTCTTGACTGTACGAGCACAAAATCGAGAAAAAAAAAATCTTCCGGTTTGGCTGCGTGGCGTTTGTGACGTCACGTCGGCTTAAAGGAAAATTAGGCGGAATTGTCAATAGATATATTTTTGTATTTTTTAAGTGTTTTATTAAAATATTAATATGATGTTTTCATAAAATATTTTAAAAATATTTGTTATTATTAAATATGGATTTCCGCAAAGTAACGCCTGAATCTATTTGATAACTTTTATCTTTGTACACATTTCAGAATAACTTCTACCGATGAGAGCGTAAACAGTTGTCAACCTATACCACCCTTGCTGACTCAGCCAAAAATAGGACAAAAGGCGTGGGATAGTGAGTATACATAATACTATGCAAGTTGGCTCCTAAATATTTTTTTTATGTCATTGTGGAGGAACAATCTTGAGGCCCACCTGGTGTGAAGCGGATGAACCTCTGCGTATAACAGATGCATTTCATCACAAGTCACGAATTACACTGCGACCGTCCCCTTGAGACATAGTTGTTAAGTCTCATGTGCCTGTAATTTCACTGGCTCTCAAGGACTGCTGCTGGAACAGATCGTAAGGTGCTTGGCGACAGATTTTCTACTTGAGGGTGGTCGCTAGCCAGGCGGGCATTCGCAAAATGCCCTTCCACCATGCGGGGGAGCTCAAGCCCGGGGCGGGATTCGAACCATGGACCTGCTGCACGGCAGTCCATAGGCAATGCCACTGAGCCATCACTGCTTCATATACTATAGTTATAAACCGGTTTCCGTAAGATGATATAGATTCCATAGAAGATTGGAGAGAACTTGCAGTCAATACGTTCTACGTTCCATAATCATGGACTAATTTGGTTTTAATTGTTCAGGGTCTGGAGAAAATAAACATGAGCATTATTCTTTTAGACGAATGAATTTATTCTCAAACAGTGTTGTTAAAAGGTATCACATCATCAACAACAGTTGAACAAACTCTGTTCAAAATCGTAAGGCTTACGTGCGAGATGTATAGATTAATAATAATAATACGATCGTGCAAGAAGCCAATTAACTTAACAGGAAAATTAGGCGGAATTGTCAATAGATATATTTTTGTATTTTTTAAGTGTTTTATTAAAATATTAATATGATGTTTTCATAAAATATTTTAAAAATATTTGTTATTATTAAATATGGATTTCCGCAAAGTAACGCCTGAATCTATTTGATAACTTTTATCTTTGTACACATTTCAGAATAACTTCTACCGATGAGAGCGTAAACAGTTGTCAACCTATACCACCCTTGCTGACTCAGCCAAAAATAGGACAAAAGGCGTGGGATAGTGAGTATACATAATACTATGCAAGTTGGCTCCTAAATATTTTTTTTATGTCATTGTGGAGGAACAATCTTGAGGCCCACCTGGTGTGAAGCGGATGAACCTCTGCGTATAACAGATGCATTTCATCACAAGTCACGAATTACACTGCGACCGTCCCCTTGAGACATAGTTGTTAAGTCTCATGTGCCTGTAATTTCACTGGCTCTCAAGGACTGCTGCTGGAACAGATCGTAAGGTGCTTGGCGACAGATTTTCTACTTGAGGGTGGTCGCTAGCCAGGCGGGCATTCGCAAAATGCCCTTCCACCATGCGGGGGAGCTCAAGCCCGGGGCGGGATTCGAACCATGGACCTGCTGCACGGCAGTCCATAGGCAATGCCACTGAGCCATCACTGCTTCATATACTATAGTTATAAACCGGTTTCCGTAAGATGATATAGATTCCATAGAAGATTGGAGAGAACTTGCAGTCAATACGTTCTACGTTCCATAATCATGGACTAATTTGGTTTTTAATTGTTCAGGGTCTGGAGAAAATAAACATGAGCATTATTCTTTTAGACGAATGAATTTATTCTCAAACAGTGTTGTTAAAAGGTATCACATCATCAACAACAGTTGAACAAACTCTGTTCAAAATCGTAAGGCTTACGTGCGAGATGTATAGATTAATAATAATAATACGATCGTGCAAGAAGCCAACGATGTAATTGTCCCCAATTATGCAAAAAATATTCAATGTTTATAAATGTAGGCGGAGAATCTCGTCAGCGCGATCTAGGATTTGTAACATTTTACTAACGCCATCTAGCGTGTACAGGTTACACTTTGCTGTGATTTGACAAGTTAAGCAAATCCTATATAATATTAATGTCTGTCATTCTGGATAGGGTTGGGTTATAGAGGGCCTCCCCTCGCCCAAAACCCGGTGGAGCTGAACGTCCATATAGCGGTAGTCAGCATTTATATCCTCCCTAAAAAAAAAAAAAAAAAAACTGGATAGATACTATACCATAAACAAATATAAAAAGAGACAATTGTATATGATTGCGTACGATGCAATTATGACGATTTATATTTTTATAATGTGCATTAACAACAGTCGTTATACCTCCACCATTGACAAAATGCCTTCCCCAATTAGAGGGGTGTCTACCATAATCTCCATGATCGCAATTGTTAAGAAGGCGCTGCTGCCCAACGTCTGGTATTTTTTTATTTCGTGAGCTTTTATGACTTCTACAAGAGATATCTAGAATGTTTATTTCTATTTTATTGTAAAAAGGATAATAACATAACTGCCCTATAACGCTATTGACAATAATAGCTCCACCGGATGATGAAAGATATATCAATAGCTTAAAAGTGATACTTCGGAGGCAGCTATTTCGGTATGAATTGAGTAATATGAACATGGGAAACAAACATACCTAAAAACCACACAATAAAAACAAACAAATATGACCGTGTGTCTAAGGGGGCATTAGTAGGATCTTACCAAATTTGGTAAGGTAGGGGAGGAGGCTCGAGCGGTGAAAGGGGAATTGATATATCATAAAGGGGCCCCTTAACCTTACTCCCGGGTTGCAAGTCCCAGGCCCCTCTAGCCTCTTCCTCTGCAACGCTATGGACCCGGCACCCGCACGGTGAATCCATGGAATGCTAAGTAATTCGTCTCCCAGGATGAGTATGTAGGCGATATTATTTCATTTGAATTTATGAATTCCAGAATGTATTGAATACCAGGAGGAGCTGGTGTTTCCGTGCAGCGGAACTGCTACTGGAAGTATTAACAGGGCAAACAGATGTTATCACAATGCAGGTGAAATCTTTACTGCTGGCAATGAGGCACAGCTGAATGAATTCCCACACATGGTTGGCTAAGTTTTATTTCACTATCTAATAAATGTACAATAGTTTTTAATATTACTCGTATGTACTTTTGTTAAATTTCTACTAGTGATTTCATAATCTGATCTACTGAGACCTACATATGAAACTAAGGGCCTGTTTCAGAATATTCGAGTAAGTTCCGGTTATACTGGCCAGACATAAAATAACAAAATGATAAAAATGACAGTCAAAATTCAATGCGTTTCAAGCTTTAACCTATGGATAGGCTAAATCAATGACTGTGAAACGCAAATATAGTGTTTTATTTATTAAACATGTTCTGGGTAGTATAACCGGAACTTACTCCAACATTCTGAAACAGGCCCTAAATATATTTTATTATTATTTCCACCATATACGCATGCTACAACTTATAGAGTCCAATGCTTTGAAGAGACTGTCCTCTTTTGAGATGGCTGATATCTTGTGGAACAGTTATCCAGTTAAAATGTTATGTAATTGAATTTGTTTCAAAGTCCTCTCATCCTTTTTTTTTCTCTCTTGGATGACACACTACTCATGTTCGTAGGAGCATATGTATATCCCCACAAAAAGGTTAACCTACGATCTCGCATTCACACATGCAAACAAGTAAATGCACTCATTCATTCGCTTGAAAAATGTAATACCAATTCCCTAGCAAGCTTACCTGTAGCAGTGATGGCCCAGTAGCATTGGCTATGGACTGCCGTGCCGCAGGTCCATGGAATTCGAATCCCGCCGCGGGCTTGAGCTTTAAAGCATGGTGCAAGGGCATTTTGCGAATGCCCGCCTGGCTAGCGACCCTCAAGTAGAAAATCTGTCGCCAGGCACCTAACGGTGTGTTCCAGCAGCAGTCCTAGAGAGCCAGTGAAATTACAGACACATGAGACTTAACAACTATGTCTCAAGGTGACGGGTGCAGTGCAATTCGTGACTTGTGACGAAATGCATCTGTTATAGGCAGAGGTTAGTCCGCTTAACATCAGGTGGGCCTCGTGCTTGATCCGTCATAATTACATAAAAAAAGCTTTATCCACAAGTTTTGATACACCAGACCAGTATGCTGAATTATGCTGCATGGTGGAATAACAGTCTTTCTCTTTTGTCCCACTCACACAAAGAACATTAATCAGTATATCATAATATGTCTGTCTCATTTCACTTATCTTTACTTCTTTCTCTTACATACAATGTACAGACCCACCAACTTAACTGTTCAGGCGGCAGGAAAAAAGAACTACAGCATACCTTCAAATTTTGACAGTTTGTAGTTGATTTCCATGACTAGTAGCGCCTTCGAAAACTGCACAGTTAAGTTGGTGGTACTATAGTGAAGCGTCTCTCCGTGGGTAGTTGTTTCTCTTCGCGAGAAACGAGACTTGAGAGTTGGTAGATCTCGTCACTGGAAGTTTAAATATATTGTGTGATTCCATAATGTTATAGCGTTCCCACGAGTAGTAGGGTCTGACGTTCTATCCACTTCATCCATCCTTGCATGTTCTGGGTCAGAAGAACGGCCAAAATGCCAACTCCAGCCTGCAGTATAAAGTATTTAAGGTTGAACTGGCCGGTCGCTTCTCCATACAAACGCCGTAGGGTGATCACTCCCTTATTTGAGATTTTAGGTCCAGTATTAAGCATAATACCGATCGATCTCGTCATTATCTAGGCTTGTATGATGCCGAAATTATAAAAAGATAATTAAGTTGAAAGTTATGAGCCTCGAAAATGTTATATGAAAATGTTTCGAAGCTCATAAATCTCAAGTTAATTATGTTATTAAAATTTCGGCATCATACAAGCCCAGATAATGACGAGATCAATCGGTATTATGCTTTGTTTTGGACCTAAATCCTCAAATAAGGGAGTGATACCACGTTTGTATGGAGAACGGGCCGGCCAGTTCAACCGATGAAATATGCTCCAAATTTGACGATTCGTCCTCACGAATATTTAAAACTAGACCAGTGAAAACGGTTACTTAATTATTTATTTTTCTGTATAATAACAGTTCATAGAGTACTTTATCAAACTGTGGGCCCCAAAACACGATTAAGTAAATTTGGCTTGATAGAAAAAAATCGTAAACTACCCTAAAAAAACACCCATTTTGACGTTCCTGACTATGAAATGAATCAACTTCATTCAGTTTCTATCGAACATATATTTACCAAAAAAAAATTTGTGTAATCCTAACAAACACTCACATACTTCTGTGGAATTAGTTTTTTGAAAAAGCGTAAGATTATTTAAAGAAAATAAGGTGACATAAATATTTTAAAATCCAATAATAACAAATATTTTTAAAGTATTTTAAGAAAACATCAAATTAATTATTAAATAAAATATTTATAAAAATCTTAATAAAAATTATATATATCTAGCTCAGAGAAATGAATTTTTTGTCAGAGATATCTAGTGACAATTCCGCCTAATTTCCTGTTACGCCGACGTGACGTCACAAACGCCACGCAGCCAAACCGGAATAGCAAAGTAAAAATAATATTATTAGTAGTAATAATAATATTAGTATTCGAGCTAAGTAGCTCGATCGTGCGCTCGTAGAGTCAAGACCTCCTGAGGATGCTTCGTTTAGAAGCGAAAGCGTCGAATACTCTTCCGGTTTGGCTGCGTGGCGTTTGTGACGTCACGTTGGCTTAACAGGAAATTAGGCGGAATTGTCACTAGATATATATAACTTTTATAAAGATTTTTTGAAATTGTTTTATTAAATAATTAATTTGATGTTTTCTTAAAATACTTTTATAATATTTGTTAATCTGCAAAGTAACGCCTGAATCTATTAATTATTTTATAATCCTATCCGTATCTTTTTCTATGCAGTTTGTACCTATATATTATTATTACTAAGGTTTTGTTAAGGTCTAAAGGAAAAGCTAGGTTCCTTGATCCATACAATAACAAACATATTTTCATTTTCAGGCTCTCCTGGGATATGATAATGATGTTTGGCTCTGCGGTGGGTCTCTGATAAGTGAACAATTCGTTCTAACGGCAGCACATTGCACCTCAGCTGCGAAGTTGTAAGTTTTTTCACTTAACGAAATGATATTTATTTGCCAGAAACACGGTTACATAATAAAGATCTTAAAAAGTTAAGCAGCTTAGCGTGCTTCGTCACAATACGACATACAAATATTATGTTGAACATAAAAAATATACACTATTAAATTAATGTCGAATTAGTTTTTTTTTATAATTATAAATCATAATGCCCAAGTCCACACACAATATTACAATACAAAACAACGGAAAATAATTCATTATCATTAAAGCACAATAAATTAAAATTAAATATTCATCATTACAAATTAATTATTATTATGTCATAACTATGAAGTATCATTACAGTCAAAAAATTCTTTTAAATTATAAATACAGTGCTTCGTTAGGAACTGGTGTAATTTTATTTTATATATATTTTGTAAAACATCAATTTTAAGTACTTAATAAATATTACACAAAAATTTGCACGTCTGCTTGCAGACTAAATACACTCGAGAGCAATGAATCCGGGTCACTTAAAGAATCCTAAAAATCTCGGAAACTAAAAATGCTAGGTTAATGCAATAAATTGTATTTAATAGACAATGTAATACTCCTTAAATGAAGGTATTAAAACTTCTTAGTTATTGTAAAGTTATATCATAAAAAAATCAAATTTGAAAAAGGGCCACTTTCGAAGATGGAACTACGAAATTACAGCATTTGGTTTTGCTTTTGTTTGTAATCTGTCATTTATGTGGGTACATAAACCATGTTGATAGTGCTCTATATTCATTATTCAAGCTGAAATTATGTCGCTTACGCCTGAAGAATGCACCAGAATACTTACAATGCTGGAAACCGGCCGGAGTCAGCGCGATACAGCCAGGACTGTCGGTGTGTCGCTGTCAACAGTACAAAGAGTTCTCCGACGTTACGAAGAAACTGGTTCTAACCTACGCAGACCAGGAACGGGCAGAACCAGGTGTACCACAGCACGAGAAGACCGATACTTGGTGAACACCATGCTTCGAAATCGCTTTCTCACAGGAACTGAACTCACCAATCAGTTTCGACGCCTCGGAGGAAGTAACCCAAGTGCATGGACAGTAAGACGTCGGCTTGCTGAATCTAACTTAAAACCCCTTAGACCTGCAAACGGCCCTAAACTGGAGCGTGGGCATCGTATTTCGAGACTAAGATATGCCCAGAGCCACGTAAATTGGAGTATTGAAGATTGGTCAAAAGTTATGTTCTCCGACGAATCAAAATTTATGCTCTACAAGCACGATGGAAGACACAGAGTGTATCGAAGACCAGGGGAAAGATTCAAGCAAGCATGCATCGAAGAAAAAGTAGCCTACGGTGGTGGGTCTGTACTTGTGTGGGCCGGAATTTCTTCTGAAAGTCGCACAGAGCTGGTGATCATAGAAAACGGCTCTTTAACTAGCGTAAGATATGTGGAAGAAATCCTCAATGATCACGTTGGTCCATTTATGGTCAATTTAGGTGAGGATGCTATATTTATGCATGACAATGCCCGACCTCATACAGGTAGGATTGTGAATGACTACCTTCAAGAGATGAACATTACTCGTATGGAGTGGCCAGCGCGCAGCCCGGATATCAACCCGATCGAGCATGCTTGGGACGAGCTAGGCAGATGCGTAAAACAACGAAACCCTCCCCCAATCACGCTTCGTGAGCTCAAAATTGCTCTCACAGAGGAATGGGAGAATATTCCCCAAAATCGTATAAGGAACTTGGTGTACAGCATGCCAAACCGCGTAAACGCAGTAATGGAAGCACGAGGAGGCAATACGAAGTATTAAAATTCAAGAAAATCGTAATAAAGTTCAAAAATTTCATGTTTCCTATTTTTGTTTTAAGGAGAGATCAGCAGTTTTTTTCTTTATGTAATTTTGTGTTAATAAAATGTATGGTGACTCATATTTTTTTTACTTTCATTTAAGGAGTATTACATTGTCTATTAAATACAATTTATTGCATTAACCTATCATTTTTAGTTTCCGAGATTTTTAACATTCTTTAAGTGACCCGGATTCATTGCTCTCGAGTGTACATTGTATCCTTAACCATTATTATACGATCTTA
This sequence comes from Plagodis pulveraria, assembly GCA_963890685.1. NCBI lineage: Eukaryota > Metazoa > Arthropoda > Insecta > Lepidoptera > Geometridae > Plagodis > Plagodis pulveraria. The sequence goes on along the minus strand of OY982976.1, from coordinate 6,589,102 downwards.
TGTGACATGTATTTTAGCAAATAAATGATTTGATTTGATTTGATTTAAAATAATTCAATGGAAGCTGGCGTATCCTTTTTGGTATTTTATTGAAAACTTTAACTATCATTACCTCACAACTTTTGCCACGACGTGCCGTACGGCATTTTAGTCAGGCGAGATCCTACTGAACAGACCTTATTTTTTATTCATAGCTAATAGGATAGCCTTTGACCACTATCTCACCTGATGGTAAGTGATGAGGTCGAAGTTGCTGTTCCGGTTAACATATAATTCCGGAACACTCCGTTTGGTGCTTGGCGACAGATTTTCTACTTGAAAGTGCAATTTTGCGAATGTCCATCTGGCTAGCGACCACCCTCAACTAGAAAGTCTGTCGCCAAGCACCTTACGGTGTGTTCCGGCAGTTGTCCTTGAGAGCCAGTAATTCTAGGTTAAGCCTGTTTTCACCTTCGACCACATCATCACTTACTATCAGGGGGGATTGTGGTCAAAGACTTACCTATCGTCAATAAAAAAAAGTTATCTGGTGGAAGGTAGTTACCAAATATTTCACTTAGGGCCTGTTTCAGAATGTTCAAGTAAGTTCCGGTTATACTACTCAGAACATATTTAATAAATAAAACACTAGCTTTACGTTTTACAGTCATCGATTTAGCCTATCCATCGGTTAAGGTTGAACTGGCCGGTCACTTCTCCATACAAACGTCGTAGGGTAATCACTCCCTTATTTGAGATATTAGGTCCAGACTTAAGCATAATACCGATTGATATCGTCATTATCTAGGCTTGTATGATGCCAAAATTTTAAAAATATAAATAAGTTGTAAGTTATGAGCCTCGAAAACTATATATGAAAATTTTTCGAGACCCATAATTCTCAGGTTAATTATTTTATTAAAATTTCGGCATCATATAAACCTAGATAATGACGAGATCAATATTATTTTTGTTTTGGACCAAAATTACGGTATTATGCTTTATTTTGGATCTAAATCCTCACCTAAGGGAGTGATCACCCTACGACGTTTGTATACAAATAAAAATAATATTGATCTCGTCATTATCTAGGTTTGTATGATGCCGATATTTTAATAAAATAATTAACCTGAGAATTATGAGTCTCGAAACATTTTCATATAAAGTTTTCGAGGCTCATAACTTACAACTTAATTATCTTTTTAAAATTTTGGAATCATACAAGCCTAGATAATGAACTGTGAACTGGCCGGCCCGTTTTCCATATATGGAAAACGGGCCAGCCAGTTCACACTTAAAGCTTGAAACGCGCTGCATGTTAACTGTCATTTATATCATTCAGTTATTTGATGTTCTGGATAGTATAACCGGAACTTACTCGAACATTCTGAAACAGGCCCTTAGTGTTTCATAGGTGTGAGATGACGTGTTTTTCTTTTCTAGTGGCCCTGTGAGACATGTTGCGTTGGGCATACTGAAGCGAAGTGATCTCAACGAACAAAACCGTTTCATAGTCAAGCAGATTCTTAACCACCCAGATTACAATGCTCGAGAAAAAGTCAATGACATTGCACTCTTGGAATTGGAAAAAATGTAAGTAGAACATAACTTTACTTTGTTTTCTCAGTACTTTTTACATGGTGGTAGGGCATTTTGCGAATGCCAACCTGGCTAGTTACCAATCAAGTAGAAAATCTGTCGCCACCGGTGTGTTCCGGCAGCTGTCCTTGAGAGCTAGTAGTTCTAGGTTAGCCTGAACAACATCTTCGACCACATCAACACTTACCATCAGGTCTAATAAAAAATCTAAAAATCTACTGGACAGTAGAAGAGTAGGTATATAAAAAAGATTCGTTAATATTAAGAAAACTATAGCTCCGATCGCGTTCAATCCAATGGGAAACCATCTGGGATCGCGGCCCGCGTGTTTGGATAGTGGTCAAAAGATAACCTATCAGGCATAAAAAAAAATAAAAAAAAACTCACTTTTTTTCACTATTTTGCGTTTTAAACCTATACAGCTCCGCTTTCAAGAAAGCATGCGCAAAGCACTGTGGCGGCTAAATGCATAAAGTAAATAAAAGAGGTGTCCAAAAAAGGTTTTTTTTTTAAATCATATTTTACACTTTTGAAATGAAATTCTCGTGAGTTTCACATATTTAAATATTATAAAATAATCGGAAACCCGGGTCAACGTATTCGATCCCCAACGTGAGTGATTTTGCCGGTTTAATTTTTAATATTTAAACATATATTACATGTTTTCTTTCTTACAATAAAACAGTAACAAGCAAAGGCTTTAAACTTGGTAGAATTAAAGTCCAAGATCTAACATAATTAACAAAATTTCATAAATTTAAGTCAACAGGAAGTACCGTAAAATAAATTATATACATACGGAAATGAAAAAATAAAAAGATCATTTATTGCCGTTAAAATAACAACAAAATAACTTATACATTTCTAAATGTGATTATATAAATTGCGTGCTAAGCTTAAACCATATTTTAAAAATTATTCGAGCACAAAATTTTACGTCCCGGGCGGGAATTGAACCCGGGTCCTGATTTTGTGTCGGATGCCTAATCCACTCGACCACCTGGACACGCTCTTTTGATTCAAAACTTTGTGCTCCTATTGTATTATCAGACTACAATGCGATTAAAATAGGAATAGGACGGGCTCTCGGCTAACTTCACTCATGTTCGCTCTAATAAGTACGATCAGCAGAACAAACTTAAAAATAGAGCAGTGCCATATATTTATACGAAATTTTAAATTGGTAATTTTAATAAATACATATTTTTAAGGATGACAGCACAGACGCCATCTTGATTTGATAAAAACGCGGGAAAAAGGGTCTTATTTCTCCGTCGGTTTTATATGTTTTTGTTGCGTGTTTTATTTGGTTTTGTTGAGACTTTATTTTTTTTCTGTTGACTGTTTAATTTGTTTATGTTTTGTTTAATTTTTTTTTGTTGACCGTTTAATTCGTTTTTGTTGATTGTTATATTTATTTTTGTTAACTGTAAATTAGTTTATATTCATTTTCGTTTTATAATGAGCAAAAGATGTAGTGTTCTACATCGACGAGCTCGAGAGATTATCAGCAATGTTGATAAGTACTTCGAGACAGAAAAACAACGCGCTATCAATTTGCTGAACCAGTTAAAACAAACGAGAATCGTACCAGGACCAGATGGCAATGTTCACATACAACGTGATGTATTCGAAAGCTTCATTAATCATTTGGAAACTGCTACAAAGGTAACCGAGAGAGTGACTTTAGCCACTGGTGTTAATAAAAATACGGTGAGTCGCATTCGCCGTGAACAGAAACTAGCAACAGAAGCAAGCACAAGCAAAATAGAGACACCTAAGAAAAAATCACGTCAAAAAAATATTGTGTGCGATAGTTTTGAAATATGTGCACTGGGCAACATAATCAATTCGATTTATACGGTGAGAAAAGAAATTCCTACGCTAAAGAAAATTTATGCAGCTGCAAAACAAGACCTTAATTTTCCTGGAAGCTTGTCAACTTTGAGAAAATTTATGATTGAGTCGCTAGGCTACAAATTTAAAAATTGCCAGAGAGTAGTATTCCTGGATGAAACTTGGATCCACGCACATTATACTGTAAAAAAGTGCTGGTTATCTACAAGCGCAGAAGGGGTAAAGAAAAATGACAGTGTTGGACGTCGCTGGATCATAACACATGCCGGGACCGAAGATGGCTTTATCGACGGGGCATTGCTAATGTTTAAAGCAAAACAAAAAAGTGGCGACTATCACTATGAAATGAATGGCGAAAATTTTATTAAATGGGTGAATGAAAAATTAATCCCAAATCTTCCCGAATCGTCGATTTTGGTAATGGACAACGCCCCTTACCACAGTATGGAGGAAACGAAGGCACCTAACATGGGTGCTAAAAAAGTGCAGATGCAGGAATGGCTCGCACAAAATCATATTCAATATGAGCAAACATTCACAAAGGCTGAACTTTATGAATTAATAAAAAAAAACAGGCCACCAAAGAATTATACAATTGATACTATATTTAGATCTCATGGCCATGAAGTGTTAAGACTGCCGCCCTACAATTGTGATCTAAATCCTATTGAATACATCTGGCACTTAGTAAAACGTGGGTGACAGACAAAAATGTTGAGCAATTAGAAAGCGCAATCGAACGTCTTACTCTTGAGTCAATTGCATCAATCACCAAAGACGACTGGAATAAAGAAGTAAACCATGTGAAAAGGATAGAGAAAGACTACTTTGAAAGGGAACTACTTGAAGACAATGGCCCCTTCAGTTTTATTATAAATATAGGTGAAAATAGTTGACAATGAGACGACGACTGAGCTACCATCATATCATATTATTTGCCTAAAATTATGTATATCTTTAATTTTTACAGGTGACAGCAGTAGCAGCAGCAGTGATGACGACGATGATTACGATGAGTTTGATTCAGTTGGGTATCAGGACATGAGCGGAATCGAAGAGCTAAACGATTCAAATTAAGATACCTACAAAATATTACTAACAAATAAAATCAGTTTAAAGTGTTTCTGTATTTGCTTTACAGTCACCTACAACTTAGTTTACCTACCTATGAAACACTTGTTTTTTAGCATTTCCTTTTTTGCACACTGTACAAAGTTCCGGTTTTGACGTCACAACATGGCGCTAGGCCGATCCTATTCTTATTTTAATCGCATTGTACCAGACTTCATCTGATCGAAAGAAGTGCTTCTTCACTTAACTCACGTAATGATGTCGCTACTTTTCTATATTTTTAAATATGAATACAAGCATTATCGTGTAGTTTCTTTTAGGTTTCGATAACTGAGTTGACGAGTAAGTATCAAAGAGGGCGTTGACTATAATTTTACACCATGAGGGAAGATTGAAGGCCTTTTTATATTATTAATTTTAAATGGATACCCCTGCCCGTTCGTGGAGTGTATGTCTTGACGGGCGGGCATACCACAGACGATGTACAACAAAGTAATGCCTTAGGTTAAAAAACTAAAAAATTACGAGAGAAAGAAATATTCTTGTTTGTAGTACAGAGTAAGTTGAACTTTAGGTGTCGCTCCATCCCAATACGAACGGTTCAATAAAGAACGAGAGAATTTTTTTAGTTATGAGTCATTGTCATGTTAGCTTAGTCGGTCAGAGAGACCCCCGACTATACGGTTGGATTGGCGCGGGTTCGAATTTATTTTTTTCTCTCATAAACTTGTAGTTTTGTATTGTAATCCGTAGATCAGGCGTTATTGCAAACATAACAATATTAAAATTTTAATATTGTTATGTTTGCATAATTGGTCTTGTTATGTATGTTTGCATAATTGGTCTTGTTTGTAGTACAACGCAAGTTGAACTATAGGTGTCGCTCCATCCCAATAGGATGGTTAAATAAATAACAAGAGGAAAAATTTGAATTATGAGTCGTTTTCATGTTAGCTTAGTCAGTCAGAGCATACCCCGGCTATAGGGGTGGGTGGACGCGCACGTGACTATATTTTTTCCCTAGTAAATTTGTAGTTTTGTGATGTAATTTTTTTTTATTTTTTTTTATGTTTATGTTATTGTGATGGAACAAGCGCGAGGCCCACCTGATGTTAAGCGATATCCTCTGCCTATAACAGATGCATTTCATCAAGTGACGAACTGCACTGCGCCCATCACCTTGAGACATAGCTGTTAAGTCTCATTTTGCCTGTTATTTCGCTGGCTCTCAAGGACTGCTGCCGGAACACACCGTTAGGTGCTTGGCGTGTTTCTACTTAAGGGTGGTCGCTAGCCAGGCGGGCATTCGCAAAATGCCCTTCCACCATGCGGTGAAGCTCAAGCTCTGGGCGGGATTCGAACCATGGACCTGCTGCGCGGCAGTCCATAGCCAATGCCACTGAGCCATCACTGCTTCAAAATGTAATCCGTAGAGCGGGCGTTATTGCAATTATAACAATATTAAAAAAATCCCTTAGAGTTAATTAGGGTTACACGTATAAAATTGATAACTCCCGTGTTTATTTTCAGGGTGACCTTAAGTGAATTTTTAGTCCCGGCTTGTCTTCATACTGGGGACGTTATCAACGACGAACAAGCGGCTGTCACTGGTTGGGGTCTCAAATCTTCACGGGGCGAAGCATCTAATGAATTGAAAAAGGTATGTAACAATCCAGCATATTCCTCTGGCTTCTTTCCGTTAGTGCTGCGACTTTGGCTCCAGACAAAACACGTTAAATCTGGCTCTCGTATAAATAAGCATTATTGCTCAGTACGCGAAGCAGGTCTCAGTGGCATTGGCTATGTACTGCCGTGCAGCAGGTCCATGGTTCGAATTCCGCCGCGGGCTTGAGCTTCACCGCAAGGAAGGGCATTTTGCGAATGCCCGCCTAGCGACCACCCTCAAGTAGAAAATCTGTCGCCAAGCACCTAACAGTGTGTTCTGGTAGCAGTCCTTGTGAGCCAGAAAATTACAGGCACATGAGACCTAACAACTGTACGTCTCAGTGTGACGGGCACAGTGCAATAAGTTGTTGACGAAATGCATGTGTTATAGGCAGAGGTTAGTCCACTTAACATAAGGTGGGCCTCGGGCTTGTCCCGTCACAATAAAATATATATATATATATATTGAAAATGGCATTGGTGCACCCAATTTACAAGTAAGGGTATATTCCATTGACGCTAATAACGTTATTTTCGATAACTTTGATCACATTCTGCGTCTATGGTTGTGATCACTGTGATCGTTTGTAACTGTTCTCCCCTATTCCATTTAGGATAAGAACGCTAAGAATGCTACTAAAATTTGCCACTTCTGTCACTTTTGACATTAGATGTAGGGAATTCAAACTGTTCCAGTAGCCTCATAGCGTTTATGGCGAAAATAATGCCAAGACCCAAGTGGAACAACTTTTTGGGAGTGTGATCGTTATTAGCGTTTTGGCGAATTTAACTTCAAATGGTCCGCACCCGAAGGTGACCGCTCAGATCCATCCAACTACCACAAAAAAGACCCCTAGTCTCGGGCAATACGCTGAAGGGCACCAACTGATTAGCAACTGCCCGAACGATTTTCTTCGCCGTCGCTCAGTCATACTTTTTGTATACATTAGGAATCGATGGACCCAGGTGGAGGAATCTAAAGTTCAGGTTTAGCGATAAGTTTAGTCATAGCGAACAGCAAACAGAAAATATTGTTTAGTTAGGAATTTTGCAAAATAACGTCTTAATTTATTTCGTTCTAATGAAAATCAGCAGTAAGAAGCAGATGATGGCTCCGTGGCTTTGGCTATGGACTGCCACGCAGCAGGTCCATGGTTCGAATCCCGCCGCGGGCTTGAGCTTCACCGCATGGTGGAAGGGCTTTTTTTTTTTTTTTTTTTATGCATGATAGGTTAGCCTTTGACCACTATCTCACCTGATGGTAAGTGATGATGTGGTCCAAGATGTTGTTCAGGCTAACCTAGAAGTCCTTGAGAGCCAGTGAAATTACAGGCATATGAGACTAGGTGACGGGCGCAGTGCAATTCGTCACTTGTGATGAAATGCATGTGTTATAGGCAGAGGTTAGTCCGCTTAACATCAGGTGGGGCTCGGGCTTGTTCCGTCACAATAACATAAAAAATAAAAAATAAATTTTCCTTAATTTTTACTTTCAGATGTTTTTTACAAAGATCAAGCCAGAAGAATGCGCCGCAGCAAGACACAACACTAAGAATATCGATTCAGACGCGCAGTTCTGCTATGTCAGGAATAATTCATCCGGTGACATTTGGCCGGTAAATAAGTTTTTTTTTAAGCACTCTTAGCGAAGTTTGCTAAGCAATTCTTAAACGATCAGTTAAGTTAATCAACGTCCACCGCTGTCATGAAATGGATGGGTGGGTATTAAAATTCCTACTGATCGCTTCCGTGCTTCGGAGGGCACGTTAAGCCGTCGGTCCTGGTTGTTGTCTTAGGATGGCAGTCGTTATAGCATGGTGGTAGGGCATTTTGCACTAGCTACCACCCTCAATTAGTAAATCTGTCACCAAGCATATAACGGTGTGTTCCGGCAGCTGTCCATGAGAGCCAGTAATTCTAGGTTAGCCTGAACAACATCTTCGACCACATCATCACTTACCATCAGGTGAGATCGAGGTCAAAGGCTCTTATCAGCTATAAATAAATAAAAAATATTGATTTCATCTCTAAATATGAAAATAAGAATTCCCATACAAAATATTTTTCCAAATAATTTTGGAAATAAACACTTTTATAGAAATCTGACAAATGGGAAGCATAAATTATAGACTCAAGTACCTGCGTAAAAAAATTCAACGAGTTTGAACGCTTGGTTTTTAAAATATGATGAAATTACTTTGTATGGAAAGCGTTGTGAAACCTTAATGAAAATTTCTTATGGTTTTGTATGCGAAACTTAGGGCCTGTTTCAGAATGTTCGAGTAAGTTCCGGTTATACTACCCAGAACATATTTAATAAATAAAACTATCTTTGCATTTCACAGTCATCGATTTAGCTTATCCATTGATTAAAGCTTGAACCGCGCTTCATGTTAACTGTCATTTTTATCAGTTATTTTATGTTCTGGATAGTAAAACCGGAACTTACTCCAACATTCTGAAACAGGCCCTTACTACCCAGAACATAAAATAACTGAATGATAAAAATGACAGTTAACATGCAGCGCGTTTCCTAGGCTAAATCGATGACTGTGAAAAGCAAAGATAGTGTTTTATTTATTAAATATGTTCTGGGTAGTATACCAGGAACTTACTCGAACATTCTGAAACAGGCTCTTAGTAAAATAAATTCTATACCTTTTTCCATAGGGTGACACTGGCGGCCCGATACAAGTAAAGGGCAAGAAGATTGTGTGTATGTACACAATCGTCGGAGTAACTTCATACGCAACAGGAACGACTTCCGAAAACTCGATCGCGGTATTCAGCAGAGTAGCAGCCTACATAGATTGGATCGAGAAAGTTGTATGGCCTCAAACAATCTAACACATGTATTTTGTATAGCAATAAATAAATGGAATTATTTGCATTTTGTTGTTATTAAAATATTTATGAACTGCCTTTATCGCCACTATCAATAGTCAACGTCCATTTCTAAATAAGCTGCCTTCAATATTTGCGCCTCGTTTGGCAGGCCTTTTGTGAAACGCAGTGATGGTTCTTTAGAAGACGCTGCTGTCCAACTTCAGATATGTTCCCGTTCTTTGCATTTTACGAGCCTACATAATGTCTACGGTTGAATAAAGCGGATCATTCTCACTAGTTCCATTGTGTATTAGTTCCATGGAACTAGTGGGAGTTTTTTTTCTCACTAGTTCCAAGGGACTTGGTAATGGAACTAGATAAAAAAAAATCCCCATTAGTTCCATTATCTGCAAAATAATGTCTTACATCAGAAATATGTACCTTTCGCTTGTACATTAACGCCTATAGGGTTAATTCTACGACTACCTGTATATCGATTGAAAGTTAAACATGCTTCTCAAATTATGGATGAACCATGTTGCACTAAGTACTTACATTAAAATTGAACTGGCCGGTCGCTTCTCCATACAAACGCCGTAGGGTGATCACTCCCTTATTTCAGATTTTAGATCCAGAAATAACTTAGATTTGAAGAACGAGCCACGTGGAAGACCGCGCGCACAGGTGAATAACAATGAATTGAAAGAGATGGTGGAAGCAGCTACGAGCCAAACTACCCCGGAATTAGCGGCATAGTTTAACGTTACCTCACCAACAATATTGACTCATTTGCATCAAATCAATAATATAAATAAAATTAAAAATAGGTGCCTATTGATTTTACTGATCTGTAGGGCGAAACGCGTGTTGAAACTTGTGTTGCCTTTTGGAATCGATACAGAAATGAAGAAATATTGGATCGAATTGTGACATGGGATGAAAAGTGGATTCTTTACGATAACCGTAGGCGAAAAATGCAATGGCTGACCCCAGATCAAACGCCGCAACATTGTCCTAAAGCAAAGCTTACCAATAATAAGGTAATGGTAACTGTTTGGTGGTCTCAGCATGGTATTCACTATAACTTTCTCCGATCTGGTCAAGCAATAACGGCCGAACAATGATAGCAAAACTAGCAGTGAAACAGCCCCGACTAGTGAAAAGATCTTCACCATTATTGTTCCATGATAACGCGAGACCTCATACAGCACGAGAAAATGTTTTAGCTCTACAGGAACTGCAATTATAAACCATTCGTCACCATATTATATGTTCGTGCCACTTACGTGTGCACCTTTATTTATTTCTACCCTCTATTCCTATTCATACTTCGACGACTATCTGTCACCCCACCGCACCTGCAAGCAATCCGCTTGCCACCGCCGCCGCAAGTAGACGCTGCGAACGGCCCTTGCCCATCGTAGCTACCGCACCGCGCTCAAATCGAATGTTCTGGATTTTCCATCCTTTGGAATTATCCATCGCGTAACTCGAAGTGATCCTCCGGAATACAGAAAATACTGGAAGCTGCCATCGTAATAGTGGCCACCAACCGCCCGCGAATAAAATACAGTCCACAACGGCGGTGGTGAAAACTACCTGAAGAAGCCGAGAAAAAGCGCTACAAGGCTGGACCTCCTATCTGGACAAGACGACGAATTAGCGGAGATACAGGACCGAGGATCGTTGCTCGCTAAGTGCAGTGTCAGTTGGGAGACCAGGTTAGTCGTCACCATCTTAACCAGCTATCCTTCCCCCGCGATTTTGGAGACGTGCTCAGCTGTATAATTTATACTTAGCTGCCGTGTTAACATTATATATAACAAAATTCCAACAAATATAAGTGCTGAAGATAATGTGGTGACTTTCAAAAGAGCATTTAACTAACTAAGCAACAATGAAAATGCACGGGTTTATTTTTTTAACAACACATTAGTCATACTAGAGTTCCCTTATTTCCTAAGTTTTGAATAGAAAAAGCAATCATTCAACTAAAACACTGCTCGGGAATGTGAGAGGACCATACATTATTGTATTTTTTGAATAGATTGCGACAAAGAAGTAACATTCTTTGTTACGGTTCTAAGCATAAATAAACACTGATTTTGAAAACATTAAATCTATTTTAAATTTATATTCTATTATTTATGTAATCCTAGTTTAACCCATTGGCATCGGTGATAATGATAACAATAGAATTTCTTTCATAACTAGGCCATAGTGGTCCAGGACGATGCCAACTTATAGAAGGGCCACAGTAGTGCCCCGCGCGTGTAATGATGTGATAAATATGACCGCGTGTGACGGAGTGTTAAAGCTCTTTAAAGTCATTATTCTTGTCATTATTGACCGGTTCTTGATATTTTGCTCAGTATTGTTGGTGTTTTGAACAGGTGCGGTCGCGATTAACCTTGATGTACAAGTATAAGGAAAAATTATACATTTATAACCAGTTCCGCGTCTAGGAGACTTTTTGTTTGGTATAAAATAATGGTGAGTAAAAACTGTAGTTTATTATAAAACATTAATGTTAAAATAATTTTGAAGCAGTGATGGCTCAGTGGCATTGGCTATGGACTGCCGCGCAGCAGGTCTATGGTTCGAATCCCGCCGCGGCTTGAGCTTCACAGTATGGTGGAAGGGCATTTTGCGAATGCCTGTCTGGCTAGTGACCACCCTCAAGTAGTAAATCTGTTGCCAAGCACCTAACGGTGTGTTCCGGCAGCAAGCAATCCTTGTGAGCCAGTGAATTTACAGGCACATGAGACTTAACAAATATATCTCAAGGTGACGGGCGCAGTGCTCTTCGTGACTTGTGACAAAATTTATCTGTTATAGGCAGAGGTTAGTTTGCTTAACATCAGGCGGGCCTAGAGTTTGTTCCGTCACAATAACATAAAAAAAAATATTGTTCATAAATTTGAGATCACCACTAAACTGCAAAACTTTACCGAATTTTACTTTGGCATATGTAACAAATTTTATGATAAATAACAGCTTTAATCTTTCAAATGATATCTTTATAATATGTTCATTGGCAAAATGGTTACTAATTAATTAAAATCAACTATATTTTTTTCGCTCGTAAATTTGTCATTTTGTAATGACAAAACTAAGTTTATATGAAAAACATTACGTTCACTCTGGCCAGGATTTGTGGATTATCAAACCAAATGTAGTGGTTGGGTTTGTCCTGGCCATGTTCACATACCTATACCTGCTCTGACCTATACCGATAACAGTCGGAAAATCGCAAGAAAGTAAGAGTGAAAGACGTAGTACAAAAGTATCAGATCATTCCGTTAAAAGTCTAAAATCTAAGATGAATATAATGAGAGTGAAGGTCATTCTGGAAAAAATCGAGGTCATACATTCAATAATTTATAAATAATGTAATTGAGAGTGATGGTCATTCTGGAAAAGGGCCAGATCATGCCCTTAAGAGGAACGGGAAGAGAATTTCATACAGAAAAATAGGTATTTTAACAAAGTGATGCTGTCTCGCCTCTAAACGCCCGAACAGAGTAGTGCGATAAGGACAATTGCAGCTTCTTCAAGTTTCGACTTAGAAGTTGCGCATAAATTACGTTTTGGGAGAAAACTTATCTCCTATAGTAAACATTAATCAAATCTAAAAATTTTGTTCTTATTTTATAACTGACAGAATAAACTAGGTTTATAGGTTTTCTTTTTTCTTTATTAATCATTATTTTTCATATAAACAATTCATAAACTACAGATACAAGTTTTGAGAAAATATAGGTATTTAAATACCCATTATTTCAAAGTCCTCTAATATAATGATAAAAATCAAACCTATACCTAGATCGGTCGGTCCACAGAAAGTACTCACAGATGCCTCGACAGGTCGCCCTCTTTATCGAGCCAAAGAAATCATTCTGGAGATATGGAAATGTGGGGGTGGTCAAAAGAGTTAACCGGATGGACTTCCGAACAACTTTAGTTTCTAAAAACTTCATGGAAATGTTATTGATAACATCTATAACATTTCCAAAAATCATCCAAATCGGTGATTGTTTAGGGGGGTAGAAACATTTTTTCTTTTTGTATGAAAATTCGGGAATCTATAAATAATATAATAAGAGTGAATTAATTATTTATTGAGATTAAAACGATGAACAGGTACGTTTACCTCACAAACATCTACTTGTGAAGGAAACCAGAGAGGTATTTACTCATAAACTGTAGGAATAATTTAATTATAATACATCTAGTTTAGTATGTTAGTATTACATTTCAATAATTGAATACTTGATGAAATATTTCATCTTTGTTTGTTATAACTAAAGCGATATGAACATAACAGGAGCTTGTAAACAGGCTAATTATATTAAGCTAAATATTTTTTGTTTTAGATACCCAGAATCTTCATTTTACTATGCGTGTTAGCAGCTGCCGTCTCATCAGAAAATGAGGAAAGTATTCCAAAGGAAACAACGTCAAATGCATCAACTCAAGCCAAGGTTCATGAAGTTAACGGTCCTCCTATAATAGTTATAGTTTTGCCACCTGCGGCTACAGGTATTATTTCTTTTTTATAATAAGCAAGCATTTGACGGCAGTCTTACCAGATTGAATGACAACCCAATTGATGGTAGAACATGCTTGTCTGTCTAGCAGATACCTATTCCCTTTGTACTTGAAGACTACCAGATCATATCTATCGAGAAATAAAGACGCTGGTAGGGTGTTACGCATTAAGAAGTACGAAGAAAATACGCTTTAAATCCAGCGCTTTGTGCATATTTTCAGAATATCAACCATGTATGGATATTGCATTCCTATGCCTCTTGTTGTCCGATGAAAGAAAGAAGATTTTCCGAATCGATGCTTGTAAAATACCAATAATCAGGTTCTGCCTCTATGTTCAAGGGTTTGGAGTTACACAAACGCATCGTCACCCATGAGCTTTTTTGCTCGATTGTCTATTGAGTCCAAGGCTTCGAGCTGGTATTAACAACCAACACCCAGAGGTGGCTGTAGTATTCCATACAAGACCTGTCATGGGCTTTGTACAGGTTAAGAAGCTGTCCACTGTGAAACAGCACCGCACTTTCCAAAGGACACCCAGCCGCTTATTTAGCTCTAGTCTTGAAGTATAACCTAAAATTGAGTTGGTGTAAGAGTTACACACAGAAGGATAAGTTGGTCGGTTATCAGGCCAAGCACACTAGGAGAGTAGTCAAAGATTCTTACTCTTCTTAGCACTATATAGACGTACTGAATTTTAACAATTTGGTAATACCCCATTCGGAGAATACCTGTAAGGCCAAATTAATCATCTCTACCGTAGCCTCTCTATGAGACTGGATTTTTAGGTACCCCTACATATGATTTTCAAACAAGGATAATTTAAATTAATTATACATTTTAGTATGTGGGCTAGAATGTCACCCCCATCCCGTCCCGTCGGTTTGGTAAAAGGAGACTAAGAACGGAAAATGGGAAGCAGCGCCTTCTGAGGAACTGCTATGTTGCCCTAAAATCTCCTAGACGCCTGCCAAGCGTAGAGACTATGCCATAACCCATCTGAATGGGAAAGGCTGTGTTCAGTAGTAGACATTCCAGCTGATAAAGCTTACATATAATATTTATTTATCTACTTGAAATAGAACCACTGTCCTATATCCTGTTCCATAAAGACACTTCTAATAGAGTTTTAGTCATTTTCAAGCTATCAACTAGGTTAAGTAACGTTCGCTGCAGTCATTACTTAGATGGGTGTATATGGGTGGCTACCGCTGTTTTTAACTCTACATCTCATAGCGGAAAAGCAAATTATAAATAAATAGGTACCCGGCTAGGACTCGCGTTATATTTACCGGATAGATTCCGACCAGTTTTGGGCTATATTGTAGCCCTTCGTCTGGGAGTCACGTTGAGTCGGTACCCAGCTGGGTACCTATTTATTTATAATAGACAAAACTCGCGATCGTTTTCTAAGAAAAGCATATTGCGAATTACCAACTGCTAGTTGCAAATGACAGCTATAATCCACAAAGAAAACCCTGTCAGCAACCATACATAACATTTTTTGGACGTGAGCAAAGCAGTAGAAGCAATACTTTCAACAAAGGCCATATTTAGTTAATAAGCAACAGTTATTTTATTTTATATATTAATAAATTTAACGTTCGGTTCGTGTGGAAGCACATAACACTATTATTATACTACTGTCTCGAACACTTAGCAATGATCGTGATTTGTGGGTCCATCAATTTGGTAGATCATATTAATTTAATGAAGATTCTAGCGGCCATTTGTAATTCTAATGCATTAGAATGGAGGTCAGTTTTTTAACCGTAATTTTTTATTTAACAGGGGTTGACAACTGTTGCTTTTAGAATACTGATTTCTATTTGGATTTGATACTAAGTTACATGATCAATTTGCAAGGCTCATTACCGTCTTTATAGTTTCAATAACCATAAAAAACGTGGTATAATGTGTTTGTATAAATAACATATGTAGGAAGAAACTAGGTGATAATCTAGGGGTTGCGTCTTCAATGATACTCCGTCGTCTTTTTACTTCTCTATTTTTCCTTGTGAATATATCGTTACAAATTCCTCCTTAAAAATATCTTCGTCTTTCAGTCCGTCATCGATTCTCGCTCTCTCGCCATCTTGCATTTTTATCCTTCCCTCTCACTCATCTTTTATCGCTCTCCTTTTCCCTATTGTAACATACTGAGTGTATGTCACAAACACCCAACCATTAATGCTCATATTCTGTTCACCATACGTTCCAATCCTACATATATCTACAACTTAAGGTTTTCATTACTTGCAGGAGATGTCCAGCAGAACAGCCTATACACTAGCTACTTGGAGACAACTAATAGACTTCTTCAATTAATCCAAAAATCCCCTTTATTAATCACATCTCAAGCATCAACACCAAGCCTCTCCGCCACTGTAAACTCACCGGCGTCTAGTGTTCAATCAACACCGACAGTTTCGTCCACGTCGAATGTTCCATCAAGTGTTCCGTCAACTGAAGTGTCATCTGGTAAGAAATCTGAATCGTCTAGCGTAACGTCTGAGTAGTAGCCACAGCAAGCAATTGCAAGTTATAATATCAAAACGAAATATAACTTTAAAACAAAGCATTGCCTCAGAGACCATATCAATAGATCAATATTTTAAATGTGAAAGAGTGTGTGTTTGTTGCCATCCACTTGAAGCAGTGGAGGTCTATTGGCAATCTCTCCTCCAAACCCAAAACACTGAACTTCATAGTAAAAGATATTTTTTTATTTTCCACCCGGCACCTAACAATATAAAACAAGACCACCCAAGACCTGTTCTTGAAATTCTGGATTAAAACTTTCACATTTTTACCACATCAACACAATTACCCTCAAAGTAATATTGCAGTCAAATTGTGCCTATATCTTCCCCGTGGGATACGGGGTAGAAAGACATACCCTCATATGTTTCTGTGGGAGTTGTAAGAGGTAGTGAATAACCACATTACATTTTAAAATTAATATATTATAATCATTTTAACATTACAAAAACATGTAATTTAAATATAGATAAAAATTGACAAATACACAGGGTTATTGGTAAAATGTTAACAACCTCTTAGGGTTGACTTCTGCTAGCCCTAACAAACATTTTGAGATTAACTTTTTTTTTGTGTATTTGACGGAATAAGCATAAGGACCACTTACAAAGATATTAAAAATCTCTTGAGCCTTTCATTTAGTATTTTTTGTTACTATGGACCGCGCCGCGCTCTCTTTGAATAGAGTTTTGAATATTTACATTGAGCAAAGTAATAAAAATATTAAATAATAAATCACAAGAGACACAATAGACTTTAACATCAGGCGGTCCTCGTGCTTATGCCGTCAAATTCACATAAAAGTAAAAAAAAAAAAAAAAAAAAAAAAAAAAGTTTTTTTTATAAATATTTTGGTTAGGACTCGCTCTGGCGAATAACCCTGTATATATAAAATAATGTCGTTCAATTCCTATTGTGTAATTTAACAATTATTTTAATGCTTCTAAGAAACGTTTATCATTATTAGGTTTCCCATATTGCTGTGGCAGCTTATTGAATATATATACAGACTTTACCATAGGAACTATTACCTTTTTTATATAGTGATAAACAATCTTTATGATAATCATTATAACAAACGGGATATTTACCGTATTTTGGATTAGTTTTGAGCTCTCGATATTTCGGCACTGTTGCAAGCGCCATGATCACCAGTAAACTGAAGTCTATGCGAGTGGATGGTCGGCACTAAGAGCAAACGAACCGGTCTACCCTCATTTTTGTACGTTTTTTCGGCAAGGCGATGCTACTATTGTCACTGTCACTCACACCACTATTTAAATTCATGGCGCTTGCAACACTGCGAAATATCGAGAGCTCAAGAATAATCAAAAACACGGTAAATATCCCGTTTGTTATATTATAGTGTTAATGACCGTGACAGTTTAAAAACTCATAAAGCTTTGTGATGTTTGTATCAAAATACACTCGAGAGCAATGAATCCGGGTCACTTAAAGAATGTTAAAAATCTCGGAAACTAAAAATGATAGGTTAATGCAATAAATTGTATTTAATAGACAATGTAATACTCCTTAAATGAAAGTAAAAAAAATATGAGTCACCATACATTTTATTAACACAAAATTACATAAAGAAAAAAACTGCTGATCTCTCCTTAAAACAAAAATAGGAAACATGAAATTTTTGAACTTTATTACGATTTTCTTGAATTTTAATACTTCGTATTGCCTCCTCGTGCTTCCATTACTGCGTTTACGCGGTTTGGCATGCTGTACACCAAGTTCCTTATACGATTTTGGGGAATATTCTCCCATTCCTCTGTGAGAGCAATTTTGAGCTCACGAAGCGTGATTGGGGGAGGGTTTCGTTGTTTTACGCATCTGCCTAGCTCGTCCCAAGCATGCTCGATCGGGTTGATATCCGGGCTGCGCGCTGGCCACTCCATACGAGTAATGTTCATCTCTTGAAGGTAGTCATTCACAATCCTACCTGTATGAGGTCGGGCATTGTCATGCATAAATATAGCATCCTCACCTAAATTGACCATAAATGGACCAACGTGATCATTGAGGATTTCTTCCACATATCTTACGCTAGTTAAAGAGCCGTTTTCTATGATCACCAGCTCTGTGCGACTTTCAGAAGAAATTCCGGCCCACACAAGTACAGACCCACCACCGTAGGCTACTTTTTCTTCGATGCATGCTTGCTTGAATCTTTCCCCTGGTCTTCGATACACTCTGTCTTCCATCGTGCTTGTAGAGCATAAATTTTGATTCGTCGGAGAACATAACTTTTGACCAATCTTCAATACTCCAATTTACGTGGCTCTGGGCATATCTTAGTCTCGAAATACGATGCCCACGCTCCAGTTTAGGGCCGTTTGCAGGTCTAAGGGGTTTTAAGTTAGATTCAGCAAGCCGACGTTTTACTGTCCATGCACTTGGGTTACTTCCTCCGAGGCGTCGAAACTGATTGGTGAGTTCAGTTCCTGTGAGAAAGCGATTTCGAAGCATGGTGTTCACCAAGTATCGGTCTTCTCGTGCTGTGGTACACCTGGTTCTGCCCGTTCCTGGTCTGCGTAGGTTAGAACCAGTTTCTTCGTAACGTCGGAGAACTCTTTGTACTGTTGACAGCGACACACCGACAGTCCTGGCTGTATCGCGCTGACTCCGGCCGGTTTCCAGCATTGTAAGTATTCTGGTGCATTCTTCAGGCGTAAGCGACATAATTTCAGCTTGAATAATGAATATAGAGCACTATCAACATGGTTTATGTACCCACATAAATGACAGATTACAAACAAAAGCAAAACCAAATGCTGTAATTTCGTAGTTCCATCTTCGAAAGTGGCCCTTTTTCAAATTTGATTTTTTTATGATATAACTTTACAATAACTAAGAAGTTTTAATACCTTCATTTAAGGAGTATTACATTGTCTATTAAATACAATTTATTGCATTAACCTAGCATTTTTAGTTTCCGAGATTTTTAGGATTCTTTAAGTGACCCGGATTCATTGCTCTCGAGTGTATGTTCTAGGAAGTGAATGCAACAGAGACGATGGCAAGGGTGTATGTACTGAGTTATGGAAATGTTCATCGGCAGTCAGAGATCTTTTGAACAGGAAACAACCACAAGTAAGCTAACTTGAGGAAAAATCACTCAATTTAACATGTTTTGATTTAGCCATGTTTTACATACCTCACGAACACATATGCAAAAATAATGTTAATAGAACGTTATTGCCTTAAAGTCAGGTTTAAAATATAAAGGTACTAGTATTCGGTTCAACGAAACTCCATACATAAGGAATCCATATTGTTTTTTTTTTTTGCTTTTATCAGTATAAAAAAGTTTTTTTTTATGTTATTGTGACGGATCAAGCTTTTTTTTTATGCCTGATTGGTTAGCCTTTGACCACTATCTCACTTGATGGTAAGTGATGATGTGGTCGAAGATGTTGTTCAGGTTAACCTAGAAGTACTGGCTCTCAAGGACTGCTGCTGGAACACACTGTTAGGTGCTTGGCGACAGATTTTCTACTTGAGGGTGGTCGCTAGCCGGGCGGCCATTCACAAAATGCCCTTCCACCATGCGGTGAAGCTCAAGCCTGCGGCGGAATTCGAACCATGGCCTGCTGCACGGCAGTCCATAGCCAATGCCACTGAGTCATCACTGCTTCAAAATATTAAGATAAGTAATATTAAATGATTTGAATTTGATAAAGAGTTTTTTGTTCACAGATATGCTCGTTCAATAGTAGTCAAGAGAACATGGTTTGTTGTGTTGACACCATAAGCTCATCAACTGAATCCAGGTAAGATGTGTAATAAGTTTATTCTTATTACATCTTTTTTTATCTTATATTCAGTATATCCAGTAGTATAGTCAACCAGGAAGAGATTTCTTTTCCCAGCAAGCCTACTGTATCCTCAACAACATCTTCGACTACAGCATCGCTTACCATCCGGTGAGGATAAAGAACAATTATATGTAATTAATTTGTTTGTATAAAAGTGTGTACTTGTGTTGATCGGTGCAAGCATGGCGTGTCATAGTATTGTGTATCTATAAACTAATAGGAGTTTAAATATTAATAATGAAGAATTAGCTCTACAAGACAGCTGTCACAGCTTATTCTTTTAGGCGTGATTTTCTTTTGTTTAATGGCAAGATAGGGAACTTAGCTTTTATAATGTTTACATATAAACTTGAAGTTAATTTTCAAATATTTGATCCAATTGTGACTCCCAGACGAAAGACTTCAAAACAGTCCGAAACTGGTCGGAATCTTTCCGGTAAATATAGCGCGGGTCCTAGCCGGTTCCTAATAAGTTAATAAGTTAAGTTGATTTTGGCTATAATTGTGAATATATTACGACATTGGCACACATGGGGTTCAAAAGTTTAAATGTTAAATAGTGTTGCGACCCTGTTAAATCATACGGTATAGATACATAATAATGGTATAGACAGGAAAAACGAAGTCCGAGCTGACACTCCGACGCAGACGAACGGAGTCGAGGAGTCAACGATTCGCCGTCATTCTCCCTTCTCCGAAATGGGGACACTGGTTAAGGGAACTGGTGATTCAGGGGATTCACAACCGGCTAGCACGGTCCCAAACGTCTGAGAGGTGGTCTTGGTGAGCAAGGCCCAATCAAGTTCGGACCTACCGCCCGCACCGGGGCAATATGGTGAATACTAACGCGACACCATCTTGCCCCTCAGCGGAGGACTGCTCACGACTTGAAAGTGCGAAAGCATTTCCCCCCTCAACAAAAACAAAGATTCGGTGAAATAAGCTGATAAATGGCTCCTATTTATATCAGACTTAGTTGAATATAAGCTACTAGTGTAGGTGTATCGTTAAGGATAAAATGTGCAATGCGTTTTCTAAAATCTTCAACAATTTCAATACAAATGTTTCAGAATTACTTCAACGCCTACACCTAGCAGTATCCAGACATACATTCGCTCTAAAAGCTGTAAACCGTTATCGTCTTTATTAACTTCTAATACAACTGGACAAAAAGCTTGGAACAGTGAGTATATAAATAAATACTGCTTCAAATATTATATATTTTATTTTATCATATATTAGTGATGGCTCAGTGGCATTGGCTATGGACTGCCACGCAGCAGGTCCATGGTTCGAATCCCGCCCAGAGCTTGAGCTTCACCGCATGGTGGAAGGGCATTTTGCGAATGCCCACCTGGCTAGCGACCACCCTCAAGTAGAAAATCTGTCGCCAAGCACCGAAAGGTGTGTTCCGGCAGCAGTCCTTGAGAGCCAGAAAAATTACAGGCTAATGAGACCTAACAACTGGACGTCTCAGTGTGACGGGCACAGTGCAATTCGTCGTTGACGAAATGCGTCTGTTATAGGCAGAGGTTACTCCACTTAACATCAGGTGGGCCTGGGGCTTGTTCCGTCACAATAACAAAAAAAAAAAAAAAAAAAAAAAGTCTACTTTTATTCATAAAATAATATTAGAACTCGCGTCCATCCGCCCTTATAGCCGGGAACTGCTCTGACCGCTTGAGCTAACATGACAATGAACAAAACTCCGATTTTTTCTCTCGTAAATTTGTAATTTTGTAATGTAATCAGCCGAGGCGATATTGCAAATATAACAATATTAAGAATATGATAGTTTGTAGTAGCTAAAAATGTATTATATTTAATTATAGACTCCTTATAGGCCGAAACACATTTACATGTAATCAGATGGCTTGTTATTGTTGTCGCTTCTATAAATTTGCAGACATTAAAATGTGTAAAGAAAAGCAAAGTGACGAAATAAAAATATAGTAATTAAACAACTTTAAACGGTTTAAATCGCGTATATTTATCATTATTTTTGTCCCGACGTTTCAAACACTTTGCAGTGATCGTGGTCACGGGGGACTGACCACGATCACTGCAAAGTGTTTGAAACGTTTGAAGTTGTTTAATTATTATGTGTAATAATCGCGAAAACCTAAGACGAAATAAAAATATTTTTACATTTAGTTTATTTTTGTTTAGATTTTGGACCAAAGTGCAGGAAATTTATTTTCTCACCTTAAAATAACTTTATTTTAATAATTTGTGACTGAGAAGATTTTCATAAATTTGGTATTTAAATTTGTTGTTAGGTTAGATTATGTTCTTATATAAATATGTCAATAATTCATGGTTTTTGCAGCAATTTTTAAAGCTAAGCTCTAAGGAGTTTCTATCTCATTTGGCTTTTGTTTCCAGAATGTGTGGAATACCAAGAAAAGCTAGTATTTCCGTGTACTGATAAACTTTCGCTTTACGGTGGTTTGAGGAGAGACAACCTATGTAAGCATAACTACAACTGGGATGAAGAATCTCACAATAATACTGCAGAGAGAAATGAGTTCCCTCATATGGTGAGTATAATTATACGAAATCCTACCAAATTATGCGAATAAAATATGCTGCAAGTAAAGCTTATTTGTTTGGTTAGTGATGTCATTCGGCTATGATTTTAAATGTATAAATTTGTCCTTAAGAAAACTCGTATACTTTTAAAATTACATAATTATAAGTGATAAAGCAAAGGACTTTGAGCAATTTGAAGCAGTGATGGCTCGGTGGCAATGGCTATGGACTGCCGCGCAACAGGTCCATGGTTCGAATCCCACCGCGGGCTTGAGCTTCACCGCGTGGTGGAAGGGCATTTTGCAAGTGCCCGCTTGACTGGCGATCATCCTCAAGTAGAAAATCTGCCGCCAAGCACCTAACGGGTGTTCCGGCAGTCCTTGAGAGCCAGTAAAATTACAGGCACATGAGACTTATTAACTATGTCTCAAAGTGACGGGCGCAGTGCAGTTCATGACTTATGATGAAATGCATCTGTTATAGGCAGAGGTACGCTTAACATCAGGTGGGCCTCGGGCTTCTTCTGTCACAATAACATTTAAAAAAAACTGTTGCTCCATAGGGCGGACATTTAGTCTGTTTTTTTTTTGTTTCTGATATAAATGATTATCTTATCTTATCTTATCTTAATTGCTATTTTATTCGAGCCAAATCATTAACAGATAATGTTTAAAACTCTTTGTTTGTTAATAGCT
The DNA here is from genome assembly GCA_963890685.1 of Plagodis pulveraria. NCBI lineage: Eukaryota > Metazoa > Arthropoda > Insecta > Lepidoptera > Geometridae > Plagodis > Plagodis pulveraria. Next base: position 6,565,959 of record OY982976.1, on the reverse strand, counting down.
GGTATATTTATTATATCTAATTATTTTATCTATTAAACATATTTATTGAATAAAATGTCTACTTTCTGATTTTTTTGTTGCACTTTACCGTATCAGAATATAAAGGACCAGAAGGTTCACTTCGCAAAGCCATTCCAATAAAAATGCGACTCTAATAACGAAGTAATAAAGTGCACTTCAGCTCGCAAAACACGGAGTACCTAATATTTATATTTACATAACGCATCTCTCTTTCTATCGCATAACCACTCATATTTGTGATCTCTTCTGAGGCGGAGCCCACCGTAGAATTATTCCATCTTGGTGGATACGCCGATGTACCTGTAGATATACCAGGGCGTCAAGTCTGCTAATCAATATGAATCTATAATGGACTCGGCCTGGTCAATTTTGACTGTATAATTATTATATACTTAGCATACTGTTTCAGGCTCTCGTCGGATATGGAAATGACGTCACCAAACTAGAATGGCTATGCGGCGGATCTCTCATAAGTGAGAAATTCGTACTATCAGCGGGACATTGCCTGTCAAGCACAGAGAGGTAATTTTATTTTGTATAACACCTCACTTAGAGAACTATCGCGAGTTTTGTCCATTATAAATAAATAGGTACCCGGCTGGGACTCGCGTTATATATACCGGAAAGATTCCGACCAGTTTCGGTCTACATTGTAGCCCTTCGTCTGGTTGCGCGAAGCGGCGAGCGCGGGCCTCAGCACGTAACTGACGTAACGATGGCGCTGTCGGTCCCAGCTCAGCTGCACTTGTCAAATTGTCCGATATGTCACTAGCTTCACTGTCACTGTCACTTTCGCTGTTATGTGCCGTGTAGGGCTGTAGACATACCACACTAATCGTGTCAATTTCTTTGTCCAAAAGTACCGTATTCACGCTATTGTCACCTATCTCTAAAACTGTTTTCCATGCTGGCGGTATATTCCCGGTAATTATAACGCGAGTCCCAGCCGGGTACCTATTTATTGTATAACACCCTCAATCTTGAAAGCATTGGACATAGTTTAATATTAAAAATTACAAGGAAAAATTTAAGTCATATGCGGGATGACTTAAATTTTTCATCCTAATATTTCCAATCGTTATGCAGTTTGCGTCAATCGTACATGAAAACGAACATTAAGACGATAAAAATCTTCCATCGTTAAATGTTTTCGTTACATTTGTTTTATAGAGTGTATAATAACGTGTTGGACAATTATGTGTTTTTTGGTATGAAAAAAAGTAAAGTATGTTATAAAATTCTACAAATGAAGGCAGTATGGAAATTATAGTCCGTGAGATTTAGTTATTGTTGAAATGATCAAGTTATTATATAAGATACACTAAATACATTTAAATCACCGACATCATATTATGAGCAACTCTATATAAGAATAATAATTAGTTAATTTAGGCATTGCAATAAACAATAGGTCATTAGGAGTTAGGGTTATTAGGAGTTGTACATACTCCAAAAACTCTCAACCTGATTTTTATAATACTGCTGAACACAGACCCCCCCATTAAGTGGGGGTTTGCCATAATCCCCACGCTTGGCAAGCGTCTTGAGGATCGCAGTTTAAGATACCAGTTCCTCCACCTTCCGGTATTTCACCTTTAGTTATCTCTTACGACACCCACCAGGTAGCAATAGCGTTATGGTAACCGGCACCCCACGGGCTAGAATGTCCCCATGTAATCACTCGAATACAATAGTTTGTATTTATGTTGCATATCCGATTTTCCAGCCTTGAAAAAACACATATTTGTATAACAATCTTCCGGAGAGATTTCATTATTTGACGGACATGACATGACTCGACGCGTCTTCACGACAGCTATAGCAAGGGCATACACTTATAGGCCCGTCCGCGCGCGTAACGCGACTTCGCGTTAACTAGGTCAGGAGCGTACTAATAGAAATTAAATATCTGGCATACCGCCGCTCCGGAATAATATTGTAAACAGTATCCGCGTCCGCGCGAATATGAACCGTATATGCCTAGAGATAGGGCTTCAACTCGAATGCGTAGTTTACCGAACATATGTGTAAGAAATGTTTAAGTGACTGGCTCTTTCACCGTTGTTTTTAAGTTACTAAAGAATTTGTTGATTATTGTAATAAACATGACAGTCGCAATAATAACTTATTGTTTATAATAATGTGATGACACTTAAGTGAGTTAATAATCGCAGTTAACATATTTTAAGATAGTTCTGTATACATAGACAGAAACAGAAGTCTTAGCCAAAATTTTGTAAATTACACTGTGTATACTTATTTTTGCAGGCGACTGTACCTATAAATAAATATTTATAGGTACAGTTGGCTCCAAAAATGTAGACTAGTTAAATTAACTGATGTACTGTATAAGACCATTCCATGAATATTTGTGCCACTGTTTAATGTAATCTTGCAAATAAGTTTATATGAATTTCCGCAAAGTGACGCCGGAATCTATTCATTATCTTAAGTTTTCTTTTTATTTGTGTTACGTTGTAAAGAGATGATAAAACAATGTTTTTATTTTTTTAGTGGTCCACCGACGTATGTTGCGTTGGGCATACTGAAACGGAGTGATATCACTGCAAATAATATCTATAAGATTGAGAAAACACACAAGCACCCCGACTATAGTTCACCGCGCAAATACAACGATATTTCTCTTCTGGAATTGGAGCATGAGTAAGTTTGTATTGTTATATTTTTAACCGAACACATTGTTATATTTTTACATTTGAAGCTATGATGGCCGAACGGTAATAGCTATGGACTGCCGTGCCGCAGGTTCCTGGTTCGATCCCCATCGCCTTTGCCCGCCTAGCTAGCTACCACCCTCAAGTAGAAAATCTGTCGTCTTAAGGGTGTGTTCCGGCAGCGGTACTTGAGAGCAAATGAAATTACAGGCAGAAGAGACTTTACAAGTACCTATGTCTCAAGGTGACGGGCGCAGTGCAATTCGTCACTTGTGATAAAATGCATCTGTTCTAGGCAGAGGTTAGTCTGCTTAACATCAGGCGGGCCTCGAGCTTGTTCCATCACAATAAGATAAAAAAAACGACTTCCAAAGAACAAGGAAGTTCTCCATTTGAATGTATGTTTTTTACTTTATTTTTTTTATTTACTTCATCAAAATTGGTTAAGTAGTTTTTCAGTTATATTAAATGAACTGAAAAATGATTTGTATACCTATTGATAACAGCAACTGGTTGTAACAGGAACGATGGTGAAACTCCGAAATAAGAACAATAATAAATAACAACTCAAAATATTGAAGCTCTGATAGCCAAGCAGCTGGGAGGTCATATTTGAAACAGTCTGGGAATGTAGTAATTAAACAACCTTAAACGGTTTAAATCGCGTATATTTATCATTATTTTTGTCTCATCACTGCAATGTGTTTAAAACGTCGGGACAAAAATAATGATAATTATACGCGATTTAAACCGTTTAAGGTTGTTTAATTACTACATTCCCAGACTGTTTCAAATATGACCTCCCAGGGATACACAAACAAAAATAGGTTTTAATATAAAATATAAAAAATTCACTATTTCTGTGTTATCGAACTAAATGCAAATTTAAATGTAATCGGTTTATAGTGTTGGTAACACAAAAAGTTCAATAAATATTCAGAAGTACCACTCCACTCCGTTAACAGTGATTGAAATTATATTATAAAATTTTAGGATACACTGAGAAAACCGACTTAAAGGCTTAAATCAAATTTGACCTTTTACCGTTGAATTGTAACTACGTAAGACGAATTCACAACTCTTAAGATGATTTTCACCAATTAATAAAAATGTACAATGTTTTATAATAAACACAACCGTCAAAAACGCCTTCCGTAAAGTATTTTCAGAATTGCAACTTGTTATACGATAATAATTGTAGTATTGACCATAAAATATACCTTACTTTTACGGCGGTTTATATACGGTGATTATCACTATAACGTACGACTTAATCAGCCTTATCGAAAAGTCAATATTTAAGTAAGACCACAAAATACACCTTAAATGAAGACGAAAATAAACATTCGCCTTCACTGACCTCGTTTAACGCCTTCTAGTTGGAAGGCGTTTTTGTACGTATTTACGTTTGGTCGGTTTTTCGCCTTATACCATATAAATTGGCCGTCATTAGGGCGCTTTTGACTTAGGATTTTTCTCAGTGTACATCAACAAAAGTTATTATAGTTGTTTTAACAGTAACTGTTCTATATTGTTCCAGATTGAGCAATAGCGACTTAAGTGTTTCATCTGTTAAGCTATTGATTTGTATTTATGTCCAGGGTATCTCTCAACGAGTTTCTAGTGCCTGCCTGCCTCCACACCGGGAAGGAAATTGATGTTAATCGTGCTTATGCTACAGGATGGGGGACGATTGCTCTTCAAGGACCCCTATCAGACGACTTGAAAAAAGTACGTTGTATATGTCACCGTTTTATTGTACTAACCGTTAGTTTATAATAAATCTAGTTAGATTATGAACTGTCGATAGATTGTGAATGGAAACTAAAATTTACAATTTAACGTTTAAATTTTCGTAAGATTATAAACTGACCATGTCCAGCCGTCAAATTGTAAATATGTGGATCAACAACAATTTACCATAGATCTACGAAAGTATTACAGTGGTCATAAGCAAAATACGTAGGTACAGGTTTTTAATGTATTATTTTTTGGCTTATGTTTAACTTACAGACACAGCAGAGTAACATATAACAAACAAAAATAGTAAATGATCACCAAAATTAAACCCGCATTTTAATGTAATCTTATAACCAAAGTTTCAACATCTCACTATCCTATTTAAGCAAAATTACTCAAAATAAATCGTTGTTAACCCAAAAGTAGTAAAGGTCACCAAAATTAAATTCTTATGGCGCAACTTGTGGCGCATCGCCGGCCGCTGCCGCGGCACGCTCGCTTCGCTCGCTCGGCTCGCGCGTTGTTATAGTCACAAGTAACCTAACGCTCCTCCTCGCTTCGGTCGTCGTCGCACCTAAATATGACTTTGCCCTAGACTAAATGATATTTAACCCCTCGCTAAAATGTAGTGATCATTTACTTGTCTATCATTTGTTTGGTGTCCGATTAAATTTTTTGGTAAAAGAACTAAGGGTATTAAAGCATTTTATGGTGGTTATTATTTTAAATCCCTTAGTTTTTTTAATGCACAAACTGAGTGAATCAGACAAATAAGTTTTTTTTTTGTCTGACTATTCTTTTTGTTCTTAACTCTATGAAATGAACTCATGGCAACTATAACGGCGACCAATCAGGTGACGGTTCACAATATCGCGGGCGATTATAGATCGTTAGATTATTAACTGCCAGCTAGACATCGTCAGTTTATAATGTGACGAAAATGTAAGTGTTAGATTGTAAATTTTAATGTTCGTTCACAATCTATCGACCGTTTATAATCTCACTAGATAGTTTATAAACTAACGTGTCGTACAATTACCCGGTGACATATATATAAAATTTTATTTATTTATAAACAAAAGTAGTTATAGCAGGAGAAACTGAGAGAAAAGAAATTATGTTCTTATCACATCTATTCCAAAAAGCTAGTTTATTCCTCGTAAACAGGGATTAAAATAGCTTTTTAGTCCCTGAGGGACAAAAAGTGATTTAAATGTAGTATGTATATTTTAATAAGAGTTCCAATCACCAAAGAGAGATCCCTCGCTGCACGCAAGATTCTACTTTAGAATCCTTTGTTTCTTTCTAGATTCAACGAAACACTCTCGCCTTTTAAATGGTTGTTTACTACTTTGGTAAGCAATCTACTATTATAGCTTGGTAAGACTCAATCACAAGTTTTAATTAAAACCTTTTACGAATGCTTTCCTTACTACGACTTTCAAATAGAAAATCTGTCAGCTTCTTCAGTTTCTATTCAAGGCATAGCCTGCTAGCATATTATTTACACATGATTTATCACAATTGAGATAGCCTTATGGTCGAAAGCAAACGTATCAATGATAATATCAAAATTGTTATGCTATGATTTTAGGTTGCTTTGACAAAGTTCAACTCAGAAGGATGCGCCATGAAGTACCCTTCTAACCGTTTTTTACATAACGGTATAGATCCAAACACGCAACTCTGCTATGAAACGGCGAATCCTCCTAGTGATACCTGACAAGTAAGTATAGGTATATAAATATAGTCCACTAGCTTCTACCAGAACCTGAACCCACGTAGAATTTGTTTTTAATATTTCCAGAGACCCCAATGTATTAATTAATAGTAGATTATGATACAAGTGACCTAAGTTGCTCAATTAATAATTGATATTGGACAAATGCGATACAAACAACATACGAAAATTATGGAAAATAGCGCGGAAGTTTTTTTTTTTGGCGCGGTAAATGTATGAAGTTTGATAACATATAAACCTCTTTGATGTTAGAAATCTGTATTACCCGGTTAAATTGAAAATGTTTTATTTACTCGCATATAATTTGCAGTTAGGTACTAACTGAACTTTGTAGGGATAAATTACCCGATTAAATTGAAAATGCTCTGCTTACTCGCATATAAATTGCAGTTAGGTACTAACTTAACATTGTAGGGATAATTCTATTACGCACTAGTGTATAATATTATTATGCACGAGGGTGTTATAGTTCGGTTTATGGCCCTAAGCTATAATAAAGCTCACTTTACGAGGGTGTTGAAAATTAAAATAAAATGTATCTACCAAGCATAACACTGACCTTTGCATGCCTCTAAAAGGACAGTATATTTGTACTTGTATTTCTATCGGCCTCGTGAAGGTTGAGGTTAGCCTAAACTGTACGCTGAACTAATTTGTGATGTAACCTCATAAAGCAAGCTGTCCATGGACTGTTATTTCAGAATGTACGATAAATATTGTACGATTTAATAATATAGGCATATTTAAGGGGTGGGCTTAATGACAATTACAGGGCACAGTGTGTTAAAAAAGTAAAAAACCCGACTGCAAATTTATTTATTTTCGCCATACGTTTTATCGTTACATTGAAAAGATAATTGCAAGTTAATGTTATAGTTTTGTGTTGTTGTTATCGTTAAAACCCTTCATTTTGATACTCCAAACAATGAGTATATTAAAAAAAGCTAACAATATGGCGTCTAAAATCCGCCGGTTTATTTTTTATGTATCAAGTGTTATTTGCTCTATCAAGACAAATCTAACGATATCACATTTAAATCAGTTTAGCCATTTAGAAATTATGATGGAATAAAAAAACTCACAAGCATATATACATACACGGACGACCAACAAAATAACACCGCTTTTTTTAATGTAAAAAATCACAAGCACTTATCCGATCTGTTTATTGCACTCGTCGTTTTCATGTGACAATATAACAGTCACTGATACACACCATTTTATATTTTTTGCCGGAGATGTGTCAGATGAAATCTTTATGAAATGAAATCTTTATTAGCAAACTCATATATTTATACGCAGTGAGAATGTCTTCGTCGTCGGATAAGTTACCCATCTCATTGTTAGCGTATTAGTATCAGATTCACCCAAAACCAAGCTTTTATTAACGAAATTCAACTGTAATTACGTTGTCTATACTGCCTATGGATGTAGCATCAAGCCTGCCCAACAGTTTCAGTGTCACCTACCTACGTGACATTACAATGCGCTACGTAACATACTAAGGGCCTGTTTCAGAATGTGTGAGTAAGTTCCGGTTATACTCCGTTTTAGTATGCCCAACGCAACGTACGTCGATAGACCACTAAAAAAGTAAAAATATTATTTAAACATCAACAACGCAAAACAATATAATATATATAAAAAATAATAAAAATAATGCCAGATTACATTACACAGTGGTACAAATATTCATTCTTAGGGCCTGTTTCAGAATGTTCGAGTAAGTTCCGGTTATACTACCCAGAACATACTTAATAAATAAAACACTATCTTTGCGTTTCACAGTCATCGATTTAGCCTATCCATCGGTTAATGCTTGAAACGCGCTGCATGTTAACTGTTATTTATATCATTCAGTTATTTTATGTTCTGGGTTGTATAACCGGAACTTATTCGAACATTCTGGAACAGGCCCTAATTATTGACTATCATTCCGGCCGCGCAAGAAAAATAGCATTGCAATGATCAACTTCAAACTGTTTAATTTCAAATTTCAAATTTCTTTATTCAGACAACTTACAGTCCATGGGTTAGTAGACACATAACAAAAAAAAAAAAAATAGAACGTATTAACTAGTGTTAGTATATGGGCGATATAGTAAAATAAAAACAAAAACTTTGTTTTCACTGCAGCTAAGGCGTGCCATCCGGGTGAGTGAGATAATAAATTCTAAAGAATTTATTTGATCATCACCCCCATGAAACGTCTCAGCACAGGCGAACAAACATCCTCCGCAACCACTTTCAGAATGCTGTTGCGTGTTTACCAATAACTGATGACTTATTTTATATTTTTTGTAGCATTCATGATAAATGGTTGATTGTTAAACACTAAAAATTTAATGCACAGTTTTTGTCATCTAGTTAAGTATTTCTTCAAGGAGCACAAGCAAGGAGAAAATTTTACTGGAAAAAGCTTTCTGGCATCGAACTATTGAAACGCCGCCACATCATTAATACTAGGCTAGGCTGGTTTACTATAGTAGGCCACGCGTGTACTAAAGTACACTTATGAATCTTAATGCAATTTTGTTTTATAGTTTTTTGACGGATCAAGCACCAGGCCCACCTTATGTTAAGCGGACAAACCCTGCCTATACCAGATGCATTTCATCACAAGTCACGAACTGCACTGCGCCCGTCACCTTGAGACATGTTTGTTATGTCTCATGTGCCTGTAATTTCACTGGCTCTCAAGGACTGCTCCCGGAACACACCGTTAGGTGCTTGGCGACAGAATTTCTACTTTACGGTGGTAGCTAGCCAGGCGGGTATTCGCAAAACGCCCTTACTATGCAAGATGTTTGAAACTAATTTATTCTTCGCAGGGTGATGGTGGCGGTCCACTTCAAGTTCTGAACAAGGACATAGCCTGCATGTACACAGTAATTGGCGTGACGTCATATGGCAAAGGTTGCGGCATTAAAGGCGAACCCGGAGTATATACCAGAGTAGCACACTATTTAGACTGGATTGAGAAAATTGTTTGGCCTTAACACGATGTACAGACCCACCAACTTATCTGTTCAGGCGGCAGAAAAAAGAACTACAACATACCTTCAAATTGTGACAGTTTGTAGTTGATTTCCATGACTAGTAGCGCCCTCGAAAACTGCACAGTTAAGTTGGTGGTACTATACACGTTTTATTTATGGCGCTCTTAACGTGGCTAACAACTTAATAATGTAAAAGTTGAATGACTTTAGTAAACATTTGCCACCAGAAATTCTAGCATATGTAAAAAGAATAGATAAATATGATACTTGTACAGTCGCCTGCAGTAAGATGTATACACTTCGTAATTTTCAAAATAATGTGATGTCGTTAAGTTATTAATAATCGAAGTGAACATTAACATGAGTAAAAATATTCAATTTATTCATTCGTTTTAAGATACTACTGATTATATAGAGAAAAACAGAACTCTTTGCCACTATTTTAAAAATCACAGTGTGTATACTTCTTATTGCTGGCGACTGTACCTAAAACATAAGTTGCTTTTTTATTAAAATAAAAAATTTAATATGTTTTCTTATTTAATTAGTGAAACTTCATATCGCCTTAATATGGTAAATCATAAATCTGTTAAATAGTAGTTGAGGCATCGGGGCCACACTAAGCGTTCTATAGTTCTGAGTTCTGCGTTCTGCATGCATTGTGATAAACGCCCACACAACGACAGCTGTCAGAATGAAGCGGTCGCACGTTCTATTGAGTTTTATTACAGTCAACCATTTATGTCAACAATATCCATGGAAATTATATCGTTTTTTTTTTATTCCTGATAGGTTAGCCTTTGACTACTGTCTCACCTGATGGTAAGTGATGATGTGGTCAAAGATGTTGTTCAGGCTAACCTACTGCCTCTCAAGGACAGCTGCCGGAACACACCGTTAGGTACTTGGTGACATATTTTCTAGTTGAAGGTGGTAGCTAGCCAGACGGGCATTCGCAAAATGCCCTACCACCCTGCTATAACGACTGCCATCCTTAGACAACAACCGAGACCGACGGTTAACGTGCCCTCCGGAGCACGGAAGCGTTTAGAAGTAATGTCACTAGTGGTCACCCATCCAGCTCATGACCGCGGACGACGTTGACTTTGCTAATCGGTTAAGAACAGCTAAGTAAACTTCGCTACGATCGCTTCAACTTGATTCAGAAAGACCTTTCAAGCTTTCAAGCTTGAAAGCTCTATGATGGAGTGCTCGTAGCGAAGTTTACTTAGCCGTTCTCAACTTGGTCATGACTTGGATGGGTGACCGCTGGTGACATTACTACTGAGCGTGCACGTGCTTCGCAGGACAAGTCAAGCTGTCGGTCCCCGTTGTTGTCTTAGGATGGCAATTGTTACAGCATGGTGGTAGGGCCGCCGAATGCCCGCCTAGCTAGCTATCACCCTTTACTACAAAATCTGTCGCCAAGCAACTAACGGTGTGTTCCGGTCGAGCTGTCCTTGAGAATCGGTAATTCTAGTTTTGTCTTAACAACATTTGTATAAAGAAATATATATAAGGTTTATAAATATGCATATTTTGAGAAGAAGAGAACAGGGTACTTGTGTGCTGTAATTTAAATGGTAGATTAATGGCCTCAGAACTTGACCGCTCGCTGTGTATAGTCAAATTGCAACGACTGCTGATTTTTATTATTTCACCTCGTTTTGCATAATATGTAGTTCATTCGAAGAATAAGCGATAAAAAGCATTTTTTGAAGCAGTGATGACTCAGTGGCATTGGCTATGAACTGCCGCGCAGCAGGTCCATGGTTCGAATCCCGCCCAGAGCTTGAGCTTCACCGCATGGTGGAAGGGCATTTTGCAAATGCCCGCCTGGCTAGCGACCACCCTCAAGTAGAAAATCTGTCGCCAAGCACCTAACGGTGTGTTCCGGCAGCAGTCCTTGAGAGCCAGTGAAATAACAGGCAAAATCAGACTTAACAGGTATGGCTCAAGGTGTTGGGCGCAGTGCAGTTTGTCACTTGTGATGAAATGCATCTGTTATAGGCAGAGGATACCGCTTAACATCATGTGGGCCTCGCGCTTGTTCCTTCACAATAACATAAAAAAAAAAAAAAAAACTTAGACAAGGCAGACATGACAACTGTCAAATGTGATACTTGATGTCATAATGCTACTTAATATTTGCAAATATCTGCCGTCCGTTAACTAAAAGGTCGCTAAGCCACAAAACCAAGTTTTGAGATATGAGCAAAAAACGTAGGAAAAATTAAAAATTGATGCTGTTTTATAGGTATTGGTCGCAGAAACAGCATTGAAATATCCAAAGAAAGCTCTTTTTATATTCTATCAAATTTTGCAATATATATCTGCAATAATTAGTTCTAAATAGAAAAAAAACTCTTTTGGCAATTTAGCCGTGTAATAATGGCTTATTTTACCATTTATGTACTACACTAAAAAGTCACTAAGTATACTCTAGCGACCTTTTAGACTAGCATTTGTACATAAATATGTGCACAGTTTTTTAATGTTATGAAGTTATATGCAAAAATCTACACTAAAAAGACGCTAAGTAATTTAACGACATTTTTGTTAAATATTAACTAACATCAAAGATATCAAACCCAAGCTTGAATGTCGTTATAGTTTTTTAACTATTATGTAGTCTAGTTTTTGAACATATTGTATTTTTTGTATTTATTTAATAGCATATTTTCTTTTAATTACTACACTAAATGGCAGTTAAGTTTGAAACCTTGAAATTAAACGACTATTTAGTTAAGTATTTTAGAATGGACATTTTAAGTTGTAACACAAGCATCAAGAAAAAACGTTAATTATTAAAATAAAATTAACGTAATATATTCATTATTTGTTAATTCAAATTAAATAACATAATTTTTAGACATAATTGTTTAGAATCTATTTTCCTACGAAACAAAACAACTTAATTACTATAAATAAGATTTAAATCTTTAAACAATGTATTTTAAAAGTAGGGATTACACACGCATATTTAGAATTACAATGGCAAACAACATAAAGAAAATTAATTGCTTTTCATTAGATTATCCATCCAGGAATGTATAATTGTTAAATATAAATGATTATTTACAATAATATTTTATTAATAATAACTTAGGGTCTTGCTTTTAAAAAGATCCGAATCACTCCTAGAACAGTACAACTAAGAATATGAGAGTTAATGTCAATCAAAATACTTTTACAAGGGACAAATGTAAAAGTATTATGGAAGTGTTGGAAGTGGAAGACCTAGGTGAACGTTTCGAAATCAGATTGAAGACGTTCTGAAAAAACTCCAGGTCAGGAGTACCCTAGGCCGACGCTTATGTATGAAAGGATTGATGAGTGTAGATGAAGCGAAAGCGATACGTCAGGATCGTAGTAAGTGAAATTTTCGGTCTCTGCCTTTCCCTACGGGAAAAAGGCGTATTTATGTAAAAATACTTTCGTAAGTATGAAGTCTTTGCACCTACACTTTTATATCTTTAAGAAGTAATACTTATATATTAGTTTATAAAGGCACATTAAATCAGTATTTAAGTTATTTACTTGAGCATCTTTTCATTTAAGGAGCATCTTTATCTCTTGTAGATAAATTTCTGAAAAATAATAGTTTATGTGGGAGTATTATAAAGGCTAGTTTGTTTATGATCTAAAATGTAAAAAAACACAGCTTTTCTTTTATGGTGTTCATATCTTTCGGCGAAGTACGAAGAGTGATTGACAAGGCTCTTGGATTTTTTTAGGTATCTATCAGACATGAAATTTAATGTTGTAAATTCGTCTTAAAAAATATTTTTGTATTGAAGACCAAAGTTATTACGTTTGAAAGTTACCTGAACCATGTTTTTTAGATAAGCTCTGGGGTTTGATTTTCGTATGCGCCTGTTGGAGGTGTAATTAGGTGAGTTAATAAAATCTTGTGATGTAAGTGATTCAACTGTCACTGTGCCACTATTTATGGAAGCTATTGCATCTATATAATCTATAAAGTCGTAGAGCTTACCCTTTTTTTTATTGCCAGTTCAACTTGATGATGCATTTGGTCAGCGCTCATAAAAAGACGCCCAGGTTTGATAAAATAATACGAAATTGTTGCTGACGATATTATGTTAGTGTTCACCAAGTGAACTAGCAACGACAACACTAACTAATTTTTATTTCGGGCACTGCAGCTATCAAGCCAAGTGTTCATATTTTGAACACGAACAAGGAAAACGTAAATCGTACTCTGGATGTCTTCCTGTTTTCTTCCTGCGATGCCATCAAACCAATTAATAACAGTCACAGGTTCAATTTCAGAGGTTATTTTTCGATTTTAATGTATCCATTCTCGGTAACAATATATATTTTTTTCTAAATCTGTGGTGAAAAATATTTGATTATCACTTTGTTCCAATTTTTTATGTGAATCATAAACTTGCTTTTATATATTTGTGTGGTGATAAAAACAGTGATCATGATGGTAATTAAAAGTAGCCTGTGTATCAATTCAGCTTAGTAGCTATCTCCATACCAAATAAAATTCAAATCCATCCAGCCTTTTAGGCATGAAATAGTAACCAACATCCACACATACAAACTAGCTAACAACAACTAGCTGCGCTCCATGGTTTTACCTGCGTTGTGATGAAAAACGATGATGATAGTGACGACCAAAACTAGCTTATGTGCTTATCCAGGGTATAAGCTATGACCATACCAAATTTCATCCAAATCCATCCAACCGTGTATAATATTAGTAAGGATTATTTTATATTTTATAATTGATACACAAAAAGCTCGCTCCAGACGACTTAATTTCCGAGAAACGAGGCAGCGTAAAACCTCTTGCCGCTCCTCGCTTGTCTTGTTTGCACGGTACGTAAGAATTAATGAAATATTTGGTCCACACATTATTATAGCAAATAGGTACATCTACTTTGCCATGAGAGTCGTTAATTGCAATTGAACGCGATTGATCATAGTAACATCTCTATAATTTTCATACCAATAGATATAAACAGCGCCAAGCTAACAAAACTAGCAATAATAATGTATATGACGACCTAGGCGACACTCAACTGGAATGCGTGCGGGGCAGGTCAAAACGTGAGAGCAATTTGCGACTTTTTAGATAAGTATTGTCGTTTAATGTCTTTTTTGCTAAGGATGTGGACGTAAAATGTTGTTCATCTAAGAATTTTAAGGCGCTATGAATTTTGAGAAAAGTAAATCATTAGGTTCTAAAACAGCCGGCCTACGCTTTAAAGTCGTTATCAGAGTTTAACGTTCATAAAGCGTAGTTTTTTTGTGAAACTGCTTTATAGTGTAGGATTACCAACATTATTTAGCTTTGAAATCAAATACTTAAAGGTAGCATTAGTATCTTAACGACTATATAGCCTAGTAAAGTTAAATAACGTCTTTCTTGCTATGTGACGAATATTACAATTTTATTATGATGATGTCGTTAAGGGCTGTATGTGATCGTGTAGCTAAGTATTGAAGGTTAACGTCAATTTAGCTTTGTAAAATATATTTTTAACAATATTTAACGGCCTTTTTACTAGACCTATCTCCTGATTCTAAAAGGTTATAAAAATAATTCCAAGACAGATCGATAGAGAATTTTTTTCCGTATAGGATGGCATTTAAAGCTCAAAATCGACCCCCTGTGGCTTAACGACCTTTTAGTCAACGGACGGCAGATATATAAAAACTACTAGGAAATATTCTTAGATGTAAACATTTTTCAATTTTTTTTATTTTTTTTTATTTTTATTTTATGGGATAGGAGGGCAAACTAGCAGGCAGCTCACCTGGTGGTAAGTGATCACCGTCGCCCACGAACATCCGTAACACCAGAGGTATCGAGGATGCGTTGCCGGCCTTTGAGGAGGGAATATGCTCTCTTCTTGAAGGCCCCTAAGTCGTATCCGTTCGGAAATACTGCACCTGGCAGCAGGATTGTAAACAAGTGCTTGTTATTGTTGTGTAGTTGCAAACAT
Source organism: Plagodis pulveraria (assembly GCA_963890685.1). Taxonomy (NCBI): domain Eukaryota; kingdom Metazoa; phylum Arthropoda; class Insecta; order Lepidoptera; family Geometridae; genus Plagodis; species Plagodis pulveraria. The sequence continues at coordinate 6,550,802 of OY982976.1, read as the reverse complement.
TCGAAAGATCACTAGGATGTGATAGATGTCAATGTGATACTTAAGGGTGAACTGGCCGGCCCGTTTTCCTTACAAACGTCGTAGGGTGATCACTCCCTTATTTGAGGATATAGGTCCAAAACAAAGCATAATACCGATTGATCTCGTCATTATCTAGGCTTGTATGATGCAGAAATTTTATTAATATATTTAACTTTAGAATTATGAGCCTCGAAACATTTTCATATAAAGTTTTCGAGGCTCATAACTTACAACTTAATTCTCTTTTTAATTTTGGCATCGTACAAGCCTAGATAATGACGATATCAATCGGTATTATGCTTAAGTCTGGACTTAAAATCTCAAATAAGGGAGTGATCACCCTACGACTTTTGTATGGAGAAGTGCCCGGCCAGTTCAACTTTAATGTCCAATTTTTCAATTTGGAATGTACATATAATAAAAGTTACTAGAAAATAAGCCTTAGATGTGACAGATGTAAAATGACAATTAATATCATATTTTTAATTTAAATTTTATATCTCAGTAGCAAATACACAACAATTATAAGGGTTCGTAGCGAAGTTTGCTTAGCTGTCAGTAACCGATCAGGAAAGTTAAGCAACGTCCGCCGCATGAGTTGGATGGGTGCACTGAGAAAAACTACTTTGGAGCTTAAATCAAATTTGACCTTTTACCGTTGAATTGTATCTAACAGATCAGTATCAACGCCTTCCGTACAGTATTTTCAGAATTGAACTTGTTATACGATAATAATTACCGTATTGACCATAAAATATACCTTACTTTTACGGCGGTTTATATACGGTGATTATCACTATAACGAACGACTTAATCAGCCTCATCGAAAAGTCAATATTTAAGAAAAACCACAAAATACACCTTAAATGAAGACGAAAAGAAACATTCGCCTTCACTGAGCTCGTTAAACGCCTTCTAGTTGGAAGGCGTTTTTGTACGTATTTACGTTTGGTCGGTTTTTTGCCTTCATACCATATAAATTGGCCGTCATTAGGGCGCTTTTGATTTTAGATTTTTCTCAGTGTGACCGCTAGTGACATTACTACTGAGAAAATTGGTCTTAGACGTCACATATGACAAAGTATCGGTTGTTGTCTTTTGACATTTTTGGGCGCACGGTTTAATGTGCCCATCGAAGCACGTGCCCGGTCAGAAGTAATGTCACTAGCGGTCACCCATCCAACTCAATACCGCAGCGGACGTTGCTTAACTTTGCTGATCGGTTCAGAACGGCTAAATACAAATAAATTTTCAAAATCTATTCTCCCAATCAAAATCCTGAGGTAACAAACATAAACAAAAATTACAGACGTATTAAGTACTCTCCTTTTTTTGAAGTCGGTTAAAAAGCGCTTTCCTTAATACTTGCACTTGCCACATACACTTTTGACTTATATACTTGCTGCTTACTAGATGTTTCTTGTTAGTTCGACGAAAGCCAAACACACTGAACAACTTAGGTAAAGTGAGACAATATTAGAGAAGTTAGTACTTAGTAATTTTGAAGCAATGATGACCGAGCGGTAATAGCTATGGACTGCTGTGCCCCAGGTCCCTGGTTCGATCCCCACCGCACCGGCTTGAGCTTCACCGCATGGTGGAAAGGCATTTTACGATTGCCCACCTGGCTAGCTACCACCCTCAAGCAAAAATCTGTCGCCAAGCACCTAACGGTGTGTTCCGCCAGCAGTCTTTGAGAGCCAGTGAAATTGCACATGAGACTTAACAACTATCTCTCAAGGTGACGGGCGTAGTACAATTCGTCACTTGTGATGAAATGCATATGTTATAGGCAGTGGTTAGTCCGCTTAACATCAGCTGGGCTTCAAGCTTGTTCCGCCACAATAACAGAAAAAAAAATGTACGTACGATTTTTATGTTGCGTCAACACATATAAATATTGTCAACCATAAAAATAGTGTCTGTAGGTACATTGTGGTTCGTATGAACTCAGTTTCTTATGAATATATTAAGATGAGCTAATAAAATAATTTAAAACATACCTACACACGAGCGTACCTAAAATTAACAAACAGCTTAGAGGAAAATAGAAGATGATATGTAAATACTATTATTAATTCTGTGACAAGATTATTTGACGTTCAAAATGCGCATGCGGGAGGTGGCTCGTCATAAATCAGGTTTTTAATTCATTTCAATAGTTTTAAAGGTATATCTTCAATGTTTAACGCGATTGAAACAGTGTGGTTGTGACAAAGAGTTATAAAAAACAAGCAAGGTTGATATCATGTTTTTTGTACTGTTATTTTTGTGCACATTTGAGATACAAGGAATAGAATTAGGTAAGTCTGTGACTTTTAAGTCGTCAGATAATGGAGTTACGTAAAGGCTTAAGAATATATATTTTTTTTTACCTTCGGTATGCATAACCAAATACTACAAACTATATACAACACTACAGCTACTACAATAAAATCATTTGGACTCATAGGCAGTCCAAATGCTCTAGCCCACTATCAGTTGGCAGCGTGCCCAGCATGCTGGCAGCATTGCCCCGTTGAATTGCAATGCTTATTCTTTGAGCCAAATAGGTGCCAGCATCTTGATCACGCGTCGCATCGACCAAGAGCTCTGATAAATTTTATAAAATACGATGAGCTCCCGGTCCCCACGGACCCAACGTCTCTACACCAAACAGCTCAAATATGTAACCCATACCATACTATTTCATTACCTGATGAAAGTCGAGTCATTAAGGCAAGGCCAGTTTCCAATCATCAGATTAGTTGTTACTCTGATAAATAGAGATATTCAGATGGACCAAACTAGTGGGTATACTACGAACGATAACATTCCCAAATTGGACTCGCGTCAGGCAGGCAGCTGATCATAAAACGAAAGCCAAATCATTAAGCAATGAAGTTTTTTTTTGTATATTCCTGATAGGTTAGCCTTTGGCCGCTATCTCACCTGATGATGTAGTTGAAAATGTTGTTCAGGCTAACCTAGAATTACTGGCTCTCAAGGACAGCTGCCGGAACACACAGTTAGGTGCTTGGGGACAGATTTTCTACTAGTGGGTGGTAGCTAGCCAGGCTGGCATTCGGTGAGACAATTGTGATATGTGAGTTGAAATGAAGTACAATTAACATCGTCTTCGAACAGAACTGGTGTGAATAAACAGAAAAGTAAAGAAGTAATGTTTATGAATATTTGAATCTGTGATCAAAACTATATTTTTTTCTGTTTGGGCTGTTGAAATACTACCTCGATATCAATCTAATGAGTTAAATTTACCACAAATCCTAGCTATGTTTTAATTAAATTTAATAAACATAGACTTATACTAGGGCCGAAAAAACATATTTTCGTATTGCTATGTTATTCATTTATATCTGTATGTTTAGACACAAATCTAACAAGGTTTTTGTGGTTGAGATTGTACCTATGCACTATTCGCATCATTTGTTTTGAAAGTATCGGTTTAATTAGGTTTATATTAATTTTGTTGACATTGATGGCTCGTATTTCTTTTTCACTGAGGTTTCCCTAATTTATGTGCATTTTATTTTATTTTGTGAAAACTAATGACAATGGTGTGCCGGGCTAAGCCCGTTCTGGGCTAGAATATCAGCCCCCCATATCTACCCGTGGATGTCGTAAAAAGCGACTAAGGTGAACACACCACAAGGTAGGCAGCAGCACTTTTTGAGGTACTGATATCTCACACTATGGTCCCCAAGCCGCCTGCCAAGCGTGGGGATTATGGCAAACCTCCCATGTTGGGGGAGGCTGTGTTCAGCAGTGGACTATCCGGCTGATACAGTACAGTGCAGTAATGATAATAACGCGCTGGTCTAGCAGCCCCTGCTGATACATCACCGCTAGCTGAGTCACCCGTTCTGCCGGTACCTATTGTGGATGATGCATCGAGTGCCAAGGCAGCTACTGTGCTGGCAGCAGCGCCTGTTGACGAGGACCGATACCAGTTCGAGCTTCCCGCTGCACCAGCAATCATTGTGGATGTTGCAACGCAACCTGAGTTGACGGATGTAACATCACTCTTCCAGACAACTTACCGTAAGTCCTAACCTAAATTGTATTGTTATGTTTGCAATAACGTCTGCTATGCGGATTACATTACAAAATTAGAGTTATGACGTCATGTCATGCTATCTCAATTTGTTAGAGCATACCCTAGCTAAAGGGGTGGATGGACGCGGGTTCGAATCCCGCACGAAACTTAAATTTTTCCTATCGTATATTTTTGATTGTAATTTAATCCGCATAGCAGGCGTTATGCAAACCTAACAATATTAACATTATAAGGTTGCGTCATAATTTACAAGTATAAAACCAATTGCAAAATTGGTCTTGTTTGTAGTACAACGCAAGTGGTACTATAGATGTCGCTCCATCCCAATACGATGGATAAAGAACGATAGGAAAGATTTGAGTTATGACGTCATGTCATGCTATCTCAATTGGTTAGAGCATACCCTGGCTAAAGGGGTGGATGGACGCGGGTTCGAATCCCGCACATGACTTAAATTTTTCCTATCGTGTATATATATTTTTTTTTTAATATTGTCGCGGAACAAGCCCGAGGCCCACCTGATGTTAAGTGGAATAACCTATGCCTATAACAGACGCATTTCGTCAACGACGAATTGCACTGTGCCCGTCACACTGAGACGTCCAGTTGCTAGGTCTCATTAGCCTGTAATTTTTCTGGCTCTCAAGGACTGCTGCCGGAACACACTTTGAGGTGTTTGGCGACAGATTTTCTACTTCAGGGTGGTCGCTAGTCCGGCGGGCATTTACAAAATGCTCTTCCACAATGCGGTGAAGCTCAAGCCCGCGGCGGGATTCGAACCATGGACCTGCTGCACGGCAGTCCACAGCCAATGCCACTGAGCCATCACTGCTTCGTAATTGTAATTTTGTACATTTGTGTATATTTGTAATTTTGTAATCTAAGTTATATTGTTGAGAGTTACATCGTTTGTTTCTACCACGCATTGTTAAAAATGCTATTATTAGAGCATCTCAAAGGAGCTGCCTTCCGCGGACGCTCAGATTGTGGAATGAGCTCCCCGCCGTGGTTTTCCCGATGGAGTACAGCATGGGGTTCTTCAAAAAGGGCGTGAAGAGATTTCTTCAGGGTCGGCAATGCGCGAGTGATACCTCTGGTGTTGCAAGCGTCCATAGGCTATGGTAACTGCTTACCATCAGGCGGGCCGTAAGCTTGTTTGCCACCTTAGAAGTATAAAAAATACTATTTAAAAATAAAAAACACGTTTTCATTGCACTCACTTTTTTTAAGTAGTAACGTGCTTGAAGCTAGGGATTGTACATCCATTTGTCTACCGCAGCCCTCATAGTTTTGTAAAAATGGAGGGATTTTCCGAACAAACAAAACAATTTCGTACTATCTAAGGAGATGGAAACTTTACAAGGTTGATGAAGTTTGTTTGCAAAAGTCGGTTGTATCGGTGCTTTAAGGGTGAACTGGCCGGTCAGTTCTCCATACAAACGCCGTAGGGTGATCACTCCCTTATTTGACATATAAGGCCCAGAATTAAGCATAATATCGATTGATCTCGTCATTATCTAGATAGCCATTAAAGGCTGTTTTTTCAGTGACCTATTTTTATTTTGCTCAAGTTTTATACTGTATCAGCCGGATTGTCCACTGCTGAGCACAAGCTCTCCCTTTAAGGGTTTGCCATAACCCCTCGCTTGGCAGGCGTCTTGGGGATCGCAGTTTAAGGTATCAGCTCCTCAGAAGGCGCTGCTGCCTACCTTCCAGAATTTTATCTTTAGTCGATTGTGGGGGTGACATTCTAGCCTGACACCCCACGGGGTGCCAAGTTGTATAGGGCATATGAAAAACTGTGAAATTATTCTACATGTCATTTCGATATTTCCCTTATATGTAATTTTACCATCTATTGGTAATCTTTAGAACTTGTTCAAAGCAATTTGACCAATATTTTTTTAGTGAGATATATAAAATAATGTTGTCATAGACTTTCGCGATTATTACACATAGTAACTAAACAACTTTAAACGGTTTAAATCACGTATATTTATCATTATTTTTGTCCCGACGTTTCCAACACTTTGCAGAGATCGTGGTCACGGGGTGACAAAAATAATGATAAATATACGCGATTTAAACCGTTTAAAGTTGTTTAGTTACTATGTGTAATAATCGCGAAAACCTAAGACAACATTATTGTATATCACATACACTAAAAAAAATCTTGGTCAAATTTTTTTTGACATTAGTGTGATATACAAGTTTGTCATTAGTTAATTATATTTGTGTTACTTATTTGATTTTGAAATTTGTTTTACTTACAGAATGTGGAACTAGCTTATATGGATCCGAAGTCCTCATCATCGGAGGGAAATTGGCGAGACGAGGAGAGATTCCGTGGCACGTTGGCATCTACAGAAAGATTTCGAGATCGTACGCGCAAATCTGTGGAGGAACTCTGATTAGCAATAGCATTATTATATCAGGTGATAGAGAAATTTTCTTTAGAAAAGTTATTTAAGGTACAATTTCGATTTAAAAGAAAGCACTTCTAGAAAAAAAAAATAGAAAATGAAACTGACTTAAACACTCAAATGTGTGAAATAACTTGTTGAAGTCGGTACCATGATGATTCAAAAGAACCTATTATAACAATATTGTGCGCATGGTACCGACTTCGACAAGTTATTTCACACATTTGAGTGTTGAAGTCGATAAATGTTTTTCGTAAGAAAAAAATATCCCCTTTTTAGTGACCCTTGCTACTTTAGGAATCGATTATCATTCACTGTCGATGACTATATCATCAAGGTAGTAAAATACTTTTCAGTTTTTGGAGTGTAACTCAAAAAAGGCTTCACTGGTTTTGATGAAATTTAAATGGGACCACACGACAAGCATCAGCTTTCATAAAAAAGAATCGTCAAAATCAAAAAAATTACAACAGACGAATTGAGTACCTCTTCCTTTTGTTTGAAGTCGGTAAAAAAGTAGATAGGTTCTCTACGCCTTTTTTTTTTACTTTGGGAAAAATGCATTACTCATGTCTCCCCATCGGGGGATGGAGGGGGTATGTGGGACTCCCCGGTAGAAGACCGTTATACCTACTAAACAACCCAGCGGCATTCCGGCATCGTTTGTGGTTCTCTACGCCTAAGCTGTCACCACTTAACTTTCTTTTAAAATCAGATTTGTTTCTGCTTTGCCATAATTAACCGTGGTTGGCCAACCACAGTGAAACGAAGGGAACCCGAGGTAGGACAGCTTCTTTGGGTTTTTCTCCTCAAGTTGTAGGTTGTGGGGTTGAGTGGATGGCACCGCAACTGAGGTAGCGGTTTCGTATGGGCGGCAAGATTTTCTTCTCGTTGTAATTTAGTAGGTACTTTGCTGATTCTACTCACTCTGAGCTAATATTTCCACGGTCTTATTATTGTTAGGTTTGCAATAACGCCTGCTATGCGGATTACATTTCAAAATCACAAACATACGATAGGAAAAAATTAAGTCATGTGCGGGATTCGAACCTGCGTCCATCCACGCCTTGAGCCGGGGTATGCTCTAACCAATTGAGCTAACATGACATGACGTCATAAATTCCAACCCAATACGATGGTTAAAGAACGATAGGAAAGATTCGAGTTATGACATCATGTCATGTTAGCTCAATTGGTTAGAGCATACCCCGGCTCAAGAGGTGGATGGACGCGGGTTCGAATCCCGCACATGACTTAAATTTTTCTTATCGTATATTTGTGATTTTGTAATTTTCATGGTCTGGTGCTAAGATTCGGTTTAGGGTTTTTTTTACCATCTTCCCGTTCTATTTACTCGTAAGGTAGCACGTAAGTCGTAAGTCGTAAAGTGTAAGGTAGCAGAGATAATGTCTATGGAGTTTCCACGTCATGCAGTCGACTGGTCATACAACCTTTTGAAGCACTGATGGCTCAGTAGCATTGGCTATGGGCTGCCGTGCAGCAAGTCCCCATGGTTCCAATCCCGCCCCGGGCTTTAGCTTCACCGCATGGTAGAAGGGCATATTGCTAATGCCCGCTTGGCTAGCGACCACCCTCAAGTAGAAAATCTATCGCCAAGCACCTAACGGTGTGTTACGGCAGCAGTCTTTGGGAGCCAGTGAAATTATTTGAGACTTAACAACTATGTCTCAATGTGACGGGCGCATTCGTGACTTGTGACAAAATGCACATGTTATAGGCAGAGGTTAGTCCGTTTAACATCAGGTGGGCCTCGAGCTTGTTCAATCACAATAACATAAATAAAAATAACTTACGTTTTGAAGCAGTGATGGCTCAGTGACATTGGCTATGGGCTGCCGTGCAGCAAGTCCCCATGGTTCGAATCCGGCCTGGGCTTTAGCTTCACCGCATGGTAGAAGGGCATATTGCGAATGCCCGCCTGGCTAGCGACCACCCTCAAGTAGAAAATCTGTCGCCAAGCACCTCACGATGTGTTACGGCAGCAGTCCTTGGGAGCCAGTGAAATTACTTCAGACTTAACAAATATGTCTCAAGGTGACGGGCGCAGTGTAATTCGTGACTTGTGACAAAATGCATATGTTATAGGCAGAGGTTAGTCCGTTTAACATCAGGTGGGCCTCGAGCTTGTTCAGTTACAATAACATAAATAAAAATAACTTACGTTGTGCAACAAACAATACTATTATTTGGCATTAGATTTAATTTTGCTAACGATGACACAACCCTATACCTACATGTTATAATTTTAATATTTTTAGTTTTGCAATGACGAATGCTCCACAAATTACATGATATATTCAATGATAATGTGGTGATAGTTTCAAAGTAAAATTTTAATGATTGTGGGATCTTACACTGTAAGTTCTTTTCAAATGGGGTATTGTATTCTTTAGGTGTGGTAGCTCTTTATATGTATAGTACCACCAACTTTACTGTGCAGTTCTCGACGGCGCTACTGGTCAAGGAAATCAACTACAAACCGTCACAATTTGAAGGAATGTTGTAGTTCTTTTTTCTGCCACCTGAACAGATAAGTTGGTGGGTCTGTACCATTTTATGTATTAAAATTTGTTAATAATATTCCATTTGACGCTAATTTCGTTATTTTCGATAATTTTGACCATATCTGCGCCTATGGTTGTGATCACTGTGATCGTTTTTACTGTTCTCCCCTGTTCCATTTAGGATAAGAACGCTAAGAATGCCACTAAAATTTGCCACTTCTGTCACTTTTGACATTAGAGGCAAGTAATTCAAACTGTTCCAGTAGCTTCATAGCGTTTATGGCGAAAATAATGCCAAGACCCATCTGGAACATCTTTTTGGGAGTGTGATTGTTTTTATCGTTTTTGGCGAATTTAACTCCAAATGGTGCTTACCCTAAGTAAATAGCTTGAGGTAGCTCCTCGCAGAGGACCAGGATTAATGGCTAACGATACATCAAAGATAGGAGAATAGAAAGGAACATAACTGAGGTTAATTTATATGCTTTCAGCCGCTCACTGCTTTTGGAATGGGGAAGATGAGCAGCCACCTCCAGAGAGATTTGCAGTTGCAGTTGGGAAGATGAACCAGAAATGGCAATCTGACGTTGTCGAAGAAGAAGAGCAAAAGTCGGATGTAAGTTGTCATTCGTACCATATCCTCATGATGTTTTATTGATGAGAACACATGGCCACAAACCTTATTCCATAAAATGAATATTACGATGAACCATAGTTTAAAGACTTCTTGAGAGATTTTCAGGGCCACTGTGTTCTTCCTTAATTTAATTAAAAAACATACATGTCAGTAAAAGAGCTGCTCTTAAAATACTATTATCGGCAGAAAATATCTCGTGAAGTAGAATCAAAGTGATTATATTCCACATAAGAATAACAAGCTAAGATTATTTTAGCCTTATACCTGTCAAAAGTTGCATTACCTTAATTGGAGACTACTTTTGCAAGTGAATGCCTCAAGATATAGCAATTACGATTCAAGCATGAATTTCGTGTTTAACAGATTTTATAGTGATTATTTTGGAGACAAATAAACAAACAACCCACCGTCAGTCACCTTTGTATTGTACCCAGCGGAAAAATGCTATACGATTCGATACGATAACTCTTTATTGCATACCCAAAAAATTACAGATAAAAGCACACAAGTGCGCTAACATAAAATAATAATTAAAGAATGGCAACACAATCGGCGGTCTTATCGCTAATGCTATATAATTAAATAATTTTACAAACATAAACAATAATAATAATTTTATATTATACTTATGTATCCAGAAACTAACCTACTTTTGTTACATATTGTGAAAGAGTAAAGTTAAAGGAAGAAGAAAGGAGGAAAGAGTAAAGGAAAAAAGTTTTTTTTATGTCTTTACTCCAAGACTTAAAAAAACCTTTTTTCAAGTTGTAAAAAAATTTAGTTTATTGGTCAAATTTGGTGTCAGTGTGGTGGTACGGCATTTGACGAATACTGTACCATCATGGTGAAATAGTGGGCAAAAGCTACCCATAAATAAAGCTATCGACAGGGCTTGTCGGTATGAATCCAAGGACAGTCCTAGTGAACAAAAATAACCTAATCGGTTGTCCTGTCTTACGAATACATCCGGGAACATATTGTACTTGGGATTACACGATGGTCATGTTGACATATTTTGCTCTTCCGTACAATTTGACCGCCAGATCGTTATCTATAACTTGATCATTGCGTTTTAGACATTACCTTACTACATACTGTTTTTTTATGTTATTGTGACGGAACAAGCCCGAGGCCCACCTGATGTTAAGTGGACTAACCTCTGCCTATAACAGATGCATTTCTATAAACGAATTGCACTGTGCCTGTCACACTGAGACGTACAGTTGTTAAGCCTCATGTTCCTGTAATTTCACTGGCTCTCAAGAACAGCTGCCGCAAAACACTGTTAGGTGCTCGGCGACAGAATTTCTACTTGAGGGTGGTCGCTAGCCAGGCAGGCATTCGCAAAATGCCCTTCCACCATGCTGTGAAGCTCAAGCCCGCGGTGAGATTCAAACCATGGTACGTGGCAGTGGCCAATGCCATCACTGCTTAAATGATCTATTATGCATTTGGATCTTTCGTCCAATGTTTGGATTTGAAACCATTCGCCAACACGTGTCAATTACTTTCAGTCCTGGAAAATTTTACAGCGATGCTTTCTCAATTAGGCACAGAGGCAGGACTATTTTAAAAAATATCGTAAACTAAAAGTTCTCCATTCTCTTGCCCATTCCCATCTCCAGTCAGTTTATTCTTGTAATTCAAACCTTTTGCACGTAAACTTCAGAGTTATGATAGATGATTAATAATTTGCAGGTGAAGGAAATCCATGTACCAGACCTTTATCAAGCTAGCGATGCAAACTACCAAGAAGATATAGCTGTCGTTATAGTTACTTCACCGTTTCAATACACAAACTATGTCAGGCCTGTCTGCGTCGACTTCAGACGTCAATTAGAAAAGAAACAGTTGCAGAGTGGGAATTATGGAAAGGTAAAAATAGGAGTAAAATTTGTGCAAACAATTAGCTAAGATCTATTTGTAAAACTTTGACATAGTAATTCGATAGCTTTAAATTTTGAATAAATTACCACATAATAATAATAAAAAACCGGCCAAGTGCGAGTGGGACTCGCGCACGAAGGGTTCAGTACCATTATCTGTAACCTAATCTTGCAAGTTACACAAAAATATTATTATTAATCAAATAATAATATTTTTAATAATGTTAGGTTTGCAATAACGCCTGCTATGCAGATTTCATTACAAAATCACAAATATACGATAGGAAAAATTTAAGTCATGTGCGGTATTCGAACCCGCGTCCATCCACCCCTTGAGCCGGGGTATGCTCTAACCAATTGAGCTAACATGACATGACGTCACAACTCGAATCTTTCCCATCGTTCTTTAACCATCGTATTGGGATGGAGTGGGTTCGAATACCGCACATGACTTAAATTTTTCCTATCATATATTTGTGATTTTGTAAATAATAATATAATATAACGGCTAAAACCTCTTTTATTGTATGGGAGCCCCCTTAATTATTTAATATATTTTAATTAATTAAATTTAACGAGAACATAAAACTAAATATTCTGTGAATAGTTAAAGCGTCTACCGCTTCAAAAGAAACATTTTATTTCTATATGATAGTGTGCTAATATGTCTGATGATTATTGTATGATAATGTATCCTACTTTACCATTAAGATGTTACTATGTCATAGGTTGCTGGGTGGGGTCTCACGTCTGAGAATGGTGGATCATCTGAAGTCCTCAAACTGATAAAGCTCCCCTACGTCGACACAAGAACTTGCATCATGGAGTCTCCATTTACTTTCCGCGGCCACATCACTGGTGACAAGTTCTGCGCTGGCTATAAAAATTGTAAGTTTAGGGCCTGTTTCAGAATGTGCGTAAGTTCCGGTTATACTACCCAGAACATATTTAATAAATAAAACACTGTCTTTGCGTTTCACAGTCATCGATTTAGCCTATCCATCGGTTAAAGCTTGAAACGCGCTGCATGTTAACTGATATTTTTATCATTCAGTCATTTTATGTGTTGGTTAGCATCCAGAAACTTTATTAGGACATTCTGAAACGGACCCTTAATATTAGGTCCTTACATATGAAATTGGCGTTTTTCGTACTGGCCACTTTAATCACGAATTTCTCCTCTTTGGTAAGGAATTCCAAATTCAAATTTGTACAGCTATAGACTCATGTATTTGTGCTTCGATGATCGTCATTCATTTGTTTTTTTTCTTCTGTTTTTTTCTGTTTGCGTCACTCATTTTACAAAATGGAAAACCTTAAATATCGCATTATTTACGAGTACGAGTTCCGCCGTGGCACTAGTGCTGCGGAAACAACTCGAAGGGTGAATGATGTGTATGGCGGTCGTGTTGCAAAAGAAAACACAGTTCGTTTTTGGTTCCAACGTTTTCGTTCTGGAAATTTCGACCTGCAGAACAAGCCCCGTGGACGGCCTGAGACTCAAGTTGTTAATGAAGAGTTGAAGGCTATTGTGGAAGCGGATCCATCGCAAACCACGTCCGAGTTAGCTGCAGGCTGCGATGTTAGTGATAAAACTGTTTTAATTCACTTGAAGCAAATTGGGAAGATTAAAAAGCTTGAAAGGTGGGTACCTCACGAATTGACTGAAACAAACCGGCAAACGCGCGTCGACTGCTGCGTTACATTACTAAACCGGCACAATAATGAAGGTATTTTAAACCGAATCATTACCTGTGATGAAAAATGGGTTCTTTACGATAATCGGAAGCGCTCAGCGCAATGGTTAGATCCTGGCCAGCCAGCCAAATCCTGCCCCAAGCGAAAATTAACCCCAAAAAAGTTACTTGTAAGCGTTTGGTGGACTAGTGCCGGTATTGTTCATTACAGTTTTTTCAAATCTGGCCAGACTATTACGGCTGATGTCTATTGTCAGGAATTGCAAACCATGATGGAAAAGCTAGCGGCTAAACAACCTAGGCTGGTCAATCGCTCCACGCCACTGCTGCTTCACGACAACGCTAGACCACACACTGCGCTACAGACGGCTACTAAATTAGAAGAGCTTCAATTGGAAAGTCTAAGACATCCTCCGTACTCCCCGGACCTTGCTCCAACAGATTACCATTTTTTTCGAAATTTGGATAACTTCTTGCAAGGGAAAAAATTCAACTCCGATGGGGCAGTCCAAATCGCCTTCAAAGATTTTATTGATTCCCGTCCGACTGGTTTTTTTAGTAAAGGGATCAATGAACTACCTATGAGATGGCAAAAGTGCATAGAAAATAATGGTTCATACTTTGATTCATTAAATATATTATATTTAAAAATATTCGACTTTTTGTTCCTCCCATACAAAACGCCAATTTCATATGTAAGGACCTAATATATCATCAATTTTAAATACAGTTATGGTATATATATACTGTAACGTTCGCTGCTGAACACAGCCTCCCCTATTATGGGGGTATTTGCCATAATCCCCACGCTTGGTAGGCTGCTTGGGTATCGCAGTGTAAGATGGCAGTTCTTTAGAAGGTACTGCTGCCCACCTTCCAGTATTTTTCCCTTAGTCGCCTCTTACGACACCCAAGGGATGATATGGGGAGGTGCAATTCTAATCCGGCACCCCACGGGGAAATGATGGTGTATATACCTATACATAAAAGGGACCTGGCAATGCTTAATGTTGGGCCGAATTTTCTAGAGCAAAGGGTCCATTTGTGAGTCTATGCTCTGCTGACGATGCATGCAAAACATAATGAATAGATTCAGGCGTTACTTTGCTATAATTCATATTAAATAATGACAAATATAAAAAACTTTGTAAGTATTAATGTATACTATTATTTTTTTAATTAAATACTTACAAAATATAAGAAATATATCTAGTGACATTTCCGCCTAATTTTCCTGTTATGCAAACAAATGCCACACAGCCAAACCGGAAGGATTCTCGAGGCGTTTCGATTCAACACGAAGCATCCTCAGGACTCATCGAGCACACGATCGAGGGCAAATATGTTTGGCCAGAGGTCAAAAAACCGAACAGTGATAGACTGTACCTAGTCAGTTCTCTCAATATATGCAGTACCAAATAGCATCCTCATTCAAGCTGGAAATCTCTTCATCAGCATTCCAGTGCGTGCTTAGATATACAGATCTGACATTGTCAACAATTGCATTGAAGAAGACAAGCACATGCTTACCTGCTCTAAAGCGGTTGTAAAGTATTTATTGATAATGACATCAGGAGGTGTTTGGTGAGGGCTTGTGCAGCCTGATACCCATGTTGTGTTGGGTACTACAGGCCCTATACTTTTATGTTGTGCTCGGGCTAATATGAGCCATATACGTGATTAGCTGTAGCTGCTTTATATACGTTTAGCTGATCCCGGTCTGATAATAATTATAACCTAGCAATAGCCTCATCTCATACTTTTTATTGCACCACACAATCCTAAATACACTACACAACACTCACAGAATCACGTTAATACTAACCACTGATATGTGCATACATCTAAGGAAAATAGACATGACGACATTACGTATGTGTTCAGGAAGAAAAAGGTAAAGAATTATCAAGGATTACGTGGTTTAATAAATTTATATTTTAATTCAAAAGCAGGCATTTATGCGATGATTCTTGTTCAAGTTTACGAATATGTGATCGTTCGTTTTCAAGCATGTTTAAGCATAGTTCGCACTCCAGGCAGCTCCAAAACTCCCCAATTATGTAGCCAATCATCATATCTTGTAAATGGTTTAGATTTTTTTTTATATAGCTATACAAAAGAAAATTTAAATTTGACATATCAGGCAAAAGCAATACAGATATTAAATTACTTTTACTTTTAAAATATCTTTATTAATCATAATTATAAATTGTACATTTCTAGTGTAATTTATCTTAAACCTAGAAGTGACAAAAAATGTAAATTTGCTCTGTTTTGCAAGCTAACATGCTTATTTTAAACTTATTTCGATGTAAATTTTAAATAAATACTCATATATACTTTCGTTATTTCAAATGACACATAAATTATGCAAGCTTTAGACATAGCAATACATTTGTTACAATATTCTATTAGTATGTTTACCGTAGGTTGAGGGTAGATGATAAAAGAGCGCACAAATAAATACATTAAACAAGGCAAAATGATCGGCAGCTAGCAACTAAAACTGGGTAAGCGAGCATAACGTGTTTGCGACTCGCGCACAAGCGCACGCAATACGCCGCCGCATCGCGCGCGCCATATTGGTCATCATATCTCTTGATAATTCGGGCGAATATGGCGCGCGCGGCTGCAGTAAGCGGGCTACATGCATAGATATTAAATTGTTTTTCATTTTAATCAGTTTTTATTTGTATAACGATAGAAATGAATAAAATTAAATTTTGTCACGAATAAAAACCTGACTTAAAAACTCCACTTCAAACATAAAATCGCATTATTAGGCATAACTTAAAAACTATTCGTCAGATCTCAGTTAAATTTTAATGGGACCACATGACAAGCACCATCTTTTGAATGTAAACAAAACATCAAAATCGGTACACCCTGTATAGAGGTAACACAAAGAAAAAAATACAGTGGAATTCAAGACTTCCTCCTTATTTAAGTCGGTTAAAAACAATTTCTTTTGTTTCAGCTAATCAAGCTGTATGTTTGGGCGACAGTGGTGGAGGTTTGGCGTTTCCATTAACTGAGAAAGGAAGAACGCGCTATTACCTCCGAGGAGTCGTCTCTGCAGCACCTGACAGCGATCGCCAATGCAACGCCAACGATATCACAACATTTACGCGGCTACTGAAACATGAATTTTTCATTAGACAGTTTTGGGATTTCGGTATATTAAAATCAGTTTAATTTTTCATTTGTAACTACCACATTTTATCATATATTTGAAGCCAAATTAGTCTTCTTTTACTCAGAAATACCAATAGTTCAACTCATATTAAAAACTAACCCTTACAGTGAAGTGAATTATATGTAGACAAATTCAAATTTAGATTTTACCCACCGTCCACCTTCTTAGACCACCTGGGTGAACTCTGGAAAGTTTATTTCTACCACCTGGGTATTCCTTGAGGAAAATCAAATTTCAATAGTCCACGTTTTGTCATATTCTTGAAGCCAAATTAATACTCTTTTACCGCAGATATACTAAAATCACACCTCATATTAAAAAGTAACCCTTACAGTGAGGTGTATTATATGTAGACAAATACAAATTCAGATTTTACCCTCTGTCCACCTTCTGAGACCACCTGGGTGAACTGTGGAAAGATTTTTCTACAATAGCTCACCTATATCCATCTGGGTGTTACTTAAGAAAAAATAAATTTCTATTGTCCACCTTGTTACCAAAACATTTCAGATTTTATCATATAACCAATATAAAGTGAATGGGATTATTTCCGAACACAGAACTTCTTGATTGGCACACAAGAATATAGTTCCAGATTTATAGTGGCTGTGTTTATGTTAATAATTACAATAATAATTACCCCGTGGGGTGCCGAGTTAGAATTGCACCTCCCCATATAATACCGTGGATGTCGTAAAGGGCGACTAGGGGAAAAATACTAGAAGGTGTGCAGCAGCGCCTTCTAAAGAACTGTCATCTGACACTGCGATCCCCAAGACGCCTGCCAAGTGTGGGGATTATGGCAAATACCGCCTTTATAGGGGAGGCTGTGTTCAGCAGTGTACGATCCGGCTGATACAGAGACAGTGTGTTAATAAAAAGAAAAAAAAGATGGAAGTAGTTCAAGTAGTTAAAATTAGTGGGGTCCATTCAAACACTCCTCAGTGAAACAAATAGCTATAACTGTTATAATTTTGCACGTTTCAGAACAAAGTCCAAAGACAACGTGTGATCCTATACCACTAGCGCTGACAACGCAAAAAACTGGCCGGAAAGCTTGGGACAGTAAGTATTAATGTCTCTTCTTTTATACCTTCACTAGTTTTCATATGAAATTTTATAAATAATTCAACAGAAGTATCTAAGTGATCTAAGGACATACAGCCTTACTTATAAACGCTACTTAAATTTTAAGCATTACTTAGCCGCTGATTAGCAAAATTCCTTACTCATAAACGCTACATAACTTTATCCAGTTCCTAAGTACTGCTTAAATCAGCTGTCAATTTAAACACTGTCCAACCCATGTTTAAATATTTAAGTAGCAAGATGGCGCCGATATTTCGGATCAGCTGATTTAGTTACCATTGAGGTTATTGTCAAGGAGGCATACAAAACTATAAACACGACACACTCTGTAAATAAATCGTAAAAATATAGCAAGTAGAAACATACATTGGATGATGAATTAAATATTATGCGTAACCTAATTACTTTTCTTGATCTTATTGAAGAGTATACCGCAGGTACAGTTCCTGAATTAAGAATATAAGGATTGTGCTACACTCGTATATTCCTATTGGATGTATTAAAAAGCAACTTGGAAAACGATGCGCTCAATGAGTGGTGTAGGTATTTCAGTATTATATCACTATTCACGTTGATATATATGAGTAGGGTGTTGCTGAACATTGGGTGGAAAACAGTTTCTACAGAAAGGTAGGGTATACTATACCTGCTACTAATAACGTTGGTTGTCGATTATAAAATCAAAGCCAAAACTTTTTACATTTTTGTTCGAACAACACGTGTTCTATGCGTTGTTAACGAGTATTTTAAATATGTTGTTGCTTTGTATTTTGTATTGATATAGCTGAGATATATAAACTGACCCTACATAAGGGGGATATATCTCCCTAGCCTAACAATTGTAAGTATATATAATCCTTGTTAGGGTAGGACGATTCAATACTACTTTATACCTACTATAGTAGGTATAGAATACCGGTAAGAAGACGTAAATAATACTAGTGATTCAATTTAAAAGCAGAATTGAGCACTTATTTGCTTATTTCAGCATAGATGTCGATTCAGTTCAGCAAAAAAAAATATATTAGGAGTTGAAATATTCTTAATTGTAGGCAATGATGATGAAAAGTAAGGAGAAACTAAACTAACTATTCTGTTATTTCATCCAAACCCTCAAGCCGTTAAAACGTGAATACATGTAGAAGACAAAAACACATACACATAAACTTTACATATATACATATAATCACGCCTGTATTCCCCGAAGGGGTAGGCAATGTTGTGTAAACACCCATGTTTCGGCCAATTGGGTTTTGGTCCCATGTAATAAGGGGCGAGCCTATTGCCATGTTTTCTCGAGCACATTAGACGAAACACAAGAACCTGTGTGGATAAAGGCCGTAATAACGGCCTTTATATTCCGTAAATTCATTTGATAAGCGATACCTTAAATTACACTTACTGTGATTTAAGGAATCGCTATAAAATGATTAAAAATAAACAAGGATTGGAATCTTGGCTTCATAGAAAAAAACGTAGACATTGTTTGGGATGGAAAAAGATAACTTCCAGCGGGATTTGACGGTATTCTGGAGTTACACCCGTAAATTCTGGGGTAACCCCATAATGCATTTCCAATAATGCTATGGAATAGATTGTTATTCCATAGCATAATTGGAAATTTATTAGGGCACTTTTGAATTTACCAAATTACAAAATTAAAACTCACTACAAATGTCTCCAGTACACCTAACCATATGTACAAAAATACGTACCTACAAAGAATAGATATTTTTTAACTTTTTAATTTTAATATTTTTAGCACTAGATACGTGCTTTTTGGCAATTTGGGTCTTCCATAATACCTTTTAGTTCAATGTTGTCAGTTTAAAATACTTTTGACCTCATTATCCATTGTTTAGCTAAATAGTTGCTAAGTAGCGTTTATAAGTAAGAAATATTTAAGCATTACTTAAACACTGTCAGCCTTACTTATAAACGCTACTTAAATTTTAAACATTACTTAGCCGCTGATTAGCAAAATTTCTTACTCATAAACGCTACATAACTTTATCCAGTACCTAAGTACTGCTTAAATCAGCTGTCAATTTAAACACCGTCCCACCCTTGTTTAAATTTTAAGTAACAAGATGGCGCCCATATTTCTGATCAGCTGATTTAGTTACAGACCCACCAACTTATCTGTTCAGGTGGCAGAAAAAAGAACTACAACATTCCTTCAAATTGTGACAGTTCGTAGTTGATTTCCTTGACCAGTAGCGCCCTCGAAAACTGCACAGTTAAGTTGGTGGTACTATACAAAGAAAAGTATTATATTTACTTTTTAATTTCAAGATATTTAGCACTAGATACATGCTATTTGGCCATTTAGGTCATTCATAATACTTTTTAGTACAATGTTGTCAGTTTAAAATACGTTCGACCTCATTATCCATTGCTTAGCTAAACAGGTGCTATGTAGCGTTTATAAGTAAGAAATATTTAAGCATTACTTAAACACTGTTTAGTTATCCATTACTTAGCAACTACATAGCGATGTTTTTATAAGTAAGGGGGTGTTTAGTTATGCATTACTTAGCAACTACATAGCGGATTTTTTATAAGTAAGGGGGAATATGTTTAAAAAACAAACAAATTAGAGATACCATAGATGTGGGCTGCGTTCCGGTTCAGAACATTTCATAAAATATGATTCTGGATTTAGGCGGAATGTAAACGTGTATTGATATCTCCAGCAATATCTACATTGCATATGTGTCAAGTAGGTAGACTGTAACTTTTTTTTTAATTTGTACTTTTATCATTCCAGAATGCATTGAGTACCAGGAGATGTTAGTGTACCCATGTAGCGAGACCATCACTGGGGGCTATGTCAGGAATAATCGATGTTATCATAATGCTAGTGGAGGCTTCACTGATGGAAACGAGGTTCAACAGCATGAGTTCTCTCATATGGTAAGTAATATTTTATGTCATCAACTCTAGTAGTATGTACGAAAATTTAAGAACGCTCTCAACTAAGATCTAACAGTCGAAAGCAATGTTATTTAATATAAGTTTTTTTTTATTTAGTGCTAATAGGCTATCCTTTGACCACTATCTCACCTGATGGTAAGTGATAATGTGGTTGAAGATGTTGTTCACGCTAACCTAGGATTACTGGCTCTTAAGGACAGCTGCCGGAGCACACCGTTAGGTGCTAAGTGACAGACTTTCTACTTGTTGGTGGTCGGGCATTCGCAAAACGCCCTACAACTATGCTATGACGACTGCTATCGTAGTACAACAACCGGGACCGATGGCTTAAAGTGCCCTCTGAAGCACGGAAGCACTCAGTAATTATGTCACTAGCGGTCTCCCATTCAACTCTTGACCGGGCCGGACGTTAACTTAGCTGAACGGCTAAGAAACTTCGCTACTAGCTGTTCAAAAAAGTATATGTATTATGGTATAGGTGCTCCCACTCGGATTTGTTTCTGGTACGCTTTTTTAATGTAGCTTTTAAACGCCTGTGTGTAATTTATTTATAAATTGCTAATTCATAAATCGTACCAGCCTCACTTGAAGTAGACCATGAGAGATCATTATATTGCACCGATATTTGTGTCGCTCACAATAATGTAGACGAAGAGTTGTTTTCTAGATACTGCAAGAAACGTGAACTATATGAAACTATATAAAATAACAGAAACACAAAACTAATTAAATATGTAACTAAAACTATAATCTAACTAATAACTTAACTGTTAAGGTTGAACTGGCCGGTCAGGTCTCCATACAAACGTCGTAGGGTGATCACTCCCTTATTTGAGGATTTAGGTCCAAAATAAAGCATAATACCGATTGATCTTATCATTATCTAGGCTTGTATGATGCCGAAATTTTAATAAAATAATTAACTTGAGAGTTATTAGTCTCGAAACATTTTCATATAAAGTTTTCGATGCTCATAACTTACAACATAATTATCTTTTTAAAATTTTGGCATCATACAAGCCTAGATAATGATGATATCAAACGGTATTATGCTTAAGTCTAGACTTAAAATCTCAAATAAGGGAGTCATCACCCAACGACGTTTGTATGGAGAAGTGACCGGCCAGTTCAACCTTAAATAATTAAGACGCAAATCATGAGCTCTCATTCCTACCAGGAGGTAATCATTAAGGCGAGGGACGTGAGCCCTAACGCTATCTCACGATCTGAATTTTTGTGGTATACTTTACTGAAAAACTATATTAATACAAACAATTAGCTAACTAAGACGTTCAAATACCGCGCCATAGTCTAGCTGCGCCCCTGCTGGCCAAAAGGAGAACTAATATTGACAGCTGTGATTAACTCCACGAAAGTTGTTATTGTACATCATTTTTATAATTAAAAACAGTATTATACCAACTCCATCGTATTTATTCAATAAAAAGTATAATATTCAACAACTATCACGCCTATATATTTGTGCTTTTACATAGTAATTCAAATTCATATAGACAATTACCATTCAGCACTTTTTTGTAGACCCTTTTGAGGTGTACAAAACTGTAATACATTTTTTTTATCTATCTCGTTGGGTTCAGCCAGTGTTTGCAATGTACGTGCGAAAAAAAGTGTTTATTTACGATTTCACATTAGAAACCTCAAAAATTATCAGTGTTTCTCTACTATATTATGCATGTATATCCTTTCTTTTAAATCATTCTATATATTAACAAAAACAATCAAAATCCGCTGCGTAGTTTTAAAGCTTACATAGCGACAGACAGCGGAAGTGACTTTGTTTTATACTATTTTGTGAAACTAGAGATTACTATAGCACTATTTTGGTAAAGATAAAGATACATTTATTGTTCCAAACATGGGTAAATTATACATATTATAATGGTTATGTACAGTGTTGTTGGGTTTAAAATTGTTCCACCATATTTTGACTATGTAGGCGTACAATTTTGTCGAAATGGAGCTACCGTAAATTCTCATTGAGATTAAATAAAGAATTAAGTAATTATAACATTATTAAACCTTTTTTTTATATTGTTATGATTGCCATAACGCCTGCTAAGCGGATTACATTACAAAATTACAAATATACGATAGGTAATTTTTTTTTTTTTTTCTCGCACATGACTTAAATTTTTCCTATCGTATATTTGTAATTTTGTAATTATTAAACCTTATAATTAAAATATTAAAAACTATTATTTCACACTAAACACAAAATACTATATCAATGTCATCAAGAATTTTAATAATTTTTTGGTTTTTGGTTTTTCTACACATAAAATTTAAAAACATTTTTGTTCTTTTCAGGCATTCCTTGGATTTGGAAACGATACTACTAGCCTTAAATGGAAATGCGGAGGATCCCTCATAAGTGAGAAATTCGTTGTATCATCACTAACATGTACTGAATTGTAAGTTTATTTTTAACTTTATGGTTATTTTTTTTTATTTTTTTTTTACGCCTGTTAGGTTATCCTTTGACCACTATCTCACCTGATGGTAAGTGATGATGTGATCGAAGATGTTGTTTAGGCTAACCTAGAAGTACTGGCTCTCAAGGACAGCTGCTGGAACACACCGTTAGGTGTTTGGCGACAGATTTTCTTACTTGAGGGTGGTAGCTAGCCAGGCGGGCATTCGCAAAATGCCCTACCACCATGCTATAACGACTGCCATCCTAAGACAACAACCGGGACCGACAGCTTAACGTGCCCTCCGAAGCACGGTAGCGCTCAGTAGTAATGTCACTAGCGGTAACCCATCCAACTCATGACCGCGCGCGATGTTGCTTAACTTTGCTGATCGTTTGAGAACAGCTAAGTAAACTTCGCTACGAGCGCTTCAAAATTTTATATAAATTTATAACACTAATATTATAAATTTATAAATATAACAAACAATATTTCTAAACATTTACTCGTACACTCACAATACTGTATCATCTACAAATAAAAAATAAAATCTCATCTACTACATCTCATACATATACTATGAGAGAACTACTCAGTTCTACCGGAAGAAGAAGCGCTCGTAGCGAAGTTTACTTAGCTGTGCTCAACCGATCAGCAAAGTTAAGCAACGTCGCGCGCGGTCATGAGTTGGATGGGTGACCGCTAGTGACATTACTACTGAGCGCTTCCGTGCTTCGGAGGGCACGTTAAGCCGTCGGTCCTGGTTGCTGTTTTAGGATGGTAGTCTTTATAGCATGTTGGTAGGGCATTTTGCGAATGCCCGCCTGGCTAGCTACCACCCTCAAGTAGAAAATCTATCGCCAAGCACCTAAAGGTGTGTTCCGGCAGCTGTCCTTGAGAGCCAGTACTTCTAGGTTAGCCTGAACAACATCTTCGACC
The DNA here is from genome assembly GCA_963890685.1 of Plagodis pulveraria. Lineage (NCBI taxonomy): Eukaryota > Metazoa > Arthropoda > Insecta > Lepidoptera > Geometridae > Plagodis > Plagodis pulveraria. The sequence continues at coordinate 6,526,960 of OY982976.1, read as the reverse complement.
ACATCATCACTTACCATCAGGTGAGATAGTGGTCAAAGGCTAACCTACAAGGATTAAAAAAAAAAAAATTGTATTGAAAGCGCACAATGTGAATGAAGATTGTGAATGGTTAATCCATTGGCCAAAAAAAAATTTAATTTTTTTATTTTCATAATTGCAACAATGATTACGATATTTAATATTAATCATGAGTAATTATGACATTTATTCACATCACATAGTTGTTTATTTTGTAATTTAGTAAAATTATGACATGATGATGGTGAAAACTAATTCATTATATGATGACTTTTTTTATAATAAAATTGATTGTATTATGTTTGTGACTAGTGGTTTAACCGTATTAGTTTAAAGAAATAAATAATACTATAATAAAAAAAAAACAAAATCAATTATATTACTAATCATTTCGAAGCAACGATGGCCGAGCGGTAATAGCTATGGACTGCCGCGCCGCAGTACCCTGGTTCGATCCCCACCGCCGGCTTGAGCTTCACCGCATGGTGGAAGGGCTTTTTGCGATTGCCCGCCTGGCTAGCTACCACCCTCAAGTAGAAAATCGGTCGCCAAGCACCTAACTGTGTGTTCCGGCAATATTCCTCGAGAGCCAATGAAATTACAGGCACATGAGACTTAACAACTATGTCTCAAGGTGACGGGCGCAGTGCAATTCGGGACTTGTGACGAAATGCATCTGTTATAGGCAGAGGTTAGTCCGCTTAACATCAGGCAGGGCTCGAGCTTGTTCAGTTACAATAGCATAAAAAAAAACATAATACACGTTATCATGTTTGATATTATAAATACAAACTTACTAAAACACACTTTTTCGAGCCACTATAAGGTTTGCTGGAAGAAACCTCTTTTCAGGGTGAAGCTCGTCTATGTAAATGAATAATATTAATAAGTTTTAGATTTTATTGTGTACATTAAGGAATAGAAGAAGGTTGTGACTGAGAATGTGAAGTTGTGTTATAAAAAAAACCGGCCAAGTGCGAGTGGGACTCGCGCACGCAGGGTTCCGTACCATTATCTGTAACCTAATCTTGCAAGTTACAGACACTTTTCGCAGTCTCCGATAGATTAGGGTAGGTATAGCGAAAACATCTTTTATTGTATGGGAGCCCCCTTAATTATTTATTTTATTTTATTTTGATTAATTATATTTAAAAATAACATAAAATTAAATGTGAATAATTAAAGCGTCTTTCTGTGATCGTTATTAGTATCGAGCAAGAAACGATCAAAAAATCAAATTTGTTGTATGGGAGCCCCCCTTAAATATACTAATAGACAGACACCCATTTACGCCTGTTTTCTTGATTTGTCGAGGGCCTTTGACCTGGTTTCTTATGATATCCTGTGGCAGAAACTAAACAGTATCTCAGTGCCATGTGAACTAGTTGAGATCTTCAAATATTGGTATAAAAACCAGGTCAACGTCGTTCGATGGTCGAGCGCGTATTCGGATCCGTACAGGTTGGAGTGTGGAGTGAGACAAGGTGGGTTGACCTCGCCAAAGCTCTTCAACCTGTACGTGAACGCACTGATTGAGGAGCTCAGTAGCACTCATGTGGGATGTCACATCGACGGAGTGTGTCTCAATAACATTAGTTACGCAGACGATATGGTGCTGCTGAGTGCCTCGGTCTGTGGGCTGTCGAAGTTATTAGGCATCTGTGAAAGATATGTACTGAGTCACGGTTTGGTCTATAATATAAGAAAATCCGAATGCATGGTCTTTCGGGTGGGAGGGAAGTATCTAGATAGAATACCACCTATCAAATTATACGGCACACCGCTTGAAAAAGTTGATCAAGTAAAATATCTTGGTCACTTGATAACCTCTGACCTGAAAGACAATGCGGATATAGAGAGAGAACGTAGGGCGCTGTCTGTAAGAGCTAACATGATTGCCCGCAGGTTTGCTCGTTGTTCGAATGAGGTTAAAATCACTCTTTTCAGAGCTTTTTGTACCTCTTTCTACACGAGCAGCCTGTGGCTAAACTATTCTCAGAAGCAGTACAGCGCCCTACGCGTTCAATATAATAATGCTTTCAGGGTTTTGTTACGGCTGCCACGGTTCTGTAGCGCATCAGGGATGTTTGCCGAATCGCGTGTGGATTGTTTCTATGCAACCATGCGGAAACGGTGCACATCACTGGTGCGCAGGATCCGGGCCAGCCCTAATAGTATCCTGAAGGTATTTGGTGAAAGGTTTGATTGCCAGTACTTGAACCAGTGCTCTAGGATTCACTTATTGACTATAAATAATACATAATTGACTTTGAACTATATTGACATTGAATTGATATTTTTTTTTATACATTTTTATTTTATTTTATCTTTAATTATTATTTTTATTGACATTTTATTAATGTACCTACATATTTTGAATTTAATTTAATGTATTCGGACTTACAATTTGACATATTATTATTTCAACAATTAGTATCAATGCAATGTCTAATGCTGGTTTATTTATTGACAATCTTATGTGCCTTCTATTATATCTTCTTATATAAATTATTAAAAATATTGTTGATCTGAATTGTGAATATTGTATGATCTGAGTTGGTCGAAATAAAGAATTATTATTATTATTATTATTATTAAATATTCAATTTATTTTATTTTTAGTATTTGTTGTTATAGCGGCAATAGAAATACATCATCTGTGAAAATTTCAACTGTCGAGCTATCACCGTTCGTGAGATACAGCCTGGTGACAGACGGATGGACGGACAGCGAAGTCTCAGTAATAGGTCCCGTTTTTACCCTTTATTTTTATGCCTGATAGGTTAGCCTTTGACCACTATCTCACCTGATGGTAAGTGATGATGTGATCGAAAATGTTGTTCAGGCTAACCTAGAAGTACTGGCTCTCAAGGATAGATGCCGGAACACACCGTTAGGTGCTTGGCGGCAGATTTTCTACTTGAGGGTAGCTAGTCAGGCGGGCATTCGGAAAATGCCCTACCACCATGCAAAAATGTTAGAAAACAAGCAGTTGATGATCTGGTACGGGTAACTGTACTGTACATTATCAGCTGGATGGTCAATCTATGATGAATCTAGGCTGGTTTGACGATATTTGGCAATATCGTCAAACAAAAAATAAAATGAGAGTAAGGTAATTCAGAAAACAATTTCGTAATTATTTATTATTATTTTATTATTTCGTTTCGTTTTTATATGAAACCGAGATTGAATCAATATGAACGATATGAAGTTAGTAGACTACCAACACTGTCAAAATTGACCAGGCCGAGGCCATTATAGATTCATATTGATTAGCAGACTTGACGCCCAGTACATTTTTTGTGTATTTTCGACTTGATGTCGGACTGATCTCACATCGGTGAAACAAAACACTAGGGAAATTTGAGTGAGTTTAAGGGCCTGTTTCAGAATGTCCGAGTAAGTTCCGGTTATACTACCCAGAAATTGAATGATAAAAATGACCGTTAACATGCAGTGCGTTTCAAGCTTTAACCGATGAATAGGCTAAATCGATGACTGTGAAACGCAAAGATAGTGTTTTATTTATCAAATATGTTCTGGGTAGTATAACCGGAACTTACTCCAACATCCTGAAACAGGCCCTAGGACAATGAATAGATTCAGGCGTTACTTTGCGGAAATCCATTTTTAATAATAACAAATACTTTTAAAATATTTTAAGAAAACATCAAATTAATATTTAAATAAAATACTTTAAAAATATAAAAATATATCTAGTGACAATTCCGCTTGATTTTCCTGCTAAGCCGAGGTGACGTCACAAACGCCACGCAGCCGAACCGGAAGAATTTTCGACGCGTTTCGCTTCTACACGAAGCATCTTCAGGAGGTCTTGACTCTTCTTGAGTTTTTAAGTATTTTATTTAAATATTAATTTGATGTTTTCTTAAAATATTTTAAAAGTATTTGTTATTATTAGGCCCTAGGACATTTTAATACTATGAATAACCGGCTGTTTGCTGAAATTATTTCATACAATTATTTTCATGATATTTTATTTAATTTTTAATATGTACAGAATTGCATTTCTTTTCTAGGGAAAAAGATACGTCGTATTTCGTTGCTGTGGGTGATGTCAACGAACTCAACGACAGAAACTGTATTAAGGTGAAAGAGAGTCATAGACACCCTGAGTTTATACTGTATAATTCGTATCAGCACTTGGGACTTCTGGAGCTAGAGAAAACGTAAGAAAAATATGATTTTAGTTTGTCAATGACACTATCAGCGTTCATTTATTCAGACATGTGTCAATTATTTGTTAAAGAAGAATGACTATAGAGAAAGGATTAATCTTTTCTCTCGTTCTGAAGATTTTGTGTATGTATAATATAATGTACAAATTAATAATAAGTGTAATAGGTTATGCCGTGCTTATTATAGTAAATAAATAAAATAACTTAAAATAAACAAATATTATTCGAATTGGATTCCCATTTTTTTGTCAGTGACACCATCAGCGTTTATTTATTCAGACATGTGTCATTATATTTCTAAATATTATTACAAGCACTATCGCGTGCTAAGCGAAAATATATTTAACAAATTATTGGCGTACAAAATTTTATGCCCAAGGTGGGAATCGAACCCGCGTCCTCCGATATCGCGTCGGATGCCTAAACCCCCTCGGCCACCTGGACACGGCATTGGTAGCCAAAATTTCATACTCCAATCGTACTTTAACCGTCATAGGGGACGGTGCGCGGCCATCAACCAGACTACTAGACTTCATCTGATCGAAAGAAGTGTTTTTTCAAACACTTAACTCTCGGTATGATGTCCCTACCCTTCTATATTTCTAAATATTATTACAAGCACTATCGCGTGCTAAGCGAAAATATATTTAACAAATTATTGGAGTACAAAATTGTTTAATATGTACATGTGTCATTATTTTATAATGAAGAATGACCATTGAAATAGGATCACCTAGTCCTTTGTCTATGGTATGACCTATTCTACGTTAGTAACAGAATATTAAGATAAAACTAAAACGACATGACGGTTAACTGGAGAAAACTTTTAGAAGCGCTCGTAGCGGAGTTTACTTAGCTGTTCTTAACCGATCAGCAAAGTTAATAAGTTAGCATCGTCAGGACCACTATGTCCTAGTTATGAATGAAATTCTATTGTTATCATTATCGCCGATGCTAATGGGTTTAAGCAACGTCGCCTGCGGTCATGAGTTGGATGGGTGACCGCTAGTGACATTACTACTGAGCGCTTCCGTGCTTCGGAGGGCACGTTAAGCCGTCGCCGTCGGTCCCGGTTGTTGTCTGACAATGGCAGTCGTTACAGCATGGTGGTAGGGCATTTTTCGAATGCCCGCCAGGCTAGCTACCACCCTCAAGTAGAAAATCTATCGCCAAGCACCTAATGGTGTGTTCCGGCAGCTGTCCTTGAGAGCCAGTACTTCTAGGTTAGCCTGAACAACATCTTCGACCACATCATCACTTACCATCAGGTAAGGTAGTAATAAAAAAAATAGAGATCCCATTTGATTCCCGTTTGTTTGTCAGTAACACCATCAGCGTTCATTTATTCAGACATGTGTAAATTTTTTGTTAAAGAAGAATGACCATAGAGAATGGATTAGTCCTATCAAAAAAATATTTGTCTATGGTATGACTTATCCTACTTTAGTAACAGAATATTAAAATAAAACTAACATGACATGATGATTAACTGGAGATCCCATTTGTTTGTCAGTAACACCATCAGCGTTCATTTGTTCAGACATGTGTAAATTTTTTGTTAAGGAAGAATGACCATAGAGAATGGATTAGTCCTTTCTCTATGGTATGACTTATCCTACGTTAGTAACAGAATATTAAAATAAATCTAACATGACATGATGATTAACTGGAGATCCCATTTGTTTGTCAGTAACACCATCAGCGTTCATTTGTTCAGACATGTGTAAATTTTTTGCTAAAGAAGAATGACCATAGAGAAAGGATTAGTCCTTTCTCCTATAACCATGTTATAATGGCTAAACTCTATCTGGTACTATGTTTTTTTCTAAGCAGATCTAAAGAGGATGAACTAACTGTCCAGTAAGTAGATTACATACTTACTTACTGGACGGTAGGAGATTCCAAATTTAAAATCTCGCTTCTTACTGGACAGTTATGAATAAGTCTCCGGTAGAGTTCACTTTCTGGATATGTTTTACAGATGTTATGCCAACATTACATACCATTTTTAAAAAACTTTTATTACTATTTTCAGTTTCTCATATATGCCTAGGTAGTGTCAGTTGAGTTTTAATAGGGATAATATAAGTTTAAAGCGCTCGAAACAAAGTTTACTTAGCCGTTCTTAACCGATCAGCAAAGTTAAGCAACGTCCGCCGTGGTCATGAGTTGGATAGGTGACCGCTAGTGATATTACTACTGAGTGCTTCGGTTGTTGTCTTAGGATGGCAGTCGTTACAGCATGGTGTTAGGGCATTTTGCGAATGCCCGCCTGGCTAGCTACAACCCCCAAGTAGAAAATCTGTCACCAAACACCGGTGGGCTGCGGCAGCTGTCCTTGAGAGCCAGTAATTCTAGGTTAGCCTGAACAACATCTTCGACCACATCATCACTTACCATCAGGTGAGATAGTGGTCAAAAACTAACCTATCAGGGCATTTATCACGGGGAGTGTTCTGAGGAACTGTTCCTTTTACTACCTGCAGCTCAATTTCGCCATCGGACGTCCCGACAAAGCATGATGTTTCATCAATTTCATGTCGACGTCTGGAAGTCCACAACTTTGCAGTTTTCATAGCATTTTTTACCTCGCACTGCCACAATATGGAACCAGCTGCCAGGTTCAGTATTTCCGAACGGATACGACTTAGGGGCCTTCAAGATGAGAGCATATTACCTCCTCAGAGGCCGGCAACGCATCCTCGATACCTCTGGTGTTGAGGATGTTCGTGGGCGACGGTGATCACTTACCACCAGGTGTGCCGCCTGGTCGTTTGCCATCCTATCCCATAAAAAATAAAAAATAAAAAACATTTATCTGGTACTTACGATGGCGAAAAGTGGCAAGCACAATTTTCTTCGTGAATTAACATATAGTGTACTGTACTGTATCAGCCGAATTGTCCACTGCTGAACACTGCCTCCCCTATTAAGGGGGTATTTGCCATTATCCCCAAGCTTGGCGCCTGCCAAGCGGCTTGGGGATCGCAGTGTAAGATGGCAGTTCTTTAGAAGGTGCTGCTGCCCACCTTCCAGTATTTTTCCCTTAGTCGCCTCTTACGACACCCACGAGATGATATGGGGAGGTGCAATTCTACCCCGGCACCCCACGTGTAAAACATATATACCTCATAATAAATACAGAACAGAAAATAATCTTCATGTTTTCAGGTTGTTCTTAAATCAGTTTTTAGTCCCCGCGTGTATACATACCGGGGACAATATTATCGATGACCTCGCTGTTACCACAAGATGGGATTACAATACACATCCTTACGAGATGGAAAAGGTAACTGAGATTATATATTTCTTATTTCATATTAATTAAAATTACAGGCACGTGAGACCCAACAATTGTATGTCTCAGGGTGACGGGCGCAGTTCAATCCGTCATTTGTGATGTAGATTTGTTATAGGCAGAGGTTACCGCGTAACATCAGGTGGACCGCATGCTTGTTCTGTCACAATAACATAAATAATTGGTATTCCATACACGTAACATCAATATTTATTTTACAGCCAAAATAAATGACAATGACTGTGGGCTTGTCGGTAAAACTTTGCATGTACATTCTTGAACCTGATAACTATGCTTCTGATTTGCCAGCTTTTTGTATATTTAAGTATTTTCAAAAAACTGCTCATTTAATGATGGGATATAACATGACGACATATGTAATTTTTTAAATCAGTTTTTTACTAATATAACTTTATGAAGTTATTGACGACTAATGTGTTGGTATCATATATGCGTGCTAGATGGCGCATCATTCATTCATTCATATATTATTCGTGTGTGACAAGATAGTTTCTACTAGTTCTACTAGAGAGCACTCTAAATTTCTAATCAAATAAAATATTGCCATTGACTTGCGAACGTGGCGCCATGGGTACATGGCGCGAACTAAAAACGCGAGAAGTGGAGACGAAATATAACATCTTTCTCTACAGTTCTGTCCCTTAACATATTTAACTAAAAAACTTAAACTTACCTACTACAAAACTAATCCAATATTCAGCTACCATTAGGCAGTGTTCCCAAAATGCTGGCTGCATTGCCACGTTGTATGGCAATGCTTATCCTCTGTACAAATTATATGCCAGCATTTTGGTCACAAGTAGCGTCGACCAGACTTAATTTTGAGACGTCTTTGAATAATATTTCGGCACAAACATGTAACAACTACTGACATTACTATATTTACAATACAATACAAAACTCTTTATTGCACAGCGAATATACATTAAAATAATCTTATAAATAGTACTCTTAGACTACGGTTGTGCAATGGGCGGTCTTATCGCATATATCAATTTCTTCCAGACAACCTTTGTATGGACAGTATCACATATCAAGTAACACGGTGGCGAAAACAAATTATAACATTTTTAGATATCATCTTACCAATAAAAACGTTATTTAAAGTTTTGTAGATACAAACTATATTATAATACATAGATATCCTACACGTTATTTATATACGTAAAATAAGACACAATTATTTATTTTATGATATACTTATACATAAATATTTACATACGAATAGGTGCAAATATATAATACTGATAGATAACAACTACATAATACTTATATAATATGTACCTACTATGTAGTTGGTATATATTTATTTATTTATTAATATTTTTGCGCCTTTTGAGGCCTTCAGCCGCCGCACCGGCCACTTTTTGGGTTGCGGGAAGATGAGAAGGTGCTAAGGTATCGACACAGGTAGCGTCCCATACCAGAGGCCTTCCCATCCTCCACGGAATCAATATCAAATCAAATTGAATCAAAGTATTTTCTATAATATTTGAAAATATCATTTGGTATGGGAATTCGTATATTCACATTTAAAGGTAAAATATGAATCGTAAAAAAAAAACTACTACTATACATAACACTACTTACCTACTTAGTGCTGAGCGAGACGTAAACGCGTGCGTCCCGAGCTCTCCTTGAAAAAGACCACCGAATGTGGTTGAAACTATAGTCGGAGCTATCTGACTTATTCACGTTAGTTATCCCGTACTATTTACTAAAATTAATATTAATATAATTTTATTTTTCATTTTTTTTTTTTACTGTAATGAATATTAATATAGTTTTATTTTTCAATAATTTAAATTTTGTTTTTTTACTGGGATGATGCTTTTGTAGTAATACCAATGTACATAAATGGTTTTTACTTGTAACAATACCTAAAGTAGTATTTTTTTTCTATTATTTCTCACTTGTTTTCTTAGTTTTGGAAAAGCAATGTTATAAAAATGAACGCCTCCTGTAAAATCTACATACTTTCGTTCGCGTCGTTTGCCATTAAAATTTCTTATTTAATTTTAGTAGGTATAGTTATTATTGAACATAAAATTAAGTAATTAAGATAACTAATAGAAAAGTTCCTCGCTATATATACTGTATTTTAGGTAAGTTAATTTTGCTTAGTAGTTCCAGTTTTATTATGATCTGAAAGTTTGTGACCGAGTACTGATCCTTTACTAGCTTTAAAATTTACAATAAAATTATGTACGCAAGTTGAACTAGCTGCTTTGTTTTTCTTTCAGTTCTAGTGGGTTCATTTAATACCTATTAACTTTTTTTTTGTTGTGACCCAACATGCACGAGTTCTACCTGATTTTAAGCGGTATCCTCTGCCTAAAACAGATGCATTTCATCACAAGTGACGTACTACACTGCGCCTATCACCTTGAGATATACTTGTTAAGTCTAATTGTTGCCTGTAACATCACTGGCTCTGAAGGACTGCTGCCGGATCACACCGTTAGGTGCTTGGCGACAGATTTTCTACTTGAGAGTGGTCGCTAGCCAGGCGGGCATTCACAAAAATGCCCTGCTGAATGCTGCACGGCAGTCCATAGCCAATGCCACTGAACCATCACTGCTTCAAATACTAAATACTGCACTCACGTTGAGGATCGAATACGTCGACCCTGGAGTGTTTTTACCGGTTTAATGTATAATATTTAAATATGTGTGAAACTCACGAGAGTTTCAATTCAAAAATTATTTTAGATGTTATTTGCGAAGACCAGTCCAGAGCCATGCCAAGAAGATATCCCTGGATCATACACTGACACTCTGATGTGCTATATAAAAAGTGGTCCAGCTTTCGCTGATTATTACTGTATGGTGAGTACGCAGATTTTACTCGTATACAATAACTCTATATATATATTTACTAGCTGGCTCGGCAAACGTTTTGCCATATACATGCTATTAAATTGTATCTTATATGAAACGTTTGTATTTTTAACATAGCGCCATCTTTTAAATACTTACTCAATCCAGTCAATAAATTGTATCTTATATGAAACGTTTGTATATTTAACATAGCGCCATCTTTTAAATACTTACTCAATCCAGTCAATAAATTGTATCTTATATGCATGGAAGTAATAAGTACTACGTACAACAGGAATGAGCTGTTGTCGTAAAATTGAAGCCGAACGAGAGCTCAGTAACTGTACCTCTTATCCCTTTCTGGCGATGGTGACCATATTGAAATATGATTTAAGGACAATAATTACAAAAACTGATTTGTGATATGACGTCAGCATATCATTTCTTCAGATGGATTTTAATCGAAGATGCTAATGATAAACTTGCCCTATAAATACAAATAAATGCCAATACAAATATTTATTTTTTTAAAATCACATAGAACATTTTTAACTACACATTAATTACAATAACTTTGTTTTAATGGTATATGATCTAATTTTATAGTATAGTTATAGACATTGACAACTGTGCTAGGTCGTACCTGTGTTACAGTTGTCAATGTCTTCCTCCAGTGCAGCAACATTCTTGGGTATTTAAAATAGGCACATAAAACATGTTTTTTAATAAACACATCATCCATCTCACTGGAGTAATAAAAAAAAAAAAAACACTATACATGTAGGGTAGACAATTTAACAGCAACAGTAAACTGTATAAGCTTAGCAATACTCCGATCGTCCCATTAAGGCAGATAGCAACATTTGCTTATAGAGCACTATACATTTCCTGTTTTTGCTTGCTTTTCACACTCGCGTCATATAGGCAGGCCTGGTTCACTCCGCACTTTAGGTACAAAGCTACAAGTACATCGGCGGCTGCAACAAGTCGCGTTTACTCTACAAGGGTTGCCGGGCGCCGGCGCCGCCCGGAACGCACGTCTTCTCACTTCAACGCGCCGTATTTCGTGTTGGTGTTTGTTAGGCTGTTTACGTACCTAGTAGCACAGAATAATAGGTTAGTACCTATTAGGTACTATTAGGTAGGTTGGAATGAGGGCAAGATTATACAGCATTGCATTTGGCTGCATAAATAATAACACAGGTCTGAACATCACTTTTTTTCTCAATTTCAAAAGACATCGAAAGGTAAGGAAACGTACGCGTTCCTAGGTAGGTATATATAACCTATTGTTTCTAATGTTAACTTATTACCTACTATTTTAAGATTTTCATACACCTAGGTAGTGCCAGTTGTGCTTTAATGGGGACAATAAGTGTAAAGTACGCAAAGCAAAGTTTACTTGGCCGTTCTTAACAGATCAGCTAAGCAATTGTCAGCTACTAACAATTAAGTAACGTCCACCGCGGTCATGACTTGGATGGGTGACCGCTAGTGACATTACTACCTGGCACTTCCGTGCTTTGTAGGGTACGTTAAGCCGTCGACCCAATTGTTATCTTAGGATCGCAGTTATTATAGCATGGAGGCAGGGCAATTTGCGAATGACCACCTGTGTAGCTTCCACCCTCCAGGAGAAAATCTGTCGCCAAGCACCTAACGGTGTGTTTCGACGGCTGTCCAATTAATTAGTTAAGAAAAAAGCAGTTTAGTTTACATTTAAGTTTAATTCTAAATCAGACATTGCTAAATAAAACAGTCTTGTGAAGTTTCTGCCGCAAACCCAGCTTATTCCTTATATGTTTCACTGATTCTAATTTTGCATTATGAGTTAAACGAAAATTGATATATGAATTCGCTAACTCCTTCACCAATTGAATATCATGTGGATCTTCAAATATATATTGAGGAGGTTGTGGTGGATTTTTTCCATAACATTAGGATCTTTAAGAAATCTGAAATTGAAACGAAGTGATTTTAATAGAGAAAGGAATAAAAAAATGCATAGGTATTTAAGTTATTTGTTCTTGAACTAGGACTGGATAGTCATGCATGGTCACCGTAATTCATCACTAACAAATTATGTTTAAAACTATTACCTGTGAAAAGATAAACCACAATCAGGATAATAATCGATTCCGCAAGCCTCCACGACAAAAATATTCCCCATTTTAACTAAAATTCTTCCAAAATATCACACAATCAAAAAACAATCCGCCATTAAAGTCCGAGTCTGCGATTTCAAGTGGGGTTGTCAGGTCAGGTGTCCGTATTTCATACAAATAAAAGAAAACCTATACGATATAGCAAAATTTTTGCGTTAATAAGGCTTTACACGTAGCAACAAAAAATTTTGCTTTAACATGTCGGTAATCAATTATTATTTATATTTAGACACATTTTAGAAGTAAATGGTTTTACTTCATTACATAACATTAATCACATATTTTTCTACAAACAACGAAAGGATTGAAATCAACTTAACTCTGGCAACTCTAGGTCACTGTTAGAACGAGACACAGGGTTCAGTGGTTACCCTCTCACTCGGCTTCATTTTTATTTTGCGCGCAACAAGACTCTTACGCCCTTAGCATAAGGTTTTATTTTCTTTATTTTAGCTGCAAGATGTACAGATAGAGCTCATTCCTGTTGTACGTAGTACTTATTACTTCCATGCTTATATGAAACGTTTGTATATTTAACATAGCGCCATCTTTTAAATACTTACTCAATCCAGTCAATAAATTGTATCTTATATGAAACGTTTGTATATTTAACATAGCGCCATCTTTTGAATACTTACTCAATCCAGTCAATAAATTGTATCTTATATGAAACGTTTGTATTTTTAACATAGCGCCATCTTTTGAATACTTACTCAATCCAGTCAATAAAATGTACCTATCTTATTTGAAACGTTTGTATTTTTAACATAGCGCCATCTATTGAATACTTACTCAATCTTGTCAACATATATGAATTCTGTTAGAATCGTTTTGAGCAACAGATAATTGTGGCTGTCAATTAATAGACAAATAATTTGCAATTAAAAAATATTGCGACTATAAATTGAGATGCAAGCTATCTTTCAATCTAGATCAATTTTCACACGGTGGGATAATCAAGTTTAAAATCGGTTCTGTAGTTTAGAAGTCCATTGCGGACGAACGTGCGTAATTTTTATATTTAAAGATTATTTGTGTGCGATATTGGTAGGTACTTATTGCACAACTGAATGTAAAAAAGAGTAAGTACAATTGCATCAAACAGCATCACCTTTCTTCGACATAGATTGACGCTGAAGGACTTCACCCGTCTCCGACAAAGGTTAAACATTACAAAATCACAAATATACGATAGGAAAAATTTAAATCATGTGCGGGATTTGAACCCGCATCCATCCACCCCTTGAGCCGGGGTATGCTCTAACCAATTGAGCTAACATGACATGATGTCATAACTCAAATCTTTCCTATCGTTCTTTAACCATCGTATTGGGATGGAGCGACATCTATAGTACCACTTGCGTTGTACTACAAACAAGACCAATTTTGCAATTGGTTTTATACTTGTTAATGATGACGCAACCTTATAATTTTAATATTGTTAGGTTTGCAATAACGCCTGCTATGCGGATTACTTTACAAAATCACAAAAATACGATAGGTAAAAATAAAGTCATGTGCGGGATTCGAACCCGCGTCATCCACCCCTTGAGCCGGGGTATGCTCTAACCACTTGAGCTAACATAACATGACATCATAACTCAAATCTTTCCTATCGTTCTTTAACCATTGTATTGGGATGGAGCGTCATCTATAGTACTACTTGCGTTGTACTACAAACAAGACCAATTTTGCAATTGGTTTCATACTTGTTAATGATGACGCAACCTTATAATTTTAATATTGTTAGGTTTGCAATAACGCCTGCTATGCGGATTACTTTACAAAATCACAAAAATACAATAGGTAAAAATAAAATCATGTGCGGGTTTCGAACCCGCGTCCATCCACCCCTTGAGCCGGGGTATGCTCTAACCAATTGAGCTAACATGATATGACGTCATAACTCAAATATTTCCTATTGTTCTTTAACACGTAGTTATTAGGCAGTCGTTATAGCATGGTGGTAGGGTATTTTGAGAATTCCCGCCTATCACCATCGAAGCTGAAAATCTGTTGCCAAGCAACTAACGGTGTATTCCGGCAGCTGTCCTTGAAAACCTAAAAAAGTAATTCTAGTTTATTCCATACAACATTTTCGACGATATCACTTCCCGTCAGATAGTGGTCAAAGGCTAACTTATCAGCAATAGATTAATAAAAAATACCGAGCCTTATGGACAGTTATGGTCAAACCACAATATACTTACTTTACTTATTATTATTATTATCTTCTCTACACAATTTACTTATTATCTTCTCTAAACTGACATGTACATAATAACAAATATTTTTAAAATATTTTATGAAAACATCAAATTAATATTTTAATAAAACACTTAAAAGATACAAAATTATATCTAGTGACAACTCCGCCTAATTTTCCTGTAAAGCCGACCCGACGTCACAAACGCCACGCAGCCAAACCGGAAGAATTTTCGACGCGTTCGCTTCTACACGAAGCATCCTCAGGAGGTCTTGACTCTACGAGCGCACGATCGAGGAAGAATTTCTCGTTCGAATTAGGTGGAATTGTCACTAGATATATTTTTGTGTTTTTTAAGTGCTTTATTAAAATATTAATTTGATGTTTTCATAAAATATTTTAAAAACATTTGTTATTATTAAATATGGATTTCCGCAAAGTAACGCCTGAATCTATTTATGTATGACATGTACATATTTTTTATTATTATGTGACATTCATATTGAGATTCTCTAGTTTATATTATTTTAAATTTTTAATAATAAGTACTAAAATGTTTGTTTGTAAATGATAATTATGTAATTGGTATTGTGCCGTTTAATTATTATAATAATAAATAAATACTAATGTGTTATTTTTTTTAGGAAAGCAGCCAACTTTTGGTAAAGAACACGAAAATAGGTTGTATGTACACAATCTTCGGAGTGAGGCCATATACTGTATGGTGTACTGCATCGGATATACCCACGGCGTTTGCAGCAGTAACACCTTACTTAGGCTGGATCGAGGAAACTGTCTGGCCTTGAACATAACGGTTGAGGCCACTTCTCGACGTGAATAAAAATACTGTGGTGTGCACGGAAGCTTAATTTGTTCATAGACAAAAATACAAATATCACATCGCTGCACTGTGTTTCGCCTAGAACAAGCTAGCTGGACAAAAATAATTTATAATGGGTTTCGATTGCTTTTGCCTTAGACAATGATAATTTGTTAATTTCATAATTTTCAGGTAGGTACAGATTAAATTATAAGTCTAAAAATGAAAAACCAAATACTTTATAAAAAAATGTATTGTATTTCTTACAAAGGCACAAAAAAAAGCAAAAATACAGCAGAAATAAGTACATTAAAATAGAAAGAAACAATCAATAATATATTACAACATAATTATACAATAAAAAGTAAAAAAATACATTATTATTTATAACTTAAATATTATAAAAAAAGGTAAACTCAAGATTTTACAAAAATGCTACATCATACTCGTAATTATCCTAAATATCCTCATCTGATGATTCGTCACTCTCACATTCAGTCGAGTCTGGTAACAAGTAATCACCTTCATCAGTCGGACTCGGAAGAACGTTACTTGTAACCAGATGTGATTGTATTGAAGGCGGAACAATCAAATTTAAAACTTCTTCAGGTAATTTGTCAATTTTCTTTTTGGGTACCTCTCTGAGAGAGTTGATTAGAGGATCAGACGTTATTAAAAGCATATTCAACAAATCTGTATTTGTGGCAATACGTGACAGTTTCCTGGTGTGGTGTTCACGGAATCTCCGGCAGTCTTTATTTCGAGCCTCTTGAGCTTCTTCTGAGAGCTGTCCGATTGGAAGAATGCAAGTTTTTATCACTTCTGTGCTATGTACAAGTATTTTGTGTACAGTAGCTGGCATGTAGTACCACGAATACAGATTTAGATAAAGTGTTCTGGTTTCAGAACACACTTTCTCAAATTCATTGTAATTAATATCGTACCCAGAAGATAAAGTTCTTAACAAAATGCAGAATTTTTTAATGAGGTTAACGTCTAAGCCTGTAATCTCTCCACTCAGTTCCGGGTTTGTAAAGAATCTGCGAGCTGTGTTCCCATCATTTGTGTTACCATAACCAGGTTTTGGTTTGTCTACAATAAGTCCCATTTGGGTTTTAAACTTTTGCTTTATGTCGTCTGAACGCTGTTTCACACTAGCTTTATCGTCATCACCTCTAACCTGCCACTTCTTAATATCCAAACGATAGCTAATGTGCAACAGACATTCAAAACAGCGAATCCAAGCATGTAATGTAGACAAACCAAACCCATAATGTTCTACATTACTTTCCAATCCACTTAAATCACCATTCATCATCTTAGGAGTCGCACCACAGATATAACACTTTTGTGCAGATCGTGTGTCAGTCATAGCATTGCATACTTTGCCGTCTGTCATTGTTAGCAAAAGAGTGTGCTTCACAGAAATTTGTGATTCACCAACACTACATGTTGTTGGAAGAAGTTGAGATACTTCTTCCAACACTCTGTTAGTTTCTGTAGTCGTAAATTCATTTGTTTCCTTTGAAAAAATAAATTTAATTGGCCTGCAATATAACGTGGAGTCATCAGAAGGATAACAAAGTTTTTTTGACTTACATAGGCTATGGTATGATGGAAACACTTGATGTCCAGCCTTCATTGCCCACTTTCTAGTCTGTTTGTAAGAGTGAGAAGTGCACTTAGAATCTACGTAATAAGCTAGCGCTTCGTCACTATTTAACTGCCTAGCACTACAAAGAGATTCTTCAGATGCCTTTCCTTCTGTGCTGGAATGATCGCCACTTTTTCGGATTCGAGAGGCAACCGCTCTATGACCCGATAAACGATTTGCCACTTCCGCAGCTGTGGTCAATTCACTAGCACTCCGCAATTTCACCAAGTCTTCAACCCTGCGTTTTTTTGTTTTGAAACTGGCGTCTTCGAAGTCTTTTCGGGGTCTACCTTTAGGTCAATTATCTTCTGATGAGGAGGAAGCAGAAGGCCGATGCATACGAACGCTAAATTGTATGTCTGCTCCGTCCAGCCAACTTCTATTTTTGTTTAAAAAAACATCCATTGTTTTCGAAGCAGCCCACTTTTCAGCAAATTTTGACGATATGCTGGCAATTTTTGTTTGCATATCTCTTCTTGAATCGGAGGCCACATCTCTCAGATTGTATTTGTTAAAAATAAACTCCATCAGGTGAGCATTTCTTGCTTCTTTGTCATATTTACGCCATTCTTCAAATAACTCCATTTTCGAAAAAGTGTACACATGATCTGAAAAAAAAATAAAAAAAAATGTTTAGCATTCGTTGCGGTCTCCATATTATATATCATTTAAAAGGTTAATGTTGTGGCTGTAACATACATAAAAATCAACTTGGATACACGTGGATACAAAAAGTTGCGATCCTTGAAAGTTTAGATATGAAGAAAAACTTGACATTCTTTTAACAGATTTTTCAATTGGTTATTTAAAGCACATGTTGGCAAATAATATATTAAGTCGATATTAAGTAAGAAAGTACTTACCCTCAAAGGTAAAATCCATCACAGAAAATACTAAAATAATCACTACAAATTTTAAGAGATGTTATCATAAGTGCCGCAAAATTGCAACTAATTTAATTTCACAAATGCAATTAACTTATCACTTACCTTCAACCCCTTATAACTCACCACTATGGAATGTTTGCCCTAATTATTACCTGTTATCGAGACCTTGGGGGTTTTGTTAATGGCATGTGACCCTTAATTACCTGATTAGGTAAATGACTTTTGTCCACCTACGTTGTTCTAGGCAAAACACTGTGCGCTGCCACAAACGTTTGCGTGTGTTAACGCTTAAGAACGCCATCTAGCGATGTTATTTTGAAGCTCAGACCTTAACCAAAAAGGATCAATTTACCTAACACGACGTTGGGTCCGTGGGGACCGGGAGCTCATCGTATTTTCCAAAATTTATCAGAGCGCTTGGTCGATGCGACGCGTGATCAAAATGCTGGCACCTATTTGGCTCAAAGAATAAGCATTGCAATTCAACGGGGCAATGCTGCCAGCATGCTGGGCACGCTGCCAACTGATAGTGGGCTAGAGCATTTGGACTCCCTATGAGTCCAAATGCTTTTACTGTAGTATCTGTAGTATTGTAGTAGCTGTAGTGTTGTATATAGTTTGTAGTATTTGTTTAATAAAGGCATACCGCCATTGAAAAAAAAAATAACCTGTAAGAACACCTAACATATAACATTTTAAACAAAGTGACAACGCAACGTATGGCATAATTAAGGACTACATAACTTAAAATACAAACCGGCCAAGTGCGAGTGAGCACGCGCTCGAAGGGTTCCGTACCATACCTGTAACCTAATCTTGCATGTAACAGACACTTTTCGCAGTGTCGTTAGGTACGGCGAAAACCTCTTTTATCGTATGGGAGCCCCCTTAATTATTTATTTTATTTTAATTAATTATATTTAAAGAGAACATAAAACTTAATATTCTGTAAATAGTTAAAGCGTTTACCTGTCACCGTTATTAGTATCGAGCAAGAAACGGTAAAAAATCAAGTTTGTTGTATGGGAGCCCCCCTTGAATATTTATTTTATTTTAAGTATTTATTGTTATAGCGGCAATAAAAATACATCATCTGTGAAAATTTCAACTGTCTAGCTATCACCGTTCTTGAGATACAGCCTGGTGACGGACGGACGGACAGCGAAGTCTCAGTAATAGGGTCCCGTTTTTACCCTTTGGGTACGGAACCCTAAAAATGGATGCTCTTTTCTATTATTGTTATTGCAATAACGTATGTTCTGCGAATAACATTACAAAATTACAAATTTACGAGAATAATAATTATAGTCATGTGCGGGATTCGAATCCGCGTCATCCACCCCTATAATATCCGGGGTATGATATGACCTAACATGACATTATGACTCATTCTAATATTTCATCTCGTTCTTTAACCATCGCTCGACTGGGGATGGATCCACATCCCCCCCCCCCCATGCCACCTCGTGGGATGCCCCGGAACACGAGGGCATCCACACCTCATGAAGACCTAACCCTCATGGGGGGTGCTGCAGGTCCTCTGAGCGGAGACGGAGTGCGAGCGCGATCGGCTCGCCTCCGTGTCCGCACTCTGCGGAGCGGAACAGAAAGAGGATCTCTCTCCCTTTCCCGCTCCTCCCACGACCTCTCGTCACCGACCATCTTCACGATGATGGCCGGCAAGGAGAGGTCGGACCCCACGACCGCGATCAGGGATCGCCGCAGTCCTGCTCCTCCTGGGAATCTTGTAAACGATGACTTAACCTGACTTAACCCTACAATTTTAATAATATTGTGTTTCCAATACCACATCCTCTGTGAATAAAATTACAAAATTACAGAGAGGATTGTCCATTTTCGGCTTTGTGTGAACAAGGTCTCCGAAAAAAAGTAAGTTAGTCAATAAATCAGGTTGTATTTAAAATTAACTTCTGTGATTTGCCTTTGTATCAACTCAAACCTATTCAAAGTATGTAATAAAAGTATATATCGGATAATATCCGCCCACACATCGATCTTCCATAACACAGTGTTGCCAACAACCAAAATACGGTAAAGTATATACTTAATACAAAAAAATAGTTCTCTTTGTGAAATATGACTTCGTAATGACTGTGACCCAAACATGACTGTTGTGACTTGACTCGACTATTTAGTTATATATTAAACACGATCCAACTAAATTGACGAATAGCGAGTGTACAAACCACACTAGTCCATCCATAGAAAAAAAAAACGCGTTGAAATCAAACGATCTAGCCGTCACCGATGTCATTTCAATGTCATTCTTACTATAGTACCACCAATTTAACTGTGCCGTTTTCGAGGGCGCTACTGGTCAAGGAAATCAACTACAAACTGTCACAATTTGAAGGAATGTTGTAGTTCTTTTTTTTGCCGCCTGAACAGATAAGTTGGTGGGACTGTACGTTGCTTTCCCGGTGTTGAAAATAACAGCTCTCGCGAAAAGCGCGGGAAACTTTCTTTTGAACGGTTGTGTTTTTTCATTTGAAAATTTCAATTTTATTATTTTATGGTTTTGGTGATCAGTTAAGTAGTACTTTGTAGTTAGTTAAGTTACATATTGTACAGATTTTGTATATTTGTGTATATAATTTTCTGGTAAGTCTTTTAAAACTTATTTTCGTCGACGATGAATGATCCCCCAGACCCTGGGGGAACAATTCCCTCCGTCGGATGTAATGTAACCATTGCATCTGAATCTGGTATGGAGACGGATGGATCGCATAGTGTACGAGCCATTAAGCGTAGTCGCCTACATAAAGTTTGCAAGCATTGTAACAAACGCAGGAGAAAACATAATTCTGAATTGAAATCTACCGATTGTCATTGCGCTGAAAATGAGCCTCTTATGGAGAAATTAAATTCGGAACCAATTGTACCCGCTGATACCAACCCTCCACGTCCGACCCCGGTTGCTAGAACTTTATATGAACCTTCTGATAGTGCCCCTTATGTTGTACACATCCAAAAGGAACAATCTGCCCCCAATGATGGAACAGTACTCCACCCCATAGCTTTTGGTAAATTTTTGAAGCAATATAATATTCAAAACATTATGAACGGGACTTTAAAACGTATTGGACGGAATAGAATCACCATCTCATTTTCACACCATTTAAATGCAAACTCATTCCTTACACACAATAGCCTTTCTTCACACAACCTAAAAGCCTTCATACCTTCATTTACTGTAACTCGCATGGGTTTAGTTCGCGGAGTGCCTAGTGAGTGGACCCCTGAAGAAGTAATTGAAAACATTAATGTTCCCATAGGGTGTGGAAAGATTTTAAAAGCTCGACGACTTAACTATAAAGTTACAATCAATGGTGAGACAACATGGAAACCATCTCAAACAATGGTTCTTACTTTTGATGGTCAGATTTTACCCAAGCGTATTTTTATGTGCTACAATGCACTACAAGTAGAATTGTATACCTACCCCACAATACAGTGTTACCTATGCTGCCGCTTCGGTCATACCAAGAGTCAGTGCAGGTCCAAACCCCGTTGCTTCAAATGCGGCCAAGATCATCCTGGGAGTACTTGCAATACTGAAGAAGACAATGCAACATGCTGTTTATGTGAAGGCTCACATTTTGCAAATAGTAAATCGTGTCCAGAATTTGTCCGTCAGAAACAGATTAAGTTATCAATGGCTGAAAGTTGTTTATCCTATTTTGAGGCTTGTAAACTATATCCTCCTATTTCAAAATCTTTTGCAGATATTACTACTAAGCAACAACCACAAAAGTACTCTATCCCTATCAGTTCACAACCCACTAATAATACTAGCACCTCACAATCATACAAAAAAACTGTTTTTAAGAAACCCCACTCACTTCCTAAATTTTCTAAGGGTTATGACCAACATGCTCATAATGAGCTAACCAAAGAGTATGATGCACCAACACCCTCCAATGGGTGTGCACTGAAAAATAATATTTCTTCTAGTGCAACAGAAAAACAATCTGTTGCTGATATTATTATTGCTTTAATTAATTTACTTTCTCAGTCCCAAAATATTGAACCGTCCAACGTTGCCCCATTAATTGCAGCTATTACAAATTTATCGGTCCAATATGGATCAAGTCCAGGTAGTTCAGTGGAACTGCCGCAGCATAAACAGTAAGAAAAACGATCTTATATATCTTATAAATAAATTTAAACCAAATGTCTTCGTCCTCTCTGAGACATGGTTAAAACCCAGTTTTATATTTAAAATTGGGGGATACTCATGTCTCAGAGAGGACAGACAAGATGGGTATGGCGGTGTAGCCATACTTATTAAACATTCTCTTTCTTATACACAAATTTGTCTTCCCCAACATAGTAATGAGTATTCTGTTGTCGCCGCCTTAGTCAATGGTACCTGTTATGTTTCTGTTTATATTCCTGAGCCTTCTACTGCTATATTTGATGAACTTAACTCAATGTTGCATTCACTTCCCAGGCCCTATATAATTTTAGGGGATTTTAATTCCCAACACCAATCTTGGGGTAGTTCCATATCCAGTAGCCATGGTAAAGATTTGTTAGAAATAATTGACATACATAACCTATGTTTATTAAACACTGGTTCCCCAACTCGTCGCACTAGCCCTAATGAAAATATTAGTGCTGTAGATCTATCTATATGCACTCCTAATTTAGCCTCTCAGTTAACGTGGTATACACTCCCATCCACATATGGTAGTGACCACTTTCCTATCATTATCTCTTCCATAGAAAAATCTTTAGATCCGATTCTGATTCGGCAACCTCGTCTTAAATATAGAATCCAGGAAAATGATTGGGATAAATTCAAATCTTGTGTGGAATGTTACTTTAAAGATCTTCCGGAAATATCTGCAGGTAACAGTGATATATGTTCTGAAGCACTTGCAAAAGCTATTTTGTCAGCTGCGGACCAAGTTTTCCCCCGTAAAAAATCCTGCTTCCAATTTGATACCCTCACCTCCCTGGTGGGACAATGAATGTACAATAGAAGTTCAAAAACGTAAACAGGCAGAAATAAATTATAATAACTATATGAGCCAAGAAAACTTTGATGTCCTTACTAAAATCATTTCAGATACAAAAAATTTTTTAAGAGAAAAAAAGTTTTCGGCATTTAAAAGATTTTGTCATTCAATTTCGCCTAGGTCACACCCTTCTACTGTATGGATTTACATCAGAAGATTCAAAGCAGGTATGTCTAATACTAACCAACCTCCACTTCCAACTTCTATGGCTAGCTCATATTTAGACTATCTTGCACCACCTTCAGTTGCTCCTTCACCACATACAATACTAATTCCAATTCCCCAACAACTTCCTTTGATTCAATCAGATATTTCTTCCCCCTTTACATTGACGGAGATTAAAGGAGTGTTTTCTAAGCTTCGTGACTCTGCGCCTGGTGAAGACGGTATTCCATATTCATTTTTGTGTAATTTAAGTGACAACACTCTTTTATATTACCTTAATATGATTAATGGCATAATCATGTCTGGTAACGTTCCCCAATCTTGGAAGTCTCAAATAGTTATACCAATATTAAAGCCAAATAAACCACCAACATCTGTAACATCATACCGTCCTATTGCACTTTCTTCAGTCATTGCCAAAATCGCGGAACATCTTGTGAAAAATCGTCTTGATTGGTTTATAGAAAGTCGTGGTTTGCTTGCAGACTCCCAGTATGGTTTCCGTAGAGGTAGAAGTACTTTGGACAGTTTGAGCATTTTTGTAACGGATATTCGACTGGCTTTTACAAATAATGAATCCATTGTTGCACTGTTCTTAGATATTAATTCCGCATATGACAGTGTACTTTTGCCAATACTTAAAGAAAAACTGCAACTGTTACATGTTCCTCCTATTATTTGTAACTTTATACTTAATATGCTTTACGGTAGATCTGTGAAATTGGATAATTCAAATGAAATTAGATTTTTATGGAAAGGCTTACCACAAGGTTCAGTTCTTAGTCCGATACTTTATAACATTTACACTTATGACCTTGAATTGACAATTAAAAGCCCAGTTAAAATTCTTCAATATGCAGATGATCTCCTTCTCTATTGTTCAGATCGCAATATAAATAATTCTAGTTCCAATGTGTCATCAGCTTTAAACAATCTAAACACTTGGATGAAGAATAATGGTCTAGAACTTTCCGTTTCTAAAAGTAATGTGGTAGTTTTTACTAGGCAACGCACCGCTCCACCTGTTAATATTCTCTGTAATGGGCAACCAATTCCAGTTAAAAATCAAGTTAAGTTTTTAGGTTTGGTTTTAGATTCTAAACTTACATTTCTTCCACATTGTGATTATGTCGCAACAAAATGTGAACGCCTTCTTAACATTTTAAGATGTCTCTCGGGTGTTTGGTGGGGAGCACATCCCTCTTCTTTGAGAATTGTCTACATTGCTCTAATAAGAAGTGTCATTGATTATGGCTCATTTTTGTTAGAACCATGTAGCATTGCTGGAATAAGGAAGTTAGATGCTATTCAATCCAAAGCTTTGAGAATCATCACTGGAGCAATGAAGTCTAGTCCAATAAATGCACTCCAAGTGGAATGCATTGATCCTCCATTTTATTTACGGCGCCAGTATCTTTCCGATAAATTTATTTTCCGTTCACTTAGATTCTCTAGACATCCTATATTTTTCAAGTTACAACAATTATCTCAACATATCACATCACATTCCAGTTATTGGTCACATAAAACTACACCCTGTCTTATTAATAGCAGGCATAAATTCATGGACTTAAAAGCGCCTACTCACAGCATTGACAAACTTCCCATTTATAATGTTAGGTATGAATGTCTATCACAGGATCCTGTAATTATCTACAACATTGGTATTGATAGAGATGATCCCAATGCTAATATTCACTTCAATTCAATAGTTCAAGAAAGATGGAATGGATGGCACCACCTTTATAGTGATGCATCCAAACACACATCTGCTGATTGTGTTGGTGTGGGAGTTTATCACCCGCAGTATAATATTGTGCAAAAAATTAAATTCCCCCCTGAAACATCTGCTTTCACTGGCGAATGTTTTGGAATTCTAAAAGCATTGGAATATATTCTACTTATGAAACTATTTAAAACTGTAATATTCTCGGACTCCCTAAGTGCTCTTCAAGCTTTAGCTAAGTTTCCATTTAAACCTCAATCACATATCCCTATAATTATTGAAGCCAGATCAAAATTATATCAATGTACTCTCTTAGGTTATTCAGTTTCGTTTGCTTGGATCCCAAGTCATTGCGGCATTAGAGGTAATGAAAATGCTGATCGCATAGCAAATGAAGCTGTTACATCTGGAGACATTTTTCCATTTGTAAACTATTCCCATGATTTAACATCTTTACCAAAAGTTTTTCTCAAGGAATCATGGAACAGAAATTGGGCCAACAGTGCTCAACGTAAGGGAAAGCACTATTTTCAAATACAACCAAATATAATGAATAAACCATGGTTCAACTGTTTGAAGTTACGCAAGAAAGTGACGTCAATAATAATAAGAATGCGGCTGGGCCATGTTTGCAGTCCAGCTCATCTTGCAAAGCTTCATATTGTTGATTCTCCTACCTGTGCATGCGGGGAGGATGTGGGAGATTTAAATCACATTATGCTCTCTTGCCCCCAACATGACCAAACTGCAATGCTTGACGCTTTGGCTGTTCTTAAAATTCCGTTTCCAACCAGTATTGTTTGTATTCTTCAATGTTCTGACCCAGATGTATATAAGGCAATTTCTGAATATATCATTACTAATAATATTAAACTGTAAATATGTAAATATACATTGTATATAAATATGTATCACTTATCTTTGTATGTATTATGACTAAAATTTAAAAATGAATATATTAGTAGGTAGTTTTATCTTATGATAGGTACATATAAAGGTATTAGTTATTCCTTTCTCTATTCTCCTCTTTTATTCCTTTTCCATGTTATACTTTCCTGATCCGATTACCTGTTCCAAATTTCCCGTGATCCGTCTTTTTTCCTCCCATTTTTAGATTTCTTAAGGTTTCCCCGTTTTTATATCAACTTAACATAACAAAAACCAAAGTCATCTAGTAAAACTAACGAGGATTTAAAACGTGACACTGGCAAATGCACAAGACGTGCGAGACCATATCCCGACATAGGGAGCAAACGAAAAAAAAAAAAAAAAAAACAGCTCTCGCTCGTTTGATTTTTTTGCGTTTTCGTTTTCCTAATGGATTTCGGTGATTCTTCCTCCCACGACAGCCCTGTCCCGCTAGTGGATACCGAATCTCCACACGGTAACGATGACTTTGGCTAGCCTACGATCACCAGTACTTCTTCTCACGATGACCGGCCAGGGTCCGGCTTTTGGATACCAAAACTTCTCCTGAGCCAGGGGAGGGGAGTAGGGAGAATCAATAAAACAATATTACTGCAATTGCAATGTGGGCCCAAGGAAAGTGGATTACTGCGCACATGTCATGACGATAATTTGATTTTTGAGCTGGGCAAAATTTCAGGAAGATGTAAATCCTCCCGCCCGGTTTGTCGATAATATACTGTTAACTTATGATAATTAGCAATAATAAAAAAGTTATATATAAGTATGTTTCTTTTTCAAAAGCTATCTAAGTAGACTATAGTGAACAAGGGCTTATGTAATATCCTGATACAATATATCTATGTTGTTATTATTTATATTGGTATAAGCTATTAAACCAATATCGTATTTATACCTGTAGTGTCTGTTGATTGTTGGCCAAAAGGTCCATACAAGTGGGCAATATCCTTTACGAGAGGAAACATCCACCCTTATAGCCGGGGTATGCTCTGACTGACTGAGCTAACATAGCATTATGCCTCACTGGAATCAAATAAAAAAATTGAGTTTAAAGTCATAATGTCATGTTAGGTCAGTCGGTCAGATCATACCCTGGCTATAGGGGTGGATGACACAGGTTTGAATCCCGCACATGATTATAATTTTGAAGTAAATTTTGACTATTGTAATGGATACACTTTGATCTTAGTTTATACAAAGTTACAGTTTCAAGCCCTTCGTTTTCAGTCATTCGAAGTTTATTACTACAAGATAACTGAGCGGTAATAGCTATGGACTGCTACGCTGCAGGCCATGGTTCGACCCCCACCGCCGGCTTGAGCTTCACCGTATGGTAAAAGGGCATTTTGGGATTGCCCGCCTGGCTAGCTACCAACCTCAAGTAGAATATCTGTTATGTGTTCCGGTAGCAACCTTTGAAAGTCAGTAAAATTACAGGTGCATGAAATTTAACAAACTGTATTTCTAATAGTGACGGGTGAAGTACAGTTCAATGCATAGGTTATCGCTTAACATCACCTTGACCTCGTGTTTATTTTGTCATCGTCCCATATAAGTTACTTCAGCTGTTGGTTTTCCCTTAAATAAATAAAAAATGAGGCCAAGATAATTCTGAAGCTTGAAAGATCTAATCCATCCTCACCATAATAAATATTAAGAAAAAAAAAACAGGAACGATGATAATAGAAAACGTGTAAGGTCAACCGGGGCTATTGCGTTACAATACTTTTTGCGGCATTTTTAACTGGTTATAGCAAGTTAATGGTTGAACTTATAAGACTGTAACCTACAACACAAAATAGAATATTTTATCTAATTTTATACTTTAATTTTATTTCTTGACATTTTGAATCCTTGTTGTATGAAAATAATTAATTATTAAAAGCAGACATTTTTAGATGCAATAGCCCCACGTGGGGCGATGGCGTCTTTGTTTAGCATCACATAACTGGAAGAGTTATCAACAAAGTTAATCATGAAACTATGTAAAAGCACTAGAGATCAAGTTAGTTATTATATCATGAGCTAAATTCTGGGCATGTTCTCTCATTACGGGTGACACAAAAATGTTCGGGGCTAAAGCGTCTAATTTATACTTTCTCTTGTAGACGCATTGGCCCCATCCTAGATTCCAGGAGTAACAAACAATTTTCTTCTCAAAGGTTAAGTATTAATTAATAGTACGAATAGAGATTCTTCCGAAGTAGAACTTTGCAGTTTTGCATAGAAATGTACTTGCAACCCTCTATTCTATGTGTTAATATAGAAATTAATAAAAACATACTACCAATAACACTGGATATGGTGTTTCCTTTTAACCATATAAGGTGTATGGACAGGGACCTAAGGACGTAATAAACACAAAGAAAACAGTAGTAAACGTTAATAATCTAACCTGGTTCGCAAGTCTTCCAAAGGCAAACAAAGGTAAACAAACACGAGTTTCCAAGCCTTTAAACCGATAACCAAACTCGTCAATAATAACGTAACTTAAATATCGTACGAAGGTAGGCGATTAGTTAACACATAATGTTGCGTCATGCAAATAGTTCCGAACAAATAGCAAACCTAGTGAAATAGTTTGCCTACCTATTTATAACTTTGTATAATCTGCTGGGCCCAATTAATTTATTTTATTTTAAAACGACCGCGTTTAAGAATGTGTGGTACTTATGCAAAATGTAATGAAGCGTCCGCGCTTGCCAATTGCCGCCAAAATGTAACTACGATGTAAGTAGCGACCGCGCTCTGCTACCAGAATTTGTATGGACAGGGGCCCTTGTGCTGGGGGAAAAATATATAGA
Organism: Plagodis pulveraria; assembly: GCA_963890685.1. NCBI lineage: Eukaryota > Metazoa > Arthropoda > Insecta > Lepidoptera > Geometridae > Plagodis > Plagodis pulveraria. The sequence continues at coordinate 6,498,202 of OY982976.1, read as the reverse complement.
GTTTATGCGGGAGTATGAGGCACTAGGGCGGTGGGCCTCGAGCTTGTTCCGCCACAATAACATAAAAAAAGGCTCTATAATAATAATTGTCTTAGAAATTATATACTTTGCAACGCTTCGACCTTCCATTAACTTCATAAAAAAATCAAACAATTAATTTAATACATTAAAATATTTTACGATAAGAAATCCACCACTATTTGAATTATTAATTACCAGCCTCCCGCAAAACGAGTGTATCCCTAATATAATTAGCGATCCGGGCTGACTTCATCAGGGTTAATATACAGTGTAAGACCATTTCAAAAATGTTACCTTTTCAATAGTGAAAGAAGTTTTCAAATTATCAATCAACAAACATACAAAATTGACGCTACCTCTATATATTATTTTAGCCCTAAATCTGCAATCAGCATATCACGCATATTTTTTTTCCACCATCTGTCTATACAGCATAGATATACATACATATACCTCAATCACTGTTATCATAAAATTAAAAGGTTTAGGACCTCAGACAATGGGGCTATTGCGTTACATAAGACGCAATCACCCCAACGGGACAGACGCGATAGCCCCAATGCAAAAATATAACCTACAATATTTTTATTGCACGTGGACTACAAATCTTAAGTAATTTCCTTAAAGTAATTAGAACAACACGTAAACAAATTTATATTACAAAGTATTCACCGTTAAAAATTAACGACCATCTTCAAAACATTGGGATTTCAGGATATTTATATATCACATGTCACTTACCTGAGGTTCCGAAGAAAATGTCATATTCAAGATGGCGGAAATTTATACAAAAATGAGGCCTCTTGCGACCTCTACCGATCAAATAATGTGGTTTTAGTATCAAACAAATTCAAAAGATGGCAGAAGTAGTTCTAGATTTTGTGTTTCGTATTATAATTGGATTAGATGCCTTAACCCCATAGACGCGTTAGCCCCGGTTGACCTTATTAAAATTATAATATTTTATTTTCTTTTTATTTAAATAGCTGTCAAACAAAACTAATAAAATTTAATAATATTTAATGTATATGTAATGATATATATAATTTTTTTGGTTTATAATCTCCCAATTTATATGATTTGTATACGATAAATGTACATCTATTTGTACGTATATAATATATATTGTACTTGATTATATTGATTATATTACTGACCACTCCTAATAATTAGTGTTAATAATGACTTGTACCTATTAGTATCGTAATTAATTTTAAAATTTTGACATAAGACTACATTTCTACTTATTCTCATTTTAATATTGTTTATTTTTACAAATTATTTATTTCATATCGTGTATCATGGTATTAATATTGTATGTAACGCTTTGGTTTTTAAGCTTTAATGTTGCATAATTTTCCTGAATAAACATATACAAATACAAATGTAAAGAAATGTAAGTCAAGCTGAAAAACAGTAGAACGCAAACATTACCGCGATGCGCGTGGTTTAAACTGTACCGTGCGGCGTCACAACTAGGGCGTTCGGATAGCCTATCCGTGCCAAAAATAACACTCACAAACGCTAAAAATGATCACACGGGCCGTTCGTTTTGGGACTTCGTGAGCAAAAATATCGTTTTCGCTCACCGTTCGGATAGCTTTGAAAACGCTACAAATGACAGAGAAAAGTGATATTTTTGACCCATGTCTTACCGTGGGATCGTTGTGATCGTTTTTTGACAACCGCTGGTTTGACAGTTGTATTTGGCGCGATTGAAGAGTTTCATAAGTTTTTTATTTAAGTAACTATCAGAAGCCATTAACATTGAAATAATAATAATATAGGTACCTACTTTTTTGTTAATTTTAGAGATTGATTCCATGTTTCGTACTGTGCAAAATTGTTAAAACATTGTCGGTTGTCAAAGTACGTTTTAAGCCGTTCGGATAGCATGCAGTAATTGGTGGTCAAAAATAGCAAAAGCTTCTATCCGAACGCTAATACACAAATGCCACTTTTGAAACTGCTACAAACGCAATCGAGCCAAAACGAACGCACCTGACAACATTATCTTGACGCGACCAATCGGATGCGATCAACTCTAAGCGCCAAATCGATTAACCAATCCATATATATTTGGAAGATGGCATGTTTTTTATTGATTGTCAACATATAAGGGGCGTTCGTTTTGGCTCGATTGCGTTTGTAGCAGTTTCAAAAGTGGCATTTGTGTTTTAGCGTTCGGATAGAAGCTTTTGCTATTTTTGACCACCAATTACTGCATGCTATCCGAACGGCTTAAAACATACTTTGACAACCGCCAATATTTTAACAATTTTGCACAGTACGAAACATGGAATCAATCTCTAAAATTAACAAAAAGTAGGTACCTATATTATTATTATTTCTTTGTTAATGGCTTCTGATAGTTACATAAATAAAAAACTTGTGAAACTCTTCAATCGCGCCAAATACAACTGTCAAAACAGCAGTTGTCAAAAAACGATCACAACGATCCCACGGCAAGACATGGGTCAAAAATATCACTTTTCTCTGTCATTTGTAGCGTTTTCAAAGCTATCCGAACGGTGAGCGAAAACGATATTTTTGCTCACGAAGTCCCAAAACGAACGGCCCGTGTGATCGTTTTTAGCGTTTGTGAGTGTTATTTTTGGCACCGATAGCCTATCCGAACGCCCTAATAGAGTCCGAAATCTAAGGGTGCGTGCCATTTGGAGTTAAATTCACCATAAACGATCACACTCTCAAAAAGTTGTTCCACTTGGGTCTTGGCATTATTTTCCCCATAAGCGCTATGAAGCTACTGGAACAGTTTGTAGTACCTACATCTTATGTCAAAAGTGACAAAAGTGGCAAATTTCAGTGGCATTCTTAGCGTTCTTATCCTAAATGGAACAGGGGAGAACAGTTACAAACGATCACTGTGATCACAACCATAGACGCAATATGTGGTCAAATTATCGAAAATAACGAAATTGGCGTCAAATGGAGTACGCCTAAAGCAGTACCTGTATGAGAATTACACTTATCTTATTTATTCGTAGTTTAGAATGTAACATTTCATAGGGTGCTTACCATTTGATGTTAAATTCGCCAAAAACGATAAAAACGATCACACTCTCAAAAAGTTGTTCCAGATGGGTCTTGGCATTATTTTCGCCATACCTGGACGATTTTGTAAGGCATTAATTTATTAAACCCTATGACCGATGTTAAGTTGTAATACCTCATTAGAAAGCTAAAAGTATGTAGTAGTTTTTTAAATTATCTGCACGCCAAGTGTGTTGGCATTTTTTTTGTAAATTGTCAATCAAAGATAACCAATTAGTCATAATTATAATTTGTTTTCGATGTTTCCCTCTGGTATTATGTGATAAGGACACCTAGTGCTAGTTTTTTTTACTCATAATTATTGCCTGATGTCTCTGCTATGTAACAATAAAAAAAACCATTGATCAAAACCATCTTTTTTTTATTATTAATTTTTAAGTTACCTTTCCTCGATAAATTTATCTCAGATATGGTTGATTTTTGGATAGGGGCTTTCGGGGTGAAATTTATTTGTTTTGACCCCCCTATAACCCACTACCAGGAATAGGTTGAATTACCAATAACCCTGTATAAGGAAACTTTTGGTTGTGATAAGAGGCGACTACGAGAAAAATCTACGAAGTGAATGAGCAGCATGCTCACGTTGCTGTGAGTAGTTTGTTGCTGCACGTTAGATGAATAACAGGGCACTATACCATTTTGATACCTAATTAACTGGAAGGTAGTTGCTATTTTACCAAAGATAGGCCATAAAACCAAAGCCAGAACTATTTATAATGTTCTCGTGATTATATTTTTTTATATTGTCACCCTGCGGAAAGCCCTGGGTGCAATATAATTCTAAAATTATCTACGAATAAATAAAGTAAAGAATTATAACTCTGATACAGTAACCGCTTTGATTTCGGCCTCATCAAGTTCACAAGTAACAAAACACGCACAATTATCCAAATTCAATTGGATTAGTTATTGATTTGGCGCTTAGAAATGATCGCATCTGATGTCGCGTCAAGGTGATGTTGTCAACGCCGTCATTGCCTTAAGGCCAAACCGCACTTCTGCGGCACAGCGCGGCAGCGAAACGGCGCTGCTCGGGATATATTAATTTGTATGGATTTATAAATGGCGTAAACCGCATTATAGTGATGTGGCTTCGGAGAGGCACAGCGCAGTGCTACAGAATGTCTTCGAAGGCAACTCTGCGTCACCGCTGCACCGCCACTACCGCAAGTGCTTACCTTGTGGCACCGGAGAGGCGCGGTGCAGTAAATTATCAAGTCATTTCACGTCCCACCCACGTTTCAACAATTCATAAGACCTTATTTTACGTTCTCAAATCTGTGTGAAATCGATCATTATCTCTGAAGAGTCGTGGAAAAGAGATTTTTTCAAACGAGAATTGTGTTATATCTTGCACGCATATATAACACTTCTTAATTTTTCAGTTATATCTGCCTCTTTGCAAGAAGCACCACGATTATTTTACTTCGACGTTTTTTTGCCATTAGTTGGAAGAACCGTTCTGCGCATTGCTATTGTGAACGATTAAGTCGCGCCACTGCGCTGCAGCACTGCTCTGCACCTCTGTAAATACATTAGATAGTGACAGTCGCTCAGATACCGCGTCGCGACGCAACTGTAGTGCGTTCCCAGCTTTAGATACGCGGGGGTGGCGTTATGCCACAATATAATAATAATAATTGTTTATTTCTTGAAAAAGGCAATTTTACAAAATAAGTTTAATAGAAACTACTGATTCCTAAACTAGGTTCTCGAGAACCCGTAAAATAGGTACCAGGACCTCTTTCGTCCGAGTACTGATTTGTTGTTTGCCTTAGCAGTATTCATACAATTTATATAGTACATTTATCTATAATTATAAGTAATAATTATAGAAAATACAAAAAACATTTTAGATTACAATTTCACAATACCTTACTCTGTGTGTGTGTTAGTGTGTGAGTGTGTGTGTGTGTGTGCGCGTGCGTGCGTGTGTGTGTGTGTTTCAATTCAAAGCACTGGTGTGATCAACTGTTCGGTTTGTTCATAATTCATTTTGATTAGTTTGTAAAACAAAAGTTTTTTGACTTCATACTCTGATTTTGAATATATTTTATCACTTTTGTGTGTCTCGTTATATAGGTAAGGTCCCAGAAAGGTAATAGATTTCTTAGCGAATGTAGTGCTCACTATTGGTACTGTAACAACGTTGTGGGAAGCACGTTTTATTGCAATTTTTTTGTCGAATTTGCTTGATCTGTGTTGACGTAGTACAGCTTGTTGCACAAATAGTTGCCGTAAAGTAAGCACTTGACATTCTCTATGAAGGTCTGCAGTGGGATATCTATATGGTCGTTTCGTGCTACATTTCAGAAGTCCTCTTTGAGCTCGTTCAAGTGGCAGGAGGTGAGTCTTATAAGTTTCTCCCCATGACACTATACAATAAGTTATGATAGATTGGCATAATGAGAAATAAAGAAGCTTTATTATATCCCAATCCGCACTATCACGAATTGATTTGAAAACGGCTGTTAACTTTCTAACTCTAGTTTTGATTTCAGTTATGTAAGGTACATAAGACAATCTATGATCGATGATGATCCCGAGATATTTAATAGAAGTAACTCTTTCTAGATTAGGACATTGACATTTAGGTGGATAGATGTTAGCACAAGTGGCTGTTTTGTGGCCAACAAGTGACAAATTTTCGTCAGGAGTGCCTTTAAGTGAAAAATTTATGTATTTCGTTTTTTCAACATTTAATGATAATAAATTATTTCTTAGCCAAATCGATATTTCATTAAATGCTATTTGAGCAATTTTGTTAACATCCTTCCAACTCTCTCCCTGAAATATAATAGCTGTATCATCAGCATAAGTTATAATACTGCCTTGCTTTATTGTGAGTTCACAGAGATCGTTAATATAAATCAGGAAGAGAGTCGGTCCGAGTATGCTTCCTTGTGGAACTCCATTTTCAATTAAGGTTGGTCTACTAACATATTCACCTAGTTTGACACTCTGTGTCCGATCCTGCAAATAATCTTTTAAAACTCGTCTTCTTCTTCGCGCGGCAACTAGTGCCGGCGCGGACGCGCCTTCGGGCACGGTTGGCCCCTTTGCGCGGCTGTCAATCGCCGACTGTGCCTCACAGTCGGGTCGCTGGGTGCGTGTCATCGTTATGATGACACCTTCGTCTCGTTCGGGGTATATGGTAATTCCGGTGTTCTTCTGCCTCCCTACTCGCCCTCAGCCCACCGGGTGGATCCCGCTGGTGGGAAGCCCAGTGAGCGAGTCGCTCGGGAGGCAAGATGATAGCGAGCCCGGGCCGGCCCTTGGGGCCAGGGCGTCGCGGCAGCGTCAGTGGTCCAGGATAGTGCTACCTAGCGGCAGGAAAGAAGCTTGCCCACCCCCGCTAGTACTAGGGGGATGGGGTCAGCTCCCTCCCTGAGCGCCTGGAGCACGTCCTGGAGGATGCAGAGGGCGGACTCGATGATTTCAAGCTCCGCCGCGGTCCTTGTCTTCGTCTTGTTTTCTGTCTCGCTCTCTCGTGGGAGCGAGGCAGTTGATTGCGGCTTTCGTGGTCGCGCGGCGGGAGTACGTATCGCACCCTCTGCGCGTCTGTTCTGAGCAGTAGCCGTTTGGGTTGGCGGCTGGGCAGCGCCCTGTCGCGTACCCTTCTTCTTCTGCTTTTTCTTCTTCTTCTTCTTCCTTGTTCTCGTCTTAGACCCGTCATGGTTAGCGCCGCGGACTGGCGGGTCGTTGGCGGTGGCCATGAGGGATGCGGTGGGTGTCTTTGTTGTGGTAGCCAGTGACAGGTGCGCGGGTGCGCACTCACTGGTGGATGGCGTCTTCACTGGGGTCGTTCTAGCCGTGGTGCCCGCGTGCTTGTTCCGCGCCTCCTCGCGGAACACAGCGCAGCGGGGGTTGTTGGCGGTGTGCGCGCCGCCACAGTTGGCACACGTCGCCGGCTCGTCGAGGGGTCTGGGGCAGTCGCGCGCGAAGTGCTCTCCCCCGCACCGCACGCACGCCTGCCGTCGAAAGCAGTTGTGGGAGGAGTGCCTGAATGCCTGGCATCTATGGCATTGTGCTGGGCCCCTCCTCCCACGCCAGTGTATATATATTTGCAGCTAAATGATTTTGTTAATGGTAACCATAATACTTAGTAATGATAAGTTTTATTTCATCTTGTTACGATGAAGTTATTGTAGTTTGAATTTTAAAATTACTGTACCATTTTCGACTCACAATAAATGCATTTGACTTCAACTTTGAATGAGTTTTATTTTTAACATATCAAAAATAGGAGCAGGTTCTCAATAAGGTTGTATTCATGTTATAATATTTGGTTTAAAACATCGTATTTTGTTAGACGGGATTTTAAGATTCATCCCATTGAAATTTTATCGTAATCAGTGAAGTAGTTTGGTTATTAAATCATAATAACTGGAAAAATAAGTTGTCTAAGTTAATGAAATTGCATATTTTGTCATTAAAATAGTCTCAATGAACTATATAGGGCATAATTTCAAACGAATGTGTCCTAAGAGTAAAATTGACGATAGTATTACGCCCGCGTCTTGACAACACTATGTCACTCACACATTTACATTTCATATTTTGTAACACCGTTCATCCATCACCAGGTTGGTCTTGTACATCCTAAGCCTATGGTTTATCCACTGTCAATCCCAGAAAAATGGTAGAATCTACTTCATTGATAACTGCCTTTTCATTATGAATATTATTTAGTTTTACCGGTTCTGCTTGATATGTACGAAATTGAATCATTTTGCATTTATTCATATTTATTTTTAAATTATTATATGTCAGCCATTAAATTACGTCATGTAGTGAGTTATTTATTTGATTTTCAAAATGTTGTTTGTTTTCTTCCGAAGTAATTTTTGACTTAATGTAAAATTCATGTTGCATAAAACTATCCAGGGTAGTCAAGTATGGGTTTCCAAAACATTGTTATTAACTCGTTTATACAAGTTATTCCCGATTTTTTGTATCCGTATGGCTTCTCCACCATTTTACTACACACTATGGTATTTTTTCAGAATTAAACAACGCAGAAGCCTTGATAAATTCAGTTGAAAATTCCCGCGGTACAACCGCATGACTCGAACCCACGCGGTGAACTGACAGTGCCGCGCGGTACATTTTTTAAGCCACGCCCGCTGCGGTATTTGTAGTTTGCGTTCTGTTGTTTTTGAGCTTGAATTACATTTCTTTTCATATTTATTCGTAGAAAATTAATAATAAAGATATCTTAAATTCTTATCTTAGCTATAGCGGTGCCATCTGCTCAGTACTTAATAATCAATAATAAATATATCCTACGTGTCGCAACCAGCTTAGCTACCAGCGGCCCTTACTGGTTGAAGAAATTCACTAACAATCCGCTAGATGTCGCTACACTTAGGCGCTTACTCAATCATGAAGAAATTCACCAACAATCAGATAGGTGTCGCCATTAATGAGTCTAATTGTTTATTAATTAGATCTAGTTATAATAAAAAAGTAACAACTCATTTAACCCTTCAGACTTTCTATTGCTGCTGTTGGTTCGCACCCGTGAAGGGCCTATTTTTTTTTTGTATCGTGTTGAAAATGCTTTTACGCATTTTCGCCCCCCAAAGGGGGGGGGTGGGCGGAGTATGCCGGGCTCAGCACCTACTACTTCCGCAGCAGTAAGTGCCCCTACCAGCTAAAAACCACACGGTGTTTCTACGAGAAACCTTAATGCCTGGGCTACGGGGACGCTTGAGCACTCTACCATAACCCACACGGCGTTGGCCCCTTCCTTGGGCTCCTATTCCCGAATTGAGGCGAAGCTGTTCTACTTCGTCTCATCGTACATGAGGGGCACTCGGAAACACCGCGCGCGCCACCTCAAGGTCATTGTGGTGGCGGCGGTCGCCCCTTAGACCACCGCCAGACCTTGGTTATGGGGGATGAAGGAGGGCGTAGAGTCTCCTCCGTCGCCCTGGTCTCCGTTGACGGATTGGGAGGTTTGAAGTAATCTCCCGCTCCCTTTCTGCCACCTCCTTCAACGCTATCACCTCTTCACAAAAGGTGATGCCCGCGTTCCACGTCGTCTCGCGTTCTAGCATGGCTTTCACCAAAGCCGCAAGCGACACGTCAAACCCCACTACTGCGGTAAGATCAAGTCGCTTTGCATCCCACGCTGGGCAGATTTCTAGCGTGTGTTGGGCTGTGTCTTCCCCGCACTCACAATGATGGCACTCGGTCGTCGGTTCCCTTCCGGCTATTTTGCATAGATAGTCCTTCGAATACTGCCATCCCTCACGGGGTATGCTATGTACCTTTCCGAGAGGTAAGCACCAACAATTCGGCTGAGGTACGAAGGAACGCGGTGAAACCGCAACGCCTCCTAAATACAGACCCAGGGAATAGAGTTGAATGCATTCGCTATGTCTATAGACACAGCGAGCATCACTCCTCCCTGCGTGACTGTCTCGTCCGAGTACGCCCTGACACGCCTAATGGCGTCGATGGTGGACCGACCTTCTCGGAAGCCAAATTGGTGACCAGATAGATCCGGACCCACCCCTCCAAGATGTCTATTGAGGCGAGCCGCGATAATACGCTCGAACAGTTTGTCCGCCTCATCTAGCATTACTATAGGACGGTAGGCAGAAGGAGAATCCACTGGTCACCCGTCCTTCCTCAGTAAAACTAATCTGCCTGTCTTCCACAGTGAGGGGAACCGTCCCGACTCCAAACAGGCATTCAATAGCCCGCGGAAACGGTTCTCTAACGCCTCCAACGCCAAAACCAAAGCTTTACCAGGTACTCCATCTGGTCCCGGAGCCTTGTTTTTGGCCTTCAGCCGAAGAATAGCCGCACCAAGCTCTTCCTGGGATACAGGTGGCACTTCGGCGACCTCTTCCTCCTCCGTATCCGTGAAGGGCCTACGCTAGCCCTTTTATGCTCGGTAGTGGAAAGCCCAAGCGGATGTGAACTCTTCACCAGCAGCATCCCTTCTGACTTTTGGCCCTCCTCCAAGGTCCTCTGGTTGTCTCTAAATGCACGGTGCAGAGGGACAGTGGACCCACCAGCTCAACAAAATACTGAAATTATTATAAACGGAGCCCCGTGTGCATTCCAGGGTTTCTCTACGAGGCTGGACCTTCCAACAGGAGGCCAGTTCCTGCAAGAGGCTGAATTTCTGAATCTGTCTACCCGTACCTGCATCTGCACGGACCTCGGCTACCTTTACGGTCATCATGGGCGGCCAGTCTCTACAGCTCTAAGGCTGGGACTATAGATAGTCCCAGCCTTAGCCTGGCTTGTAGACAAGCCAGGTTCCTGATGGCAGATTGCTTCAAGGCCTGAAGCGTTCCGGCGTCTGCTGAGCATCTTCTCACAACGAGCGGACAAGGAGATAAGTCCTTAAACAAGGAAGCTTACCATCGCCAAATACCTGTCTGTAATCCACAACTCTTCTTCATAATACTTCTACATGTCTTTCCCTTCTTTTCTTATGCTCCCTACTACCCTAGCTAGGTAGGAAGGTGACATTATTTTTGCTAAAGAAAAGTGTCGCATCTTCGGTGTAAGAGAAAACATGATGCATACCATGCGACTCCATGTAAAGTGGAATCAGGGTAGGAAGATAGTAGGGGATTCAATTGTATTTTATTCCATCCCCAATTATTCACCTGCGATAACACGTAGGTAAGTAGTAAGACATTTAAATAATTTGAATATTCATGTAAATCCTAACCTCAAACACATTTCTTCATTAAAAAAATATATAAAATATGTGCTAATCAAAAATATAAATATGCGATGGTTTTCTATGGGTGCGTACCATTTGAAGTTAAATTCGCCAAAAACGATCACACTCGCCATAAATGCTATGAAGCTACTGGAACAGTTTGAATTACCTACATCTTATGTCAAAGTGACAGAAGTGGCAAATTTTAGTGGCATTCTTAGCGTTCTTATCCTAAGGGTATATTCCATTTGACGCTAATAACGTTATTTTCGAAAATTTTGATCACATTCTGCGTCTGTGGTTGTGAGCACTGTGATCGTTAATAACCGTTCTCCCCCGTTCCATTTAGGATAAGAACGCTAAGAATGGCATTAAAAATTTGCCACTTCTGTCACATTTGACATTAGATGTAGGTAATTCAAACTGTTCCAGTAGCTTCATAGCGTTTATGACCCATGTGGAACAAATTTTTGGGAGTGTGATCGTTGTTATCGTTTTTGGCGAATTTAACATCAAATGGTACGCACCCTAGTGTCAACGCCATATAGGGCCTATTCCATTTGACGCTAATTTCGTTATTTTCTATAATTTTGATCACATTCTGCGCTATGGTTGTGATTACTGTGATCGTTTGTAACTGTTCTCCCCTGTTCCATTTAGGATAAGATCGCTAAGAATGTCATTAAACATTTGCCACTTCTGTCACATTTGACATTAGATGTAGGTAATTCAAACTGTTCCAGTAGCTTCATAGCGTTTATGGTGAAAATAATGCCAAGACCCATGTGGAACAACTTTTTGGGAGTGTGATCATTTTCATCGTTTCTGGCGAATTTAACATCAAATGCTACGCACCCTAGTGTCAACGTAATATAGGGCCTACTCCATTTGACGCTAATTTCGTTATTTTCTATAATTTTGATTACATTCTGCGCTATGGTTGTGACCACTGTGATCGTTTGTACCTGTTGTCCCCTGTTCCATATAGGGTATGTTCCATTAGTCGCTAAGAACGTTAATTTCAATAATTTTGATCACATTCTGTGTCTGTGGTTGTGATCACTGTGATCGTTTGTAACTGTCATCCCCTGTTCCATTTAGGATAAGAACGCTAAGAATGCCACTAAAATTTGCCACTTCTGTCACTTTTGACATTAGATGTAGGGAATTAAAACTGTTCCACTTGCTTCATAGCGTTTTTGGCGAAAATAACGCCAAGACCCATGTGGAACAACTTTTTGGGAGTGTGATCGTTTTTATCGTTTTTGACGAATTTAACTTAAAATGATTTATTTATTTATTCAATTAGTACCGCACAAACACGAATTACACTAATGATAGGAATAATGATACATATGATTAATTATACAAATTAATGATTAATATTTGCACGTCATAGATGATTAAAATATAAATTCTGGATGTCAAATACAATATTAAAAATACGCACCCTAGTGCAGCGTTGTCACTATTTAAATAGTATTTGTACAATTTTTTTCGAATTTCTTCTCCGTACTACCGCAATACGAAGGTCGTACGGCTAATGTACTACTTAATCTATTTATTAAAACCTAGCTGTCTTTTGTTCAAACACATCAATTGATTTTAGGTCTCGATGAATCCATCCAAGACCTTATGAAATTCAAAACAATTCAGTTTATTATGTAAGTACCTATCACGGGGTTTCCCCGATTCCTAAGCTTATCAGATCGTTAGTTATTCGGCATATTTTGTAAATTCATTATTAAAGATAACTTACTTGTTATCAAAGGATTCTCAATTTAGGTTACCTTTTACGTACGTTACGTAGCCTCGTCTCTTCAAAGGTGTGTGACGTGTGTGTTTTTACAAGTGTGACTGTGACTAATCATATATCTATCTAGTATCTACAAGCAATGAATTAAATATTTATATGATTACGACTATAATTACCTAGTTTATCCAATAAAAGTATCAATTACCAGACTTGCCAAATAAAATATATGTATTTTAAATGAAGCCAGTAGTTGTGCAAAATTTAAACCAAATAACGAAATTATGCCTAAAATGACAAGGAATGTAATTTATAAAAAGCATACGTTATTTTAAATAAATATATATTTTTAATGTGTACTATTGTTTTTATAAAAAATACCCAGATGTACTACTTTTTTACAGGTTGTATACTATTATCTTATTTTTGTATCTGACAGCCATGCCCTAGTGTCAACGCAAAATAATATGCCACAGTTATTTGAAGATGAAGAAGACGCCCTCAAACAAAAATTGTAAAAAAGAAAACTAGAACGGACATTGGCAGAATTGTGGTAACATTAAACCGCAGAAGCCATTATCAAAGAAATAATAAAAGAAAACTAATGAATATTGTAATAATTGTAAATACAAAGAATATCTCGAGTTTCCCAGATTTTGGTTGCGATCCAGACAACTTCTTTATGTTCATGTTTATCCACTAGCAATAAGGAGTTGGTACCATGTCGGCGGACATGTGGAGATTGGAAAAAGATTTGTGCAGATGTTGTCACACGGAAGGTTGGCACGAAAACATATACTCGGCACACTACTGGAAGGGTTTCGAGCCGGGGGTTTACGCTGATATGTTGCGGGAGTGCTTTGATATAGAGGTAAATTCATGGCAATTAATGGATAGTGTGTAGTTATTGAATAGGTACTCAGGACAGGTAGGTACTACCTACGACTCTACCGGTAGTAGGTGATGATGGCCTGATTAAAGCATCTCTACAGTGTACGCATTGCAATATGCAATCCATTTTTATGATATATACAAGCAACTCTCATTAATTCGAAACTCGAGGGACTCCTAAAATGCTACGAATTATCGAGTGTTTGAAATATCAAATGGTTCGAAATTTTTGAGAGAACTTCTTTTCAGCTATCGTCAAGCTATATTTATATACTTTTTAAGACTCATAACTAACATAAACTTTTATCTAATCTGTATGCAATTAACAAATGAGTAACAGTTATAACTTAACTAAACAAACAAATTTGTGTGTAAGTGTATGTCAAACTAATCATTACCAAAACAAAGGCTATATAAAATAAAGACCATTATACAAGCCTGAACTTGTTCTGCAATGTACCTACTTAGATGTCTCCAAGGTAGGATGGATTACTTGGGCTGGTTTATAAGAGGATCATGTGACTTATTCTTTACGAATTGTGGAGTGATTGACGCCGATAAGTATGAATTAACTCATTTAGTTGCATAGCGTTGAATTTTCATTCTAAATACCAAGTGCATAAAAAATTCAACCGTCAAGTGAACTTTTACTTGGTTTATGAACGTCTTGGAGTGAATGTAAAAATTTTACATAGGGGACAAAATAAAACTTTTCTATTAATCCTGTATTATTATTATTTTTCATTATCTCTGTATGCACCCTAGGTGGAGGTACATGTCCTGACTTGCCAAAATTTTAACTCTAGTCTTGGGAAACACACTCCGCTTTGTAAAATTCAGATTTCAGTTTAGAGGAGGTACTCAATTGTTGATTGAAAGAAAAGCTGAGAATTTATTTCAAAATATGGCAAAAGAGAAATCAATAATTTTAAACTCTAGCATTGGGAGACACATTCCTCTCTTTCGGATTCAGATTTCAGATCAAAGGAGGTGCTCAATTGTTGATTGAAAGGAAAGATGAAAATTAATTTAAAAGTATGGCTGAAGAGAATTCCATATTTTTTTATGTATACATGGGCAATAAATGAAGTAAAATACTACATAAAAGGTTGCCAACATGATATTATACTTGTTGTATTTTATAAAATGCTGTTGTTTAAATATATTAAGAATATTTCATAAATTACATACACATTTCTTCTAAAAGAATATATTTAGGCAGAAACAATAGGCAAATATAGTAACTATGATTATTGTATTCTGGTTCAAATACTTAAAAATAACTTTTTCACAACACAAATCTAATAGAACCAGTTTAATTACCACATTAATTGTGTTATGTTGTTATTAAGGTTGTCTGGAAGAAATCGCTACATAGCGATAAGACCACCCACTGTACTACATTAGATAAAGTATGTTAGTTACTGTAAATTGTAAATTATCTTGGTACAAAATAAAGAGTTTTTTGTATTGTAATATGTGGGATACCCCAGATCAATGGAAATAGCCTGGAATTCTATTAATTATTTTGTAGCTGTTCTCAACCGATCAGCAAAGTTAAGCAACGTCGCGCGCGGTCATTAGTTGGATGGGTAACCGCTAGTGACATTACTACTGAGCGTTTCCATGCTTTGGAGAGCATGTTAAGCCATTGTTCCCGGTTGTTGTCTGAGGATGGCAGTAGTTATAGCATGGTGGTAGGGACTTCGGAGACTTCGTTGCTTGGAAAGGGATGTGAGCTTTATAATGTCAGCCCTTCAAGCCTGTTGAAAACTCCAAAACTATGGTTAGCTTATAGCCTTTCTGATCTCTTTAGTGGATTAGAGCCTAAATAAATAGAAGGCCAATGCCAAGATGTAGGCTTGTGATAGACTGATACAAATTTCCTTTAAAACAACAAACAAAATAGTTTCTTTTCCTTTTCCAGCTATCATCAGTGCGACTGCCATCACAAAAACAAACAAGTACAATATGTCTAACATGCATCGATAAACTACACCAGGCACTGGCGTTCAAGAGACAAGTACATAAATGTGAGAGCCGCTTAAGAAATATAATTATAAATCACATTGGTAAAGGTATGTTAAAGTAAGATATTTCTCCATTTATACTTATAATAAAACTGGAAGAGATACAATTCTGTACATGGCTTATATTTAAAAAAAAAATTTGAGATCAATCTGTAGCAGACACTGAAGCCAAAACTATATTTTTTTAAATTTTTGTTGTCTGTGTGTATCCCCGCCGTGCATCACTCCAAAACTACTGAATGGAATTCAATGAAACTTAACAAGATTTGAGTTCATACTACGATGAAAACACATTACTGGTTCAGTATTCAACACTGGAATGGAACTCAGAACAGAAAATATCGCTTTCTTCCACTGATATTTAGTATTTTACTCTTACAGACGCTACAGTCTTGATGGGTGTCAAAGTAGAACTTCCGGACTCTGAAGGTTAGTAGTTCTGAGCGGTATTATTTCACGTTTCCCACTAGTTTATATTAATTCCACTTCATATATCTTTATTTTGACATTGTCCTTAAAATGTGAATATTTAAGGAATGGTTTAACAGAAATCTGGCCTGGAGGAGGTCTGACCAGTACTCTTCGGAATCCTTAGCAAGAGGACAATTAGAGAGTCATATCTCTAATTTACCCTCGCGTCATGTTAGCTCAGTCGGTCAGAGCATACCCCAGCTATAAGAGTGGATGACGCGGGTTCGAATCCCGCACAAGACTATAAAGGTACGAGTTGGTAGCGGACGACATGAAGCTGCAGCAAACGACGTGTCGCGGTGACACTACTGATTTCTACGTATCTCTATGAAATTCCCTCCGTAGTTAGCGACATGAAGCTAGCGACGCGTCGTCGAGCGGCAGACGGCAGTGTCGTCCGACCGCAGATCAGTAGTGCCGCTGACGCCGGAGGAACGACACGTCGAGCGTGTTTCTTTTTAAAATGGATTTCATTCATATCGCTTTTCAAATGGTTTTTGACCAGTATTGAATAAGTTCTCTCACATGCTCTGCATTTAAGCATAGGACGTGTGGCTTTTCGTCTTTTTCAGTATAATATAAACAAGTCATCATCGTCTTCTTCCTCTTCTAATAAAAGATATAAAAAAATTCGATCACTATTCTCGAACACGTCAGCCATCTTGTTTGACGGAGCACTCAAAACCAACTGGTTGCCATCTGCTATTGCAGTCTGCAGTCGGGTTCGAAATCATGACTGCGGCGACATGACGCAACGACGTGTCGTGACGACATGTCGTCTGCCGCTGCTGCGTGCAGTCGGCTACCAACTTGTACCTTTATTTTTTCTCTTGTAAATGTGTAATTTTCCAATAATAAAACTGTCTAAATATGTACCGCCTTAATTAAGATGATTTAAGAAAACAATTATATGATTGAATAAATTTGTAGATGATGAAAAGCCGCTCAATCTTGATCACATTAAATATGACAATGATGAGAAAACAGAAGGTGATGAAACTATTCCTGATGATGAAACTCCGGACCACAATGATGGTGATGAACTACATTTGAAAACTGAAGATACAGGTTAGTAATGTCATTCATTATGATTGCCGTATTGAAGCGCTTGAAGTTCAAAGTCAAAAACATAAACATCGTTTTTTTACTGACTTTAAAAAAGGATGTACTTGATTCGTCTGGTTTTTTTTATGTTTCTTACCTCAGAACTTTTTACTGGGTGAACCGATTTTCATGATTATTTTTTTATTTGAAAGCAGATGCTCGCCATGTGGTCCTATTTAAATGTCATCAAAATCGGTCAAGGTCAGTTTTTGAGTTACACTCCAATAACTGAAAAGTATTTTCCTATCTTGATGATATAGTCAATGACAGTGAATAACAATCGATCCCATAAATAGCAAGGGTAACTAAAAAGAGTTAATAATTTATTTTACCAAAATATTTTTTCGAAGACAGTACCATGCGTACAATATTCTGATAATAGGTACTTCTGCACCATCATGGTACCGACTTCAACAAGTTATTTCACACATTTGAGTGTTGAAGTCGGTTCCATTTTTTGGTAAAAATGTTAATGTGACGGAACAAGCCCGAGGCCCACCTGATGTTAAGTGGACTAACCTCTGCCTATAACAGACGCATTTCGTCAACGACGAATTGCACTGTGCCCGTCACACTGAGACGTCCAGTTGTTAGGTCTCATTAGCCTGTAATTTTTCTGGCTCTCAAGGACTGCTGCCGGAACACACCGTTAGGTGCTTGGCGACAGATTTTCTACTTGAGGGTGGTCGCTAGCCAGGCGGGCATTCGCAAAATGCCCTTCCACCACGCGGTGAAGCTCAAGCTCTGGGCGGGATTCGAACCATGGACCTGCTGCGCGGCAGTCCATAGCCAATGCCAATGAGCCATCACTGCTTCAAAATTCTTTTGTGTGTCTAATAAAAGGTTAATTTTTTCTAGGTGACATCGAGGACTCTGTTAAGAGTACCGGCAGCAAAAAACGTATATACACCAAGTCGATCGCCAGGACGAGTAAAAAGGCAAAAATGTCATCGTCCAAAGTGAAAAAGAAAAAAGAAAAACTCGTTAAGAAAAAACCAAAACCACCAAATGACGAAAAATCAGAGAACAAGGAAGAAGGTTAGTATATTTTTATCGTGACCTTATATAAATAATGACGGTGCATGGTGGTAGGGCATTTTGCGAATGCCCACCTGGCTAGCTACCACCCTCGAGTAGAAAATCTGTCGCCAAGCACCTAACGGTGTGTTCCGGCAGTTGTCCTTGAGAGCCAGTAATTCTAGGCTAGCCTGAACAGCATCTTCGACCACATCATCACTTACCATTAGGTGAGATAGTGGTCAAAGGTTAGCCTACAAGATATAAAAAAAAAATAAGAGGCCCGGCTAAGTGCGGGTCTAACCCCGGGGCAAGATGGTGAATGCTAATGCGACGGTATCTTGCCGCACCTCGGGGGAGGTTTTAGTGGGTTCGAGTCCCACACATCCCCTTCCACTACCCCCGTGGCGGAAAACAAATGCGAAGGCATTTCCGCCTAGGAAAAAAATGTGTTCCATACCAACAGTGATTTGAACCAGTAATGGCTATTTTGAAGGTATGCACTGCTGCGCAGCAGGTCCATGGTTCGAATACCGCCGCGGGCTTGATCACCGCATGGTGGAAGGGCATTTTGCGAATGCTCGCCTAGCGATCACCCTCAAGTAGAAACTCTGTCCCCAAGCACTTAACAGTGTTCCGGCAGCTGTCCTTGAGAGCGAGTAATTTCAGGTTAATTCTGTTAACACCTTCGATCACATCATCACTTACCATCAGATGAGATTTTGGTCAAAGGCTTACCTGTCAGCAATGTAAAAAAAACAGAAAATACAGGAAAATCGTAAATTTGTACATACAGAGATTCTTAATTTGTCTTTATTAGTTTCTACTGTGGCTTCAGTCAAGGTAATAAATAGTAGTATTTTTATACAAGGCTCGAAAGTTCTTAATACGAGGTATTTACGAGGCTAAAGGGTGAGTAGGAATTGATAACGTTCGCGCATGTTAAGCACACTACTTTTCATTTCTCATATACGGCAAGTTTAAAATAGTTCTGTAGGTGAAAGTTAAAAGACCTTAAGGTTGAACTGGCCGGTCGCTTCTCCATACAAACGTCGTAGGGTGATCACTCCCTTATTTGAGATATTAGGTCCAGAATTAAGCATAATACCGATTGATCTCGTCATTATCTAGGCTTGTATGATGCCGAAATTTTAAAAAGATAATTAAGTTGAAAGTTATGAGCCTCGAAAATGTTTCGTAGCTCATAACTCTTAATTTAATTATCGCATTAAAATTTCGGCATCATACAAGCCTTCATAATGACGAGATCAATCGGTATTATGCTTTGTTTTGGACCTAAATCCTCAAATAAGGGAGTGATCACCCTACGACGTTTGTATGGAGAAGCGACCGGCGGTTCAACCTTAAGAGGCATTTCACATTTTAATGCGGTATACGAAGATTTTAAGCGCTTAATTTACTATCATAGGAAATATCTACAAGTTGTTTAATAATTGATAAAAATAGAATAATCTGTTCTCTTTTCAGTTAATGTACCAGATTTACAAACATAACATTAATTATTTTGTAGTGACCAATCTCCCGCACCTTGTTTTACGAATTAAAGTACACATAGCCAACTTCAGAGTTATATCTCTTGTATAAAGATTCATCAAATTAACTAAAAAAAAAACTGTGCATCAGGCATATAATCTTGTTGACACATAGTGTACTAGAATATCGCTAATTAATCGTCATTGTAGAAAAAAAAATAAAGATCTTGCGCCAATTTCCACGAATTATATCAGCAGTTTACCACCATATATTGCGTTTAATAAAGTGTAATTCCAAACAGATATTATATAAAAAGAAAGTTCATTCCTTAATTAATCTGATCTTTAATAAATTGTGATATTAACTCTGTTTTGTTAGACAAGAAAAAATATTTAACATAACTCGAAATGCACATAAATTGAAATGTACAAGCGCGAGGCGATCAGTACCGCGCGAGCGCCCATCGAGGTAGGACCTGTGTTCGTTTTCCTTGCTCTGACGTCTCGTACGCGGAACGCTTAGATGCAAGTTTATAGTGCGACCACGGAGTTTTGATCATGTCGATATTTTTTTAAGTAACAAACTATACTTTATTTTTGTTGTCCATAATATAAGTATTGTTGTCTTGTTAAGTAACTACATCTTTAGTTTCTGTTCATCCATTGTGCTAAAAAAAGGAAACGACACAATTATGCATCCTTATACAGCGTTATTGGAAAAATGCTAACCACCTCACAGGGTTGACTTCTTCTTTTTAGTCTGCTAGTTTTTATATTATTCTAGTTTAAATTAGTAACTCACTATAACTTTTGTTTTAGGCGGATTAGATGACAGGCGAATAATTGATTTCCAATATTTTTGGATTCAGTTAATGTCTATAACACAGCGATAACTTCAGCTGGAAATTAAACTACCTTCTATTGAAAATTTGTACAAACCGGCCTCCCGGCTTTTCCATCATTTGTACGAACCGGGATACCAGTTAGCGGTCGATAGTCGTTTTTTACAAATTTACCATAAATCTGCGTAAGTCCGACTTTCATAATCCAAATGGTTTTCATAAGGATGCATCCTTGCCCATACAAGAAAAAATCCATATTTTTCTGAGATAACGTATGAAGTAGGAAGTATTTTGAATATTTTGATGAAATCTGAAACCAGCACAAATTACATTTTGGCCCCAAAATATTACGTCATTTCATATTAATATCGTAACTACTTCAACAGTTATAAATCTAGAAAACCGCAATTTTGCATATGTATAAGTCATTTTTCACTCGATATATTTTGCAACGCAAACACTTACCAATGCAAATTTGCGTATTAAATAATCTCGTAACTAATTTTAAACTTCTAAACCAAAAAATCTAAAATAATACAGGTGTATAAATTACATGTAAATAATAATATCAAAGAAGGACCAAAGCAGTAGGTGGTATAGTTTTTCAGAAAAAATAATTGCTCTCCAATACAGTTTTCCCGCCAAAGTTCAAGTTAATTTTGTTACTTTAAAATATTTGGCGTAAAAATCTGTAACAATTCATGGCTAAAGAACAACAGTTTTTTTTTTTTTTTTTATGTTATTGTGACGGAACAAGCCCGAGGCCCACCTGATGTTAAGTGGACTAACCTCTGCCTATAACAGACGCATTTCGTCAGCGACGAATTGCACTGTGCCCGTCACACTGAGACGTCCAGTTGTTAGGTCTCATTAGCCTGTAATTTATCTGGCTCTCAAGGACTGCTGCCGGAACACACTGTTAGGTGCTTGGCGACAGATTTTCTACTTGAGGGTGGTCGCTAGCCAGGCGGGCATTCACAAAATGCCCTTCCACCATGCGATGAAGCTCAAGCTCTGGGCGGGATTCGAACCATGGACCTGCTGCACAGCAGTCCATAGCCAATGCCATTGAGCTATCACTGCTTCAAAATTATTTTTACAGATTTTGATATTTTTAATATGATAATTCAAAATTATCATATTAAAAGAAGATCGAAGTTCTAGGTGAGTTAGTTACGAAAAAATAGAAATAGCAATTAAATTACTATTTCCCACCATTTTTGTCGTGTGTTCAAACCCCATTTCTAGTATTTTTTTGTATAAAAAGGTGTATTATCATTTATTTTCTATAGAGGAAATAGTGAGCATAAGAGTATATAGTAAGGATTGCATTGGTACCTAGAAGTATATACATACATACATAAAATCACGCCTCTTTCCCGTAGGGGTAGGCAGAGACCACGGATTTCCACTTACTACGATTCTGACATATCTCTTTCGCTTCATCTATACTCATCAATCCTTTCATACATAAGCGTCGGTTTAGGGTACTTTTGACCTGGCCTTTTTTTCAGAACGTCTTCAATCTGATTTTGGAAGTATATATATGTTGATTATAGATTGCATCAAAGATATTCGATTTAAAAACAAAAAAACCTCAAAATCTGTAAATATATATTTACATTTCGCTGTTTGGTCTACTCAAACTAAATGGATGAAAATGTTATTTTTTTAATTGTGTAGGTGATATATTATGGTATGGGAATATGAGGGTGACATGTTAAAGTAATGGAAAACTAAAAACGTCATGGGACGTTTCTGGTTGGTCCTATGCATGGTCATTATGACAGACAGTGTTAACGACTGGATATAGATACTGAAGAGTGTGAACGAGGAAAACAGCAATTTTTGTAAAATTTAAAAGAAAGAGCTTTTAGTCTATATAATTTTAAGCCGTATAATTTTTTAATTATTTAAGTTTTTTGTTACAATAAATGATTCAAACATATCTATTTTTTATTCATCAAGGATGAAATTTAAATAAAAGATTCACGATGCAGGTTGACTATTTAATGTACATGCCTACTTCTTTTCTATAACATTAGCAAGTAATCGACAAGAAATTGATTCATGCCAATCACACAATTTTTAAATTCGCAACTTAGATTTCTTTATTAATGAGTGCTAGTATCAAAATATGTTACTCACAGTCACGCTATTCCGTCGTCACTTCTTTCGCTGTGTAAGCGATGCGCTGGCATTTACCTAAACTTCAGTTGCGTGATTTTGTGAAATGGCTCTTAATACCAGGTATTTACGAGGCTAAAGGGTGAGTAGGAATTGAAAACGTTCACGCATGTTAAGCACACTATTTTTCATTTCTCATATACGGCAAGTTAAAAATATTTCTGTAGGTGAAAGGTAAAAGACCTTAAGTCCATTTTTGGCCATTTTCCTGTTTCTACAGATTTTGATTCAGAAAATTCAAATTTATACAGTGGTAAAAGACATTAAGTCCTATAGCCGTTTTATTTTAAAATAGCCAATTTAATTTGACATTAAGTGAGTCCCCAAGTGTATTTTTTTTTATGCTTTATAGATTAGCCTTTGACCACTATCTCACCTGATGGTAAGTGATGATGTGGTCGAAGATGTTGTTCAGGCTAACCTAGAAGTACTGGCTCTCTAGGACAGCTGCCGGAACACACCGTTAGGTGCTTGGCGACAGATTTTCTACTTGAGGGTGGTAGCTAGCCAGGCGGGCATTCACAAAATGCCCTACCACCATGCTATAACGACTGCCATCCTAAGACAACAACCGGGACCGACGGCTTAACGTGCCCTCTGAAGCACGGAAACGCTCAGTAGTAATGTCACTAGCGGTCACCCATCCAACTCATGACCGCGCGCGACGTTGCTTAACTTTGCTGATCGGTTGAGAACAGCTAAGTAAACTACGCTACGAGCGCTTCAAAGCGTGTAAAAAGTATACAGCCGTAAAGTACTTTAATACTTTTTAGCATTCAATTTATTTAAACTGATTATTCAAATTTATGTGGGACTTACGATTCTTTTGCGCTAACTTATTGCTGACCGCGAACGTCGCGACTTCTCGTGCTTTGTATGGCTTTATTTGCGAGTGAGTTAAGTCACACACAGTGGCGCAGTGCAGTTCGTCACTTGTGATGAAATGCATCTGTTATAGGCAGAGGATACCGCTTAACGTCAGGTGGGCCTCGCGCTTGTTCCATCACAAAAACATAAAAAAAAAAAAAAGAAACGGTGTGTTGTTCGTTGGTGTTTGCTTTTTTGATTATACAAATTAAACAGATATGTATACTGGACGCGGAAAAAAACTTGTTGATATGACCCGATATTTAGGGTAGTAATTTAAAGAGATTTTTTTATATACTTAACAACATTTTAAACGAAATTGATGTTTGTAAGACATTTTTCTGAGGAATTCTGGGCAGATCGGAAATAGTGGTTAGAAATACCATTATAAATTTACCTATGGAATTATAGAAGAAGACAAAAAGCACTTGAAGCCGTAATGGCTCAGTGGCATTGACTATGCCGTGCCGCAGGTCCATGGTTCGAATCCCGCCGCGGGCTTGAGCTTCACCGAATGGTGGAAGGGCATTTTGCGAACCTTGGCTAGCGACCACCCTCAAGTAGAAAATCTGTCGGCAAGCACCTAACGGTGTGTCCCGGCAGCAGTCCAATTGCAATTCGTGACTTGTGACGAAATCATCTGTTATAGGCAGAGGTTAGTCCGCTTAACATCAGGTGGGCCTCGTGCTTGATCTGTCACAATAACATAAAAAAAAATCGGCTTCCCAATCAATCTGACTGAAATCATAGAAAGGAATAAGAAGCGATGGTATCATTCATAAAATATGAAAGTCACTACAGCCGAGAGAAAACCAAACGTGAATATTTAGGTGCAGATTTGAACATACAAGATTTATTTTTATGTTAGGATTTAAACCACCAGAAGCAGACACGTATGATGATTGTGATTGTTTTGTACTTCGATACCTAGATCTGAATCCAAAACAGACCGCTAAAATGCAGACATGATGACCATTTCAAAGATGCAAAGGCTAGGTACAAAAGGTAAATGATTTGAAGCAGTGATGGCTCAGTGGCATTGGCTATGGACTGCCGCGCAGCAGGTCCATGGTTCGAATCCCGCCCAGAGCTTGAGCTTCACCTTCATTTTGCGAATGCCCGCCTGGCTAGCGACCACCCTAAAGTAGAAAATCTGTCGCCAAGCACCTAACGGTGTGTACCGGCAGCAGTCCTTGAGAGCCAGTGAAATAACAGACAAAATGAGACTTAACAGGTATGTCTCAAGGTGATGGGCGCAGTGCAGTTCGTCACTTGTGATGAAATGCATCTGTTATAGGCAGAGGATACCGCTTAACATCAGGTGGGCCTCGCGCTTGTTCCATCACAACTGTAGAGTTACAGAAATGTTGATCGACTCTTTTACTAACGAATGGTCTCAGTTTATATGTGCGCAAGTTTTGGACTTTTATTTACTGTACTGTACTGTATCAGCCGGATCGTCCACTGCTGAACACAGCCTCCCCTATAAAGGGGGTATTTGCCATAATCCCCACGCTTGGCAGGCGGCTTGGGGATCGCAGTGTAAGATGACAGTTCTTTAGAAGGCGCTACCTTCCAGTATTTTTCCCTTAGTCGCCTTTTACGACACCCACGGGAAGATATGGGGGAGTGCAATTCTAACCCGGCACCCCACGGAGGTCTAACCCGGCACCCCACAGGGGTGGGGGGGACTTTTATTTACACGATGTTAAATAGTTGCACCAACAAAAGTACCTGCATTATATGGGATGAATCCATTTCAGGTCGCGGAGTAAAGGAACTTTTATCATGCTTGGTCAAATGGTTTGAAGTTAATAATATAAAACACATTTACAAGAGAGGTCACAATTTAGTCTAGTAAAAATAGAGATTTGGGTCAATCAGTGCCTTACTATGAAATAGTATGGCTGCAATTCAAGAAAGATAACTGTAGAACAATGTGTTACCAAACTTAATTTGACTAAAATTAATTTTAAAAGGTGTCTTTCATTAGAAATCGTAGAATATCTTAAAAGTCCCACACATCCCCTTCCACTACCCCCGTGGCGGAAGACAAATGTTGATGAATGATCTTTGAACTATTTTAACCTACCAGCACTGCATACGAGATTGTAAACGGATTACGACTAACAAATACCAAGATTTGCTCGATAATTTAAGAAAAAAATAGCCCATTGTGGTACCTCACTGATTTTTAAAGTAGATAAGAAAGACAGTAAACTCATTCATGTAAATAACGTGTTATCTATGATCTGTAAATGGTCCGCCGCTAATAATCTTCTGTTAAATTAAATAAAGACGAAATGTTTAAAGTGTTCTTTACCAAATGTTACTTATGTTGAACCAAACATTAAGCTTGGCCCAGATAAACTTCCTATTGAGAATGCGACAGTCTCCCTGGGAATCAAAATGGATTCAACTTTACAGTAGGATCCAGATAAACATGATCTCTCCGGAAGACTTAGTTCTGCTGCATATGCATTTCGTAAGATAAGACAGTTGACAGACGTAGCTACTGCTCGCCTAGTTTATTTCGCGTACTTCCACAGTATTATGTCGTATGGTGTATTGCTGTGGGGAACTGCTGCTGATATAGAGACAATCTTTTTCCTAAATAAGCTTGCAATTCGAGCCATATTTAAAATGGATCCTAGGGAATCTCTGCGGATCTTTTTAAAGAAATCGATTCTTTTGCGCTAACTTATTGCTGACCGCGAACGTCGCGACTTCTCGTGCTTTGTATGGCTTTATTTGCGAGTGAGTTAAGTCACACACAGTGGCGCAGTGCAGTTCGTCACTTGTGATGAAATGCATCTGTTATAGGCAGAGGATACCGCTTAACGTCAGGTGGGCCTCGCGCTTGTTCCATCACAAAAACATAAAAAAAAAAAAAAGAAACGGTGTGTTGTTCGTTGGTGTTTGCTTTTTTGATTATACAAATTAAACAGATATGTATACTGGACGCGGAAAAAAACTTGTTGATATGACCCGATATTTAGGGTAGTAATTTAAAGAGATTTTTTTATATACTTAACAACATTTTAAACGAAATTGATGTTTGTAAGACATTTTTCTGAGGAATTCTGGGCAGATCGGAAATAGTGGTTAGAAATACCATTATAAATTTACCTATGGAATTATAGAAGAAGACAAAAAGCACTTGAAGCCGTAATGGCTCAGTGGCATTGACTATGCCGTGCCGCAGGTCCATGGTTCGAATCCCGCCGCGGGCTTGAGCTTCACCGAATGGTGGAAGGGCATTTTGCGAACCTTGGCTAGCGACCACCCTCAAGTAGAAAATCTGTCGGCAAGCACCTAACGGTGTGTCCCGGCAGCAGTCCAATTGCAATTCGTGACTTGTGACGAAATCATCTGTTATAGGCAGAGGTTAGTCCGCTTAACATCAGGTGGGCCTCGTGCTTGATCTGTCACAATAACATAAAAAAAAATCGGCTTCCCAATCAATCTGACTGAAATCATAGAAAGGAATAAGAAGCGATGGTATCATTCATAAAATATGAAAGTCACTACAGCCGAGAGAAAACCAAACGTGAATATTTAGGTGCAGATTTGAACATACAAGATTTATTTTTATGTTAGGATTTAAACCACCAGAAGCAGACACGTATGATGATTGTGATTGTTTTGTACTTCGATACCTAGATCTGAATCCAAAACAGACCGCTAAAATGCAGACATGATGACCATTTCAAAGATGCAAAGGCTAGGTACAAAAGGTAAATGATTTGAAGCAGTGATGGCTCAGTGGCATTGGCTATGGACTGCCGCGCAGCAGGTCCATGGTTCGAATCCCGCCCAGAGCTTGAGCTTCACCTTCATTTTGCGAATGCCCGCCTGGCTAGCGACCACCCTAAAGTAGAAAATCTGTCGCCAAGCACCTAACGGTGTGTACCGGCAGCAGTCCTTGAGAGCCAGTGAAATAACAGACAAAATGAGACTTAACAGGTATGTCTCAAGGTGATGGGCGCAGTGCAGTTCGTCACTTGTGATGAAATGCATCTGTTATAGGCAGAGGATACCGCTTAACATCAGGTGGGCCTCGCGCTTGTTCCATCACAACTGTAGAGTTACAGAAATGTTGATCGACTCTTTTACTAACGAATGGTCTCAGTTTATATGTGCGCAAGTTTTGGACTTTTATTTACTGTACTGTACTGTATCAGCCGGATCGTCCACTGCTGAACACAGCCTCCCCTATAAAGGGGGTATTTGCCATAATCCCCACGCTTGGCAGGCGGCTTGGGGATCGCAGTGTAAGATGACAGTTCTTTAGAAGGCGCTACCTTCCAGTATTTTTCCCTTAGTCGCCTTTTACGACACCCACGGGAAGATATGGGGGAGTGCAATTCTAACCCGGCACCCCACGGAGGTCTAACCCGGCACCCCACAGGGGTGGGGGGGACTTTTATTTACACGATGTTAAATAGTTGCACCAACAAAAGTACCTGCATTATATGGGATGAATCCATTTCAGGTCGCGGAGTAAAGGAACTTTTATCATGCTTGGTCAAATGGTTTGAAGTTAATAATATAAAACACATTTACAAGAGAGGTCACAATTTAGTCTAGTAAAAATAGAGATTTGGGTCAATCAGTGCCTTACTATGAAATAGTATGGCTGCAATTCAAGAAAGATAACTGTAGAACAATGTGTTACCAAACTTAATTTGACTAAAATTAATTTTAAAAGGTGTCTTTCATTAGAAATCGTAGAATATCTTAAAAGTCCCACACATCCCCTTCCACTACCCCCGTGGCGGAAGACAAATGTTGATGAATGATCTTTGAACTATTTTAACCTACCAGCACTGCATACGAGATTGTAAACGGATTACGACTAACAAATACCAAGATTTGCTCGATAATTTAAGAAAAAAATAGCCCATTGTGGTACCTCACTGATTTTTAAAGTAGATAAGAAAGACAGTAAACTCATTCATGTAAATAACGTGTTATCTATGATCTGTAAATGGTCCGCCGCTAATAATCTTCTGTTAAATTAAATAAAGACGAAATGTTTAAAGTGTTCTTTACCAAATGTTACTTATGTTGAACCAAACATTAAGCTTGGCCCAGATAAACTTCCTATTGAGAATGCGACAGTCTCCCTGGGAATCAAAATGGATTCAACTTTACAGTAGGATCCAGATAAACATGATCTCTCCGGAAGACTTAGTTCTGCTGCATATGCATTTCGTAAGATAAGACAGTTGACAGACGTAGCTACTGCTCGCCTAGTTTATTTCGCGTACTTCCACAGTATTATGTCGTATGGTGTATTGCTGTGGGGAACTGCTGCTGATATAGAGACAATCTTTTTCCTAAATAAGCTTGCAATTCGAGCCATATTTAAAATGGATCCTAGGGAATCTCTGCGGATCTTTTTAAAGAAATCGATATTTTAACTTAACTAAGTCTGTATATATTCGAAAATAATATGTATGTTCGTAAAAAATTTAGAAAATTTAAATTAAACAGTGACTATCACGATAACAACAGTAGAAACGAAGATAAAATAGCAGTACCAGGTTTCAGATTAGCAAAGACAAATAAAAGGTCCTTCTTAGGTAATTGTGTACAGTTTTATAATAAAGTTCCCAAACATATTACAACGCTCACAGAAGAAAAATTCAAGTTGCACGTGAAAAACATATTGATTAAGAAATCATACTACACAGTTTGCGATTACTTAAACGACAAAAATGCCTAGAATATTCCGTCTCTGCCAAGCTATCGCCTGTCACCTACATAATTTAAACAAATATTGTAATATTTCTATTATATAGTAAGTATGTAACACATTGTTAAAAGATGTTTAAAATAATGGCCCCGAGTTTCTTGCCCGTTCTTCTCGCAGTGGGTCTATAAATATGTTTTTGCTGAACGTGGCAGTACAATGTAGAAGAATACTAAAATTTGTAATCGACCTTCATAAGAGCGTCGTAGACGCCTAAATTGAATAAATGATTTTAACTTTGACTTTGACAGCTCGTGACCTAACGGAATCGGAATAATAATATAATTATACATTTTCCCAGATTGATTTGTGGTTACCAAAAATTTTACAAAATATTAACATTTTATGTAATTATTTATACCATTGCTAAATTTTCAAGTAGGTTCTATATTACAAAATCACAAATAGACGAAAGGAAAAATTTAAGTCATGTGCGGGATTCGAACCCGCGTCCATCCACCCCTTGAGCCGGGGTATGCTCTAACCAATTGAGCTAACATGACATGACGTCATAACTCAAATCTTTCCTACCCTTGTTTAACCATCGTATTGGGATGGAGCGACATCTATAGTACCACTTGCGTTGTACTACAAACAAGACCAATTTTGCAATTGGTTTTATACTTGTAAATGATGACGCAACCTTATTATTTTAATATTGTTAGGTTTGCAATAACGCCTGCTATGCGGATTTCATGACAAAATCTGATATTTGTGATTTTGTAATGAAATCCGCATAGCAGGCGTTATTGCAAACCTAACAATATTAAAATATGTTCTATATGTTTAATATTATACCAATTTCTATAATTTTATATGAATAAGGTAGCGTCTTAACAACCATAATGATACTTAATAATTGTAATATTACCCAATAGTAAAGAACCTTAAGTCCAAAAAAAAAGGCTTCGGAGGGTTTAGTGCATCCAATATTTTTCATATCTCATAGCTAAAGCGATAATATCATCATAAGTTTTTATTTCACAACAATACGACGTCTGCTTTTTTTAAAGGCGCAATTGAATATGTTTGTCACTTTCATCATCATTAATAGGATGTACTGTAAACTTTATCGGTTGGCACTTAAGGGTGAACTGGCCGGCCTCTTCTCCATACAAACGTAGTAGGGTGATAACTCCCTTATTTGAGATTTTAGGCCCAGAATTAAGCATAATATCTATTGAACT
Organism: Plagodis pulveraria; assembly: GCA_963890685.1. Lineage (NCBI taxonomy): Eukaryota > Metazoa > Arthropoda > Insecta > Lepidoptera > Geometridae > Plagodis > Plagodis pulveraria. The sequence continues at coordinate 6,467,813 of OY982976.1, read as the reverse complement.
CGTCATTATCTAGGTTTGTATGGTAACGAAATTTAAAAAAAATAATTAACTTGAGAGTTATGACCCACGAAACATTTTCATATAAAGTTTTCAAGGATCATAACTTTCAAATTAATTACATTTTTAAAATTTCGTTACGATACAAACCTAGATAATGACGAGTTCAATCGATATTATGCTTATTTCTGCGTCTAAAATCTCAAATAAGGGAGTGATCACCCAACGGCGTTTTGTATGGAGAACTGACCGGCCAGTTCAACCTTAAGGTACTTTTCACCTACAGAGTTTACAAAATGACAACGAGAGGAATTGTTATAGTCATGTGCGGGATTCGAACCCGCGCCATCCACCAGCATTTTCAAAAATAGTTTGAATAATCATTTTGTCTGGAAATTGTTATTTCCACATTTAGAGATATAATAAATCGAAAAACTGGCAAACGACAAGCATAGGTATTAGGCTCAGCAATATGATGATGCTTTGAAGCAATGATGGCCGAGCGGTAATAGCTATGGACTGCCGCGCCGCAGGTCCCTGGTTCGATCCCCACCGCCGGCTTGAGCTTCACCGCATGGTGGAAGGGCATTTTGCGAATGCCCGCCTGGCTAGCGATCAAGTAGAAAATCTGCCGCCAAGCGCCTAACGGTGTGTTCTGGCAGCAGTCCTTGAGAGCCAGTGAAATTACAGGCACATGAGACTTAACAACTATGTCTCAAGGTGAGGGACGCAGTGCAAGTCATTAGGTGGGCCTCGAGCTGGTTCCGTCACAAAAACATAAAAAAAAAAAAAAAAAAAAAAAAAAAACTACCTTTGTATAGAAAGCGCTCCGTGAACTCTACTCTTAACTGAAATATGTATTCGCTTACCTCAATGATTGAATGATATTTCCTGTTGTCGACGATGAACACTATTTTGAATGATCTGACTCCATATCTATAAAAAGAAAAAAAAAAGTTTTTTCATTTAAAACACCGACCTCACATTTTCTTGGTCCGACTTCCACGAGTTATTTCATAGTTTTCACTGCTAGAATCCGGTTTCTTTTTTATATTTTTCACATTAAAGAATAAAAAATTCCTCTCTGATGTCAAACATCCGTGTCTGTCGGGTTTTTTGTATATAACCTTACTAAGTACCTATCCCATTTATGCTTGCCTCTTAAACGTTTTTTTTATCGCTGATAGTCATTGACCACTATCTCCCTTTAAGGTATGACTAGCGGCACGCTCCAGCTTCGCAATGGTACTCAATATTATTTCAAATATTCATTCAAATGTTGTGAAATATTAAGTCTAGGCTCATCAGGGATGATGTAAGATTCTAATAGTGAAAAATTTTTTCAAATCGTTCCAGTATTTACACAACTGCCCAAAAAAGGAGTGTTATGTTTTTAGGGTTCATGTATGAACGGCTTAACCGATTTTAATGTATGAGATAGATCTTATCCAGAAAAATATTTTCAATTTTTAATTCCTTTTAAGTTGGCATCGGACTGGACCACTATGGCCAATTTATGAATGAAATTCTATTGTTATAATTATCGCCGATGTCAATGGGTTAAGAAAAATAACGTCCATGTAGCTTTTCGAACAAACCAAAATTTACGACATATATGTAACAGACATCAAAAACATTTGATTGAAAGCAGTCATCAACTTCTTGATAGTAATACCTTTAAGATTTTACATTGTTGTGATAAGGGATTTCGATTGTGTGTATTGGAACAGTTAGAAATATTAGAACATAGTGCAGGCGTTGCACTGTTGAATGAACAGACGCAATTGGTTTCATCACCACTGTTACGTATTTTTAGTGATAATTTGCCACTACTTAATTGTAATTTTGACATATTTTTTACGATATTATTCATATTCAAAAACACATTGCATTATATAAATAAATTAATTTTTTTATGTGTAATCAATTTATGGCCATTGTGATGTCATTATCACTTTAAAAACGTATAAATCACCAATTTTTAGCTACAACAAAGAGCAGTGACTCACGCTCGAGTCTAGACAAAGGCGTGCTGACTCAGCTCGTCTATATAATTTTTTTAAGTCTTTTATTTAAATATTAATTTGATGTTTTCTTAAAATATTTGTTATTATTAAAAATGTATTTCCGCAAAGTAACGCCTGAATCTATTCATTCAAATATACACACCTACTTTTTTTTTCTTTTAGGCATCGTGAATGTCGCGAAAAGAACACCCGGCTTCAGAATGCTTGAAGGTGTAGACTACATTCAAAACGGGGACTGGTTACAATGCTGCAGATGCGAGAAAAGAACTAAAATTAGAGACGATATTAGACAACACGTCAAACAAGTTCACCTTGGAATACCAAGATACACTTGTTCGTATTGCCCCAAAACTTTCATGACCATTCCACCCTTTACTGAACATAAACTTAAACAGCATAATATAGACGACAGAGTAAAATGTACAGCTTGTGACAAGTGTTTCAATTCGAAAGTTCAACTGAGAAGACATGTTAATAATTTTCACATGTTAGGTGTCCAACATAAGTGCACAGAATGCGACTATATATGTTTTAATGTTATGTATTTGCGGAAACATAAGTTGAGTCATAAAACTGTAAAAGAGCTCCACTGTGGATACTGTAACAAGGCGTTTATGAGGAAAACTACTTTGCAGTTTCACGAGAGGATACACACGGGTGATAAGAGGAAAGTGTGCAAAGTGTGCGGTGATGCTTTTGTGCAGAAAGCCAGTTTGAACTATCATATGGCAAAGTATCACCCTGGGGTTGACTTTTAAAGTTGGAAGTTATATACTGAGAGAAACTTCTTTTTAGTTTCATGAAAGGATACATACGGGTGATAAGAGGAAAGTGTGCAAAGTGTGCAGTGAAGCTTTTGTGCAGAAAGCTAGTTTGAACTATCATATGGCAAAGTATCACCCAGGGGTTGACTTTTAAAGTTGGAAGTTATATACTGAGAGAAACTTCTTTTTAGTTTCATGAAAGGATACATACGGGTGATAAGAGGAAAGTGTGCAAAGTGTGCGGTGAGACTTTTGTGCAGAAACCTAGTTTGAATTATCATATGTCAAAGTATCACCCAGGGGTTGATTTCTAAATATCATTTTGAATTACATAATAGAAATAATAAACGTATAAATTTTTGACGATTATTGTAAATTTAAATAAATCATTAATAAACTAAAAAGAGTATGAAGTGAACACTACATGCAAAAAGTAGTAGTATCTAAATTGTTAAGTTGAAAGCATTTAAGCAATAATAATTTAAGTTATTTTAATTGAATTGAAATCGAATTTGTATTTATATAATTTGAAGCGTCATCGCATTTTATGATCGCCAGGGAGTATTATTTGATTTCGGATTCGAGCATAGGTGAATCTAAGGTTGCGATTCAAATGTGAATTTTACATGACCCATCCAACGAAATTTTCAATCTCAATCTGTGTATTTTTATATAACATCCCTGTTCAAACAAAAAAAGAAATATCGACAAATATTAAACTTAAAATAGTTTCAACCTACATAACTATATGAAGATCCGGTTCGTATTATAGTAAATTTTTTAAACAGCAACGATAGTGATTATGTTGTAAATAAATTGTTTGGTTGAATCCGTGTCAATGAATAGATTCAGGCGTTACTTTGCGGATATCCATATAAAACATAAACAAATATTTTTCAGATATTTAAAGAAAACATTAAATTAATATTTTAATAAAACACTTAAAATATATATATATATATATATTGACAATTCCGCCTTATTTTCCTGTTAAGCCGACGTGACGTCACAAACGCCACGAAGCCAAACCGGAAGAATTTTCGACGCGTTTCGTTTCTACACGAAGCATCCTCAGGAGGTATTGACTCTACGAGCGCACGATCGAGAATTTCTCGAAATTTAGGGAATTCTCGCGTAGAAGCGAAAGCGTCGAAAATTCTTCCGGTTTGGCTTCGCAGCGTTTGTGGCGTCACGTCGGCTTAATAGGAAAATAAGGAGGAATTGTCACTAGATAATTTTTTTAAGTGTCTAATTAAAATGTTAATTTAATGTTTCCTTAAAATATTTAAAAAATATTTGTTATTGTTGATTCCGTGTTATTATATCTACTTTATAGTTAATTCATAAGTACATTTTATAGCATAAAAGTGATCCCTATGTAACGTTTTACATAATTAAACAGTGTTGTTAAAAAGCTCAACTTTTTTATTCCTCCTATTCGGAAGTTACCTAGATACTTACTTACTCCTCTGGCGCAGCGGCTCAAAGTGGGTCTTGGCCTCTGATACAAGAGAACACCATGGGTCTCGGTCCCGCGCTGTCTCTTGCCAGTTAGTAGCTTGGAGCTCGCGCAAGTCCGAATCCACAGCGTTAATCCATTGATATCAGCGCGTGCCGGCGGGTTGGCGCCCACTTGGAACTCCAAAATACGCTTTCTTGACTTTGCGATCTTCCCCCATTATCTGCACGTTGTGCCCCCAACAGTTTTTGGGCTTTGGTATCCCATGATGTTAGACTAGGCGATCAGTTCTTCGATCTCGTGGTTCTTTTGCAAACGCTAGCTGCCATCATTATGTTGGACTTGGCCCAGAATCTTGCGCATAATCTTCCTCTCGGCCACTAGAAGTTTGTTCACTTCTTTGAGTCAGTGTCCAGGCCTCGCATCCGTACGTCAATATTGGTCTTGTGACAGTTTTGTATATCTTGGTTTTCCTGCTTAGTAGCCTGACACCAACACCTTGCGGAGCGCTGCGCTACAACGGAGGGCATTGTGGATCCGAGTGTCAATTTCCTCCTCCCTTATGTTTGTGTCTGTTATCATCCAAATAATCTAAATTGTGCAGCCCCTTTAAACGTTATGTCATTCATGTGCAGGTCTTCGCGCCTTAGTCTGGTGTTTTTACAGCGTTTAATGAGGAGATATTCCACTTTTCTTTTACTTTGAGCCCAACCCATGCAGCTTCGAATGTTAGAGATCGCATTGATTTCTCCACCACTTGTCTGCCGTAACAAAGCCAGGTCGACAGCGTATCCTATAACCTAAATACAAGCGGTTTATTTTTGATGAAGGAGGTAGCAAACCCGCCAGCCGCTTAGCTTTTGCGCTATATTAATATATATATATATAATATATATATTATGTATATCATCCGCAAAATGCCCTTCCACCATGCGGTGAAGCTCAAGCCGGCGGTGGGGTCGAACCATGGACCTGCCGAACCAAGAATAAATAATGTCTCGAAAGAGCAAATAATGTCTGCCGTTCATTTTTTCGTAAGTTTCATTCCTAACGCTGTCTTGACCATAACAGCATTGTGGGAGTACATTTCGCATCCAGCAGTGTCCTGAGCCAACACCTATTCTAGTTCCAAACTACTATGCATTTTAGGCTACATCAGTAAGTACTGGATGAAATAGTCGTAAAAGCAAGGTAGGCTTTTACAACTATTTCATCCAGTAATCAATAGATAGAGAGCTACTTTTTTTTTTATTCCCGATAGGTTAGCCTTTCATCACTATCTCACCTGATGGTAAGGTGATGTGGTCGAAGATGATGTTCAGGCTAACGTAGAATTGAAAAATTTCGAAGCGCTCGGTACAAACTTTGCTAAGCCGTTCTTAACCGATCAGCAAAGTGAAGCAACGTCCGCCGCGGTCATGAGTTGGATGGGTGACCGCTAGTGACACTACTACTGAGCGCTTCCGTGCTTCGGAAGGCACGTTAAGCCATCGGCCCCGGTTGTTATTTTAGAATGGCGAGCCTGACTAGCTACCACCCTCAAGTAAAAAATCTGTCTCCAAGCACCTATCGGTGTGTTCCGGCAGCTGTCCTTGAGAGCCAGTGATTCTAGTAACCTAGACAGCTTTATTTATTCAGTTCTTATGATAAATATTATGTTATCTCATTATTCTGCCATTGTGAGCAACCAACAGACAAACCTACTCACTATGATCATATGAATCAACTATATTAACCTGTCGTAATCTGATTCCATGCAAATGGTTATTATGTGTGCGTGTGCATTGAGTGAGCACCCTCAGAAAATTTTTAATAAAATAGGATAATTTAGTAAAAGTTCTAAAACAATTGTAAAACCAATATCCCTTTTTGTAAAAAGGTAAAACAGAAGATAAATCGTTTGTAATGTGCTCACTCAGTTCTCACAGAAAATCGACAATATCTTCAAATCTATTGAGTTTACAAAAATAAATTGTATACTAGTTTTTAGTAAAACTTGTGAAGAAAAAAAGTATCAATGGACAGATTGCCTAGTGCCGTATTTAAAAAAATACAAATAGATAATTATGCTCACTCAATCCTCCATTTTCGCAAGGGTCGATTACTCTCTAATAAACTATATAATTAAACTTCGTTATATTACTCGTGTTTAGTACATGTTCAATAGGATTTCGTAACATAATAAACGAAAGTCTATTGTGATACATATATAAGTAATAAATAATTTTATGTGCTCACTCAATCCACACATTTATGAAAACCAAAAAACATGAATATCTTCAGATTTGTTACCATTACAAAAAGTCCAGATAGCTCATGTTTTAGTAAAAATGTTTACTAAATATCTGCCATTTCACTTCTAATTAAACTTGTTTACTTTATGAGATATACTTATTTTATTGTTTGTATGAAATTTCGTACTATAGGGTAACCATATTTTATGTATAAGTTTGTTCCAATGTTTTTTTTCTTTTATAATGGCTTCACATATCCCCATATCGATTAATATGGTCGAGTTCATTTGTTCTTAAAGAAGTTCCGATACAAAAAAGATCGTGTTCAATAGTACAAATAAATTAATGAACCTTTTGTTTGCTCTTTTCATACAACTTCGTATTTAAATCAATAATTTCAAATTGTACGTGTTAAATAAATAAAGCTTTTTCCAAATATAACTTTTATTTTCTCTGCATTAAAGAAAACTTTGAATTGCCCATTTCGTACGTGGCTAAAACGCTATACGCTAAAAGCCAAAAAAAAAAAGAAACCTCACTCTAGTCCATGGCCAATCGCCATGCGGTGGCATAGGAAAACAGATAAATTTTCCCCGCCATTGCAAAAAAATATTCATAACTCGTTTTCACTGTTGAAATAATAGCTATTATTAATTAATTATTATTAATTAATAATTAATCAGCCTATATTAATTATTAATAAATTAATATATGCTGGGCACGCTGCCAACTGATAGTTGGCTAGAGCATTTGGACTGCCTAAGAGTCCAAATGCTTTTATTGTAGTAGCTGTAGTGTAGTATATAGTTTGTAGTATTTTGTTAATAAAGGCATACCGCCGGTAAAAAAAAATATGATAAGTACTAGATATGAAGAAAGTTATTTTTAGTACTATTTCCTTCACAAGTGTGTTGAAAAATGTTGTATGATACTCGTGTGTGAGGCATTGATGATTACCGTCCTCGGCTCTCTGAGGGCTCGGGTCACAATGGCGCCAAGGCAGTACCTAATCATACATTACAAACACGTGGTACAAACCACAATGTAACCCACAACATTGACTTTTCATTTACCCGACTAAACTCGACCTACATATGTATGGTGTTACTTTGTTTCTGTAAATTACAGAATTATATAGGTATTAACTTAGAAGAAAAACAAAAAAAACCGTAGGCCAAAAAACCTAAAATTAGCTAGATAATGAAAATGAAATAAGAATTTTTGAAAAAAAAAACTGTCGTGAACATACTTTCAAGCATATCTTAAAAAGTACTGCACAGATGTCGATGAAATTTGGTTTATGGATAAATATTAGAATAGATCCCGAAGCTTGAGAACTTCTTTTTTATTTTGATAAAATTTGATTGCGATGATATTTGATACATAATTAGGACATGGAACACACAGGCTACTTTTTGACCGAGAGAATGTGACTTAATGAATTTCGACAGAAAATTAGCTTATACTAATAGAATTTGCAAGTCCGTATATGAGCTAAGTTGGTTGGAAGGTTGTTGAGATATAGATTTTTACTGCGAGCGCAAATGTCAAAGTTGCAAGTACCTAATTGTTGGAATAATTTGAATCACGAAAAGCCGTGTGTCACTTGCCTACACTCGTACACTAATGCCTACACTCGTAACACACTTAATGGTTGATTATCCACCATAATTACGTATAAAATCTCAGAATATGGTATCGATGACGTGGCGAGCGACGTCCACAAGTAATTTCACACATTTAAAAGTTGGTTCGAATTACTTGTAAAAAATTTTTTCACGAATTATGTTGATTTTTATTTGAGTAGTGTCAATGTTTACAATCGATAGTTATTATCTATTATCAATATCACTTCAGCACTACTTTCGTAGAACTGTCGCAGTAACCAAACTAAATACCTATGTTTTTTTAGGAATTGAGGAGGGAAAGTGTCAACATTGTGAATTTTTTATTATTTTCCGAAAATATTGATTCTGAGATTTTATACGTAATTATGGTGGATAATCAACCATTAAGTGTGTTACGAGTGTAGGCATTAGTGTACGAGTGTAGGCAAGTGACACACGGCTTTTCGTGATTCAAATTATTCCAACAATTAGGTACTTGCAACTTTGACATTTGCGCTCGCAGTAAAAATCTATATCTCAACAACCTCCCAACCAACTTAGCTCATATACGGACTTGCAAATTCTATTAGTATAAGCTAATTTTCTGTCGAAATTCATTAAGTCACATTCAACACACTTGAAGGAAATAGTACTAAAAAATAATTTTCTTCATATCTAGTACTTATCTTAATTAATAATAACTATTATTTCAACAGTGAAAACGAGTTGTGAATATTTTTTTGCAATGGCGGGGAAAATTTATCTGTTTTCCCATGCCACCGCATGGCAATTGGCCATAGACTAAAGAATGAAGTTTCTTTTTTTTGGCTTTTCGCGGATAGCGTTTTAGCCACGTACGAAATGAGCAATTCAAAGTTTTCTTTAAGGCTGGCGCCGCGGCTACTTCGGCAGAGCAACTCAAGCGGCGCAAATATGCTAACCTCGGTATGGGTTACATATTTGAGCCGTTTGGTGTAGAGACGTTGGGTCCGTGGGGACCGGGAGCTCATCGTATTTTCCAAAATTTATCTGAGAGCTTGGTCGATGCGACGCGTGTTCAATTTGCTGGCACCTATTTGGCTCAAAGAATAAGCATTGCAATTCAACGGGGCAATGCTGCCAGCATGCTGGGCACGCTGCCAACTGATAGTGGACTAGAGCATTTGGACTCCCTATGAGTCCAAATGCTTTTACTGTAGTAGCTGTAGTATTGTAGTAGCTGTAGTGTTGTATATAGTTTGTAGTATTTGTTTAATAAAGGCATATCGCCATTATAAAAAAAAGACATATTAATCGATATGGGGATATGTGAAGCCATTATAAAAGAAAAAAAACATTGGAACAAACTTATACATAAAATATGGTTACCCTATAGTACGAAATGTCATACAAACAATAAAATAAGTATATCTCATAAAGTAAACAAGTTTAATTAGAAGTGAAATGGCAGATATTTAGTAAAAAAATTTACTAAAACATGAGCTATCTGGACTTTTTGTAATGGTAACAAATCTGAAGATATTCATGGTTTTTGGTTTTCATAAATGTGTGAACTGAGTGAGCACATAAAATTATTTATTACTTATATATGTATCACAATAGACTTTCGTTTAGTATGTTACGAAATCCTATTGAACATGAACTAAACAAGAGTAATATAACGAAGTTTAATTATATAGTTTATTAGAGAGCAATCGGCCCTTGCGAAAATGGAGGATTGAGTGAGCATAATTATCTATTTGTAAATTTTTAAATACGGCACTAGGCAATCTGTCCATTGATACTTATATTCTTCACAAGTTTTACTAAAACCTAATATACAATTTATTTTTGTAAACTAAATAGATTTGAAGATATTGACGATTTTCTGTGAGAACTGAGTGAGCACATTACAAACGATTTATCTTCTGTTTTACCTTTTTACAAAAAGGGATATTGGTTTTACAATTGTTTTAGAGCTTTTACTAAATTATCCTATTTTATTGATTTTTTTCTGAGGGTGCTCACTCAATGCACACGCACACGTTATTATTAGTGTAATTTTGAGTACATAAAAACATTACTTGCATCTTATTAAATGTTTTTTATTTATTTATTTATTGCTGATAGGCTCTCGAGGACAAATGCCGGAACACATCGATAAGTGCTTGGCGACATACTTTCTACTTGAGGGTGGTAGGCGGGCATTCGCAAAATACCCTACCACCATGCAAATACCATCATAGTGCTTTATTTGAAGTTATATTTTTTTCATTGAGGTGACTTATTTTTAATGATTTACGACATACAGGTCAAGACTGCTAATTTATTTTTATTTTTGACTGCATATTCGTCATGTTCTGGTCAATACTGCGATCTCATAATACTGTTATCACAATAATGAATTTTACTTTGTACTGACAACCTTTCATGACATATATGACATAATATGTTTATTCGAAGCGGCCAGAAATACTAGAAAATAAAGTAAAAGAGGCGGTCTTATACTGCATTTGCCTCCTGACAACCTTATAAAGCTATGTATGTATGCTTGACGAGTTCGCAGTATTAACCAAACCTTGACGAATATGCAGTAAAAAGAAATGAAAGCTTGACGAATACGCAGTAAAAAGAAATTAAGACTTGACGAATATGCAGTAAGAATAAATTAAGGCTTGACGAATAGCAGTATGTCGTGAATCCTTTTAATCATTTAGTTTGACATTCTGTAATGGTATTTGGGGGGTGGTCTGTTCATGTATAACGATGTTCTTTTTATCTCTTCTAGACGCCATCAAAGATAGGAAGCGAAAACGGCTACAAGAAGACGTAGACTACAATTACGTCGGGGATATGTACCAATGCTGCAGGTGTGAGCATAAAATATATAAAAACAGACAAAGTCTATACTCGCATATATCAAGAGTTCACGTTAAAAAACCAAAATATACCTGTTCAATTTGTTCCAAAAAGTTCTTAACTCTAGCGCCTTATATACGACACAAAATAGAAGAGCACGATATAGACGATAGAATCAAATGTAACGCATGTGACAGTTCTTTCAACACAAATCCTGAATTGAAGAGACATACAAGTTATTTTCATATGTTAGGTGTTAAATATAAGTGCAAGGATTGTGAATACGAATGTTTCGGCGTAGAATATTTAAATAAACATAAGGAGAAACATAAAACTGTGAAGGATTATCATTGTGCGTATTGTAAGAAGTCCTTTTTAAGGAAAAAAAACTTGCTGTTGCATGAAAGGATACATACGGGTGATAGAAGGAAAGTGTGCAAAGTGTGCGGTCAAGGTTTTGTGCAGAAAGCCAGTTTGAACTATCATATGGCAAAGTATCACCCGGGGTTTGCGTTTTGAAGACTGTTTTGTATAAGTTGGCACTATCAATAGTACTACGTTTAACATCGAAAAAGGTGTTAGGCAGGGATGTGTAGCGTCACCTTGGCTATTCAACTTGTTCATGGATAACTGTTTGACAAACCTGAAAGACAGTGAATGTGGATTAAGAATGAATGAGTTACTAATCAAATGTCTTCTCTACGCTGATGATCAAGTGGTATCTAATGTAATAAAACTCATCCTCCTGGTTAATACATTTATGTATATACTATAATAAAGACACTTCTTACTTGATACATATATTATAAAATCGACTTCACTACACTAAGACTCAACAAGAACTGCCTGCTAGCCCGCCAATCTCCACATTACACATTTTCCCCCCTTGAGCAGTTGGCGGGAATACCACGAGACAACGTGTTTCCGGTGGCCATCTTTATTTAAAACTAAGAAGTCAAAATGACTTCTTTTAAAATCTTGCCACAAAGTAGAAAATATCGGAAATCATGACACTAACGTCATCGATAACTTCTGCAGTATTGAGCGTTTTAGATAGACAAGTAAGATTCAAAGGTTTTTTTTTATATGGGTGGAATTGTATTTTAGCTTTGTTTTATTGCTATTTATCTCGAGATTGTGTGCTTCTATCCATATTTTAACATTAGAATAGGTGTCTTTTATTGAGTTTAGTGTACTAGGATTAGATGAACATTTAAAAATCAGTGATATATCGTCAGCATATAATATACATATATATCTTTGGCTGGCCATTTATATATATTAAAAACAGAACACATCCCAGAACACTTTCTTGAGGGATGGAGGAGTATAATGTCAGCATTTCTGATTGAATATTTTCGATATTTTGTTTTAATGTTACCTTCTGATTCATAATCAATCTGTACAAGCTGTTTTCTATTAAGTAAATAAGATCGTAACCAATTTTGTGTTCTTTTCTGATGCCTATATCATTTAATATTTTTAAAAGTATATAATGCGCAACTTTATCATATGCTTTAGTCATATCCATCATAATTCCGACAGAGTAATGTTTATCTTTAATATGATCTAGAGGGTACCGAGTAAAATTGTAAATAGCAAGGGTTGTGGAACTATTACGACACCCACAGGTAGCAATGGGGGGGTGACATTCTAGCCCGGCACCCCACGTTTTACGTAATGTAACACATACCCACAATTGAACAGTAATGACGCCTTTACTTTAGTTTTAGTGAGAACAAATTTTGACTATTTTATGTAATTTTAGATTCAAGGAATGCACTCTAAAATCGTCATTATTGTTATGTATATTAAAGTTTATTATTTTGAATAAAGTTATTTCAATAATTAATTGGCATTTTCTTTACTGTACTACATTCACGGTTAATCTAGCTGTCAAACTTCGATCAGGAATTCTTGATCGAAGCTGTCAAAGGAATTGTAGACATTTGTTATGAATGTAATGTACGTCACAGATTAGATAAGTTTTTTATGTGATTGTGACGAAACAAGCACGAGACCCACCTGACGTTAAGCGGACTAACCTCTGCCTATAACAGATGCATAACGTCACAAGTAACGAATTGCACTGCACTCGACAACTCGAACTCTTTGAACCTGAGACATAATACTTACATTACAAAGCATGCGTAATTGCATTCACAAAATATTTTAAAACTGAGACATACAGTTGTTAAGTCTCATGTGCCTGTAATTTTACTGGTTCTCAAGGACTGCTGTCGACACACACAGTTAGGTGCTTGGCAACAGATTTTCTACTTGAGGGTGGTCTCTAGCCAGCTGAGAATTCGCAAAATGTTCTTCACAATGTGGTGAAGCTCAAGCCCGCGGCGGGATTCGAACCATGGACCTGCAGTGCGGCAATCCATAGTCAATGTCAGCCGTCACTGAAAAGTGCGTGCTGGAAGTTATGTAGATTTTTTACATTGATAAAAACACACGTCTGTTTGTTCTAACACCATGTAATATACTCACTTCAACAGAAGTTGTACGCAGAGCTATAACTGAAATATAAATTATATAGAATTTTAGGCGCTTCTGCCACGACGAGGCTAGAAAGAGAGAGAGAGATGGACAGTGTTGCCAGGCTAAAAGTAAAATAATGGCGTGCGCATACGCCATTTACTTATATTTTCACTCGAGAGACACCTAACATGATAAGCGCTGCTGCTTGTAACTGATTTCTTCTTCATCCTCATCAGAAATGCTATTAGCTAATGCGATAAACGGTGTGTTCCGGTAGGTATTCTTGAAAGCCAGTAGTTCTAGGTTTAGACTGTCATATTGTGGTAAAAGGCGAAAGCTTATCAGCAATATTAAAAATACTCGTGAAAAATGTAATACACGTTATAAATTTTTATGCGTGCATCTTTTGGCATGTGGTGTCCCGGGCTACTACACCCAGGAAAGATGTATACTGTATCTAAGCACATATGTTTTCAAATCGAACCACGAAGCAACATCCCACTAATTACCTTCGACGTTGGGAGCATGGTATTTATTATTACCCCTTTTCGGACGTATAAAATATAAGAGTTTTAACTACGTGGGTGTAGGTTCAAGTTCACACACCACAGCTTCATTTTACCAGAAGGATGGGTACAGATTCTCCGTTTTGCTTTTGCTAAGGTTAGCCTCTTATCACTATCTCATCTGATGGTAAGTGGTAATGTGGTCGAATATGATGTTCAGGCTTACCTAGAATTTTGATATTTCGAAGCGCTCGTAGCGAAGTTTGCTTAGCCGTTCTTAAACGATCATCAAAATTAAGCAACGTCCGCCGCGGTCATGAGTTGGATGGGTGACCGCTAGTGACACTACTACTGAGCGCTTCCGTGCTTCGGAGGGCACGTTAAGCCGTCGGCCCTGGTTGTTATTTTAGGATGGCAAGCCTGGTAACCACCCTCAAGTAGAAACTCGGGCAGGCGGACATTCGCAAAATGCCCTACCACCATGGTGCTTTATTTACAGATAAATTATTTTCATTGAGGTGACTTATTTTTAATGATTTTCGACATCCTGGTTAGGACTGCATTCTCGTCGAGCCTTATTTATTTTTATTTTTGACTGCATATTCGTCAATCTCGGGTTAATACTGCAAACTCGTCAAGCACTGGTCAATACTGCGTTCTCATAATACTGTTATTATAATAATTAATATTCCTTTATACTGATAACCTTTCATGACATATATGATATGATATGTTTATTCGAAGCGTCCAGAAATACTAGAGAATAAAGTAAAACAGGCGGTCTTATCGCTAACTGCATTTGCCTCCTGACAACCTTATAAAGCTATGTATGTATGTATGCTTGACAAGATCGCAGTATTGACCAGAGCTTGACGAGTTCGCAGTATTGACCAAACCTTGACGAATATGCAGTAAAAAGAAATAAAGGGTTGACGAATACGCAGTAAGAAGAAATGAAGGCTTGACGAATATGCAGTAAAAAAAAGTTAAGGCTTGACGAGAATGCAGTCTTGTCGTATGTCGTAAATCCTTTTAATCATTTTGTTTGACATTCTATAATGGTGTTTTGGCGGTGGTCTGTTCATATATAACGATGTTTTTTTATCTCTTCTAGACGCCATCAAAGATGGGAAGCGAGACCGGCTACAAGAAGACGTAGACTACAAGTATGTCGAAGATATGTACCAATGCTGCAGGTGTGAGCATAAATATAAACACAAAAAACTACTCAGCTCGCACATAACAAAAGTTCACGTTAAAATACCAAAATACAACTGTACAATTTGTTCCAAAGAGTTCTTCACTCTAGCTCCTTACACACGACACAAATACGAAGAGCACGATATAGACGATAGAATCAAATGTAACGCATGTGATAGTATTTTCAACACAAATCTTCAATTGAAGAAACATATAAATTGTTTTCATATGCTAGGTGCTAAATACAAGTGCAAAGATTGTGAATACGAATGTTTCAGCGTAGAATCTTTATATAAACATAAGATTAAACATAAAACTGTGAAGGATTATCATTGTGCGTATTGTAGGAAGTCATTTTTAAGGAAAACAAACTTGCAATTGCATGAAAGGATACATACCGGCGATAGAAGGAAAGTGTGCAAAGTGTGCGGTCAAGCTTTTGTGCAGAAAGCCAGTTTAAACTATCATATGGCAAAGTATCACCCGGGGGTTGCGTTTTGAAGACTGTTTTGTATAAGTTGGCACTATCAATAGTACTACGTTTAACATCGAAAAAGGTGTTAGGCAGGGATGTGTAGCGTCACCTTGGCTATTCAACTTGTTCATGGATAACTGTTTGACAAACCTGAAAGACAGTGAATGTAGATTAAGAATGAATGAGTTACTAATCAAATGTCTTCTCTACGCTGATGATCAAGTGGTATCTAATGTAATAAAACTCATCCTCCTGGTTAATACATTTATGTATATACTATAATAAAGACACTTCTTACTTGATATCTATATTATAAAATCGACTTCACTACAGTAAGACTCAACAAGAACTGCCTACTAGCCCGCCAATCTCCACATTGCACATTTTCCCCCCTTGAGCAGTTGGCGGGAATACCATGAGACAACGTGTTTCCGGTGGCCATTTTTATTTAAAACTAAGAAGTCAATATGACTCCTTTTAAAACCTTGGCACAGAGTAGAAAATATCGGAAATCATGACACTAACGTCGTCGGTAAATGAGTTGCAGGAGATGGTAAATGTTATGCATGTGGCTTTAGAAAGAAAGAGAATGAAAATAAACGTAAATAAGACGAAAGTTGAATAAAAATAAACTTACGTAATCATTACAAATTTATATTGTGTTACTTACTTAAATAAAGTAAAACATTAATTGTTGCTTGGTACATCATTTTGTTGTAGGTATATATCTCTTAAACCAGTGAATTATGGTCTGAGATGGTAGTAGGTTATGTATAGTAACCTGCTACCATCTATAGTAGCATGCATACGATATATAGTAACATGCTAGCATAATGTATAGTTATTTGGTGGTTTTCTTTGGTTTCTAATGGTGTCGAATTAAAATGCATTCTCTAAGTCCAAAGTTCGCTTTAAGTTAATTATAACGTACAAGTCTAAAGAAACGAAATGGATAGATTCAGGCGTTACTTTGGGCAAATCGATATTTAATAATAACAAATATTATTATTTTTGTAACACACTTAAACAATAAAATAATAATATCTAGTGACAATTTCGCCTAACTTTCCTGCTAAGCCGACGTTACGTCACAAATGCCATGCAGCCAAACCGGCAGACTTTTCGACTCAACTGGATAATTAAGCGGAATTTTCACTAGATATATATAACATATTTTTGTATATTAATTTAATGTATTCTTAAAATATTTTTATATTATTTGTTATTATTGTTGTTTCTTAAGAAACGTAGTGAACACGTGAGACTTAAGCCGTTTTATTGGAGCTTGTACGGCTCCAAACAAAGCGCGGTTAGTACACAAATTAAAAATAATTTGCGTCGTTTTAGGCAGTCAAATTGCTGAATAATATTGTTCTGGCGTAGGTATACCTACTCGTAAAATTCCACAAGCAAGCCATAGGTTTTCTAGCGCTTAATAAATCGTCTAAAATAAACAAATTTGATAATAATTTACTGCCTCATAGCTCGGGCAGTGTTGCTAGATACGTGTGCAGTTCTCCCATTTTTTTAGACTAATCAAACTTTCATGTAACGAAAAAAAGTATAACTCTTGCAAATGTTGTTTAATAAAAAGTTGTAAAAAAAGGTGGTGTTAGTTTTACAAAATTACAACTATACGAGAGGAAAAATTTTCTTGATTCATGTGCGGCATTCCAACCCGCGTCCATCCACCCCTTTAGCCGGGGTATGCTCTAACCGATTGAGCTAACATGACAATGAGTCATAACTCAAATTTTCCCTATCGTTCTTTAACCATCGTATTGAGATGGAGCGACATATATAGTTCAACTTACGTTTTACTACAAACAATACCAATTTTGCAATTGGTTTTATACTTGTAAATAATGACGCAACCTTATAATTTTAATATTGTTATGTTTGCAATAACGCCTGCTATGCGCATTACATTACAAAATTACAAATATACGAGAGGAAAAAAACGGTTTTTTTACGTGTTAAATTTTGTTTATTTAACGCAAATTTATAAAAGTTGGTTTTATGTACAGATTGCAAGATTGCCTTAATAATGAATAGAATAATCCTATTTTAAAATGGCCAACTACTTGTTTCGTACCTATATGGATTTTAGTTTGAACTCAATAACAACTACTGTAGTTCAGAGAATTTTAAGTTTAGAGAAATTGTTTAGAATTTTAGTGTATATTCCATAATAATTCTCTAATCTACTCATATAATATAACTTATCCTATTCAAGCTATAATTTAAGGATTATTCTAAAATAGTAGGATTTTTCTAAAATAATAGGATTGTTCTATTTAATTAGGGTTAATTTTACACCAAGTTACATGAGGACTAATTCAGCATAACGTAACTGTACTATATCAGCCGGATTGTCACTGCTGAACACAGCCTCCCCCATTTAGGAGAGGTTTTCCATAATCCCCACGCTTGGCTGGCGTCTTGAGGATCGCAGTTTATGATATCAGTTCCTCAGAAGGCACTGCTGCACACATAAGGTATTTTACCTTTAGTCGCCTATTACGACACCCACAGGTAGCAATGGGGGTTGACATTCTAGCCCGGCACCCCACTGATCACGTAACGTAATACATACCCACATTTGAACAGTAATGACAAAAAAAAAAGTAAAATCCCGCACATGACTTAAATTTTTCCTATCGTATATTTGTAATTTTGTAAAGTAATGACAAATTTACTTTAGTTTTAGTGGGAACAAAATTTTTACTGACACGTCAAGTTTATTTTAAGTTATTTTATATTTAAGGAATGCACTCTAAAATCGTCATTATTGTTATGTATATTAAAGTTTATTATTTTGAATAAAGTTATTTCAATAATCAATTGACATTTTCTTTACTGTACTACATTCACGGTTAACCTAGCTGTCAAACTTCGATCAGGAATTTCTTGATCGAAGCTGTCAAAAGAATTGTAGACATTTGACATGAATGTAATGTCAATATAATATTATTGGATATGTACGTCACAGATTAGATAATAATTGTTTTTTTTATGATTGTGACGAAACAAACACGAGACCAACCTGATGTTAAGAGGACTAACCTCTGCCTAGAACAGATGCATTTCACCACAAGTGTCGAATTGCACTGTACACAACCTGAGACCTACAGTTGTTAAGTCTCACGTGCCTGTAATTTTATTGGCTCTCAAGGACTGCTACCGGAACACTGTTAGGTAAAGAGTAATATTAATTCACGACCAAATCAGATGAGGGCAGAATTCTGCAGTATTTAGCTAAAAATAAAAATAATATAGCACGATTTTACTGTACACTTTAATTATATACACAATAAATTATTCTTAGAGTAACTAAACAAAAATATCACGACAATACTGACACTCAATTGGAATAAATACTTAAGAAATAACAAAAAAAGGGTTTTTCAACAAGAACATTGTTTTCTAAAACAAAATAATAAAAAAATTACATGAATATTTTTCAATCTTTGATTGTATTACGAAGAGCAAAGTTTTTCAATTATGAATGAAAAATGATATCTGGCAAAAGTCCACCGCGAGCACGCTGACAGATGTCGATTCTTTCATTAAAGTTTTTAATAACTTTTTCGCAAAATGGCGGGTCTATTTCGTTAATCACATGACGGATGTTGAGTTGGCTGCAATCGATTCGATTGGCAATTTTGGCATTGAAGGCTGGTAATGCGGTAACGGTCACTGATCACGCTGTCGCGAGATGTTAACAACTCAATTTTGGCCTATTATTACACCTATTATTATACACAGCCAATGAAACGATCAATTTATTGCAAACGAAATTTCCCGATCGCATAATTTTACGAAATTCAGCGGTTAAGTGGCCAGCCAGATCGTGTGATTTAACACCACTGGATTATTTTTTGTGGGGCTATGCTAAGGGCAGAGTCTTACGGAGCCAATCGAATCGATTGCAGCCTTGAAACTCAAAATCCGTCATGTGATTAACGAAATAGACCCGCCATTTTGTCAAAAAGTTAATAAAATCTTTGATGAAAGAATCGACAAATGTCAGCGTGCTCTTGGTGGATATTTGCCAGATATCATATTTCATTCTTAATTGACAAACTTTTCTCTTCGTAATACAATAAAAATTTGAATCACCTTCATCTTAATTCTTTGTTTTATTTTGTTTTAGAAAACAAAGTTATTTTTTTATGTTATTGTGACGGATCAAGTTCGAGGCCCACCTGATGTTAAGCCGACTAACCTCTGCCTATAAAGACGCATTTCATCACAAGTCACGAATTGCACTGCGCCCGTTACTTTAAGACATAGTTGTTAAGTCTCATTGTGCCTGTAATTTGTTGAAAACCCCTTTATAATCAAGACATATCGCATCACTTCGGCACTCTCTTCTCCATCAAATGATGGGACTTCGTGTGCACCGTCAGCGACCTTTGGTTATCAAAGGTCTTGTTACAAGCTAAACAATTCAACACCACCGGCTTCGCCCCGTGAACCTTCACCTCGTGTTCATTCTTCTTTGTATAATCACTGAATCGATCACCACAATACGCGCATTTACTCCTCTTATGCATCAGAATATGCGTAGCCCGTTCGTGGTCCTTACATTTCACTCTAGTATCGAAAGTTTTACTGCAGAACGTGCAGTTGAACACCCCCGTGTTATGCCGGTACATGTGCGTTTGGAACACCTTCTTGTTGACGAAACCTCGACCGCAAATTTCGCAGACGTGATTCCGAAAATGCGCGTTCATGTGCTGAAGTAACACTTTGAAGTTGTTATACTGATTAGAGCAAACAACGCATCGTGGGAGGTCCGTGGTGAATTTGAAGGGTAAGATGTGGCTTTTTACGTCTGAGTAGTAAGTTTTCTTGTGGGTTGTGACGATGTGGGTTGTTAGGTCGTCGAGGGTTGGGGATGGGGTTTGGCAGAGGGTGCAGCGGAGGTCTGTGATGTCCAGTTTGACCACGAAGCCGGGGAGGGTTTGGGCGCGCATGAAGGTCGATTTTGCTGAGTCGTCGTGGCACTGTAAAGATAGAAAAATCTCTTAATAACAAACTAGCGGACCGCAATGGATTTGCACTAATATTAAAAAAAATATTAAACACCTAAATAAGTTATTGTGACATAATTATAATAGATAGACATTGGTATTGGAGTTTTTGTTTGTAGATATTTATGTCCTCTATAAAATGTTTGTACATCACTTTGCTCTATTGCCAAGAATTTCCGCAGCGTAGGCGGCATAACGTTTTGTTTTGGTATTTTTTTCACACATTATTGAAGTTTTCATACGGATTCCTTAGTTTTTGAAAATATTCTATAGCCTATGTTCATTTGGGATAGTGTATGATTGTAATAGTGAAAGATTTTTTCAAATCGGTCCAGAAGTTTTTAAGTTTATCTTTACATATAAAAAAAAAACAAATCTGTCCTCTTTAGATAGATAGATAGATAAACTCTTTATTGTAACACAAAGATTAATATTAACATAAAAAACTTACAACTAAAGATACATCATAACTGAGTGAAACAATGGGCGGCCTTATCGCTTAAAGCGATCTCTTCCAGACAACCCAACAATATTGGACATTTTGACAGTACATGGACAGGGTTTTTTAATCGAATGTTACAAATACTAGAATAGTAAAAAATAGATAGAGAACTTAGTTAAATCAGACAAAAATTTATTATATTATACACATACACAACAATATACGTAAAGTATAATGATTATATATAGATATATATTTATATAAGTACATCATATACAATAAGTATATATACATACATATTTTTAAACATATATAAATAAAGATAAAAAAAATATATATATATATATATATATATATATACCTAAATAGACATAACACAACAAAACATGGTAAGAATATTATAGAATAACTAAGGTCAGTAATGTTTGTAAATATTACAGTTAGAGCAAAAGATAGTAAGTTTTAAGCTGATTTTTAAAAGATTCCAATGAACGAGCACGTTTTATTTCAAGCCGTAGCGGATTCTGGTGCCTGTAGCAATAAATTATCGGATGACCGTAATGATAAAGCATGGTTAGTATGGAGGAAATTGAAACGTTCCTTGAGGTACCGCGGAGACGAAGGAAGGAACAGAATAATGTAAAGGAGATGTAGTATATGAGCATTCCGGCGAAGACCAATAGGTAGCCACTTGAGTTTGGTACGAAATTCGGGGACATGATCATATTTGCGTAAGCCGTATATGATATTATTAGTATAGATAAGGCGGGAACTAAATTAAAAAAAAAACATTTTATTGGTGGTGGTACACCCAACGAGATCGTCTTGGTGTTCTCCAGGATATTTTTTTAAATGTGTGAGTAATCTTTTGAAATTACAGGGCAAAAGATACATGATGTCTCGGAGTGATGAACGCAATGCCAGCCGTTACGCTTACTAACGTTTTGAACGTACAACTCTTCATTACAAAGGACCTTATCCCAAATATTCAAGGCACTCTTAGGACACTCAAATACAGCATCAAATATCTCAGATAACGAACCATATTCCTAGCGGTTTTTAGTTACCTAAGTATATAGTACCATGTATCCATATGACACCAGGAGGGGTCACTGATTTGCAGCGAGTGAGCCTTGAGCAGACCAGCTTCGAGGATTTGATGAAGAAGAGTTCACTTGGAATGTATCAGTATCTTTCAGCTTCTGGGATACGTGACTCCACTCGCGAATGGGTCTCATGTTCCAGAGAAGTGTTATGAGCTGACATGCAGTCTATGAGCCTTGAGCAGCTCAACCTCTGGTATGTTTATGAAGCACTCGTAGCGGAGTTTGCCTTGTTGTTCTTTACCTGAACTGTGTTGAGCAACTTCCGCTGCGGTCATAACTTAGATGGGTGATCGCTAGGGGAATTTATTACTGAGCGTGCACGTGCTTCAGATTGCACGTTAAGCTGGTTTCCCGGTTGTTATCTTAAGATAGCAGTCGTTATAGCATGATGGTAGGGCATTTTGCGAATGCCAGCCTGGCTAGCTACCACACTCAAGTACAAAATGTTTCTCCAAGTTCCGGCAGCGGTCCTGAAGAGCAAGAACATAAAACAACATCTTGGACCACATCATCCCTCTTTATCAGGTGAGATAGTGATCAATGGCTGCTCTCCAAAAGGTACGGTTGTGTTACACTACCTATCTGCAGGTAATAAAAAAATACTATTGAGGGCAGAAGCACGCAAGTATTTCGGACTATTTGTAGCCCATGGCACACGCGCGCGAAGCCTTATAAACCATATCTGAACCGCGAATAATAATCCCAAAGATCTGTCTGCATTTTTCATGCATTGTTATAATGGTGAATAAATATTCTGATTATGATTTTTACGACCAGCTTCAGGGACTTGTTGAAGACTAAATAAGCAGCCCTAACGGGAGCCGCTTCGCGGTGCGAAGGATTAGGCTCGCACTCGAGTACAGCAGTACCCTGGAATCATATGTGACTTACGCGTATGAGTTACGTCCGAAAGACCTGTAAGAACAACTGACCTGTAGAGTATGAGTTTTGAGCAGCTCAGCCTCTGGGAACTGCTGGGGGCAGAAGCAGCACATGAACCCTACGCCACCGTAGCGGCGGATCGGGGTCGCGTTCGAGCACAGCAGGATTGTTCTGGAATTCATGTAATATATGGTATCTTTATATACACGGCTATGGACTGCCGCGCAGCAGGTCCATGGTTCGAATCCCGCCGCGGGCTTGAGCTTCACCGCATGGTGGAAGGGCATTTTGCGAATGCCCGCCTGGCTAGCGACCACCCTCAAGTAGATCATCTGTCGCCAAGCACTTAAGGGTGTGTTCCGGTAGCTGTTCTTGATAGCCAGTAATTCTAGGTTAAGCATGTTAAAACCTTCGACCACATCATTTACCATCAGGTGAGATTGTGGTCAAAGGCTTGACTATCAGAAATGAAAAAAAGGTACCGCTGCACACTACTCCGCCACAGCAGCAGCGGCGCCGAAGCTTTTTTTTATGTTATTGATACGGAACAATCACGAGGTCCACCTGATGTTAAGAGGATTAATCTCTGCCTATAGCAGATGCATAACATCACGACGAATTGCACTGTGCCCTTCACCCAGGGACATAGTTCTTAAGTCTCAGGTGCCTGTTATTTTACTGGCTCTCAAGAACTGCTGACGGAACACAATGTTAGCGTGCTTAGCATCAGATTTTCTACTTGAGGGTGGTACCTAGCTAGGCGAGCAATCTGAAAATGCCCTTCCACTATGAGTAAATAATTTACTTTCGGTAATCGTTTTATCGTTTCATTGAAAGTTATGTATTTTTATGGTATCGTTTTTTAAAGCCCTATTTTTTTAAAACAACTTGGGTTTGGTAGAACAAAAAAAATATTTACATTATGGCGTCTAAAATCCGCCGTTTTTTCGTCCTGCGTTTTTTTTGTACCTATCGTCACTTGCACTATCAAGACCAATCTAATGATATCTCTAACATGAAAATTGGTTCAGCCGTTTAGAAGTTATGATGGAATAAAGAAAATCATAAACAGTCATAAATACATGAACCCTGAAAACTTAACTCTCCTTTTTTAGAGCAGTCATGTAAAAAGTTTAGTATTTCTTATATTGTGTGTTGGTACTGAACCCAGTGGGGTGCCGGGTTAGAATTGCGCCTCCTCATATCATCCCGTGGGTGTCGTATGAGGCGACTAAGGGAAAAATACTGGAAGGTGGGCAGCAGCGCCTTCTAAAGAACTGCCATATTACACTGTGATCCCCAAGCCGCTTGCCAAGCGTGGGGATTATGGCAAATAACCCCTTAATAGGGGAGGCTGTGTTCAGTGGACGATCCGGCTGATACAATACTGAACCCACAACCACTTTTAGCTGTTTTCTTTATTTCTGGTACTGACCTGATGTTTGCCTGGTGCTTGCTCAGTTCTGCGCACTTCTTGAACACAATCCGCACTTTCTGGTCTTCTGCTTGCTGCGATAGCGTTATGACCTTCTTCTTTTTCTTCGCCTTCAGCGTCTCCACCTTCTTGCTTTTACGAGATTCTGTACACAAACACGAAGATATGATGAGGCAAGCGCGTAGTAGACTAATATTGAAACTAGAGAAATATATAAGGTCCATAGTTCGAATCCCGCCGCGGGCTTGAGCTTCACCGCATGGTTGAAGGGCGTTTTGCGAATGCCCGCCTAGCTAGCTACCACCCTCAAGTAGAAAATCTGTCGCCAAGCTCGTAACGGTGTGTTCCGGCAGCTGTCCTTGAGAGCCAGTACTTCTAGGTTAGCCTGAACAACATCTTCGACCACATCATCACTTACCATAAGGTGAGATAGTAGTCAAAGACTAGCCTATCGGCAATTAAAAAATAAATAAACGGTGACGTAATAAGGTCGTTTACGAGGAGGGCTAAACTTCCTTCTCTTTATTCAGTACCTAATATTATAACGTTACATTAACAATTTTTATTTCGCACTACCAGATATCATAAAAGTAATCTTACAATATAACTTTAACACGAGAGCGAGCTGCACGGATTGAATCAAGTAATACTGATAGCGTATTTATGCTTTACCAGCATGCTATAACGACTGCCATCCTATAACAAAAACTTGGACTGACGGCTTAACGTGCCCTCCGAAGCACGTGCACGCTCAGTAGTAATGTCACTAGCGGTCACCCATCCAACTCATGACCGCGGCGGACGTTGCTTAACTTTGCTGATCGGTTCAGAACGGCTAAGTAAACTTCGCTACGAGCGCTTTATAAGCAAGTCTCAGCAGTCCGGTCACTGGACCGAATAACCGAAATAAAGGGGTATAATCGTCTGCACGATATATATGTTAATATTAAGTAATTATGTATGGGAGAACCCTCAAAAGCTTGTTATAAATAAAACACATTTCATTAAATATATCTATAGAATCTATAGTTATTTATTAAATATTGTTATACGAAATCATGGTTGTTTTAATACAAGTCATGGTTGTTTTAATACTAAACCTTACAAAATATATCTTAGTGTGTTCAAAATGAGTAGAGAGTGGAGAAATTTCAAAATAGGTATTCGTGTATAACATTTACATATTATTAGAGCACATTTTTTTTGTGCTTTTATATTTGAGAATGTGATTATAATAACATATTTTTGAAAAATGTTTTAAGAAAATATTAAATTAATATTTTGTAATAAAATATAAAAATATTTCTAGTGGCAATTCCGCCTAATTTTCCTGTTAAAACCACGTACATGAACGCCACGCAACCAAACCAGGAGAATTTTCTTCTTAACAGGAAAATTAGGCGGAATTGTCATTTGATATATTTTTAAAGTGTTTTTGTAATATTAATGTAATAAATTAATGAATTTTTGATTCAGACTCATCAAGTTTTAACTAACAAAATAGGTACGATCAATCTTCGAAAAAATCTTTCAATTGAATTGGGTACTTGATTTGGCGCCTAGAAATGGTCGCTACGCAGTAACATTATTGCGCCGCACGGTACATTTTCAACCACGCCTACCGCGGTAAGGTTTGCGTTCTGCTGTTTTTGAACTTGACTTACATAAGCTTACATATTTATTCGTAGGCCTGTGACAAAAACGATCTAAAATGTACAACTTTGACGGGCCCTTATTTTTTTTTTCGTACAAAAAAATATTTTTAGAATAATTGATTTTACTCAACAAGTTTTAGACGATGAATGACACTTCACGTGCATAGATACGAAATATTTTTAACGTCGACAACATTCAGTTTACGAGCTACTGACCCGTGACATACCGACAGACATCGGTGCCTCATTAAAAAAAACTCCGTGGTGCCCTTACGGTAAGGAACCCTAAAAAAAATATTATTGCTGTAAATGTTTTTTCTCAAACCGATTAATAAAACTTCTGTAGAAACATATGAGAAGAATTTCATGTCGGTAAATTTATAAGCATATTCAGTAATTTCCACACAATAAAAGAGCATGTAGTATGGGAGATATTAACCTCTCAGACTGTCCCTTAAGTACATTTAAAACATCACAAAACTTCAATTCAATTATATTTAGGTACTTAAATTCTAGAATTCTTAAGTAGTCCTTATAAATACACGAAAGCATGATTGATTTTTGTAATTAAATTAATAATACCTATAATTTGTGTACTACACTGGTATCTTTGACACGACAGACCCACCAACTTATCTGTTCAGGTGGCAGAAAAAAGAACTACAATATTCCTTCAAATTGTGACAGTTTGTAGTTGATTTCCATGACCAGTAGCGCCCTCGAAAACTGCACAGTTAAGTTGGTGGCACTACTTGCTACCTAATTTCTATAATAAAAGAAGGATTTCGTCATATAGACCAATTCTTCCAAGATTTCTTTCCCAAGAAATGTGCTTAACCATTTCAATATATCAATCACTACATAGTATAAAACAAAGTCGCTTCCGGCTGTCTGTCTCTATGTATTCTCAGATCTTTAAAACTAATCAACGAATTTTGATGAGTTTTAAAAAATAGATTGAGTGATTCAAGAGGAAGGGTTATATGTATAATTCATGCATAATATACTATAGAAACACTGATAATTTTAGAGGCCTCTAATATGATGTCAAGAGTAACCTTTAACCTTTCAAGAGTAACCTCTAAAACATGATTGTATTGTCTAATGACAAAATAGCTGTGAACGTTGTATATAAAGACATTCTGTAGTATATTTAGTGTCAACATTGCACCAGTGCGAAGCCAGGGCGGGTCACTAGTAAAGATATAAAGCAAGCACCTAAAGATATGTTCCGGGCTTCCGGCAGCTGTCTTTAAGGGCCAGTAATTCTAGTTCAACTTGAACAACAACTTCGGTAAGTTCATCTCTTACTTAGGTGAGATAGTGGTCAAAAGCTAACATATTAGTTGAAATAAAAACAATATTTTAAACATTGCAATATTATTATTGTAGCTGCCTACCTTTTGCAATACATAAATATCTTATTGATTTGGAAAATATCAATAGCCGTTTCTATTATCTTATTGCTTGAGTTTACGTCACAATTTAAAGTTTAATATAAAGATTATGTCCATCTTTCAGTTCCATGGATAGGTAAAATACTTGATCTTCCAAGTTCCAAACAGGTAACATTTCTTTCAATGCTTCATTAAGCGTTACTTATATGTCTAACATACATAGTACCTATGCTAATGCGAAACAAACACGCAAATTTGTATAGATCTATTATCTAAAAACAAAATCCTACACGATAACGCTCGAAGGCGTAGTCAATGAAAGACTTCAATGATGCATCTAACAAGGCAGTACACTTGGCCAAATTGGGCAAAAAAAATTGTTATAACGAACTGGAAATGATGTCCTAACTATCCAAAACTATACGCATTATTTTATGTAAGAGGAATAGAATAGTAGGGTGATAATGCTCTCCAAACGTGTTAAACCATTAGTCTACACTTTACATCAACAAACATCTGGTAAGACCGTGGAATTTGCCTTTAGAATTTGTATAAACAAGCCATTGACACGAAATAAATTAATGAATATATTGGAGAAGATTTAGTGGGTATCAAAAACCATCAAATACAAGGGTATCAAATATACCTTTCTGTAAGAGTTACGAATGGAATGATGAGCGAAACGATTAACTTTTCCAGACGTGTCCAAACAAAACTGGCCATCGACAACAAACATCTGGTAGCGGCATGGACTTTCCCTTTAGACTTTAGAAAAAAAGCATTTTAACTGGCCATTGGCACAAAATGAACGAATGAATGAACTAGAATACCATATTCTTTTATGTAAAAGAGAATTATTACAATAAGCTACCCCTAATCTATACGTATTCTTTATGCAAAAGAGGAATAAAAAGGTGGGCAACGTGAAACTCGAGTCCCAATGAAACATTGGTATAGGTTAGACAAAGTTTACAGATCATGAACAGCCTTCTTATGATCAAGCATTTTGCTGCGAATCACAAAGCTGGTATCGCAAAACTCGCACACGTAATTCCGATAATGCTGTGCCATGTGCTCTTGCACTCCTTCAAACTCAATCTCCGCAGAACACACGCTGCATGTCAATTTCTCATCCACATTCCTCAAGGGCATTATCTGGTTCTTTATCACCAAATGCATGTTCTCGTCGTGGTCATTCTTCAGATGTTCCATCAACGCTTCCAAGCTGATCATCTGCATCTGGCATAACGTGCACTGCAAATTTGTAATATCCAGATACACTATGTGCTTTGACAGCGACGCGTAGTGAATCTTTAAGAAATCTGGCTTTTTCTTTTTATGCGATTTGGATGTTAAAGTATGAACTTTCAGGTCTGTAAGGTTTTCAAAGTGTAGTTTGCAGTAACTGCATTGGTATTCTCCGGCGTCTTTTGCACGGATCGGCGTAGCGTTCGAAGACTGGAGGATTACTTTGATATTTTCCAGATGCCATTCGATTTCTGTAACTGGACGCTTTCTCACTTTCTCTTCATTGACCTCCCTTGGACGTGGAGCTTTTCTCTTAGGTCTGGACGATTTGGAAGTTTTACGCTTTGTAACAACTTTTTGTGGTTTCGGAGCTGGTTCTATAGGCAGAGGTTCCAACGGTTCGTGATCCACCGACTCGAATAAATCATCTATGATATTCTCTTTAAGTTTTTCCATTTTTTTGGTGTTTTCAATTGATTGTTCTTTGGGTTCTTTAGGATGCTTTTTTCTTGCGTCTGCTGGGAGGATGGATATAAAAGATGTGAAATTGACTTTCCTGTTGAGGGTGAGTTTGTTCTCTTCGACGAAGATGAGTGGAGTGTCACTTTCTTCGCTGCTGCTGCTGCGTCGCGAATCTGAAACGAATTAAGTTGGGAATTAAGAACAAAAGATTTAACTTAGGATAACTGAAAACTTAGAAGCATTTCAAATGAATACACGCGGGATATAAAACATTAAATTGTTCAATTAAGATTTTAAGTTCAAAGTATACAAACTTAAATGCTGTTCTTCTACCTATTATAAAATCAACTTGGGCTAACATTTACATAATCGATTTAAAATAATAATCATTATAATAGTTTAGTGTAAATATAATGTTTGTATAAATAAACCCGCGTTGCTTGAAAATGTACATAAATATTTAGATTCTAAACTAAAAAGTACTCACACAGTAGGTTGTTGATTGTAGATACATAATTATGTTTACCAACAATATTTTAGCTGTTCTAGATTGATTGACTTGATCACGAAGTACGCGATAATCTGATAATGTTTAATGGGTTTACGTTATCTGATATAATATATTTTAAACTCATATTGAATTGTTATTTTAATTGATATTTTTGCCGGTTTTAGGTGGTACTTATCAAACTATGTTGCACTTGTTAGGAATAAGGATATACTAAATGTTTTCGGAATATTCATGGAGATAAAAGTGTTTATATAGACTTTGCCTAGTCACGTAGTGGCGTACTGTTAACACCAGTTACATTTTACAGTCAGTCTATGCTTGGAAGTCGAATCGAACGGACGACAAATTCACTTGTAGTGAATAAGTAGGAAGTGAAAAGTGAAACACAAAATGTTTATTTGTAATGTTTTAAAATGAGGTACGCACAGATTTATAGTATAGCTATAGTATATTTTTGTAACATATTGTTAAATAATGTTTAAAAGTATGGCTCCGAGTTTCTTGTCCGTTCTTCTCGTAGTGACTCTAAAAATCTGTAAATGTGATTTTCGCTTGCCACGATGTAGTGCTTGTAATCATATTTAGAAGAAAAAAGGGTTTAAATTCTCTTTTTGCAATGACAAGAGTTTCAACCTTCAGGTGGAGTAAATAAGACCGAGTGATGTCGTTATGTTAAAAATCCAAATGCACACATAAAAGTGCACGTGAAATATATATGATTTAGTTATAATGACCTAATTCAATATCAAAACTTGTATACTTACTACAAAGTGTTTGAAGTTTTTGAAATTGAAGTGTTAGATGGTCAAATGACAGCTGCCCTACTTGCCTCGTGGCGGAGAATGCAGATGAACGTCCTGCAGCTGCCGGAGCACTGATCATCATAATCAGAAAAGACCAAGGCCTTATCGTCTAACTAGGGTACATTCATTAAGTTCACGCACTCGGTGTGAAATTCATCCCGAGGAATGTCGCTCGATCATCCACGCACTGATATCTCCATGGACTTAGTGAACGGCTGTGAGCTTCCGCCATAATAAGTTCAACTTGACAAGTGACTATAATGAATTGATTCTATACACTTTTGCAAAGAAAATATCAACCTTTACAATTTAAATTACATTGTTGTACTACTACATACAAGTAGGGAAGGGAATGACATGCTAGCCCGGCACGAAGTTCTAATGTTTGGTCACTATAATGGTATACTAATATTATTACTTACGGGATTTGTACCGTGGTCATTTTTATTTTTGAGCTCCCGATATTTCGACGCAGTTGCATGCATCATGATCGCGGGGTGACTGGAGTAACGAGTGGTTGACAAAATCAAGAGCAGACGAAACGGTCTACTCTCTTTCTTTGTCTTTTGCTACGCGTACCACTGGAACTCGCACTCGACTGAAAGTTTCGACAAAATACACTCACTGCACATGTTTTTAGAGTCACTTTTATGTGAACGTGTAACATTTTTCTAATCTCCTAATACTGGATTCCACGTGCCGGACAGTTTATAACCTTCTTCCCGATTGATTGATTGATTTTGTCAACCACTCGTTACTCCAGTCACCCCGCGATCATAATGCATGCAACTGCGTCGAAATATCGGGAGCTCAAAAATAAAAATGACCACGGTACAAATCCCGTAAGTAATAATATTAGTTATCGAGTGAACCGTGATAGTTTAAAAAAGTGTAAAATGGTATAATTCATCATCAGGATCATCTTTGAAGCGCTCGTAGCGAAGTTTACTTAGCTGTTCTTAACCGATCAGCAAAGTTAAGCAACGTCGCCCGCGGTCATGAGATGGATGGGTGACCGCTAGTGACATTACTACTGAGCGCTTCCGTGCTAGTTGCTAGTGCTAGTGCACGTTAAGGCGTCGGTCCCGGTTGTTGTCTAAGGACGGCAGTCATTATAGCATGGTGGTAGGGCATTTTGCGAATGCCCGCCTGTCTAGCTACCACCCTCAAGAAGAAAATCTGTCGCCAAGCACCTAACGGTGTGTTCCGACAGCTGTCCTTGAGAGTCAGTACTTCTAGATTATCCTGAACAACATCTTCGACCACATCATCACTTACCAATAGGTGAGATAGTGGTCAAAGGCTAGCCTATCAGGACAAAACTAAAATAAAAGCTGAAAGATGTCCACAGTTGAACAATGAAGAATCCCCCATAAAACACCACAATGAACGGCTATTAGCCACCTCTAAACATTGACTTTCCTAGGTCCACCTATATAGTGGGGTGCCTAACATCTCTACGTCTTCCGGAATAATGTGGTAACCACTCGGGAAGCTTTCTTCCCCATTGTTCATCGAGCAATGTGGCCCATTGCAACTTGCAAATTCTGATAGCTATGTCGGTGATTTTGTTCTTCGGCGAGAATCTTCGTTTTGGATTTTATCGCGCAAAGAAAGTATGTGCATATCTCAGTGAGTGAGTCTGAGCTTGTCCATAAAGGCCACAATTAAGGACCACGTCTTTGTGCCATAAGTCATCACTGCCAACATATACATATTCTTACAGCCATGCAGTAATGTTCTCATTACTGTGTTTCGGTTTGAAGGGTGAAATTACAGATACATGAGACTTAACGACTTTATGTCTCAGGGCGATGTGCGCAGTACATTTCGCCACTTGAGGTTACCGCTTAACAACAGGTGAGCCAAGCACGAGACCAATAACGATAGCACGAAAAAAAAACTGGATGAAGATAACTGAAGAGCAAAGTCTCAAATAATGGTATAATCGGTAGTGTGAAATAAAATTGTAAATGTAAGGTTACATTAAAACTATTGTAAATGTAAGATTACAATAAAACTATTGTAAATGTAAGGTTACAATAAAACTCTTGTAAATGTAAGGTTACAATAAAACTTTTGTAAATGTAAGATTACAATAAAACTATTGTAAATATAAGGTTACAATAAAACTATTATAATGCTACGTTACAATAAAATTATTGGTAACTGTTGTAGTGTAAGGTTGCAACAAAAACTAAATTAAGAGATGGTAATTGGCCTCCTGGATAATTATACACACTATGGTTGAGGTGGGCAGGAGGACACGATAAGGTCAATTAATGTAATGCTGTCAAAGTCTTAAGGCTAGTGTCTTTGTAGCTCTTTCCATACAAGCCTAGTTTCGTCATATTTTAATTACCAAGTTTTCAATCTGTGTATTTTTTTTTGAAGCAATGATGGCCGAGCGGTAATAGCTATGGACTGCCGCGCCGCAGTACCCTGGTTCGATCCCCATCGCCGGCTTGAGCTTCACCGCATGGTGACAGGGCATTTTGCAATTGCCCGCCTGGCTAGCGACCACCCTCAAGTAGAAAATCTGTCGCCAAGCATCTAACGGTGTGTTCCGGCAGCAATCTTTGAGAGCCAGTGAAATTACAGGCACATGAGACTTAACAACTGTGTCTCAAGGTGACGGGCGCAGTGGAATGCGTTACTTGTGACGAAATGCATCTGTTATAGGCAGAGGTTAGTCCGCTTAACATCCGGTGGGCCTCAAGCTAGTTCCATCACAATAACATAAAGAAGGGATTTCAGACGGCATTAGGTGAGTAAAAAAAAATGTTTTCCTCCCAAACCCCTCGAGTGGTATATGGAAATGAAGTAACGATTCTATAAATATATATAACTTGGAGTTTTAATACCAATGAAACGATAACGCTCATCAAAAATAAATAATTTGCAGTCGGGTTTTTTAAATTAATATATACTTGTAAGTTATGCTTACGTTTACTACGATAGCTAAGAATTTAGGGACACATTATATTGAAATTTACGAAGTGTACACTTTTTTGCAGGAGACTGTACATAGTACTATACCCAACAAAAAACAACAAGATCGGATCATCCAGTAAAACGTAAAGGGTAGTCATACAAAAAAAAAATCAGAGCCTTCTAACCTTTTTAATAGATAAAAACCTCAGAGTACCAAACTATTACTATAGTACTTTAGTAAAGTATAGTGTCGACTATTTTATTATCGACTGACTTACTTGACTATGCCGTAGATATATATTCTATGACCATGCTTAAACTTGAAATTGTCTACAAATTTCTAAAGAGTCTCATTCTTGGTTGCAGCATTTACACAAATTTACATTAACTGGCCATGTTTCGCGCGCATGTGGGACTTCAAACAAACTTTCTGTATAAAGTCTTGACCACATGCATCGCACTTGAACGGCCTCTCATTCGTGTGTATACACATATGCACCTGCAAATTACTCATCGTAGAAAACAATTTAGAACACACGTCACATTTAAAGTCCTTTACCCCCGAGTGGATCTTCATGTGTCTCTGCATGCCTCCAAAAAAGCTCTTATTGCAAATTGGGCACACTTCATTTTTTTCCTTCAAATGCATTCGTCTTATGTGCAGCATCAATCTATAGTTCTCCGGGAAGCTTCTGTTACAGGTGTTACAAACATGGTTCTGCGATGGCGTACCGTGTTCGTTGACCATGTGGTACTTCTTCTTGTATAAATTTGGAAAGCTTTCGGGACAGAAGTCGCAGATGATCTTCTCGTCTGTACAATCGAAGGCGTGATCGTCTCTCAATTGCGCAGTCGTAAATTTCTTTAAGCAAAACGTACATTTGAATGACGATTCGACGTGCTCCAACATATGGGTGATCAGAGTACTTCTCCATATAAATCCAGTTCCGCAAAACTCGCAAATATGTTTGTTACTAAGGTGTGTTATCATATGATCCAGCAACAAAGCAAACGTCTCGAAAACATTGAAACAAGTGACGCATTTGAACGTGTCATTCTCAAATTTGAGAGGGACAATTGTGTCTACTATTTTATCATCAATTGCCTTTCTATGCTTGAATTTGAAATGGTCTACAAGCATTTCTAGAGAGTCTAATTCTTGCCCGCAGCATTTACACTTTAATGCAGTTACATCCAATTTAAATATGAAATTGTACACTTTCTGTTGAAAGAACCGAGCTTCGTTTAAGTTGTCGTGTTCTTCAATTGTATGTTTCTTTAGTTTTCTTGGATGTATAAATGAATCTTCGCAATAAGCGCATTGGTATCCCTCAAATCCGTGTTGCCAAATCGGTGTTGCGTTCGACCACATCAAAATCTGTTTGATGTTATTCAATACCTTATCTCTGTTTGCGTTTTTGTCTTCTTTATAACATGTTTTCTTTGGCGGTGTCTCTTCATCTCTTTCAGGTGAATCTATAAAGAAAACGATTGCAAACAATAAATAATGTTACTAAAGTAAGATTCCCTGTGCCGCTGAAGATATTGACACTCATCAACCAACCACTAACATTTCAGTAGGGATCAAAATATCTAAAGAAAGTATTTATAATGAGCGCGGCCAGGATTTGAAACTGAGAACCCTGACCTGAGGTAGCTGGTAGTACAAATGAACAGGCAGTTAAGTGGCCACATCATTAGGGACAGCAATTGTGTATAGATAAACTTATATAGTAAGTTTTCGACTTCGAAGGAGGCAAGGCTACCCATCCAATATGACAGGAGTGCTAATTTTCAGTCTTAAATAACGACAAGTAGGTCTTTATTATTTCATAAATTTGTGCATGAATATTGGTATATTGTACCTGTTTTTCAATCATAAATTCAAAAAAATATGTTTTCTGTTATGTTTTTTTTTTCTCTTTTTATTCTTCTGGACAATGTACACTCTACTTAGAATAACCCAGAACATCTAGCGATGAGTATGAACAGTGGACGTCCGTCACAGCGGGGGTCAATGACCATTATGCCATAGGCATTATAATTATGTAACTAGTTTACTAATGCCATTTAGTTTTACAATCTACCCCCATGTTAATCACATTGTTTTATCTGCTTACGGTTGCTTGGAAGAGATTGCTGCGTATCACCTAAGGCCGTCGATTGTACTACTTTAATTTAAGATGGAATATTTTGGAAGTACTATTGATTGTAATATAGAAAGTACAGTAAAGTGTTATCTATCTATCTAAACGCGAATGTTTGTGTGTATTTTTATTACCACGTTCCCGGTCCTGGAGGTTAGGTTAGGACATCCAAAGCCGAGTCTCTGTATGCCGCCTACCGAGAGGCCTCAATGACCCTCCGCGTGGCCATTGACGAGGCGAAACGGCGTTCCTGGCCGGAGCTGCTGGAAGGTCTGGAGCGCGATCAGTGGGGCCGCCCGTACCTATGGGCGCGGCAGAAGCTGCGTCCTCACCGAGGAGGGCCCACCACAGCGGGCAGCGGCGTCGACGGGGCCGAGTCCGTCAAACCCCGTATACCCCCCCCCCCCCCGCATACGGCAATGCGTAACAGCATTTACCCATGCCAAAAAAAAGGACATCCAAAGCCGATTAAGCGCCATATAAACCACGGGGTGGATGATGAGTACATAGAAATAAAATAAACATTTATATAGGAACACGATTTATTCCTTTTAGAGGGAATTGAATCTGAAGTACATTTTCTCCAAAAAATCTCATCTAATACATCAACTTACAAAGAAGTTTGTTTACCTATTTTTACAAATAACGACGAAGTTATCATTCCTAAATAATTTATTATTTTTTATATGTATCTAAGTAATATTTAGTATCTAGTAATATATTCCTGTCAGAAAACAAAAATATGTTTGATATAATATATGTATCTAACTTTAATTAAGAGAATACACTCTAGAATCTACACAAATATATTATTATTATGGATAATTATTTACATTTATTATCTATGCTTACATTTTTACTTTCGTGCTTAAGAAACGTATATAATGACAAATATTTTAATTATAAAAATATTTTGTTTCGGTAAGACATTAAATTTTTTTTATCTAGTGACAATTCCGTCAAATTTTCTTACTAAGCCCACATGACGTAGCCACGCTTACCTGAGAATTATCAACGCATTTCGCTTCTACACGAAGCATCCTCAGGTATTGACTCTTCTATCGATTAAGGAAACGATTGAGAAATGCGCTTTTCGTTTTTTTAATATTTGTTGTTATTAATTAACGCCTGAATGTATTTATTATCATTTATCATATAGCTAACTTACACCTCTACATTTTGTATTATTACAGAATATATTTACAGAATATTTATAGGCGTAATGAATATTTACAATTTCTGATTTCAAATATGTAAAACCATCCTATTTGAATAAAAAAGGAAGACTACGCTTTAATATCACGACAACATAATGTGCAGAAAATGTAACACAAGCATATAATGCATACAGCTACACTTCCATTGTATATGATACGTTTTAATGAATGACAAAGACAGGAATACAAGCTGCAAGCTAGAAGCAATTATACGCACCACTGAGACTCAATCAGGGCGCCAACTCCCACCTTTTATGAAACCATCATAAAAAAGGAGCGTTTTGTTTCATGCTTAAGAGGAACGGGAAGAGTAGCTCCTACAGAAAAATAGACATTTTAACAAAGTGATGCTGTCTCGCCGCTAAACGCCCAAACAGAATAGTGCGATAAGGACAATTGCAGCTTCTTCAAGTTTTGAATTAGAATTTGCGCATAATTTTAGTTGTGGGAGAAAAATTTTCTCCAAAAAATTTTGGTCTTATTTTATAACTGACAGAATAAACCAGGTTTCTAGGTTTCCATTTTCTTTATTTATCATTATTTTTCCTATAAATAATTCACAAACTAGAAAAGTTTTGAGAAAATATCGGTATTTAAATACCCATTAATTCAAATTCCTTTAATATAATGATAAAAATAAAAACCTATAAACCTGGATATTGATTACATCTCTAACATTTCCAAAAAATATCAAAATCGGTGATTGTTTAGGGGGGTAGAAACGTTTTCTCTTTTTGTATGAAAATTCGAGACTTCCCTCCAGTCTTAAAATAATCAATCGTAGACACTCACTGACCCACAACCGCATAAAGCAACATTGGTTTGTTCCTACTTAAAGAACGAATGAAATATGTATCACGGATGTGCAAGCGAGATACAAGATGTTTATAATATAGCGTTATCCCGCTCGCACAGTTTCGAACTACGATGTTATGAAACGGATTTACCAAAGTTTTACGTTATTTTATTGTATGCTGCTCAACAGCTGTCTGTAAATTGTTTAGTTCACTCATCAAATAATTTTGCTGCATTTATTTTAAAGAATAATAGAAATAAAACATTGCACGTAATTTACATATTAATTAAACCCATTTTTATAGTAAAATACCCAAAATCAAATTTAAATCCGCTGCTAGAAAGTAACTTTTTTAAGATGGATAAACATGACGGATTTGTCGCTGGAACAGTAATAGTTCGTTCGTCAGAGTTCGCGAAAAGAGTGATTAATTTCTTTTGACGTCATCTAAACGACGAGCGATTCTATTACTTATTGTAAGATTGCTTAATTGACGTGCAAGTATAAAATTTAGCAGTAAGATTAAACTATTATTAATATAAGAGGTGAGAGTTGACCCCCAGGAGACGTTGCCTGATCTGACATTGCCATTTTCGAGGTACGGGTGCCGTTTCTTCCGTTTTTAGGGTTCCGTAGCCAAAGGGTAAAAATGGGACCCTATAACTGAGACTTCGCTGTCCGTCCGTCCGTCAGTCTCCAGTCCAGTCTGTATCTCAAGAACGGTGATAGTGGAATTTTTTACAGATGATGTATTTCTATTGCCGCTATAACAACAAATATTAAAAATAAATGAAATAAATATTTAAGGGAGGCTCCCATACAACAAACTTGATTTTTAACCGTTTCTGGCTCGATACTAATAACGGTGACAGGTAGACGCTTTAACTATTCACAATAGTTACGGAACCCTTCGTGCGCGAGTTCCACACGCACTTGGCCGGATTTTATTCCTAAATGTGAAAACGAGAAATCCTATATAAAACGATTTGCCTGTTGTCCGAATATTTACGAAAATACTTAATGTTACAGATAACTGACAAACCAAAAATATATATTAGGCTCAGGGATATGCATGCAAAATTTCACTGAGTTTGAACACTTGGTATTTTAACTATGACGAAACTACGTGTGTATGGAACAAGCTACGAAGACACAAAATTTAGTCGAGATCACTATTTAATGAACATAATTAGGAAGCAATGATGGCCGAGCGGTAATAGCTATGGACTGCCGTGCCGCAGGTGCCTGGTTCGATCCCCGCCGCCGGCTTGAGCTTCACCGCATGGTGGAAGGGCATTTTGCGATTGCCCACCTGCCTAGCTACCACCCTCAAGTAGGAAATCGGTCACCAAGCACCTAACAGTGTGTTCCGGCAGCAGTCCTTGAGAGTCAGTGAAATTACAGGCACATGAGACTGCACGGCAATTGCACTGCGCCCGTTACATACAACTATGTATGTAACGGGCGCAGTGCAATTCGTCACTTGTGATGAAATGCACCTGTTATAGGCAGAGGTTAGTCCACTGAACATCAGGTGGGCCTCGAGCTTGTTCCATCACAATAACATAAAAAAAATACAGAGGATCATTAAGAAATTGTGGTCCCTGTTTGGTTATTTCATTGGCGTGCGAGAATTTGCTATATTTTTTACATTTAAGATGTAACTATCTACGGCAGTCCATTTGCTTGTGATTTTTTTACACGACTGCCCAAAAAAGGTAGTTATGTTTTCAGGTTTCATGTTTGAATGTTTGTGAGTTTCTTTATTCCACCATAACTTCTTAACAGCTCAACCGATTTTAATGTATATAATATTATTTGATTCGTCTTTATAAAAATTAAAAATAATAAACTGGTGGATTTTAGACGGCATATTATGAGATTTTTTTTCCAATACCCATCGATTGGGTTTGATACCCCACATGAAGGGCTTTAAGGAACGATTCTATAAATATTAAAACTAATATAATAAAGAGGAAAGATTTGATTGTTTGTTTCTAGGCTCTGGAACTACGGGATCGATTAGGATGAAATTTGGTATGGACATAGTTTGAGACACGGGAAAGGCCCAAGGATAGTTTTTATCCAACTGCGCAAAAAGAGGTTAATGGTTTTACGCGATAACCGGTCTACTGGACCGATTAAGATGAACTTTGGTATGGAAATAGTTTGAGACACGGGGAAGGACATAGGATAGTTATTATCCAACGTTTTGCGCAACAACCGATATACACGCGGGCGGAGCCGCGGCCGGAAAGCTAGTAAAATATAAATATAATTTATACTTTGCAAAATAATAATAAGTTAATGTACTACTTAACTTGATTTAATTTTCAATGAATTTATACTTGTTTATGAATGTTTCTTATCAGAATAGACAAAAAATTACTCCTCGTCACTAATGCTAATCGAAAATTGGCCAAAATATTTGTTTGAAGGACCCATCACGCTGTTGAACCGCCTGATTGGGGCGTTGATTAAAAAGTTGTGATTTTATGGTAGAAAATTCTACTAGCGATCCAGCAAACTACCGTACAGTTCATTGACTATAGATCACTAAAAGTGCTACAACTGTTAATGATTTTAACCTCACTGCACAATTTTATGAGCGTTTTTCATATGTTCCTTCAAGAGGTAAGGATATATGAAACCCTGATGACAGATCTCGCATTTCACTTTCCGTTCTTCCATGTGATTGCGAGCGTGATTCATCATTGTCTTCTTCGTCTTAAACATCCGGGGACATCCAAAGCACTGGAACTGACTTGTAGCTGAATGTAAAGCCGTATGGTTCTTCAAAGTCGTCGTGTCAGCGAAGCTTTTACCGCAATGAGAGCAAACGAAATTCTTCTCCAGCAAATGCACTCGCTGGGTGTGTTTCATAACGTAAATTTTCCTGTCAAACTTTTTGCCACAAGCTAGGCATTCGTAATTCTTAGTCTTCGGCTTGAAATCTTCATGAGTGGACATGTGCTGAACTAGTAAATATTTGTTGGCAAACACTTCAGAACATTCTTCACATTTGAACCTACTGAATTCCGGATGACGTCGAGACATGTGGTACTTCATCTGATTCTTGTAGAAGAACTTCTCGCAGTGATCGCATTTAGACCTGGTCTGGTTCATATGCACCTGCTTCGTATGGTCGTCCAGATAACTCTTTCTAAAGAAACTTTCATCGCAAGCGAAGCATTTGTGTTTCCCTTTTAGTTTATGAGTTTGGATGTGTCGCACCAACGTTTTCTTGTGCTTGAAAGTTTTAGCACATACATCGCATTGGTACTTCCGTAATTCTGTATGTCTCTGCATATGACTCGAAAGTCTTTGCCGTTCGAAGAAACATTTGCCACAAACATCACATTTGAAATCTCTCTCCTCGTGCAAATGGACCTTCCTTGTATGGGTCACCAATTGATACTTAGTAGGGTAAGTCTTTTTGCAACCACTACAAATGTACACATGGTGTCCTTGGTGTAATTTTATGACGTGGTCACACAAGAGTTCGTCAGATTCAAAAGTTTCTCCGCAGTGTGTGCATTTGTGTGTATTGAGATCAAAACCTGAATGAGCTAGTATCTCGTGTCTTTTGAATTTTGTTAGCGACGAAAATACTTCCTCGCACTGAGGGCATTTAACTTCTCCAACTGTAAGCTCTTGCCCTTCGGAATGTGCTAAGAGCATTCTGTAGTTTATGAAACCACTATCGCAATCTTCACATACATAGTTCCTGTAATGACAGTTCATATGTTCCAGTAGAAATTTAAAGTTACTAAATTCTTGACAACAAAACATGCAACGTATAGAATCATCGACGAATTTGAAACACACTATCTGATTATTTATATCTCTATTGAAGAATACCTCATGAATTTCGAAGTGTGCAATCAATTCTTCGAGCGTATTAATTTCCATGTTGCAAAATTCGCAACACAGTCTTGTGATGTCCAATTTCACCACGTAAGTTAATACAGAAATTGAGTTTTCTTTGAACTTGTCTTTCTCGTTCCAATCGTGATTCTCGATAGTGTGCTTTTTCAAATCAGCTGCGTTTTGATAAAAGCTATCACAGAAACAGCACGCAAAGCCGTCGTCCACATGATAAGCTTTGAATGGAGTAGCGTTGGAATTCCTCATGATAGTACGAATGTTTTGTCGGTGCTTGTCGAGCTCTACAATCTGATCTACTTTTGGTTCAGGCGGCCATTTACACCATTTCTTCTTAAAATCCAAATGAGAATCATCTTTTGATCGTTTTCGAATAGATACTTTAAGTGGTTTAACTAAATTATTTGTCGCTATTTTAGTTTCTTTTCTCTCAGATTTTATCTCTGTTGTAGACGTAGTATCTTCTTCAGTTTTTGGAAGGGTAACTTTCTTAATAGTAATACTCCATCCGGTTTTGGCTCCTTTACGCTTGAGGTTACCGATGATACTTTTGAAACCTACAAAGAAAAAAATACGATTGGTTTCTCCTGGGACTTTATGTATATTACTAAATAAAGACCCGGCACATCACAGCACAGTAAAGAGGTTATTTATGAGTCAGACATATCATAGATACAACTATAAATTCAATAATAAACTAATATATAGAAGTAGACAGAACAGTAGATATATAAATTAGATTAGTATGGAAATCACTTAGGAGTTTAACTGTCAATTACGTTATAAAATTTGTCGTAAGTTAAGTTTGGAATTGTCGTAGTTCCCGACGATTTGTGCGTGAATTAAAGCAGAACGTTGAATAAAATGGAAGGTATTAAGAATAAAGTGCAAGTTGCAGTTGTATTATAAAGTGGTCGTATATGTTTTGACATAAATAGTTTCAATAGAGTTGATGCGTACGCACACACAACGGAAAATCATTGTCTATGCGTACACGTTGCATAGGATGAAGAAATTTATTGCACGACTGCCCAGTAAAATGGAGTGTTAAGTTTTCAGGGTTCATGTATGTATGCATGCATGTATGTTTGTGAGTTTTTTTATTCCGCTATAACTTCTAAACGGCTAAACTGATTCTTATGTATGAGATATCAAGGGATATGTTGATAGTGCAAGTGACACTAGGTACATAAAAATAGTTTAAAAAAAACAAAATGGCGGATTATGGACAGAAAGTAAAAATTTTGGTTTTCTTCCAAATCCATCGAGTGGGATATCAAATTAAAGGGCTTTGAAAAAGGATTCCATAAATATATATAGCTTGCAGTTTTAATTTCAATCGAACGATAAAACGCTTAACGAAAATAAATAGTTTGCAGACGGGTTTTTTACTTTTTAAATTATATTATACTTGTTTTTCAAAGTAATATTGTTTCAATACAGTTTTTATTTTTGTAGAGGAGATTTTTTCTTTGGTTTCTACAGATATCTGGTTACTTAGTGGAGGTATAAGGTATTGGGATGTTCTTTTTCTGTACGAATTATTGAATTTAAATTGCATTAGTTTTCTGCTAGCAATACTTCTTGTAAGAATGACTCATTGGGATTTGGATGTCAGAAGTAGTATTCGAAAAGCATGTTAAGCTCGACCCTGTGATAATATGGTATAATTCCGGAGCGTTTAAAGTGGCCTTAAGGATCTACCACGCACTTGTATAAAATATCATATTCAAAACTTTATGGAACTCTTTCTTTAATAACAAGTCAGAATTTTTCTGACGCCACATTTTATTCATCTTGAAACATCCTGTAGTTCAAACCGGAAGCTGCAGGATAGATAAGTAATTGCTAACTTATATGGGTACAACATAATATTATATATTATTATATAATATTTCGATTTTAATAGGTCAGTTCTGTATTATTTTTAGGGTCAGGGATTTTTGCATGCCAAATGTCCAAACATGGCATAAGT
Organism: Plagodis pulveraria; assembly: GCA_963890685.1. Lineage (NCBI taxonomy): Eukaryota > Metazoa > Arthropoda > Insecta > Lepidoptera > Geometridae > Plagodis > Plagodis pulveraria. The sequence continues at coordinate 6,424,285 of OY982976.1, read as the reverse complement.
TATTTTTATTATTTATACTGCTTAACATCTTCAATACCTATTTTTGCAATAAAAAAATTTATTTTAAATTAGAAATCGAGGTGATAATCAAGCTCTAAAATTATGTAAATATTTTATTCGCTAAGCAAGCGATAAAACTTAAAACGTGTATAGTTAGGCGGCACTAAAACTGGATAAAAAATGAGAACGAAGTGATCAGTATAATAATAATTTATTCGATAATAAGTTTACAAAGTTACACATTATAACACAACCAATAAAGTTGATAATGGACGTAATTCTGTTATGCACTAAAACTAAACTAAAACAAAGTAAAATAGACAAAAAATATTATCTTGTTTGCGATAAAAAATTTAATGCATTATGTGCAATTGCGGGTATTTTTAAGCAGATCAGTGACTTACAACAACCCCGCAATTGTATAGAAACATTTCAACTTTAGTATTATCGTTTTTATGTTTGGATATTAGTGTAAGGGCCTGTTTCAGAATGTTCGAGTAAGTTCCGGTTATACTACCCAGAACATATTTAATAAATAAAACACCATCTTTGCGTTTCACAGTCATCGATTTAGTCTATCCATAGGTTAAAGCTTGAAACGCGCTGCATGTTAACTGTAATTTTTATCATTCAGTTATTTTATGTTCTGGGTAGTATAACCGGAACTTACTCGAACACTCTGAAACAAGCCCTAAACATAATAAAACTGTATTTTTTTTTTAATTTTAGTTAGTTTGTGGTGGATAGCGGAATTACGACCAGTATATATTCTGGTATAAAAACTAACGTGGTTTTCACTAATTTTGAAAGATAAATGCGGAATCACACACGTAGATAAGCCAGATAAATCCGAACATAGGTTCGACCACATCCTGTGATCTTTTTAACTGACCTGATACCATTTGACTGTTATTTTTGTGCGTTCGTAAATATTTACAGGTACCGATTTATCACTTTACTTTTGACGTTTTTGTTTTAATTCTAAAGCTGGTACTTGTCTTGTGGTCCTATTAAAATTTCGATAGCGATCTGACGAGTATTATTTGAGTTATCTCTAAGAATGACGGCTTAACCTACATTGAAGATGTTCTCATTTTTACTTGTCGAAGTAAAATGATCAAAAATAACTTTATACGTATATGATTTGGATTATATAATTTTTTGTTTTTTTTGTTTTAGAATATATTGTTTAAAGTCGGTTTTTTGTTTCTTCTGTTCAAGGTGTCGTCGGGACGCTCGTCTCGGTTAGCAGCACTGACTATAGTCCGATTCGTCTGGCTTATCTAAGAGAGTAATCCCGCATTCTTCTTTAAAAATCAGTATATATTCTTAAAATAGTAATACTTATCTGATGGAATAAATATAGGATGTACCATCGAAAGCGCACCTTAAAAATCATAAATAAGAAAAATATTATTTTACGTGTATGGAGTGGCAATTCGAGCAATTAGGCGCCCATTGTTAACAAAATGAGTAGTTTTTCTAGTCGACACATTTTTTTTACAACGCGTAATTTTTTACTGCGCCGTCCGATTTTGCTGATTCTTGTTCGTACCTCCAAGCATACCAATTTTATTTTAACAGTTTTTCAAATATAGTCCAGTTCCCCTTTCTGTATGGTACTGTGGTATTACTAAACGTTCAAGCACAGAGAAGGTACCCCAATACGAGATATCTTGTCTATGCTTTAACGTTACCTACTCTTTGATTATGTGCATTCTCGATGGTCAATCCGAAATATAAGTACTTACACAATATAGATTTTTTTTAACAACTAGTACGTAAAACGAGCATTTGAGATAAAATTTATCACTTTACTAATTACAACACTTAGATAATTGCTATTTACACAACAGTTTTTAAGCTATACATGCATATTTTTGTCAAGTTGTGCTTGCGACTTTTCATGCGCGTGGCCAATATCTGCTAAACTATTCTGATTTGATTTAGATCAGAATAGTTTTCATCCAATCAATCTCATGAATAATTATTGTTTATTCGGCCATATTATAAACGTTTTAAATGGCTATTGTTTGTCTTAAAGAATTATCTCGTGGATATATACGCCAATGTTAAATGTGTTTAAAATTTACCTCCATTTTTTTAATCAGATTCGTAGACTACGCAACGAAACCATTTGCTCCGTAATTGAATTCAATGTCATTGTTAAGATTTATATATATAAAATTAGTCTCATTAATTTAATGAAATTTGTAATAATATTATCATTGCACGCCTTATGAAGGCAGAATTTATTTATTTATTTATTTATTCAATTAACCTGTAGAATACATTGAACCTGTATTTATAATAATAATAACATCTTTTGTACATGTATTTCATGCAATAAATAATTTGATTTGATTTGATTTCAATAAACAACTAAAAACATTATTGCTTTTTCAATGCCCACGCATCGCCAATATTTGTCAACACGAAGTATATGACTGTTGGTACTCTCTATTCTGCACCAACAGGGCGGCAGCCAAGTATATCAACAACAACTGGACATCGTCCTCTAACGACCAACTAAGCTTTAGCCAAATAACGACGCCAATCGTCAGTTAGTTGCTATCTTAAGGTTGAATTGGCCTGAATTGAGCATAATATCGATTGATCACGTCATTATCTAGGCTTGCATCATAAAGACATTTTAAAAAGATAATTAATTTGAAAGTTATGAGCCTGGAAAACTGTATATGAAAATGTTTCGAGGCACATAACTCTCAAGTTAATAATCTTATTAAAAAAATGTTACGATACAAGCCTAGATAATAATGAGATCTATCGATATCATGCTTAGTTTTAGACCTAAATCCTCAAATAATGGAGTGATCACCCAACGACGTTTGTATGGAGAATTGACCGGCCAGTTCACCCCTAAATACAAAATATCGAAATACAAGGGCCAGCCTTATTGGAATTACTTGCTTTCAAATACTTCAGTTGAGTTCAAAAGCCTTAGATATGTTTGTTGTATCGGTGTTTATTATCTCTGAACTTGTGAAATAGAAAAAAGGCGGGCTCCCCCAATCGCCGCGCGGTGTTTTTCAGTCCTTACCTAGAGTAATAAATGCTTTGCTTCTTTAGCAATCCATTGGTGTAATTAAAATTTGGATGGGGATGATAGATATGTAGCTGCAACAGTAAACTGTATACCCCGATTTTGTTATCATTCGTTTTTTTTAATTGCGTATTCACGTCAAGAACTTTAAATCAAGAAGTAAAAGAACGGACTGTAGTTTCCCTGTGTCGTTGTGGTCCTAAAAGTGTCATACAATCATGGCGCATATCTATTACAGACGAACAAAATTAAAGGTCAATGAACTCGTTTTTCTATATACTAACATATCACGAGGGTTATTGGTAGGCGGAGCCCGAAGAACAACGTGAAGTATTGTGTCCTATCAAATGTTCCATGGACATGAATCGTTTTAAAATATACAGATATATTAGAAAAAGAAAGTACGCGGCTCTACCGCCGGCGGACGCTCATTAACCGGCGCGTTGACCGTAATCGATCGACTCGACTTGTCATTCGAATGCGTTCTCATATGCTGCCTCAGCGTTTTCTTCAAACGGAACGCTTTGCAGCATATCTCGCATAAAAACTCTCTTATATCCGTGTGGGTCACCGTATGGTTGTCTCTCTCTGCTTTCGAGAAAAACCTCATGTCGCAGTGCTCACATTCAAATCTTCTTTCTAGCAGATGATCCCTGCGTTTGTGAGCCCAAAGGGTAACTTTATTCGTGAACTGTCTCTCGCACGCGGGACATTTATATTCGTATTTCGCGCCGTGAACCGATGTCATGTGATCTTTCTTTAGCTTCACAGATCCAAACTTTTCCCCGCATTGAAAGCATTTGTACTTAAAACCTGTGTGCATCTTTTCGTGCTGTCTCACTTTGTTTTGGGTATCGAAAACCTTGTCGCAAGATCTGCACTTGAACTCGCCGATGGTATGCGCAGTTGCGTGCCTGGCAAGCATCCCTTGACTGACGAAACCTGCTGCGCAAATCTCACAGATAAAGTTTCTGTAGTGCTGATTCATATGCTCCAAAAGCGGCTTAAAAGTTGTGTATTCAATCTGGCAGAACATACATTTCAGAGCGTCACCGAGAAGCTTGAAGCACACTATTTGATTCTTTACATCTGTGTATAGACATTTTTCGTGTGTCTGATTTAAATGTTCAATGAGCTCCTCTACCATGCTTAGCTCCATCTTGCAAATGTTGCAAAACAAGCCAGTTATGTCAAGTTTGACCGTGAATTTGGAAAGAGATTTCGTTTGCATAAACTTGACTTTGTCTTTGTTGTGTTTCTCTATTGTGTGGGCTTTCAAGTCGGATGCTTTGTGATAGAAATCTCTGCAGAAACCGCATGCGAAGCCCGTGCCAGCGTAGTGAGCTCTTATGGGAGTTGCATTCGAATATTGCAGTATCATGCGAATGTTATACCGATGTTTGTAGAGCTCCGGGGGTGGTTTTATCGATTCTTTTGGTACTTTTAATTCTTTAACTAGTTTTGATTCTTTCGCGACTTTTTTCAATTTCACCTTTGCTACTTTTGCTTTAGGTGCCTCTTTGATTTCGAGTGGAGGTGGGGTTGCAGGCTTTTTGCACTGCCTGGATATTCGGACAACTTGAGGCAGCTTAGAGAAACCCCAACTTTTCTCCCCTTCTTTCTTTACTTTGTTGTCACCGACGGTACATACGAAACCTACAACAAAAAACATGATTGATTTCTTCTGTTTTAAACACTATATTACAATTAAACGAAGAAAGCAAACAGATTTTTTTATTACTGCTAATACAAAAGGAATAAGGGTAAAACGTTTAATTTGGGTAGGTATCTACAGCAGTAAATTATTATATGTAGAGTAGAAAAAAGCAACAATTATTTGTTGTGGTTTCGTATGTTAATCGTGAATTTCACTTAAACTTAAAAAGTTACTAAATACCAATGAAAATACGTACAAAAATGGGGTAGATATAATATATACGCTCTAAATGACACTTTAACTGGATCTAGCACTCAGTAGCAACATTTCAAGCGCAGTTGCGTCGAGATAGCTCTCTTACTCTCGCACTGATCGTTCGTAACTGAGACTAAGAGTATCTCCTTCCACACTCAACAGAAAAACATTTAAACATAATGCATTATACGAAATTAGAACGCCATTTTGATGGCAGTAATCCGACGATCTTAGGTGATTGGAAAATTACTACAGGAATGTACTAAGTAGCATATTTTACTCAGTTCTGACATGCAAACATATCGTAGTTCATAAATGCAAGAGTATATATGGCATTACGATTCTGGGATACATTTACGAGTAGGTATACCTTACCTGGGCGGCTGAATATCGCTTGGTACAGATGTTAAGACGCTGGCTTTTTATTAATATTTATAGACAATTTTTTTTATAATTGTTTATTATTAATTTATAAGCATTCCCATAAAACGAAATTGTACGACATTGACGATGACTTTAAGCTTATTGTCCTTCTCTTGATTTCTGTCTTGACTTACTCTCACCTTAATTATAATAATTTCTTATGAGCTTATGATTCTTATGGCTTATAATAAATTAAGTATTGATCTAGAAAAATATGTATTTTTAAAGCAAGGTATCTTACAATGAGTTAATGAACTACGTGCACAGGTACCTAACATAGTCACTTTACTTAATTATTTAAGTTTTTATACCTACGTATAAAAACACTGAGTATGTACTCACAATAATAATTTTAGTATAATGCTATATAGATTTAGGCGTTACATTTTAGATATTCTTAATTATTAGTAAAAGAGATAAATAAATATTTTCAGAAAACATAATGTTAATGTTATAAAAACCATTACTAAAACTAAAATATATATAATATACCTTCCGGTTTGGAATTTACGACGCGTTTTGCTTCTACACGAATCATCAACAGGATATCCTGCGCTCGTAAAGTCGAAGACTTAGTTTTCTTTGAATGTTACAGAATTAGATTTTAATATTGTAACATTAGTAAACTGAAGATAAAATGAAGATTTGTAATAGACGTCATTGCAAAAATAAAAATAATACAATTTCTTAACGTATTTTTCAAATAATTCTTATTATTAATTAGAACATACATTTTTGAATAATTACTATCAAGTTTCGCAAAACAGACATTAAAGTTTCTAACCGTATTTTAATATAATCTCGGGACATTTCTCCCAATTGAATTGCACCGAGCGCAACTTCATTATTTTCCGTTATCAATGGTCGAAATTCATCAGAACCTTTAGTCATATTACGTATCTATTTGTTAGAACGCATGTTTAAGATAAGAAAATTCCAGCAAATTCTTTTAGAAAACATTGATCACAGCTACACAATTTCTGCGTGCATTGTCATCATATGAGTCTGCAAGACAGGCAGCGTAGCAAAAGTCTCAGGACATTTCTCACAACTGAATTGTCCCGAATGCAACTCCATATGCACGTCCAATGCCGACTGTGTATGAAAAACTTTTATGCATATCTGACAGAGAAACTTGCTATCCTCTTTATGGGTACGCATATGGAAGAGAAGTGTTTTCTTTCTCGCAAAATCTTTCCCGCAAACTTCACATTTGAAGTCACGCGACCCCGAGTGAACTACCGAGTGATTCTTCATCATCTCTGCGGTGAAGAACGTCCTATCACAGCCGGTACATTTGAACCTTCTCTCCATCAAATGATCCCTTTGGGTGTGGATCCTTAAAGCGTTCCTATCTCTAAACGTCCTATCGCAAGCTAAGCATGGCAAATAGGCAAATTTTACACCGTGAATTTCAATCATGTGCTCCCTTTTGAATCTAGCTTTGGTGAATTTCTCACCGCATTGGAAGCATTTGTATCTTTTTTTAGCGCTGTGGGCGTTCTTCTCGTGAAACTTACATCCACTGTAAGTGTCGAAGACTTTCTTACAAGTTTCGCATTCAAATGTCCCTTTCTTATGTTTGTATGCGTGCATCGATAACATCCTCTGATTGACAAATCCAGAGTCACATTCTGTACAAACGAAATTCCTGTAATGTTGATTCATGTGTTCTAACAATGACTTAAAACTGGCGTATTCAAACTTACAAAACACACATTTAAACGAGTCTTCGTCGAATTTAAAACACACTATTTGGCTTTTAATGTCCTTATATAGTGATTTGTTGTGGCTTTCCTTTAAATGGTTAAACAAATCGTCTACCTTTTCTAGTTCAATTTTACAACGACTGCATTGCAATGCTGTAATATCCAGTTTCACAACAAAATTCGATAGGAATGTTTTTTGCATGTAGGTGTTCTTTTCTTTCTTTTCGTGGTTTTGTATTGTGTGATTTTTGAGATCGGCAGCTTTTGGAAAGAATTTATCGCAAAAGCAGCACGCAAATCCGTTGCCACAGTAGTGGGTTCTGATTGGAGTAGCGTTAGACAATTGCATAATCATACGAATATTGTATCTTTGCTTGTCCAATTCTAGTGACCTTTTCATGTCATCATCATCAGTGTCGTCCGGTTGTTTTAGTTCAAGTACTTTACGCTTAGGCTTTTTAATTTTCTCAACTTTGGTTTCTAGTACGTCCTCTTCCAATTGCATTAAATTAGTAGTTTTATCGTTACGTTTTTTAAGGTTTCTTGTGGAATAACGTCTTTTGGGTTTGCTAGTCGTGTTAGGTCCTTCTATGACATCTGCTATGCGAAAGTTAAGTCTAGTAATTTTAGGTTTAGTGTCATGTGGTTCAAACAAGCCATCACGTTCAGTTTTAATCTTCTTTATTGTCAATCCCCACTTCGTTTCGACTTCATTCTTTACGTCGTCCTTACCGATGTTACATAGGAAACCTACAAAGAAAAAAATATTATTCATTTCTTCCGTTTGTTATATACTGTCACTTATATTTGATGTTTAAGACTAGCGTTAATGGAGTTAGTTAATTATTTTAAAAACTATTTACGGTTTACACACCATCTAGATAAGTCTTGGAAAAACTTAATTATATTAATTGTAATTGGAGAATTCCTGCGGAATATTAGTTGAGTTTCCACGGCGTACTGAAATTGTAATATTTGAAAACACATATTTTTGGATATTACAACCTTAACGTGGGTACGTAAATAGTAGTTTTCAAAGAGACACATTTAAATAAACTTACGTATATATTTAAATTATACATTTGTTAAATCTGAATGTTTGGATCTCAAGTGTCTTTTCAACGAGCACTTTTGAATGTACGCCTCATCACAGTAATCGCATTTATAATTGCGCTCATCAACGTGTATTTTAATATGTTCTCTCAACGCTTTCATCCTCACAAAATACTTCGAGCAGATTTCACATTTAATCTTCTTTTCATTTGTGTGTGTCAACATATGATCAGCCAGTTGGTATTGAAAATAAAACGCCTTTTCGCATCGACTACATTTAAATCTTTTTTCCATCATGTGCATCTTTCTCCAGTGCGTGGAGAGTAGAGAAGATTTATGGAAAGTTTTGTCGCATGCTTTGCAGCTCAGCAGAGGTTTCCTAACGTTGTGCTCTTTAGCTAAATGTATACGTTTCCGATCGAACGTTTTAAATCTCAGATCGCAATACCCACATCTGTACAATTTCAAGTGGTCGTGGGATGAGACTTCGTGGTTTCGCTTTCTGGAGAGAGTTTCAAATTTTTCCGGACAGTATGAACATGGGAACGTGCCTGTACGGTGCATATAGCTGTAGTGTGCATCTGCCATTTTCCGATTGAGAAATCCAGCTTCGCACTCATCGCAATAAAAGTTCTTGTAATGCGAGTACATGTGAGTTTGCAATGACTTGAAATTAGTAAATTCAACTTCACATACTGCACATTTCAACAATTCATCACGAAATTTGAATGGTAACGTATATGTTTCTAAATTACTATACACAAATTTGCCATGACTTTTGAGATGTTCGTACATGTTTTCTATACTTTCTATCCTCTTATCGCAAATATTACAAGCCAATAACGTGATATCAAGCTTAACTAAAAAATCGTAGATAGTTTTCTGTTCCATGAACGTTTCTTTGGTATTATCTTCATGTTCTTCTATTGTATGCCTTTTGAGGTCTGCCGGACCAACATACTGGCCAGAACAAAAGCAACAAGAGTAACCTTTATCAGTATAGCGCTCTATAGGCGTCGCGTTTGTTAACAACAGTATTTGTCGTATATTAAACAGCTGCTTAACTAGTTCCGGTGAAGAATATTTTAAATCATTGACTTTTGTCAATGGTTTTTTTCTTTTAGCTTTAAGTTCTGTGACAGTTCTTACTGTTTCTGTGTCGTCTTCATTTGAGTCTTGTTGTTGATTACCTGTAAATAAGTTATATGGTATTTATATTCCAAGTGATTTATTCTCATTTATTCCTCATTAAATATTAGGTCCTTACATATAAAATTGGCGTTTTGTATGGGAGGAACAAAAAGTCGAATATTTTTTAATATAATATATTTAATTAATCAAAGTATGAACCATTATTTTCTATGCACTTTTGCCATCTCATAGGTAGTTCATTGATCCCTTTACTAAAAAAACCAGTCGGACGGGAATCAATAAAATCATTGAAGGCGATTTGGACTGCCCCATCGGAGTTGAATTTTTTCCCTTGCAAGAAGTTATCCAAATTTCGAAAAAAATGGTAATCTGTTGGAGCAAGGTCCGGGGAGTAAGGAGGATGTCTTAGACTTTCCAATTGAAGCTCTTCTAATTTAGTAGCCGTTTGTAGCGCAGTGTGTGGTCTAGCGTTGTCGTGAAGCAGCAGTGGCGTGGAGCGATTGACCAGCCTAGGTTGTTTAGCCGCTAGCTTTTCCATCATGGTTTGCAATTCCTGACAATAGACATCAGCCGTAATAGTCTGGCCAGATTTGAAAAAACTGTAATGAACAATACCGGCACTAGTCCACCAAACGCTTACAAGTAACTTTTTTGGGGTTAATTTTCGCTTGGGGCAGGATTTGGCTGGCTGGCCAGGATCTAACCATTGCGCTGAGCGCTTCCGATTATCGTAAAGAACCCATTTTTCATCACAGGTAATGATTCGGTTTAAAATACCTTCATTATTGTGCCGGTTTAGTAATGTAACGCAGCAGTCGACGCGCGTTTGCCGGTTTGTTTCAGTCAATTCGTGAGGTACCCACCTTTCAAGCTTTTTAATCTTCCCAATTTGCTTCAAGTGAATTAAAACAGTTTTATCACTAACATCGCAGCCTGCAGCTAACTCGGACGTGGTTTGCGATGGATCCGCTTCCACAATAGCCTTCAACTCTTCATTATCAACTTGAGTCTCAGGCCGTCCACGGGGCTTGTTCTGCAGGTCGAAATTTCCAGAACGAAAACGTTGGAACCAAAAACGAACTGTGTTTTCTTTTGCAACACGACCGCCATACACAGCATTCACCCTTCGAGTTGTTTCCGCAGCACTAGTGCCACGGCGGAACTCGTACTCGTAAATAATGCGACATTTAAGGTTTTCCATTTTGTAAAATGAGTGACGCAAGCAGAAAAAAACAGAAGAAAAAAAACAAATGAATGACGATCATCGAAGCACAAATACATGTGTCTATAGCTGTACAAATTTGAATTTGGAATTCCTTACCAAAGAGGAGAAATTCGTGATTAAAGTGGCCAGTACGAAAAACGCCAATTTCATATGTAAGGACCTAATATTTTGTTCCATACTAATCTGAAGCAAGATTAACCTTGACACTAAGATAGGACACCTTCTGCTCGTCATTCTCACTCACACAATCACGAAGGACAACAAATATAACAGTGTGCGTATACACAGCGCCATCTAGTAACTTAACGCGTAATCTGATCTATAACCTCAGTTATGTCTATGGCGCAACACTAGAGCCGAACGTTTTAGGCAAGACACTGCAGCTGACTCGTCATTCTTTTACCAATCGCCGAACAGGCAACACCTACTTACTAGCTCTGTAGTGAAACTTGTGAAAGTAAGTACGCATACTAATTAGTATACATCAGTGATATCGTTTAACGATTTTGCGATACAATGATTCGTAGATTGTGGCACACTATGGTTGTGAAACCATGCCAGTTGTTCTTAATCACTATTGTGGTGATGCAAGATGACTGCAGTTTCTAGAGCAGCAGACGTTAAAGATGACATCGTGATACATTACAGTATTGAAAAATGTGAGATCGGTTCTGGAAGGCGAAGATTACAAATTGCTATCGGGGGGAGGACGGAGGCCATTTCGGGGATAACCTCCGTAACTAATAAGAATAAAGTAATTGTTGTTATGATTTGATTTGACGAGTGTCTAATCACTTGCACGATACCTACGAATAATATATATAGAAATGTAAGTCAAGCTCAAAAACACATCAGAACGCAGACGTTACCGCGGCGGGCGTGGTTTAAAAAGAGTACCGTGCGGCTCAACAACGTAACTTTGACGCGACCAATCGCATGTGATCAATTCCAAGCGCCAGATCAATTAACCAATCCAAGTGATTTTGGAAGATTGTACATATTTTGCAAAACACTCACGTTGGAGATCACGTGCGACCCGCTTTGGAGCATTTGGACCAATCGCATGCGATCAATTCCAAGCGCCAGATCAATTAACCAATCTAATTGAATTTGGAAGATTTTGCAAAACACTCACGTTGGTGATCACGTGCGACCCCCTTTGGAGCATATCAGATGTTCCTCTTTGGAGCAAGTGCGTTCTTCGAAACCGATCCCTAAGACGGATCGACGTAATCGTTCCCTAAGACGCAGACAAATAATGTAATTCGATCCCTATCGGACTGCTTAGGAATTAAAGAGAGGCAGCGATGGTGTAATCGCGATAAATTTGGGTGCAAAACGAAAGAAAGCTTATTCATACAAAACTAGTAACTGTAATAGAAAATATGACTTAACTTATCCCGTCTGTGATATTATTGTTATTTTTTTCATACACATATACATAAATAAACCTGATAGGCTAGCCTTTGACCACAATCTCACCTGATGGTACTTAAGTGATGATGTGGTCGAAGATGTTGTTCATGCTAACCTAGAATTACTGGCTCTCAAGGACAGCTGCCGGAATACACCGTTAGATGGTTATGACAGATTTCCTAGTTGAGGTTGGTAGCCAGGCGGGCATTCAGAAAATGCTCTACCACGTCGTTATAGCATATCCTAAGATAACAACCGGGACCTACGCCGGCTTAACATGCCTCCGAAGCACGTGCACGCTCAGCAGCAATGTCACTAGCCGTCACCCATCCAACTCTTGACTGCGGCGGACGTTGCTCAACTTAGCTGCTCGGTTAAGAACGTCAAGTAAACTTCGTTACGAGCGTTTCAAAAACTTCTTTTAAAAGTTATATGTAAAGTCAAGTGTGCAAATCTATTCCACCGAGAAAATTTTATAGTACCGTGTTTTGGAATTTACTTGACTATAGAAAATATGACCAAAATTAACATATAATTTTATTACGACTAAAAATTATGTACATTCTGCTAAAAATCAGTCAATCAGCTATATATGCAAAGGAGTTTCAACATTTTAACAGTATTTCACACTGGTAGGTTTCGTACCCATTTTACATAATTGTTCTGTACGATGCTGGTTGACCTGCCTACCTACGTATGCTTTCTTACTTCCTGATATCCAGTTTTAAAGGTTGTTCTTCGGTTCAAAATAAAATGCAAGAGTATATTTATAAAATCAGCGCAGGCGCGGCAGTACGGGTAGGTCGGGGCGAGCGCTCGTTCGATGATTAGCCGATTTGTTGGTCAATTCCTTTGAGCTATATACCCCGCTCGGCCCTCGTCTTTGCTCACTAGTTTATTGAAGTTAGGTAAGTTTTATATTGCGTATTTACTTATATCGTGCAATAATCATGGTATTCGCGAATTATGTTATTATTAATATTATTGTTCGTATTATGTTGTACAGTTATCAGAAACCTAAAAAATTCATAAATGACCCCCCAAAACGTCAATAATATTATATATGTATTACATTTACCCGCAACTAATGCATAATATCAAAAGACATTTTTTTTTATATTAGATAAACTCTTCACCGCATCTCGTGTTTTACATAATCAAACACATCAGTAATACGGTTCAAACAATATGGCTATAAAAGTAGGAATAAATTAAAAAATTAAACTACATATATTTATGTTATTCACTGCTATATTTAGAAAAAACATATTACCCACTATAGTAAATACATACATCCTCCTAATATTTATAATATTATATGTTTCTAAATCTAACATGTACAAAGTTCTAGTATTCATTACAATGTTTATAAACAAAAAAGTATTGTTACAGAAGCTAACGTTTTAAAACGATTATTTTCATGATTCTGAAAGTTGCTAGTAATTTACAAATAGGTACGATATCTATGTTTAATTATATTTATTTACATAGTCCTTCTACTTGAAGAAGTGACTCCGTGAATTCACAAGTAAATTAATAACCTACATAATTACATATTTTCCTAAATCCTTCTCCTAGAAGGACTTCCGTGAAATTCCGTGAGTCACGAAACCGGTTAGAAACTTATCGAGTCGGCTATACAACGTAAAATTAATCCCTTAGTAGGTTTAACCCGTTAGAGTTGTTGAATTTACAAGTATGACACCTAAGTTTAATTATATTTATTTACAAAGTCCTTCTGCTTGAAGAAGCAACGCCGTGAAATTTTTCCACTTAAATCCTTCTCTTAGAAGGCCGACTTCGTGAGTCACGAAACCGGTTAGAAACTTATCGACTCGGCTAAATAACGTAAAATAAATCCTTTAATAAGTTTAACTCGTTAAAGTTGTTAAATTTACAAGTATGTAACACACATTTTTCTTTTTTAAATAGTCATTCTCCTTGAAAAAGCGACTTTGTAAGTCGCACAACCGGCCGAAACTTATCTAGTCGGCTAAACAAAGTTTGATGAATTTAATCCGTTAATGGTGTGAGATGTACAGTGTGGTACATATTTTTTTTTACAACGTTCTTCTATAAGAAGCTACTCCGTAAGTCGCGAAACTTATTTACTCGGCTAAACAGCGTTATATAAGTCCTTAGAAGACTATATCTGTTAAACTTGTTGAATTTACAGTATGTTATATACATTAAATAAATATTTACATATTTTTTATTCTACAAGAATGTACAATATGTTACATACATTGAAATACATTGTTTACAAATCATCATTAAAGAAGTGACAGCGGAAGTCGCGAAACCGATCGAAACATTCTGTACATGTAACTTAAATCAACGCAAAACTGAATAGATTCAGGCGTTACTTTGCGGAAATCCATTTTTAATAATTACAAATACTTTTAAAATATTTTAAGAAAACATCAAATTAATATTTTAATAAAACACTTAAAAAATATAAAAATATATCTAGTGACAATTCCGCTTAATTTTCCTGCTAAGTCGACGTGACGTCACAAACGAGCGCACGAAATTTTCGATCGTGCGCTCGTAGAGTCAAGACCTCCTGAGGATGCTTCGTGTAGAAGCGAAACGCGTCGAAAATTCTTCCGGTTTGGCTGCGTGGCGTTTATGACGTTGCGTCGGCTTAGCAGGAAAATTAAGCGGAATTGTCACTAGATATATTTTTATAAAGTGTTTTATTAAAATATTAATTTGATGTTTTCTTAAAATATTTTAAAAGTATTTGTTATTTTTCTACCGACTTCAAAAAAAGGAGGAGGTACTCAATTCGTCAGTTTTTTTTTTTTTTTTTTTTTTATAGAATCTTACAAACGTTTTAATTAGAAGCTTATAATTATGATTATATTAAAAATAACGGACAGCGCCTAGTCTTTCTATATCCTAGTCTTCAACAGCTAGGTAGGTTTCGATTAATAAAGTTTGTAAATGAAGGTATTTTCTAAAATGTTAATCAGGTTAGACTTAGAATAAACGCTGTAACTTAAAGACAACTGGCGTAACACATCCTTAGATCCTTAGGAAACACCAATTAAAATTATCTGTAAACACAATATATTTACAGTAATCCAATTAAAATTATCTATATACAAAATATATTTACAGTAATTCAATTAAAATTAACTGTATAGTTACTAATATATTTACAATAAAATTTAAGCAAATCAGATTTTTTTATTCTATGCTGGCGTGAATATTACTGTTCTCATTGTAATTTATAATGTTTCCGCGGTTGTGAGACATATAAATTCACCTTAATTAAGATCAATAATTGAATCCACTTTAACAGAACAAATCACTTAATTTATTAAAAAATATTTCTAAATCGATAATAAACGCGATTTAATCCGTTACAGCTGTCGAAGTGACAATAAAATTATGTTACATACATTTTACAAAATCTATTTACATAGTCTTATATTATTTTATTTCTGATTATTACTTTTTACAAAATTAAACTTAATACTATTTGACTGTATAGTAAGTTTTCTATAAATAATTAGAATTATCCGCAAAGTATCAGTAGATAAGTTATACATATTTTACTCAGTGCATTTTGTCCGTGCAATATAATTAAATAATATTTATACTTCAACGTATAGTATACCAGTAGGCATAATTAATAATTATAATAAAACACTAATAGTTGTTATAACATTAATGTTAGTTTGCAGTATATAAACCCTGTACATAGCAATGATATTAGAAAAAGAGGTAGAAAGGTTGTACATCGAAAGTGGCACATCAAAACCTTGCTCATTGGCTAACCTGAGGTCATTCGTCGCTTTGCCGACGAAGGCGTTGCACGTATTTTTAGTTTTATTTTTGCGCGTCAACTATACCTGTGACTATAGGTCCCTCCCACATTTACTCTACCTTGAGTGATATCATAAAATCTATCTATGCGTTTTAAATGCGTGCGAGGCATGCGGCGATGAAGCAGCGTTCCATTTCTAAACATCGAATGCAATGTAGTTAACGTATCTACCTTTTCTTCTTCTAAAGTCATTGTTATAAATCATGAAAATTTGATAGTCCTTTGCTGTCACATATATCGTCAGATTTTAAATTTACGAGATTCCTATCGTTGAAAAAAACATTCCTCTTGTTTTGGACTTTAATGATATGACGACAGCGATGACATGGAAATAGTATGTATAATAAACTGTAGTAAAGTGACTATATTTATTTTTAGATTCTAGTTTATACCGCAAAATTGTACGATATTTTTTTATGTTTGATAAGATTTATTTTTTTGCCTTTCCTGGTGTATTTTCATAAAATTTAATACAAATGCAAATTTTAAATACTGCAGCATAATTGGAAATCTATAGTGATAAAGGTCTATCACATTTTGTTAATACAGAGAATAAAGTTATTCTCTAATAGTCGTTCCCTAGTTGGATGAAATTGGCGCTAAAAGTTACATGCATTTGCATGGTCAAGAGGATTAACGGCGTGCTTGAGTTACACGTTTTTGATGCCAGCCAGCCAGGTGTGGTATCCTTCTATTTTATAGTTTAATGTTTCAGTTAGTTCATTTCAACAATAATGTTAGCAATCTTGAAATTCGCAACGATTTATAGATCCTACAATATGTGATTATGTTTTGAGCGCAAATGACTTTTCCAACTGCACTTGTGCACAAAACTTCTGGCACAGTGCTCGCACTTATACTTCCTTTCATCCAAATGTATACTCATGTGTTTCCGCAAAGTCGTCTTCCTTCCATATGACTTATGACATATATCGCATTGGTAGTCCCTTTCCCCGTTATGTGTCAACATATGATGAGTCAATGTCGTCGAAACGTTAAATGCCTTATCACAGAGATGGCACTTGTACAGCCTCTCCATCAAGTGATCTCGTCTCGTATGCGTCGTCAAACGTCTTCTCGAATCAAACGTTAACTCACAAGCATTACATTTCAACACAAGTGGTTTAGCACCGTGAAATGTCTCCATATGCCTCAATTTGTATATGTGAAGTGAAAACTTCTCACCGCACTGTAAGCATGTATACCGGCTATATTTGTCGACGTGAACGAATTTCTCGTGGTTTCTTAACCTATACGTCGTATCAAATGCTTTGGGACAATACGAACATTTGAATTTTATGCCGCTGTGCTGCTTAGTATGGAAATTAAGTAAGTGCTCAGTCACGTATGACGCACTACAAACTTTGCAAACGTAATTCTTATAGTGCACGTTCATGTGCCCTCGACACTGTTTAAGGCTGTCCATAGTTTTGTGACAAATAGCGCACTCAAAAACACTGTTATTATACTTAATGGGCAGAATGCGATTTTTTAGGTCCATCCACATTTTCAATTCATGTTCTTTGTTTAGATGTACTACGAGCGATTCGATGTTTTCTATTTCTCTTTGACAT
The DNA here is from genome assembly GCA_963890685.1 of Plagodis pulveraria. Taxonomy (NCBI): domain Eukaryota; kingdom Metazoa; phylum Arthropoda; class Insecta; order Lepidoptera; family Geometridae; genus Plagodis; species Plagodis pulveraria. The sequence goes on along the minus strand of OY982976.1, from coordinate 6,406,919 downwards.
AGAAGACATCTCAAGTCGTTAATATCTAAATTCACACTGAATTCATGTAATCTCTTACGTTTGCACAAAATATTCATATCTGGATTGGGGTGTTTTTCTAATGTATGTTCCTTGAGATCTTTAATATCCGTAAACTGATCGGGACAATAATAGCATAAGTATCCATAATCAATCGTATAATGCCTTATAGGAGTCGCGTTAGAATTCCAAAGTATTGTCTTCAGGTTATGCAAATGTTTATCGAGTTCCTCTCTGCGTGTTACTTTTACACCTTTAGGTTTTACAATGGGAACTACTTTAGTTCGCGATTTATTTGAGTTAGTTGATTGTCCGCTAATTTTCAATACTTGTAGATCATTCAGTTTAATAGCATTGGACTTAGATTTATTTGAGTTACTTGATTGTGCTCTTATCTTCATTAATTGTAGATCATCGCGTTTACTAACATTGTACTGTGCTTTATTTGAGTTAATTGATGGTGCACTAATCTTAAATATTTTTATATCATTCCGCATACCTGCACTAGGCTTAGATTTAAGTACATTTAGATCATTTCGTTCACTAGAATTGGCTTGCGTAGGTTCAATAGATTTCGGATCATTAGTGATTCGCGATTTCCTAATTTCTTCCGTATTAGCCGGTGTTAGAGTTGATAGCTTTTTCACTTTCACAATGGGAATGAAACGAAGTTGTTCTACTGCTATAGTATTAGGTACAGAGTCACTTACTTTAACTGAAACGGTGTCTACTATAAATTCAGCGCAATCACGGATGATACCTACAAAGAAAAGCTTTAATTAGTTATTTTACTACTAACCTTCTTTGCTAATATTTGTTCTCGCATATAATGATTGATAGTTATTTTTTTATGTAGTAATACGATAGTGCTACTAATACACTTCCTTGTGCAGATTTAAGATAAAATTTGATCATAAAATAAAAATATTGCTAACTACCCGGAAATTACGCAATATTTTTGTCAATTTGTTTTAAGCGATTATGATAATGTAACTATGAAGAAATTGTAACAATCACTTATATATGCAAAAAGGATTCAAAGGGGGGAAGAGATGCGTGGACCAAAGTGTTGGATTTTTCCGTCAATTGTTTTGTATACTTTATTATACTTGATTTCCTTTTACAGGAACTGAGATTCAAACAACTTTAATTTTGAATTCCTCATTAATAGATATGTTCCTAATGATTTCCATGCAAGTAATTTCACTTCTGTTATTTGAATAACTATAAATATCAATAGCCTCGCACACTTTTACGTAGGACGAATTTAGGTGCATAAGCCTCAACCTGCCCATGACAGACAAAACAGTGTAATTATTACAACAACTACAACATACTAGATGAATATAAAAAGTGGAGAAATAGCAGTGATGTTCTCGATAAATATATTTTTCATAGGAAATTAAGTGTAGAAAATATTTGGATCTACCGGTAGTGAGTCTGAGACCTCAGACCTTATCTAGCCCTAATTATTAGGTAGGCTGTAGATGCAACCATTCTCTAGCTTCACAATATGCCCATTTTTTTGCATAGCGAGCAAAAATACTGCAATTTGATGGGTGAATTGTTTCAGCATTATGGTAACCATTGAGGCACTAAGAATTCATATTTAAAGATTATTTGTTAACGCATTCATGCTTAAACTAATTGTCGCAGGAGAAACTTGGTGAATTCTTATCTTGTCCAGATTCGTGTAATTCTTTAGCCGCAATGATTAAAAATCAGCCCTGGTATGCAAGCAAATTAAATTGCTTAAAAAATATTTCGTCAATATGTAAAGCATTTTTTTTTTTTTGGCATTCGGGAGGATTCATGTTTTGGTTATTTTGAGCAACAACGACGATGCTGGTGGCATCGGGTAAATGATATACAATGCTTTAAATAACGCCTATTTTTTACATTGTGTGTATGTGCATACGATAAAACTATCGATTACTTACAGCCTCGTTATGGAGAATCTTCAAAAGTGGAAATACAAACTTACACGATAGGAAAAGTAAACTTATTGCAGCATTGGTCATTGGTTTCTAGTTTAACACGTAAGTATATGAGATGTAAATTATCTAATGTGACCTAGCCGCACGATTGATTCTTATTGTAATTATAAATATTCTAGACGCTTACGTTAGTTTTCTATGGCTCAATATCACCAACATTAGGATTCAATTTACACGCGATTAACTGTATACCATCAAAATGTTATAGGCTGTAGCTGCTGTATTAGAAACGCTCGTTTCGTTGTTTGCTTAGCCATTCGTAGCCGATCAGTTAAGTTATGCAACGTCCGCCGCGGTCGTGACTTCGATGGGTAACCAGTAACATTACTACTGAGCGTGCACGTGTTTATGAGGCTATCAGTCCCGGTTGTTGTCTTAGGATGGTAGTCGTTACAGGGTGGTGGTAGGGCATTTTGCGAAAGACCGCCTGGCAAGCTACCACCCTTAAGTAGAAAATCTGTCGCGAAGAACCTAACAGTGTGTACCGTCACCTGTACTTGAGAGCCAGTACTTATAGGTTAACCTGAACAACATCTTCGACCACATCATCACATACCATCAGGTGAGATAGTTGTCATAGGCTAGCATATCAGCTATAATAAAAAAAAGCTAACATACAACAAAAAGCTGGAGGCAGTTTTTTAATTTGTTGGCTTTCTGTCGTGAAAATAGATAACTCCTTGGTATGAAGTTTTATGATAAGTGACAACAGCATATACATATAAATAGTAAATACGTCCTATCAGCTGTGGAAAAGAGGCCATATTTATTTTTAGTTTATCGAGCTATACCGCCAAATTCAACGGATTATTTTTTTAATCTTGGTTGGTATAGAAAACCTAACAAAATTTAAAATAACTACTTTTTTTTTTTTTTTTTTTTTATGTTATTGTGATAGAACAAGCTCGAGGCCCACCTGATGTTAAGTGGACAAACCTCTGCCTATAACAGTTGCAATTCATGACAACTCACGAATAGCACTGCGCCCGTCACATTGAGACATAGTTGTTAAGTCTCATTGTGCCTGTAATTTCACTGGCTCTCAAGGACTACTGCCGGAACACACCTTTCTTGTGCTTGGCGACAGACTTTCTACTTGAGGGTGGTCGCTAGCCAGGCGGGCATTCGCAAAATGCCCTTCCACCATGGGGTGAAGCTCAAGCTCTGGGCGGGATTCAAACCATGGACCTGCTGCGCGGCAGTCCATAGCCAATGCCACTGAGCCATCACTGCTGCAATATTGTTTGACGTCTATGGTGCCAAAGGTCTATCATAGTTTGTTGGTTATAGGGATTAAAGCTATCCTCGTATAGTTATATCCTAGTTTAGTGAAATTGGCCCTTAGAATAGAGAGAACTTCACAAAAACAATTAACACTTTTCTGTTACTCTGACATCAAGAAACGGGTTTTAGTGATCTGCATTTACAGATGACAGGCCAATTGCCAACATTTTAAATGCATACAAACCATAGACACAATAAAATCATGTACTGAGAGATATAATAACATCAAATCTGCCCGAAAACGAAAATTACTGTTGCCAACATTGGAAACAGAGAGGCGATATTAACTTCAGCATCAATCAGCAGTCAATATAACGTCATTGTTTAGTTGTTAGATGAGGAATTCAAAAAAATATTGTTTCAACTACATAACAGTGAGATGTGGGTAAGAATAGGATGTGAAAGTAAAATTCAGAGCCTTATTTGACTGTTTCACCGTGAGTAGACCGCATATGACTCTTCCAACTACACTTCTGCACAAAACCCATACCACAACGTTCGCACTTAAATTTCCTATCGTTCAAATGGATTCTGATGTGTTGCTGGAGGGTGTACTTCTTCCCGTACGACTTATGACATATTTCACATTGAAACTCCTTCTTCCCGGTATGTGTTAGCATGTGGTTATTCAACATCGCCGACTGATAAAACGACTTATCGCATATAGTGCACTGGTACGACCTTTCCATCAAGTGATCTCTTCTAGTGTGTATTCTTAAACCACCTTTCCTATTGAATGTTCGGTCGCAAGCATTGCACTTGAACACGCGCGGTTCTGCACCATGCACTGCTACCATGTGCTTCATTTTACTGTCGTTTCTCGTAAATTTTTCGCCACAAAGTGCGCATTTACTTCTTTTGTGGCCGAGGATATGGACAGTTCTTTCATGTGTACGCTTTTTGTGTGCAGTATCGAACAGTTTAGAGCAGAACGAGCACTGGACCTTTTCACCATCAGAAGTTCCGTGCTGATGTTTAACGTGGTGCTTATATTGGTGAACAGTTACGAAGGAAGCACCACATACGGCGCATACAAAGTTATTATAATGAACATTCATGTGTTCTCGAAAGAGTTTAATACTTTCAAACCTTTCCGGACATATGACACATTCACAGACACTGTTGTTGAATTTAAAGGGCATTATATGGTTCTTGATGTCTTTATATACATTCTTCTCGTGGTCTGAGTCCAGATGCGACACGAGTAGATCTAGAGTGTTGATTTCTTTCTTGCAAATGTAGCATTGCAAGTTCGTGATGTCAAGCAAAACGCAATACCTTCTCATTCGCTTTAATCTTGACAAACAAGCGTTTCTTTCTTTCTGGGTTAAATGCGAATGCGTTTCATGCGTATGACTTTTCAAGTCATGAGGATCTGAATAATGTAAGGGACAGAAGGAACATAAATACCCTAAGCCGTTGTGGCGTCTCACTGGGGTCGCATTAGAATTTAAAAGAATCGTTTCCAGATTATGTAATTGTTTTCTGAGATCTTCACCGGTGTTAGCCGGTGTTGTAAGTTTCTTTGGATCACTATTGGGTTTTAAATTAGTAAACAATGTAACTGAAGAACTAGAACCAGTATTATCAAACGATAATGGTATTCTACATTCTGTAAACTTAGTAGGTGGTTTCGATGTAACGGTGCTTCCTGACCATTTCTTTGTAAGTTTTAATGACTTTATGACGTTCGATGACGATGTTTGAGGTGGGGGTGCTTTATTTGCAATAGTAACGCTGCAGTCAGGAATGGATTCGTTCGAGTTGGATACTGTTAATAGTCTCCACTTTAAAGTTTTAATTGTATCTACAGAGTCACTTACTTCATCTGATACGGTCTCTATTTTAAATTCGACGTTTTCTCTGCCGATACCTACAAAGAAAACCTTGTATTAGAGCAATGTTTACATTTATATTTTCTTACTTAAAACGGAATATCAAAAAAATTACATATTGTCTACTGTGGCATAATCAGTAAAATGTATTTCGCTAATCAAAAGAAACTATTGTAAAGGCTTAGCTTCCGTTTTATTGCCGGCCACCTTCTTGACGTTGCTAGTATAGCCACTAACCGTTCGGGTCATAAGAGCTTTTGATAGCATAAAGAAATGTGCGCCTAACGTGCAGCTTTACCCTACTCACACCAATGTGAGTCATGGCATGTTTCTCACTTAACGCTTTCTTCATTAGTCGCCTTAGGAACAGTTCCGGATTTATGAACCGGGAAAGTATATTTCATATGTTAAGATATTTAAAAAAAATGAACACTAGTATGTTCGAGTATTTCATGTGAATACTTTTTCATGTTATGTAGTGTTTTCAAAGGTGTACATTTTGAAAGAAAACCCGTTTTATGTACTTAAACAAATTCCACAAAGACAAGTAAGTGAAAAATAAGGGTGTGGATGCTGGACAAGCTGCCTACTGGTAGTGGGCTGGAGAATTTGGACTGCCTGTGGGCTTGCAATGTCCTTTAGGTTGCCTAAATGCTTTCATTGTCGTAGCTGTAGTATTGCATTTGCATTTATGTTAAGAAAGATATTTACAACTTCTATCTCATGTTTTGTTTGAATAGTAATTAACTACAACCAATCCAAGTTTAAAACATAAACTTGGATTCGTTGTGATTATTTTTTGTTAAACTTATCATAATTTTAGGTATGAATAAAATTAAACGTTTTAAAGAAAGGTTGCACCATGACCGTAGTAAGTGAAAATCCGTAATCTCTACCTATCCTTCCGGTAAACAGGCGTGCCTTTATGTATTTATTGAACTCAGGTATTAACTATACAGTAAAATACATATGATTTATAAATAAGTCGATAGGACAGTAGGTGCTTGCTTACGTACAAAAGACAAAAGAAACTAGATATATGGGTCATAGCTTGCCAAACGTGAGAGAATGCACATAATAGGAATAGATAAGTAAGATGATGTAGATAAAGGAAAGTTACATTCGGAGCCTATTCAAACTATGTCTCCATGTGCGGAACGCATATGACCTTTCCAACTGCACTTCTGCACAAAAGCCATTCCACAATGCTCGCACTTAAACCTCGTATCGTTCAAATGGATCCTCATATGCTGTATCAGTGTGAACTTCCTCCCATACGACTTCAAGCATATATCACATTGGAACTCCCTTTCCCTAGTATGCTTCAACATGTGATATTCTAACACCCTAGACGCGAAAAAGGACTTTTCACAAATATTACACTGGTACGGTCTCTCCATTAAATGATCTCTTCTTGTGTGTATTCTTAAGGCGTCTCTTCTCTCGAATTTTCGGTCGCAAGCATCACATGCGAACACCTGTGGTTCAGCGCCGTGGACTTTAACCATATGCTTCCTTTTATGATTGAGGGTAGTAAACTTTTCGCCACAAAGAAGGCATTTGTTTCTCATGTGAGCGTTGATGTGCACGGATCTTTCGTGGGCGCGCATTTTGGTCTTGGTTTCGTATACTTTGGAGCAATAGGAACATTTATTCACACGATCGCTCTCTTCGTGATACTGTTTAACGTGGTTCCTATATTGAAGGAACGTAACATATGAGGCACTACAGAATTCGCATACGAAATTGTTATAATGCACGTTCATGTGCTGTCGAAAGGTTTTAAAAACAGTAAATTTTTGCGGACATATGACACATTCGAAGGCACCGTCGTTGAACACAAAAGGTATTATGTAGTTTTTAATATCCGTAATAATTTCTTTGTTGTGATCGATGTTTAAATGTGTGACCAGTATTTCAAGAGTGTTTATTGGTTTCAGACAGATATGGCATTGCAAATCCGTGATGTCGAGCAATAAGCAAAACCCGTTCTTCCTACGTGATCCTGACAATAAATCATTTCTTTCCTTCTGTGATAAGTTTGAATGTTCTTGTCTATTGTGTTCTTTAAGCTCTTGTGGATTTGCAAAATGTAGTGAACAGAAAGAACATAAGTAGCCTAAGTCGTTGTGGCCCTTGACTAGGGTTGCGTTTGAGTTGGAGAGAATTACATCCATATTAAATAGAAGTTTCTTGAGTTCTTCATCAAAATGAATGTTTTTGATATGCTCAGGATTGGGAGATCTTGCATCCAATATTTTTATCTTCACTAGTGTACATTTTTCTGTTCTAGAATCATCCTTTTTTATGTTTACTGGTCTACGTTTCGTATCGCCAGAATCCTGTGCCACTTTGATTTTCCGAAAACTGATGACTTTTTTGTCTGTAGTATTGCCGGACGCAAATGTTGAAGTCGTTTTCTTAGTACCAGTAGTTTTCCTTTGATCACTGATGGGTATTCTCTTCATGGTACTGCCTGATATAAATTTTGATATAGGTTTCTTGGAACCAGAAGGTTTTATCAGATCACTCATGGTTCTTTTTTCGACAGTACTTCCATCGGGCAGTTCTTCAACATTTGTATCGACAAAAGTAGTTTCCCTAGTAAGAGAAGTTTTTATATCAGGAGAATTTGTCTTTTTAATAGTTACAGCCCCTTTTGTGCTGCCCGATACAATTGTTGAAGTCGTTTCCTTCGTGACAGAAGTTTTCCTCTGATCACTGATGGGTATAGTTTTCATGGTACTGCCTGATACAAGTTTTGAAATAGTTTCCTTAGAACAGGAAGGTTTTATCAGATTACTGATAGGTGTTGTACACATTGTATTGACCGATACAAATGTTGAAATAGTTTCGTTAGTAAAAGAAGTTTTCCTTTCTGGAGAATGTGCCTTTTTAATAGTTACAGACCCTATTGTACTGCCCAATACAAATGGTGAAGTTTCCTTCACGACAGAAGTTTTCCTCTGATCACTGATGGGTATACATTTCATAGTATTGCCCGATAGAAATTTTGAAATAGTTTCCTTAGAACTAGAAGGTTTTATCAGATTACTGGTGGATTTGTTTTCTATCGTACTTTTTGATACAAATGTTGAAGTAGTTTCTTTAATACTAGCAGTTTTACTATCTGGAGAATGTGCTTTTTTAATAGTTACAGCCCAATCTGGTGCAGGTCCGTTTACGTCGGGAACAACAGAAATGGGTTTCTCATCAGCACTTACTTTAGCATCTGACTCCCAAGATACTTCAACTCGGGTTATTTCACAGCGGATACCTATAAAGAAAAGCCTAAATTAATGTACTTAATGCAATATTCTGTTCCTTGAAATTATTCCTACATATTTATGAATAATATTATTTTATATAGTAGTTAATAGTAGGACTGGTAATGGGCTCATCGCACCTGAGACCGACAACATCGTGAAGCCCCATATACGGAGCGATCCCTAGTTACGGTCAATCATCAATAAATGGTCATACGATCGGTCGTTGCGGTAGAGCAGAATCTTAACATCTTTTTCAACCCACGATGAACACTACGCGCTAAGGAAGGATGTGTGTCACCTAGTGTACTGTATATAATAAAATATAAAACTAATTTATTTACATTACAGCTCCATTAGTGAATTAAATTCTATAATATAATTGTAACAACATATAATTTTAACAAATTTTTCTATAGTTCCACGCATCAAAACACGCGGGCCGCGATCCCCGATCGTTTCCCGTTGGATTGAGCGCGATCGGAGCTATAGTTATCTAAATATTAGTGAATCTTTGCCAAATTTACAAATATTAATCCACCTTAGGGGTACCACGCCCCCATACATTACGGAAATATCAAAGTCGATTTCACGTGTTCAAACCAAGTGTAGTATACCTATCAAAAGTTGCGTCTCCGCAAGCTTAACCTATATAGACGGTTTAATTCGTACTGCTATATAGAAATTTTCTACACCAGCGTTGAAAAACCAATGTTTTGCAATTTTTGTCATAGAATTTTCTATTTTTTGTGTTGTCTTTGTTTGTTTCCAATTTGTATGTTAATTTTGTTTTTAGTAATTAGCGGCCGCTGGTAGCGGTTCGTTCCACGTTAGTTTCAGTTAAATAGCATCAATAGTGTAAAAGTTATTAACATTTTGTTGGCATTTTCATTAAAAATTTTGTGTTTTTTTCCCTATTAAATCCCCCTTTTCCAAATTTTTCTATAGTTCCACGCATCAAAACACGCGGGCCGCGATCCCCGATCGTTTCCCGTTGGATTGAGCGCGATCGGAGTAGGGATTTCAATCCGGTCCGGCGGCTCCGGTAATCCGCCGGATCCGGCGGGTTTTTGAGCCTACCGGATCCGGTGGGTCAGGGCCGGATCCGGCACCGGATCCGGTAAAGCATAAAAACCGCGAAATGAAAATCAAAAATCGAATTACGCGCCATACTGCAACGACGCGCGCGATGTTGCCAGATCGCTTGACGTGCCCCCGTCACCCCCGGCCCGCTCTGCGCTTGTCAGTCGTCACTAGACCTTTGACACAAAAGTGTGTGTGTGTGTTTGTGATTGATTTGATTTGTGTCGAGATTAAGCGTAAGTTGACAAACACTTTATTTACCTAATTACCTTCTATCAAATCGTGATTATGTGACGGAAAAACATGGAATAATCTAGATTGGTATTTGAATTGTTAAATGGGCTAGGCTAGCTAGTTGTATTGTTTGTTTACCTTATATTAGGTCCTTACATATGAAATTGGCGTTTTGTATGGGAGGAACAAAAAGTCGAATATTTTTTAATATAATATATTTAATTAATCAAAGTATGAACCATTATTTTCTATGCACTTTTGCCATCTCATAGGTAGTTCATTGATCCCTTTACTAAAAAAACCAGTCGGACGGGAATCAATAAAATCTTTGAAGGCGATTTGGACTGCCCCATCGGAGTTGAATTTTTTCCCTTGCAAGAAGTTATCCAAATTTCGAAAAAAATGGTAAATTGTTGGAGCAAGGTCCGGGGAGTACGGAGGATGTCTTAGACTTTCCAATTGAAGCTCTTCTAATTTAGTAGCCGTCTGTAGCGCAGTGTGTGGTCTAGCGTTGTCGTGAAGCAGCAGTGGCGTGGAGCGATTGACCAGCCTAGGTTGTTTAGCCGCTAGCTTTTCCATCATGGTTTGCAATTCCTGACAATAGACATCAGCCGTAATAGTCTGGCCAGATTTGAAAAAACTGTAATGAACAATACCGGCACTAGTCCACCAAACGCTTACAAGTAACTTTTTTGGGGTTAATTTTCGCTTGGGGCAGGATTTGGCTGGCTGGCCAGGATCTAACCATTGCGCTGAGCGCTTCCGATTATCGTAAAGAACCCATTTTTCATCACAGGTAATGATTCGGTTTAAAATACCTTCATTATTGTGCCGGTTTAGTAATGTAACGCAGCAGTCGACGCGCGTTTGCCGGTTTGTTTCAGTCAGTTCGTGAGGTACCCACCTTTCAAGCTTTTTAATCTTCCCAATTTGCTTCAAGTGAATTAAAACAGTTTTATCACTAACATCGCAGCCTGCAGCTAACTCGGACGTGGTTTGCGATGGATCCGCTTCCACAATAGCCTTCAACTCTTCATTATCAACTTGAGTCTCAGGCCGTCCACGGGGCTTGTTCTGCAGGTCGAAATTTCCAGAACGAAAACGTTGGAACCAAAAACGAACTGTGGTTTCTTTTGCAACACGACCGCCATACACATCATTCACCCTTCGAGTTGTTTCCGCAGCACTAGTGCCACGGCGGAACTCGTACTCGTAAATAATGCGATATTTAAGGTTTTCCATTTTGTAAAATGAGTGACGCAAACAGAAAAAAACAGAAGAAAAAAAACAAATGAATGACGATCATCGAAGCACAAATACATGAGTCTATAGCTGTACAAATTTGAATTTGGAATTCCTTACCAAAGAGGAGAAATTCGTGATTAAAGTGGCCAGTACGAAAAACGCCAATTTCATATGTAAGGACCTAATATTAACCCCTTATTATTAAAATGTTTTGTTAGTGATTATGTGACGGAAAAGCATTAAAAATTTTGATAGGTATTTAAATCGTTAAATGGGTTAGGTTAGCTAGTTGTATTGTTTGTTTCCCTAATTACCTATTATTAACCACTTATTATTAAAATGTTTTGTAAGTGAATATGTGACGGAAAAACATTGAATAATCTAGATAGGTATATAAATTGTTCAATCAGAATATTTACCTACGTTTTAAATTTAGAACGGAAATTAGGTATCTATAGACTTCTTATCAATTCATAGTTTTTTTATTGGTTACAGGTAAATGATAATAGTTTTTTAAAAATGTCACTTTCTAAACCACAAATACTTCAGGACAAAAATAAAGAAAATGAAGATACTGGAAAATCTCTGTGGGACTATTTAAAAAAAATACCCAATACACAAAACGAAGCAGAATGTTCATTATGTTCAAAGACCCTGAAAATAAGCAAAGGTTCTTTCAAAGGTTTAAAGGTTCATTTAAATAAAATACACTGCTTAAACGTAAGCTCTGCAAAAAGTAATTTAAAACGGTCTTATTCTGAAGTAGTTTCACAAGCCTCCACGTCAAAAGTTGATTCGGAGACAATTGAATTGTTATGTGATGAAGGACACAATATTACACCAAAGAAAAAATATAAACCTGTTGACAGTTATTTTAAAAAGAAAAATGATAGTATGGAGGCCATGGTTTCTAGAATGGTTTGCAAAGATGGTTTGGCTCTCAGTACATTTTGTACATCTACTGACTTACGGAATTTATTCAAAAAAAGCGGGTTTCAACTTCCACAATCATCAAACACCATAAGAACTATGATAAATAATTTTGCAAACACCGTAGAGGCTGACATGATAATTGAATTTGAATATCTCAAAAAAGCAGAATCAAAAATTTGCATTGACGTTCGATGAATGGACATCCCAAAAAAACCATAGATATCTAAACTTAAATGTTCATCACCAAGAAAAGCATTTTAATCTTGGCTTAATCAGAATCCATGGATCATGTACTGCAGAGCACACTGTCTCTTTGGTAAAAGATCGCCTGAAGATGTTTGCTCTTGATCTCGATTCTGACATAATTGGCATGACTACGGACGGCGCAAGCGTCATGGTTAAAGCTGGCACACTAGTACCGTGCTATCATCAATTGTGCGTCGCACATGGCATCCAGTTAGCTGTTGTCAAAATTTTATACCGCAAAAAATCTGATAGCGAAATTGATCCCGTGGAAAGGTCTTCTATTGAAATGGATGATGATGACAGCGAATACATCGACGAATTGGATGATAAACTAAGTGCGACAGATATGTCTGTAATAATGGAAACAGATGATCGTGGACCTTGTGTCGATATAGTCCCTAAATATCCCGCCCACCAAAGATGATTTATACCTGCAAAAGTATGTTAGAGAAGAAAAAGGCAAAGAATTACAACTTATTTTGGATTGCCGCACACGTTGGAATAGCCTATTATCTATAGTTGAAAGATTTTATGATCTGAAGGTATGCATCGAAAAAGCTTTGATAGATATTAAATCTGATGTAAAATTTACAGACCATGAGTGGTCAATTATGAAAGATTTGATCAACAGTTTGCAACCATTCAAACTTGCTGTCGAGACATTATGCAGAAGAGAGTCGACCCTTCTTACTGCTGACACTGTCCTTATATGTATAATAGATAAGATGAATCAACAAAATACTGTTCTAAGTAATGATCTTTCTGACGAACTACGTGTTAAAATAAAAGAACGTCGCACCATAGTGACCGGAATACTTACTTACAAAATCCAAACAAATATAATGAATATTTGAGGCAAGTTGATGATACATTTTCAATGCCTAAAAAAAATACCATGCGACAGGAAATGAAACAAATAATAAGCCGATTTTTTTGTGATGAAAATGTGACAGAAACCGAAAACATAGATACCGGTACCGATCACGGCTCTTCGTCATTTTTTACTATCGGAGAAAAAAAATCGTTAAAAGAGGAACTGGAGATTCAAATCCAGCAAGAAAAAAAAGCGTACAGGAATATTACAACCAATAATGCTACAGATTTTGACAAAATACTTAAAAAGGAAATGACTGCATATGAAGTGGAAGGAATAAAGGGAAAGTATTTATCGCTAATTTACAATTTCTTAATGGCGATTAGGCCTACAAGTGTTGAGGCAGAACGGGCCTTTTCAGCCGCAGGCTACATTTGTAGTACCATTAGAAGCCGCTTAGGGGACAGTACAATCAATACAATATGCTTCCTAAGATCGTTTTTTCAGACACAGAAATAATATTCACATGCATTTTGCATTGCAGCAAATAAATGTTTCTTGTTTAATTGTTTGCTAGGGTTAAGAATGACTAAAGTTGAGTTTTGAAGTACAAATTTTAAAGACTGGTTGTTAAATCTACGTAGATTATTAACGTTATTATTACTTAAGTAGACTGATTATTTTATTATGAAGAAGAGTTTTATAATTTTGTTTAGTACTCATAGTACAACTTTCAAATAATACCAAATAAAAATAATAAAAACTATTTTTATTCTAACTATTTTTATACGTGTTTTATTTTTCTTTTAATTATTAAAAGTCAAAATATATTACTTTCCCTTACCGCACTTTCATTTAAAATTGAAAAACTATCATTAAATACCAGGCCGTAAATAATTTGCGTCAATCCGGTAAAATCCGGCCGGATTGAAAATGATACCGGATTGCAATCCCTAGATCGGAGCTATAGTTTTCTAAATATTTGCACAAATATAATTTTAACGACTTCTAATAAAATGCATATAATTTTAACTATGGGCTAAGTGATACACGCACGATCTATGGTAACGATATTCAAAATATCCTTATTTTAACCTAAATGGCATGGGTTTTTGTTGCAATCCCAGATGTCGTATTCAATAGAGTGAACTATAAACTATAATAACCTACAATTTTCAATTCGTGGTTATTAAGAAAATAATATTTTTTAAGAAATTTGTTTTGTGCACCTGAGGACATATCTATTTTGTACACCAGGGTGGACATCTGTTTTGTACATACGAGAATTTATTACAAAGATAACGATGGTGTGCAAATATAGCAAATGTAAGTAATAATAATATAAAACAATATTATTATTAATAATATAATATTATTCACTACATAATATAAAACAAAGTCGCTTCCCACTGTGTGTCTGTCCCTATATATGCTTTGATCTTTAGAACACCGCAACGGATTTTGATGCGGTTTTTTTTAATAGGTAGAATAATTTAAGAGGAAGGTTTATGTGTATAATACATGCATATTTTAGTAGAGAAACGCTGATAATTTTTCTAATGTGCTGTCGCAAACAAACACATTTTTTTGCGCTTACATTGCAAACGCTGGCTGAACCCTACGAGATACATCAATATAATGTACTACAGTATCGTATACCTTAAAAAGGTATATGTCTATCTCTTAGGGATAACCCACAATTACCATTTTTATTCATTACTTTTTAAGAGAAATAATGGCTTATTTATGAAGCGATTTTAAGCAATACAGCATTAATCCTTACCCAAATAATGACCTTAAATACATTATGCGTTTAATATAGATTAATATGGCCCTTTACAGCATGTAATTAAAATGAATATTTTCGAAGATATGACGGATTATTTAGTATCAGCTTATTATTTAGTACCCGTGCGAAGCCGGGGCGGGTCGCTAGTATTAAATATTATATTAGGTTTTTTATATCTTTATATCTTCTATCTCTCTCTTGAAGTGACGGGAGAGACACGTCGCACGATGATGGTAAGAGTCAAAGAAAGAAAGATGTCGCCTCTCAATTATTTCATGAAATTTTGTATAGTGTAAAGAGTTCAAATTCGATACATAATAATATAACAATAATTTAAATGAATTCATTAATTTTTGGCGCGCGACGATATCATTATTATTTAATACAAACTAGTGTAAAATTGTTGTAGCTTTAAAGATACTCAATTATTACGAGGCATATTATAACATGAAATTCGACACTAATAATTGTGTCATATAAAATATTTGAGAGTAAAACAAAAATATATCTATACAATTTACGGTAATTCCGAAAACAAGAACTATATTCTAATCTAAAGTCTTAGACTTAGAATTTGTTATGATATTTATTAGATTATTTCTCCATGTGCGGACCGCATATGGCCTTTCCAACTGCACTTCTGCACAAAGGCCATTCCACAACGTTCGCACTTAAACTTCCTATCATTCAAATGGATCCTCATATGCTGCTGCAGAGTGAATTTTCTCCCGTAAGATTTCAAACAAATCTCACATTGGAATTCCTTCTTCCCATTATGTTTCAACATGTGGCTATCCAACAGGTGGGCCAGATAAAACGACTTATCACATTGGTTACACTTATGCGGCCTCTCCAACAAGTGATCTCTTCTTGTGTGCGTTCTAAGAGCAGATTTCGTTTTAAAAGTTTTGTCACATGCATTGCATTTTAAGACGGGCGCTTTCACGCCATGAACAGTCTCCATATGCCTCAATTTGCTGTCACATCTCAATTTTTCACCGCAAAGTGCACATTTACTTCTTTTGTGCGCGTGGACGTGCACGCTTCTCTCGTGTGCACGCATTTTGTGTTGGGTATCGAATACTTTCGGACAAAACGAGCATTCGGCCTTAACACCGTCACTGGCAACGTGACGGTGAACGGTATGGTTAATATGCTGCCGTTGGGTGACAAAAGAAGCACCGCACAGTTCACATACAAAATTATTGTAATGTAAATTCATATGCTGTCTCATAAGTATCAAACTTTCATATCTTTTCAGACATATAACGCATTCGCAGACACCGTTGCTAAACTTGAACGGCAATACATGATTTTTAATGTCCGTAAACATTTTCTTGTGATGATCGTCAACCAGATGCTTCACAAGTAGATCAAGAGTTTCAATTTCCTGTTTACAAATGAGACAATGCAAATTTGTGATGTCCAACATAACGCTAAACTCCCCCAATGTCTTGTGTTTTGACAATAACGTTTTTCTTTCTTTCTGTGTTAAGTCTGAATGTTTTTCTATAGTATGATCCTTTAGTTCTTCAGGATCTGAGTAATGGAGAGTACAAAACCAACATAAATACCCAACACCGTTATGGCGCCTTACTGGTGTTGCATTTGAGTTCACGAGGATCGTATCCAGATTATGCAAATGTTTTCCCATTTCTTGTACACTTCCTTTAATTCCCTGCACAATAGGAATATAAGTTTTATATTTAACAGAATCTGTATATTTATTCCTTGGTTCGTCTTTAAATTGGGGATCAGTACGTTTGGAAGGTGATGATTCTTTACTTTCTTTATCAGCAATGTTTCCTTTAGATGCCTCTGCTATTGTTTTCCCTTTTTTACTTAAAGGAGCTTGAGTCACCAGTTCGTTCGGGTTCAAATCGATTATATCACTACTCGAAGGTTCATCTTTTACTATAGTAACACTCCAATCGGGTTCGACTTTAACAGAAACAAAATCAGATGGATGACTTTCTATAGCACTTACTTCATTGTCTGAGATACGCTCTATTTTAATTTCGATGTTTTCACAGCGGATACCTACAAAGAAAAGCTAGTATTAATTTGTATACTTGCCTTACGAATAGTAGGTCATGAATCAATGTTTATTTCTAACTGAATTATTCAAGAATACATATTGTGCCAATGTGTGGGATAAGGTAGAAAGATTATGACGAAGCTCAAAAAAGTACTAATTAAAGATTGATAACCATCGCGAGTCTTGTCAATAAATACCTATTAGTTATTATTTAGGAAGCGCCTAGAACTCGTGATATCTAACGGGATTTTCGCCGAACAGTCAACGACTTATTTGAAGTTCTAAATAAAACCACTTATCACATAACTTGGAAATAGATATATGCAACATTTCCAATTTTTTTTATTAAATTGAAAAAGGATATTGACTTGGCCGGATTTCCAGTCTGAATCAGGATATCCTACCGTAGCCGAATATCCAGTAAACTTTAAAAAAACCCGTCGTAACTAGTAAATTTAAAGCCAATTTCGACACGAATGCACCGGAAACCGGGAAATGAATAAGCACTTGCTTTAACAGGCATCCTTTTTAGGGTTCCGTACCCAAACAGCTAAACGGAGCCCAACAATAGGGCTCCACTGTCTATCTGTTTGACCGCTATCGCACCTGACACTAAGTGATGATGCGGTCTAAGATGTTGTTCAGGCTAAACTAGAAGTATTGGCTCTCTAACACTGCTGCAGGAACACAATATTAGGTTCTTTGCGATAGATTTTCTAGTAAATCTGTTTCAATCTGAGTACTACCATAGCTGGCTAGGTTAGGTAACGAGTGCCATATAGTAAATCTGTTTCAATCTGAGTACTACCATAGCTGGCTAGGTTAGGTAACGAGTGCCATATAGTAAATCTGTTTCAATCTGAGTACTACCATAGCTGGCTAGGTTAGGTAACGAGTGCCATATAGTAAATCTGTTTCAATCTGAGTACTACCATAGCTGGCTAGGTTAGGTAACGAGTGCCATATAGTAAATCTGTTTCAATCTGAGTACTACCATAGCTGGCTAGGTTAGGTAACGAGTGCCATATAGTAAATCTGTTTCAATCTGAGTACTACCATAGCTGGCTAGGTTAGGTAACGAGTGCCATATAGTAAATCTGTTTCAATCTGAGTACTACCATAGCTGGCTAGGTTAGGTAACGTGTGCCATATAGTAAATCTGTTTCAATCTGAGTACTACCATAGCTGGCTAGGTTAGGTAACGAGTGCCATATAGTAAATCTGTTTCAATCTGAGTACTACCATAGCTGGCTAGGTTAGGTAACGAGTGCCATATAGTAAATCTGTTTCAATCTGAGTACTACCATAGCTGGCTAGGTTAGGTAACGAGTGCCATATAGTAAATCTGTTTCAATCTGAGTACTACCATAGCTGGCTAGGTTAGGTAACGAGTGCCATATAGTAAATCTGTTTCAATCTGAGTACTACCATAGCTGGCTAGGTTAGGTAACGAGTGCCATATAGTAAATCTGTTTCAATCTGAGTACTACCATAGCTGGCTAGGTTAGGTAACGTGTGCCATATAATCATGTTTTAACGAGTGTTTTGTTTCTACATAAATTTTTAGAGAAATTTTATCAGGTATCATATAGACATGTCCCGTAGAGTGCAAGGTTATAATTGCAGCACTTCCATATCTTCATGTGGGAGCCGTAAGAGGCGACTAAAGGCAAAATATAATAAGATTCCCGTGGGTAGCAGCGCCTTCGGAAGAACTGTCATCTTATACTGCGATCCCCAAGCCGGCAGCCAAGCATTGGGATTACGGCAACCATGATGAGGGAGTCTGTGTTCAGGAGTGGACACCCCACCGGCACAATATATAACTAGACATGAATTTCATACGCTTAATTTTAATAAGTATCATGTGACCGTGAATTCAACCAGCGAGTTGAAATAAAAATTAATATTTAATTGTACTATGCTTAACCGTCATATCCGACGTAGCGACTATTTACCAAAATGCTCGACTTTTATTGAACCCAAACTTACACTATTTATTTTTGTGAGGGTTTGCCTTCGCACTTGTGGTGTGGGCTTGAACCCACTAACCTTCCCTCCCGTCCGTGAGCAGTCCTCCGGCGGGCGAGGTGGGGCAAGATGGGATCGCTTTAGCATTCACCATCTTGCCCCGGCGGTAGGCCATATCTTAATCGGGCATCTACGTCTATAGAGAGGCGACCTCGCTCACCAAGATCGCCCCTCACACGTGTAGGTCCGTGAAAGCTGGTGAAGAATCTCCCGACTCTCCACCAGTGACCCCACTACGGAGATGGGGGCAGGCGGGAAAACTGCCGCCTACTCGACGCCGTTCTCCTGCGCCGAAGCGGGGCAGCTTGGACATCGTCGTCCCTGACCCACTCCGCGCCCTTCTTATGCGCTATCACCGCTTCGCAGACCATCGCCTGGCACGATCTCTCCGCTGAGGATGGCGTTTACCAGAACTTACAAACACTACTATAACTCTAGTAATGACGTCGCTACCTTCTATACTGCTAAATGTGATTTCAAGCATTGTCGCATGCTAAGCCAGTATCACTTTTAACCAAAACATAATGACCGAATCCGCATAGGAGGAATATCGATTAAAATATAATGTCGTAAACTGGAAATTATAATAATACTAGCGGCCACCTCCGGCTTCGCACGAGTGTTTAAGTTAGTGAGTATTAACAAAAATTTAAATAACAACTCCTTTTTGAGAATATTCTATAATAGCCCATGTAGGATACTAATGGTGAAAGAGTTATTAAAATCGGTCAATTTTCAAATCGGAGTGTTTCGTTACATATACAAAAATATAAATCTTTCCTCTTTATAACATTAGTGTAGATATATTTTTTGTCCACGTTGTCATATAATTGGCCCTATGTTTCTAAAAATTATATTTAAAATTGTTAATAGGCTGTTGGATGACCAATAAATAAACAAATAAGTAATATCATGGTAGTTATTTCGAAAATACGCACGAAGAGATAAATTTTGCTTTATAATGCGTAGGGGTGAAGTATGGACTGTTTGCCTTTCAATAAGTAAACACAATTTTCAACAAACACACACTTTGCTCTCAACAGGCACTGGAGGTGTTTGAATTTTGATCGTTATCTTTATTTCGTTGATAGCTACAAGACCTTGGTAGTTTATAAAACGTTTTAAAGCAGAAAATTAGCGGGAGTTATTGATTTATGAAAATATCCGTGAAACCACACAGCATATACACTAGGAACATGGAACAAGTGACCAGCCACCTCGATATTGACGGTTACCCTTATGATTTTGATTATCATAAAAGAGCTAGGCAGCAAATATCTCGTAGTAGGCAGCAAATATAAGAGATATTTGCTGCCTACTACGAGATATTAGTAGGCAGCAAATATGCCTATGTATATTTTGAAGCAGTGATGGCTCAGTGGCATTGGCTATGGACTGCCGCGCAGCAGGTCCATGGTTCGAATTCCGCCGCGGGCTTGAGCTTCACCGCATAGTGGAAGGGCATTTTGCGAATACCCGCCTAGCTAGCGACCACCCTCAAGTTGAAAATCTAACAGTGTGTTCCGGCAGCAGTCCTTGAGAGCCAGTAAAATTACAGGCACATAACACCTAACAACTGTACGTCTCAGTGTGACGAGCACAGTGCGTCGTTGACGAAATGCGTCTGTTATAGGCAGAGGTTAGTCCACTTAACATCAGGTGGGTCTCGGGCTTGTTCGGTCACAATAACATTTAGTAGGCAGCAAAAATCTCGTAGTAGGCAACAAATATGTCGTAGTAATCAAATAGGCAGCAATTATTGGCCACCATTTCAACGTTAAATATGACTTGTGACCCGCCATTCTGATGATATAATCTGGGCTTCTTCAAGTACAGAGTGAATAGGTATCTGCTAGGCAAGCGTGTTGCACCGTCGACCGCGTCTTCACTTACCATCATTCGAGATTAATATTATTATAGATAGACCTCCGTCCACATCTAATTAAATCACTTTGTAATGGGTTGCCTGGAAGAGATCGCTCTCAGCGATAAGACCGCCCATTGTCATACCTACTCTTTCCTTTTATGTTTCTAAGGTATACGTTTGTAATTTTTTAATATGCCAATAGAGTTATCTTCTATCTATATGCGATTGACTCGTGTTCACTGCCTGTATAGTCTACCTTATGCATCGAAACAAACATCAAAATGGGAACATACATGTAAATTATGATTCCAAGGTCTTTTGATAGGTTAGCCTTTAACCACTATCTCACCAGATCGTAAGTGATGATGTGGTCGAAGATTTTGTTCAGGCTAACCTAGAAGTACTGGCTCTCCAGGACAGCTGCCGGAACACACCGATAGGTGCTGGGCGACAGATTTTCTACTTGGGTAAAAGCTAGCCAGGCGGGCGTTCACAAAATGCCCTACCACCATGCTATAACGACTGCCATCGACAACCGGGACCGACGGCTTAACGTGCCCTCCGAAGCACGTGCACGCTCAGTAGTATTGTTATTAGCGGTCACCCATCCAACTCATGACAGCGGCGGACGTTGCTTAACTTTGCTGATCGGTTAAGAACGGCTAAGCAAACTTCGCTACGAGCGCTTCAGAAGAGAGTCTTTAATGTAGGTCAACAACCATAAATAAAACACCTGCATTGAATTTAATAATATATAATAGTAACACTTCGTACGCAGTCGTTACTAGGCACGGTAAAAATTAATATATAAACAACATAATATTGACCACTTAAAAAAACTAACATTACAAAATAATACAATGATAATACATTTCTTTATAATTTATTACAGAAGTTTAAACAAAAGATAATGACCTCTTAGTATCCACAGTTGACGACATCGTCCATTCCTATTTTTATATGTAGAAGTAGAAAATCTGTCGCCAAGAACCTAACAGTGTGTTCCGACAGCAGTCCTTGAGAGCCAGTCAAATTACAGGCACATGAGTCCTAACAACTGTACGTCTCAGTGTGACGGGCACAGTGCAATTCGTCTGTTACATGCAGAGGTTAGTCCACTTAACATTAGGTGGGGGCCTCGGGGTGGTTCCATAACATTAAAAAAAATAAAAAAACTACGATACGCATGTGTTATATTAGCAGCTTATTGACGCCAAGCATGAAAATCAAACTAATACGCGTTAAAATAAAGATCATATCAGTTACAGTTTTTTACTAAAGCAATAGGCAGAGTTTCAACAACTTCCGGGTTATTTAAGTTTTTCAATAAAAATACTAATATTATTATAAAGCTATGATGCTATTTTGAAGCAGTGATGGCTCAGTGGCATTGGCTATGGACTGCCGCGCAGCAGGTCCATGGTTCGAATCCCGCCGCGGGCTTGAGCTTCACCGCAAGGTAGAAGCATTTTGAGATTGCCCGCCTGGCTAGCCACCACCCTCAAGTAGAAAATCTGTCAATCAGGCACATGAGACTTAACAACTATGTCTCAAGGTGACGGGCGCAGTGCAATTCGTCACTTGCGATGAAATGCATCTGTTATAGGCAGAGGTTAGTCCGCTTAACATCAGGTGGGCCTCGAGATAGTTCCGTCACAATAACATAAAAAAAAAACATTACACAAGTTTTTTACAGGCAGCGAAAAACTTTCAAGGTAACATATGCAGTTCTAGCATATCTGGCGAATTTAGGAAGTGGCACTGCCATGTGCGAAACTGTCTTTACTTCGATGGCAATCAATAGGTCTCAAAGACTGTCAATGGTCAAGGAGAGAATAGCAGGCATGGTATTCGGAATTGAAACGAAAAGAACAAACTTAGTTAATCTGAATGAAATCCTTTGCATTTTCAATAATATGTCCATAATTAAGAAGAATTCAGCAAAGGACTTTCAATTTTTCAAATAAATATATTAAGTTTGAGATATTTTTGCTCGAACCTATTTTTACCCCTCCCGACAGTTAAGAGGCCTTTTACATTATGCAGCCCTCTCACTCGCACTTTTAAAGATAATTTCAAATAGCAACAATATGGTTCATATTTTTTTAAATGTGGTCAATTATTATTTCGCTGCAAGCAACTATAGATGTTCTCAACATATTTTTACCTTGTTACATGTTGAGTCCAATTAGAATTAGAGGCCCAAAATTTAAAATAACTAAATTACGTGTTTTGGATCCCCCATTACAGATATCAAAATGAAAATTAGTAGAGAACATCTATAGTTGCATGCAGTGAAATAATAATTGACCACATTTTTAAAAATATAAACCATATTGTTGCTATTTGAAATTATCTTTAAAAGTGCGAGTGAGAGGGCTGCATAATGTAAAAGGCCTCTTAAGTACCTGCTAACCCACACTCATACAAGTCAAATACAATGGAAATCGATTGACCAGGTCCAGTCCAGTAATATTTTTACCTCCTCCCTATACCGGTAACCACTACCTAAAATTCAATTCTAGCTACAGGCCTGTGTGACACATATCACCAACGCGAGCACTCTAGTGCTAATATCTGTGCGAGGACCAAAGCAATAAGTGATCTCACACAATAGAAATTAATTATCGAGATCTACGGCTGATATTATTAACCACAATCTCACCTGATGTGAATATAAATATTTTTAATAAAAATTATTTAAAATATTTATATTATGATTTAACTAAGAATTAATGCTTTTCGCATTTTTTCCTTTATCTGTGCTATAAAGACGTTGCTTTGTACCAAATTTCAAGATTCTGAGTTCACGGGAAGTACCCTGTAGGTTTAGATTCCCTTGGGAGTGTAGAAAATTTGCGAGAATTTGATTTGCGAGAATTTGATATGAATTTCAGCTTGATATCTTCATGCGTTCCTGAGAAAAAGGGTCTTGACAAACAGATGGACAACAAAGTGATGCTATAAGGGTTCCGCTTTTTTCCTTTTGAGGTACGGAACCCTAAAAAGTGCACTTATCCCTTTCTTGGCCTTCGAGTGGCCGTATAAGTGCAGCTCAAGTAAAAAATTTATTAACAACGTATCCGGAGGCCGCGCGCAGTGATTGTCAAATGCTGCGGCAGTCGTTTCCAACTACCATAAAACTTGTGGGAGACGTCGAATAACTTGCGGGAGGGGATAACAGCTCCAGAGCAGTCGTCAGCTCAACAAGAGAAAAAATGTAGTACGCGCAACATGAAGTGGTCGGTCAAGACTGCTTCGCATTGCCCGTGTATGGCCATGACTGCTTTAAGCTGCCCGCCTATGGTCGGCCCATTTTATATTATCATAGAACGTATGTTATAAAAGGTTTTTCAATAGGGACGCGCAAACTTTGACAGCGCATAGCGGCCATCTTGGTAAAGCGATAGCTGTCACATTTGGCATGAACACATATTTAATCGTGATATTTCACCGTGGAGCGCTACACGCTTCATTAGAAATTGTAAAAATGTATTATCAAAATCAGTGCTCTATTCGCCTAACGTTCCGTGCATTGCGTCCAATTTATTGCGTTCATGGCCGTCCTGCAGAGTCCACAATCCGTCGTTTATTAAGAAATTTGATGCCTAGGTTAGATGGTATGGATGTCACAAACATGTGGTTACAACAGGACGGCGCCACTTGCCATACAGCACGGGAAACATTAAATTTTTCAACACCGTTGCTCGTAAAGTGAGCTTTATTATATCGTTCTTAGGGCCATGGACCGAACTATAACACCCTCGTGCATAATAATATTGTACACTAGTGCGTAATAGAATTATCCCTACAAAGTTAAGTTAGTACCTAACTGCAAATTATAAGTATGCGAGTAAACAGAGCATTTTCAATTTAATCGTGTAATTTATCCCTAAAAAGTTAAGTTAGTACCTAACTGCAAATTATATGCGAGTAAACAGAGTATTTTCAATTTAACCGGGTAATACAGATTTGTAACATCAAAGAGGTTTATATGTAATCAACAATCACACATTTGCCGCGCGCTAAAAAAAAATCTCTTGCGCGCTATTTTTCATAATGTTCGTATGTTGTTTGTATCGCATTTGTGCAATACATTTTATGCGAGTAAACAGAGTATTTTCAATTTAACCGGGTAATACAGATTTGTAACATCAAAGAGGTTTATATGTAATCAACAATCACACATTTGCCGCGCGCTAAAAAAAAATCTCTTGCGCGCTATTTTTCATAATGTTCGTATGTTGTTTGTATCGCATTTGTGCAATACATTTTTTTTTCCTCGCAAGGGTGTTGAAAAAGTGCGTATGAAACTCGTGAGCAACTTGCTCATTATACACGATGTGTGTTGCAGCCCGAGCCGTATGCGAGGGCGTGAATCAGCCGAGTGTATCATAATCTACTATTATGAATGAGAAATTCGAAGGCTTCGTCATCTCGCATGATGGCGACATCAAATGGCCACCAATATCGACTTTACACCGCTCCACTACTTTGTTTTTTTTGTTTTTTTTTTATTTAGTTTCGCAAACTGGACGTTACAACAAAATAGCATAAACATAACATAAACACGAATACAGCAAGTTGAACGGCCTTCTATGAGCGAACACAGCCTGCGTACGAATAGTTTACACTCAATATAAAGTTAAAACTTGTAATCTTGTAAAATAAATAAAATTACACAAAGTTACAAATTGCAAAGAATTGTCTTAAATCTGTTGACCGATGAATTGAATATGTCTGCTTCATGGCAAATATCGTTATAGTAAGAACACATGCGAGACAGTGGTGAATTTCGACCATAGTTGGTGCGATGTGTGGGTATAAAGAACGTTTTGCGATTAATAAGCCGGCTGCTAATTCGTGGAATATATATAAAGATATTTGCGACCATGTCAGGACAATCTATAAGACCGTTAACAATTTTATAAAGGAACAAGACATCTGCAATTTTACGTCTATGCTCAAGTGTGGACATCTTATAATGCGTGAGTCGAGATTGGTACGATGTTAAGGTTCGACAGCGGTTGTCAGCGAAAGCGAGGTGGTATAAAAACTGTTTCTGCAGTTTCTCAATTTTGGTGCTGTGTACTGCGTAGGACAGATTCCAAATTTGGCTGCAATATTCTATTATAGGACGGACGTAGCAGTTAAAAATTATAATAGGTACTTCAGGGTCCTTGAAAGTTTTGGTTTGTCTAATAACGAATCCAGCCAACTTGGCTGCTTTCTTGCCAATGTGTTCAAAATGTTGCTTAAAGTTCATCTTCTGATCCACAATGACACCCAGATCACGCAAACTAGATACTTCAGTGACCAGAACATTGTTAATGAAATAATTTGAGTTGAACTCTATTGAATGTTTCCGAGAAAACTTGATATGATAGCATTTCGATACGTTCAGAACCATTTGGTTTTTCAGGCACCATGCGTATATTGCATTAAGATCACGTTGTAAGTATGTAACATCTTGATCGGATTTAATAGTTCTGTAAATCTTTAAATCATCTGCAAATATTTTGAATTTGGAAGTTATTGTGGAGCAGAGGTCGTTAATGAAAACGAGGAAAAACAGTGGTCCTAAATGTGATCCTTGTGGAACTCCCGACGGCACAACCTTAACTGAAGATTTGTACCCGCGGACAACGACGAGCTGAGAGCGGTTTTTGAGGTAGGACACACACCACCGCAATAAGGAACCACATATACCGGCATGTCCAAGCTTGTAAATAAGAGTGGCATGATCTATAACGTCAAAGGCCTTGGAAAAATCAGTATATAGGGCGTGTACTTCATGTTCGCTCTCGAATGCTTGGTGTATATCGTGTACAAAACCAAAAAGATTTGATGCAGTTGATCTACCAGGTAGAAAACCGTGTTGATGGAGATTAATCAAAGGTTTGACGTGGAAACATAAAACTTTTTGCACCAAACATTCAAATAGCTTCCCTAAAGAAGATAAAATTGAGATGGGTCGATAATTAGTCACGTCTGCTCGATCGCCTTTTTTGTGTATTGGTGTCACGTGAGCAGTTTTCCATTTTGTTGGAAACATGCCACATGTTAAAGATTTATTAAATATGATAAATAATGGTTTTACTAGTTGAAAAGCACAGTGTTTGAGAAAAATAGGTGGGATCGAATCAGGCCCAGGCCCTTTGTTAATATTGATTAGTTGAAGCGATTTCAAAATGTCAGTTTCGGAAAGAAAACATGAGCTTAAGGAAACATGATTAGACACATTTTCAATTTGAGTATTGGAATTTGATGAAATGTTTTTATAGATGGAATGAAAGTACTCCGAGAACAAGTTGCTGATTTGCTGGCCACCTTCAGCATACTTGCCCTCGAGAAACATTTCATCAGGTATATCGTTGCTGTTGCCTCTAAAAGATTTTACAAAAGACCAAAAGAATTTGGGATTGTTTTTTATATATTTTTTAGCATTCAATTTGAATTTACCAAAACAATCAATGATCATAGTGTCACAGCGGGACCGTAACATTTGGTATGTTGTCTGATCTCTGGGATTGCAATACTTTTTATAACGTTTGTGATATTTGGCTTTTTCTTTGAGAGTTCTTATTAAGGGACGACTAAACCAACATGGAAAGTTACTATCAATTATCATGGCAGATGGAGTATGTTTTTGAATAACTTGGGTAATGGAGATCGTAGAAAATGTCCACTGTTTCATCTACTGATACAGATCTTCTTTCTGCGGGGTTACGTAAAGTCTCTAGTCTATGCAGACAAACCACAGTCAATTGCCGCCCTGAAGGCCAACATGACTAGCGCTCTTCGTGAAATTGAGCCCCATTTATGCGAAAATGTCATCCAAAATTGGTCCACTAGGATACACCATCTACACACTGAGAAAAATCTAAAGTCAAAAGCGCCCTAATGACAGCCAATTTATATGGTATAAGGCGAAAAACCGACCAAACGTAAATACGTACAAAAACGCCTTCCAACTAGAAGGCGTTAAACGAGGTCAGTGAAGGCGAAAGTTTCTTTTCGTCTTCATTTAAGGTGTATTTTGTGGTCTTTCTTAAATATTGACTTTTCGATGAGGCTGATTATGTCGTACGTTATAGTGATAATCACTGTATATTAACCGCCGTAAAAGTAAGGTATATTTTATGGTCAATACTGCAAATATTATCGTATAACAAGTTCAATACTGAAAATACTTTACGGAAGGCGTTTTTGACGGTTGTGTTTATTATAAAACATGGTACATTTTTATTGATTGGTGAAAGTATAAAAATAATAAATATAAAAGTAATAAATATAAAAATAAATAATAAAAAATATATAAATAAGAGTTGTGAATTCATCTTACGTATTTACAATTCAACGGTCAAATTTGATGTAAGCCTTTAAGTCGTTTTGGCTGAAATTATATTCCATACATAATGTCAGCGAATATCCTTTATAATAAAATAAGAATTGTGGCCAATATCACTTACACAGGTTTTTTTAATTTTATTTTTAAGTTCGAACGTTCTTAATGAAAACCCCTTTATATCTCAGTTTAATTTTATTGTTGCTTATCTTCACTTAAATCTAAATATTATACAAATAATATGAATATCTCAGCGTAATCGTAAATACAGTTTATATCGTGTAAAAGTATTGTTAAAAATAATTCTCTATCTGTTTCTAATACGATTATCCTATGAACTAATTGATACAAGCTTTATATTGCTCCTTTACATAACTTTTATAACTGATTGGCCAGCTCTCCCTATCGAGGATTAATTTGCAGACTTATGGAAAAATAAAAATTACCATTTTTAGTGACCCTTTCTACTTATGGGATCGATGTCATTCACTGTCAATGACTATATCATCAATATAGGAAAACACTTTTCAGTTATTGGAGTGTAAATCAAAAATAGCTAAACCAATATTGATGAAATTTAAATCGGACCACACTGGAAGCATCAGCTTTCAAATAAAAAAGAATCATCAAAATCGGTTCACCCAGTCAAAAGTTCTGAGGTAACAAACATAAAAAAAATACAGGCTATTGAGTACCTCTTCCTTTACGTGAAGTCGGTAAAAACTGAGCAACCCTACATTTTTTTAGTATTACAATATACAGTATACATCTAGGGCTCCTGTTATTTTCTTATACGACAGTAACTTATTTGAATTTGTTGGTGGTCCTCTATAATGGGTTTTTTTCTGTGATTTTCAGGGTCATATTTTCTTTAGTAATAATTAGATTCCGAAAAAAAATGGTAGGGGCGTGAATAGAACAGGCCAAGGTTTTATATTATAAAATTATTACTCTAGATGCATTATCCAGGAAGAAAATAGGGGAATCGCAGACCGACTTCTCTCGTAACGGTGTTGCACCAATCGCCTTTGACGAAACTAGAGACTGGCCTTATCAGTAATAAAAAAACGAACAGGACGAGGGCGGGATATTCTGCATCTAAAACGGAGGCTTTTCTGAATCCTGTTCTTTCTTCCCTACAAGTTTGCAGGGTCTTAAAAACACATCTGTCCATTCTTAGGCACGCATTAAGTCCTGATCTTCAAAAAATATATAATTTCTGGTCCATAGAACAGAACAACTCTCAATCAGAGTCCTACATGAACGGCTGTTGCTTATCTATCATGGATTTCTTCTTATTCTCTGCCGCGATTTGCTTCAACGTCATCTCTCTATTGTCTATTAAATGCTTCACATCATCGAACTCTTTGAATATGTCCAGGTCGTCTTGGTGCAGACGCATGTGACTCTTCAAACTGCACTTCTGCATGAATGTCTTCTCGCAGATCTCACATTGGAATCTCTTATCGTCTTCGTGGATCTTCATGTGATCTTTAAGTGTCCTCGCTCGGGAGAAGACTTTGCCGCAGATGTTGCAAGAGCAAACCTCGCCGCCCGTATGTCTAGTCAAGTGATCGGACAGTCCACGCTTAGAGAAAAACTTGGCGTTACATTTGTCACATAGATAACTCTTTTGCTGCAGGTGATGGTGCCTTATATGCCTGTTCAGCTCAAACTTCTTCTTGTATGTCTTATTGCAAGCATTGCATGGATATATCACGGGTTCTGCATTATGAACTTTTACCAAATGCTCGCTTCTATCGTAGTAACTTGCGAAGATTTCCGGACAATGTGGACATTTATTTCGGAGCCACCCGTTTGTGTGGACCCCCTTTACATGGTTACGCATCTTCGTAAGTGTCGTATATGATTTCTCGCAGAAGCTGCAGGGGAATATCCCTTGAGCGTGTGTTTTCCCGTGCTTCCTTAAAGCTGCAATCGTGATATAACCAGCACCGCATTTCTTGCAGCAGTAATTCCTGTAATGACTGCTCATGTGGTGATAAAGATTCTTGAACGATATATGTACAACGGAACATACGACGCAAGTGAAATTCACACCGTTCTCCAGACGAAAAGGTAAAATAATGTCTTTTATGTTTTTGTGAATAGTTTTGTTGTGGACTCCTATCAAATGGTCTTTTAGGTCGTTAAGGTCTTTCATAGGGATGGTGCAAACGTTGCACTGGAGATCGGTTATGTCCAGTTTGATAGGGTTGTAGCTTAATTTATAGTCGATGATGGTGTTTATTTTATCTTTTTCTGTTTGCTGTGCTGTGTGCACTCTCAGATCATAGATTGTGTTGAAGTACTTAGCGCAATATAAGCAGGAGAATCCACGAACTGTCTTGTCACGGAAGGGACTAGCGTTGGAGTATTGCAGTATGGCGGTTAGGTTCACTCTGTGCTCAACGCGTTCCGGCGTGGCGCTATCGTCCGATTTCTTTTTCTTTTTCCTGCGCTTGGGCGGGTCACCGTCCTTGCCTATAACAGAAACGAGAGCATATCTCAATTATTCGTCATCGTTTCTATGGCGACGGTTCTTATAGCTATTCTTTGCGTCTGTGCTGATCGTGCTGTCCCTTCCTTTCGTGCACGTGGCTTCACTTTATTTGCTGATTGGGATATCTTGTTAGCCAGTAGAAATATGGTAGCATCAGTTTTATTAATATAGAATATAATTGGTATACCTGGTTCCATATTAAAACTAAAGTTAAAAGTTAAAGAGACTTTTTTAAGAGTATTTTTAATGTTACCCCCTCAGCTCCCGTGGGTAACGTATGAGGCGAATAGCGGTAAACGGCCAGCGTCTTCTAGCGGAATTGCTATCTTACACTAGGATTCTCAAGACGCCTATCAAGCGTGGGGATTATGGCAAACCACCACTTTTTGGGAGTGTTCAACAGTGGACAATCCGGCTGATACAGTATGTAATTTATATGGCACCTTTGAATAATTTGTGGTGTGAAATTGATGGACAAACTAAGGCAACAGAACTTTTTATGATGTAATTTTTTTGACTGGCGTTTTTCATGTAAGCGCTATAGAATTTTGAGGTGAAGACTTCGATCCCCAGATCGAACAAATTATAAAATGTTTCGAACAAAGAAATGTGCGATATAATATGTCCGGTGCTGGCAGATGTCAATAGGCTGGCCTCTTATTACATGAGACAAAAACACTGGCGAAACGTGGGCGTCAAGACACCTGTGTCTGGCAGTCAGGCATTCGCATAATGCCCTACCACCATGCTTATAAAGACTGCCATCCTAACGCCCGAAATTAATATCGTATCTGTAATCCAAGATTGAAAACGATCCGAGATCAGACCATATCTACAGATTGATCTGTAATCTGCATGCCAATAACAAAACTTAACAGACCCAATCTTTTTTGTGCCGAGATCGGGGGCAATTCAACCTGTTATCTCTTCCCTCTCAACCATTCCGTTCTATGCATAGAGAATAAAGCTACAGTTTGATTTATGATACTTTTAGGTAATATTCAATATCTTTTGTTGAAATAATCAGCAGTACATTATTACTTTAGTGTATTTTTATAAAATATTGGACTAATATCTTAATATATTTACACAAAAGTTAAAAATATATGCACGATGCTACACTCAAGATACTCATAGTAGAATGGAAATGATAGTCAGAGTAGAATGGAACGTAATGCAAAAATGTGTCAGTCTCCGGTCACCCGTCCGTTATTGCCATTCATACCCAGTGTTGCCCGACATGCGATAATTATCCTAGATCCACGATATATTTGAGTGTCATGCGATAAAAAATAATAATGACGTATCGCACGATATTTCATCAAATTACTACGATATTTTTTTCATTTACACGATAATTTTACAACGAATTCTGATCCGAGTAATTTTTATATTACTCGGATCAGAACCGAATATAATTTTTATATTATCTATGGCAATCCAAACGAATGCAAAATGAGATAGGTATTTTCTTCAATAAATTCCATAAAAACAAAAAGCCGAAACTGTCATAAAACAACTACTGTTATATAATTGCATAGCTGATCAGGCTGCATGAAGATGTGGAAATAGAAGCTTAAAACCTAATATATTGATTTTATACCGAGCAATGATTGAGTGTAGGTACTAACAACGCAGGACTGTACGGTCCTGAGAAAACCAGAGCCCGTCAAAGCCTACATGTGGGCATGTACCCTCAGAACTATTATTCATTGAGTGCTGATTCTGAGGAAGAGGTTATTTTTGACCATCAATAAAATAAGATATATAATAATAACATTTTTTTACCGATAATATTAAATTAATATTTTAGAAAACACTTAAAACTATATCTCTTGTCTTCTGACACTAAGAACTGACACGAAGGTTGAGTAATTTATAAAGTTTAGAACTTGCGATAAAAACACGATAATTTTGCAGTAATTCTCTGATAATTTTTAACTCTCCTATCTGGCAACACTGTTCATACCATCTGGGCCACTGAGCAAGTAATGTTTCTGTCCAAATCTTATCCAAAATCCATAGATAGATTATTGACACGCACAAAGTGACATTTACATACAGAGGTCAATCTTTTTTCTGTAAACCGACCTCCCAGCGATAGATTGCTTCCACAGATAGAAATTTCAATCTCTGGATAACTTATTGGCACGGTAAAAACTTAAAATGGATTGCTTATTCTATCTTAGATAGCTAAAAACAGATTGAGATCAATTATTAATTTCGGGCGTAAGACGACAACCGAAACCGTAGACGGCTTAACAAGCCCTCCGAAGCACGGAAGCACTCATTAGTAAATGTCAATAGCGGACACCCATCCAAGTCATGACCGCATAAGACGTTGCTTAACCTTGATCGACTAAGAATGACTTAGCAAACTACGCACCGAGCGCCTCATACTTGTTGGAACAGTGGCACGAACGTCACGACGACAACGCGAAGTCCTGTAATATCCGAGTCTGAAAAGTCTTATTGGCTTTTCCTATAAGAAATTCTCAGTATCAGTCAGTATAAACTGTGCGTGGTAGATGCCAATAGGCTGGCCTTGCATAAAACTTAAAACATCTGGCGAAATGTCGGTGTTCATACAGGTTTGCCTAATTCTTCGAAGGTATACAAACTTGAAGAGAATAATTTTCTTCTCATGGCTATTCAGCTACTAACTTGGAGAGAATGTTTTTCTACGTAAGATGGTTTGCGGCGTAGGCCTATTGAGGTACTAGTAACGATCGGAGAGAATGATTTTCTACGTAGGTCTATTGTAGCACTAGTAAGGATCGGAGAGATGATTTTCTACGTAGGTATATTGTGGCACTAGTAACGATCGGAGAGAATGATTTTCTACGTAGGTCTATTATGGCACTAGTAACGATCGGAGAGATGATTTTCTACGTAGGTATATTGTGGCACTAGTAACGATCGGAGAGAATGATTTTCTACGTAGGTCTATTGAGGCACTAGTAACGATCGGAGAGAATGATTTTCTACGTAGGTCTATTGAGGCACTAGTAACGATCGGAGAGAATGATTTTATCCGTAGGCCAATTGTTTTTTTTTTATGTTATTGTGACGGAACAAGCCCGAGGCCCACCTGATGTTAAGTAACTAACCTCTGCCTATAACAGACGCATTTCGTCAGCGACGAATTGCACTGTGCCCGTCACACTGAGACGTCCAGTTGTTAGGTCTCATTAGCCTGTAATTTTTCTGGCTCTCAAGGACTGCTGCCGGAACACACTGTTAGGTGCTTGGCGACAGATTTTCTACTTGAGGGTGGTCGCTAGCCAGGCGGGCATTCACAAAATGCCCTTCCACCATGCGGCGAAGCTCAAGCTCTGGGCGGGATTCGAACCATGGACCTGCTGCACGGCAGTCCATAGCCAATTCCACTGAGCCATCACTGCTTCGATTGTGTATTGTGATTTGTGGTACTAGTAACTATTGGAGAGAATGATTTTCTTCGTGTGCATATTGTGATACGTGATTTGATTTACTCTTGAGAAAGAAAAACATGACATGCCACGTTCACTTTTTTGAAAAACTATTCCAGTTTTTTAAAAAGGTCAAAAATGAAAAAAATACATTTATATAATATTGTATATTCAAATTAAATAATCCTATGCACATATACATACATCACAAATACTGACTATATGAGATTCTCTTACTTCTATAAAATAATATTTCTGTTGTAGATTATGTCTGTTTGATTGTACATATATTTGCGAACTCTTCATAACGAAAGTGCTTATAGAATAAATCATTGGCACCGAATACCTGGTCTCTTTCTGGTCGTGGTCTCTATAGCAAAAGCCTGTCTTGGTTGGTACCACCACAGTATCAGATACTCAGCCTCTAATTGTCCACAGTAGTGTGCACTCTACTGTCTTTAGGCGTGTAAGTATTGTAGCAAGTGACACTACTGGACGAACCAGACAAAAACTGCGTCTCGGAGTGAAGAGCGCAATGCAGTGTCAAGCAGAACGAGAAAAATTACACTGTAACTGTAATTGACAGGCGTGAAGCGTCCGTCTCAGCGCTTCATAACACAGAATATATATATCATATGTCACCTAAGCTACAGGTTCAAATGCCTGCATGAGGAACCAATTATTTTTTTTGGCAACGGAAGATCAAATCTTGAGCTATTAGTATGCCAGAAAGAAATACTGAGATGTACTAGTGACGTTTGAAGTGTGACTGATTTTCTTCGTAGGCCTAACGCATTACTAGTAACGATTGGTACGGAACGAATTTCTTCGTATTCCTACACTGTGGTACTAGTAACGATTGGAGATAATGGTTTTTTTCGTTGGCCTACAGTAGTGGTACCTACTAGTAACGATTGGAGAGAATGATTTTCTTCGTTGGCCTACAGTAGTGGTATCTACTAGTAACGATTGGAGATGATGATTTTCTTCGTAGACCTACATACAGTGGTAGGTATTAGTAACGATTGGATAGAATGATTTTCTTCGTAGGTCTTTAATGTGCGAAGTACTAGTAATAGGATTTTCTTCGTAAGCCTATTGTGGCACTAGTTTTGATCGAAAAGAATGATTTCCTTCGTATTCTGTGATTGATATATTACTACAGCTATCACTTAGGCATCTGCATGTTTGGCATCATAATGTTATTCTTCGATATCCCATGATTCTTCTTCATATGCTTCCGTTTACTGTTTTGCGTCGCATAGGCCTTACCGCACACCTCACACTTGAACTTCCTCTCGTTTGTATGCGTCGCCATATAATGCCCTTGCATGTGTCGCTTTATAAAGAAGCCCATACTGCAAACTGAACATTCGTATGGTCGCTCTTTCAAGTGAACGCTTCTCATGTGAATCACCAAATTGGATTTCAAATTGAAGCGCTTCTCACACATATCGCATTTGATGCCTTCAGCGTTATGAACTTGCACCATATGCCGTGTCTTCTGATAGTAATTTTTGAAACGTGCTTTACATATTTGACAGACGCTATCTCCGACAATGCCCTTGTGCTCCGAGTTCACGTGAGCTCTCTTCTTCGACTCCACCGCGAACACTTGACCGCAATGTCTGCACGGAAAGCTAGACTTCTTTTTGAGATGCGTTGTCTCGTGTCGATTCAAGCGAAAGCTATTGACGAATCCAGCGCCGCAAATAGTGCAAATGAAGTTCCGGTAGTGGTTGTTCATGTGCTGCATTAATAGTTTCATATTGTGGAATACTTCGCCGCAGAGACAGCAGTTTATCTGCTGTTCGTTAGTGAGTTTAAACGGTTGGAAATAGTCCGTTACACCTAGGTAGTATTTCTTGTCGTGAATCGAGACTAGATGTTCTGTAAGGTTGTTGAGACTTTCTATTGGATGGTCGCAAACTGTGCATTTAAGGTCGACAATGTCTAGAAAGGCTACGAAAGTCGCCGTCCCTGAACCGGCTTTGTAGAAGGGTGTTTCTTTGTCGTGCTCGCTATGCGTGTGAGTTCTTAATATGTCTGCGTTAGGGTACGTTTTGTAGCAATAAGCGCAAACGTATCCCGCGTCTGTTCTGTCCTTGAAAGGCGTCGCATTGGAGTATTTGAGTATAGTAGTTAGATTGTGCCATTGTTTCTTCATTTCTGGCAGATGTTTCTCAATATACATTGGTTTATTAAGAGTTACATCGTCCTCTGTTTCCTCCTTTACTGCGCGTTTTCTTTTTTTTGTCGCTCTCCGTTCGCCTATAAAAGAAAAACAATTCTTTCACACGCGTTTTAGTCTTCTTAGCTCCTTAACATTAGCACAGTAAGGATATCACTAGGCAGGCACAGAAGCAG
The DNA here is from genome assembly GCA_963890685.1 of Plagodis pulveraria. Lineage (NCBI taxonomy): Eukaryota > Metazoa > Arthropoda > Insecta > Lepidoptera > Geometridae > Plagodis > Plagodis pulveraria. Next base: position 6,370,590 of record OY982976.1, on the reverse strand, counting down.
ATTTCGAGACAAATCACACGCGATTACCTACAGCACGTTCAGATGAAGCTTCAACATAATAAGGTCCTTCGAGCCGGATTTCCGTTAACAGTGTAAGTAACAAGATCATATCAAAAACATTTTTCGGCGTCAGGTAACGTAGAATACGTAAACATTTTTATTGAAGTATTAATTATACCGTATGTTAATTAGGTAAGTTTGCAATTCATTAGATTTTATAAGGTATAGTTAAATCTTTAAAAGCGCATAAACTTGTTTCTGAACTAGCTTAAGTTATATTCAAAAAGAAAGTTTATATCTAAACTTAGGTCGATAGATTGTCAATGAATAGATTACCATCTTGGGTTGCTACATTATCTTTCCTGGTGTGGAAAGTATTTGGAACAGACCTTCCCCTATGTACTACTCCCCACAGCTCTCATTAGGTAGTTAATTCACGTTGTAGCAACCTGGTATTCTTATTTACTACTATTTCGTCTCTCCAACGTCTATAAGAACCTCTTATATTTTAAAGTTTTTGTCTTGTTTTTAAGTTTATTTATCTCAGTTTATTACAGGCGGTCTTAGGTTCATGTCATCTGCAGGTTGGAGCTTAGGTGGGTTTTATGTATGTCGCCAAGCACCTAAAGGTGTGCTCCTGCAAGTATCTTTAAGAGCCAGTTTTTTTATGTAGGCCAAGCATATTAAACGTCTACGAACACCTCTTCACTTCATAAAGGTGAGTTCGTCGCGATAGTAGCCCAAAGTCTAGCCGAACTTCACTCTAATTACCTCGTCAACGCGGGTTTTCAGTGGTATCAGTTTTAAACAAGGTCCGTCTTCGCAACCTGATCGTATAGTATCTTTTCATTCGAATAATCTCTTCCCTAACTTATATATATTTAATTATAGTTTACGATGACGATTCACGTGAATCACGAGTTAATCGCAAGGTCTCGAGTTACCTGTCCTAAATATAGAATTGTGTACGGTAGATGGCAATAAGTTCAGCCAAAATCACATTCGACTTAAAACCGTATGTCGAAATATGCTGTCTAAACAGGTATTCAGACTCTTCTGCCACCACTTCGGGAATATAAAGGCATGATTACACCTCTTCGTGGCTCTAAATTAGGTTCGCCATTCTAGATATCAGATCCAAACTAGTTTTTCTCTTTATCCTCCACTGGATTCAAAGCAAGCTACTCATTGAATACTTGTACCATCGCAATATGTTTAGTTGAAGAAAAAAACAGTTTTTAACACATTTTAGAAGAAACGTAAGTAAAAATTTGTCTTCTCCAATAAAATCTAATCACTTTGAGGTTGACAAGGCGCATACCCTTACACCAGGCGTGAAGAATTTCGTTCATAAACCCAATAGCATCATATCTCTCTCATTCGTACATCAGTATTGCCTCTCGCTCATTGCTTTCAATAGAAGAAAAAGCAATATGTTTGTTGGATAATGGCAAAGATGACATATTGGTATCAATGAAACGGCCGTACTTTAGATTTGTGTTTAAAACATTTTAGTATAATCCTTACTTGACAATACAAGTCATAGAAGAATGCACCGTAAAGTTTACCTATAGGAAAATTCAATTAAAAACACAAGTAATTATTTGAGACGGATTAAAATAATTATTATAACTACACACAAACATATCTAACTAACTTATAACTAAAATACAAAGTTGAATGCGCGAATATTTACTTACCTTCATTTTAGTAAATATTACTACATATCGATATATGTATAAACTGAGCTGCTATAGCCGACCCTAGAGGAAATTTGGGTTTTACGAATTCGTTAACGGTCTAAAGACTGGAACATTTGCATCGGCAAATTAATATGTACAGGCATATACCAGACACCCTATTAAATAGACCCAAACATAATATTTTTATAACTCACTACCTACCAACCAAATTTTAGCTTCATAGGTGAAATACTTTGAGATTTTGTGCTTTCGTTTTTTGGAAAATGATGATTTGGTCGAAGATAGTTAACCCATTGGCATCGGCGATAATGATAACAATAGAATTTCATTCATAACTAGGCCATAGTGGTCCAGGACGATGCCAACTTATTAATGGTCGACTCTACAGTTAGTATGAGGGATGTTCCTGTGTATTTTAAGTATCGATATGAAATAAAGGCACAATTTTTTTTCTGTGTAGTATTTTCTGCAATCTCAATACACTTCTTACAACGCGAAATCTTTTCAATACCCTTAAAAATTAATTTAACTCGCCTCTCCATCGTTTGAATATGTCTTTCCACGAATCTCTTTCTTCAGTTTTCACTGAAGTGATATACCGTTAAGTTGTTAGGATACATCCTAATCTAGTTCATTCTAGTTCTAAGGAGATCTAGTTAAAGCTGTATAGCATTGAAGAACAGATGTTCTGTCTTTAGGTCGGCGCACTTTGATCTATTTATTATCTTTTTGATCTTTGACGTCTACTTTGAACCTCAATTTTGCCGGATCCAAAATAGCATGCTAGTTGAAGAAGCCTTTAGATTACACGTAGATGAAAACAGATAAGAGACTTAAAACTGAACCCTGGTAAAAGTAACACTATATTAATCTTTTCAATGTCCTTGGGCTGAAAAGCCTAACGCATCAATATTCTAAAGAAAATAATTGTAAGATCTCTTAAGGTAGTCAAGACTCTCTACTTTAAAGACATCAAAGAAAATATACCTTTAACGACCACCACGAAGTACGTATACATAGCCCGAAAATAAAACGCGTTTTAGTTCTAAAGTTGAGATATTATATACCGCTTATACAGGTTGTCCCAAGAAGTAGTGTATACTGAAGCTGGGTGGTAGATGACCTAGAGGGCTATCTGAATCACCCCCATGTATGATCCGCGATTTTCCGAAATTTGAAAAAATCAAGCATCTACCGCAATAATTTACGTCACCATAAATAAAAATCTCATCGCACTCGGCGATAGGTGAAAATTTTCAAAAAAAGTCATAACTCCGAAAAATACGAAAAATCGTGGAACATACATGGGAGTGATTCAGATAGCCCTCTAGGTCCTCTACCACCCAGCTTCAGTATATCACTACTTCTTGGGACAACTTGTATATTGTTTTATTTGTAGATAGTGTTAAAACCTCCACGCACCCCTCAAATTTTAAACTGCCCATAAAAAAGTACAGATAGCAAAGAACACGGAAATATCCTACTCGACACCATATTGAGCACGCGACCTGAGGCATTCGAAGTTTAATAACATGTGTCTATTTCAATATTGTTACGTTTGCAATAACGCCTGCTATGCGGATTACTTTACAAAATTACAAATATACGATAGGAAAAATTTCCTATCGTATATTTCAAATCCCGCACATGACTTAAAATTTTTCCTATCGTATATTTGTGATTTTGTAAGTGTCTATTTCATTTGCCCTAACATTCTATTCATAGCATGTCAATAACGCTTGTCTTCTAAATTATTGCATAAACCGATGGTACCACTTCAGACGTCTTTTTTACGGTAAATTTACTAATACTAGTACAGTACATTCGGCTGAATACGCTGTTCCACGCCTTCGACCACCAGTCGACGACGACGGCGGAAAACCATGGGGTTTTTAGCCACTAGTGGGCTTATTGGCTCCTAGTTGAAGCAATGATGGCAGAGCGGTAATAGCTATGGACTGCCGTGCCGCAAGTCCCCGATTCGATCCCCACCGCCGGCCAGAGCTTCACCGCATGGTGGAAGGCAATTTTGCAATCGCCCACCTGGCTAGCTACCACCCTCAAGTAGAAAATCTGTGGCCAGCACCTAACGGTGTGCTCCGGCAGCAGTCCTTGAGAGCCAATGAAATTACAGGCACATGAGACTTAACAACTATGTCTCAAAGTGACGGGCGCAGTGCAATTCGTGACTTGTGATGAAATGCTTCTGTTATACACTGAAAAAACAGAACGGTTAATTTAACCAAAACTGTTTCGGTTGTATTTTTTTCGGTTGAATTTACAAGAAAATTGTTTATTTAACAAAAGCTTACCAAAACCAACGTGTTCAAACTAACAAATCCCATTTTGTTATACTTACAATTGTCTAAGTGGTTAGAATGAAGAAAGTTACATGTTAATATAACAAAAGTGAATTGTTTGATTTTTCTTTTGTTAGTTTAACAATTTTTTCTAGTAAAAATTATCAAAAAGCTCTTTTGTTCAACTAAACATATAAACTTAGTTAAAGTAACCAAAAACATTGTTAAGATAAACTGTAGAATATAGTCAAAGTTAAGAAATCATTTTGATTAAATTAACAATACCAACATTAATAAACTGAACCTAACATATGTGTTAGAAGTAACAAAATGTACAGTTTGGCACAACAATATTTTTGGTTACCAATATCTTGATTCAATTTACCAGATATAGGCTTAATTCAACAATTTTATCTTCTTTAAAATAACAAAGATACTTTAGTTCAATTAAACATTAAACTTGGTGAAGGAAACTAAAACATCGTTTGGATCAACCATGGAAAGTAGTCAAGTTAAAAAAATATTTTGATCAAATCAACTATACAACTTTATTGAACGGAACCTATAATATTTTTTAGAAGTAACAAAATATTACAGTTTGAAACAACAATAATTATGGTTGCCGATATCTTGATTAAAATTGCCAACACAGGCTTAATTCAACATATTTTTTTTCTTTAAAATAACAAAGATACTTTAGTCCAATTAAACATATGAACTTAGTAAAAGAAACCAAAACTATCGTTTAGATCAACCATGGAATATAGTTAGGTTTAAAAATTATTTTGATAAAAATAACGATACAACTTTAATCAACCGAACCTAACATATTTTTTTGAAGTAACAAAATGCTACAGTTTGGTACAACAATATTTTTGGTTACCAATATCTTGATTCAATTTACCAGATATAGGCTTAATTCAACAATTTTATCTTCTTTAAAATAACAAAGATACTTTAGTTCAATTAAACATTAAACTTGGTGAAGGAAACTAAAACATCGTTTGGATCAACCATGGAAAGTAGTCAAGTTAAAAAAATATTTTGATCAAATCAACTATACAACTTTATTGAACGGAACCTATAATATTTGTTAGAAGTAACAAAATATTACAGTTTGAAACAACAATAATTATGGTTGCCGATATCTTGATTAAAATTGCCAACACAGGCTTAATTCAACATATTTTTTTTCTTTAAAATAACAAAGATACTTTAGTCCAATTAAACATATGAACTTAGTAAAAGAAACCAAAACTATCGTTTAGATCAACCATGGAATATAGTTAGGTTTAAAAATTATTTTGATAAAAATAACTATACAACTATAATCAACCGAAACTAACATATTTTTTTGAAGTAATAAAATGCTACAGTTTGGTACAACAATATTTTTGGTTACCAATATCTTAATTAAATTTACCAGATATAGGCTTATAGCCACAATTTTATTTTCTTTAAAATAACAAAGATACTTTGGTTCAATTGAACATATAAACTTAGTAAAGGAAACTAAAACATTGTTTGGACCAACCATGGAAAATAGTCTAGTTAAAAAAATATTTTGATCAAATCAACTATACAATTTTATTGCAAGGAACCTATAATATTTGTTATTAGTAACAAAATATTACAGTTTGAAACAACAATTATTATGGTTTCCAATATCTTGATTAAAGATGCCAACACAGGTTTAATTCAACATTTTTTTTTCCTTTAAAATAACAAAGACTCTTTAGTTCAATCAAACATATGAACTTAGTAAAAGAAACCAAAAATATTGATTAGATCAACCATGGAATATTGTCAAGTTAAAAAATAATTTTGATCAAATCAACTATACAACTTTATTGAACCGAACCTATAATATTTGTTAGCAGTAACAAAATATTACAGTTTGAAACAACAATAATTATGGTTGCCAATATCTTGATTAAAGATGCCAACACAGGCTTAATTCAACATTTTTTTTTCTTTAAAATAACAAAGACACTTTAGTTCAATTAAACATATGAACTTAGTAAAAGAAACCAAAAATATCGATTAGATCAACCATGGAATATTGTCAAGTAAAAAAATAATTTTGATCAAATCAACTATACAACTTTAATCAATTGAACCTTACATAATTTGTCAGAAGAAACAAAACATCACAGTTTGAAACAACAATAGTTTTGGTTGCCAATATCTTGATTAAATTTGCCGGATACAGGCTTAATTAAACAATTATTTATTCTTAAAAATAACAAGGACACTTTACTTCAATTAAACATATGAACTTAGTAAAAGAAACCAAAAATATCGTTTAGGTCAACCATATAATGAAGTTAGGTTAAAAAATTATTTTGATGAAAATAACTATACAACTTTAATCAACCGAACCTAACATATTTTTTGAAGTAACAAAATGCTACAGTTTGGTACAACAATAATTTTGGTTACCAGTATCTTGATTAAATTTACCAGATTTAGGCTTAATTCAACAATTTTATCGTCTTAAAATAAAGCAAAGATACTTTAGGTCATCATCATCAGCCAGAAGACGTCCACTGCTGAATATAGGCCTCCCCCTTTAACCTCCACACTGAAGGACAGCATGCCTTTTGCATCCACTGGATGCCCGCGACTCTCACAATGTCGTCGGTCCATCTAGTGGTAGTACTTTAGGTCAATTAAACATATAAACTTGGTAAAAGAAACTAAAACATCGTTTGGATCAACCATGGAAAGTAGTCAAGTTAAAAAAATATATTGATCAAATCAACTATACAACTTTATTGAACGGAACCTATAATATTTGTTAGTAGTAATAAAATATTACAGTTTGAAACTACAATAATTATGGTTGCCAATATCTTGATTAAAGATGCCAACACAGGCTTAATTCAACATATTTATTTTCTTTAAAATAACAAAGATACTTTAGTTCAATTAAACATATGAACTTAGTAAAAGAAACCAAAAATATCGTTTAGATCAACCATGGAGTATAGTCAAATTACAAAAAAAAATTGATCAAATCAACTATACAACTTTAATCAATTGAACCTAACATAATTTGTTAGAAGAAACAAAACATCACAGTTTGAAACAACAATAATTTAGGTCTCCAATATCTTGATTAAATTTGCCGGATACAGGCTTAATTAAACAATTATTTATTCATTAAAATAACAAAGACACAGTAGTTCAATGAAACATATTAACTCAGTAAAAGCAACCAAAAATATCATTTAGATCCATTAATTTATTTGTTTAGATCAACCATAGAATAAAGACAAGTTAAAAAATGATTTTTATGAAATTAACTGTACAACTTTTATCAACTGAACCTAACTTAGATGTTAGAAGTAAAAAAAATGCCACAATTTGATACAATATTGTTGGTCACCAATATTTTGATTAAATTAACCAGATTTATGCTTCATTCAACAGTTTTATCTTCTTTAAAAATATAACAAAAATACTTTAGTTCAATTAAAACTATATAAAATTTGTAAAAGAAACCAAAAACATCGTTTAGATCAACCATGGAATAAAGTTACAAATAATTTTGATGAAATAAACTATACAACTTTATTAAACTGCACCTAACATATTTGTTAAAAGGATCGGAAACGATTTTTTAGAGGCTATTTGGATGTTTTTCTGTATTTTGCTACCTTGGAGCTTACCATAGATAGTTATTAGATTTTCGTAGTCATACAGTTGATGAGCGGATCTCACTCCTGGGGCCTTACGGACAACTGCGTGATATTGCTTCATTTTATTTTAGTCGAAGATAAAACCGGGATCTATTTTTAGTAACAAACATACCACAGAAAAGATTTTTTTTTCTCTTTTCTGTGAAATATACTGTAAATGTTTATAATTAGGTGTTGAAGTATATGTCCGACGGATTTGACTCGTTTTACTAAGCAATTTCAATGGTTAGGGCCCGTCCCAAATGACCAGAATATGATTAATCTTCTGAATTGAAGAAAAATTAAGACTAAATGATAAAAGAGTCCAGCTGGAAAATCACGCGAAAGTGAACCTTAACGCGCCCAGATACGGTTTGCGGTCTAGGATTTTCCAACTGAGCGGATTTAACGTTAGTTTGGTGTTGGTTTGGTGCTGCAATCTTCGACTAAAATAAAATGAATGGACGGGCCCAGAAGAAGCGCATTTTGAAGATTACGATATGAGCGCCAGCGCTCACTTCGTTTCAGTCGGTCTCTATAGTCGTAGGAAGTGCGACACAAGACTATTGTTACATGATAATGAAACATCTGACAAATATATGCCTTCGTGTGCTTTCCCGAAGTGTAAAAACACAACAAAAAACGCTAGTTGGTTGTTATAACAAATGTAACTGTACATGGTTATAATTAGGTGTTGAAGTATATGTCCAACGGTTTTGACTCGTTTTTACTGAGCCCGTTCAATGGTTATGGCCCGTCCATTCATTTTATTTTGGTCGAAACTTATGCTCTGCCTTATCCTAAATAGGTAGATTATTAACTTAGTCTAGGATAGGAGTTGCCAAATCTCTGTTAAATCGAAAATAAACCAGTTGTATATAATATATACCTATTCCCATCTTTAATTTTCCCTTTTAACTGTCACTTCACAACAAAACATTACAGTTTGATACAGCAATAATTTTGGTTACCTACCAATATTTTGAAATTTACCAGATACCTACTATTAGGCTCATTTCCACATTTATTTTTCTTTAAAAATACGAAGACCCTTCGGTTTAACCAAACATAAATATTTAGTAAAAGAAACCAATTAACAATTATAAGTATATGACTAATATAAAAAAATATATAGCCAAATCAGTCCCAAACCGCTTCCAAATGATGCGCTTACCTACGAACATTATTTGACGATTGACGTTTGTTAAAATAAATTGTATTTTGTAGGTATGTTTTAATAATATTTACATAATAGTATTCCATTTTTTTATTGATTGTAATATAATTTCCCTATTATTTATACAAAATCAAATACTGGCAATACATTGTCCAATCTCTACGAAACGGAGTCTCTCAATCGGAGTCGGAGTCAATCTCTACGGAGAAAACAGAGAAGAGCGGCAACAGCGCGTGATCCGCATATTATGCCCCAGCTGGCAACGTCGCGCGTCGTTGCCGTATAATTAACTATTATGTATTCTGTGCCGCTACTAACACAACTATAAACTGTAATGTACGACAATATTATCAGCTGTGTTCACACGCACATTGATAAAAATGAACTAAAAATTCGATGTTATTTCTGCTGGTTTTTTTCAACTAACTATGTAATGCTGCAAATAAGACTAATATAAAAGTCAATTATAGTCATTTCCGTGTAAAATTATACTCTCCTCGCCCATAAATAGCCAAATAGATCGAATAGAGAAATCGAACCACCTTAGGGGTAAGTAACGTACCTATTTGTGATGCCTCTGGTGTTACAAGTGTTCATAGGCGACGGTGACCTGCTTACCATCAGGCGATCCTTCTGCTTGTATGCCACCTATGGCATTAAAAAAATCAAGACGTTCTAGTTCAAAGGTCATTCAACTTTTCGTAAAATTGAGTCTCAAGTAGTTTTCTTTTAATTAAACCATATAAAGTAAGTATGTCTACCTAGGTAGGTAGGTATGTTATGTTGGTATGATGCACTTCTGAAATGAGCTTCGTTCTTTCGAAATTTTCTGTGACCAACAATTTCTGTACCTACGTACTAGGTATGATGAATGTGACCACAATAAATTTGGTAGGTAGGTATATTATTGTAACTCTGGCAACGAAAAACGTAACCCTACCAAATAAGTATGCGTGTCTCGAGTACCTACATACTCTACCTATACCTATCTACTACCTCAGTGGTCTCAAGTCTTGACACGTAAGTTTTTATTTTATCGCACGAAAGTAGGTAGGTAAGGTAAGGACTTTCTAACGAAATCCCAAACAAAAGTAAAATGTTTGTAATAAAATAATTATCACTCGCTAAGGCAGTTGCAAACCATGCGTACCTAGTACAAGTTGCAAATGCCTACTAAGCATCGTCTGCAACGTTTTGCTTAGTGCAACTGGCAGTGGAAGTGCTTAGTAGCACCAGGTGCTTGGAGACGATCCGTATTACAAGTAGCAAGTACAAGTTGCAAGTGACTATTACGCATCGTCTGCAACGTTGTGCTTAGTGCAAGTGGCAGTGAAAGTGCCTAGTAGCACTTTGCGCTGGTCCTTGAGCAAGTGAAGCTTCGTTTTCGCACGCTACTGACTACTCGCGCAACGCCCACTGCGCATCGTTCGTCTCGTTCGAGCACTCGAGTGGGGAGTGATACGAACTGGCACGCGAGTTGTGCGCGTCGCCACTTGAGTGGCTAGGTATTTACGTTTAAACGCCTACCTGTACTTGCAAGCTACTTCGCATGGTCTGCAAGGGTCTGCAAACGAGTGGTTTGAACCATTCGAATTTGCTTTCTATAAATAAGATTCAAAATATTTTTGTGTTTAAATTGTCAAATTGATCGGTAATTAATTAATGAGTAGGTAATTTTCGTTACCTACGTAAGCGTAAGGTGTTTTTAGGTGATTGCGAAAAGTAGCGCGACCGCAAACTGTATTTCGGCGTGTAGGTTCACGTTTGAATGATTTTCCGTACTGTACTGTTTCAGCGCTGTTTCAATTCCGCGTTAAGTATTCGTTGTCACATAGGTAAGTATATAGGTATAGGTACATACCTACCTTATATAAAGTTTGTGACTTGATGTTTGTAGAAGTGCCTCCCTGGAATTATATCACTGATAGAAAGATACGTAGGTACGTATACCTTCCTACCTACAGCATCATCATTATTTTAGCCGTAGGACATCCACTGCTGGACATAGGCCTCCGCCATCGATCTCCAAAAGGGCCGGTTAGAAGCGGCCTGCATCCAGCGTTTCCCATCGTCTGTCCATCTTGTGGGTGGCTACGTTCTAGCTGCGCTTACCAATCCGTGGTCTCTATTCGAGAAACTTTCGGCCCCATCGGCCATCTGTTCTGCGTGATATACCTACCTATGCCCTGCCCTGCCACCTTAACTTGCTAATCTGGTGGGCTATGTCGCTTTCGTTTGTCTACGGATCTCCTCAATTCTGATTCGATCTCGTAAAGAAACCCAGAGCATTAGCCCTCTCCACAGCTCGTTGTGCGACTTTGAGCTTATTTACATAATCTCTGAGTACCTAACACATACCTAAGTAGGCAAATTTTTGTTATGTGTAAAACGCGGGTAAAGCCGCGACATAAAAACTAGTTCAAATAATAAAATCGTACCTACCTAAATTATACTAAAAAGTAGGTACGTAGGTACCTATACTAATAACATTCCCATTATAAATTATATTTAGATCCAAACTACATAGAGGTACCTACTACGCATAATTATCTACTTACCTATCTACTAAGGGAAATCTGTAAATTCAACAGCTAAATTAGGTACCTGTCTAGGCAAACAGGTTCAAACGTGTTTACGTTACAGGTAGCACCGGCGCCGGCGACCGACGCGCTCCTTGATTGGTCGTTTCGATCGCTTGTGTGACGGTGTTGCCAATTTTATAGTGTCGGTTACAACGTCGGGTAAATCTACTAAGACTCGAGCCATGTATATAAGATTGTATTTTTTTTTATAACTAACCACAAATCAGTAACATTCTGCGCTTGGGGGTGTGGGTTGGATTCCCACCCAATACAAACATTCATGTGATGAACATTTGTGTTTGTTCTTTAACTTTATTTCCAAGATCCATAAGTAGCTAAACACATTAATTTAGGAACATAAGTAGGCTAACACAAATAAAATAAAAATAAAAAATAGTTAATTTTGTACATTCGCGTCTATCCAAGTGCAGTTAAAATACAAAATAGCCGTCAATTAGACGTTTTTATTTATTTTCAACTGTTATACATAAAATTACTTTAAGGCGGTCTTACAGTGAAATTTTTTGCCAAATACGGTAATTTTCCCACTTGTATACGGTAACCTCAAATGTAGCCAGCGGCAACACTGCCCGTTACTCCCGTCGCGCGCGCCGCCGCCACTGACGGACATACCGCGGCTATGACGCCACACCGGCGCTGCTCATTTAGTTAGTGTACAGAAAATCGTTTACCGCACTGACGCGAAGCGTCCGCGCTCCTGTGATAAAGTGACTAAATAGTTTGTCTGAAGTGCCATTAAAAATGGATGAACTGATGGAAATGTGGGGTGTATCAGAAGATACAATAAAAGTATTCCGTGGTAAGTACTTCCGAGTTAGATTAGCGTTTAGGTTCTTTAAAACGATTTAAACCGCCAAAACTAAGCCAACCAACGTAACTACGTTTACGTTTTAACTTCATAATAATTATGCAATAAATGATTGAGTATTGAGTAAAACTCGTCCGATAATTCCTCCTATTTACCTGTGTAGACAGTTCTACCAAAGTTGAGTGGTACCAAATTTATTTGTTCATTGTATGATTTTTAGGGTTCCGTACCTCAAAAGGAAAAACGGAACCCTTATAGGATCACTTCGTTGTCCATCTGTCTGTCCGTTCGTCTGTCAAGACCCTTTTCTCAAGAACGCGTAAAAGTATCAAGTTGAAATTTATATTACATATACGTGGGTATACGGTTTTCAACACAATCAAAAGATAATATGAACGTTTATGTCGTATATTTTGCGATTTCACAGAGGAATCAAAATCTATAGGGTACCTACTTTCCGTTGATTTAGAATCATGAAATTTGGCAAAAAGCAAGGTCTCATAGCACATAATTATATAGGAATAAATCCGAAAGTCACAAATTTGAAGTTATATCATTAAAAAATAATTATATTGCTATTACAAACTTACATTTTGTAGTTGGAATGTATGGAAGAACCTTATTGTCAACTACAAAGTTAAGTTTGTCTTTCAATATTTCAACTTCAGTTAGTTTTTTTTTGGACTCGCGCTCTGTTTTTTATAATCTTTCAAACTTTTCAGATAATAATATAGACATATCATGTTTAGAAGGCCTCGGCGACGAAGAACTTAAAATTTTAATACCAGAAAATCGATTGAGGGACCGAATAAAATTTAAAATGGGATATAAAAAGTATACTGATGAAATAGAGACAGTCCATTCTGTGAGTACCTACCTACCTACTTACCTTATTGTTGATTTTTACCTATTATAATATTAGTTATTGACCGACGAGTGTACTGGAACCTCGAAGTCTCAAAGACTAGAACGTTTAAGAAGAAGAAGAAGAAGTTTGTTCGCCGATTTTTCGCCGATTTGTTCTGAACAAATCGGCGTTGTATGTAAACTCACTGAAAAAACAGAACGGTTAATTTAACCAAAACTGTTTCGGTTGTATTTTTTTCGGTTGGATTTACAAGAAAATTGTTTATTTAACAAAAGCTTACCAAAACCAACGTGTTCAAACTAACAAATCCCATTTTGTTATACTTACAATTGTCTAAGTGGTTAGAATGAAGAAAGTTACATGTTAATATAACAAAAGTGAATTGTTTGATTTTTCTTTTGTTAGTTTAACAATTTTTTCTAGTAAAAATTATCAAAAAGCTCTTTTGTTCAACTAAACATATAAACTTAGTTAAAGTAATCAAAAACATTGTTAAGATAAACTGTAGAATATAGTCAAAGTTCAGAAATCATTTTGATTAAATTAACAATACCAACATTAATAAACTGAACCTAACATATTTGTTAGAAGTAACAAAATGTACAGTTTGGCACAACAATATATTTGGTTACCAATATCTTGATTCAATTTACCAGATATAGGCTTACTTCAACAATTTTATCTTCTTTAAAATAACAAAGATACATTAGTATCTTTATGTATATATATATTATATATAATTATACTATATATAATAACAAAGATACACTAGTATACATTAGTAATAGTGTGCATACCTCCATGGTTAGCTATAGCTAACCATGGTATGCACTATAGGTATGCACACTTAAGCTATCATCATCATCAGCCAGAAGACGTCCACTGCTGAACATAGGCCTCCCCTTTAACTTCCACATTGAACGACAGCCTGCCTTTTGCATCCACTGGATGCCCGCGACTCTTACAATGTCGTCGGTCCATCTAGTGGGAGACCTCCCTACGCTGCGTCTTCCGAATGACCTACTCTAACCGAACTAGAATGAACATAATTGCTAAGAGTCGGAAAAGAACGTCTTAACGAAATAAAACGATTATACAGACAGACAGACAGACGCGGAAAGTGACTTTAATTTTTACTATGTAGAGATTTATATTCTTATTTTTAATATTACAGAATACTGATTCGATAGACACCCTCTCACTGTCATCTTGTGAATTTCTCACTGATAAACACTGCGCGACGAGTGAGGTAAATATACAGAAACATATTCTTATACTTAAACAAGAAATGTACCTATTTGCTAATAGATGTAGGTACCTTACCATTAGGTACCTACTCTATTTAAATGAATCAGTTTTTTTTTTTTTTTTTTAATTTATAAATAGGCTTGCGCTTGGCCGCCAACTCGCCTGATGTTAAGCGATGATGCGGCCTAAGATGGAGCACGCTTGCTTAGAAGAAACCTATTCACTCTCGACTTGAAGACACCCAGATTGTAACTATCGGGGAACACCCACTCAGGCGGCGAATTCCACAGACTAGCAGCTCGCATAAATGTGGAATCAAAGCGCTTCGTACGGGTTCTCGGAATATCAACCATAAAGTGGTGTCGATTCTTCGTACCCACTCTGGCAGTCCGATAGAAAAATGGGCAGGAGGGAATCAAATCATGCAGATCTGTAGCACACTCTCCGTAATAAATTCATCTCCGAGATTAAATTCATCATAAGCTTTATTGTGAAAGACGAAGGTAGTCGTCGTTGTCAATATTGGCTTAACCTTTTTAGCGTGTTAGTCTTGCAATAATTTGTTTTCTAGTTGAACTTACAAGAAGTATTAAAGGGCAGTATGCTGGGACGCCAAGCGCTGGAAGCTATAAAAAAAAAGAAACTTGATTCAAGCTCACGCAGTCATTTAGTGCAAGCCACTGTAGAATACTACATAAAAACATTTCATAAAATGTCAAAAGTTGACTTTGAAACAATTGCTTCTGAGATTGTGCGATTATGCCCAAACGAATGCAAGGTTTTATTACGAATTATTTATCATTTTTGTAGTTAGACTGAAAGTAATTTGTAGCTGTGTAGTTGTAGAAGTATATAATTATTAGCATACTGACTAACTAATTACCCTTTGACTACGGGACCCTAAAAATAAGGGTCAAATTACAAAGGATGATATTATAGTTACCTCAGTTTTATGTAGCTTATTGGTAGTTAGATTATATTTTATTTATTTATTTTTTTACGTTCATTAAAAATACTTATTCAAAACAAATAATATTTCAGGAAACTTATTATGTTCCAAGTAGGACTTTGAGTCCAAAAAACACAATGCCAGCAAAAGGCAAACTCGTGGACAGATACTATAACCAATTGAGAATGTTAAGGGTGTCAGGAGTTTTGCCTAAAAAAAGGCAGAAAGTCATCCAAAAAAGCGACAATGAAACCACAGATGGCGATTATGAATCCACTGACAATGGTATTATTGTTTTTAAAACTAATAATTTTATTATTTCTTTATATACGTTTTACAAAAAATATTTTGAATGGTTCATATAATATTATTTTTAATAATATTTTTGTAAACAAATTTAAATGCAAATATTAATTTTATTCTGATTTAAGTTATATTCTCTGTAATTTACTATCTTTTAGTACCATATTATTAAGTATTTTTTTTATTATACAGATATTGAAGATGATGAACAAATGACTTGGTTAAAATACAACCGGGACCCCTGGCCGTTAGTAGAAGAAAAATGGAAGGCAACATGCGCTTATCGAAAACAAAAAACATACGACAGCGACAAAAAACTACCAATAATGATTAACGATTGGCCATGCCTGAAATCAACCAATGGACATCGACTGGTCATGTTTTTGTTACTTCTAAATGTAGCGCATAATGTCACTTATTAATTTTTTTACAATAATCATTATATGTAATAAAACTAAGTTGATAAAATGTGCGTGCTTAAAAAGGAAGAAAACTTAAAAAGGAGTCCCGGCACGATAAAGGGACTTATACAGTGTGATAGCCCTTTATCCCCCCTCGAACTAGAAAGTTCCCGTTTAACCTAAAGGGCGTGTTTTTAAAGATATAAAGGGCTTTTCCAACCTTCAACTTGGAAATTAAGTGTAGTGGCGCCATCTGTTGTCGAGTATTTGAACTTCATTCAGAACAACGATTATTTGGGTTGTATTTCGAAAGGCGCTGCGAGCAATTGCAGCATGTGTAGTAATGGCGCGAAATTTAAAATTCCAATTTCAATAAAGTCTTAAATTATATTTGTCTATCTATACTAATATTATAAAGAGGAAAGATTTGATTGTTTGTTTGTTTGTTTTTTTGCATTGAATAGGCTCCGAAACTACTGAAGCGATTTGAAAAATTCTTTCACTGACGGGAAGCTACACTATCCCCGGGTGACATATGCTATAATCTATACCCGTGCGAAGCTGGGGCGGACCGCTAGTATTAGTATAAATGCGAAATACCTTTAACCAAATTTCATCCAAATTCGTTCAGCCGTTACAGAGATAAGTGGTAACAAACACACACACATACCTATGTGTTAATGCTTATGTGGGCATAATCTACCACTTTACCAAATTTCATCCAAATCCATGTAGCCTAGCCGTTACGGAGTGGCTGAATAAACATACATATACATACAAAATACACACATACACAACTATCTTATTTATAGTATTAGTGTGATGCAAATAATAGCCTGTTTTAAAGTTGTTTTTTTACTTCCAGATTGAAATTGACTTTTGTCATTTATATGAAGATAAAAATTTTAAGTTGTTTGAAAAGTGGGATGAATTTCAAAAAACTGCTATTAAGCTAATGGAAACTGATCCTGCGATTGAAGACAGTTCCAAGCTTCAGTTTAAAGAAGATAGTGAGAGTAAGTATTCATTTGAACTAGGGACATTTTCTATATAAGGCCGATAGATAAAGTGGTCTGGTCGAAAGAGGTACTTACCTAACCATGAAATGATAAATATATGCTGTTTAACTAGTGGGCTATTTTTATATTGAAAGTCTGACAACCTAACTTTGACAGTACTCTGCAAATTTTCACTTTTTAATTTTAATAACTTTTACCTATCTGTGAGTCCGTGGCCGTGGAGTCTATAAAATCTACGAGGTTTTACAAGAGCGAGGAAGAAGAACCGCGAGACGCAATATTGTTACATATTCATTATCTTATATATATATTGTTTCATGTTGTTTGTAATTTGTTGCAGATATTCGAGACTTTGCAGTTTGCAGTTCTTTACCTTGCAAAATGAAACCGACATCTAAAATTATGAACAATGACAAGAAAAAGTTCAATAAAGTGTCAATTGCAGAATCTAGACACGCTTTCATAACACATGTCAAAGTAAGTAGTAGTTGATACTCAGTTGATATTTGTGTTCTTGTATATTGTGTAGGCATTCAAAAATTTCGTTATAATTTTAATTATATTATTCTGCTTTTATGACACTACGACAGACCTATCAACAGTAATATTATCTACCTAGAAAGAACAGAGCGTAAAAAATTGGAGCTTTTAATTACAGGATTAAGAATAATAGTTAATGTAAAAAATAAAAATGTTTTGTGTGTCCCACCTGTTATATTAAAAAGTACATATTGCTACCAACATTCTGATTTTATTTGCTATTAATGTTCCCCTCAGTAAAAAAATTACAAATTTAGCTCAGCTACAGTTTTATTATATGTATAGATTTATTTACTGATTGATATAGATATTGGTCTAAGTCTAAATCTTGAAATATTGTTGAAATATCTATAATATTGAAATTGAACTTTTATTTTGTTTCAGAATTATGCTGACGTAGAAGAGGAGTTGCAGAATAGACACAAGGCGTACAACAAAAAAGGTTTGACTTGCCAACCTATGATTGTAAGTGTTGGTACACTTACGGAATTTGAAGCATTCTATGTGGTGGTAGATGACATGAAGTACAGATTTACTTCATTGACAAAAGCTATTGATATTTGCTTTAAATGTTTTATGGTTTTGAATCTCGCCTACCCAAAAGAATGTGAACAGTTGTGGTTATTCATCCAGCATTACTTTTTCGAAATTCATCTCGCATCGGACAAAAAGTTCAGCCAGGTTTCCAATTTTATAAAAGAATTGCAGGAGTAATAAATTTTTGATAAGCTGTTTTTTCAGAGCCATTTTTATTAAGACAATGTGGCGTTGCTCTATTTGTGTAAGTAATTTTGGTACCATCAAAGGACTTGTTCTTCATATGAAAGTTATACATAGTCTAGCAGCAGATTCCACATATTGTTGTAATCAAAATAATTGTGACAGAATATATAATAATGTTAAAAGTTTTCGAAAGCATTTGGGCACACATTCCTCGGAACTTGGCGATATTGCTTCTACTAGAAACTTTCTTGTAGAGTCGGACGTCATTCAGCCATTTAACATTTCTTTAAATAGCCCTAAAGAAAACGAGGTTGCGACAATAGACAATGGTTATAAAGAATCTTTAAATTGTTCTTTAGAACATTTAGCTACATGGTTATATGGCCATAGTGAATTGAATAGAAAAACAGCCAATGATATTATTGCACATGTAACAAAGCATGTAACCCAGCCAATTGGAACAATTTTATCTGAACAAGTTATACCCCTTGTTAGTGAAACACCCTCAAAGTCAAGACTAAATGAAATTTCCGATATATGCAAGAATCCTTTTGAAACTCTTTCAACTGAACACAATCTTTTAAAAAAATTGAATGAAAATGGGTATTTTGTTTTTCCGCGATCTTTTGTAATTGATGATTCCATAAATGTAACACGCACAACTACAGGGCGTTTACTTCCTAAAAAGAGTACTGGCATCATTGTTCCCCTTGCCAAAACCCTGAAACAGTTTTTTGAAATGCCTGGTATGTATGATATTGTAATTAAATATATGCGGGAATTAATATGTGATTCAAACTCATCTATTTCGAATATAATACAGTCATCATATTGGAAAGATAAAATCCTTGATGATTTGGCATCAAAAGATATAATTCCATTATATCTTTACTTTGATGATTTTGAATGCGGAAACACACTAGGAAGTCGAGCCGGAAGTCAGTCAATTGCGGGTACGTATTGTCAAATAGCGTGTCTCCCGCCGCAGTACTCTGCCATGTTAGAAAATATTTTTGTTGTAATGCTTCACTATTCTTCTGATAAGACATTTGGCAATGGATTAATTTTTCGCGAACTTATTAAGGATTTTAATATTTTGGAACGTGACGGTATACATGTTAAAATCCCCAGTGGTACAGTAAAACTTTATTTTAAGCTGGCTTTAATCTTAGGTGACAATCTTGGATTAAATACTGCTCTAGGTTTCAGTAAATCATTTTCAAGTAATTATTACTGTAGAATTTGTAAAGGACATAAAAGTTCCATGATTACAGAAAGTAAACAAAATGATTTATTATTACGCACTCGAGAAAACTATGAAAATGACGTCCTTCTAAACGATCCTCGCAATACAGGTGTTCGCGAGGAATGCGTGTTTAACTCATTATCTTCATTTCACGTTACAGATAACTTAAGTATTGATATTATGCATGATATCTTTGAAGGAGTTTGTCATTATGACTTATGTCATATAATCTTGTATTACATTGATAATGTCAAGTTATTTGATTTAAATACTCTAAATAATCGTATCCAAATGTTTCCATATTCACCACGTAGAAATGTTCCAGGGAAAATTAAAAGGGAACATTTATTAAATCACAGGTTACATACTAGTGCTTCGGAAATGATGACATTGATATACTCATTACCCCTTGTGGCTGGAGATTTAATACCTAATGATGACATTGTTTGGGGTTTTCTTTTAATTCTTGTCCAAATTGTGGAAATCACTTTAGAAAGAAGTGTTAATGAAGATTCAATATGCCATTTAGAATCGTTGATTGCGGAACATAACATTGAGTATGTAAAATTATTTAAAGATAATTTGAAACCAAAACACCACTTTATGATACATTATCCACATATTATGCGAAAATTAGGGCCACTCAGAAATATGTGGTGTATGCGGTTTGAGGCAAAGCACAAAGTACTTAAAAGTATGGCCAATAACACTCCTTCTAGAAAAAATTTACCTTACACTTTAATAATAAAGGAACAGTTAAATGTAGCTAGTAGAGTTCAAAGTGGACAAATAATAAAGAAAAAATATGAAATTGGAAAAATTGATCAATCTGAAATAAACTCGAATATTCGTAAATATATCCCGCATGATATTTGCTTAGAGAACAAAGTAGAATGGGTTAAACACAATAGTATTAAATATGTTACTAATAATATAATCACCTTAGCTTCATCTAGTGGATATGAATTTTATATAGTAAAGTACATAGTTCACTCGACATCCGATGATGTTAATTTGTTATGTATAAGAATTACTTGCTTAGGCTTTAATGACCATCTGAGGTCTTACCAATTAAATGTTGCTGAATTCAGTCAAGATTGGAGAGTAATTAACGTCGGTGATATAATAATATTCCCTTGTACTCCTCATACTTTGTCAAATGGAGATACCTACTGTAGGGTGCGATATATTTAAAATACAGAAATAATTCGGCCAGTAGCACTTGGTCCAATACGCAGTTAGCACAACAATCATGTATAATATCATGTAAAAAGTATTTATAAAAATGTAACAGCTTCAAAGGCGAGACATAATAGTCTATCGCGCGACTAATCGCGAATAAAATGTTGCTGAATTCAGGCAAGATTGGACAGTAATTAACGTCGGTGATATAATAATATTCCCTTGTACTCCTCATACTTTGTCAAATGGAGATACCTACTGTAGGGTGCGATATATTTAAAATACAGAAATAATTTGGCCAGTTGCACTTGGTCCAATACGCAGTTAGCACAATAATCATGTATAATATCATGTAAAAAGTATTTATAAAAATGTAACAGCTTCAAAGGCGAGACATAATAGTCTATCGCGCGACTAATCACAAAAAAAATACCAGCTGTTCCATACATTTCGTATAATGTCATTGTCAAAATATATCTATGGAACAGCAGATTTATTCCTTTGATTTCAAGGTTGGTCCATTGTAAAAAAAAACATAATGATGGATACTACGACCCTCTTTCAGCTAAGTACATACACCCTTTACGCGTAGCCCTGTATTATTTCATATATGTGCTGTTTTTTTTTATAATGTGTGAGATCAATGTAACCACAGAAGAGCAAAAATGTAACTGATTTTATTTGTTATGGTTTCAATTTAGTGTATTTGTTTTGGTCTCTTCTGCAACTAACTGACCTCCTGTCCTGTCCTCTCCTGTTCTGTTACTGATTTTATTTTAATTTACTATAGTTATTAATCAGTAAGTAAGTTAGTATGTAAGTTATTCGATTATAAGTATAATGAAAATAGTTTGATAAATACATGTTTTAGTTTAAGATTTGTTTTATATGAATAAAATTAATATTGCATTTAATATACCTACTTAATTTTTATTTCTCTAAAATTAGTTTCATTATATCTTTGACTACCCAATAATATTGTTACAGTTTACGATAATAATGATTTTTGTATTGCAATAATATACAAACCGGTTTTTTTAAAATTAAGGCTTACTTATTGTTGTTAATGGGTAGTCAATGGAATGAAATAATTGTTGGATGTTAATCTATAGTGTTTTACATCAAATATAATATTTTGATGTAAATAAATAATTTTTTTAAATGTAACTATTGGTGGTAAGGCCTACTGAAAAATAATTGTTGGTTTTATTATGTCACTGGTTAGGACAACAACAAAAAACTGTAACATACTAAAACAGCTGTTTAACTTGATCAGTGTTGTCTGTTAAATTAACTATATTGTTTTAGGTAGGGCGCACTGAAAATAATTATTGGATTTATTGTCACTTTAGTTAGGGCTACTAAAAAAACTGTAACATACTAAAACAGCTGCTTAGCCTAATGCTTATTGTCTGTTAAATTAGCTATATTGGCTTAGGTAGCGCCCACTCAAAATATTTGTTAGATTTTTTACGTCACTTTAGTTAAGACAACTAAACAAAAGCTGTTAAAATACTAAAACAACTGTTTTAGTATTATTAACAGCTTCTTTAGTTGTCCTAACTAAAGTGACTTGGTAAATCCAACAATTATTTTTAGTTGGTCTTACCTAATCTGATAGTTAATTTAACAGACAATACTGGTTAGGTTAAACGGCTCTTTTAGTATGTTTAACTGCTTTTTTTAGTTGTCCTAACCAAAGAGACTTGGTAAATCCAACAACTATTTTCAGTAGGTTCTACCTAAATCAACAGTTAATTTAACAAACAATATTGGTTAGTTTAAACGGCTCTTTTAGTATATTTTACTGTTTTTTTTAGTCGCCCTAACCAAAGAGATTTGGTAAATCCAACAACTATTTTCAGTAGGTCCTACCTTAACCAATAGTTAATTTAACAGACAATACTGGTTAGGTTAAACGGCTCTTTTAGTATATTTAACCGCTTTTTTTAGTTGTCGTAACCAAAGTAACTAGGTAAATCCAACAACTATTTTCAGTAGGTCCTACCTAAACCAATAGTTAATTTAACAGACAATACTGGTTAGGTTTAACGTCTCTTTTAGTATATTTAACAGCTTCTTTAGTTGTCCTAACTAAAGTGACTTGGTAAATCCAACAATTATTTTCAGTAGGTCCTACCTAAACCAATAGTTAATTTAACAGACAATACTGGTTAGATTAAACGGTTCTTTTATTATATTTAACTGCTTTTTTTAGTTGTCCTAACCAAAATAACTTGGTAAATCCAACAACTATTTTCAGTAGGTCCTACCTAAACCAATAGTTAATTTAACAGACAATACTGGTTAGGTTAAACGGCTCTTTTAGTATATTTAACTGCTTTTTTCAGTTGTTCTAACCAATGTAACTTGGTAAATCCAACAACTATTTTCAGTAGGTCCTACCTAAACCAATAGTTAATTTAACAGACAATACTGGTTAGATTAAACGGTTCTTTTAGTATATTTAACTGCTTTTTTTAGTTGTCCTAACCAAAATAACTTGGTAAATCCAACAACTATTTTCAGTAGGTCCTACCTAAACCAATAGTTAATTTAACAGACAATACTGGTTAGGTTAAACGGCTCTTTTAGTATATTTAACTGCTTTTTTCAGTTGTTCTAACCAAAGTAACTTGGTAAATCCAACAACTATTTTCAGTAGGTCCTACCTAAACCAATAGTTAATTTAACAGACAATATTGGTTAGGTTAAACGGCTCTTTTAGTATATTTTACTGTTTTTTTAGTCGCCCTAACCAAAGTAACTTGGTAAAACCAACAACTATTTTCAGTAGGTCCTACCTAAACCAATAGTTAATTTAACAGACAATACTGGTTAGATTTAACGTCTCTTTTAGTATATTTAACAGCTTTTTTAGTTGTCCTAACCAAAGTAACAAAATAAATCCAACGAATATTTTTTAAGGTTAACCCAAAACGATGTTAATTTAACAGACAATATTGGTTACGATAAACGGCTGTTTTCAGTTGACTTGGTATTTATAATAGATTTTTTTAGTCGTCCTAACCAAAGTAGCATATTAAACCCAACAAAATAATAACCAAAATTAGGTGTTACTAGTAGGGCCTACAAAAAATATTTGTTGGAACAACAAAATTCTAACCAAGAGTTACACGTCAAAATAGCGCCAACCGAGTAATTTTGTTATTGCAACAAAAATCACTTAATATTTGTTGCAATAACAAAATTTCTCGGTTTTATAATATATTTTTTTAGTCGTCTCAACCAAAGTCGCATATTAAACTAGACAAAATAATAACCAAAATTAGGTGTTACTAGTAGGGCCTACAATTTTTATTGTTGAAACAACAAAATTCTAACCAAGAGTTACACGTTAAAATAGCGCCAACCGAGAAATTTTGTTATTGCAACTAATATTAAGTGATTTTTGTTGCAATAACAAAATTTCTCGGTTTTATAATAAGATTTTTTTGTCGTCCGAACCAAAGTCGCCTAGTAAACCCAACAAAATAATAACTAAAATTAGGTGTAAGTAGTAGGGCCTACAAAAAATGTTTGTTGGAACAACAAAATTCTAACCAAAAGTTACACGTCAAAATAGCGCCAACCGAGAAATTTTGTTATTGCAACAAACATTTTGTGATTTTTGTTGTTTTGACAAAATTTCTCGGTTGGCGCTATTTTGACGTGTAATTCTTGGTTAGAATTTTGTTGTTCCAACAAATATTTATGTAAACCCTACCTAAAGTGATAACGTGATAGTTAATTTAACAGACAATATTGGTTAGGTTAAACAGCTGCTTTGGAATCTGACAGCATTTTTAGTTATCCTAACCTAAATCATAAAATTAATCCAACAAATATTTTCAGTAGACCCAACCATAAAAAGTTATGTTATACCAACAGAAGCAGTTTCTGGAAATAGTTACTAAATAAAAATTTGTCATCATAACAAATGTGATTTCGTTGTTATTACTAATATTATCTGTTACTATAACAAAAAAATAGTAAGTTTAATCAATTTATTTATTAACTTTACGAGTTACAAGTGGTATAAGTAACAAATTGTAGTTTGTTGCAATAACGAAAATCTCGGTTGGCGCTATTTTAACGTGTAACATTTGTTAGAATTTTGTTGTTCCAACAAATAATTTCTCTCTGTGTAGGCAGAGATTAGTCCGCTAAACATCAGGTGGGCCTCGAGCTTGTTCGAACACAATAACATAAAAAAAAATGTCCTACATAATCTACCGGCACTCCGGCAGGAGGGTATGCGTAAATTGGATTTTCCACATACAAAAATAATATAACAAAAAAGGTTACAGGTTGTCAGTAGTATCAATTTATAAAACTACAAATCTAAGTAATAAGTATACATGGTACCTGAAAAGAAAACAATAAGGAAAATGTATGATTCCCATATTTAAATACAAATTATGAAACTATAAAATCCACGGGAATTTTCATACATTTTACAATAGCGCACATTCAACTTTGTATTCTTAAAAGTATATACTAATATAATAATATAATATAATAAAATATACTAATCTACACACAAACATATAAAAAAAAAAGTGGAGGATTATCAAAAAAGCTGCCAGTGTTACTTTATACAATTAACGAAATAAATAATTAACCAAGAAGTTTATTTAGTAAATAAAATATATAAATAAAAAAATAGTATGTACGATATGACTCAAAATAAAACCACCCTAGGGCGGTAAGTAATTTGAGAGTAGAACTATTCGCCTTGACATAAAATGATGTTTCATATTGTTAAAAAATCGTATTTATTATCTAAAATTGTTATTTTTATTACTACCGATAGGTTTTTGGAGCCTTTGACCACAATCCCATCTGATAGTCAGTCATGATGTGGTCGAAGGTGTTAACAGGCTTAACCTAGCTCTCAAGGTTAGCTCTTAACCTAAATCTCAAATAAATACAGCTGTACACTCAACGGTATTTATTTGATCCCTTATCTCCCACACCAACTTTCTCTACTATACTTTAATATTGGCTCTTACAATCCTCTATGTACTATAACTATATGAAGCGCCCGTAGCGAAGTTCACTTAGCTGTTCTTAACCGATCAGCAAAGTTAAGCAACGTCGCCCGCGGTCATGAGTTGGATGGGGGACCGCTAGTGACATTACTACTGAGCGCTTCCGTGCTTCGGAGGGCACGTCAAGCCGTCGGTCCCGGTTGTTGTCTTAGGATGGCAGTCGTTATAGCATGGTGGTAGGGCATTTTGCGAATGCCCGCCTGGCTAGCAACCGCCCTCAAGTAGAAAATCTGTCGCCAAGCACCTAACGGTGTGTTCCGGCAGCGGTCCTTGAGAGCCAGTACTTCTAGGTTACCCTGTACAACATCTTCGACCACATCATCACTTACCATCAGGTGAGATAGTGGTCAAAGGCTAACCTATCAGGCATAAAAAAAAAAAAAACTACGATAAAAAGTGCAACTCCCATACAGTTACTGCTTTGATTTCGGACTCATCAATTTCACGATTAAGAAATAACGCACAATCTTCCAAATTTAATTGGATTGGTTAATTGATTTGGCGCTTAGAAATGATAGCATCCGATCAAAATAATGTTGTTGCGCCGGTACACATTTTAAACCACGCCCGCCGCGGTAAGTTTTAAGGTCTGCTATCTATAAGCTTGACTTACATTTCTTTACATATTATTATTTAATTTGTATATTTATTCGTCAGTACTGTATGACATGCACTTATGGTCACGATTGAGCTGATATTTAAGTGTTGAGTGCCCAATTTACTTCTTATCCAGTATTAACACCAAGATGCTTTCAACTCCAGTAAATAAATTTCTGATACATCTCTTTCGCTTACTGAAGTTTAACTCTATCAATTATAATAATTAGATATATGTAGATTCAAACCCGGGCGACAGAATAAAAATGAACAGAAGGATCACTCCGCAAAGACATTCTAATAGGCATAATAATAAACAGTAGATAACTGTGTTTATTTACAATTTTTAGTTTCATTTAGTTTTTTTTCAAATAAATATGTGATTTCAGCTGTTTATTTTTTATTATCCCATATAAAAAAACCATGTTCAACTCTCCCCATACCCCGGGTCAAGTGTCCCCTGGAGTGGGGAGAGTTGACTCATATCCCATTTTTCATTGAAGTATGTATAACATATTTCAGTCTTATAAAAGCCAAAAAGTTATTATGCATAAGTAAACCCAAAAATATGATCGCTTGGATGGTCAGACATAGTTGCAACTACATAAAAAAAAATATAGACCAGCCTTTGTGAGTGGAAAGATCTGTACTGAAACTGAACCTACACAAAAGTGATTGAATGATCACATTCACTGAATCTAGGGGTCAAAAACCATGGCGCATTTTATGGTGCAGTGCTTAAAACAAAGTGTATACTTATTTTAATGGTAGTATAGGTATATACACCCCGTGGGGTGCCGGGTTAGAATTGCACCTCCCCATATCATCCCGTGGGTGTCGTAAGAAGCGACTAAGGGAAAAATACTGGAAGGTGGGCAGCAGCGCCTTCTAAAGAACTACTATCTTACACTGCGATCCCCAAGCCGCCTGCCAAGCGTGGGGATTATGGCAAATACCCCCTAAATAGGGGAGGCTGTGTTCAGCAGTGGACGATCCAGCTGAAACAGTACATAATTCATTTTGACGAAAGTTCTCCCCATGACACCTAGATTTATTGCTGATTAAAAAACCCTCCGGAAGAAATTCTAATTGGACAACAACGCTATAGTCACGCTGTTCTTCTCTGTCTTTCTAAACCACGTATCTCTCAAGGCTCATCTGCCATATTCTCCAATAAAAAACCTAAATTTTTCTCGAATATATATTAATTTAAGCTATTAAAAACCTCTATGTTTTCTCGACCATATATATTTCAGCCATTAAAAAACCTCTATACTCTACTGCCAGACGTAAATTTTTTGATACGGTTCAGCTGATTAAAAATTGTCCGATACTCTTTTGACTTGATTTGAATTGACGCTTTGCATAAAAATATACCACAGCTTCTATTAGTTAAATTTTTAATCCATGAAATTGAACCTAATATTACATGCGGTTACAATTTCATCCTTTTCAGTGTAATCTTTGAGCTTGATAACATCCTCCACTACGATTGAATGATTATTGCTTTCAAATTGTTTCGCTAAACCTGTCAATATCGCCGACGAACCGATATGAGTACTCGCCGCTTTAAATAAATAAGTAGCCCAAATCAGGCTATTCCAAACGAAACTTTGGATCTAAAAACATAGTGGTTACTTTTTCTGAAATCCGTAACTTAAGGGAGTCACAATGGGGGTTAAGACTTTCTATTTAGGGGAGCAATTTAAAAAAACACTCATTTGCATCATAAATAATAAAAATATACCCTCTTTTCTAATTACAGAAATTAGGCAGCTTTTTTAATAACTTCCGCTAGTAGAAAAAAGCAGTGTGCACAACCGAGCTTATTGTAGTACAGTGAGTTTGTAGGACAAAGTTATACCAATACTTCAGAAACTTAATCAATATTATTTTTTTATGTAATTGTGACGGAACTGCAAGGCCCACCTGATGTTAATTGGACTAATCTCTGCCTATAACAGATGTATTTTGTCAAAAGTGACGAATTGCACTGCGCCCATATCCTCGCCATCAACCTGAGACATACAGTGATTAAGTCTCATGTGCCTGTAATTTTACTGGCTCTCAAGGACTGCTGCCAGAACATAGTATTCTGTGCTTAGCGACCTTCAGCTATACTTCATTTTAAAATATTGCCCGGAAAAAAAATGCAGTAAATCTACTTATATCCCCCCGGAAAGTTGTTGCTTTCCTGCGATTATAAAAATTTTAAAGTCTATTTTTTCATTTAGCCCATAATAACGCAGTATACTTCGCGGCGCTGGCGACTAGAAAGAATTACGATCATTGACCCCAAGCGTTCGTCTTGTCATTTTCCTACGCTAAGCTAAGTATCGCTGTTCCACTTGCCCAGAAGCTAATAACTAAGACGGTGCAAGTCATCATCTGCCTACCCATATCTCTCTCGTGTGAGGTCGGTACAGCATTCCTTCCCTAACACAAGGCCAAAACAAGAGCGTATTAAAAACTGTATATTTACTTCCAACACACATAAAACACGAAGACAACGCAATAGATTTGGCTCCGGTTTAATGGCCTGCCGCCTGCCTGTCGCTAACCCTCTTCCGCTAACCCCTAACCCGCTGGTAGTTTACCCGCTACCTCTCGACTAATCAGGGCGTCAATATGGTAAAGAGCCCTGTTGAGAGCCTAATGTGAAGCAATACCCCACCCACATCGAGGTCAGTGGTGGCAATCTGCTCATTCAAGGCATTCTTTTTCTAAGTCGCCTTTAACGTCATCCAATACAGAAGGATATGGAACGATCATTATATTTTTAACCTGGCAATTGTAAGAGTGCAATGAGTTTTAAAAGACTACGAGATAATGATCGGGGTCAATGACCGATATTCTTCCTGCAATTCAAACCTACAAAATTAGACCTTTCCTAAATTAACCCGTGTGCACACACCGCTAATTTCACTAATAAAAGAAACTAACGACTTACTTTTGACTGTGGTATCGCCGTCGCTTGACTTTGATTTCTTTGAGCGTGTGTTAGCGGCTTTAGCGCCGCGCTTCTTCGGTTTTTCCTCAGATTCCGATTCGGTCTTGATGGGTATCTCGTAATCTGGAAAAGTAATATAATTTAACCACACCCATAATATTATAAACTAGCTTCTGCTGTTTTATTTATGTTGTGATTATATCGCTGTATCTTTATTAAAACTTCTACTACTTCGTAAGCTTCGTGAACAGTAGTCTCTCCCTTATGACGGTTAAAATAAATTAAAGTGTAGTTTATTTAGTTAAGTTAAATTAAGTACAGTAAAATTCGGATCTCTGCTACCAGTCATGGTAGCCAAGATGGAAAGGTATCCGATGCGCTTAGTCGAAAGACGCGGTTTCGATTAAAAACGAACAAAAAATTCTACGTAAGATGCTAGTCATTAGTAAACATTATTAGTACGCTATTATTGATTAAGCGAAGCGTCTCCGTTTCAGCTTGGTCAAAAATGCTTTCGTATGTCCGTATATCCAGCTATTCTCATTTACATGTCGCCTTTCATTACCGATTCTCGTGAAATTTTGTGTAGTTCGCTTATCCGTTCTTAAACGATCAGCTATGGTAACAACGTCCACCGCGGTCCAGAGTTGGATGGGTGACCTTTAGTGGCATTACTACTGAACGTGCACGTGCTTTGGAGGGCACGTTTAGCAGTCGGTTCCGGTTGTTGTTTTAGGATGGCAGTCGTTATAGCAGGTGTTAGGGCATTTAGCATATGCCGTCCTGGCTAGCTACCACCCTCAAGTAGAAAATCTGTCACCAAGCACGTAACGGTGTATTCCGCCAGCTGTTCTTTAGGGCCAGTAATTCTAGGCTAGCCTGAAAAACATCTTCGGCCACACCATACCATGTATTTGATTGCAGTAACATGTAATGAGAGCTTCAAGAACAAGATATACCTTTCCAAGGAGAAAGGGCACATCATCAATATAAAAATACTAACCTGGCACATAGTCTTCATCATCACCATTGTCCATGTCATTATCATCAGAGTCGTTGTCGTCGAAGCCGGACATCTCCTCTTTCACTGCGCCTGCAATCATTCGTAAAAAGATAAATACAGAAGTTGGAAGATATATCCATAGTGGTCGGTAGGACGCTGCATGGTCGCCTGGATAGCTTGTCTAGTAACCTCAAGTAGAAAATTACTTATACGCTGTTTCTGCAGCCCAACAATGATCTGCAGAAGCCAGGCACTTTTGGGCATTAGCTGTACCAGTACTTCTTTAATATGCCAGCCCAGTGTTACTTGCCCCTGAAGTCTGAGCAGTCTCTGTTCGGCTGATGCAAAGTATAGTCTAGTAGAAAAATACTGGCGTGTATCTTTTTTGGGAATCGGAGCCAATTTGAGCTGATTCCTAGTTTCAGCATTTTGTGCCGATAACGGATATATAACTGCTGGGTATCACTTTGTTTGGCTCTTACATCGAATTCAAGGCTCTGTTAGCGTCGTGTAAACCCAGTTGGGCATTACACGAAGGTGAGGTGGACTTCACATCAGAACAAGTGCTGAGACCTCAAGGGTAAGAAATTCGATGACAACAGTGAGGTGATGGCCGCGGTAGAAGTGTTTTGGCAGAACGAAGACGAAGATTGTTTTCTAAATGAATTCGCTCTCTAGAGTCTAGATAGCCTAAGCGTATTGAGTTTTCAGGAATAAAATTTGAACTCATAAAATAACTCAAAAAAAATTCATTTCTATTATCATTATACTTTTGCATCAGCCCTCTTACATCGGCCAAATAGTTATAAAGTTAGGAAATAACTGCTATGGTACGCTTACTCATATATGAACCAGCAGTGATGATTCTAGTTCGGAGTTTCTTTGCTTTTACTTCAACAAAACCTTTGTATGGAGAGAACGATATATGTGAAAGCAACATCTTACTTTTGAACCCCTTAGTCCGGAGATGCTGTTTGAACTGGGCCTCCGTAAGGAGTACCTGCTTCTTGAAGTTGGCTGCATTGCGGAGTTGAGTGATGCACAGCTCGCAGACCCCGCCTTGGTCGGGTGAAGTTAACTGTTGACCAAAACATTACATTTACAATGACAATTAATCCTGATTTACTGAGTAGTTCCATCCGCGAATAGATGTTTCATATCTAGGAAATTTATACCTTCTATAACCAACTAGCGGCCCGCCCCGAACAAAATTTTCGGCAAGCACTATAGCTTAACACGCGATAATGCTTGGCCGAGCGGTATTAGCTATGGACTACCGTGCCGCAGTATCCTGGTTCGATCCCCATCGGCGGCTTGAGCTTCACCGCATGGTGGAAGGGCATGTTGGATTGCCCGCCTGGCTAGCTACCACCCTCAAGTAGAAAATCTGTCGCCAATCACCTAACGGTATGTTCCGGCAGCAGTCCTTGAGAGCCAGTGAAATTACAGACACATGAGACTTAACACCCAGGTGTCAAAGTGAGCAGGGCACGGTGCAATTCGTGACTTGTGATAAAATGCATCTGATCTGTTATAGGCAGAGCTTAGTCCGCTTAACATCAGATGCTCGAGCTTGTACCGTGTCATAATAACATAAAAAATAACTAAATACCAAAAAAAAATTTTTAGACGTGTATGATATCAGTGCGAGAGTAAAGTGTTTAAAACAAGGCTTCATTCGATCAGATGAACTATAACTAGTAGTCTGGTTTATGAACGCGCACCGTTTCCTATGATGGTTAAAGTAATACAATTGGAACACAGAGTTTCGGTTCGAATGAGTATGTTTCGGTGGCTGAGTGGAATAGGGATCTGGCGTGAAATCTGAGAATGCGGTTTCGAGTCCTAGAGAGAATATTTTTTTTTAAATATATTTAAGAATTTTTGTTTTTGTACTCCATTTCAGCCAATAGTTTGGTAAAAATTTGAATGAATTCTTATCACTACATAGTATAAAACAAAGACGCTTTCGCTGTCCCTATATCCATAGGGATATAGGGACTGTATCTGTATGCTTAAATCTTTTAAACTACGCAACGGATTTTGATGCGGTTTTTTTTAGTAGATAGAGTTATTCAAGAGGAAGGTTTATATGTTTAATAACATCCATTAAATAGTGGAGAAATACTGTTATTTTTGAGGTTTCTAATGTGATGTCGTAAATAATTTCATTTTTTCCGCTTACATTGCAACGCAGGCTGAACCTTACGAGATTTATCAAAATAATGTACTAAGTATTGTACACATTAAAAAGGTTTACAGAAAACTCCGCTATGGTATATGTCTATCTCTTATGGATATCTCACAATATTTTTTTTTGTCATTTACTTTTTACGACAAATAATGGCTAATTTTCAAAGCAATTTTAACCAATAAAGCATTAATCATTATCTAATTAAATACTTTAAATTCATTGTTGATTTAATATAGATCTATATGGCCCTTTACAGTATATGATTTACGGACGTAGCGTTTGCGGCGTTTCCTGCCGGCCCGGGCGGCGGGAGCGTGTAGTAGTGTAAAAATGTAAAAATGTTAAAAGTAAATAAGTAAAAATGTAGTGTATGAATTTAGATATTCCAAAGATAGCATGAAATCTTCATGGTTTAGGGAAAGAAGAATTGTTTTACTCTATATTTAACGCGTGCGGGCCACGGGCAGTAATGAATAAATCAAAACTACTGGATCGATTTTAATCATTTTTTCAATGAATGACATCGGCTATATATTTTATACCCGTACGAAGCCGGAGCGGGCCGCTAGTGTACTATAAATAATATAATATTTAAGTACCTACTTTTTTTAATTCACAGTATGCAAACTTTCCCGAAGAATTTAATTCAATAAAAAGCTAGGTTTATACATATAAGAATTTAAAAAAAATCCCACTTTCCTTAATGGTATTATATTTCTTCTTGTGATAAAACCTAATCTTCTTGATAAAAAATCAAAGGGATGGTTGCTTAATTTACTTTTAGTGCATTAGTTTCAAAATGACTGAGACAGATGTGACAGAGCAAATAAAATTTAATTGTATGCCAGTGTCCTACACCCATCTCTTGTTTAAGTAATTGATTACTGGTGTAGTATTGTAGTAATACTACAATACTGATTCTCAAGGACAGCTGCCAGAATACACCATTACGTGCATGGAAACAATTTTTCTACTTGAGGGTGGTAGCTTGCCAGGTGGGCATTTTCAAAATGAATAAGACTCGTAAGACAACAATCGAGACTGAATGTTTACATGCTCTCTGATGCATGGAAGCACTCAGTAGTAATGTCACTAACGGTCACCCATCCAAGTCACCACCGTGGACATTGCTTAACTTTGCTTAACGGTTAAGAATAACCAGGGAGGACAACCTGATGGATACTTAATGCTGGTGTAACCAATTTTTAGAGCATATTGTGTAAAACAGAATTAGGTATTAGCAATGAGAAAATTAGTAATACGGCTAGTTCGTAAGAAATGAAAAGACAAAATCAGAGATTAAAGCCTATTTTTATTTTTATTTATTTTATAAAGATTAAGAATGGCTAAGCAAACTTCGCTACGAGTGCTTCAAATAACTGTTTTTTTTTAATGAGCAAAACTAGTGTTCCTACATATCACATAGTTATAGTATACCTATATATTATATAGGTTCTTTTAATTATTAGTTACATGAGTAATAATAACATCCCTGGTAGTAGCTATGCCAGCGACCCAGAGTCTTTCTCCACTACATTAAGAAATTGGGATGGCTTGGATAGAAGCTGGCGGGGGAAATGCACAAAACACCCCAAGCGGGATGTCGGTACATGACATATCACCCCAATTAGAATATATAAATGTTTATAATTTTGGAAAGGATATTTTAAGCAGAATCGTGGATTAACACAACAAAATCATAATTCCAGATTTATTATAACAAAACAGTCAACTAAATATTACCAGTTAAATTTTCAAGGTCCCTTAACAAGAACACCTGTAGGCAGCAGTGATCTGGTTAGGGGTACTATGCGAATTCAAGATAAATTGTTAATATTAAATATTAGTTAAGTAGATACACATACAGAAATTAAGTATATGATGTAATTGTTACAGAAAAGAAATTGAATCTGTTGGGGATAATGTCCTTTTCAGCTTAGACCTATGTTCTTTGAATAATTGAAGAATTCATGTGTCTTTGAGCCTCAAAGACACATACATAATCAAAAAATTCCTATCAGAATATTATATGTTAAGATTTTGAAGTGTAAACTGATGCAAGAAATGTACATTTTCACTATAATTTACAAGTGGTACCGCCTCCAATTTGTTTATATACATAGGTACTACAACCACAACTTCATAACACAAAATGAACGTATTGAATATTGATGTGGTGTACATATTTATTCAGTATGCGGCATTTTGGTTGGGGTCGCGACGATGTAAAATATTATTTATTCGTGCATTATGACATGATTGATGTGTACATACAAGTAGGTATACTTTATTAGCTTTTATGTACTCACATTCACATCGAAGCATTCTCTCAACATGTCACCGTAAACTTCTTCCTCGCCCATCCAATGGTATGAGGTTTTAATATCTTTAAACGCACCCTCGGACGCACAACACCGGCACATCCCATTCACAGACGATCTCTCCATTTTTAACACTATATCACAGCATTTACAAGCAATCCGCACTAACTTTAGATAAATAAAAAACCACTATCTTCGACCGACGCCATACAGACGCTAACCATTCAGCTACCGATTCTACGCCATTTTATTTTTTTGTTACTTTTTAGCACTGATGGTACTGATAGTGGCAACACTGGCTACAAAATTGGCCTTCCGTTTCACTCCAAAAGTGATTTCTGCGATGCTATACCGTTTCGTTTCAACGAAAGACGTCATCATTACGTCAATACATACGATTCCTTACAAATTCAATGACCATTATTTTCGTGCTTACGTATGTACGTAAGTATGTAGCTGTTCTAAACCGACAGTTCTGACGCTCATAAACAAATCGGAACGGTCATTAAGTGCAAAAGCGCATGCATGAAATATTAGTTCGTTTTTTCAACAAGTAAGATTGTTGAACTCATTATTGAAACAGAAAATCTAGTTTTTATCACTATATATTTGTGCACAAATTTAAAAATATAGGAACAGGCAAGTTTTGTTGTTGAATAAAACTAAGTTTCATAGTCCTCACACTGCTGTATCGCGGAGAGTGCGTTTCAAATGCGCAATTTGTACTAATAATACGATTAGAGCTGGTCCGATTTGTACGAAGGCCACAAAACGTTAAAAACTGATTGGTGTGATGTCATTAATGACGTAATCACTCAGCACTAACAGTGTTCACGTTCCGGCGGATGGGAACCGTGAACACTACGTGCCCATAGCGCACTGTGCGAATTTCAGACCAACATTGGCTTGCTTACGAATCTGTACATCATATAAAAAGTGAACAGTCAAAAATCTGAGACCTTTTACAGTTGTTTTAATCTATCGAAAATAACGTTATTAGCGTCAAATGGAATATACCCTGGCTGTGATGGGAGTAAATGTCAATATCACGAATGTCACTGTCATTAGTTAGTAAATACAACAAATTTCTGTCCACCCAGGGGCCTAATTATTTTGTTGTTGTAAATTAAATTATATAGCTTGTGCAAATAGCAGATTAATATATATAAAAACTAGCTCCGTTTATATATCAAATGGCATCTCTCCACTTGTGCCGATGCTGCATGACGCGACCGCCCGACAAGAACTTGAAGTCTCCATACCCACGACTAGGGACTTCTGAAGTTTATGCCGACATGCTGAAGGAGTGCTTCGAAATACACGTAAATATCATAATATCATATTAAACGTGAAGGAACACATCTATAAGATTTAACAATCACGAACGACAATAATCTCTGCACGATTTAACTGAAATATAGTGTATGTTTTTATTATTAGATTTGTAGCTCAATAAAAGTTGTAAATAAAATTGGCACCATCTTCAAACATTTCTTAGTCCAAGTGTGCAATGTACCTACAAATATTGAACTGATAATTAGAGATGAAAATAACCATTACACCAAATAACGAATTAACCTGTTGTTATATATTTTAAAACTGTTATATATATAGTTAATTAGGTATAAATTATATATCTAACTCTTAATATTTTAACAATGAATGGAATTTTTCAACATAATTTATTTATGTTATTTTTTATAACTGATAGGTTAGCCTTTGCCCCTATCTCACCTGATGGTAAGTGATGATTTGGTCGAATATGTTGTTGAGGCTAGCCTAGAATTACTGGCTCTCAAAATAATTAATACAAATTAGCACTTAAGAACATGTTGTTTGCTATTATTTTATTGAACTATATAAAATAATTATACACACATGTCACTGTCTACTGTTATAGGATTTTTACTCTAAAGTAGATATTTCACATATTAGTTTCCAGCTGAAGAATTCCATATCTTCATGTAACATAAATACCGACTAACTTATTACTTACTAAAATTTTCATAAAATATTAGCGCACACCACATAATATGTTAAGTTTCAGTGCTAACTTACTGTTATTCTTGTTTTTAAGTCAATTTCTAGTTTACATTCATTATTAAACCATTGTTAGCAATCTTTAAATTACAACTTGTTAACTATGGAATAGAGTTGAAACTGGTTGAAAACTAGTGTAGTTGCACTCTTTCCTACAGAAGTGGTCAAAGTTATATTTGGCAAATATATTGAATATGTCTCTATCGATAGAATCAAATTATAATGATATTTTGTAAATATATTGCATCATTTAGGTTTTAGGTTTAAAGAGATTTATTATCATAATGACAAACAGTTTGTCACTTACATGATAACATAATTACAAAATATTTTACAATTTTAGTTGCACCTATTTAACAAAATAACTTATTGAACATAACAACAATACAATGAATAATACAGACTTACTTAACAGTTTCTTTTACTTATAACTATAACGATACATCTTCTGTGATGTATTCGGCTAAAGTATTTTTAAAGGCATGAAGTGAGTTAAAATTTTTTATTTGTGAGGGTAGTGAGTTATTAAGTCTGGCACTTTCATTTGTGAACATTGTCTTACCGTAATTTGTTTGATGCTTTGGAATGACGATATAGCACGCCCGTTGAGTTTGGCAGTTAACAACATTATTTTTGTTTTCTAAACATTATGTTAGCAAAAGTGAGCAATTATAACAAAAAAATATAATGAACCAAAAATTATTTACACCAGTCATCTTAGTCTTGTATAGAGTGTTTTCAACTCTGAATAGATTTGAAAGTATTATTAATTCCTAAGAGTGATATCTATGCTATTTTATTTGCAACTTTTTTATACAGAGTAATTAAAATGGAGAAATAATTTAAAGAATGTATATATTACAACAGTCATAAGGCAAATTTTGCATTAATTATAAAATTATGATGTGTAATATTGCATATTGTATATTATATTGACCAGCTCTACTGATAATTCTTATTCTATCAGTCAAGGATAAACAAAGCTCCCCTTCTTTGCATTATCAAGATCCTTTTGAAGCGCTCGTAGCGAAGTTTACTTAGCTGTTCTCAACCGATCAGCAAAGTTAAGCAATGTCGCGCGCGGTCATGATTTGGATGGGTGACCGCTAGTGACATTACTACTGAGCGCTTCCATGCTTTGGAGGGCACGTTAAGCCGTCGGTCCCGGTTGTTGTCTTAGGATGACAGTCGTTGTAGCTTGGTGGTAGGGCATTTTGCGAATGCCCGCCTGGCTAGCTACCACCTTCAAGTAGGAAATCCACCGCCAAGCACCTAACGGTGTATAACAAATATTTTAAGAAAATATCATATTAATATTTTAATTAAACACTTAAAAAAATTTAAAAATATATTTAGTGACAATTCCGTCGAATTTTCCTGTTAAGCCGACGTGACGTCACAAACGCCACGCAGCCAAACCGGAAGAGTTTTCGACGCGTTTCGTTTCTACACGATGCATCCTCGGGAAGCCTTGACTCTTCGAGCGCACGATTGAGAAAATTAAATTAAAAAATAACCTAACGGTGTGTTCCGGCAGCTGTCCTTGAGAGCCAGCCTAGGTTAGCCTGACCAATATTTTCGACCACATCATTACTTACTATTAAGTTAGTGGACAAAAGCTAGACTAACAGCTATTAATATATATATATATATATATATTAGTCGTAAGATATTTATTTCATAGAGCTACTAGTAATATTTCTTGATTATGTTTATTCCATACGATGGTTGAAGAACGAGAGCAAGAATTAGAGTTATTAGTCATACTGTCATGTTAGCTCAGTCGGTCGAATTATACC
This sequence comes from Plagodis pulveraria, assembly GCA_963890685.1. Classification (NCBI taxonomy): domain Eukaryota; kingdom Metazoa; phylum Arthropoda; class Insecta; order Lepidoptera; family Geometridae; genus Plagodis; species Plagodis pulveraria. The sequence continues at coordinate 6,331,879 of OY982976.1, read as the reverse complement.
CCGGCTATAGAGGTTGATAGACGCGGGTTCGAATCCCACACATGAATATATTTTTTTCTCACGTTAATTTGTAATTTTTTCATCTTTATTCCAGTTTTCACTGACGGACGCTGAGAACTCCGCCGGCATATGTGAGGTGTGCGTGACGAGATTGTGTGACGCAAGCGATTTCAAGAAACAGGTGCAGAAGTGTCAGAAGTCGTTTCAAGAGCTGGCAACAGGGGTCAAAGGTCAGTCGCCAAAGCTTAGGATCCTGCTGACGCTAAAGGTCATACAACAACATAACTCATCATAACAGCCCCGCTTCCGACACAGAATATTATTATTATTATATAATTTTGTTTTCCATCATAATTTTAATTTTTTTTCAACACCCTTGCTCGTAAAGTGAGCTTTATTATATCGTTCTTAGGACCATAAACCGAACTACAACACCCTCGTTCATAATAACATCAAAGAGGTTTATATGTAATCAATCATCAGACAAATGCCGCGAGCAAAAAAAAAAATTTTGCGCGCTATTTTCCATAATTTTCGAGGAAAAGAAATTGCTCAAATGCGATACAAACAACATACGAAAATTATGGAAAATAGCGCGAATTTTTTTTTTGTTCGCGGCATGTAATTATGGTTGATTACATATAAACCTCTTTGATGTTACAAATCTGTATTACCCGGTTAAATTGAAAATGCTCTGTTTACTCGCATATAATTTGCAGTTAGGTACTAACTTAACTTTGTAGGGATAATTCTATTACGCACTAGTGTATAATATTATTATGCACGAGGGTGTTATAGTTCGGTTTATGGCCCTAAGAACGATATAATAAAACTCACTTTACGAGCAAGGATGTTTAAAAAACATTTTTTCGAAAGCTTGAAGGTCATTTACAAACTAAGTTAGGGATCTGTAATTATGTAAGTTTTTGAATGATACGGTCTGCGAGACTATTAACTGCAACTGCAAATTGCAAGTCCAAGTATGCTAACACTCTTTTCTTTGCAGCGCTTGTAGCGAAGTTTGCTTAGCTGTTACCGATCAGCAAAGTTAAGCAACGTCGCCCGCGCTCATGATTTGGATGGGTGACCGCTAGTGACATTTTTGTGTTTAGTAATTAGCAGCTGCTGGTAGCGGTCCGTTCTGCGTTGGATTCGGCTAATTAGGTTCAATAGTGTAAAAGTCATTAACATTTTTTTGGTATTTTTATTAAAAATTTCGTGTTTTTCCTTTATATAATTTCCATTTTTCAAAATTTTCTATAGTTCCACGTATCTTTACACGCGGGCCGCGATCCTCGATCGTTTACCGTTGTTTTGAGCGCGATCCGAGCTATAGTTTTTTCAATAAATCTTTGGTATATATGTCGTCACGTCGAAAATCTACTCGACAGATCTAAAGTAGGTTTAGATCTGTCGAGTAGATTTTCGACGTGACGACGATTAGTGACGATCAGCAAAGTTAAGCAACGTCATGAGTTGGATGGGTGACCGCTAGTGCATTACTACTGTTTAGGAGGGCACGTTAAGCCGTCGGTCCCTGTTGTCGTCTTAGGATGGCAGTCGTTATAGCATGGTGGTAGGGCATTTTGTCAATACCCGCCTGGCTAGCTACCGGTTACCACCCTCAAGCAGAAAATCTGTCGCCAACCACCTAACGGTGTGTTCCGGCAGCTGTCCTTGAGAGCCAGTAATTCTAGGTTAGACTGAACAACGTCTTCGACCAAATCATCACTTACCATTAGGTGAGATTGTGGTTAAAGGGTAACCTAGGCATAAAAATAAAACAAAGTTAACGTATTTTATAATATTTTCTTTTGACGTCAAACAACACTCTACTTTGTTAGACAAAAAATAGCATATTTGTGATAAGCGAAAAAGATGATATGATGATAGTTTCGAAGATAAGAATAATAAGACCTTGATGAGTCACTTGCTTAGTCGTTCATAACCGAAATGAACTAAGTTAAGCAACAGAAGCTGTCGAAAGCTGCTGAAACGCGTCGAAAATTCTTCCGGTTTGGCTGCATGGCGTTAGTGACGTCACGTCGGCTTAAGGGTGAACTGGCCGTTCTCCATACAAACGTGGTAGGGTGATCACTCCCTTATTTGAGGATTTAGGTCCAAAATAAAGCATAATACCGATTGATCTCGTCATTATCTAGGCTTGTATCATGCCGAAATTTTAATAAATTAATTAACCTGAGAATTATGAGCCTCGAAACATTTTCATATAACATTTTCGAGGCTCATATTTTTCAACTTAATGATCTTTTTAAAATTTCGGCATCATACAAGCCTAGATAATGACGAGATCAATCGGTATTATGCTTAATTCTGGACCTAAAATCACAAATAAGGGAGTGATCACCCAACGTCGTTTGTATGGAGAAGCGACCGGCCAGTTCACCCTTAAGTCGCTGACAAGGGCTTTATAGCTTTAATTGAACAGATTTTTTGCGAAATGTATCCAGTTTGTAGCAGTAAGAATAGTACATTATGCAACAAGTGCGCGAAGTTGTTTATTACAATCGAGACGGGTTTTAGGCCTGAGATCGAAGATCGAAGGCCTAAACGGAGTAGAGATTGTAATAAACAACGCGCACGAGTTTCATACGACGTTTTTCAACACACTTGCGAGGAACGAATACGAAAATTTCGATACGAAAATATTTTCTTGATCTTTTTGATAGGAATAATAATCTAATTAAAAAGGTTTATAATTAAATCTTCTAAAGTTCTACTTCAGTAGGTAAAAATTCTTTGGTTTGTTTTTATATGAAAAACTAACGAAACAAACTACAATCTCCTTGGTGAGAAGTGTGGAAAAATTGTTGTTTTTTTTCTATTTAAAACACTAGTGCGGTAAAGTTAAAAAAGCACGAGTGCGTTATAGATATGACACTAGAATCGGTGCATTTAAAGGTCCGTTATGAGCGAGTGTGTTGAAAAAATATATGTTATTTTTGATCATATCATCTAAGGCCAAGAAAAGTCCGCATCAAGTTTCCTTAATATTTTTTCGATAGAATTAAATTGCAAAGTTGTTTCTAAATTACGCTTGTAATGTAAATATCTTAATTATTTACGTATGAATGTGTATGAAAATATATTAATAAAATAACAAAACCTTATCATGAGGGACAAGAAAAGTTACAATTTCAATTTACGTTACTATTTTTGTGTTACTTACTTTCGGAATTTACCTAAACTGATCGCGATATCGCTGCCTCTCTTTCACTTCTACGCAATCCGATAGTGACAAAATTTCAGAATTTGACAGTGTCTTAACAGGAAAATTAGGAATTAACACTAGATACTTTTTAAGTGTTTCATCAAAATATTAATTCATTTTTTTCTAAAAATATTTTTTATTAGCTTATAGTGGTCAAAAGCTAGGCTGTCAACTTTGAATAAATAAAATATTTTAGAGACATATTTTATTATATTTTCAGATGAAAATACACCAAAAGTGAAGGAAGAAATAGCAGACTATGACGACAATGGCATCTACTTTCTTGGTAAGTCACTTTGTTGTTTGTTACAGGGGGCCAACTCCCATCTCTTAATTCAGTCTTATTTTAACCTTACTGTGTCAAACAATAAATAGCGCTATCTCTATCGCACAAATGTCTTGATTCAATGCATGCAGCCCGCTATCACGTTGAAGTTCTAATGTAAGTTTACTATAGTGACATGTTAATAAAAAAAAACAAATTAAAATTGATAATTTTAATTTTAACTAATAAAATTTTAATTGTTTAGCTTAACGCTTCTCACCAGGTACATGCTACTGAAAATCTGTTTGGCAGACAATCTGAATCAGGGTTTGATTCTGTCCCTATAATTGCTTAATGTACTGTATCAGCCAGATAGCCCACTGCTGAACGCTGCCTCCCACATTATGGGAGGGTTTGTCATGATCCCGACGCTTGGCAGGCGTCTTGGAGATCGCACTGTGAGATATCATTTTGAAGCAGTGATGGCTCAGTGGCATTGGCTATGGACTGCCGCGCAGCAGGTCCATGGTTCGAATCCCGCCCAGAGCTTGAGCTTCACCGCATGGTGGAAGGGCGTTTTGCGAATGCCCGCCTGGCTAGCGACCACCCTCAAGTAGAAAGTCTGTCGCCAAGCACCGAAAGGTGTGTTCCGACAGTAGTCCTTGAGAGCCAGTGAAATTACAGGCACAATGAGACTGAACAACTATGTCTCAATGTGACGGGCGCAGTGCAATTCGTGAGTTGTCATGAATTGCAACTGTTATAGGCAGAGGTTAGTCCACTTAACATCAGGTGGGCCTCGAGCTTGTTCCGCCACAATAACAAAACAGTTCCTCAGAAGCGCTGCTGGTCTCCTACTGGTGTGTTACACTTAGACGCTTCTTACGAGACGCACGGGTAGAGATGGGTGATAATATTGCAAATTATTTGTCTATTAGTTGACAGTCACAATTGTCTGTTAGCTCCAAACTATTCTAACAGATGGCGATATCTGTTGACTGGATTGAGTAAAATATTCAATAGATGGCGCTATGTTAAAAATACAAACGTGTCATATAAGATACAATTTAATAGCATTAATTTATATGGCAAAATAACGTTTGCCGGGCCAGCTAGTTCTTATATCTAATTTTTCGTATTCGAATTTCGAAATCGTATAGTTTTTGTGTATAAATATAGTTTTATCCATATTTAAATATTATAACAAAAAACACTCACGTTAAGAATCGAATACGTCGACCCGGGTTTCGAGCATATCAGATGCCCATCTTCAGGGCTCGCAGAAGACGCAGCTGCGCACTCGCTCTGAAGATGAGCATCTGATGATCGAAACCCGGGTCGACGTATTCGATCCTCAACGTGAGTGTTATTTGCCGGTTTAATTTATAATATTTAAATAATAGTGAAACTCACGAGAATTTCAATTCAAAAATAGGTGTATCCATAGTTAGATACTTATTGCAATTTTCCTTAATTCCAGATCTAAAAGAAGAAATCTCCGACTACGAGGCGGCGCAGGATGACGCTGACGACGACAAGAAGTTGGCGGAGCTCCTCGGCCTCGACAAGCTGACCAGCACCACAGTCAAACGGAGAGCCGATAAGAAGGGCAAGTTGAACAGAATCGGTAAGAAAGATAAAGCGGTATGAAGAGTAGTTTACTTTTTTTTATGCCTGATTGGTTAGCCTTTGACTACTATCTCATCTGATGGTAAGTGATGACTATTGTCGAAGATGTTGTTCAGGCTAACCTAGAAGTACTGACTCCCAAGGACAGCTGCCGGAACACACCGTTAGGTGCTTGGCGACAGATTTTCTACTTGAGGGTGGTAGCTAGCCAGGCGGGCATTCGCTAAATGCCCTACCACCATGCTATAACGATTGCCATCCTAAGACAACAACCGGGACCGACGGCTTAACGTGCCCTCCGAAGCACGGAAGCGCTCAGTAGTATTGCCACTAGCGGTCACCCATCCAACTCATGACCGCGCGCGACGTTGCTTAACTTTGCTGATCGGTTGAGAACAGCTAAGTAAACTTCGCTACGAGCGCTTCAAACTACTTAGCCGTTCTTAACCAATGAAAAGTTAAGAAACGTCCGCCGCGGTCATGATTTGGATGGGTGACCGCTAGTGACATTACTACTGAGCGTGCACTTGCTTCGGAGGCTACGTTAAGCCGTCGGTCCCGGTTGTCGTCTTAGGATGGCAGTCGTTATAGCATAGTGGTAGAGCATTATGTGAACGCCCGCCTGGCTAGTTTTTACTTAAGTAGAAAATCTGTCGCCATGCACCTAACGGTTCGTTCCGGCAGCTGTCCTTGAAAGCCAGTAATTCTAGGTTAGCCTGAACAACATCTTCGACCACATCATCACTTACCATCAGGTGAGATAGTGGTCAAAGGCAAATATTGCCAAGCATAAAAAAATAAATTTATATCTTAAATCAAGTGTTGACGAATAAATCACTATAAATGATATCTCTTGTTGTCTTAGTTGTCGCGTTTATTACACATAGTAATTAAACAACTTTAAACGGTTGAAAACGCAAAAAAAAAAAAAACATTATTTTTGTCCCTACGACGTTTCAAACACTTGGCAGTGATCGTGGTGAATTAATGATAAATATACACGATTTAAACCGTTTTAAGTTGTTTAATTACTAGATATCTCTTGTGTTAGTCCGTGTAATGCTACTAATGCTGCGTGCGTCCTCACGCACGGCGTGCAACCTGCCAAGCGGCCCGGCTGGCAGCCTAAGCAAGACTGTTCGTGCACATACTCATGCTGCACTATGAGAGACAATTCCCCGTTTAGGGCCTGTTTCAGAATGTTCGAGTAAGTTCCGGTTACACTACCCAGAACATAAAATAACTGAATGATAAAAATTACAATTAACATGCAGCGCGCTTCAAGCTTTAACCGATGGATACGCTAAATCGATGACTGTGAAACGCAAAGATAGTGTTTTATTTATTAAATATTTTCTGGGTAGTATAACCGGAACTTACTCCAACATTCTGAAACAGGCCCTTGGAGTGCTTACCTGTTTCTTGTTATTTAATTCCACGTCCATCCAGTCACTATGTTCCAACTCAACACAAATTTGAATTTTCATATGGCACAAGTCAATAATTGGACCATTAATCTAGATTAATGTTAGAAGGAGAGAAATATTCTTCCCTCGCACATGGAGTGGGGATAACAGATAAATATATACATTATTACATCGCAACTTTTTGTATTCCAGATAAAAAGCTAAAGAAGAAATCATCTAACCCCATCAAGCTCGCCTTCCACACGCTCAACCAAATCATCAAACCTTTGAACCAAAATGGGAAACAGTCGCTTATAACCTTCGGAGCAAGCGAGAAGACAAAGCACAAAACTAACATGGAGAATCTAATGAAATATTCAAACTGCACTCCTTTTGGGAATAAAACCATAGCTGGCATAGTCTGTGCCTTCTGCAAGGAAACCTATCAAAACCCGCAGGAACTCCGTATCCATATACAAGACAAACACCAAAACAATAGCATACTTGAGCTAAAGAAAATGGACAAAAGCAATTTAACATACAAAATAGACATAACAGATCTCAAATGCAATATTTGCAGTAAAAACTTCGATGTGATATCAAATTTGAAACAACATTTAATGAAAGAACATGATATTAAGTTCTACCCGGACGTGAACGACTATATCTTGGAATTTAAGCTGACGGATACAGAAATGCTGAAATGTGCCCTGTGTCATTCATCATATGAGACATTTAAAATGCTACTACAACATATGAATGGACATTACAGAAATTTTATATGCGAGATATGTGATTTAGGTTATATAAATAAGCATAAGTTGAAAAATCATCAACGGACACACGAACTTGGTAACTTTAAATGCTCCTTTTGTGATAAGGAATTCAGTACCAGAGTGAGGAAGATGTGCCATGAAAAGTACACGCATAATACCTCAGCAAGGTATACAACGAATTGCCCGCAGTGTGAACAATCGTTCAATTCATATTATCAACGGAATAGACACATGTTTACGGAGCACAATACAGTTGCTGCCACGTATAAATGTAACATTTGTGACAAATCGTTCATACTAAAATCAAAGTTAACGTCTCATATAAAAAAAGTGCATTTGATGGAACGAAATCATATATGTTCAGTGTGCGGACAAGGTTTTTTTATTAAACAAAGTTTAGACGAACACATGATTAAGCATAACGGTGAAAGAGTGTTTAAGTGTACAGTGTGTAACAAAGCTTATGCTCGAAAGAAGACTCTACGAGAGCATATGAGGATCCATAACAATGACAGGAGGTTTAAGTGCGGTGTTTGTGGTCTGGCGTTTGTTCAGAAGTGTAGTATGAAGAGTCATATGCTGTCAAATCATGGGATTAGTTTGGCCGAGTATGAGTATACCAAGACTGGAGCATACGAGGATCCGTAATAATGATGGTAGGTTTAAACCTAAAGACATTGTAATTAAATAGAAATGTATTGTTATTGGTGATTCTCTATGTAAAGAGTTGTGGTTTGCTGTTTGTTCAGACGTGTATTACGATGAGTTTTGTCTGATACTAGCTACTAACCTCAAGTATAAAATCTATCGTCTATCACGGAATGGTGGGATCTGGGCTTAAAGTTCCAATGATAATTCTAGTATGCTACCATCTTCGACCACATCATCATTAACAGCAACGGGTGAGATAGTGATAGTGAGTCACGGAGCTTACTAATAATAAAAAAATATGGAAATACTCTGGCGAACCTAATAGGAAAGGACAAATTCTCTTGGGTACAGTTTTCAACCATCAGATATGAAATTACAAGCACTATTGCATGCTAAGCAAACATCTTATTTTACAAACGATTGGAGCACAAAATTGTATGCCTTCATAGTACCATTTTTTTAAGGTTTGTTACTTCAGAACTTTCAACTGGGTGAACCGATTTTGATGATTCTTTTTTTATTTGATAGCTGGTGCTTCCCGTGTGTTCTCATTTAAATTTCATCAAAGTCGGTCAAGCCGTTTTGAGTTACTCTCCAATGACTGAAAAGTGTTTTTGTATCTTGGGGATATAGTCATTGACAGTGAATGACAATCGAACCCATAAGTAGTAAGGGTGAACAACATATTTTCACAAACAAATAAATCTACTTCGACACTTAAAAATGTGAAATAACTTGTCAAAGTCGGTACCATGCGCACAATATTATGATTATAAGTACTTTTGAACTATCATAGTACGACTTCAACGAGTTATTTTTTGAAAAATATTTATTTTATGTTTGTGTACATTTATACTTGTGAATAGTAACTATCTGATGATTGAAAAACTGGTCCTTAGTATGTTTTGACAAAATCCTTCTAATAATGATCTAATAATTCGAATATTGTTTTTTTATGTGTCCGAACAATGCAATACGTAGGTTAAAGAATGGCTTTAGCTGGGTCACTTAGTGATTTTGTTAAAAATAGCAATAATATTTGTAAATACATAACTTTTGATATCACCTTCAAAAGCAAGTGAGCAGTATGTGAAAGCAATAATGGAACAAGTATAAATTATATATTGACAGATAGATGAGGACATTTTTGTGGTTGTAGTTAGAATTATATTCGTAATACCATCTTGTTCATAAAATAATGACTTGAAATGCAATACTTCTAATGTTGATTGTGGTGGACCTGTATTGGATATCTTCCCCGAATGAAACAATTCCTTCGATATAATTCTTCCTTTATTCCTTAGATCTGCAACTGCCCTGGGGGACGCCTGCTTGGATAGGTTTGCTGCACGAGTCCCTTTGCTCTACTGACACGTAGAATTGTCTATTTGTGAGATGCAGCCGGCATGGAGTGGCGCTTCATACCGCCTGGCGGTATGAAGCGCCACTCCATACGATGCCGCAGTCCTTCGTCTTCAAGCGCAGGTGCCCACTCTCTATAGGCGTTTCTCAGCTCCTTGTCAGATCCCCGGAAGTTGGTGGCGTTGTCCGAATACATTGTCTTCGGCCATCCCCTTCGAGCCGCCATCCTTCGGAGCGCCATGATTGCAGAGCTCGTAGATAGTGAAGGCACGATTTCCAGGTGCAACGTGCGAGTCGTGAGGCACGTGTATAGGGCCCCCCATCTCTTCTCTCGGCGTCTTCCGACCCTGACGATCATTGGCCCGAAGAAGTCCACCCCACAGTTGGAAAAGGGGCGCTGGAAGGGCTCGAGTCGGGCGCGCGGCAAATCTCCCGTTGCTGGAATCTGTGGCTTCGTTTTTCGTACCGTGCAGAATGCGCAATACTTTTCAATAGCGCGTACAGTGGGTCGCAGACGAATGACCCAGTACTTCTGTCGCAGGTCGTTCGTCACGCGTTCTCTGTTGGCGTGACCTGACGCGCAGTGTTCCCGAAGCACTATGAGCCTTGTGACACGGTGACGGCCGTTGAGGATGATAGGTCGCTTCGTCTCTAGAGGTGCAGCAGCAGCTCCAATGCGTCCTTTTACCCGAAGGATTCCGTCTTCTAACACCGGGTCCAACCGGAACAGTCAGCTCGCCTTACTAATCGGACGGGATGTCTTCAATCTTTCAATGTCGTCTCGAAAGCTTTCCTTTTGTGCGCGGCGTATCAATGCGCGTTCTGCCTTTTCTATATGCTGATGTTCCATCTTCGTAGCTCGGCGTCGACATTTATCAACGAATGTCAGTACTCGTGCCGATACTCTCACCAGTGTCTCGTACTTAGAGAAACGTTCAGGATCCGGTAACCAGTCGTAGCAGTCGTAGCGCGCTTCAGTGGCATACATGATCACCACTTCATCGTTTTCATCGCCTGACGCTTCTGTTGGCCATTGATCATCTGCTTGTCGTAAGAATTCTGGCCCTTGGAACCATCGATCGTCGGCGGAGATGGGTGTGTTCGCGAACCTCGTCGCGTCGTCATCCACGTTCTCACTAGTGGGCACCCATCGCTATTCTTCTTTGTGGGTGAGTTCAGCCAGTTCACCCAGACGATGCGCAACGAAGGGAGTGTATCGTCGGGCATCGTGTCGTACCCAGTGGATGACAGTCATCGAGTCAGTCCAATAGGTTGTTTTCTTTACTTCGACGTGATGCTCTTTCTTGATTGCGTCGGCCAGTCTTGCACCGATGATTGCCGCCTGTAGTTCTAGGCGTGGAATGGTCTGCGCGCGCCGTGGTGCCACCTTGGCCTTTGCGGCAACGAGACTGACGCTGTAGCTTCCGTCGGGCCGTGCGACGCGCCAATAGGCTACCGCAGAGTAAGCCTGTGCGCTGGCGTCGCATAGCACATGCAGCTCTATATCTCGCCGCTCTTCTAAAGCGTATCTTCTTTCTAGTCGGAGGCAGGAGAGGCCGGAGAGATGACCCAACCATGCGGCAAACAGCTCATTCTCTTCTGCAGGTATCGGTTCGTCCCAAGACATCTTCAAATTCCATAAGCTTTGCAGTATTATCTTCGTTCGTATTGTGTAGTGACTTAACAGTCCGAGTGGGTCGTATATCGACATGACCGCACTGATCGCCTCTCTCTTCGTTGGTGCGCGTTCTCGCGCGCGTACTTCAGCGGGCACGCGGTTCATGGAAACGTTGAAACCCAATTCGTCTCGTTCGGCGTTCTAATAGAGTCTGAGTATATTGCTTTCAGGCCCGTTCCTTCCCAATTGTGTAGGCGTAGTCGCACGTAGTTCCGCTGGCACTTGTAGTATTCTATCTTCGTTCGTGCTCCAACCTCACAGTGTGAAGCCGGCGACTGCGTGTACCGTGCGTAGTTCTGACACGACACGGCGGACTTCGTTGCTGTCGTCGTAACTGGCCACCAAGTCATCCATGTAATGATCTTGAGTTATAGCTTCGCAGGCGAGTGGGTGCGTGTGTGCGTGCACTCTCGCATTGTAGTCACGAACGTAGTGCGCCATGATGGGTGAGCTTGTGGCGCCGAAGATCATACTTGTCATCTTGAAGTGTTGAGGCGGCTTCGTTCTGTCCGAGCCCCTCCATAGGAACTGCTGCGCCGGCCGATCTTGCGGACGTATCTTCACTTGTAGAAACATCTCTTGTATATCTGCCGTTACTGCGATGCGTTTCTCTCTGAATCGAAACAGGATTCGGCGATGACGTCAACAGATCTGGTCCTTCCAAAAGATGATCGTTCAGGCTGACTCCATGACTTCTCGCTACTGCGTCGAATACCCGTCTCTGCTTGCCAGGCTTGTTCGGATTCTGGACAGCAAAGTGCGGTAGGTAGACATGCAGCACGCCATCCTGGCTTTCCATAAAGCTGCGTGGTACTGTGCCGTGTATCACCCAGCCCAACTGAGTTCGTGATGAGGCCGGTTGGTTCGGTTTGCCGACTCGCAGCTCTTGTGACATGATGTACCCAGTGGTCCGCTCCAACTAGGACACCGGGTTGTGCCGTATCGTAGCACACTTCATCTTGCGGTAAGTCTCGCAGGTGGTCTTGTTCCAGTAGTGCACTAGGGATTGACTGCCGGAGAAGCTTCATGTCTTTGATAGTACGTGCACGTAGCTTGTGCAGTACGTTGTCTGCGCTTCTCTAGTGCATAGTAACCATCTTGCTATCTTCTTCGTGTCGTGCCATGTTGACTCCTTGCATTCGTAGTGGCGGTCCGTCTGCGCCGACGCTTCTTGCTAGCCCCTCATGAATGAGCGTGATGGTAGCTCCTTCGTCGAACAGAACGTGTGTGTTGACCTCCCCCCGAGGTCGGACGACGGTAATAGGACACATCTTCAGCAGCACCGCTTTCCGTTTGGTGTTAGCGGTTACCGTCATAACGGCTTCGGTGCTGCTCGTCGTAGCTTGCGTCGTAGGCCTTGCGTTGTCGTTGCGCTCTTCGGACTTCTCATCTTTGTGTAGCGTTGCATGATGAGGGCGCCGGCATCGGTTTATGCCGCACGACTTCGCTTTGCAGTTGAATCGGCGATGCTTCTTCGCGATGCACTTGAAACATTGCTTGCTTTCACGCACGAGATTCCAGCGTCGTTCTACAGTTAGCGCCTTGTACTTAGGGCACTCGTTCAATTTGTGCGCCTTTTCACAACAAGGACACAAATCTTGTTGTTCTTCTTCCGTCACGTTGTACATGGCGGTCATCCTTTTCTTGCTTGCATTGAGAATCGTAGGTCGCGATTCTCTTCTTGCCGAAGTGCTTGCTGCGTTGCTTGTAGACGGAGCGTAGCTGTAACGTAGCGCTCAGTCCGCTTCTCGCATAAGGAAGCGCGACTGCGTGACGATCTCCGGGTCCGCCGTTCCTTCATGCTCGTTCGCGTAGTCACACCACCGCGACCGAATGTGTGGGCTCAGTTTCTCCAAAGCTTCCCGAGCCAGCATGGGGTTAAAGAGATACCCATGTCGGCCAGTGCTTCTGAACACGCACACGACGTTCTGCAACTTGACGGCGAAGCTGTTTAGCTCTATCGCAGATGACCCCGGTTTCGGAAGCTTCTTCAGGTCATCAAGCGCTCGGTCGATGATGATCTCCGGTCTTCCAAAACACTGCTCCAGAGTCTCCGTGATGGCTTCCGGTGGTCGTGAACACTAGGGTAGAAACCAGTTCACGTGCCACCCCTTTCAGGCAACTTCTCAATCGTTGTAGATTTTCTGTAGGCGTCATTTGGTAGATGTCCGTAGAGTACTGGAAGGCGACCTTGAATGCCAACGCTTGGCGGACCGGTATAAACTGGCAGGTCAGGACACTTGACCCGCGGTCTCGCTATCTTCTCCATAGCTTCCGTTAAGGCGTCGATATTGCTCCTCGATCGGATAGGAGTGGTCGATTTCTCCCGCACGGTGAACCGCAGCTGTCGTTCGTCCTTTGCTGTATGTGTTTTCGTGGCACCTCGTTTCTCCCTCCGTGGCGTTGGTCTGGAACCAGGCGTCCACCTTCTGTTGGTGGTCAGCAGTGGCGTCTTCGTGTTCGCTGTCCCGGTCGTCTTGCATAACCGCTAGGTCGACGGCTAGCCTTTTTTCTATCAGCTCCGCTTCTATCGCTATCTCTTTCTTCTTCAAGGCGGCGAGCTTCTCTGCCGCTTCCAATTCTGCCACTCTCGTTCTGGTGACAATAAAGGCGGTCGATCGTAGTGATCGCACAGACCGCACGGGGGATCTTCTTAGTCTGCCCTCCGTGTGCGGTACCCTCGAGGTATGTGAAACCTCCACCGTACGTGGCGCCGGTGACGCTGGCGGACCCAGTGACAATCTTCTCTGAAGTTCAAATTCGATGCGCTGTAGGTCACTCGCCATGGGTAACACTTCCCGCAACTCGCGTTCTAGTTGCTGCCGTTCGTCGTCACGTCGCTCCTGTTCTGTCGCGTCGACTTGGCTTCTTGTCAACACCATGCTTGAGACCTCAACTCGGGGTTAGAATCCGGCTCGAGGAGGCTATGGTGGACCTGTATTAGATATCTTCCCCGGATGAAACAATTCCTTCGATATAATTCTTCCTTTATTCCTTAAATCTGATTTTCTTGAACGTCGGATTGCTACTGCATGATTATGACTAAAATTGTGCTGTTTATATACAGTGAGCCCTGCGTCCGCAACAGTTGATAATTGAAGTGAAGGTTATTTTGGGTTAATTGCGAAGAAGCAAATTGACACTTAGCCGGTGTTATATGCGCGGCTGCTAATCGGTTCACATCGTTTGCGCGCAAACAGTGCATATTCTCGTTTTTCAGTTATGAACCAAGCGTTTGCAATGTATTCAGTGACAGCAGTGTTTGCGTGATTTAAACCGTAGTGCTAGATGACAGTGTTCAGAGATAATTCCGACTATCCATCGTAATTGCTCTCTTTAAAGATTGGGGAGCCTTCTAGAGTACCTAATGTTATGGAAAATGATAAGATTATGGAATCGACTCCCGCAATTCTCTTTTTTCATTCGAAAACTTTCTATGTTTTCGTTTAGCTAAGCTGTTTAAGTAATACTCAAAAAGAAATGATACTAGAAATAGGTGGCTATACCGAATTAAGTACATATTTATTTCAAAAAGTGAACGAAGGTCAACAGTTTTTAGGGATGGTTAGAATTAATAGACAAAGGAGGCAAGCTGCAAATATTTAAAATTATTTTAGATAGTAGAAGTAGAGGTGAGGTACACTTTGATGAATTTCATAATTAACAAAGAAATAATTATTGGTCATACAATGGTGTGATTGAGTCGTTGCCTATGGTCATACTAATATTATAAAGACGAAAGATTTGTATATTTGTATGTAACAAAGAAACTTAAAAACTACTAGACCGTTTTGAAATTTTTTTTCACTATTAGAATCATACATTATCCCAGATGAACATAAGCGATTATGTTCAATTATTTTTTTTAATATTCGTTCGAAGCTGGGGCGGGCCGCTAGTATAGTTATAAAATTATTTAACAGTTATTAAAAGATTCATATAACATATTTTATTAGATTTCACATAGTGGAAGAACGGTAGAATAGATAAATTGTATGGCTCATTTATGAAACAAATTATTGCTTTGTCAAACTACTTGCTGACTTTTGGAGCTGACTGTACATAGAAACCTATTAAGTATATATGTATATATAAATTTGTAACATAATTTAACTACTATGCAATAAAAAAATGTTTTGTAATTTTATTTCTGGACTGTTTATGTGGTATCCATGAAATACTAAGAAATTTTAATTTATTTTTCTTTATTGTAATTATTATGTAAATGATATTATTTTATTTTTAGCAATTTATTATAAAGCTGTGAGTCTCTGTGCAATATATTTGGAATTGAACAAAATTTTCAAATGATAAAATCGCAATACGTTTCAACTAAGATTTTTTCAACTTACGTCATGGTTTTCAACTTATGAAAAGTTATTGTGTTTGAAAGAAAATGTTTTTTATTTATTGAAGACAGAATAATTATTGTTTAATTATATAATTGTGTATTAGTAGTTATGTCACAATATGATTTAGTTCTTCCAATTTATTTATAGAAAAGTTATCAATTAATTTTATTTATATATTAATTAAATGTTAAACACTTTTAATATGGTTTTTATTTGTATTGATGAACCATCATTATACTGGACATAAACATACTATATCACGACGACGCCTGTATATCCCCAAATGGATTGGGCGGGTCTCTAAACTTCTACGTTTTACCAGATATATTTGGTGCCCTAGAATAGAGTGCGAGCCTATTCCCTCCTACTGGGTACAGATCTAGACAGTGCAGTGAGCAGCAACTGGAAAATTGTTTGTAAGAAAAACCCAATAACTAGAAAATCAAACCCTGATCGTCTATATTCTTAAGCAACACTTGAGAATTCTCTTTGTTTGAGGCCACTAGTAACGAAGTAGAAGTTACTTGCTAAGCCTTGTAAAATCCCATATAATAATATACTTACAAAACTAATATCTTGGACGACTAATATTCAGCGCGTAAGAATAAATGTAATAACTACTGTGCCTTACAAAACATTACGCTTGGATGTTCTGTACGTACATGTAATGTCGCTTAGTTATAAATAACTATTACCTACTACTTAAATTAAAAAAAATAAAAATTAATCCATTTATTTCCGACAACTTAGGATTTTGGAAACTAAACACAGGCACAGAATAAATAGGACCAGATAGATTACTCCGCAAAGCCACTCCAATAAATAAGCGACTCTAGCACGGAATACCTAAAATTTGTATTTACGCGTCTCTCTTTCTATTGCCTAGCTCTGATCTCTTCTGACGCGGCAAGCACGTAGAATAATCCCGTCCGGACGGATACGCCGATGTATGCCAGTTTTGTACCTAAAGCGCGGAATGAATCAGGCCTGTCACAGGTCCATATAAGAACTAACGTGGTTTTCACTCATTTTAGTCAATAATACGGGATAACTCACGTAAATAAGTCAGATAGCTCCGACTATAGTTTCAACCACATCCGGTGGTCTTTTTCAAGGAGAGCTCGGGACGCCCGCGTTGACGTCTCGCTGAGCACTCAGCGAGACCTCAACGCGGGCGTCCCGAGCTCTCCGAGCTAAATTAAGTGATAAATAAATTTAAATAATTATTTTATTATATTAACTATTATGTATCTTAGTCTATGGTACTTATAAATCTTATATGGACCATTTTAGTAAATAATACGGGATAACTCACGTAAATAAGTCAGATAGCTCCGACTATAGTTTCAACCACATCCGGTGGTCTTTTTCAAGGAGAGCTCGGGACGCCCGCATTGACGTCTCGCTGAGCACTCAGCGAGACGTCAACGCGGTCCATATAAGATTTATAAGTACCATAGACTAAGATACATAATAGTTAATATAATAAAATAATTATTTAAATTTATTTATCACTTCATTTAGCTGAGGAAGGAAACGCTGGAACTTGACACACTTCATCGAACATTCAGCTTCCATGAATGTTTGGAGATTACGAGTCCACTCACCACATTTGATTAAATTTCACGTTGTGACGTCATTCTAGTCGCTGAAACCTCAGATTCGTTCGTGTTAGTTTTGTGCGCGACGTGGACGTACTCAACCAGATCTTCAACTTGCTCTGTCCAATGTAAGTGAGAAACGTAGAGCTGTGTTGACGGCAACTCCGGCACAGCAGATGATTGTCGCCGGTAGGTGCAATACAGCTCTTGTTCTGAAAGGTGTTCTCCTCATTCCTCTCTACTTGTGTGTATCCACCTTTATCGCACTGGCTATTTTAAAGGCATTTTGCAAAAGCAATCCAGGGTAGGACTAGGTCGGCAATGACAGTGGCGTAAGCGCGTTCAGGGTTCGTTCCAGCAATGCCTTGTACAAATATTGGTTGAGCTAGATTGAGAACTATGGTAACTATTATTTTGTCCTCACACAAATGCTACCGCAGCAGTAGGGACAATTGTGTCGCTTCCGGCTTTGGTTAAAGCCATGCTAGAGAGTGAGACATAGTGGAACGCGGGCATCCCCTTTTGTGAAGAGGTAATGTCGCTGAAGGAGGTGGTGGAAAGATTAGGGAAAGAGTCATCAAACTTCCCAATCTATCAATGGAGAGCAGGGTGTCGGAGGAGACTCCTCCTTCATCTCCTATAACCAAGGTCTGGCGGCGATCTAAGGGGTAATCACCGCCACTATAATGAGTGACGTGGCGCGAGAGGTGTTTCCGCGTGCCCTTCAAGGACGATGAGATGAAGTAACTGGCCCCATTTGGAATGGGGCCCCAAGATGGCCCAATAAGTAACACGTAAGTCGCGGAACAGTGCGCAACTTGTGGTTGTTAATCGGTACACAAGGTCACTTGCTGCTGTGGGAGTAGTTGGTGCCGGTATTACAGCCTGGTATACTCTGCCCACCACTACTTTGGTAGACGGAAAAGAGTAAAGGCATTTTCTACACGTATAAAAAAAAAAAGGTAAAATAATAAAAATGGTTACAATCATGGATTGCAAATATACAAACCATACGACTCCAATTGCATAGTGCTAACGTATTGTCAACGTCAACTCAAGAGGATGCCATTTTGACATTTATTGTGCTGCCAGCACTTACTATTTTTACCCAAAAGAAAGTCACAAAATATAGACGTAGGGAACCAAACTGCGTAGTAGGTACTTAAAATATAATAAACTGTTACCAATCTTGGTAATGTTTCTATTATCTTACATTGTATGTTTTGCATTAACGCCTCCTAAGTGAATAAGATTACAAAATTACAATGAAAGGGAGCATTTGAACAACGAGTGAGATTCAAACCCGTGACTGTCCATCCCTATAGCCGAGACATGCTGTGCTGTGCCAATTGAACTATCGTGAATAGTAAGTCATATCTCAATTTATCCTTGCGTTCCTGTTGATTAATTACTGTCTTAAGGGGACGTAGTGACATCTGCAGCCAAATTGAATTGAAGTATACGAGTACAAACAAGACTATTTTTTTAATGAGCTTTTAACTTGTTTACGATGATGCAACCAGATAATTCTAACATTTCATTTTTTCCATTAGCGCTTGCTAATTGAATAAGATTACAAAGTTACAATGATAGGAAAAAATATAGTTTGAAGTTTGTACACGTTTGTTTACTGAAATAAGTACGTATTTTCTGTATGGTATGCAGCCGAAGGTGACGTGATAGATGAACTAACGGATTCTTAACGTGAATATCGTGTAACCAGCGCACGTTTGTATGATTTGAACCTCAGATTGATGGCTCTCAAGCGTTGTGCACTCTTAGGTATGACAATCACTATCGAAATCCCGCGTTGGTCAACTATCGAGTTTTCTGAAAAGACATTTTATGCAACAATCTGGGGTCAAAAACTAGGCCTGGGCCCATCAAATGTCAATAAGCTTGCCCTCTATTATACTTTTGCATATAATACTCCATAGTATTAATTCTTCAATAATAATATCAAACACTAAATCACAAGGATTAATTACTCACAAATGGTGGGACTTTTAGGACCTCCATACCAACTCTATAATATAATTTGTGGGTGGGGCCGTGGGAAATCTACAACACTGCACTTGGCAAGCGATATTGTTTGTTTTGTTTGTAATTTGGAAAAAATCGAATATTTCTATGTTTTCAAAATTAAATGATGAAAATGGACGGCAAAAGTAGGAAAAAGACAACATATTATGGAGAATGTCGCTGTTGTCTAGCTAAAGGCAACCACCGGAATATATTGAAGGAATACGATAATGACGGCGTACGGGAAGTCTACATTGAACTCTTCATGGACTGTTTTAATTTATATGTAAGTAAATAAAATAACATTGAAAACTTATTTACTTAACTTAGAATTTTTCCCCATTACTTCCCGTGGGTGTCGTAAGAGCCGACTAAGGGATAAGGGCGTCAAATGAGCAGCATGCCACTTCTCACGTGAATGTGAGTAGGGTATTGTGTACATTAGACGCACAACAGGGCTGTTTACCATCATAGAGCCCTACTAGGGTTTCATACAATATGTTCTAGTTAAAAATAACATTTTGTATAACCTTAAAACTGTGCCTGTTGAATGGCAATAGGCTTTCCCCCCATTACATGGGACCAAAACACAATCGGCGTAACGTGGGTGTTTACAGACCGAAGGGGTAGGCAGAGGTCTGCCTACCCCTTCGGGGAATACAGGCGTGATTATATGTATCAGAAGAGAAAAAAATACTTGTAAAATGTGTAAAGCAAATATACCGACCCCAGCAGCATGTAATAAAAAATAGAAAAAACTTAAAATGCAAAATACTAACTAGTTGGCTGTAAGTAAAAAAGAAAATTATCCCTGTGGAGTGCCCAGTTGAAATTACATCTCTCATATCTTCCTGTAGGATTCGTAAGAGATGATGAAAGGATAATACAAGAAGGAGCAGAGCCTTCTGATTAACTGTCCTCTATTACTGCAATCCCCAAAACATCAGCATGGGGATTATGACAAATCCCACGTAATGGGACATTTTGTTCAACAGTGGATTTTCCAGTTGTTTGATTTTCTTATTTCCATGTTGGACTTGCAGTTTTGGAGTGATTGAAGTCACAGGTGACATTTTAGTGAATGAGTGGGCCCAATAAGCAGGTACTGCAACTGTATAATATTACAATTATACTGATGCAGTATGGTATAATTTGTTTTGAAAAAGTTAAGGATAAAATACATTTATAGGAAGTTGGATAGGGGATACAAGATGGGAGGATATACTAGAACAATGAAAAAAAATATGTAAATGAAAAAATATTTATTTACAGCTTTAAGTAAACCACAAAAAACAAATAACAAATTTGAAATAATTATATCCTTATGGTGCACTTTGCTAATCACACATATTATACACTAGCTTTCCCGCGGGTATATCGGTTGCCGGAAGGTTATAGGATAAAAACTATCCTATAACCTTCCCCGTGTCTCAAACTATTTCCATACCAAATTTCATCTTAATCGGTCTAGTAGTTTCAAAGCCTATTCAATGCAAACAAACAAACAATCAAATCTTTCCTCTTTATTATACAAGTTTAGATGTAGAGAACTGCTATGATCCTTACACTCACATGTAGTTAATGGTAAAGTTATTTTCTAAATTGCCATTGCAGCTGTCAAGCAATCCAGCATTAAGCTCGCTGATCTGCAAACGCTGTGTCACTCGTCTCCGTGATGCTAGTGATTTCCGTACAATAGTAGCTGAAACTGAAAGGCAATTGCTGGAAGCTGTGAGAGACAATGGGGACACAGTATTTGTTAATGGTAAGAATGTTCATTAGCAAGTTTTGTTTTTAAATCTCATGGGCAAGGCACTATCTTAAATTGTGGTAAGTGATGATGTGATTGAAATTGATAGCAGGTTACACCGCGAATGACAACTGGGTCTCTAAATAGCAATGGCAGCTGATGTGACTTTATTAAAATTCCTGCTTGGCTTTTGGAGAAAAAAGAAAAAAAAGAGGATCATTTATAGTCATTTTCTAAAAATAATTATTAATACAAAATAATTGTATAAAAGTTATTAAAAACAAACTTAAAATATAAAATTTTGGGATTTACAATTTTATGTTTGTTTTTAATAACTTTCATACAATTATTTTTGTATTAATAATTATATTTAGAAAATGACTATAAAAGCTCCAGACAAAAGCCTTAGACCACAATCTCACCTGATGGTAAGTGATGATGAGGTTGAAGGTGTTAACAAGCTTTACCTAGAATGACTGGCTTTCAAGGACAGCTACCGGAACACACCGTTAGGTGCTTGGCGACAGATTATCTACTTGAAGGTGTTCGCTAGCCAGGTGGCGTTCACAAATGCCCTAACACCATGTGGTGAAGCTCAAACCCGCAGTGGGATTCGAACCATACACATGCTGCGCGGCAGTCCATAGCCAATGCCACTGAGCCATCACTGCTTCAAAATTGCATCTTTGTGCTTCGAGGCAGTTTATATGCACCAAGAGAGACCCTTGTAGAAGAGCCCTAATAGGTAAGAGTTAAAATGTCCAAACCATCTCGGCATACCTTTCTCGTTGAACATCACTACATTCTTATTTATTCATTGCTTTCTAATCACGCTGTTCCTTACTTTGTTTTTTTAATCAATTAAAGTATATATCATTGTCATCTATGCACTATCGGTAGGTCATTGACTCCCCCTCCTTTCCCATATCTTCCTATGAGAGTTGTGAGAAGTGTCTAAAGGAGTAATACCATAAGGTTCCTGTGGGCAGCAGCGCCTTCTGAAGAACCGCATCTTACACTCTAAACCCTGCCCCTTAATGGGGGAGGCTGAGTTCAACAGTGGATAATCCAACTGATACAGTGCAGTACAAAAAGTAATTAACCAAAAACGGTTATGTAGTTAGTTTATATGCTGTAGAAGTTAGAGCAAGGGGTATACCAGCTAAATCCCTATATAACCAACTTAAAGAACTTGGCCTACCAAGAACAACCGTAACTTCCATCCTAGAACGTGTATCTGAGGCGGCTTTAGTAGGATCTTACCAAATTTGGTTAGGTAGGGGAGGAGGCTTGAGCGGTGAAGGGGAGCATTGATATATCATTAAGTGGCCCCTTAACCCTACTCCTTGGTTGCAAGTCTCAGTCCCCTCTAGCCTCTTCCTCTGCAACGCTATGAACCCGGCACCCGCACGGTGAATCCATGGAATGCTAAGTAATTCGTCTCATAATTTTGTAATTCCTGTTGTATGTAACATTAATTTATTTATTCCAGTGACAACGGAAGAACCTTCACCTAGTGTAGCCGTGAAACCGGAGCCTCCTAATGCTGCCACGGAAGTGAAGCTTGAGGAGCCGAGTGATGACGATGATGATGCAGATGATGCTGAGGTGGTCTTCCATTCTGACTTCATATCTGCTGAGGAACTTATTGGTATGTATGGAGGATGTATATGTTCACAAATGCGGTAGCACCATTAGTAAAATGCTAACAACCTCTTAAGGTGGACTTCTGCTAGTCCTAACAAACATTTTGATTTTTTTTTTTGTGTTTGTTTATATGTATTTGACGGAATAAGCGCGACGACCACTGGATGTTAAGTCTCTTGTGCCTGTAATTTATTATTTCATATATTTTATGAATTAGCTTGATGTAAATATTCAAAACTCTATTCAAAGAAACCGCGGCGCGGTCCAGTGTTGCCGCGGCAAGCGCTCTTAGCTCGGAGTAATAATAATAATAATAAAGCCTTTTATTACCGAACTATTAAAAATTTTTCATATTTAAAACAGAAATAATTTTAAATAATATCATTACATTACAAAAGGTCTCTCAGTTCGGTGTGCCTTACGGCAAAGGCCTCCTCCAACTCTTTCCACTGCTGTCTGTCCGCCGTCACTCTTGTCCAGAGCGGACCTAAAGTCATTTTCCCATCTTCTCTTTTTACGACCTCGACTCCTAATGCCATCTCTTGGGTATCAGATTGTCACCTGTTTGCTCCATTTTTCCTTTTTGCACCTGAGCATATGTCCAGTCCACCTCCATTTCAGTTGATCAATACGAGCCAGGATATCCGTTAATTTGGTTTTGTGCCTGATGTCAGTACTTCTTACTCTGTCTTTTAGTTTTAAACCTAACATGCTTCTTTCCATACTTCTCTGACATCTTGCAAGTTTATCCCTATGGTGTATAGTCAAAGCCCAGGTTTCGCAGCCATATGTAATGCAGGGTAAAATACATGTATCAAAGGTCTTCTTCTTGATTTTAATGCCTATTTCCTTGCTTTTTGTAATTTCTTTCAAAGCCCAGTAGATTTTCTATCCTGTTGCAATTCTTTTTTCTATTTCTTTGGACATCTGGTCACTAGGCGATATTATCTGGCCGAGATATGCATACTCCTCTACATATTCCAGTTTCTGTCCTTTGACTGTTATGTCTACGGGAATTGAATTAGTCATCACCTTAGTTTTGCTGTAGTTCATCTCTAGGCCTACTTCTCTACTTTTATCTGCTAGGGTTTGTATCATGGACGGCGATTCTCGTGCAGTGATATGAATATCATAGTAGATAAATATCGAGAAAACATGGCGAATATCGAGTCGTGTTGTTTTGTGTTATTCTCGCAATATCACTATCGATAAATATCAAGCCCTAGCGATCGACACGCAACATTGCGATATCGGGATTATCATTATACTTTCTATACTCACGAACACAACTTCATCTGTGGACATATTTTTATATCTACCACTCGCGAGAATAGCATTTTTGTGAAAAGTCGATATTTTTGGGATATTAATAGTCACACGGGATAAATATCGAGAATCGATAAATTTATCCCAATTTTGAGAATTGCCCCCATGGACTCCAGTAGTTTTGGATCTTCTTCTAATATGACCAGGTCATCCGCAAATCTGAGATGATTTAATCTTGTTATGTTAAGACCTAGATGCTCCCAATCTAACTTCCTGACAATTGTTCTAGCACTGCTGTAAACAGCTTTGGTGAAAGTGGGTCACCTTGTCTGAAACCTCTTTTTATTGGAAAAGCATCTCCTGTAGATTCCAGTCTTATCCTACCTTTACTTTCACTGTAAATATTTTTGATGATGTTGATGTAGGTATTTTGGATGCCCTGCTCTTTCAGGCATTGCCATACAATTTCATGTCTGAGGCTGTCAAAAGCCTTGGCATAGTCTATAAAGGCAATGAAATAGTTTTTTTTGTATTCATTATATTTTTCCAGAAGCTGTTTGATAGTATAAATATGGTCTATTGTGCTAAAGTCTTTCCTGAACCCCGCTTGTTCCACAGGTTGATTTTCGTCAAGTTTAATTGAGATTTTGTCCAAAATGATTTTAGCGAAAACTTTATATAGATTTGAGATGAGAGATATGGGTCTGTAATTTCCGATATCGTCTTTTGGACATTTTTTGTGAGATAAGTATTATATGGGATTCTGCCCATTGGCTAGGGATGCTACCGGTATGTAGAATCTCATTAAAGATTTTTCTTAGTAGTGGGCTTAGTTCTGTGACTGTCCCTCTCATAATTTCGTTTGTGATCCTGTCGGGGCCGGGTGCTTTTTCCATTTTTTGGCTTTGTATAGCTTTTTCTACTTCTGATATTAATATATCTGGTATTATGTCTTCTTTATCTTCAGTCACATGTGTCTGTTTGTATCCACTATTGTCTGTGTTAAAGCTTGATTGATTTGAATATAGTAACCGATAATAATTTGTTGCTATATTTTGGGTTGAACTCCGAGAAGTGGCTGGCAGTTCTTTTTCTTCATCTTTTAACTTTGGTATCCATTCTTTTCCCTTTTCACGAAGTTCCTTAAGCGTTTTTTTCGTGCCTCCCGTTTTATTAATGTGATTCTCTAATGTTTTATTTCTTCTGATTTTTCTGTCTTTCCTCATATTTTCACGAATCTATTTGCTAAGGTTAGATATTTCTTTTTGGTTCTCTTTTTTTGTCCTTTTTTGATAACCAGTTCTTTCTATCTTCAATTAGTTTTAACGTTCTTTCACTCAAAAAGTTTTCTTTACTCTTGTTTGGTTGTTTTCCTGCCTGTGCTTTAAGCTTGTTCTCTATTTTTTTATATTTTTCATTTAGGTCCATATCTGAATTAACGGCTTCCATAAGGTCCTCTATTGTGTTGTCTGTGTCCCTTTGTATGTTGATTGTTTGCATATTGTTCATATGATGTCTAGGAGCTTTTGGACTTCTTTCATTTAGACAGCTGCGTACCATACGATGGTTTGTGTTGAAATTTAGTTTCTGTATTATTTCCGTATCGCTAAATACCATATGTTTGTTAGTTATTTTGTAGTCGATTTCATTTCTGACCTTTCCGTCTGGAGACATCCATGTCCATTTATTCTTGGGTTTTTTACAGAACATATAGTAGCTCTACTAGTTTTTCTCCATTTTTACTTCTTTTGCCTCTTCCATATTTCCCTATTATGTGTTCTTCTCCGGGTATTTGGACGCCCACTTGGGCGTTGAAGTCTCCCATGAGCACGAGAATGTTTTCGGAATATTTTTCGATAGCTTCACGTAGTTTGTCGTAAAATTTGTCGATCTCTGTTTTTGTTGCTTGTTCTGTCGGTGAGTAGACTTGGATGACTGTCCATTTTTTCCTGTACTTTGGTAAGTTAATATGATTCACCGCTATCCTGTCCGATATTCCTTCAAAACCACATATCTGACTTTTTAATTTTGACTTTACCAGGAATCCAACCCCTCTGTGTCCGGCGGTTTCGCCTTTGAAGTACATAATATAGCTGTTTCGATCTTCTATTCCTTCTCCTGTTCTTCGCATCTCGCTTATGCCCAAGATGTCCCACTTCAGGTTTTCGATAGCTAACTCTAGCTCATGTAAACTTTCTGGTGTTCTCAGGGTTCGTGTGTTTAGTGTGCATATGTATAAACTGCATCGTTTTTGTTTCTTGATTTGGGTATTTAATTTTATTGGTATTTGACATGTTGGAGGGTGGTGGTCGACTTCCCCCACGGTGACCGGCCGGATTGGGGGATAAAACATAGGAGTTTTTCTTATGTGTATGTTTGTTGTTGCATCTGTTTGTTGTTTCCGGTCCGAGGAGGCCTTTTCTCGTTTTTTTGCATCTCTGACATCGAGGCGGATCTTTCACGCGTTGCAAATGTAAGTATGCTTGACTTTACTAGTTCCTTATTTGTACTTGTACTTGGAGGCTGCATTTCATTTTTTTCATTTAACATATTTGACTTTTTCTGAGATGGAGTAGGAGTGGTTGGGGATCCTGTTGGTGTTTCTCTCTTCCTCTTTTCGCGGTTGGGGTTATTTGGTTTCTTAACAATAAGTAATAAGCTTATCGTATTTGATGAACGCTATATTTCCATTTTTTAGCTCGGAGTAGACATTGTCTTTTACTACGAGACAGAACTTAAAAGTGTCAGACAGTACTAGAAAAACTTATTGTATACTTTCAAATGCTTACTCCGAGCCGGCACACGAGACTTTTAACATCAGGTGGTCCTAGTGCTTATTCCGTCTAATACACATAGAAAAAAAAAAAAAAAAACATCTCAAAATGTTTGTTAGGACTAGCAGAAGTCAACCCTAAGAGGTTAGCATTTTACTAATAACACTGTATACCTTTGGAATATCTCTAATAGAGTATTAGAGATTCCATAGGATATTCCGAGAGTCTTAAAGATATATCCCAATCAGGGTGATGGACGCAGTGCAGTTCGTCACTTGTGAAGAAATGCATCTGTAGGAGAGGTTACCGCTTAACATCAGGTGGGCCTCGCGCAAGTGCAGTCACAAACCCAAAAATGTCTAAAATTTTGTAAAAAAGTTTTACTCAATTTCGTCGTTCAACAACAAATAAAATAAATCGGCCAAGTGCGGATTGCACTCCATCTAAAGACATCGTACTTTTTTTTTTACATATTTTTTTATTTATATTGTTCAATGACGCATGCATGCTCCTCGGATAACATTACAAAATTACATGAGGAAAAATTATAGTCATATGCGGGATTCAAACGCGCGCCATCCACCCTTATAGCCGGGGCATGCTCCAACCGCTAAGCCACCATGACATATGACGCATAACTCAAATATTTCCACTCATTCTTAACCATCGTATTGGCATGGAGGATTTGAATTCAGCACAGGACTATAATTGTTCCTTTTGTTATTGGCCGAGAGAGAACGTAGTGCGAGCGAAGCGTCTCTGCTTCAGCTTACACCAAAATGCTTTCGTATATCCGGTTGTTCTCCTCTACAGATCGCTTTTCTCAACTTATTCTCGTGAAATTTTGTGATCACATCTGATATTTTTATTCTTATTCTAATTGGGGGCGATATGTCCTGCACTGACGACTGCATCAGCACAATACACCCCAAGCGAGCACGTTTGATAATTCCATAGAATTTTTTTGACGTTAACTTCTTTTTTTTTCAAAATTAAGGAGACTGTTTAGAAACTTAAAAAAAAACGTCTATCTGCGATATTGCAACATTTTCAAATATTAACATATTACAAACCTTTCGTTACCCTTATCAAGAAGCACCTTTTTGTCAGAACCAATTCATTCGATAAACTTGAAGGTGCCGCGCCGGCGTGAATGACGAAAACAAATGCTGATTTCCTGTGTCATATCAAATCACAAGAGAATTTCAGCAGCTTTTGAAATATACCCATATTATAGAAGACGTTAACCAATATCCAATATTTTTAATATTGTTAGGTTTGCAATAACGCCTGCTATGCGGATTACATTACAAAATCACAAATATACGATAGGAAAAAAAATTAAGTCATGTGCGGGATTCGAACCCGCGTCCATCCACCTCTTGAGCCGGGGATGCTCTAAACAATTGAGCTAACATGACATGACGTCATAACTCAAATCTTTCCTATCGTTCTTTAACCATCGTATTGGGATGGAGCGACATCTATAGTACCACTTGCGTTGTACTACAAACAAGACCAATTTTGCAATTGGTTTTATCCCGCACATGACTTAAATATTTCCTATCGTATATTTGTGATTTTGTAAATTTACCGATTCCTATTCCCTATTCTGTTGACAGATACCGATCCTAAATCTGATTCGTCAGAGCGGATAGAAGGCGAGGCGGCGCTGCTGGCGCGCTTCTCCAGCGGAGAACTGAACCCGCTACCTACACGCGAGACGCTCTACAACTTCTGCCCCGGTTTCGTCACGCATCTGGATTTGCTCAAAAGTATGTGTTTATTTTTAGCCCCGTGGGGTGGTGGGCTAGTATTGCACCCCTCCATATATTTCTATATGGGTCATAACAGGCAACGAAAGGAAAATTACTAGAAGGTGGGCAAGGACCAGGTGGGTGGTGCCTCTTGAAGAACTGTCAGAAGCGTGGGGATATGGCAAAACCCTCCCTTTGATGAAGGAGGCTGTGTTCAGCAGTGGACATTCCGGCTGATACAGTCAAAGTCAAAGTCAAAATCATTTATTCAATTTAGGCGTCTACGACGTCCTTATGAAGGTCAATTACAAATTTTAGTATTGAAATATTCTACATTGTACTGCCAAATTCAGCAAATAAATTGTATAGAGCCACTGCGAGAAGTACAGGCAAGAAACTCGGGGCCATTCTTTTAAACATCTTTTAACAATGTGTTACATACTTACTATATAATAGAGTTATTACAATATTAGTTTAAATTATGTAGGTGACAGGCAATAGCTTGGCGGAGGCGGAATTGTCCAGGCATTTTTGTCGTTTATGTAATCAGAAACTGTGTAGTAGGATTTTTTAATCAATATGTTTTTCACATGCAACTTGAATTTCCCTTCTGTGAGCGTTGTAATATGTTTGGGAACTTTATTATAAAACCGCACACAATTACCTAAGAAGGACCTTTTATTTGTCTTTGCTAATCTAAAACCTGGCACCGGTATTTTATCTTTATTCCTAGTATTGTAATCTTGATTGTCACTGTTTAATATAAATTTACTCAAATTTTTACGAACATACATAATATTTTCAAATATATACAGACTTGGTAAATTTAAAATATCAATTTCTTTAAAAAGATCCCTCACAGATTCCCTAGGACCCATTTTATATATGGCTCGAATTGCACGCTTTTGTATGATAAAGATTGTCTCTATCTCAGCAGCAGTTCCCCACAGCAATACACCATACGACATAATACTGTGGAAGTACGCGAAATAAACTAGGCGAGCAGTAGCTACGTCTGTTAACTGTCTTATCCTAAGAACTGCATATGCAGCAGAACTAAGTCTTCCGGAGAGATCATGTATATGTGGATCCCATTGTTATGTGGAATCCACTTTGATTCCCAGGAAGACTGTCGCTTTGTCAATAGGGAGTTTATCTGGGCCAAGCTTTATGTTTGGTTCAACATAAGGAACATTTGGTAAAGAAAACTTTAAACATTTCGTCTTTTTTGAATTTAGGAGAAGATTATTAGCGGCGAACCATTTACAAATCTTAGATAATACATTATTTACATGCGTCAGTTCACTGTCTTTCCTATCTACTTTAAAAATCAGAGAGGTATCATCTGCGAATAAAACAATATCGCAGAAATCTTTGACCATGCAAGGCAGATCATTAATATATGTTAGAAACAGAAAAGGTCCCAAAATTGATCCTGGTGGTACTCCCATTTTTACCAATGACCCGGAAGAAGTATTGCCATTTATTCCAACCTTCTGTAGCCTGTCTGACAGATATGACTCTATAAGATTCAGAGCTTTTCCACGAATACCATAGTGGGAAAGTTAACGAATCAGAGTGCAGTGCTCTACACAGTCGAATGCCTTGGAAAGATCACAAAATACGCCAATAGCATCATGTGAACTCTCCCAGGCTTCCAGTATATGCGACATCAATTGAACACCTGCATCCGTTGTGGATTTGCTCTGCTCAGTATAGTATTAAAGACCTTCTAACCTGGCACCCCACGGGGAGCCAGGTTAAAAGGTCGGCTAGGCGTGAGGCTAGTTCGTCTCTTCACTTAATAAAACATTAGAATAAAAACAGACATCTCCAAAATGTTATATTCATAGACAGCAGATTATTTCAAGTGTCCTGCGATACCCTTTTTTCACTACTTAAGCATTGACCATGTAACGCAACTTAACGATGCCCAACTGCAAACGAAAACCGATTTACTACTAATAGCATAATTGGAACTATTAATTTATTACTAATATGATTATTCAAATATAAAATTAGTTGTTTACTATATTCGTTATGGACCAAATCAAATGATATAACTCAATCGAATTTTTTGGTTATGGCCTCTGCGACCGAGCCATATCGTAATTTTGCAGACTGGATCCACAAGTGATGGAGAAAACATCCAAACTGGCCTCCTAATTCAAGAGATTTTAGAATCTAAAACAAAAATAAAAGGATCACATAAGCACAGCTCTATCATCTCTCGAACGATTCCAAGAATGGTGCAGGGTGTGACAGCTGTCAAAGTGACGTTTGATGTCGCATTAATCTACACTTTATGTCATAATTATCTATACTTTATGTCGTGTTTATCTATACACTATGCTATATACTAATGTCAAAATCAAAACATTATATGCGAATAATGTTTTGATTTTGACATTAGTTACTTGACAAAAACATATCATAACATTCACGCCTGTATAGTTTATGGTATTTAAACACCCACCTACCGCTAATGAGGTTTTTCGAGTCACATGGTAAGAGAGCGCAAGCCTGTATCAGTGCAGAATTAGAACCAGGCGTAACTCTTCACTCTGGACACTACTTACTTCTTCTTCTGACTATGCCTCTGCAAAGATTTTAAAATACTTTACAAATTCTCTTTTTTTTCAGATTTAACAATCACATCAAACATGGTAATGATGCGACTGCAAGACCAAAAGAGAACCATGCGACACAAATCCATCTACGTTTCAGAGAAATTGGCACACATCACAAACGCTTCCACCCTGCTTCAATATTCTAACCTCACTCCGTTCAAGAGCAAAAGCAGATCTGGATACCCTTGTTTCTACTGTAGGAGCATCTTCGAAGACTTTAATAAGCTCAGAGAACATGCATTAGAACATAAGACCATAGAAATAGTGAGAGTTTTAAAGCAATGTGGTCCGGAGAGTTTAGTCGTGTACGCAGAAGTTTCTAACCTAATATGTAACATCTGTGCCGCTTCCATTCCTAATATAAACGAATTGAAATCACATTTAGTTAAAGTGCACAAGAAGAAGATGTATACAGAAGTGTCAGACAGGGTGATACCGTTTAAAATTAGCGAAGACTCGTGCCAGTGTCAAATATGCGGATGCAACTTTGAAACGTTCGGAGCTATTGAAAGGCATATGAATGGTCACTACAGAAATTATGTCTGTAAGGACTGTGGCTCAGGATTTGTCACTAAATACAGACTAAAAGTTCACACAAAAAGCATGCACGTAGACGGTAGTTATCCTTGTGAGTTCTGCGGAAAGGTTTTCAGTACTCAACAAAAGTATAAGAACCATGTCAACGCTGTACACAAGATGATTAAGAGATTCAAATGTGTGAAGTGTCCTCAACGATTTGCTGAGTACTTCCGAAGACAGAGGCATATGGAAGAAGTACACGGTGTTACCCCGTTGAAGTACAAATGCAACGTTTGTGACCGTTCCTTCGACAGACGTTACACATTATCGAGGCATTTAAAACGTGATCATTTAGAAGAAAGGGATTATCAGTGTGAAATTTGTGCGTATAAATGTTTTACGAAGAACGAGTTGAAAGTTCATATGGTGAAGCACAACGGTGAAAGAATATTTGAGTGTTCTGTGTGTAAGAAAGCGTATGCTAGGAAGAAGACTTTGAAGGAGCATATGCGGATACACAATAATGATAGGAGGTTTGCTTGTGCGGTATGCGGACAGGCGTTTGTTCAGAAATGCAGCTTGAAAGGGCATTTGAAGACGCACCATTTGGAGTATAATTTGCAGTAACTTTAGAGATAAGATGTTCCTGTACATTTATCTATGGTCTGAAGCAATGATGGCTCAGTGGCATTTGGACTGCCGCGCAGCCGGTCCATAGTTCGAATCCCGCCGCGGGCTTGAGCTTCACCGGAAGGGCATTTTGTGAATGCCCGCCTGGCTAGCTTCCACTCTCAAGTAGAAAATCTGTTGCCAAGCACCTAACGGTGTGTTCCGGCAGCAGTGCTTGAGAGCCAGGGAAATTACAGCCAAATGAGACTTAACAAGTATGTCACAAGGTGACGGGCGCAGTGCATTTCGTCACTTGTGATGAAATGCATCTGTTAAAGGCAGAGGATACTGCTTAACATCAGGTGGGCCTCGTGCTTGTTGCGTAACAATAACAAACAAAAAAAACTTCAGTGGCATATGTTTTGCCTGTTTTTTTTTATAAGCTCATCCATAGTCTTTCCTTTGCAAATTGTAAAACAAAAACAACATTGCTAAATCTTTATGATATTATATCAATCGAATTACTCTCCCAAAGTAGTGAAGAAAAACACTAACTTAATCATTGCTTTGCCTATAACTTAAGCAAGTTATATATAAACAAATAAATAAACCCTTAGTACGGCGTAAATACTTTACGGAAAGTCATCAGTATTTGAATAATGTAAAAACAACGTGTTTTCTATAACGTATACACATTACATTTTTCAAATAGGTATTTGCTTTTATTATACGAAAGAAATAGCTAAATTCACACACGTTTCGCCCATATTAGCCAGGCCGCGAGCCTTCCTCTCTGTCCGCTTAACTAATGGGTCTGACAAACGTTTTTTACTTTACATGCCAAATAAATCTACAAAAAATTACCAAAAAAACTGTGTTTTTATTAATTTCATATCCCAAAAAATGGCGGAGATATTAACGATCAAAGTGCGTATTTCCGGCCGAAGGTTTTTAAAAACGCAAGCGGGCTCTCACTAGCCGATGACGTCACACCCTGGGTCATTCAACAGTAGCGCTCTCGTTCGCACGCCGCTGCACAGTAAAAATCAAATTTATAAAGTTCTTCATGAATAGATTCAGGCGTTACTTTGCGGAAATCCATATTTAATAATAACAAATATTTTAAAAGTATTTTAAGAAAACATCAAATTAATATTTTAATATAACACTTAAAAATATATCTAGTGACAATTCCGCCTAATTTTCCTGCTAAGCCGACGTGACATCACAAACGCCACGCAGCCAAACCGGAAGAATTTTGGTCGCGTTTCGCTTCTACACGAAGCATCCTCAGGAAGTCTTGACTCTACGAGCGCACGATCTTTCTCGATCGTGCTTATGTCACTCGACGTCACGTCGGCTTAGCAGGAAAATTAGGCGGAATTGTTACTAGTTAAAATTTTTAAGTGTTTAATAAAATATTAATTTAATGTTTTCTTAAAATATTTTAAAAATATTTGTTATTATTATAGTTCTATTAGGCAAAAATGAAAAAACTTGAACATACAAATACGTCATTAATCCGTCTTACGAATTTTCGATCAGGTCACGTGTCCTGCAGCGACTGTATCCATTGAAGTGAAATAAAAAGTAATGTTATGTACATGACCTACGCTCCGATGTTGTATGTATTTGATAGTAAATTTTTGGCCCTTTTGTGTTTGTGGCATTCTTCAGCCGTCGGACGGTAACGGATGCTGGCGGCGTGCCTTACTCACGCACACATACGCGAATAACTAAAAAGCTCGGTGCTTCTTAAGAGCCAATGCTAAAAACCACTGATCTATCTAGCCATTTCCGTCCATCTGACTTTGAACGTGATAGTTCCGCTGCGACAACCGCAGGATTCTATTCAGAACGTACAGTCGCCTGCAATAATGAGTATACACATAGTAATTTTCAAAATTGTGGCAAAGACTTATGTCTCTCTGTGTACACAGAAGTATCTTAAAATCAAAGAATAATTTGAATTGTTTCACTCATGTGTATATTAACTTCAAACACTAAGAATTTAGTGACATCACATTATTAAGAAAATTACGAAGTGTACCTATACTTATTATTGACTGTACATACCGTATCAAGTAGTAATGTAGCCTTTCCCGTTTCATACAGCATGTGCTAGCTGGGGACATAGGTCTCCAGCTTACACGTTGATTTCAGCTTGTAGCTCACTTCATAGCTATAGATTCGAAAATGTTAGTGCCTATGGCACAAATTATGCTCTAAATGTTGACATATTAAACAAAGTCGTAGATCCATTCGTTCAGAAGATACAGATGAGCAGCTGTAGACACGTGGTTTCCAGCTTACACAATAGGGTCATAACTACTACAGCTTTCAAGTAGTTTTGAAGCAGTGATGGCTCAGTGGCATTGGCTATGGACTGCCGCGCAGCAGGTCCATGATTCGAATCCCGCCGCGGGCTTGAGCTTCACCGCATGGTGGAAGGGCATTTTGCGAATGCCCACCTGGCTAGCGACCACCCTTAAGTAGAAAATCTGTCGCCAAACACCTAACGGTGTGTTCCGGCAGCAGTCCTTGAGAGCCAGAAAAATTACAGGCTAATGAGACCTAACAACTGGACGTCTCAGTGTGATGGGCACAGTTCAATTCGTCGTTGACGAAATGCGTCTGTTATAGGCAGAGGTTAGTCCACTTAACATCAGGTGGGCCTCGGGCTTGTTCCGAAACAATAAAATAAAAAAAATAAAAAAAAACAGTAGGACGTTTCAAGTTTTTGCACTAATTTTGCTCTAAATCCCTGGCTATAGTATATAACCACATCTTCAGCCGTTTCGTATATACAGCATGTGTCAGCTGGAGACCAAAACGTCAGCTAACACACTAATAATCACGCGTAGCATCGAAGTTTATTTGAAAACCTACATTTTGAGTTGGTATTCATAATTGCATATAGTATGCTCTACATATTGGCATATTCATATTTGAGTAAGCTGGAGACATTCACACCAATTAAATAAGATTAATATCATTTCAAATATTATACAATATATTTTCTTAGTCGGATGTTTTGTTCCATGGACGAAGCCAGATGGGTTATTTGTTTTTATTTTTATATATATATATATATATTGTGAGATGAATTATTGGATCATTTAAATTTTGTACATATGGTAGTTTTACAGTGTAAATTTGTATTGTAATAATTTAAGAAAATATAAATTATATTTCATATAATGTCTATAATTTTTTTTATTGTTATGTTTGCAATAATTGCTCTGCGGATTACATTACAAAACGAGATAAAAATTATAGTCATGTGCGGGATAGAGCGACACCTATAGTTCAACTCCATCCCCATACGATGGTTGAAGAACGAGAGCAAAAATTAGAGTTATGAGGCGTAATGTCATGTTAGCTCAGTCGGTCTGAGCATACCCCGGCTATAGGGATAGTGCGAGTTCTAATCCCGCACATGACTACAATTTTTTGTCTCGTACATTCGTAAAGTCTATTATTGTTGACTACAGTCAAAAAGGGC
The DNA here is from genome assembly GCA_963890685.1 of Plagodis pulveraria. Taxonomy (NCBI): domain Eukaryota; kingdom Metazoa; phylum Arthropoda; class Insecta; order Lepidoptera; family Geometridae; genus Plagodis; species Plagodis pulveraria. Next base: position 6,296,448 of record OY982976.1, on the reverse strand, counting down.
GTATTCTATATAAGGTTATGTCATTCATACCCACCTTGCAGGGTAAAAATTTTTCACGTCAGGACCACTAGGTACGTCCTAGTTATGAATGAAATTCTATTGTTATCATTATCGCCGATGCCAATGGGTTAAGGATGCTGCTAGGCAAGCATTCGCTAAATGATCTCCCACTGTTTTTAACTCAACCTCGCAGCAGGTTTTTTTATTTATTTATTGTTGATATATCGAGCCCTGACCGCCTACTTATCGTAAGCGACATTTTTTCCAAAATTGCGATTTATATGGTAAGCGACATTTTAAACTATAACATATAGGCGCACGTGACCAGTTCCAGCTAAAATGGACCAATCAAAGAGTTATATGAAAATGCTAATTTATCGTTAGTAATACAGATTATACTTTTTTAGGGTAAGCGACATAGGCAATATTTATGTAAGCTACGTAAATCTCCAAAAACAGTATCGTAACCCAAACCAAAGTTTATCGCAAACGACAGAGTACACCAATAGTTAGGTCGTCTGCGACAAAAAAAGTAGCAATAAACGTGTTGTGTTTGTGACAAGTTCGTTATGGTAACAATTCCGATGCAATAGTCATCGCTCTCTATATAAATAGATTAAAATTTTAAAAATTAAAATTAGTTTCCATTAGTTTAAGAGTACATTTAGCTTTGAATTGTATTGAGTGCACATTCCAAACAGCGTCTTTTGGAAAATGTCATCGTCAACAGCAAAATGTAACAAAACTAATGTTTTAACCCAAGTTGATGCTATGGTCAACCTTTTATACAAAAGTTATTTTGTTTTACAGTCCAGGATTAAAAATATCATGCAGTTATCACCAAAACTTGCACCAGTGGACGATAAAATAACTCCTCCTGTTTTCAAGGACATACTGCATCAAAACGCTTACCTTACTTTTGTATATATATTGTAATAACAATAATTCAAGTAGGTACCTATTGTTTGATCTATTTTGTATAGTTTTGCGTTTGGCCACTATCTTCCCTCATGTTAAACAACGATGTGGTCCACGATAGCGCATGCTTACTTGTATGTAGTGCTTATCAAAAACTTATTGTAATTTAGAAGTCAATGATTACAAACTTTGATTTAGCCTAAGTCACTTTTGGTTATCTGATTGACGGAAGATCGAAGATAGTCACACAGAAACATTTAATGTACATTACTGAAGTGCTTTAAAACATAGGTAAGTTGCCCTGTATATTGAAGTTTATATCGCGAAATAAATTAAAAAATATTTTTTCAAATAAAATTAAGGGATGAGTTATTTTCCTGATTAAGGAGACAGGGCTTGATATTGTGTTCATGGCACCGACTTCAGTGCGTTATTTTCTACTTAAACCAACTTCAAAATAAGGAGCATGGTTTTCAATTCGACTATGTTATTATTTGTATGTTTTGCAGAAAGCAGAAATATTTTTAACCGAAAATCACATCATGGAGAAAGACAAGTCCAAGCAGCTATTTTTAGAAGTCGAAAATAAGAGCAAGAATGCTAATTCTTCTTCCTTATGTCTAAATTTTGACTTACAAAAAGTCTTTAACACGCTTAAGTATATGTTAAAAGCGTTACCTTATACTACTCCAGAAAACACACATTCTATAACGAAAGTAGCACAAAAGTTGATATTGTCTTTAAAAGTTGAGGTGTAGGAGGCAGGAGAGGTTGGAACGAAAATGTTACTTCTTTAAATATTTGATTTTGTCAGAAACCAAAGGTCCACATACTGAAATAAATGCTGATAGTTGTGCTGGACATAATAGAAATCGAGCACCGATATCCATGGTAGTTCATTATTTTTAATAACAGGTTATACCGTGGTTGTTTTTCTCACTAGCTGTGTTTCCAGACAAATTGAAAAACATTTTTAGTTCTTTACGGAAGAATAATTACGTTCCAGCAAGGGTTTTTCCAAGAACGTGAAAAAAAAGAATTGAATTTGCACTTTATAATGAGGTCTAGAGCCAATATTCCAAGTGTCATTGATGGCCCATTGGACTTTAACACAAGGAATCGAAAAATCTGGTTGACCTATGCCAAAAAATATCATTCCAGTCAGGAATCATGAAGAATATTTAAATGTGAAGCCTGATGGAGCAGTTCCGGATGTGTTGGCTGAAACAGATGAATATGATTCAAACAGGGAGAATAGAATTTTGTGTATCCGTACTGTGGTACTGTATCAGCCGGATTGTCCACTGCTGAACACAGCCTCCCATGGCTTGATAAGGAAGAATAATTACGTTCCAGCAAGGGTTTTTCCAAGAACGTGAAAAAAAATAATTGAATTTGCACTTTATAGTGAGGTCTAGAGCCAATATTCCAAGTGTCATTGATGGCCCATTGGACTTTAACACAAGGAAGAATAATTACGTTCCAGCAAGGGTTTTTCCAAGAACGTGAAAAAAAAGAATTGAATTTGCACTTTATAGTGAGGTCTAGAGCCAATATTCCAAGTGTCATTGATGGCCCATTGGACTTTAACACAAGGAATCGAAAAATCTGGTTGACCTATGCCAAAAAATATCATTCCAGTCAGGAATCATGAGGAATATTTAAATGTGAAGCCTGACGGAGCAGTTCCGGATGTGTTGGCTGAAACAGATGAATATGATTCAAACAGGGAGAATAGAATTTTGTGTATCCGTACTGTGGTACTGTATCAGCCGGATTGTCCACTGCTGAACACAGCCTCCCATGGCTTGATTGGATTTTTCAAACATTTTTTGCTTTTATGACTAGCTAGGCCGTTTAACTGTTATAAATAAACACGGCTATTTTGTTGCAATCGTGTATTATTGTCTTTTTTATTTAGGTATTTTGCACATCATTATTTAACCGTAAAGCGTAAAACTAGTTGTTGATCTCATGTGCACTCCACAAATGTAAAAACTTAAAAATATTTTTTTTATTGCTTGTTTTGTGTATTTTTGTTCCCAGTAGAGATTAAATGTTACTGTAGTAAGTGCCATAAAAAATCAGTATGAGGCGATTACGATACAAAAACTTTTATTGTAATCGCCACTTAACACTAAATAAACTGCTTATTTGTGACAGCAAAACTATTGCAACCGCCACAAAAGGCTCAAATACATATTTTTTGTCATTAATAGTCAATGCCATAGTTACATAACAGAAAATAAAAATTCAGTACTAAGTTCCAGCCTAGTAGCACAAAAAATGATAAAACTATCTAAAAAAAACCTTCTCCTGTAAAATTACATTTTTGTCGCTTACGATAAGTAGGCGGTCAGGGCTCGATATAAGCCTTTGACCACAATCTCACCTGATGGTAAGTGATGATGTGGTCGAAGGTGTTAACAGGCTTAACCTAGAATTACTGGCTTTCAAGGACAGCTGCCGGAACACACCGTAAAGTGCTTGGCGACAGTTATTCTACTTGAGGGTGGTTGCTAGCCAGGCGTGCATTCGCAACATGCCCTTCCACCATGCGGTAAAGCTCAAGTCAGCGGCGGGATTCGAACCATGGACCTGCTGCACGGTGACGGGCGTTGTGCAATTCATGACTTGTGATGAAAATCCTCTGTTATAGGCAGAGTTTAGTCTGCTTAACATCAGATGGACCTCGAGCTTGTTCCGTCATTCTTTTAACGAAAATGTATCATCAATTTAATGACATTTTGTACAATCCAGCCTTAAATTACTCTTTCGGATTCTTCTTCAGCATTAATTTCTTTTACTATAGTAGAAGATGAATAAAATTTATGTTATGTGACCATCACCCGCTTTCAAAATGTTAGCTTGTTTAAAACTCCACCCTAAAGTTGCCTGGCAGAGATCACTTTTAGTGATAAGGCCATTGTATTTCCTTTTATGTGGTGTAACAATAAAGAGTATTCAATATAATGACATTACCGAGTTACAATTTGGCCATGGAATTTTCGGTGGATAGAATAGGTAATAATTAAACAACTTTAAACGGTTTAAATCGCGTATATTTATCATTATTTTTGTCCCGACGCGACGTTTCAAACACTTTGCAGTGATCGTGGTCACGGGGTGACTGGGGTGACGTCGGGACAAAAATAATGATAAATATACGCGATTTAAACCGTTTAAAGTTGTTTAATTACTATGTGTAATAATCGCGAAAACCTAAGACAACATTATAGAATAGGTAAGTTTCGTTATCTTTCTTGTCCCATAAATTTCTTGAATATGTACATTAACAGGTGAAATATTGGTCACAAATTAGCAATTTTTTTTTGACAAACAACAACCGACTTCAAGCATAAAATGCGCATTATTGGGAATAACTCGAAACACTACTCCAGTATATACAAAGTTACTTTATGCACTACTCGTCAGATCTCCCTCAAATTTAAATGGGACCCACAGAGCATTCAATGCTCTGTGATGGGACTACATGACACACCAACTTGCATAGAAAAAAAGAAGAGACGAATTACTGAGCATTCCATGGATTCACCGTGCGGGTGCCGGGTCCATAGCGTTGCAGAGGAAGAGGCCCAATTCAAGGTGCCTGGGACTTGCAACCCAGTGAGTAAGGTTAGGGGGCCCCTTTATGATACATCAATGCTCCCTTTCACCGTCGAGCTTCCTCCCCATCGAGAAACTAACCTCGAGAGTGGAATTCACGGTTCGGTCTATCTGGCAACTAGTGTGTTATATCGGACACATTCCAAATTTAAAATATCCTTCCTCCTAGTGTTGTGATTACAGTGCTTATGGTGGTGTATATCGATTTTATATAGATAATTGTCGATATTATGTTACCCTTCTTAGGGTGACAAATCAACATCGAGATATGCTGAGCTGTGCTATGTTTGGGTCAACTCGCTCGTCTAATATTGTAATGAGGATACAAACAAACCATGCTGTGCTGCGCTGTATGAGGCTACGCTCTGTTTAAAAACGCAGCAGTCTCGAGCGAGGCGTGCTACCCGCCGTGCTCAGCCGCGCTGTGCCGAACTGTGCTATGTTTTTTATGGAGCTCTGCCATGCTGCGCTGTGTCGAGCTGTGCTGTGGGTTTTTCAAACATGGAGCACGCTGCGTGCCTCTCCATCGCCCTCAGACGTCTCTCTCACTCTCGTACTCTCATCTCTCGCTCTCCGCTCGATGTTGATTAGCTAAGCAAAGCGCAGCACAGCTTGATGTCGATTGTTAAAAAAAACGTAGCTTAAGAAACACAGCACAGCGCAGCATAGCTCGATGTTGATTTGTCACCCTTATGGTCAATTTTTTATTCCAACCATGGAATTTCTACACGGAAATTCATAGTCATCTAGATCATCACTGCTTCTAAAAGATACAGTGGAATTTAAACATATATCGCACAACTTATTAATTTCTATCTATAAAGTTTTGTCTTACATAGTTAGTAAAATATCTACTACACTTATTATATAGCCATTATTATTATTATTCAATTTATTATATGTATTGTATAAAAGATCTTTTTTTACTAGTTTGAATTAGTTTTATGTATATCTAAACACACGAGAGATGCGAATCATTGTAATTACTTCATGTATTTATAACCTTATATAGGTATATATAAGCTTTAAGTTATATATATATATATATATATATATATATATATATATATATATATATATATATATATATATAACTTAAAGCTTATAAAACAATATTTGGTAAGCTAGAATGAGTTTGATAAAATTATAAGTTACAATGACTTATAATTTTTTACGTTATTTTAGTCTTTTTTATAAATGTAATGTGACGGATCAAGCACGAGACCTGATGTTAAGCGGACTAACCTCTGCCTGTTTTGTTACACAGTAGTTTCCATTGTTCACCTACTTCTTACAGTCCCATCACTATAAATCACGTGGTGGTGGCTTAGCAAATTTGAACGTGTTTCGATATGAGAAAAAATGGCGGAAATTTGTTTCTTACAAAGCTAATAGAATCTTTTCGGGTTACTTTCTCGAAGTTCCTCCCCTACCTAACCACATTTGGTAAGATCCTACTAATGCCATCTTAGATACACGTTCTAGGATGGAAGTTACGGTCACGCAGATATATATATACATTATATTATTTTTTAATCAAGAAGAAAAAAAAAGATAAGGTATTAAATACTTACAAAGAAATAATTAAGTTACATGGTCTCGTACCTATGTGAAAAAAATGTGGTACAGACAACCTGACATCAGAATGACAGGCATTTTTCTTTTAATGATTTTTCACTGTCCATCGAGGTACTAAATAATTAAATTGAGGTATTAAAAAGGTATTGTAATTTGATAGTATCTAAACATAAAAAATCACACTTGGGTCAGGGGTTCTGACGCTTACTAAAAATCGTTACATCCTGTATAAAGTTATGTGGAACACACACAAAACATCGTTACACCCTGTATAAAGTTATGTGGAACACACACAAAAAATACAGCCTGTATAAAGTTACGTGGAACACACACAAAAAATCGGTACACCGTGTATAAAGTTATGTGGAACACACACAAAAAAAATACAGTCCAATTGAGCATCTCATTTATTTTGAAATTTTATGAAGCGCTCGTAGCGAAGTTTACTTAGCTGTTCTTAACCGATCAGCAAAGTTAAGCAACGTCGCGCGCAGTCATCAGTTGGATGGGTGACCGCTAGTGACATTACTACTGAGTGTTTCCGTGCTTCGGAGGGCACGTTAAGCCGTCGGTCCCGGTTGTCGTCTTAGGATGGCAGTCGTTATAGCATGGTGGTAGGGCATTTTGCGAATGCCCGCCTGGCTAGCTACCACCCTCAAGTAGAAAATCTGTCGCCAAGCACCTAACGGTGTGTTCCGGCAGCTATACTTGAGAGCCAGTACTTCTAGGTTAGCCTGTACAACATCTTCGACCACATCATCACTTACCATCAGGTGAGATAGTGGTCAAAGGCTATCAGGCATAAAAAAAAAACGCTTAATAAAATATAAGAAAAATTAGCGGTGGTAAGATATATAAAGTTTATTAAAGGTCTTCAAAGAAAACACAATTGTATACCAAATTGTAATAAGTATAATTTATTGTAAAAATAAATTAATTACAAATATTCACTATTCACTTATTAATATTTATTTTAATTTCATTCTTATAAAGTTACATAATTGTATAAATTAATTTAATAAAAATAAAACTTAAAAATATCTGTGGGTACATAATGTGATCATATATATTGTGTTGTTTATTACTATTATATTAAAAAAATAATATAAATAAATGCAGCGTTATTATTATTCCACACTTTGTTGAATATTCTGCTAGATATAATACTATAATTTATTAAACTTTTGAAACATTGTATTTAAGAGTAACGATTCATGACGATTTGCGATGTTTAAGTTACTTAAGTTTAAACTGGCCGGTCACTTCTCCATACAAACGTCGTAGGGTGATCACTCCCTTATTTGAGATTTTAGGTCCAGACTTAAGCATAATACCGATTGATATCGTCATTATCTAGGCTTGTATGATGCCAACATTTTAAAAAGTTAATTTAGTTGTAAGTTATGAGCCTCGAAAACTTTATATGAAAATGTTTCGAGGATCACAATTCCCAAGTTAGGTTTTTAGGCATCATACAAGCCTAGACAATGACGAGATCAATCGGTATTATGCTTTATTTTGGACCTAAATCCTCCAATAAGGGAGTGATCACCCTACCACGTTTGTATGGAAAACGGGTCAGCCAGTTCACCCTTAAATGCCTACTCCAGATAATGAATAGATACAAGGGTTACTTTGCAGAAATCCAAATTTGATAACACCAATTAATATTTAAAAAAAAACATTAGGGACCTCTTTCACGACCTGCAAGTAAAGTCCCACCCTGGATACTCGACTCATTCTCTGTACAAAAGCCGCGTTCTAACTACCTATTACACAGACACTACACAAATGTTGTTATTGTACACGCGTAATAGTGTGCGTGAAGTAGACTTCACAAGAGGTTGTCATCGTATGAATAATTATTGTACATAGATACCTAACAATATTTAGATACTTTTATTCGTCGTATTAGATTTCGTATATTATGCATATACCTGCAGAAACATTTACAAGCACAAAAAACATTCACGACAAACGCCTTTTCTCGTTTAGTTGATAAGCGACCGTAAACAGCACAAGAGTAACCAATTCTCAACTTTTAAAATACTCGTACAATCGTCACGTCATCGTGCGCGAGTTGCGCGTCCCGTACTCAAGTCAGCTCAGCGACAGCTCAGAATCGGTGGCGGGATGAGGAAGGCTCGTTTTGGTGGGGGGAGAGGAGTGTCCACTCTATACGTAGTATTATTATATGTTCTATGGTAAAGTGTCAATTATTTACTTCCTGGCTACAGTTACTCGGCTAATAAAAACAATTGTAGAATAATACTGTTTTTGCAAACTTTAATTATTCTATTTAACTGAACAATTATATTTGTTCTAAACATAATATGATCCCAACAAATAAAAATTATGGTTTTCAGTAGAAACATGAATCAGTATACAGCGCCTAATGTACCACCAAGACCCCACTCATACTGACGTAAGTGGTGATATGCTGCTTTCATTAGGAGCATTTCTCCCTCCCACATTCGCCTTTTTTAAAATTATTATTTAGCCAGTAACTCTACTTATCAAAATCATTCCTTAATTAATATTAAAAATTGATAATTTATATTATGTTACTGTATATATGTATAGAGAAGGATATTTCATTATAGATTATAGGATAGTGAAGATAATACGCTTTAACTGTGGGTTAGTACTATTCAGCCATTGTGAAATCCATATACACGGTTACTTGTGAGTTAAACCGGCAATTAGCCTACTCGAGACTTTACTTGAAGGTCGAGAAAGAGGCCCAAAATGTATGAATTAGAAAAACACTCACAATATTTAAAAATATCTCAAGTATTTCTAAATATTATTACAAGCCAAACGCGATAGTTCGCGTGCTAAGCGAAAACATATATAACAGATTAATGGAGTACAAAACCGCACCGTCCCCCATGACCGTTAAAGTAATACGATTGGAGTATGAAATTTCGGCTACAAATGCCGTGTACAAATGGCCGAGGAGGTTTAGGTTTAGGCATCCGACGCGATATCGGAGGACGCGGGATCGATTCCCGCCTTGGGCATAAAATTTTGTACTCCAATAATTTGTTTAACATAATATCTCTAGTGACAATTCCATCATTAATTTTCTTTGTAAATTCGAGCACACGATCATTTTTCAAGAGATTTATTCTCGATCGTGCGCTCGTAGTGTCTGAAGATTATTTAAGAATGTTAACAATCGAAGTTGACAAACCTAGTTTAGCATATTCAGCACTTAAAAAGGTACATTTTTGCTAATTCATCAGTATAACGAACAGAAGAAAGTATATCCTTTTATTATTTTTTAAACAGTTGAGAATACTTCTTGGCACCATGTTGCATAATACAATAAGGGGCCGTGCATTAATCACGTGATTTTTTTTAGCATTTTTAAACCCCCCGTCCAACTTTGTAATACGTGGTGAGGTTTAAGACTAACCCCCCCTCCCGCACCCAAAATTACATGCATATTTTAGTACAAACAATCTTATTTTTTTCGAATATTATCTTTAATTACAGGTAAAAAAGTCTTATTCTGAATAATAATAACAAATATTTTAAAAGTTAAGAAAACACCAAATTAATTATTGAATAAAACACTTAAAAAAATCTTTAAAAATATTATATTTATCTAGTGACAATTCCGCCTAATTTCCTGATAAGCCGACGCGATGTGACGTCACAAACGCCACGCAGCCAAACCGGAAGAGTATTCGACACGTTTCGATTCTAAACGAAGCATCCTCAGGAGGTCTTGACTCTACGAGCGCACGATCGAGATTATTATTTATTATATATTATTAAATATGGATTTCCGCAAAGTAACGCCTGAATCTATTCATTATCTTATTCTGAATTCTTAGCGGGGACTTCGTTCGTTGCGTGGCAACGGCGAGTCAAGGTCCACACTACACGCCGCATTTCGGTATTAATTCGCGCGTTTGACGAAAAAATAAATACACGTGATGTCTTACTACACCCTCGCTTGTGATATTTGGTGTTTGTTACTAAACCCCCTCCCTCCTCAAGCTTCACGTGATTAATGGACGGTCCCTAATATAGTATTAATTTTGCATATCTACACTATACTCGATGCCAAATAGCATGGCAATAGATTTCGTATATTTTAGAGATGTTTATTTGTACCGATGCGTCCTTGTAGCCCTGTACCACGAAACCTAATTATGGTCTATTGCTAAACTCGTATCGCTAGAATTTCGTGGTACAGGGCTACAAGGACGCAACGGTACAAATAAACAACTCTAAAATATACGAAATCTATTGCCATGATATTGGGCACCGAGTATATAAAATGTGACTATGCTAAGTTTTTGACATCTGTCAGACTTAAGTACTGCAAATTGCGTCTGCTTCGCTTACATTCACAGAATATATAATAGTGACAACATAATGGCGACGATTCTATACAAATGCTCTAAATTTAAAATTCTTTAAAATTCCCTAAAAAAATGTAGTTTTTAGGGTTCCGTACCCAAAGGGTAAAAACGGGCTCCTATTACTGAGACTTCGCTGTCCGTCCGTCTGTCACCAGGCTGTATCTCAAGAACGGTTATATCTAGACAGTTGAAATTTTCACAGATGATGCATTTCTATTGCCGCAATAACAACAAATACTAAAAATAAAATAAATATTTAAGGGGGCATACAACAAAATTGTTTTTTTTACCGTTTCTTGCTCGATACTAATAACGGTGGCAGGTAGACGCTTTAACTATTCACAGAATATTTAGTTACGGAACACTTCGTGCGCGAGTCCCACTCGCGCTTGGCCAGTTGCATACTCTTTTCGCAAAAATTCACATACCTATGACGCTTAAGACTGAAATTGTGATAGTTATTATTTGGTTCACAATAAAATTCAAAGTTAATAATTACTCAAATTTAAAGTTGATTTTTGTGTTCGATTGTGGTATACTGTGTCAGCCGGATAGTCCACTGCTGAACGCAGCTTCCCTCAATATAGGGGGGTTTGCCATAATCCCCACGCATGACAGGCGGCTTGGGGATCGCAGTGTGAGATATCAGTTCCTCAGAAAGAGCTACTGCCCACCTTCTGGTGTGTTACCCTTAGTCGCCTCTTACGACACCCTAGATAGAGATGGAGTGACATTCTAACCCGGCACCCCACGAGCAATTGTGTTATGTTTTACGCAAATTTAATCGTCATGTATCTTGGTGCTCTCTAAAGTGATACAAAAATCCCTACTAATGAATAAAAAAATCATATTATTAGAATGGTTATTTTAAATGTTACACGAAAGTGGATTTTAGCGCGAACACAATAAGAACTATGTACCAATTATTGGAGCAAAACATTTTTTGTCCCGTGCATTATCCGATTTCGCGCCGGATGCCTAAACCACTCGGCTATGACGGTTAAAGTATTACAATTGGAGCACAAAGTTTCGGCTCGAAAGAGTATGTTCCGGTGCCCGAGTGGTTTACGCACCCGACGCGAAATAGGCGGACGCGGGTTCGAGTCCCGCCTCGAACAAAATGTTTGTACCCCAATATTTTGTAAATGTGATTTTCGCTTAGCACGCGACTGTGCTAGTTATCTTATTTAGGAAAAAGAACTGATATAGTTCAGGGAATTATAAATTTAGAGAACTTGTTTAAAATCGACACTAATTACGTAAATACATACATAATTGTGATAGAAAAAAAAATACAATGTAAAACTTATACTTAATACAATTTCAAATTATATACACCAATCAGATCCAGTTTATTTATTATATTATTACCTAATTATTGCACGTCCAATCAGATCAAGCGCGAGGCCCATCAAAATTGATACAGCATATTCAACCTACGTAAAGCTTTTAATTTTGATACACAATCTGTTACCAATCTTATCTTTCCTTACAATACTCATTTCTGGATTCAATAGGGATTTTGACAATTTTTGTATTACAAATAGGTTACGCTAAGACCTTTATTGATTTATTGGTAAGTGATGTTGTGGTCGAAGCTGTAATCAGGGAATCTACAACTTGCTGGATCCCCCCACTTTAGGTGCTCGGCAACAGTTTATATTTGAATATATTAATGAAGTCAGTCATTTATTCAATTAAGGCTCTTAAGGAGGTCAATTACAAAGTTTAATATTGAAATAAAAGTACTGCCACATTCAGCAAAAAAATTTTTAGAAAGAGAAGAACGGGCAAGAAGCTCTGTGCCATTCTTTTAAACGTCTTTTAACAATGTTTTACATACTTACAATATAATAGAGTTATTACAATTACGTACTTGACAGGCGATAGCGAAATTGTTCAGGTATTTTTGTCGTTTAATTAATCACAAACTGTGTAGTAGGATTTCTTAATCAATATGTTTTTCACATGCAACTTGAACTTCTGTGAGCGTTGTAATATGTTTAGAAACTTTATTATAAAACCGCACACAATTACCTAAGAAGGACCTTTTATTTGTCTTTGCTAATCTAAAACAAGCATGAAGCAATGATGGCTCAGTGGCATTGGCTATGGACTGCCGCGCAGCAGGTCCATGGTTCGAATCCCGCCCAGAGCTTGAGCTTCACCGCATGGTGGAAGGGCATTTTGCGAATGCCCGCCTGGCTAGCGACCACCCTCAAGTAGAAAGTCTGTCGCCAAGCACCGAAAGGTGTGTTCCGGCAGTAGTCCTTGAGAGCCAGTGAAATTACAGGCACAATGAGACTTAATAACTATGTCTCGATGTGACGGGCGCAGTGCAATTCGTGAGTTGTCATGAATTGCAACTGTTATAGGCAGAGGTTACTCCACTTAACATCAGGTGGGCCTCGAGTTTGTCCCGTCAAAATAACATTAAAAAAAAAAAAAAAAAAAAAAAAAAACCTGGCACCGCTATTTTATCTTTTTTTCCTAGTGTTGTAATCGTGATTGTAACTGTTTAATTTAAATTCACTATTTTTTTAAGAACACACATAATATTTTCCAAAATTTAAAGACTCGGCAAAGGTGGTATGGGTGCGGTGAACCACCGCCGACTCACGACGGGCTCTCCAAAAAGCCCTTCTCAGGGCTACGCTGAATCCGTACATAAGACGCCGCTCAGTGAAGAGGGGCAAAAAAGCTGGTGTTAGGCTGGTCTTAGAGCTGGTCATTCGCAATATTATCCAATTTTATGAACCTTGAAAAACTATTTGTCACTGGGAAGATAGAAGAGAAACGCCCAAGAGGTCGCAGTCCCATGCGATTAACAGACCAAATCCGCACTACCCTTGACAACAGTATTCATGACGCCATGCACATCCCAAAGACAGGAACAGGTGGCGACAAATTATCAAAAAAAAAGTGATTTCCACGGGGTATCACGACCCTCAGCTTTGAGGATAACGACGCAAGGAGGAAGAGGATAAACACATCCTTTCCAACGAAACTCCTACCTTCAACATATCCTTTATATATTTCCTTGGCCATCTTGGGGGTAGAAAAATCTAGCCTATCTAGTTGACGTCTGGCGTGCATAAGAACGAGTCGAGCTCCGTATAACTCCTCGCTAAATATCATAAAACCCAACGTTTCAACAATCAGCCGCGATCCTCGGGCACGGAAATCGACCGAAATCATCACCAAAAAGAAAATCATCATAATGGAGAAGGAAGAAAGAATATTGCAGACGCGTCGCAATACATCCAGCACGCGGGGCGAGTTTCGAACCAGGTAGCTTTCCTATGTTCTATTTTTCCCAACCAGCTGGTATATAGCCACGCCGACGTCTGCTTCTAGTAGCCCAACCTATGCGGCACCACCCGCGGAAGCACTCTCCCCGAAGAGGCGGCACGAAAGTGATATTCTCATTCATGCCTGGCTGGTCGAAGCTGTGCCATCTTGGAGACATACGAAATTCCCAACTACCACGTTTATAGAAAGGACGAGACGAACGCGGAAGGGCAGGGCAATGCGCGGATTCGCAGTTATGGTCCACCGCAGAATTATACATCAACTCGCACCTATCGTGGAATACAGCTCCTTCCAAGCACTGGGTGTGCTTGTGAGCGTTCGGTTTTATAATACTCTATCTACAGGCCCCCAAACAGCGACTTGAACGCAATGGAACCAAAGAAGCTATTTGAAGGAAACACTCCCACGGTCATAGTCGGGGACCTTAACTCCAAGGACACGCACTGGAATTCCACCAAAACAAACGCACACGGAAGATGCCTATATCAATCCGCGGTGGACCAAAACGTCATTGGGCCCAGCGAGCCGACGCATTATAGCCCGACTGGTGAAGGTGACGTCATAGACGTTCCATTAATGAAGAAATTGACAGCGATGCCTACTTTCACAGTTTTACCGGACCTTATTTCTGACCACAGACCCCGACGATCCTCAATGACCTCCCAAGTAGAGTAGCCGCCCCCGCTGGGAGGCGGAAAATCTGTTAGAAGTAATTTACGAAAGAGACACACATCAGCACTGAAACGATGCCAAAAGAGCCTGCCACCGATGTCGACAGGGCAACGGAGAACATACAGTCAGTGCACCGCTTGCGCCGCCACCTAGCGGGTACACGCCCACCTACGAGAATGCTATAAGGATATGACGGTTTGCTTAAGATCAAAGCCGCCGAGAGAGCAAAGATTTTCGAGCAACACAGGACACCTGCAACTTGTAAAAAAAAACACCTGCTAGATTACTTCACAAGAACACAAGTAGAGTGCACTGACGAGACAGACAGCGGTAGAGTATCATATTGTCTTCTCACCAGGTCGAGTTATCGTATCTATAACCACGGGAGTATGCAGAACAGGAGCGGTCACCTAATTGATGACGATAACAAAGAGGCACCTAGAGGCGAACCTGGAGTCACTATCACACCCAAACACACCTTGTTGATTGAGTCAGCTGATCCTCGCACATCAGGACAAAATATTATAGACAAGATCAAAGACAAAATAGATGTGGTCCAAATGGGAGTAGGGGTGACAGGACTCAGAAAATGCAGCAAGGGAAAAGTAGCCATTACACTTCATTCGAGGGAGGACATGGAAACAATGAGCAAAGCCATTAAAAATCTAAGCAGCCAATTGCCAGTTAAATCTCCTAAGGTCAGGAATCTACTACAGCGATTGGTAGGAGTAACTGCGGATTTAACTGACACAAGACTAGTCGAGGCTATCCAAAAACAAAATGCTGACCTCCTAGTATCATTACCCAGTGATGACATATCAGTGCGCGTAGTCAGGAGGACCAAAGGGAGGCACAATACGGTCCAAAACGTCATCATCGAGGTCAGTACTGCGGTCTGGGGGGCTCTCAGAGATAGGTTGGTCAGAGTGGGCTACCAGATTGTAGCGGCCCGTGACCAATCCCCACTCTTACAATGTTACAGGTGTCTTGACTTCTCACACCGCGCACGAGACTGTAGGTCCCCGGAAGCTAAATGCGGTTACTGTGCTGCGGTAGGACATGAAACAAGAGATTGCCCAGACAGAGAAAGTTGCCCAAGCTGTGTTAACTGCAAGGACAACGACAAGGCAACCGATTAGTCCCACCCAGCTTACAGCTTCGACTGTCCGGAATAGCGGAAATGGGACGGTATAGCGAGAATGGGGATTCAATATTGCTGAAGGTAACCAAACAGCTCACTCTGACCAATAAGGCATTATTATAGTATGAAGTTGAACTAATAAATTAAATTGTGAATGGAACGACTTTGTTTGGAGCAATAAATTACGATTGTGCGTGTGTGATCAAATTCAATAATAATAATTAATAATTTATATTGAACTTACTATTTTATAATGACTCTATTGGAATTTAATTTATATATGTATAAACTAAATCATTGTGTACTGTAATTAATATCAATATTAATGTAATAGTAAATAATGGATATTATACATAATTATAATTTCTGTCTCTCACAACTGAAAGTAAAGACGCGCTTGTCCACGATTTGCCTCCAACGCATACTAACATATTTTGGTCACGTAATACGAAAGGGCGATGGGAACCTTGAGAAACTCATTTTGGTTGGGAACACGGACGGAAAACGCTCACGAGGTCGATCCCCAACCAGATGGACGGATCAGATTAAGGACTCATCAGCCGTCTCGTTCCATAACATCGTGCGAGATGCGATGAATAGAAGCCGATGGAGACAGATCATCCGATCCAAGTACAGACCATCTAATGATGACCACGATCCTCAGCCATGAGGGGACGATTACAGAGAGATAATTTCTGTAACTGTAGGCTTCGCAAGCTAGGCAAGTTGCTGCAAGTCCAGCAAGCTGGACCGGCAAGTCCAGCAGGCTGGTCCGGCGGGCTGCGCAAGCAAATTACTTTGCTTGCACAGCTTGCTTTCTGCGGCTTGCCGGGATGGCAAGGTGCGATTGCCGTGCTTGCAATTTGAAATTTTGAAATGTATAAACTAAATCATTGTGTGCTGTAATTAATATTAATGTAATAATCAATAATGGGTATATTATAAATAATTAAAATATAGCACATTGTTCAACCATTCCCAAATAGCAATTCACCATCACTGTTCGCGCCATCTATTGGCACTTTCTTTCTTTCTACCTCTTACCTTTTCCTACCCTCATTTTCCCACGAAAACGACGACTATCTACGGTTGACATTTCGTGGCTGATGAGTGACCTACTTGTCATTGCAAGTAGTCTGCGGTCGACCCTTGTTGACGGCAGATGCGTTTGTTCCTGTGAGCTCCCTCGAAGCCAAGGAAACCGCCATTTTGTTACTAACCGCGCTCGCGCTGCTTTCGTGTGTGCCCCGTCGCACTGGGATATCCGCGATCGTCTCTTTGGAGCTGTGTACTAACAGCTTCCCGCGCTCGCGCCGCGAGTCTACAACAGCGTGAAATAATTCGAAGAGCCACTACATCTGGACACCAGCGGGACGCCTTGGAGTGCCGCAGCTGTGCTCGTCAGCCCGAGGATATCCAGGTTAGTCGCTCGTTTTTTGCTCCTTTCCTATACAGTCCACTTTTCATCACCTTGTTCCGCATTCTTTCGATTTACCAGTGTCCTTTCAACCCGCGCCCGCAGTTCGGCGTGCTCTGCCATATAGCTTGGTGGCCGCGCTAACAATCACTGATGACTAACATATGTACAAATTTAATAGCCTGGCTGGAGAGGGCGAAATCTCCTGTAGCATAGAAAAAGTTAAGAGACTTCAACTTAGGTTGAGGGTTAGTTTATAGGTGTGGAGTCTCCACTGCATGCAACTTGTCGCCACCTTATTCACCTGGTAAAACAGATGAAATAAGAGTGGCCACAGCGCATGTTAATTTTAGCTAGATCTAAGTTATAATTAAAAAGTTAGAAGTAAATTTAACACAGTGTAATGCTCATCCATCGCAGAAGAACTACAGAAATAATTAACAGCACCACTATGGTAAAAATTTGCAAAAGCAATATGTCTGTGATGAATGGGCAACAAGATGCAATGCATAAAACTTCTGTAACTGTAGGCTCTGCAAGTCCGGCAGGCTGGACCGGCAAGTGCGGCACAGCTTGCTTTCTGCGGCTTGCCGGGATTGTAAGGCGTGATTGCGGAATTTGCTGATTATTGCATGATAGTATAAGTTAGTTTAAGTTAGTTATAAGTTGCTTGTAATAGAAATAAAGGATACATTTTAAAACACGGTATCAAGGGGTACCCCATTATAAATAGGGGTAGTATAGCTCGCGGGCTAGGCGTCTGCGGCCGGAAAGGATAAAAAAAACACGTTCACATGCCTGGTAGACGCAGCAGCATTGGAACAACACGACAACCATAGCCTAAACATTTTTACAGATAGCAGCAAAATCGAAGGGAAAGTCGGCGCAGCGCTGTCTATATGGGACGGCGCTGCGGAGATTAGTACCCGAAAGCTAAAGATGGACAACTGCTGCTCCGTCTACCAAACAGAAATGTTGGCACTGTGCGAAGCCACTGAGAAAGCACTAAAGAGTCCAAAAGCTAGTTGCAACGTATACTGCGACTCTAGGTCCGCTCTGGAAACGGTCACTGACGTCACTTCCCTCGATCCCCTCGCTGTCAAAACAAGAGCCAACGTGACCAAAATAGAACAACTTGGTAAAAAATTTAATCTGTTTTGGATCAAGGCACACGCGGGGCTGGAGGGAAATGAAAGAGCGGACTCACTAGCAAAGAGCGCAGCTTTACGCATAAAAGCCAGGCCAGACGATAGCTGTCCGGTTTCATTCGCCAAGCGGCAAATCCAATTGGATTCGCTTGGCGAATGGAACCGGCGCTATCAGAGTGGAGAGACGGCTTCCACAACGGAGGTATTGTTCCCGGACGCTATAGAGGTCTATAGTATCATCAAAAAAGTAAAGCTGGACCAAATTACTGTGCAATTCCTGACGGGACACGCGGATTCTCCTCATACTTACACCGATTCAAGTGCAAGGAGAGTCCGGCGTGTCTCTGTACCCGGAAGTGGTAGAAACTGTCTTCCACGTAATAACGGAATGCCCAATTTATGGTAAATATAGATTTGACACTGAGAAAGATTGAGATACTAGAAGTGAAGACACTGAGATACTAGATATAAGTTTATTAGTTATTGTAAAGAAATTGTTAAAAAGGTAATAAGTAGAAGTAAGTAGAGATTAAATAAGTGCACTGCTATATACTGAGTTTAAATTAAATAGCAAACGCTTTTGATAAAGGTTGTGTATAAAAAACAAAAATAAAACAATAACATAATAGAAATAAGAACTAAAGAATTGTAAGATATATAAGAAAATAAAGAGTCGTTGCGTTTGTTTATCCCTAGTTTATATAAATAAGTAGTATAACCACTAGCATCCCCCCAGCGGAAGGTGTGAAAGAAAGCAGAAGAAAGCTTCAAACATCATATGTGGTCTATGATTTCTGCGATATTGTTTTATTCGCAGATGATACTCTCTGATTTTTAAAGTAGATAGGAAAGACAGTGAACTCATTCATGTAAATAATGTGCTATCTATGATCTGCAAATGGTTCGCCGCTAATAATCTTCTGTTAAATTAAAAAAAGAACGAAATGTTTAAAGTTTTCTTTACCAAATGTTATTTATGTTGAACCAAATATTAAGCTTGGCACAGATAAACTCTCTATTGACAACGCAACAGTCTTCCTGGGGATCAAAATGGATTCAACTTTGCAGTGCATCTATCCGGAAGACTTAGTTCTGCTGCATATGCCGTTCTTAGGATAAGACAGTTAACAGACGTAGCTACTGCTCGCCTAGTTTATTTCGCGTACTTCCACAGTATTATGTCGTATTGTGTATTGCTGTGGGGAGCTGCTGCTGAGATAGTTAAAAAACAAAATTAAAGTATGATGAAACTGAGAATCTTCTCAAAGTAATCGAATAATATGATACTTTGCCATAAAACTTCATTCCCTGCCCCTTTACAAACCTACAACACACACACACACACACACACACACACATATATTTATCTCCATCATTTATGAATATACTGTATGTACTTATGCATAATTATATATGTATATGATATGTTTATATAAAAAGAATTGTAATGTCATATATATCAAATCCTTAAGAACATCCTTGATATTTTGTTTGTTTATGAACCTGACAGCTACATAGACTTACCTCTTACTTACTGTGCATATGAAGGGGCAGAATCTACGACACAAGAATTTTCTTAGTGTAGGTTCTGCAAGACAACACTGTGACTATCTATGATTCTTAATGAATGCCATATTAGCTAATAGGATTTGTTGATATTTGTATTTAGTTGCACATTTGTATGAATATTTTCTGAATAAATTATTATTATTATTATTATTATAGAGACAATCTTTATCCTTAAAAGCGTGCAATTCGAGCCATATATAAAATGGATCCTAGGGAATCTCTACGGGACCTTTTCAAAGAAATTTATGTTTTAACTTTACCAAGTCTCTATATATTAGAACATGTTATGTATCTTAGTAAAAAAAGATAGTAAATTTAAATAAAACACGATTACAACACTAGGAACAAAGATGAAATAGCCGTGCCAGGTTTTACATTAACTAAGACAAATAAAAGGTCCTTCTTAGGTTATTGAGTACGGTTTTATAATAAAGTTCCCAAACATATTACAGAAGGGAAATTCAAGTTGCACGTGAAAAACATATTGATTAAGATTACTAAAACGACAAAAATGCCTGGACAATGCCGCTATCGCCTGTCACCTACGTAATTTGAACAAATATTGTAATAACTTTATTTATAGTAAGTATGTAACACGTTGTTCAAAGACGTTTAAAAGAATGGCACCGAGTTTCTTGCCATTTTCTCGCAGTGGCTCTATACAAATTTTTTGCTGAAAATTGCAGTACAATGTTGAATATTTCAATACTAAATTTGTAATTGACCTTCATAAGAGCGTCGTAGGCGCCTAAATTGAATAAATGATTTTGACTTTGATATTGACGCCACTATTGGAAAGGCAAAAGCAGCAAGAATGCTACTACAACCGATCCTGGAGTCGAAGCTACCACTCCGAAACAAGACGGCAATCTATAAGGCCTTTATCAGATCCCATCTCACGTACGCGGTTAATAAAGGTAGCTGGTACCA
The DNA here is from genome assembly GCA_963890685.1 of Plagodis pulveraria. NCBI lineage: Eukaryota > Metazoa > Arthropoda > Insecta > Lepidoptera > Geometridae > Plagodis > Plagodis pulveraria. The sequence goes on along the minus strand of OY982976.1, from coordinate 6,275,757 downwards.
ATGTGCCTGTGTTTTTACCTTTACAAATCCCTGGTAGAACCCCGCCGTCTAGGTAATTTGAAAACATCCTCAATCCTGGTCCTTCATCCTCACCATATACATATAAAGATGTTCTAAACGCGAACATCTCTTAAGGTGTCTAAATTAAAGCTGAACAACCCAGTCAGTGTCCTGATCCAGACTTAACAACTTAATCTATAAGAGAGATAGGCGCAGTGCAGTTCGCCACTGGCGACGAACTGCATCTGTTATAGGCACCACTTAAATCCAGATAAGCTTCGAGCTTGTCCCATCACGATAGCACAAAAAAAACAAAGTAACATAATAAATTGTCAAGACCCCTATTCTCCTTGACACATCTCAAGAACAATTTTTTAATTTCTTTTAGGAAACCTTATAATTCTCATAATAATAATCACACAGTCCTACATTAAGTTTACCAACTGATTTATATTCAAACATAAATCTGATAAATGTACATACAGTACATAATACTAGTCTTTTCTTTAATACACTTAAAAATCTACCCTCAAAAATAATACCCTTCAACGTCCCCACATTCCGGGTGATGCGTCTTTATATGTGATTTTAGACTGGCATTCTGTATAAATGCCTGCCCACACAAGTGACACCTAAAACGCCTATCGTTCGTATGAGTCCTAACATGATACTGCAGAGACTTGAGACGGGGATAACTTTTATCACACTGGTCACACCGATAGTTCCTTTCCCCAGTATGGGTTGCCATGTGCTCTTTTAAACGGGACGGCAGGTAAAATCTCTGATCACAATACTCACACTGATGTTTTAATACCTTCTGGTGGTTTCTTCTCTGATGCTCCGTTAAAGTCTTTTGTCTGTTGTACACTTTATCACACAAATTGCAGGGGTATGTCCGTTTTTGACCGTGCGCTTCGGTCAAATGTTTGTTTTTGAGAGCGTAGGACATAAAGCACTCATCACATTTCGGGCAACGTATTATAGCTTTCTTTTTGTGCACTATATCCACATGCATGTCTTTATAATGATTAGATTTAAATACTTTTCCACATATTTCACATGTGTGCCGTTCATCGTCCTTATGCCGTTTCAAATGAGCGTCCAACCGGGCCTTTTCTAAGAAACACATACCGCAGATATCACATGTAAAGTTGCTGAAGTGTGTGTCAATCATATGTGTGTTTAATGTGTTGAAGTCTTCATATACATTGCTGCATACCACACACACTAAATCGTTCCATGTGAGACGGAATAAGAGCAATTTGTCCGGAGCTTCGAAGTAGATTTTCTTCCCGTGCACTTGGTCTATATGTTGCTTGAATATTGTCAAATCGTCAATTTTTGTGGTACAGAGTTTGCAGTCTATTCTGGTTATGTCCAGTTTGGGCATTTTCTTGTAGCCCATTAGAAGTTGAAATGGTTTTGTGTCGTGTGTGGTGGTGTGTTCTCGCAAGTCTTCCGGTTTTGGATAGTAATCTTTGCAGTAGAAGCAGTAGTAGTTATTTCGGCGGTTTTTGAACGGACACACGTAGGAGTATTGTATGATTGTGAGGAGGTTCTCTTCCGCCATGCAGTCGAGGTCGCGATCGTAGTTTTTCACTTTTTCTATGGGCTGCTTTTTGGGTGCTTTGATTTTCTTTGTACCTGAAGAAAGAGAACATTCAAATATTGTAATTTTTGCATTAACGCCTACTAAACACAATTAAAGGATCTTTTTTGAACCACAAGCGGGATTGAAACCACGATCCGTCCTTGGGTCATGGGAGCTTCCAACCTGAGCTACAGTGGGTAATAATGAGCATAGTTCAAATTAGTTCTCTCTTTTAAATAGCTCAATTTAGCTCTATTTCTTTTAACGAGTCATAGTGCAAATAAGTCTTTAAACTAATATCAAAATTTTATCACGCTAAAGCATTACATAAGCATCACGCATCTGTATCATGCTGAACTCTGGGATATTGACTATTGAGAATCAGATTTTGATTACAATACAGACTTATACAATATTAAACTCATTATAATTATGCTGAAGTATTTGTATCTACGTGAACAATTTTTGATACAATTTTGAATATATCATTATGGGAATAACTTTCCGATTTTTTAAAGTTTACTTTATATTAAAAACAGAATATAATATTAGTTTACCCTATTATTGGAACTATAATCGGGAATTGGTTCATTTCTGTTAGTCTTGGCCATGAACTAATAAAAATAGTAAAAGGATCAAGTTGGTCAAACGCGCTATTGTGTTGCTCGTTATACAAAAAAGGTATTAAACACAGTTGTGTACCCTCAAACCCCACGTTCACTCTCTCTCTCTCTTAGCTGATAAGCTAGCCCTTGTCCACTATCTGACCAGTTGGTAGGTGATGATGTGGTCGAGGGTAGTACCAAATTGATAAGAATTTCCTTGTATGAAAGGCTTCGGTTCGTGGGTATAAACCCACTGTACACAGAAGTGGCACTCAACGATCCAGCCATGTTCCGACACTATGCTCAGTGAAGCCTTCTTTGGAAAGTCTCGTTTTGTGCCTACCTATTCTCGCTCGGATCCACACAAAAGCCACCACGGAACTCGGGGACGTTTTATTATAAAACACCCTCCGAATTCCACCCCTCATCCATGAGGGCGGAGACCGTCCAAGCCGGAGATAGCCGAACCAACCGGTTCCAGGATCTCGAGAGCCGAAACGAATATGAGCTCTTCAGACGAGTGTCAGGCACCCGCTACGCAGGGCAGCGGCTGCCCGGACGCTCCAAGAAAGCCAAGAGGACAGCTGAGACCCTCCGTGCGTGACAGATCACTGTCCGCGCGGAGGATCCCAATAGATGCCGCCGACGAAGAAGCGGAGAGATACCGCCTATTCAAGCTCTCTGGGCAGCACACCGCTGAAGCTGCACGACGTGAACTCCAGCGGTGGCGAGTCGAACCGCTAGACGACGAGGCCCCAGTGCTCTCGTTGATCTCGCCCGACTCGTCACCTACACCAAGCCATACGCCCAGTGAAGACCCGGCCCCAGGCGTGCGCCGCAAGCGCACTAAGGAGGCTGAAGATCAGAACAAGCGCGCCTGCGCCCGCACTTCGAGCGCAGCGCACCAACTTGACCCGCGCCGCCAACCAGCACGGATAACCATCACACCGGGACAGCATGCGACCTATGCCGCCGTAACAACGGCCGGCACTAGGCACGCACCAAACCCGGCCGCTAGGACAACCCAGACGGCCACGACGAAAGTCGCGCCAGCGCACGCAGCCCAACCCCGCCCAACCGAAGCCATAGCATCAACTTCGTGGGCGGACGACACGCTCACGCCCGCCACTTTGTCACAGACATCACCAGGCAATACCCTACCGGCTCCCGCACAGAAGAAGAAGGAGCCACGATATCCGCCGATAATCATCGAGTCTTTCCCAAAATGCACCACCCACCTCCGTGCACTGAAAGAAAGACTCGGCAGACCATCATCCGTCCGCCCTTATAACCAGGGCGTCCGCTTCAACTCCGTGGACGGAGACGAGTACCGGGTCATCCAATCTTACCTCTCAAACCTGGGGGAGGCAGACAGGGTGACCTGGTTCTCATATTCCCCGCCTACGGAGAGGAACCTAAAGCTGGCCATCAGAGGACTGCCAGCCAACACAAACCCTGATGACATAAAGGAAGACCTCATCGCGCTCGGGTATGAACATCATAGCTGTCGGCACTGCTTGACTCGGTCATATGGTGTTTTATTTGTACCATTCGATTACTTTTGAGATTCTCTTTCCAACCATATAAGATTTCTATATTTCGATTTGGATTTACGACGCGTATAGGCCAACATTATATATTTTTGATATTATTTTTTTATTTAACACCTAAATATATTCACTGTCACAATTTCATACATTTTTTATATATTATCGATAGATTTTGACGAGAGCTGGAGATTGAAACTTGAATGAACGTCGTAACTTCACTGATTCGAAAGTTATACTAAATTAAAATCTATATGCAGCAGAATGACCTTCAAAATGGTGGGGTTTCCCCCTCCGCCGCCTGCGATGTGTTAGAGTCCTTACTTAGCGTAATAAACTCGCTGATTCTTTACCAATCCAGTGGAGTAATTGAAATTTGGATGAAGATGCTATGTAGATGCAACACTAAACTCTAACCCCCGATTTTGTTATCATTAGTTTGAGTTGCATCCCTATGGAAGCAATTTTAAAGACGTATTCACGTAAAAAGATTAAATCAACTTCTTACCAGTTTTGATTTTCTTCTCTTTGAGTTTCTTCTCCCTGACCTTCTTCTTGGTCCCGTTGGCCTTCTTCTTCTTCCTCTTCAAAGGTTTGTCGGAATCGGATGACGACGCTGACCAATCGCTGTCTGCGTCTACGTCGTCGGCATCGTTGAAGTTGGGGGGCTCTTCGGGGGTAGTGGGTGGTTTTGGGGAATTAGGTGGGTCGGGTTTGGGCGGTTTATCTGTGAAAATGTATTTTTAGGTTAGGTTTAAAATGTATTACAAAATTTGAAATATACGATAGGAAAAATTTTAGTCATGTGCGGGATTCGAACTCGCGTTCAACCACCCCTTTAGCCTGGGTTTGCTCTAAATCGTATATTTTGTAATGTAATCTGCATAGCAGATGCATAGCAAACATAACAATATTAAAATTATACGGTTGCCTCATCATTTACAAGTATAAAACCAATTACAAAATTGGTCTTGTTTGTAGTACAACGGAAGTTGTACTATAGATGTCGCTTCATCCCAATACACTGGTTAAAGAACGATAGGAAAGATTTCAGTTATGACGTCATGTCATGTTAGCTCAATTGGTTAGAGCATACCCCGGCTAAAGGGGTAGAAGGACGCGGTTCGAATACCGCACATGACTCTAATTTTTCCTATCGTATATTTGTAATTTTGTAATGTAATCTCCATAGCAGACGTTATTGCAAACATAAAAATATAAAAATATAAAAATGTATATATTGATGTGTCACAGATCCACTAAAGCCAGGAAGGACCTGGCTCTTGAAATACAGGCCACCAGCCTAGTTTAAGAGTCAGAGACTCATCATAAATGTATCACAATAAGGATGAAATAAATTTATTTGTATTTGTATTAAAATTAAAATGTGTTTATAGGTTACGATTAAAATGTGTTCTTAGGTAAGGTTTAAAATGTGTTTTTAGGTTAGGTTTAAAATGTGTTTAAGGTTAGGTTTTTAATGTTATTAGGTTCAGTTTAAAATGTGTTTTTAGTTTACGTTTATAATGTTTTAAGGTTAGGTTTAAAATATGTTTTTAAGTTAGGATTAAAATGTATTTTTTGTTAGATTTAAAATGTGTTTTTAAGTTAGTATTAAAATGTATTTTTAGATTTGGTTTTGAATGTGTTTTTAGGTTAAGTTTAAAATGTGTTTTGAGATTACGATGAAAATGTGTTCTTAGGTTAGGTTTAAATGTGTTTTTAGGTTAAGTTTAAAAGTGTTTTTAGATGCCGTGCCTAAGTAGAAAATCTGTCGCCAAGCACCTAACGGTGTATTCCGGCAGCAGTCCTTGAGAGCCAATGAATGACGGGTGCAGTGCAATTCGTGACTTGTGATGAAATGCATCTGTTATGGGAAGAAGTTTGTCTGCTTCCCATCAGGTGGGCCTGGAGCTTGTTCCGTCACAATAACATCTTTAAAACCTGTTTTTTAAGGTTGTTAGTTTTTGCTCTATCGTAAAAACGGTAATATATACAAGCGTCAAAGTTGTTATGATAAGGGTTTCACAATACATGATCAAAAAATATTTAAGAGCACACTTTCTGTATTGGTACGGAACACTGGGTGAGCAAGTCCAATTCGCACATGGGCCTTATTTATTTACTAAACAGTAAGTTCTTAATCGGTACCTAATCAGGCTACTCTATTGCCATCTACTGGGCGCAGTCCCATACTTCGAACTGCTACCGAAAATTGCTTTGTCAAACCCAATAACCTCCACTCTATTATTAAATCTGTTAATATATTCAACCCGGTCGAAATCGCACCCGGGAAACAAATCCCGGACCTCAAGACTAGGAGGTCTTATCTTGGTCTTGAAAGAAGTAGAGAATAGATCTATGCACGCTCGAAGTCGACCAGTTAATTTGTAAACATAGATGTAAGTTACCTTTACATAGATGTAAGTCATCTTTACATATATCTAAGTCATGTTATCTTACCTTCTACAGCGTCAGCTGAATAATCTATAGACATTCCATCATCACGATCCGGCCCGCCGGCTGATTGTGTATCACTCACGTCATCTTTCGGCTCCGTTTTCAGCACAATGTCCATTGGTTTGTGATTCTTCGTTTCTGGAAATAATAAGTGATTCTCTTTACATATAATAGTAGTTTATGCAACTGTCATATAATAGAGGGTATTAAAACATGAGTGTAGTTTTTCGAAATGAGACGCAGGCGAGTATTAAAATAAGATTACACGAGTGTTGTTATAACTAATTATATGCAGTTGCATACACTACTTTATTTAATCTCATGGCTATAGGTAGCTACATTAAATAAAATGTTTATCCAACAAAATATTACTCAAATTCGTATGTACGAAATAGCGCCAAAATGGAAAAAGTCTGTTATTGGCCTATGCAGTGTTGCCAGATCCGTGGGTTAAAAATTATCGGAGAATTACTGCAAAATTATCGTGTTTTTAACGCAAGTTCAAAACTTTATATATTACTCAAACGACACTAAAAATATAATAGATTATACTAGATTACAAAATGTAGGGTGTGAAAACCAAACAGATAACAGCAATTTTTTTAAGTAAATCCTATTATATACTAATCATATTAGGCCATTTAAGTGTTTCATAATTTGGAAGTGTATAAGCATAATTCATAGAGGGTTGGGGATGTAGGCTTTGATGGGCTCTGGTTTTATCAGGACCGGACATTCCTGCGTTGTTAGTATGTTCAATCGTTGCTCAGTTTGGTGTAAAATCGAAATGTTTATCAGTATCACCTGTTTCAGTCGGATTGTCCACTGCTGAACACAGCCTCCCCTATTTAGGGGGTATTTGCCATAATTCCCACGCTTGGCGTGCGGCTTGGGAATCGCAGTGTAGGAAGGCAACTCTTTAAAAGGCGCAGTTGCCCACCTTCCAGTATTTTTCCCTTAGTCGCCTCTTACGACACCCACGCCACGGGATAATATGGTGCAATTCTAACCCGTCATCCCACGGGAATAGCCAGTATCACCAACATAGTATATTTATCCTATGCCCAGGCAGCAGACCTTATTTATCTTAGTAGTACATTTTGAAAGAGAGTCTTTACCATCAACCCCCTTATCCTCGAGTTTGGCCCCAAGGAAGAGCTGCTCACACTGGAGCACTTGCTGCCGAAAGGCAGACGCATCTCGGAGACGTACCACACATGTTGCACACACTCCCGAGTCTTTTTCGTTGTCGTCCACATGAGACAGCTGGAAAAGTCAGTAAATAGTTTATGAACAACATCCGGACGTCATAGCCTGGCACCCCATGGAAGTCAGATTACCCCCAATATATTCCATATAGTCTACGGATCCCAAGGATAATGAATAGATTCAGGCGTACTTTTCGGAAATCCATATAAAATAATAACAAATATTTAAAAATTATTTACAGAAAACATTAAATTTATAATTTAATAAAACACTTGAAAAATATAAAAAGAAATATATCTAGTGAGCATTTAATTTTCCTGTTAAGCCGTAATCACAAACGCCACGCAGCCAAACCGGAAGAATGTTGTTCGACGCGTTTCTACTCTAAAAGAAGCATTCCCAGGAGGTCTTGACTCTTCGAGCGCCCGATAGGGACTGAGCGGCCGGCGGCTAAACACAACTAAGTTCTTTTTATATTTGTGTTTTATTAAAATATTAATTCAATGTTTTCCTAACATATTTTTAAAATATTTGTTATTATTAGATCTCAGGGAATTCAGATTACCCTCAATATATTCCATACGGCCATAATCCCCATACTTGGTGGACGTCTTGGGAAGTATAAGATGACAGAATACGCTGCTGGCCACCTTCTGGTATTTTTCGTTTCGTCACCTCTTACGACTGCCACAGGAAGATATTAGAGGTGCGGTAGCATAAATATTCTGGGTTTTCTGGAAGGCCCGGAAAATGAGGGTCCTTTTAACGATCAGTAGTATTAGGCGAGGAGGTTGATGCTCATACATACATAGACCAATTTTTCGTTAATTTACTTTTTTTTCCCTGCTCTCGGGGTTTGTACTCGCACGTCTTTATATTATATTTTAAATTTAAAAAAACTTTTATTATAACTATACCGCCACGTACAACAGTATACCTTTTAAAGTACACTTGTGCAGGGAAACGTCGAAGGCATAAGCTGTTCTCACCTCCCATCTTGAGAAATAAGCACGCCAGCAACGCGCCCACATCTAGACTACTGGCAATATTATCATTATTTTTTATGTTATTGTGACGGAATAAGCTCGAGACCCAACTGATGTTAAGCGGACTAATCTCTGCCTATAACAGATGCATTTCGTAACAAGTCACGAATTACACTGCACCCGTCACCTTGAGACATAGTTGTTAAGTCCCATGTGCCTGTAATTTCACTGGCTCTCAAGGACAGCTGCCGGAACCCACCGTTAGGTGCTTGGCGACAGATTTTCTACTTGACGGTGGTCGCTAGTCAGGCGGGCATTCGCAAAATGCCCTTCCACCATGCATAAATATTTTTTTACAGGAGTTTCAACATGTCTATATATTTAACGACAGCATGAATACTATCATTATACATTTAAATGTATTTTTAAGTAGATATTTAATGTAGTCAGCGTTTAGGTGTTTTAACTGTTAGCTTACCATTACTGTGTCTAATAAATAAATAAATAAAGCTTGGATTATATTTTTAGCTTTGAAACAGCTGCTTGCAGTCACATTTAGTAAAATACTACTAAATCTTTGGACAGCTTTGACAAAGGCATATTCTGTTAAATCATGCTGTATCCGTTGAGTGCATAGCTTCTGAACCTTGATATTCACACGCAATATATTTTGTACTTGGCTCATTTCAATTCCTGATGCAGAAAGAATTTGCTCACAAGTAATTTTTACACGAATGCGCAACAAAGATCTTATTTCAGGGTTTTTTTTATGCTTGATAGGTTAGCCTTTGACCACTATCTCACCTGATGGTAAGTGAAGATGTGGTCGAAGATGTTGTTCAGGCTAACATAGAAATACTGGCTTACAGAGGCAGCTGCCGGAACACACTGTTAGGTGCTTGGCGACAGATTTCCTACTTGAGGGTGGTAGCTAGCCAGGCGGGCATTCACAAAATGCCCTACCACCATGCTATAACGACTGCCATCCTAAGATGACAACCGGGACCGACGGCTTAACATGCCCTCCGAAGCACGGAAGCGCTCAGTAGTAATCCACTAGCGGTCACCCGTCCAACTCATGACCGCGGGAGACGTTGCTTAACTTTGCTGATTGGTTACGAACAGCTAGAAAGCGGTTAAGAGCGCTTCAAAATGGTTATGGCAAAAAGGCTCATGTATGTATATTTGTGAGTTTCTTTATTCCATAACTTCTAAACGGCTTAACCGATTTTAAATTATGAGATATCGTTAGATTTGTTTTGAAAGAGAGCAAGTGAATAGTGTCACTAATACATAAAAAAAGAATTAAATCAAACTGGCGGATTTTAGACGCCATATTGTGAGAGATAATTTTTTTTTCTTACTACCAAAGAACAGTATAACGGTACGAACGGTACCAAAATGAAGGGCTTTAAAAAGGATCCCATAAATATATATAACTTGTAGCATTCATTTAGTTAGTAGTTTTTCGATGACCACTACTGACATTACTACTGTGTGCTTCCATGCTTTGGAGAGCACAATAAGCACTCAGTCCTGGTTGTTGTCTTAGGATGGAAGTCATTACAGCATGGTGGTACTCAGGGCATTTTGCGAATGCCTGCCTGGCTTGGCCACCCTTAAGTAGAAAATCTGTCACCAAGTACCTAACGGTGTGTTCCGGCACCTGTACTTGAGAGCCAGTAATTCAATGTTACCTTGAACAACATCTTCAAACCTCAGTCATAATAAAAGGCCTCCTCCACTAAGGGGGTTTACCATAATCGCCAGCTTGCCAGGGATTGCAGTGTTAGAAAGCAGTTTCTCAGAAGGCGTTGCTGCCTAACTTATGGTATGTTACTCTTAGTCGGCTCTTAAGAGACCCACGGGAACAGATAGGCGAGTGAGATTCTAGGCCCGCACCCCAAGGGCAACAACGAAAATTGTAAAATCATACAGCAAAAATTTTCACAGGTTAAATTCATAGTGATAACGAGACACCGTTTGAGTATTTTTAATGTATTCATTCAATCTTTAAAACAATCAGTCACTGTTGATTTGTTGAGTGTGTGTTCAAAAACTATGATCTAAGTGGGTCTGTGGTGTAGGTACAATCAGAACCTTAGAAATGTTTAACTATGGAATGTTCAATTTATGGACTTGACAAGAATTCAGAGATCCTCAGTTAGGCCATTGGACTATCATCCTTAATAGACAATTTGCCTAGTAGCTGCAATTTTATTTTATTGTGACGGAACAAGCCCGAGGCCCACCTGATGTTAAGTGGACTAACCTCTGCCTAAAACAGATGCATTTCGTCAACAACGAATAGCACTGTGCCCGTCACATTGAGACGTAATGTTGTTAGGTCTCACGTGCCTGTAATTTTACTGGCTCTCAAGGACTGCTGCCGGAACAACTGAAACTGTTAGGAACTTGGCAACAGATTTTCTACTTGAGAGTGGTAGCTAACCAGGCGGGCATTCGCAAAATGCCCTTCCACCATGCTGTGAAGCTCTTGCCCGTGGCCGGATTGGAATCATGGACCTGCTGTGCGGCAGTCCAAAGCCAATGCCACTCAGCCATCACTGCTTCAATAAAAATATATATATGGACTTGTTATTTGAATGAGCGAAACAGTTATTTATCATTTTCATCCCATTCCTAATCTGCCAAACATCACAAGCAGATGCTAGAGAAACATCCTAATTACAGGTATCTATCAAATATCACATTTCTTTGACAAGTATGTTGTCTTAAATAAATAAAATTTTAAAATGCCACACTTAAATAAAGATTACCCATATTTACATGGCAGCCTAATAAACAGAACAGAATACATGAAAGAAGAGAAGAGATGTACATGCATGCAAAGCATTCCAAAAAGAATCACCTGGCAACATTAATAGGTACTATTAGAGAAGTGTTAGCAATTGCACAAAAATATTCATTAATAAGTTGGTTTCGTCAGGACCACTACATCCTAGTTATTAATGAAATTCTATTGTTATCATAATCGCTGATGGGTTAATATCCTCTTTGATGAATTTGTACTGTTAAAGACAATGTCAAATGAGAACAATGTTGGACTTAAAATCCACGTGTAAATCATAAATGCGTGGTTTTAAAAAATTTAAGTTACTTTTAAACTATAGGTCACAGAAAATAAAATAACTTTCCAAAAAATATGTAATAAACTAAAAAAGTCCATGCTGAATGGATACAACAACATCAACAACTGTTTACTTCCACAGTTGCACAAAAGGTTCCCCCATAGGGCCTAGGGGAGGTGTTTGACATAATCCCCACCTGGTAGGCATCTTAGGGATAGCAGTTCTTGACGAGGCTCTGGTGCACACCTCATATTTTTCCTTTTGTCGCCTCTTACAAGTCCCACGTGAATGTAAAGAGGGTTTAAATATAGCGTGCTATAAAGCCCCAGAATATAATTCAATTTCACTTAAATTACTGTATAATGCTGTCCAATCGATACAAACAAAATACATGATCAGCACACAGGTAGAAAGAGAGAAAATTTAATTTGGTCTACAACAGAATCTTGTGAGCGCATATCATAAGACTTTTGGGAAGGTAAATAACCAAGTTTGTAGCTAGTTCTCAGCATGCTGTAAGGTTTTTTTTAGCCTGAATATGTTTATCCCTGGGCTTCGACATAGGTGAAATTGTGGTAACTCCACAGAAGACACCCAAAAAGGAGTTGAACTTACATTGGTATATGTGTCATAGTTTAACGTTTTACTAGACAATTCAGTCTATATCTGGAGAATTATAAGCCCCTGTGTGTTTACTAAATTATATTTTAGTGAATTATTATTCAAAATGTATTATCTATTTAAGCAATACAATATTATTTTACCAATATTCCGAAACAGTCCATTATCATGTCAGCATAGATTTCTTTCTGCTCCTGCCATGTATATTCTGCCGTCAAAACCCTGCATTTCTTGATGGCACGACAGCATCGACACAAAGCAAGGTCTATGATGGGCCCTTTTATTGTCGCACTCATGGTGTAAGTGCTTCTTACACAGCAGTGTGAAATTTCTCAACATGAATATTTAAAGCAAAGCTAGAACGTGAACAATGTAATCAATGGAGCAGTTTCACTCACAAAATAATTAAATTCATTTTTATAAATATTGTATTATCGCTACAAATCGCGGCCGCAGCTATTTCCCCGTATATACAAAGTTACTTTATGATTTCCCCGCAGTAATTTTAGCACAGACTAAATATACCTGTTCGTTCTTCAGTGTAATGTTACCATTACTAAGATTTTCAAGTAACTCAGTATTGGCCATACAACTGACTTGTAACCGTGAATGGGATGCTTTGCAAAGCGATTTATTATCTGTGTTAAACGTCTGTTTAATAGGGCGTTCGGATAGCCTATCGGTGCCAAAAATAACACTCACAAACGCTAAAAATGATCACACGGGCCGTTCGTTTTGGGACTTCGTGAGCAAAAATATCGTTTTCGCTCACCGTTCGGATAGCTTTGAAAACGCTACAAATGACAGAGAAAAGTGATATTTTTGACCCATGTCTTAACGTGGGATCGTTGTGATCGTTTTTTGACAACTGCTGTTTTGACAGTTGTATTTGGCGCGATTGAAGAGTTTCATAAGTTTTTTATATAGGTAACTATCAGAAGCCATTGACAATGAAATAATAATAATATTGGTACCTACTTTTTTGTTAATTTTAGAGATTGATTCCATGTTTCGTACTGTGCAAAATTGTTAAAACATTGTCGGTTGTCAAAGTACGTTTTAAGCCGTTCGGATAGCATGCAGTAATTGGTGGTCAAAAATAGCAAAAGCTTCTATCCGAACGCTGATACACAAATGCCACTTTTGAAACTGCTACAAACGCAATCGAGCCAAAACGAACGCACCTTAAGATTAGGTTTGTTTACATTATTGTATTTTATGAATTTCTGAAGTTCTCTAAATATAAAAGCTAATGTAGATTGATTGTTTTAGAAATCGTCCGTCAAGTCCGATCCCATATCAAATGTAAGTAAGTCGAGTATAATACAACAAAACGTCGTAATGAAAACCTGTAACTGTTGCATGGTAGGAATCACTGCAAATACTAACAATTTGCCATTAATAAAGAGATGCTTTTATTTTTTAATAATGAAACGCCCTCCTAATCTCGAAATAGGTCAGTTGAAAACGTTACTAATAGTCAATTGGTCACCTATAATAATATAACCTATATGGCCAGTGTCGCAAAACTTGCCATACCTATCTATCTTATTATAAAATACATATGAGGTTATAGCTTCGCGATGTACTAATGTATTTCTCATATCTGGATTCGTCTTCCTGTAGGCTGCTAATTCTTTGTTTCTGCTTCGCCTTGGTTATGGGTTGTTGTTGTGTCTCAGCCTGCTCTCTACATCCACCTCCTATAGATATTAATGCAAGATGAGTATACCTAATCACCCATCCTGCCGCGAAGTCACGGTAAGCCCGTGGCGCTCCTTGGTGCACTACTTGGTCAACTGCAAACATAACTAGTATCAAGGTAATGCCTAAAATTCAATCACTGTCTCGCGATACACGGATTAACATACAATCTCACTTTCAAAGGCGCGAGTGATATACCAGACGTCTCCGGTAACCCATGAAACGTAAACTTGGTCAAGTATGCAGCCCAAGATTCTGAAACAACCCAGATCTCACCCCCCGCCTTGGAGAGGAGATATGTGCCTGGGTCAACTTTGGAGCTGTAGTTAGCATAAGATGAATACCAGTCAGGATTGATCCCACACAGCGTGTGCAGGCAACCATCCAAAATGGCATTCCTAATAAAGATGAAACAAGGGACAAGACGATTTTACTTAGCATTCCATGGGTTCACCGTGCAGGTGCCGGGTCCATAGCGTTGCAGAGGAAGAGGCCCAAGTCAAGGTGCCTGGGACTTGCAACCCAGTGAGTAAGGTTAAGGGGCCCCTTTATGATGCATTAATGCTCCCTTTCACCGCTCGAGCCTCCTCCCCTGCCCAACCAAATTTGGTAAGATCCTACTAATGCCGCCTTGGATACACGTTCTAGGATGGAAGTTACGGTTGTTCTTGACAGGCCAAGGTCTTTTAGTAGGTTATATAGGGATTTTGCTGATACCCCTGCTCCGACTTCTACAGCATATAAATTAACCACATAACCGTTTTTGGTTAATTAATTTGTTAAGTCATAATATTTGTTAGTTTTTATTGTGTGGTCTTTAGGTATGTTTGTTTCCCACGGCACAGTAAGTTCTATAAGTACTATGCGTTTTAGATTTTTTGTGTATAGAAATATATCCGGTCTGGATGACGAAACACCAACATCCTCAGGAATTTAGTAATGTTTTTCGTACATGTCTATCAAAAGAGTCCAATCGGGAGCTGCGCCTAAGATGGAGTAAGGCTAACTTCGACAGCATATAAATTAACCACATAACCGTTTTTGGTTAATTCATTTGTTAGGTCATAATATTTGTTTGTTTTTATTGTGTGGTCTTTAGGTATGTTTGTTTATCATTATCATCATAAGCCGAAGACTTACAATTTTGAACAAATGCCTCCCCCATCCACATATTATGTACTATTACATTAGATTGCAGTAATTATTACATTAGATTGCATATGCCGGGATTTTGTCCTTGTGTCTGGTCTAAAACTTATTCAAGTTTGAATTAGTGGAATCAAGCGTCTTTGTCAGATAGATTTTAATAACAATCAAAACCCTTGTACACATGTTTTTTTTACCATGGCAAAGGTTATTTACACATCATTTTCTTTAAAAATGTATTAAAAAATGTTGATGTTTTGTTACATGTCAGTAGACACACACTCATATATAGTATTTTAGTCGGCAAAGTACTTGAGTCAATAACTTATTTTAAATTAACATTTGAGCTAAGTGCTTTTATTAACTACTAGCAGCCCGCCCCGGCTTCGCACGGGTATTAAAAAAATAATTATAATATTTTTTACACAAAAGCATAAACCCTTCTATTTAAGTCAAGTTACTAAGAAAAGAAATTAATAAAGAATGTTTAATATAATTTTTTTATGAACTTTTATTTATATTTGTTTTTTGTTCTAATGTTTTTTTATCGCGCAAAATCAGTAACATCTTTTTGCGCAGTTGGAGAAAAACTATCCTATGTCCAGCTCCGTGTCTCAAACTATTTCCACACCAAATTTCATCCGAATCGGTCCAGTAGATCGGTTATCGCGCAAAACCATTAACCTCTTTTTTGCGCAGTGGGTTAAAAACTATCCTATGTTCATCCCCGTGTCTCAAACTATTTCCATACCAAATTTCATCCGAATCGGTCCAGTGGATCGGTTATCGCGCAAAACCATTAACCTCTTTTTTGCGCAGTGGGTTAAAAACTATCCTATGTTCATCCCCGTGTCTCAAACTATTTCCATACCAAATTTCATCCGAATTGGTCCAGTGGATCGGTTATCGCGCAAAACCATAAACCTCTTTTTTGCGCAGTTGGATAAAAACTATCCTATGTTCATCCCCATGTGTCAAACTATTTTCATACCAAATTTCATCCTAATCGGTCCAGTAGATCGGTTATCGCGCAAAACCATTAACGTGTTTTTTGCGCAGTTGGTTAAAAACTATACTATGTTCATCCCCATGTGTCAAACTATTTCCATACAAAATTTCATCCGAATCGGTCCAGTAGATCGGTTATCGCGCAAAACCATTAACCTCTTTTTTGCGCAATTGGATAAAAACTATCCTATGTTCATCCCCGTGTCTCAAACTATTTCCGTACCAAATTTCATCCGAATCGGTCCAGTGGATCAGTTATCGCGCAAAACCATTAACCTCTTTTTTGTGCAGTTGGTTAAAAACTATCCTATGTTCATTCCCGTGTCTCAAACTATTTGCATACCAAATTTAATCCTAATCAGTTGAGTAGATAGGTTATCGCGCAAAATAATTAACCTCTTTTTGCGTAGTTGGATAAAAACTATCCTATGGTCATCCCCGTGTCTCAAACTATTTCCATACCAAATTTCATCCTTATCAGTCCAGTAGATCGGTTATCGAGCAAAACTATTAACCTCTTTTTTGCGCAGTTGGTTAAAAACTATCCTATGTTCATCCCCGTGTCTCAAACTATTTGCATACCAAATTTTATCCGAATCGGTCCAGTAGATCGGTTATCGCGCAAAACCATTACCCTCTTTTTTGCGCAGTTGGATAAAAACTATCCTATGTTCATCCCCGTGTCTCAAACTATTTCCATACCAAGTTTCATCCTAATCGGTCCAGTAGTTTCAGAGCCTATTCAATGCAAACAAACGAACAATCAAATCTTTTCTCTTTATTATATTAGTTTAGATAGATTATTCCATAAAAGTAACTTGTAAAAATGTTGGTTGAATATTTATAAAATACGATTACATATGGCACAATCCAACGATTTTCTACATCAACATTTTGTCCTCTTACCACAGTGAGTGTGTATAATTTAATATGAACTTTATTGAATAGCAATAAAGTTCAAATTGACTCTACATTTTATTTAGAAAACGTTTATATGAGAAAATGAAAATTTTCCCGGCAATTATTCGAATTTTTCTCACCTTTTAAACCTTCCCTAGACCTCCACGAACATTTCAAGACCAGGATAAGAGAAATCCGTTCAGCCGTTCTCGAGTTTTAGCGAGACTAACGAACAGCAATTGATTTTTATATATATAGATAAGTTCAGTGTCAGTCAGAACATGTAAATGAAATAGTCTATCAGGCAATGTTTCAAGGTTCTTAGAACTATTTACAATAATTATATAAAAAGGTACTTATTTTTGTACAAGAACTTCAAGTGTATTAAATGATTTACCTGTAGGTATTTTGATTCGACGACAATGGTGTTTGGTGTATGTTGTGAATTTAATCACTACTGCCATAACGAGGGTACTTTTCCAA
The DNA here is from genome assembly GCA_963890685.1 of Plagodis pulveraria. NCBI lineage: Eukaryota > Metazoa > Arthropoda > Insecta > Lepidoptera > Geometridae > Plagodis > Plagodis pulveraria. The sequence continues at coordinate 6,258,405 of OY982976.1, read as the reverse complement.
TGTTTTAATAAAATTACTTGTAGAAACGTGTTGGTAGAAAGATATTGTTTGTATTTTACACTAATTCATGTACAAACAAAAGGAACGAGATTTTAAGCTAATGTACTTTATACTGCATATCAGAAGTTTTTTTTAGTTTTTTTATGCTTGATAGGTTAGACTTTTGACCACTTTCTCGCCTGATGGTAAGTGATGATGTGGTCGAAGGTGTTGTTAGGCTAGCCTACAATTACTGGCTCTCAAGGACAGCTGCCGGAACACACCATTAGGTGCTTGGCGATAGATCTTCTACTTGAGGGTGGTAGCTAGCCAGTCGCCAACGTCCGCCGCGGTCATGAGTTGGATGGGTGACCGCTAGTGACATTACTACTGTGCGCTTCCGTACTTCAGAGGGCACGTTAAGCCGTCGGTCACGGTTGTCGTCTTAGGATGGCAATCGTTATAGCATAGCGGTAGGGCATTTTGCGAATGCCCGCCTGGCTAGCTACCACCCTCAAGTAATGTAATCCGCATAGCAGGCATTATTGCAAACCTAACAATATTAATCTAACATAGTTATGTATATAGGTACAATTACTTAATCTGTGATTTGTTATACTGTTATTCATTAAACTATAGTAGAGCAATATTAATGAGTTTTTTGTTACATTTTTAGGGTTCCGTAGTCCTGACAAGGAACCCTTACTTAGGGGTTTCTGCTTCCTCAGGCTGCATGTCTAGTAAATAAGGTGTTATTACAAAATCACATATATACGATAGGAAAAATTTAAGTCATGCGTGGGATTCGAACCCACGTCCATCCACCCCTTGAGCCGGGGTATGCTCTAACCAATTGAGCTGTGTGAGTGGTTGTGTAACTCCGCCTCATAATGTTGACCGGCATCATAAATGTCAAACATTTATGATGCCGGTCCTCAGCCCGGACAAAGGAGGAAGGCACACACTTACTAATCATCCTACAATTACTGGCTCTCAAGGACAGCTCTCATTTTGCCAAGCACCTAACATCTGTTGCCAAGGTAGGTGCTTGGCACAAGATTTTCTACTCGAGGGTGGTTGCTAGCCAGGCGGGCATTCGCAAAATGCCCTACCAGCATGCTAAAAACAAAGTCAAAAGTATTACTTAGTGCTTCTTCATAATGGTATGCATACTGTGATTGTGGAATGTGTACAATAAGATACCATGTAACCTATCAAAAGGTACTATGTTAAAGTGCAAAACATGGTTTCATTGTTGTACTGTCACGATTGATTTTTATGTATAACCACACATAGTAATGCATCTAGATTAGTTAACTACACTAACCGGATCATATGTTTTTGGTGATATTTTTTGTGGGCTAGATTATACCTTCAGTATTTCTTATTAACTTTATCAATTTAATTTCAATAGTCTATAATAGTCTATAATTTCAATACTCTATAATTATGCTGATAAACGTGGCTAGGTGATAATGTAATTGCTATCATTAACAGACATACATATAGTAAATAATATTCATACATAGGGATAAATGAACTTAAGTTAACATCTGTCACAACTGGTAGATTGAAGTGGAAACCTTGGTAGGGGTAGGTGTACAAGCCGACTCTAATGTAGAGATTTTATATTCCAGTAACGTAAAACCAAAACCGTCACTCCAGTAACCAACCTGGAGTGACGAGGGCAGAGCAGTGCACGCACGTATTCTGTTCTGATCTAAGCTCCTGGGTGACATTGCAACGGGAGCACGCGTGGTGCTTAGCTTCAGGCACAACTTGATGCTGCTCTACAGATTTTATTACGCCAGTTGAATAAGATGTGTGCTATTGCTCTAGGGCTATGATAGCAGTGTTGTGCTGTGATCACATCGCAGCTTTGTATACAGTCAATAAGAACTTGTTGAGACATAGGTACTGATGAATATAATTTCCATTCTTTTTCAGGAACGTAAAATCTTTCTCCATTGACGTCTTCAATCAAGTCTTTAGTCAAGCCTGTGTACAGTCAAGCATATTCCTGTAACGTTTTTGTGATAATATCAATGTGCCTGTGTTTCAATACCTAAATAATTTACTATGTAGAAATTCTTTATAAATATTAAACTCTTCCTGTAATAACTGAACTGCTTTATTTATTCCTTTTCCATTGCCCATTAGTAGTATGACATCAACAGAGTGTTATCCATATTTCGTTACCATTGTTTAAGCATATAAGTATCATGTTTTAATCCCATAACTTCTCTTTGGGTAGACTGATTTAGATAAAACAAAAACCTAAACCTCATGACTCCTATAAATATATGGGTATTAGAAATAAGAAAAAATATTAGTATCTAACCTTCCTATTTATTAAAAAGATTTTTGTTGGTATATGACCAAGAAAAATGTTTTTAATATTTTTTTTTATATCTATGATAGGCTAGCCTTTGATCACTATCTCACCTGATGGTAAGTGATGATATGGTCGAAGATGTTGTTCAGGCTAGTCTAGAATTACTGGTTCTCTAGGACCGTTGCAGAAACACACCGTTAGGTGCTTGGCGACAGATTTTCTACTTGAAGGTGGTAGCAAGCCAGGCAGGCATTCGCAAAATGCCCATCCACCATGCTGTAACGTGGGACAACAACCGGGACCGATGGCTTAACATGCCCTCAGAAGCACGAAAGCGCCCAGTAGTAATGTCAGTAGCGGTCACCCATCCAACTCCTGACCGTGGCGGACATTGCTTAACTTAGTTGATCGATTCAGAACGGCTACGCAAACTTCGCTACGTGTGCTTCAATTATCTGTCATGTATAGACATGACGTTTATTACAGATTTATTACATGTATAGATGATAGCTCCAAACGGAGAACTCACTCACAAGACACGCGATTTCACAGGTTCAAAGAAGTAAAGAACTTGAAACTTGAAACAATTTAGCCAAACATTGTTATTGTCATAAGAATGTGCGTATAGTCACGGAAATGCTATCATTACCGTGGTGCTGTCAGGAATTACAGCGGTGAGCGGAGTTATTAACCGATTTCCAAAACAGGAGGAGGTTCTCAATTCCACACGTATTTTTTTATCTTATGTATGACCAGGCATAACTTTTAACAGATTGTAGTCAGATTTCAATAATTCTTTTTTTTATTAGAAAGGATATACCATTATGTTGGGCCCGTATAAATTTCATTAAAATCGGTTGAATAGTTTATAATTATGTTATAGTCAATTAATTGAAAAATGTATTCGCTTACCTGGATGATTTAATGGTATTGGCTATTGTCGACGATGAACACTATTTTAGGCGAGTGAATGTTATTAGAACTTCATGAGTTTGACCTACAGCTTCGTTAGTTACTATCATCAGCTTTTGGCGTCGTGTCGTCGATTGAAAGCTCAATAGCTTTTTTTTTTAATGTTATTGCGACGGAACAAGCTGTGTTAAGTGGACTAACCTCTGCCTGTAACAGACGCATTTTGTCAACGACGAATTGCACTGTGCCCGTCACGCTGAGACGTCCAGTTGTTTGGTCTCATTAGCCTGTAATTTTTCTGGCTCTCAAGGACTGCTGCCGGAACACACTGTTAGGTGCTTGGCGACAGATTTTCTACTTGAGGGTAGTCCCTAGCTAGGCGGGCATTCACATAATGCCCTTCCACCATGCGGTGAAGCTCAAGCCCGCGGTGGGATACGAACTATGGACCTGCTGCACGGCAGTCCATAGCCAATGCCACTGAGCCATATGATAAGATGGTTAAAAAGTACCTACTATCACAATGTTGTACGCATGGTACCGACTTCGACAAGTTATTTCACACATTTGAGTGTTGAAGTTGGTTCCATTTTTTGGTATACATTATTTTTCACCCTTTTTAGTGACCCTTGCTACTTATGGGATCGATTGTCATTCACTGCCAATCACTATATCATCAAGATAGGAAAATATTTTTCAGCTATTGGAGTGTACCCCAAAAAAGGCAAATCCGATTTCTGATTTCCGATGATGAAATTTAAATGGCACGACACGGCAAGCATCAGTTTTCAAATAAAAACAGAATCATCAAAATCGGTTTACCCAGTCAACATTTCTGAGGTAACAAACATAAAAAATAAAAATACTGAAGAATTGAGTACCTCGTCCTTTTTTGAAGTCGTTAAAAAATACGGCTGTATTTTGAAAATATCAATATAGACCAAAAGATTGTGTTTAAAATTTGTTAGGCAAGAATAATAAATAAAACAAAAACGAAATCAAGAAATGTATGTTTGGAGTTTTGTAATTTTTTTTGCCAACATTAAAAAAAGGAGGAAGTACTCAATTCATATATATTTTTTTATTTAATTAACTACAAATAATATACGGGCTACAGAAACATCGTAATTAAGTAATTGATTGTACAAGAGAGAGAGAGAGCCTATAGTCCGGTCAATTTAGACCAAAAAATTAGAGTGAAATTACATAAAGTCCCAACAAGCTGAATTTCTGTGAAATGGTTCAAAACATAATTATAAACAATGTCTAGAAGTTCCCAATCATTCCCGTGTATGGAAAAAAAATTATTCAAGGTCAAAGGTCAAAAAAATGTGTTTTTCGCGATTTTCAGCAAAACGGTAAGTTTTATCATAAAAGTATCGAAGACAAAATTTGTAGATCATAAAATTATCTATCAAAAATGTTTCAATACTTTTTTTCTTACGAGCCACCGTTTCTGAGATATAACGATTCAAAAAGTTATAAAAGTTGTTATCGTCATAATATGCATGAGTACGCCACGTTAGTTTTTAAAAAGAGTAATTCAACTCAACAAGAAGTTATTACCAACGGCATCAGCTTTCTTCTTTCTATGTACGGAGCTCCTAAAAAAACTACCTGTTTAGATAAGCATCGATATGCATGTATCGTTAAAAATACTAAAAATAAAAAACATGTTCAATTAGCTTGTCTTCCTCCAACCTCAGTTGCTGCTCACCAACATCTTTTTCGAGTATATTACCAAGTTCAAGTGTGGCTTGGTTATCAGCTAGACCCTACAGACTGGGGTTGGAAGTTGGTCAACAATATATTAGAGCCAGTTCAAACTTTACTTCCACCTGCGCCGGAAAAACCGGCTGAGCACTATTTTTTGCAACTGCAAAAAGGGATGCAGTGCTAAATGTGGTTGCAAAAAAGTCGGACTGTTTTGTTCTTTGGCATGCACAAATTGTCAAGGCCGGTCGTGCTCTAATATTGAATCACAAACAATGGAGAATTCGTTTGACTCCGACGAAGTATCATGCGATACATCGCTATTGACGCAATTTACTTGCATCCAAAATGAAGATGAAGAAGAAGCAGGAGAAGAAGATCAAGAAGAAGAACAAGAATTTGAAACTTACGAATAAGTTGAATGAACTTCAACACTTCTTTTTAATTTACATCGATTATTTTTTATCTCTTCCAATGTTTGAAAATTTCCGTTATATTGCAACAGTTTTACATTAAACAGGATCACAACTGACCCGTGGAGTAGGCCTACTGGGGAAACCTTGTTAAAAAACGCGCTAAGTACACTACCTCATCATCATTTCAGCAGCAAGAAGTCCACTGCTGGATATAGGCCTCCCCCATAGATTTCCAAATAGAACGGTTGGAAGCGGCCTGCATCCAGCGTCTTCCTGCGACCTTAATAACGTCGTCCGTCCACCTTGTAGGTGGTCTTCCAACGCTGCGCTTGCTGGTTTGTGGCCTCCATTCCAAAACCTTTCGGCCCCATCGACCATCAGTTCTGCGTGCTACGTGCCCTGCCCATTGCCACTTCAACTCGCTAATCCGCCGGGCTATGTCGGTAACTTTCGTTCGTCTACGGATCTCCTCATTTCTGATTCGATCTCGTAGAGAAACACCGAGCATAGCCCTCTCCATAGCTCGTTGTGCGACTTTGAGCTTAATTATAAGGTCCACAGTTAGAGGCCTCATCACTACCTCATAGGTGGCGTGGAAACGTGTGCATATTATGACGATAACAACTTTTATAACTTTTTGAATCGTTATATCTCAGAAACGGTGGCTCGTAAGAAAAAAAGTATCGAGACATTTTTTATAGATAATTTTATGATCTACAATTTTTGTCTGAGATACTTTTATGATAAAACTTACCGTTTTGCTGAAAATCGCGAAAAACTGATTTTTTTTACCTTTGACTTGAATAAAAAATTTTCCATACACGGGAATGATGGGGAACTTCTAGACATTGTTTATAATTATGTTTTGAACAATTTCACAGAAATTCAGCTTGTTGGGACTTTATGTAACTTCGAATGTCTAAATTGACCGGACTACTATCACTTATCTGACGACGTGCGTATCCGAGACATTGCCATTAAATTTAGCGCAGGAGTTAATACTTTCATCACCATAATATAATGTATAATCATAATATAATTTACTTTACCTTTCTGTGCACACATTATGTTAAATTACAATCTAAATCAAAATTTGTATAACAGTTATAATTGACATAGGTAAGATAATGTATGACATAATTATCTGTAATTTGTTTTGTGTATCTAAATAAATGAAATAAATATTTCGGTCATTATGAAAAATTTCCAAAAACTTAATCGTAAAAAATATTTTATGGACTTATCAAACCTGCTCACAAAATTTCGTGAGAATCTGTTGAGAAATGCGACCTTTATAGAACAACCGGACATACGAAAGCATTTGTAGCAGCGACGCTTCGCTTGAATTAAGTTCTCGGTCGCTTAATTAGTGTATGTGTAGTGTATATCAAATTCTCATGTCAAAGTGTTAGTAACAAAACTCTACCGAAACGGCTTGACCGATTCCTATGAAATTTTGTGTGTATATTCAGTAGGTCTGACAATAGGACGTTAACTATTTTTCATACCCAACATTTTATTTTTATCTTTCGGACAAAAACATTTTTTTTAATTTATCTACGACTTGGCATTAAAATACAATAAACCCTAAAATTTCACCCTTCTACCACCAACACCTATTTTTAATAGCTATACAAGTAGGTACTTTAATAATTTTCTACTCTCGGCGGTCGATAATTGATCAGGAAATGAATTGCCTAGAGATGAATTGCTGTGGCCGTTTTAGGGCTGCTATTACCACTCGTTCTGTTATTCCCGCCAGGCGTCTATCGGTGTCACTTCTCACCCCGTAAACAGCATTGAGTAGGCAGGACTCCTGTCTTATGCACACAATAAGCTTCCTATCACTTTCTAAAGTTTAGGGCTTAAACAGTTTTATTTCCTAAAATTTCACTATCTATACGGCACAAAAGTTCACGGATATCCAAAATAGCATAGCATGTTGAGTACGATGAGGAGCAGCAAACTTGCAAGTAATTGTGAATGAAAGAATTAACGCAATACAAAATAAGGCTGTATTTTGTATTGAAAATATCAATGTAGACTAAAAGATGTAGGTAGTTTAAAATTTATTTGGTAGTTAAGATAATAAAAGGACAATGAATTCAAGAAATGTATCTTTGGTGTTTTGTTATTTTTATATGCGGTTATCGTTAATAGCGCTTCTTTCCTCTTCCTTTTTTTACTTACTTACATAAAATAAGTTAGTCATTTTTATGTGACTAACATAATATTCACTAGTTAAAATTTATATGGCAAAACAACGTACAGACCCACCAACTTATCTGTTCAGGTGGCAGAAAAAAGAACTACAACATTCCTTCAAATTGTGACAGTTTGTAGTTGATTTCCATGACCAGTAGCGCCCTCGAAAACTGCACAGTTAAGTTGGTGGTACTATATACCGGGCCAGCTAGTATTCATATAATATGTCTATAGAATTTCTTATATTTTCTAAATTTACTTTACTTTAAGTATACATTTATACCTAATCCTTTTAAAAAGCCATTTACATATATTTACTAAAACAAAATTCGTAAAGAATAAGAACAACTCTTCCGTGTCACGGAACGTATATCTTCGTAAGAACGTAAAAGCCTTATACATACAGCACACTATAAAAGAACCAGTCTAAAAGACCCCTACAATCTAGAAAGGCGAACGGTGACAAAGGTTATTTTATGCTGGTACTGCGGGGAAATAGCCAAAACATTGCCCACGCAGTAGCACACATACACAAAAACCTTAACACTTTCAAAGAAATACATACACACATACACAATATTTCTGACACTCCGGGCACCCATATTGCCATTTTTTAGAATATTCAGATTTCGTATTTATCTAGGACACTGTGAACATAATATGTTTATACAAAAATCAAAAGGAACGAAAAAAGAAGCCAAGGGAATTGTTAATGAAATATTTTTCAATAACTTTGGGATATTTCTATGCTCCCACAGCTATTTTTCGTCAGTAAAAAGCAAATAATTAAAACTATTAAAAGCTGCCCATTCACACACTCAGTTTTACAGGGTTCATTCAATCTTTTATATTATCTATGCAAGGTTCCACAGATAAAATATGCCTGTCATTTACTGCGGGGAAATAGCTACTGCGACAAATCGCCACCGCCACTGTTAGTGCCACAGATAAAGTGAAAATATATTCTATTTGATCTATGGGTATATTCCATTTGACGCTAAGAACGTTATTTTCGATAATTTTGTTTACATGCGTCTATGGGGTGCTTACCATTTGAAGTTAGACTCGCTAAAAACGATCACACTCCCAAAAAATGTTCCACATGAGTCTCGGCGTTATTTTCGCTACAAACGCTACATCTAATGTCAAAAGTGACAGAAGTGGCATTCTTAGCGTTCTTATCCTAAATGGAACAGGGGAGAACAGTTTCAAACGATCACAGTGATCGCAACCATAGACGCAGATGTGATCAAAATTATCGAAAATAACGTTCTTAGCGTCAAATGGAATATACCCATGGTTGTGATCACTGTGATCGTTTGTAACTGTTCTCCCTTGTTCCATTTAGGATAAGAACGCTATGAATGCCACTTATGTCACTTTTGACAAAAGATATTGCGTTTATGGCGAAAATAACGCCAAGACCCATGTGGAACAACTTTTTGGGAGTGTGATCGTTTTTAGCGTTTTTAGCGAATCTAACTTCAAATGGTGAGCACCCTTAGGATAAAAACGCTAAGAATGCCACTAAAATTTGCCACTTCTGTCACTTTTGATATTAGATGTAGCGTTTATGGCGAAAATAACGCCAAGACCAATGTGGAACAACTTTTTGGGATTGTGATCGTTTTTAGCGTTTTTGGCGAATTAAACTTCAAATGGTAAGTACCCGTAGAAAAACAACTAAGGGTATGTTCCATTAGTCGCTAAGAACGTTAATTTCGATAATTTTGATCACACTCTGCGTCTGTGGTTATGATCACTTTGATCGTTTGTAACTGTCATCCCCTGTTCCATTTAGGATAAGAACGCTAAGAATGCCACTAAAATTTGCCACTTCTGTCACTTTTGCCATTAGATGTAGGGAATTCAAACTGTTCCAGTAGCCTCATAGCGTTTATGGCGAAAATAACGCCAAGACCCATGTGGAACAACTTTTTGGGAGTGTGATCGTTTTTAGCGTTTTTAGCAAATCTAACTTCAAATGGTATGCACCCTCAGTTACAAACGATCACAGTGATCACAACCACAGACGCAGAATGTGTTCAAAATTATCGAAATTAACGTTCTTAGCGACAAATGGAACACGGCCTTAGCGTTCTTATCATAAATGGAACAGGGGATGACAGTTACAAACATAGACATAGGATTTTTTCGTTAAGCAAGCCTATGGTTACAAACGATCACAGTGATCACAACCACAGACGCAGAATGTGATCAAAATTATCGAAATTAACGTTCTTAGCGACTAATGGAACATACCCTAATCTAACAACACTCTTGAGGCTTGGAACGTAGCCCTGATTGTCATTGTCATCTATCATACATGTCATTTTGTTCCGTTGGCTGTTGGTACTTGGTTGCATAAAGTAACTTTGTATATACTGGAGTGCGTTCAGAGGCTCAGAGTGTAGTTGTTTCGTTGTTTGGTTGTTTTGCAACTTACCCTGAGGTATGGAACGACCGGTTGTTTTATAACCTCAAACAAATTGTGACATTGACAGACTTACATCATTATCGTAATAATAATTGCTATTTAACACTATCACAATTTCGTTTTCCATTTTTATTTAAGTTTTATATTTTGAGAAATTATATTAGTATTTATATTTTTTGAGATATATGGGTGAGCGCATCAGATAGAATACGATATAAACGTCAAAGTCATTTCATGTCACGCGTTTTATGGTTAAAAAGTTGCAACCTTCAAAGGTTTGGAACGGTCCAGTTGTGACAACCGAACGCTCTACTCGAAGGTTGTGAACGACGTTAGAGTGAAAAGTTGCACTCCGAGTGCGCTCTAACCAAGGTTCGGAACGCACCCCTGCTTGGTTGTTTGTTGGATTGTTGGGCGATTTTATTTTTGCGAAATTTTACTCTCCCACAATAAAATTGCTTTAAAAGAAATTAATACATCAAAGAAAGTATCTGAGTTCTGTTATATGTTTTGTGTACATTTGAATCAACTGTGTAATGAACATTCTTAGAAAATGGCGCATCCAAACAAAGAAATAAAGCTATATTTCGGCCAATGTAGATGTTGTTATAATACTGCATACTTAAAAGATATGTGGGTTCCTTATGACAGTAACGAAACTGAGGAAACATATGGAAAAATGCTTGTTGACTGTTTTTCGATATCTGTAAGAATTTGTCAATTTTGTCTACTTATAGGTTATGTACCCTACGAAAATAATTCATACTAGTGAGAAGTTGCATTGCATCGCAGATGACTTAAACCCCCATTCTGTCCTGTTCTTGTTATTTATTAGGTTCTGGTTTAGTTTATAAAACATCGATTTAAGTCAGTGAGGTGTGGGGGCGGGTATGGGGGGATGGGTAGAGCCCCCCCCCCCCCGTGAAGGGGAAGTTGCGACCCCCGCCCTCCCCTTCTCTAAGATATATTTTTTTCAAATTTCTAATCTCACTTATCATAAAAATGTAACTTTTTCATGATTAAATTTGACTCCTTTATGGGCTCTCGTCAGAACTCTTGCTATGGAGATCATAAGTGTAGCAAGCCCGAGAGGCCAAGTAAAGTGAAGGGGCGAGCGAAGCAAGCCGGCGAGTTTCGTAGCAGAGTGAAGGTCAAGCGGGTGAAGCGACACTACTCATGCCCCTGCACCCGCCCCCACCACCACCCCCCTTAAAGCGGTGTTTTATAATTTAAACCAAAGCCTTATTAAAGGTAGGTTTAACAAAAAAATGCCAATATAGAAGTGAACATATTCTATGCCAGCTCTGGTACTGTGGGTATGTAGCGCTTTATTCTTCTCACTATGATCTGTTCTTATAAGAATAAGAATAATTTATTATCAAAAAACACAATGACAGTTACACTAAATTATGAAATGCTTACAGTTAAAAGTTGGTTAGGTATGTCAAGCGGTGGCAGTGGGTCCCAAACTAGGCAAAGCCTGTATCTTGGGCACCCTTGAGGATGTTACAATTAGATTTTAATCACACAGAGTTGTACATGTTCACAAATCAAGGATCTTTCATGAGCTGAATATATCGTTATGAGGAGGATTACTTGACTGCATAATGTTTATTTGAGTAAGTCATTTGCGTGGGGGTATGGGTACATGTATGTGTGTAAGGGGGAAGCGATGTATGTGTGAGGGAATAAGTATGGGAATGAGCAGGGATCTTTAAACAGGAGGACCAAATTATGTATGTATAAATAGTTTTTTAAATTATCATTATTATTTAAAAATCTATAGGATCCCATGCTCCACCTCCTATACACACGTGTACACACACATGTATATACATATACATACTAAGTCTAAAGTACTTCCATTTTTTATACAGACGCATGATAAGCTGCTATGTCCTGAGACACACAACTGCACCAAGCTACTGCCATATACTTCCACTTGAGTAATCAACATTATAAGGCAGTTCATGGTAGTCTTAGACAGTTTCTCAACTGCCATAGCCCTGAGTCATCTTTGATCATGGACATTTACCAAGCCTCAATATATGCCACATGACTGCCTTATTGGAGTGGAGATGCTGGCCCAGGTCACAGCTCTATTTGAGTGATCCTTAGATCCATGCAGCTGCTCCTCTTAATGTTGCCATATACTTCCAAGTGGAATGGAAGTATATGGCATAACACTACATCAAGAAGTTATCTCAGAACTATTGTTTTTCATTGCAGTGGACTGTCAAAGAGAAGATAGAAGATGACAAGATATGTGAGACATGCATATCAAAAATAGAGGATGCAGTGGATTTTAAAAACATGGTACTTCTTTCACAAGAGGAATTGGCGGAGAAAAGTAAAGCTAAGCTCATTATATAATTTTGTTATTATAAAATATAGATACTAAAGATCTCGCCCTCATATACTTTTTAAGACTAGAATGTGGAATGGCTCACATGATAATTACCTGCAACATGTCAATAGTTTGACACGCTGAGCACAGCCTTCTCCATTATGGGAGGGGGGGGGAGATTTGACCTAAGAAAGCACTGCCCCCACATACTGGTATGTTAACCTTAGTCACATCTTACGACACCCACGGGTAGAGATGGGGGAGTGACATTCTAGCCTGGGCTACCCACGGGATAGTTAGGTGGTATCAGCAGCTAATTTATATGAATTATTAAGACTGCATAATGTAAAGTATTATTTACGAGGGAGACGAAATGAGAACACCGAGTGCCATGCGAAGACTGCTTTATTTAACTACCCTCCATACATATAATAAAACTATTTTTACATATACCTACAACACCCTTCTTAAAATAACCTTCTCAAATAAATTATAATATACTTATTACAAATTATACATATTACAAACTTTTTTACTATCTTAAGTATATAGGTAGTGACAATTTAATTTACATAGGTACATTACCTACCTACATTTTTTTTTTTTTTTTTTTTAGTAAATATGCAAAAAGATCAAGCATGCTTTAACATGAAGTCAAAATTAAAACACTCCATTTATAGCAATCTTATTGAGGTGTGGAATCTTTATAGATACAACAATTTAATAACATTACATTAAGTTTACATTTCATTATAAAAGCATTCAAATATCACATTATTATTTCTCAAATTTAATTTAGGTGATTACTTATACAATCATAGAAACGGGAATAAAACAATTTTAATTGAGGTTTCATTTGAAATATACACACATATATATTCATAATGATTATTTATTTTATACAATTAATTAACTTATTATAATTTTTACGTGCACATATTTTATAATCACAATTATACTTGTAAGTACAAGAACATACTTCTAATAACAGACCCTTATTAATAATAATATAATATTATTAGATAATAAATTATGAAGTACCCTAGCATCTTCCTATTTATTCTATTTCACTTGAGACAATCCTTAGGTTCTTGAGTTTAGAATATGTATAAGCCGTGAACATAATATCGAGGGCCGTCATCAGGAGTATCCCCAGCGATCAGGAACTCTCACTGTCCTGCCATATTGAGTAACAAAAGTATTAGATTCTGTCAAATTTCTAATTTCTGAATTATTTTGTGGCGCACTGGAGCTGCGCGTTGTAAAACTTGCATCCGAGGGTACTGTCAAGTTATCATAATCATACAGCCGCAGATCGTTATTACTATCGCGGCGCAAACAGCTATCAAGAGCAATCTGTCTTCGGTTTCGACGAATGATTGTACCGGTATTTAGCTTTAATAAGTATGACCTTGGCCCACTTAAATCCACTACCTTAGCGGTAACCCAGTTTTTTCCCATGCGAACTTTTACCTTATCGCCTATAACCAACGGTTTAAGATTCTTACTGCCCTTATCAAAGTATTTTTTCTGAATCTCCTGACGTTGCTTTAATTTGCAATGCACTTGCTTCGTGTCATGTAACCTAGGTTTTAACAATTTTGGGGAACATGGAAGTATACTTCGTGTTTTTCTATTATTTAACAATTCTGAGGGAGATGGCAAATGTTCTGTAATGGGAGTGTTCAAAAATTCCAACAATGCCAATCTAAAGTCCGAACGGTCATAAAGTGTTTTCCGAAGCATCGATTTAATTGTTTGTATTTCTCTTTCTACTTGACCATTCGATTGCGGATACCTAGGAGAAGATGTTAAGTGCTCAAACTTCCAGTCTGTACTAAATTCCGTAAATATTTTGGAATTAAATTCAGGCCCATTATCTGAAAAAACTATGTTTGGTATACCTTGCCGACTAAATATTATTTTCAGCCTATCAATGACACACTGTGAACTTAGGTTACTCAGTTCTTCAACTTCAACAAACCTACTATAATAATCAATGACTAATAAATAGCTTCTGTTGTTAAAGTGAAAAATATCTACTCCAACCTTTGCCCACGCTCTGGTAGGTATCTCGTGCGATATAAGCGGTTGTTTACAATTTTCTTTCCTATACGTGAGACAAGCTTGACAGTGCGAAATCATGTCTTGTATCTGAGCGTTCATATTCGGCCAAAACATTACCTCCCGTGCTCTTAATTTAGTCTTTGCCGCACCTAAGTGACCTATATGTACTTTTTTGAGCATATCCTTCCGCATGCACTTTGGAATCAAAATCCGAATCCCTTTCCATACCAAACCATACGCCACAGTTAATTCATCCCTACAATCCCAATAAGGCTTAATCACATCTATTAAATCACACTTTTGCATTGGCCATCCCTCTTTTATAACTCTTTTAATCTCTTGCATTTCTTCATCTATCGCAGTATGTTTTTGCAATTCTATAAAATGTGTGTCTGCCAAGGTGTTACTTGCCGCAATGACACACACCTGGGCCTTCACTTCCAAGTAATCCCGCGGATCGTTGTCCTTATCAGCACAAGGTGCCACCGCACGCGAGAGCGTGTCAGCTATGTATAAATATCTGCCTGGCTTATATACCAACTTAAATGTATATGGGTGCAATCTTATCAGCATGCGCTGTAGTCTTGCTGGTGCTCCTGCTATAGGTTTATTTATTATGCTTATTAGTGGTTTATGATCAGTCTCAAGTATTACATCACTCCTGCCATAAATATAAGTGTAAAACTTTTCACAGGCAAACACACAAGCATACAGTTCTTTTTCAATCTGCGCATAATTTTGTTCTGTTTTGGACAGCGACCTTGATGCAAAACAAACAGGCAATCCTTCCTGCATCAAACAAGCTCCTAGCCCATCCTTACTCGCATCTACTGATATGGTGACCGGTTTATCTAAGCTGTAGAACCGTAGAACTGGTGGGTTTGTTATGCATTTTTTGAGCTCATTAAAATAACTATCATGCACTTCATTCCAGTGCCACGCAATATCTTTTTTCAGAAGCTCCCTCAACTTGCTAGTTTTTTCAGATAAGTTTGGAATAAAATTTCCTACGTATGTCACTAGTCCTAGAAACTGCTCCAAATCTTTTAAATTTTTTGGTTTTGGCATATTTATTATCGGTAAAGTGTGTGAATCATCGGGACGTATTCCACTTTGTGATATTATGTGGCCTAAGTATTTAATTTCCGACAGCCCTATTTTACATTTTTCTTTATTTAGCTTGATATTTATTTGCCTGCATCTTTCTAATACTTGGCGAAGACGCGTGTCATGTAGATCCTTTGTTTGTGCATAAATTAATAAATCGTCGACAAATAAGGTAACGCCCTCGATGTCATCGAAATATTCGTAAAGCCTTTTATGAAAAACCTCCGAGGCTGAAGAAATTCCAAATGGCAACCTCAAAAATTTATATCTACCGAAAACCGAATTAAATGTGCAGAGGTCAGTTGACTCATTATTTAATTTTAGCTGCCAAAATGAGTGTTTGCAATCAAGGGTACTAAAAACTTTTGCAACAGACAACTTTGCTGTGATCTCATCTAAAGTAGGTAACTTAAAATGTTCACGTTTAATAAATTTATTTAAGTCTCGAGGGTCTAAACATATTCGAATGTCACCACTAGGTTTTCGCACAACCGTCATACTATTCACCCAATCTGTAGGCCCTTCCACTTTTGCAATCACTCCTTGCTCGAGCATTTCATCCAATTTTCTTTTCACATCATCCCTTAGTGCGAGGGGCAACTTACGCGGCGCGTGCACAACGGGTCGCGCGTCTGTAGCAAGCCCTATCCTATACTCACACGGTAAACATCCTACACCATCAAACACTTCCGGAAACTCACTAAGTACACTTTCAGACCTTTTGTTGTTCGTGCTATTCAAGGCCAGAACTCGTTTCACTAAATTCATCTCATCACACGATTTTTTACCTAACACGGGCGGTGAAGTTACGTCTGCTATAATAAACTTTACTATATATGGCTTATTTTTACATAAACACTTTAGAGTGCATTTACCTAAAACTTTTATGTCCCCGCCTGAGTAGCTAACCAATCTAACACTTGTCGACAATAGATTGCTTTCTTTTACCCCTGTCTGTGGTAAAAATATATATGGCAAAACATTTACATCAGCTCCAGTGTCCAGTTTGAATCGAATTATGTTTTTGTTTACGTGCAAATCTACACACCAGTCATCTTTTGCACCAGAATAGCTAAACCCACGTACCTGATCTATGGAATTCTCCTGGACGGTATATACACGGCACACTCTTGCAAAATGATTTAGTTTTTTGCACTTTGCACATCTTTGACCATATGCCGGACACTTGAACTTTTCATGCACACTCCCGCAGTAATTACACCTATCATGTTGCTGCATCACACCCGTGTTAAAATGGTGTTGTGCTGGTGACAGGCGTGCATTCGGCTCACTTCCGGTTCGCCCTCGCTCTTCGTGGCGTACGCTCCGCTGGCCCTTAGCGGAGGCTCCTCGCTGCTGTCCACTAGTCGCATACGCGCGGTTTCGACAAGTACCGCACGTGCCATTTTGCCGTCTTTGCACCCAGTGCATGGCTACTTCAGTGTTTTCGTCTCGCTCTCTCACCTCGTCAACGCATCCTCCGTCTCGCTCCGTCCTTATCGTATTAGCTTGCATCCGAGACATTTCCGCAACATTGCAAATTTCTAATGCTTTTCTCAGAGTTAAATCATGCTCCCGGAGTAGCCGTTCCTTCAAAGCTTCCTCTTTGAGACCACAAATGAGTCGATCCTTGACTAGATCATCCTTTAATTCCTTGAACTCGTATGATAACGCAAGCCTGTTTAGTTCATATACATACTGGTCCACTGTCTCATGTTCTTGTTGGTTGCGCGTGAAAAATCGGTGCCGTTCAACTGTAAGGTTCTTTTTCGGGGTGAAACAGGCATCAAATTTTTTTAGTAAGCTCTCAACTGTTACGTTACTTTCCGTCGTAAACGTTTCATAGACATCCCGACATTGTTCTCCAATAATGTGTAGTAAAATGCTTACTTGTACTTCTTTATCTTTCGTGTTCAACTGGCAAGCCTTAAAATATAACATAAATGATTTTTTCCATCGAGACCACTGGTTACTAAGATTTCCGGACGTTATATTCGTTAAATCCTTCTCGAAACAAAATGGTGGGGGTGGTTGCAACATCGATTCCATTTTTCTTCTAATAAATCATGCGATTACAACATGATCCACACTGTACTACACTTTTCCTGGGATATTTGCACTTTGTTAAACGTTTGTTTATTTAATTCAAACCGACTGCGCCATGTAAAGTATTATTTACGAGGGAGACGAAATGAGAACACCGAGTGCCATGCGAAGACTGCTTTATTTAACTACCCTCCATACATATAATAAAACTATTTTTACATATACCTACACATAAGACTGTCCTGCATGAAGAGCTTGTAAAAATAATTATATCTACTTATATTTTCAGAAGTTTTAAAATGTGAAATTGATGTTAACTTTGAGCATCTAGATGAAACTGAAGATGACGAAGATAAAACTAAAGATAATGGTGATGATGAAGATGAAATTAAAGACAAAGAAGATAAAACTAAAGATGATGGTGATGATGAAGACGTAACTATAGATGATGGCAATGATAATAGGGAAAGCTTAGATGACAGAAATTATGATGACATGGATGATGTTGGAGATAAAGATTATAAGGATGTTCAGTTCTTGGATGAGGAGTTGATGGAGGAAGATAGCCCAGATGCAGAGGATAGTGAAGGTAATCATATTCCTGCGGGACAACTCTCAACTCTTATAGTTATAATAACCTAATCTTACTGCTAAATTTTATACCTCCACGTCGACTAAGCAAGCCTATAAACGGTAATGGAATTGCTTCTCGATTTAATGACGTCACAACAAATAGTTCACTCTTTTCGCAAACTCTGACGTGACATTTGATATGAAGTATTACTGTTCCAATGAAAAACCCGTCATGGTTATCCATCTTAAAAATGTTACTTTGTAGCAGCGAATTTAAACTTTATTTAATATTTTACGATAAAAACGGGTTTAAATTTAATTACGAACTGTTTTTATTATTCTTTAAAATAAATGCAGAAAAATTATTTAATGAGTAAACTATAAAAAAATACAGACATCTGTAGTGCAGCATACTATAAAATTTCGTAAAACTATAGTAAAACCGTTCCATAACGTCGTAGTTCGGAACAGTGCGAGCGGGATAACGCTATATAATAAACATCTTGCATCTCGCTTACACATCCGGGATACATATTTCATTCGTTCTTTAAGTAGGAACAAAGTAATATTGCTTGACGCGATTGCGGGTCAGTGATAGTTCGTGACTGCGAATTATTATTTTAAGCTTGAAACAAAACGCTCCTTTTTTATGATGCTTTCCTAAAAGGTGAGAGTTGGCCCCCTCTGGCTTTATACTTAGTGGGCTTGTATGACGTGTATAGTCCCTTCACTGTGCTCTGTTGCTTGTTGTCTCACTACTGGAACCTTTCACACACAAATCTTCATGCAGTCAGTCCATAGTCCATACCTATTTTGGACACCCACTACCCCTATTAGTTTTTCGTATTTCGTTTTGCTAATCGTCTTTACCATAAGCAGTAAATTTTGCATGTTATGTACTTTCCAGTTTATTGGGATGTTAATGTTTTAACATTTTATCAGGTTTTAATTAATATGAGATCAAATTAGAATTTTTGACCTACTTTAAAAAAAAATTAAGAATGTTTGCATGTCTCTTTCATTCATTCATGTCGTATGGAAGATGCATATTTCATCTTGTGTGCAGGTAGCCTATTTTTTTTTTTATTGTGACGGAACAAGCCCGAGGCCCACCTGATGTTAAGTGGACTAACCTCTGCCTATAACAGATGCATTTCGTCGACGAATTGCACTGTGCCCGTCACACAGAGACGTACATTAGGTCTCATGTGCCTGTAATTTTTCTGGCTCTCAAGGACTGCTGCCGGGCCACTGTTGGGTGCTTGGCGACAGATTTTCTACTTGAGGGTGGTAGCTAGCCAGGCGGGCATTAGCAAAATGCCTTTCTACCATGGACCTGCGGCACGGCAGTCCATGGCAAATGCCACTGAGCTGTCACTGTTTCAAAATTATGCTGCTTTATGTATGTATTAAATGCTCATGTCTCTAATTCAAAAATGTGTTATATTACGCTAAGAATAATCTTCTTGAATTACAGACTCAGAACCAGAAGCTAAGAAATCTAAAAAGCCCAAAAAGAAGCGCAACACCAAATGGCTCAAGTCCTACAGACAGTACACTAAACAAGCGTTAGAAAATGCGATGGAAGCATTCAGGAGCAAAAAGATGAACATGAAAACTGCTGCTGAGCATCACAACTTACCGTTGAGAGCTCTCAGTAATGCGCTTAAAGGACGGCGAAGTGGTAAGTTTCTTTTTGTTTTTTTATACCTGATAGGCTAGTCTTTAACCACTATCACCTGATGGTAAGTGGTAGTCGTAGATGTTGTTCAGGCTAACCTAATTACTGGCTCTCAAGGACAGCTGCCGTTAAGTGCTTGGCGACGTCTTCTACTTAAGACGCTGACAAATGCTGAAATTTAGTCACTATCGGACTGCGTATGAATGAAAGAGAGGCAGCGATGGTGAATTCGCGATCGGTTGAGGCAAAATCCGAAAGTAAGCTTAATAAAGCGGTGGGCGCGGTGTATCACACTAAGCGCTCCCGCCGCCCGCACCTCTCTCAGTCCCCTTTGTCGTCATACCCCCGCGCCTCTGTACCGCGCAGGCGAGGACTAAGATAAACGTTAAAAAAAACCTATAGTAACGTAATTCGTAAATGTAACTTTTCTTGTCCCTCTTGATATGGTTTTGCTATTTTATAAGACGACGACGATTTTACTTAGCATTCCATGGATTCACCGTGCGGTTGCCGGGTCCATAGCGTTGCAGAGGAAGATGCCCAAGTCAAGGTGCCTGGGACTTGCAACCCAGTGAGTAAGGTTAAGGGGCCCCTTTATGATGCATCAATGCTTCCCTTTCACCGCTCGAGTCTCCTCCCTGCCCAACCAAATTTGGTAAGATCATACTTATGCCGCCTTGGATACACGTTCTAGGATGGAAGTTACGGTTGTTCTTGACAGGCCAAGGTCTTATAGTAGGTTGTATAGGGATTTTGCTGCTATACCCCTTGCTCCGATTTCTACAGCATATAAACTAACCACATAACCGTTTTTGGTTAATTCATTTGTTAGGTCATAATATTTGTTAATTTTTATTGTGTGGTCTTTAAGTATGTTTGTTTCCCACGGCACAGTAAGTTCTATAAGTACTATGCGTTTTAGATTCTTTGAGTATAGAAATATATCTGCTCTGGATGACGAAACACCAACATCCACAGGAATTTTGTAGTGTTTTTCATACGTGTCCTTCAAAAGAGTCCAATCGGGGGCTGCGCCTAAGATGGAGTAAGGCTTGGATTTAGATTTTGTAGATGACCCTTCTTTCACAAAAGCGACGTGTCGTTTGTTCGTGGTCAAACCTTTCTTTGCTCTAGCTACCGAGAGACTCGCTGCTTCTTGTATGATTTTATACCTATTCATACGTAAATAATTAAGATATTTACAAGGGTAATTTAGAGTCAACTTTATAATTTTATTCTAACGAGTTAATTTTAAGGAAACGTGTATTCGCAAATGCCCTACCACCATACGGGAAGCTCAAGCACGGTGCGGGAACTATGGACCTGCTGCGCGGCAGTCCATAGACAATGCCACTGAGCCAATACTCCTTCAAAATTGCAACTATAGGGTCGCAATTAAAAACGAATGATAACTAAATCGGGGTATACAGTTTAGTGTTGCAGCTACATATCTATCATCCCCATCCAAATTTAAATTACACCACTGGATAGCTAAAGAATCAGAGAGTTTATTACGCTAAGTAAGGACTGTAACACTCTGTGGAGGGGGTGAGCCCGCCATTTTGAGACGTATTCATGTACAACTAACGGTCATAACACAGCTGTGGCTGTGTTATGACCGTTACATTTTTGTTTTAAACTCTCTTCAAAAAAGGGAGGAGGTTCTCAATTCGTCTGGTCTGTATTTTTTTTAATGTTTAATACCTCAGAACTTTCGAGTGGGTGAACCGATTTTGATAATTCTTTTTTATTTGAAAGTTGATGATAGTCGTGTGGTCTGGTCCCATTAAAATTTTATCAAAATCGGTAAAGACGCTATTAAGTTACACCCCACCAATAAAATTTAGTTTTTCGGGGAATCGTGCTCTTGATGAACAGAATCGATAAAGGGTATAGAACCCTGATGTTTCGTCAATATCATGTCGAAGACTATAAGCCCACAACCTTGCGATTTTCACAGCATTTTCTACCTCGCACTGCCATAATATGGAACAAGCTGCCTGGTGAAGTATTTCCGAACTAATAAGGCCTAGAGGCTTCAAGAAGAGACCATATTCCCTCTTCAAAGGCCGGCAACGCATCCTCGATACCTCTGGTATTGAGTATATCCGTGATCGACGGTGGTCACTTACTACCGCCGCCTGCTCTTTTACTTTCCTATTAGCGACGTGAATAATTACACTTATCAGTGATATTTGCTTGAAAGGTGCGAATATTCAGATGACGACTCATAAAAACAGATAGGCATAAGCGTACATATTGTGCGGATTCCGGAATAAACCTGGTGCTTGGGGACAGATTTTCTGTTGAATTTTGCATGTATACCCTTGAGCCTAATATGTATGTCCTTCTGGTTTGCCAGATTTCCATAAAAATTATTATTTTCAAAAATAATTCGAAAATCGTTTTGTATGGGAATTGTTATTTTGACATTTAGGGATAACATAAATAATAAATTGAAAAACTGGCAAACCAGAAGCATAGATAAATAAGACTCAGCCATATGAATACAAAATATCACCGAGTTTGAACACTTGGTATTTAAAATATGACGAAACATAGATATTGGGCTCAACAATATGCATACAAATCCGAGCTTGAACACTTAGTATTTAAAATATGACGAAACATAGATATTAGGCTCAACAATATGCATACAAAATATCACCGAGTTTGAATACCTGGTATTTAAAATATGACGAAACATAGATATTGGGTTCAACAATATGCATACAAAATATCACCGAGTTTGAACACTTAGTATTTAAAATATGACGAAACATAGATATTGGACTCAACAATATGCATACAAAATATCACCGAGTTTGAACACATAGTATTTAAAATATGACGAAACATAGATATTGAGCTCAACAATATGCATACAACATTTCACAGAGTTTGAAAAATTGTTATTTAAAATATGACGAAACATAGATATTGGGCTCAACAATATGCATACAACATTTCACAGAGTTTGAACACTCGGTATTTATAATATGACGAAACATAGATATTGGGCTCAACAATATGCATACAACATTTCACAGAGTTTGAATACTTGGTATTTATAATATGACGAAACATAGATATTGGGCTCAACAATATGCATACAACATTTCACAGAGTTCGAACAATTGGTATTTAAAATATTACGAAACATAGATATTGGGCTCAACAATATGCATACAACATTTTACCGAGTTTGAACACTTGGTATTGAAAAGATGACGAAACATAGATAATGGGCTCAACAATATGCATACAAAACATCACCGAGTTTGAACACTTGGTATTAAAAATATGACGTAACTACGTTTGTATGGAAAGTGCTCCAGGCACTCAATTAATGTTACCAATCTAAACAAAGTTTGTATTATATTTTCAGAAACCCAGCACACCAAGGCGATGGAAGATTTCGTTAAAGAAATAGGACAGATACTAAAACACACGAATGCTACACCGTTCAAAAGCAAAACGAACCTCTTCCGATGTTTCTTCTGCCCCCGTGACAGACCAGGTTTTATAGACCCCCAAGAATTAAGGGAACATACTAATACAGCGCATGCATTGAAGGAGGAGCAGGTATGATATATATATACATATATTACGACCCCTTTTTTTATGCACTATTGTCATTTTAAAAGCTATCAAGCTTAGGCTTTGACCACAATCTCACCTGATAGTATGTGATGATGTGGTCGAGATGTTATTCAGGCTAACCTAGAATTACTGGCTCTCAAGGACAGCCGCGGAACACACCGTTAGGTGCTTGGCGACGGATTTTCTACTTGAGCCAGTAGCTAGCCAGGCGGGCATTCGCAAAATGCCCTTCCACCATGCTATAACCACTGCCATCCTTACACGACAACCGGGACTGACGGCTTAACGTGCCCTCCGAAGCACGTGCACGCTCAGTAGTAATGTCACTAGCGGTCACCCTTCCAAGGCATGACCACAGCGGACATTGCTTAGGGTTGACTTCTGCTAGTCCTATCTAACATTCCGCAAGGTTTTTTTTTGTCATTTTTGTGTTTGTCTGTTATAAACACGAGGACCACCTAATGTTAAGAGTCTCTTGTGGCTGTAATTTATTTTTTCATATTTTTTATTACTTTGCTCGATGTACATATTTCTATTCAAAGGGAGCGCGGCGCGGTCCAGTGTTGCCGCGGCGGGCGCTCTTGGCTCGGAGTAGGCATTCTTTTACTACAAGACACAGATCTTAAAAGTGTCTGACACAAGTCATGACCGCATTGGACATTGCTTAATTTAGATAATCGATTAAGAACGACTGAGCAAGCTACGTTACGCGCGCAACTTAAAGTCTGTCACTCCTCAGACAAATCCATGCCTTTATTTTGTTAATATCATATCATAATGTTCTCATTTTCTCTTTCAGGTAGAATTTGTAATGCGTCCATTTAACGCCTATGAAATGGTAAGACTTGATATAGAAGAACTTAAGTGCAACTGTGGCGAAGATATCACATGGTCTGAATTGTTTGACCATCTCAAAACACACGGTGTCACATTAGAAGAGTCTAAAAAGCGAGTTGTTCCATTTAAGTTGAGCATGAAGGACATGCCTTGCATACTATGCGATTTTAAAAGTTGCTACAAAACTTTAGACTCCCACATGAACGCACACTACGACAACTACATCTGCGGTGAGTGCGGTGATACATTCATTACTCAAGTTCGTTACTACACCCACTCCAAAGTGCATAAGGTTGGAGTATTCCCATGTGAATTTTGCAAGAAAGCATTCGCAAGAGAAGTGTACAGAAAGAAACACATAGAATTTGTTCATCAAAAGAAACCGTTGTTTCGGTGCGTGCAGTGCGATGAAAGATTTGTCTCGGATCTGGTCAGACGTGCACATATCGCTGAGAAGCATGATGATAACGATATAGAATTTGATGATACAGTAAAAAAAATAAAGCAGATATCTTGCGATATATGTAACCATACGTTCTCTGCGATAGGTTTTGCGAGACATTTGAAAAAATGCCAGCAGATCTCTGTTTATGAGTGTGACATGTGCGATAGGAAGTTTAAGCAACAGAGGCTTCTCGATGATCACAAACTGAGGCATTCCGGTGTGAAACGCTTTAGTTGTGATATTTGCTCGAAGCCGTTCTTCTCACCATCTTCGGTTGAAACGCACAAGAGATATCAGCATAACCCTTTTAAAGCGATGCCCAAATCGAATGAACTTATAAGGAAATTTAAGAAAGATATAGGTGCTTAGCTCGTGCTCTTGGGTATTGAAATATCCTGGTATCAATGTATCATTATAGAAGCTAAAGACACTCTATCAAAGCCCTTTGGAGCTCAATTGCGTCACAGAGTTTGAAATAATATTTGAATACAAAGTGATTTTCACATTTAACGTATACTAAGCGAATATTGAATCCAATTTGTTTTAGAACCTACAAGGGCTTCTACGACTTTGGATGGTGTATCTCAGAAATGATAGAGGTAAGGGGTGTTTTTTAAAAGCAATATGTACAAAGCCTCTACCAACTAAAACGGCTTCACGAATATGAGACTTTTGCTATGCATTGTAGAAATCTCTACAGGGCTTATCTCCTATTTGCCATTTAAGCCATTAAACTGCAGATTGAAATGCAGATAGAGGGCGCGGCGGGAGCATCTCCCTCACTTCCTCTTCAGACGCCGGCTAGTGTTGTCCTTGACAGCTATCGTAAGCTTATCGATAAACTTAAAAAGTGTTCAAGCTCGGTTAAAACAAAAAGTGCGTATTCAATGCCAGGCCCTACAAATGGCGAAGAAAGTCCTGCCACGAGTATGTGTTAAAGAAATGCATTTAATTTCTTTTTATATTTAGGAAATGATTTCCTAGTGTCACAATTAATAATTTGTTTTATTCAATACTAGCGGCCTGCCCCGCCCTCGCATGGGTATTTAACAAAAAATACAAATAGAATACATAAAAAAGTAGTTATTGTGACATAACTGTAATAGTTAGACTTATAGTATCGCGGACTTTTTTGTAGATATTGATGTCCTCTATAAAATTGTAGTACATCACTTTGCTCTATTGTCAATCATTTCCGCAGCGTATGCGGTATGACGATTTATTTTTGGTATTTTTTTCACGTTGGGTTACATCATCGAAGTGTTCATACATCCTCGTCATGTATCCATCGTATGAAAACTTTTGGAAAATATTCATCAGGGATTCTGATGGTAAAAGAATTTTTCAAATCGGTGCAGTAGTTTTAAGTTTATTCGTTACATACAAAAATACAAATCTTTCCTCTGTTTAATATTAGTTTAGATAAATATTTTTGTAAATAATTCTAAGTACAGGTACATCACTTCTTGTTTTTCTGTAGTTTATCGACAACGACAACATAAATAAATTACCCATAGGTCACAACACCATAGCATTCCTCAGCGCTGCATTCAAATCGCGTGCCATCTGTACAGTCCCACCAACTTATCTGTTCAGGTGACAGAAAAATGAACTAAAACTTTCCCTCAAATTGTGACAGTTTGTAGTTGATTTCCTTGACCAGTAGCGCCCTCGAAAACTGCACAGTTACAGTTCGACCAACTCATCTGTTCAGGCGGCAGAAAAAAGAACTACAAAATTCCCTCAAATTGTGACAGTTTGTAGTTGATTTCCTTGACCAATAGCGCCTTCGAGAACTGCACAGTTAAGTTGGTGGTACTATACTTGGCTATGACATGTAAGGGTGCGTACCATTTGGAGTTAAATTCGCCAAAAACGATAAAAAAGATCACACTCCCAAAAAGTTGTTCCACTTGGGTCTTGGCATTATTCTCGCCATAAACGCTATGAAGCTACTGGAACAGTTTGAATTACCTACATCTAATGTCAAAAGTGGCTAATTTTAGTGGCATTCTTAGCGTTCTTATCCTAAATGGAACATGGGAGAACAGTTACAAACGATCACAGTGATCACAACCATACACGCAAATGTGGTCAAAATTATCGAAAATAAAGAAATTGGCGTCAAGTGGAATACGCCCTAAAGAATACAATATCGACAAAATGTTGGAATGATATAGTATAATTAAATATGAATGTCAGACCACAATATTTTGTATTGATTTCATTTTGATTATCGCCTTTAAGTTTCTTAGTATGAGAATGTTTAGCTGTGCCATTTTGAATATAAAAATATAAATTGCTCTCAAACTGGCTATTAAATAAGTGAATTATGTAGGCGGTATCGTATTTAACTAAGTATTATAAGCATTGGCCATTCTTCTTATTACCGGCAATCAAACTGACGTAATAAATTATTTATCTCAAATATACACTTGGTGTATCGATAATTATTTAGCTACCCTCTAAAATGTTTATCTCAAATATGCTTAGTATATCGATATTTTTTTTTTATACCTGATAGGTTAGCCTTTGACCACTATCTCACCTGATGGTAAGTGATGATGTGGTCGAAGATGTTGTTCAGGCTAACCTAGAAGTACTGGCACTCAAGGACAGCTGCTGGAACACACCGTTAGGTGCTTGGCGGCAGATTCTACTTGAGGGTGGTAGCTAGCCAGGCGGGCATTCGCAAAATGCCCTACAAGCATGCAATATATAGGTATTTGGCCTTCTTATACAATATTTAACACAAATATGATCGGTATATAGTTAATTATTTGGCTACCCTCAAAAAAATGTTCCTCAAATATGTTGGTATATCGATAATTATTATTTGGCCACCCGCTAAAATATATCTCAAATATGTTTGGTAAATCGTTAATTACTTGATGACCCTCTAAAATATTTATCTCGAATGTTCTTGTTATATCGATTATTATTAATTGGCCACTTGCTTAAAAGTTTATCAAATATTCTTAGTTATATCTATAAATTGTTTTTCGGGATAAATGGAATTTGCAGTACTGATCAAATAAATAAAATAAATAAAGCCGACGGCCAAAGTTTTTATGAAAATGTTAATCTGTCAGGTAGTATACAGGTGAAACTAAATTTTTAATTAGAAACATGGCAACCATTTTAGTATTTGATTAGTTAATTTTATCGCTTAACTGCACCCCGTCACTATCGGTTTTACAAATCCTCTCCATCCAAAGGTTGCCTGGAAGAGATTACTTTGTAGTAATAAGGCCGCCCATTGTAACACTTTCACTTTGAATTAATTTTTACCTCTTATTTATTGTCTTATGTGGTGTAACAATTATCTATCTATCTATCAATCTGACTTTGGTACTAGAAAGCTGTTGTGTTTAATTATAAATAATCAGAACCTATCTGATTGGCGCCTGAAAAGTATTGTCGTTAGTCAGATTCTGGAATTGATTGTTGATTTCAAAGGTACCACATAACAAATTAATCTTCGCGCATTATTTGGCATAGTTAGTAGTAGGCACTGTAATGACTAAAATTACTGGGCGGAAAGACATAAGAAGTAATGTCTCGTATCGACGAGCGCAGTGCAGCGTCAAGCAGAACGAGTATAGTGACACTGCAACTGTAAATGTACAAGCGTTTGGAGTAGCGATGGCTCAGTAGCATTGGCTATGGACTGCCGCACAGCAGGTCCATGGTTCGAATCCCGCCGCGGGCTCCCGGCGCGAGTTTCACCGCATGGTCATCACTTACCATCAGGTGAGAGTGTGGTCAAAGGCTTACCTTCAGGCGAGTGACTTGTCCGTCTCATCATTCTCATCATTAAAACACAAATGTATGCCTCGGCTTCGGAAGTTTAACCAATAATCTTCTTCTTATTTTATTTAGTGGCTTCTGCGGTATTTCCACAATTTCGCCAATGTCGCGTGGGTAGAGAGAATGATATACGATGGAGATTGTTCGGTAGAATAGGTAGTGGTCGGTGATCCCTGACCAATAATTTTGCGTCTGAGTTCTGCAACAGAATAAACAACACAGGACATACACAGGACAGAACAAACAATCATAGATATATATGTATTTAGCATTAGTGAATAAAATATAAGATAGTAATGATCTAACAATATATTATAACTTAATTTTGTTAATTAATATACATTTACATATAGTATATAAAAGCGGGGTGAAAACAAGGGATAAAAGCGAACATAAATTTGTAGGACGGGGGACATCTGGAGGGAGCATGTCGTATAATGAACAGTTCAGTCTAGGACATTCAAAGAAGATGTGATCAGTTGTGCCTTCGTGTAGGCCACATTCACAAATAGAATGATCTCTTACGTGTATTTTGGCCAAGAAAACTGGAGAGCAACAGTGACCCAGCCGCAAACGGCATATTGTGGATGAGGTCACTTTGTTAATATTTTTAAATTTGAAGAACCATGGTTTTAATGGGATATTTGTTTGAATACGCTTGTAGAATCTACCTGTATTGTTTAAAGGATTTTTCCAAAGAGAGTCCCAAGTGTTACGCATTTGACCTTCACAAGAAGAGACTAGATCGTGGCAGTATAATTTGGTATGATCTTTGATGCCATGTGTAGCAGCGTGTTTAGCACAGGAATCCGCACTTTCATTGCCTGGGATACCCACATGCCCTGGGATCCAGGCCAAAACAATTTTTAATCCGAGTTGGTGGCAGTCATAGAGAGCTTCTTTTATTTTAAGGATTATGGGGAATCGGGATTTGCATTTGAATTGATTGCTTATGATACTTTGGAGGCAGCTTTTGGAATCACTAAAGATAATTGATTTATTTATTCTGTGGGAAGAAACATAAGAGATTGCTTCAAGGATGGCAATTGCTTCACCTGTGAAAACTGAGGATGTGGAGGGGCACCTGTGACTGAGAATGATCCTGTACTTTGGGATCCAGACTGCTGCTCCAACATCACTGTCTTTTGAGAGTTTGGAAGCATCAGTGAAAATCTGAAGCCAATCCCTCCATTGGTTGTCAATTTTCTCAAAGAAACTTTTTTTTGGGTTCACAGAGTCTTTTTCAATTCCAAAGTTAAGGATTATGGAAGGTTGGAAAATCAAGGAGGCATAACTAACTTTAAATATAGGGTTCACAGGAAATTGGGCAATGGGATTTGTCAGGTTTTTATATTTCATGAAGCTGCGAATAACACATGGGAGGTTACCTTCTGTTCTATATCCATGCAATCTTAAAAGGCTGTATAGTTCTTCCATAATAGGCAAGAGAGGGTGGTTATAATTTTGAATAAGTTTAAAAATAAATTTATCAGAAAGAAGCTGTCTACGGAGATGGAGAGGAGCTTCCACACACTCCACCTGCATAGCGTTGATAGGTGATGATTTCATGGCACCAATGACAATCCGGAGGCATTTAGACTGAATTTTTGATAATTTATTAAGAGCTTCTTTATTGCCAGGGTCTAACAAGAAAGTGCCATAATCTAAATGACTACGTATAATGGCATTGTATAAAAGTTTTTGGCAAAATGGGTGAGAGCCCCACCAGACTCCAGACAACGACCGAAGGATATTCACATTCCTTTCACATTTTTCTGCCAGGTAATTGAAATGTTTAACACCAGTAAGCCTACTATCTAGCCAAATACCTAAAAATTTTACATGGTCCGATTGGGGTATAGTCTCATTTTCAAATTGTAAGGTTATGTTGGGGATAGATCTTTTTCTGGTAAAAATAACAGCACTGCTTTTGAGTGTAGATAAGGATAAGCCGTGATCATACAACCACTCACCTAGATATCTAAGGGCAGAATTTAGTCTGTTTTCAGCCTCCAGAATAGATTTAGTAGGCAGATATAAGGCGAGGTCATCAGCATACTGTAGAACCTTACAGAATGAATTTACTGAGAGCTCCAAGTCTCGAGTGTATAGGTTGTAGAGTATGGGACTAAGCACCGATCCTTGAGGGAGGCCTTTCCAGGTCGTTCTGGGAGAAAGAAATGTATTTTGGTTTCTTATGAGGATGGTTCTCTGCATAAGAAAGCAACATATGAAGCGAGTTATCTTCACTGGAACACTCAGCTGCAACAATTTAGTTCTGAGCTCTGGAAGGAGTACGTTATCATATGCGGATGTGATATCCAGAAAAACTCCTATAAGGAATTCTTTATTTTTAAATGAGCAGTTTATTTCTGATGTGAGTATACTGAGGCTATCTATTGTGCTCATTCCTTTCCTAAAGCCAAATTGGGATTTAGCAAGTAAATTTTTGCTTTCTATGAACCATTCGAGTCTGTTTTTTATAAGGTGTTCTGAGACTTTAGCTAATATACAGGACAGGGCAATAGGGCGGCGGGAGTTGGGGTCCGAGGGATCTTTTCCTGGTTTAAGGATAGGAATGACAACTTGTGTTTTCCAAGATTCTGGGATATGTCCTTGATTGAAAAATGTATTGATCATGTCTAGTAAGAACTGTTTGACTTTCTTGGATGCCTTGATAATAAAAGAGTATGTTAACCCATCTAACCCAGGAGAGGAATCAGTCAACCCATCTAGGACAAGTTGCAATTCCTCAAACGTGAACAAAGCTTCCATGCTATCTGTATTGGACACTATAAGGCTAGGAATATTAAGTGAGATGGGAAAGGGGACAAATGGAGGGGCTAGTTTGTTGGCAAATGTCTCGAGCCATGAAGAGGGATCATTAGATGTGATGTTATTATAATTATGGTATCCTCTAAATCTACGGATCAGTTTCCATACAATGGATGGGGGGGTAGCAGGGGATAGGCTTTCACAAACCTTTATCCATCCAGACTTTTTCTTGGTAGAAACAATTTTTTTATATTTAGCTGCAGATCTTTGGTACTTTAAAAAATTACCCCTAGACATTGTCAGCTTATATTCTAATTCAGCTGTATTACGATTTTGTACAGATGTGGTACATTCGGGGTCCCACCATGGAGGAGAGGAAATTTCAGTTGCAGGATTTTTAGGAGGGATATGCTCATCTGCAGCGGAGATAATTATTGAAATAAATTGAGTGTAACAGTGAACAGGGTCAGAACTGATGGTACTAGGTAGTGCATCAAGTTTTGCATCAAGTGAGGATGAGTATAAATCCCATTTTGCTCCTGAGAGCCTATGTTTTAGAAGAGAGTCAGAAGAATGTTGGGGCAATACTCGTTGGGGAAGTTTTATTAAGATAGGGTAATGGTCACTACCATGCGAAAGGGGAAGAACTTCCCAAGAAAGAGTAGAGGAGATGGATGCAGAACAGGCTGTGAGGTCTACTGCACTAGGATTCTGACCAGGGTATGCTCTCCTGGTAGGGGAGCCATCATTTAGGATGCAGAGGTTGGTTTCATCAAATGTGTCCAATAGGGAATGTCCAAAGGAATTGCAGTCTGCAGAACCCCAAGATGTATGGTGGGCGTTGAAGTCGCCCATTAATAAAACTGGGGGAGGAACAGAAGATATAATCATTAATATATCAGGAATTAAGCAAGAATTGGGACGATGGGTATAAAATGATAAAAAGGAAATATTTAATGCCCTAACTGCCACTACATTTAAATCTGCGCTGTGAGCAGGTAGAGTTAATTGCGAAAAGGTTATATTTCGTTTCACAAGCAGGGCACTCCCTGCATACCCATCCTGGCGGTCGCTCCGGAGACAGGAGTAGCCTGTAACTCGAAAACGAGATCCAGGCACCAACCATGTCTCCGAAACAGCCACCAGGATGGGAGAATATTTTTTAATTAGAAAGGATAATTCATGAGTCTTCTGACGGAGGCTGTGACTGTTCCATTGAATTATTTGGGTTTGATCCATTATGGACTAATAAAGAAGAAAGTTGAGTGATCATTGAGGCAACGTAGGGCGGTAGATTATGGGAATTCTGGGATATGATGTTTATGATTATAGAAATGAGTTGGATAAGGAGTTGATTCTGGTTCTGGGTACTCTCCTGAATAGGAGAGGGGGACGATTGGCTCATATGAAGAGCGTACCCATTGTGTAAGGAGGAAGGGCCATTTGAGACTATTGCTTGGTGTGCCTCTTTGTCATATGATTTGCCTAATGGTGCCCTGGGTTTGGGGTTATGGACTATTGTCTTTCTGTAAGATGTAGGGGTGGGGGAAAGGGATGGAGAAGCTGAGGTTTGGGGGGTTTGAGCTTTTGTGGGTGTTGAACTCTGGACTATCTGACTGTATGCCTTGCCTACTTTGGGGAAATGGGCAGAGGCATCTTCATAAGATATCCCATTTTGTGACATGGTCACCTTAATTGCCTTCTGGCGTTCCTGTTCAGGGCATGTTCTACTTGTGGAGAAATGGTGAGCAGAGCAATATAAACAAGTAGATTCATGTTCTTGAACTTCACATTCATCCCCATTATGGGGTTGGGCACAGCGATAGCACCTTGGTTTAGATCGACATTGAGCTTTTATGTGTCCAAAGCGGCAACAGCTCATACATTGGATTGTGGGGTAGTTATAAGTTTCAACAGCTAAAGATGAATAGTAAGAGAATATTCTTGAAGGGAGTTGTTGGCCTCTGAACGTGAGGACAACAGTTTGAGTAGGTTCCCATACAACTGTCCCATCTGTTTTATTTTTTCTGTTAAGTCGCCTAGCTTTCACTACATGTGTAACATACTCAGGTAATTGAAGTGATGTTACAAACTCATCCATAGACCAATCCACTGGTACACCACGAACCAGACCCATCCTTGTCACATTGTAGGTAGGAATAATAGCTTCATATTTATGAGCCTGCAACATGGGGTTATTTATAAACCTGTTGGCTCCTTGAGCAGATTTGAATTGTATGGAGATCTTATTTCTACCTACTCTTTTGACACCATCCTGACAGATGTTTTCAATTTTGTTTGAGAACAAGAATTGTCCAAACTTAATTGGGCGTATTGTTGTTCCAGCAGTTGGGTCAGGTTCAACACGGGACACGTGGACTATGTATGGACCTGAGTCTGTTGATTCGTACGATCTGATTCCAAGAATCGACATGGTAGGATGCGTATAAATCGTTTGTATAGAGGATGAAGCTAACTCTCTATCAGTAATAGTTTTTTTGATGGGACCTACCTGAGATTCGTCATCGTGTCGTCTTTTAGTTGTACCGACTGACTGTTCATCAACGACACATATCACCTCCATAGGAGATGGCGGCGGGTCAGGCGGGACCGGAGCCACCGGCTCAGGGGAAATGGACTCCATTTCCCCTGCCGATTAGCGCCAACAACCACAAAACACACTTACCACCACCTATAGAATGTATACAAAATAACTCAGGGAAAAAAAAACAATGCCGAATAGGAGAAAATCACAGAAAAAACGCACAATCTCACTAACACGTGTATCCTCTTTCACACCGAGTTAGCGACCTAACCAATAATCACAAAATAGATCATCTTGTGACAGCTGTCAAAGTGACAATTTTCTATAAATTGTTTTGTTGCCAGGATTTAATAAGAATGTAATAGGATAGTTACATACCTAGTATTTAATTATTTTTTGTAAATATGGTATTAAATTAATGTTAGTATTACATTTATGAATTATTTTTAATACCCAAGTAAATCTAGTAGGTATTAAAAAAGTTTTTGAATTAACATTGTTTTATTTCTTAGCATGTATTACTTAAATATTGTTTAAAGATGATGGAGGGTATGCAAGGTCATCTGGTAAAAACGGGACCCTATTACTGAGACTTCGCTGTCCGTCCGTCTGTCACCAGGCTGTATCTCAAGAACGGTGATAGCTAGACAGTTGACATTTTCACACATGATGTATTTCTATTGCCGCTATAACAACAAATACTAAAAATAAAATACAATACATATTTAAGGGGGGCTTCCATACAACAAACTTGTTTTTTTTTTTACCGTTTCTTGCTCGATACTAATAGGTGACAGGTAGACGCTTTAACTATTCACAGAATATTTAGTTTTATGTTCTCTTTAAATATAATTAATTAAAATAAAAAACACTGCCATAAGTGTCTAACTTGCACGATTAGGTTACAGATGACGGAACCCTTCGTGCGCGAGTCCCACTCGCACTTGGCCGGTTTCATTTTCATATGGTTCTGGACTGTCTATTGGGAAGGGTAAAGTACTTCCTTTCGGTGATCACCGTTAATTATTTTCTGTCCTCCAAATCTTTATAGTACACGGTATAAATGTTCTAGAGAAGCGATGCGTAGTCGAGCGAAGAAGCTCCAGGTAGTGGGGTGAATATTCCGTCGAGAGCGAGCGTGAGCTGGGGGACATCACAGTATTTTGAAAAAAAAAAAAAAGTTTTTATATTTTTCGTATATACACCAGTGTGTTTTAAAATATATGATGAAGGGACCACCAGACAAATTTAAACAGATTTTTAACGACATTCTAAAAAAAAAAAATGAGGACTCATTTCGTCTTTTTTATGTTTGTTACCTAAGAACTTTTGACTGGGTGAACCGATTTTGATGATTCTTTTGTATTCGAAAGTGGATGCTTGCCGTGTGGCCCCATTTTAATTTCATCAAAATCGGTTTAGCCGTATTTGAGTTACACTCCAATAACTGAAAGTATTTTCCTATCTTGACGATAGTCATTGACAGTGAATGAAAATCGATCCCATAAATAGCAAGGGTCACTTATAAGGGTGAAAAACAAATTTTATCAAAAAATGGATCCGATTTTAACACTCAAATGTGTGAAATAACTTGTCGAAGTCGGTACCATGCGCACAATATTGTGATAATACGTACTTTTGAACCATCATGGACAGGTTAGTCGGTACCTACCATGATGGTCCAAATGTACATTTCACACATTTGAGTGCTGAAGTCGGTTCCATTTTTTGGTAAAAAAAATCATAAAAGAAAATAATAGGATTATAATATAGTATTTTTAAAACTTTAATGCCAAAAAAATACTGATTAGGCTCAGTTTTGTAGAAAACAGGGGTATATAATCTCGTGAAGGTTCTTCAAATTCCTCATAGTTCTCTATCCCTCTTGATTACACCAAGCATAAGTACACACGGTACAGCATTGAGGTTACATACTTGTACTACATTGTTTCAAGTATCAACAATATCATGGGACTTCAAATGGGATTTCAAACTCCAATTTCGGACAAAAGCCTCTCCGCAAAGATGACAACTATACCTCCTTTCGTTGCTATGCTCTCTCATATGAAATGTCAGAGCTTTCTTTCTCGAATACATCTTTTTACATATCACACACTCGAAAGTTTTACCTTCAGTATGCTTAAACATATGGTCTTTTAGTTCGGACTTATTATAACACATGAACGGGCAAAGATCGCACTGGACATCCTTGCTGAACAAGTGCTTTCTTTTAATATGACATGTTAAGGTATACTTTCTATTGAAAGACTTATTGCACTCTGTACACTTGTATAGTATAGGTTCTACCCCATGCTTCTCTTCCATGTGCCGTTGCCTTGTAAAATAGTCTATAAACTTCTCCGAGCATTTCACACACCGCATCTTTTTCAATTTCTTATGAGCGTTTTCAACGTGTATTTTATATTTATGACTGTTTAAAAAGGTTTTCTTGCATTCACACACTATTAAATTACTCTTTTTGTGCAGCAAATTCAAATGCACTTTTAATCTATGTTTTGTTATAAAGCCCGCACCACACTCTTCGCATACATAGTTTTTATAGTGCGAGTTCATATGTTTGTTTATAGCTCCAAACGTTTCAAAATTCAGTTCGCAGATTTGGCAGTCGTAATGTGACTGTTTGTCCCCAAGTTTAAAAGGTATAACTCGATCCAATACATCAGTGTAAATCTTTTTATTATGCACCTTAACTAGGTGTTCTTTAAGGTCCAAAATAGATTTCATGTCTTCGTTGCAGATGGTGCATTTCAAATCTGTTACATCGGCATAAACTAAAAGTTCATCACTGGTGTACTTAGTTAGTAATTTAAATAGTTTGTTCTTTGGATGGTCTTTTTGATGGCATCGCAATTCTTTTGGACTGTCGAAGATGGTTCTACAATAGAAACAAGGAAATCCTGACCGCATTTTGGATTTGAAGACAGTTGCGTTGGAGTTTTCTAAGATTGTTATGCTGTTGAGAGCGAGGGCTATTTTCTCTGTCATCATATTTTTGGTCTTTTTCCGAGGTAGAGTTTTGTGTTTAACTGGCTTCCATGAATTGTATAGTTTACTCATTGTTTTGGCCTTGATGACTTTATCTGAAACAACGAAATGATAATTAAATTACCGTAAGTTCAAGCAGTGCAGTGACAGGCTGAATATGACAAACCTAACTTATACTTTTCTTTAAACTTTCGCGAAATAAGCTCGTGTTTCTAAATCCTAAACGGGTCTTTTCACGCACGAATAAACATCAAAATAATAATAATAATAATAATCGGCGGGAGCGATTTAAATCTACCCCCGTTCGCTCCTCAAGACGATGACACCCGCTTCTTCAGTCTACTCGTGACCACGGTCAATGCAACTTGATCGAAACGTCTAGGTTAGTCAAAATATAATTATTTTGATGTTGTTTCGTGCGTGAAAAGACCCGTTTAGGATTTAGAAACATAAACCTAACTTATGTTGAAGAACTTTGTGCACCAGTGGATTATTATGTTAACATAATGTTCAACAATTAGTCGTAATTAATATTACGTCTCATTGTTACGAAACACGAAAAAAAGGAGGGACAAGAGGGCAAACGATAAGGCGGCGCATCTAGTGTTAAGTGATCACCGTTGTCCACGCGAACATCCGCTACAACAAAGGTCTTGACTCGAGGATACGTTCTGTTATTCGTAATCTTATTACTCACACTTTTAGCACACAAATTTTCTAACTTCTACATGACCGTATATGTCCAGATAAACATAAAAAATACCCTTTTAGATTAACAATAATTGTCATTCAAAAAGAAGATATGAGGTCTATTATTTCTTTTAAGAAACTAGAGGTCAAGAGTAAATAGTTCCTTAAAGCTCTTTTGATTTAGACAGCTGTCATCCGAATAGAAGATCCTTATAAAATCGATCACTTTTGTAAAGCAACTGGTGGTTTAAGATCAATAGTTTCCGAAATATAACTCTTCAATTTGACAGCTGTCATCCGAAAATTGGTATTCCAAAAGATCTATCACTTTTGTGAAGAAAGTAGTACTTAATAAGTTGGCATCGGACTGGACCACTATGGCCAATTTATGAATGAAATTATATTGTTATAATTATCGCCGATGCCAATGGGTTAATACATCACTTTTTTAAAGTAACCACTAAATCAATTATCCACAAAATAAATCTGGGATATAAAGGTTCCGAGAATAGGATTTTATCTTAAAATTAAAAGCGAATACACAAAATAAGTAATTTACAGTAACTTTGACAGCTGTCATATCCTGGACTGGAAAGTAGACAAATATAAACTGTTCGTTTAAAAGCTCTTGAATTGTGACCTGTTTTAGGGACGAATGTAACGCGAATGGAAAGAAAATCTGAAAGAGAGGACCTAGTTCAGTGTTTTCAAAGCTTGCCTTCTTTAGCCGTTCCACAAGGCTATTGTTTGCAAAGACTCCTTGTTCATTGAATGGACAGTTGTCTATGAAGTCCTTGGTAGCCTGTCTGGCTTTTCAATAATAGGTATGTAAGCTTATCGCACACCATTAATAGATTCTAAATGTCAGTATGTTCTGAATGTTAAATGTCTACGAGAGTTTTCGATAGCTTATTCGGTTCTTTTAATAAAAGATGATTATTGCTTACATAATGAATAGATTAGGCATTACTTTGCGGAAATCCATATTTAATAATAGCAAATATTTAAAAAAAACATTAAATTGTTATTTTATGAAAACACCTTAAAATATATAACTAGTGGACAATTCAGCCAAATTTTCCTATTAAGCCAACGTGACGTCATAAACACCACGTAGCCAAGGAGGGGGGGGGAAGTTGGGGGGGGTGTCATGATGCTCTTGCGCACACTTGAAAAGAAAATAGATAAGCAACTCTGCGTCAGTGCTCAAAGCTCAGGAGTTTTTGAGCTTGTACTTCAGATGTGTACCTACTAAATTGTATACGGCAGCTTTTTTGTTTCTTGCAGTAAAAGACAAGGCTATTGCTAACCTTTCAAAGATTCCAAATGCCCGTCATATATAGGACAGATGTCTATAAGAGAATCCCTGGTGGGCAGCAGTTTGACTTCAGGAAACCGCTGCAACAGTTCTTTCTCACCTGGAATCATCTCCTCACTGTCTACAGTCTTTAGGTCTGAAATACAACATTTTCTTTTTGATATAGCGAACCAAGGTCTAAGTGACAAAAGTATAACTGAGGATATAGTATGTTTTTTTAATACTGTTTTGTTAATGTTATGTTTTTTGAAGCAGTGAAGGCTCAGTGGCTTTGGCTATGGACTGCCGCGCAGCAGGTCCATGGTTCGAATCCCACCGCGGGCCTGAGCTTCACCGCATGGTGTTTGGGCATTTTGCGAATGCCCGCCTGGCCAGCTACCACTCTCAAGCAGAAAATCTGTCACCAAGCACCTAACGGTGTGTTCCGGCAGCTGTCCCTGAGAGCCAGTAATTCTAAATTAAGCTTGTGAAAATCTTCGACCACATCATCACCTACCCTCAGGCGAGATTGTGGTCTATATCCTATCAGCAATAAAAATAAAATAAAGATATGTGATGGTGTGGCCGAAGATGGTAGCAGACTAGACCTCAAACGACAACCCTCTCCCCAGTACCACTACCGCAACACACCGTTAAGTGCTTGGCGACAGATATTTTACTTGAGGGGATTTTGGACAGGTGTATATTAAATTACCTGATGTGTGAAGACTTTTCTTACCTGAAACCCTGTCGGAAATCCGTACTGTGTTGAAATCTGAAATAAAAAAAAATCGATGGTAGAGCATTTGTTTATTAAAATTCACTCAGCAATGTAATAGCTATTTAGAACAATAACCAAAGCAATATAACTTTATCTATACTAATAATAAAACTGTAACAGGTCCAATTCTGTACATTGAAGATATATTAAAAATATTTTTTGTTTTGAGAACACTCTGTAGCTGATACTGATGCGAAAACTGTTTTTTTTTCTATTTTATTTTTTTATGTAATGGTTTGGCAAACACGCAGACGGCCCAACTGATGGTAAGCGGTTACCGTCGCCTATGGACATTTGCAACACCAGGGGCGTTACCAATTGCGTTGCCGACCCCGTAAGACTCTTTTAACACATTTTTTGAAGGACTCCATACTGTAGCCCTGCGGAAAAACGCTAGATGGAAGATCATTCCACATTTTGCAAGTATGCGGTAAGAAGGAGCGCATAAATCGAGCTGTGTTAGACTTCCAGGACTCGATTATGTGTGGATGAGCTTTTAACCGGTGACGCGAGGAACGATGATAGATTCGGCCGGTATAAGATCAAACAGCTCTTGGTTGATTATCTGTCTGTCAGTATCTTGACCGCGCATCACGCCAAAACTACTGAACGAATTTCAATGAAACTTAGCATGATTTGAAGTCATACTACGAAGTAGAACATTGTACACTTTTTATCCCGAAATTCAGCACGGTTCCCTTGGGAGAGGAGATGAAAGTCAAAATCTACACTTAGTTGTAATTTATTAACGCGTAGTCCGATTTCATAGAAAAATTACAGGCTAATGAGACCTAACAACTGGACGTCTCAGTGTAACGGGCACAGTGCAATTCGTCGTTGACGAAATGCGTCTGTTATAGGCAGAGGTTAGTCCACTTAACATCAGGTGGGCCTCGGGCTTGTTCCGTCACTATAACATAAAAAAAAAAAAAATAGGGCCTAAGAGTCCTTTTCATATTTCTGTGATCTGTGGTCCATTAAGGCGCAGCTGAAGTATGAAACAACTGTGTTAACTCTCAATCGGCTTAGCTCCCTGATATCTCTTTACATTACTACTATATTTATTTACATTTTTAAAATCGTTATGTATGGGAATTGTTATTTTGACATTAAGGGATAAAATAAAGGATAAATCGAAGAATTCCCGTACAAAACAATTATTCAGAATATTTTTGAAAATACTTAAACTCACTGTTAACTGACTGATTTGTCAGTTAAGAAAGTAAAATGTATATAATAAATAAATAAGAAGTATGACTGTGTCTAAGCATATACAGGGTTATTGGTAAAATGCTAACAACCTCTTAGGGTTGACTTCTGCTAGTCCTAACAAACATTTTGATGATCTTGTTTTGTGATTGTATATGTGTATTTGACGAAATAAGCACAAGGACTACCTGATGTTAAAAGTCCCTTGTACCTGTACTTTATTACTTAATATTTTTTATTACTTTGCTCGATGTAAATATTCAAAACTCTATTCAAAGTGAGCGCGGCGCGGTCCAGTGCTGCCGCGGCGGACACTCTTAGCTCGTAGTAGGCATTGTATGACAAAAAATTTTCAACTCAAAATATTTGATAGGACTAGCAGAAGCCAACTTTAAGATGATGTTAGCATTTTACATGTTATTGTGAAGGAACAAGCGCGAGGCCCACCTGATTTTAAGCGGTATCCTCATCCTATAACAGATGCATTTCATCACAAGTGACGAACTGCGCCCATCACCTTGAGACATACCTGTTAAGTCTCATTTTGCCTGTTATTTCACTGGCTCTCAAGGACTGCTGCCGGAACACACCGTTAGGTGCTTGGCGACAGATTTTCTACTTGAGGGTGGTCGCTAGCTACGCGGGCATTCGCAGAATGCCCTTCCCCCATGCGGTGAAGCTCAAGCTCTGGGCGGGATTCGAACCATGGCCTGCTGCGCGGCAGTCCATAGCCAATGCCACTGAGCCATCACTGCTTCCAAATCTGTATCTGTAAATCTCTGTATATTAGGCTCAAGGATATGCATGCAAAATTTCACTGAGTTTGAACACTTGACGTATAAAATATGGTAAAACTACGTTTGTATGTAAAGCGCTTTGAAGACATAAGTCTGATCGGAAACAAATATTGAAAAATAAACTTAATACATACCCAATTCATCGCTATCACTGAACTCGAGGATATTTGACTTAGTTTCTGACTTGATTTCTGCATCCTCTGACAATGGGTCGAATGCAACTGTAAATAATATAAATATTAACAATCAAAAGTTTTTTTTTTTTTTTTTTTTATGCTCGATAGGTTAGCCTTTGACCACTATCTCACCTGATGGTAAGTGATGATGTGGTCGAAGATGTTGTTCAGGCTAACCTAGAAGTACTGGCTCTCAAGGACAGCTGCCGGAACACACCGTTAGGTGCTTGGCGACAGATTTTCTACTTGAGGGTGGTAGCTAGCCAGGCGGGCATTCGCAAAATGCCCTACCACCATGCTATAACGACTGCCATCCTAAGACAACAACCGGGACCGACGGCTTAACGTGCCCTCCGAAGCACGGAAGCGCTCAGTAGTAATGTCACTAGCGGTCACCCATCCAACTCCTGACCGCGCGCGACGTTGCTTAACTTTGCTGATCGGTTGAGAACAGCCAAGTAAACTTCGCTACAAGCGCTTCTGACAATGGGTCGAATTCAATTGTAAATAATATAAATATTAACAATCAAAAGATTGCATGAAGAAAGCATGAACAACATCTTCGAACGCATCATCCCTGCCCATAAGGTAGTTCATTGTCAAACTTTGAAGGCTAGACGATCAGCCGAAAATAAAGTTTTTTTTTTTCAAACATGTTACACTATGAAGCGAAAAAAAAAACACTTTTACGCCCTAGGCGGCATGATTGTAAGCGAGTACCATCGCCTTCAGATACAAATAGGTTGCAGATCGAGGACTATTAACTCGCCATTTGAAGAGGCCCAAGTTGTTACTCGTGATATAGCGCAGGTTAGTTAGTTTTACTTTTTTACTAGCTAGGCGGTACTTTGCAAAAAACCATATTAAAAAAAAAAAAGGTTTTTTGCAAAGGAAAACATTAATTTAATGTTTTAAATTAATGTTGTCTGTGTGGTTTTTTTTTGTTTGTTTATAACTTCGCCTAATTTTCCTTGTAAGCCGACGCAAATCGTGTGCGCTCGAAGATTCAAGACCTCCTTGAACATGTATAAATTAATTAAAAATTAAAAAACCCACTGCTAATTATTTATTTTCGTTAAGCTTATATCGTTCCATTAAAATTACAACTGCAAGTTATATATATTTAAAGAATCGTTTTTAAAGCCCTTCATTTTGAAACCACACTCGATAGGAGTTAGGTTTTGGGAGATTTTTTTCTCATAACATGGCGTCTTACATCGGCCAGTTAGTATTTTTATATACCTAGTGTCACCTGCTTTATCAAGACGAATCTAATGATATATTATACATTAAAATCGGTTGAGCCGTTAAGAAAATATGGTGGAATAAATAAACTCACAAACATACATACACACAAACATGAACCCTGAAAACATAACACTCCTCTTTTTGGCCAGTCATGTAAAAAGGATTATAAATAAATAGGTACCTGGCTGGGACTCGCGTTATATTAACCGGAAAGATTCCGACCAGTTTCGGGCTATATTGTAGCCCTTCGTCTGGGAGTCACGGATGCACTCAGTTACGTGCTGAGGTAACGCGAGTTCCAGCCGGGTACCTATTTATTTATAATGGACAAAACTCGCGATAGTTTTCTAAGTGATGTAAAAAGGATGCTTCATAGAATCGAAACGCGTCGAGAATTCTTTTTTTGTGCCTGATTGGTTAGCCTTTGACCACTATCTCACCTGATGTTAAGTGATGGTGTGGTCGAAGATGTTGTTCAGGCTATCCTGGAAGTACTAGCTCTCAAGGACAGCTGCCGGAACACACCGTTAGGTGCTTGGCGACAGATTTTCTACTTGAGGGTGGTAGCTAGCCAGGCGGGCATTCGCAAAATGCCCTACCACCATGCATCTTCCGAGTTGGCTAACTTTTTAAATATTTTCTTACCATTAACAAATTCTGTGTTATCATGACTGAGAGCATCAAGCTGCATCTTTTCATTTTTCAACACCTGGGTGCGGAAACTGTGTGCATCTCGGAGTTTCTTGATGCACATGGTACATATACGTGTGCTCAGTCTGGAGTCTGCTGATAGCTGGAAAGGGTAAGAGGTTATGGTTATTTAGCATCCTTACACTATTATTTCCTACAATCTTATTTTCTTGAGTATTTGACCTAGGTATGGCTTGTTAGTCAAAGTAAGAGACTAATTAATTACCATTCCAT
This sequence comes from Plagodis pulveraria, assembly GCA_963890685.1. NCBI lineage: Eukaryota > Metazoa > Arthropoda > Insecta > Lepidoptera > Geometridae > Plagodis > Plagodis pulveraria. Next base: position 6,214,444 of record OY982976.1, on the reverse strand, counting down.
GGATTTACCGTGCGGGTGCCGGGTCCATAGCGTCGCAGAGGAAGAGGCCCAAGTCAAGGTGCCTGGGACTTGCAACCTAGTGAGTAAGGTTAAGGGGCCACTTTACGATGCATCAATACTTTAGCTCTAGCTAACGAGAGACTCGCTGCTTCGCATATGATTTAGAGAAAATTGTAATATAAAAACGAAAGATACTTAATTTGAATCAAATAATTATAATACTTGATTTTTGGTGTAAGTAATATTTATTTATTTATTTATTTATTTGATTATAGGCGAGCAGCGTAATGCTGATGTGCCTATATCATTCTGTGTCGAAATATATATTATGTATTTTTTGTAGTGTCCACACATTTTTTGTTTTATTTAGCAGTTTACAAATGGGCAAGAGATTTTTTGCTTTTATGCAACCAGCCATCCAGCTGGTTTTTAAATGCATTTACAGATGTAGCAGAAACAACCTCCTCAGGCAACCTGTTCCAGTTATGAACAACTCTGTTGCTGAGAATATGGTGTGCTGTGGTTGTGTTAGCTATGTAGTATGATAGTAAATTAACCCAGATTGTTATTTTTCTACAAAGGAATACGTCACTTAATTATGTACACTTCAGCTTGCAATGCCCTTACAGACTGCATAATTATTACACGTACAACTGTCTGAAATCACTTATATTATGTTTGCATGAATAAATAAATAAATGGATTTCGAGGACTATCATGGCGACGTGAATAATGACCCCTATCAAGGAGCGCCTTGCATACTACCAATAGGTGCATTGCTGTACCTATGGCCTCCCGAAAAATACCACAAGACTTATCTGAGAGCAGTATACTCTATGTGAGGCCGAACCTGAGCGATATTTTGCAGGCGATGGGCCGACGTGAAGTACCGTCTCGCCTTTCCGAACACACCAAGCTTTTTAGAGGCTAATTTAGCCTTATCTTCCAAGTGACAGAGAAATTAAACGACGCTCGATATGTCGACGCCAATTACTCCGACGCTAGTGGATGTGGCAAGGGGAGTGTCTTCAAAACGGCAAATACAGCAAAGGGGGATAATTTAGCGGCAATTATCCCCCCTTTGTTCCAGAACCACAAGAAGCACAAACTTGTGTCTTCTTGGGGTTAAATTGGACTAAGTTCAGTCGGCCCCATTTCGAAAAATTTAACAACATGGTCTCGAGTGAAGACACTAGTTTGTTCCGACTCTCGACATCGTTTTACCGAGAAAGTTTAGCACGGCCGGTGTAAGAGGCATCTCCGGTACTCTCGTCCGCATAGCAATGAATAACGCTGAGCTGCAGCATGTCATTGATATGCAAGAGAAATATAGTCAGAGATAGGACACAGCCTTGCGGAACGCCAGCATTAATCGGCTTCAAGTCGGAGCACGCATCGTCACCAACGACGCTTTTTTTACTAAAACCTTTTTTACTTTATCTTTTGAACTACTTATACTACTTATCTTTAGAAACCTAACTATTAAATCGCACTCAATTTCCTAAGAGCCTTTTTATTTGTCTTTGCTAATTTGAAACCTGGCACCGCTAGTTGCCAGGCTAGTTGCAGCGAATGCCCGCCGGGCTAGCTACCACCAATCACCTAACGGTGTGTTCCGGCAGCTGTCCTTGAGAGCCAGTAATTCTAGGTTGGCCGGAACAACATCTTCAACTACATCATCACTTATCATAAGGTGAGATAGTGGTCAAAGGCTAAACTACCCAGCAGAAAAAAAACCTTGGGGATTGAATATGTCTCGCGGCTTTCAAGCACATCAGATGCTCATCATCAGGGTGAGTGCGCAGCTGCGTCTGCGAGCTCCCGGCGGGCACTCACAAGAATTTAATTTCAAAAATAATATTGAACTGCTAATTTTTATTATTTATTATATTTAATTCTTACAAACCCAATTCGGGCACCAGCCCCTCTGAAAGTTAGGTTCAATTTTGGCACTCTTGTCTGTCCACACATGTATTTTTATGTCACCAACCTCTTGTGAGGAGGAAATAAACATATATTTGATTTGATTTGTTTATGTTATATGTATCATAGAATTGTCTAACAACTTAATGTTCTGTTTTAGGGCTAATTATAAGTACCTTATGTATCGTCTAAATTGCCTTAATATTTATTAGGTATGTGCAAAAACTCCCTTTAAAGTTTGTAGTGCATGCTATCAAAGTCAAAATCATTTATTAAATTTAGGCGTCTACGACGCTCTTATGAAGGTCAATTACAAATTTTAGTATTGAAATATTCTACATTGTACTGCCACGTTCAGCAAATAAATTGTATAGAGCCACTGCGAGAAGAACGGGCAAGAAACTCGGGGCCATTCTTTTAAACATCTTTTAACAATGTGTTACATACATACTATATAATAGAGTTATTACAATATTTGTTTAAATTATGTAGGTGACAGGCAATAGCTTGGCGGAGGCGGAATTGTCCAGGCATTTTTGTCGTTTATGTAATCAGAAACTGTGTAGTAGGATTTTTTAATCAATATGTTTTTCACATGCAACTTGAATTTCCTTTCTGTGAGCGTTGTAATATGTTTAGGAACTTTATTATAAAACCGCACACAATTACCTAAGAAGGACCTTTTATTTGTCTTTGCTAATCTAAAACCTGGCACCGCTATTTTATCTTTATTCCTAGTATTGTAATTGTGATTGTCACTGTTTAATTTAAATTTACTAAAATTTTTACGAACATACATAATATTTTCAAATATATACAGACTGGGTAAAGTTCAAATATCAATTTCTTTAAAAAGATCCCTTAGAGATTCCCTAGGACCCATTTTATATATGGCGAATATTTTCGAATTGAAAAGATTGTCTCTATCTCAGCAGCAGTTCTCCACAGCAATACACCATACGACATAATACTGTGGAAGTACGCGAAATAAACTAGGCAAGCAGTAGCTACGTCTGTTAACTGTCTTATCCTAAGAACTGCATATGCAGCAGAACTAAGTCTTCCGGAGAGATCATGTATATGTGGATCCCACTGTAAAGTGGAATCCATTTTGATTCCCAGGAAGACTGTCGCTTTGTCAATATGTTCATCTGGGCCAAGCTTTATGTTTGGTTAAACATAAGGAACATTTGGTAAAGAACACTTTAAACATTTAGTCTGTTTTGAATTTAGGAGAAGATTATTAGTGGCGAACCATTTACAAATCTTAGATAATACATTATTTACATGAGTCAGTTCACTGTCTTTCTTATCTACTTTAAAAATCAGAGAGGTATCATCTGCGAATAAAAAAATATTGCAGAAATCTTTGACCATGCAAGGCAGATCATTAATATATGTTAGAAACAGAAAAGGTCCCAAAATTGATCCCTGTGGTACTCCCATTTTTACCAATGACCTGGAAGAAGTATTGCCATTTACTCATTCTGTAGCCTGTCTGACAGATAAGACTCTATAAGATTCAGAGCTTTTCCACGAATACCATAGTGGGAAAGTTTACAAATCAGAGTGCAGTCCTCTACACAGTCAAATGCCTTGAATAGATCACAAAATACGCCAATAGCATCATGTGAACTCTCCCAGGCTCCCAGTATATGCGACATCAATTGAACACCTGCATCCGTTGTGGATTTGCTCATTGTGAAACCAAACTGATTCTCATTCAATAAATTATTGTTTGCTTTTAATTGGTAGGGCACATAGAATAAAACCATATTGCTTGTGTACAAATATTTTGAACCCGTGAAACGAGTAAGAGACCTATTTAGTATATAAAAACACAGTTATTTTCTTCTTTAAGAGGCATGTCATGCATGCTAGGAATATTAAAAATAGCACAAAATTGACTTCCTGTATTCCCCTCCAAAACTAAGCAGATTCAATCTTTTTATGGTGTTAAAATTTTAAGAAAGAGTATAATTATAGTCTCTTTATAATTTTTTTATATCAAAATCTTTTCCAATTTGTCTGGAGGTCCTCTGATCATCGTAAATTGAGGCATTATTGTAATTTGAGACTCTCATAGCAAAGTTTCCTTAGGCATTCTTAACTGATCAGCTAAGTTAAACAATGTTCGCTGTGGTCATGAGTTGTAAGGGTGACTGCTAGTGAAATTACTACAGAGAGCTTTTGTGCTTCGGAGCGTATGTTAAACTTTTGGTCCCAGTTGTTGTCATACCCTCAAGTAGAAAATCAATCACCAAGCACCTAACGGTGTGTACGAGCAGCTTTCCTTGAGAGCCACTAATTCTACTTATCACTTACCTACCATGAGGTGAGATAGTTGTCAAAGGCTACAAAAAGCCATATTCAAATTTTAACAATAATTTGTTATAAATAAATAGGTACCCGGCTGGGACTCGCCTTATACGTTTACATTTACATTATATTACTCGAGTCCCAGTCGGGTACCTTTTATTTATAATGGACAAAACTCCCGATAGTTTTCTAAGTGAAATAATTAGTTACTGAATAAAGAAATTATAGGGGTGTATTTATAGATAGCCTGAATTTTATACTAAAAATATTTAGTCAGTTATCGAGGATTTGCTCAGCAAGGCATTTTCTATGCCACCAAAACTTTATGCATTGTTTACCCAACTTTTTTGAGATATAAGTTCTTCACTATAGTGACTACTCTACATTTTCTTCGCATAATGAGATTTTTAGGGGTGAACTTAATTAAGAGATTAAAGTAACTTTATAACAGCGGCTAGGATTTAGTTATCTAGCAAATAGCAGTCTTCTTTTCGTAGAACATATCTTTACAGTATTATATAGGATTTAAAATTCATAAATTTTAATAGAAACTTCTGTGCTTTTTTGAGTGCCAAGAACTTTGTCTTGGTAGCTCTTTCTCAGATTCATGTTCACCAATTTTGAATAATTATGCTAAAAATAATTTAAAGATATGATATGTAGGTATTTTCTTATTACTCAATATCCGACAATAGAATATACGATGGGGCTGATAATAGAGAAAAACTACTTTTAGCACAAATTACTTACAAATAAATTAAAACATCCTGTGATAACATCCATAAAAACTTCTCTCTGACCGTTTACGTAGTATTCTTTAAATAAATCACGGTGGTTTCCTTGGGATAAACAGCAGCGGCACTCGGTGTGCCGTATTAAATTTTCTAATGAATTCATAACACAAAATTCTTCTAAAATAAATAAATAATTTTATTTGAAAAATCCAAACAAGATTTTCTGAAAGAGATATTTGCAGGCACTGATATTTTTTTTATATTTTATCTGTGATCAAGGCCACACTCACATATTATAACCATAGACGAATAATAATCGGAAATAACGATAGTCGCGTGAAGTGGAACAGGGTCATAGAATGATCTATAATTCTTATTTTGGTTAAAAATACAGGAGTGCAGGCATGACTCATTCGTAAGCGGCATATCGTCGCCTTGGGGCAACACCGTTCTATGTGTAGTAATCTATAGTTTTCAAGAGAGTCATTGCAAACTTGGATGTTTTGTCATCTCTGGAGAACTGCAATATCCTCCAATTTTTGTTTCAGTTTCTACGGCATTGCGCACTGTCTAAACTAGGCAGAATTTCCACATCTACCTACCAAGTTTTGATTAAAAAAATCTTGTTTTGTAGCATCATCATCATCGTCATCAGCCGGAAGACGTCCACTGTTGAACAATGACCTCACGCATAGAGCGCAACAAAGAACGGTTATTGGCCGTTTGTAACCATTGGCTACCCGCGACTTTTATGATGTCCTCAGTCCACCTAGTGGGGGTATACCAAATCTACGTCTTCCGGCGTAATGTGGTAACCACTCGAGAACCTTTCTTCCCCATCGGTTATCAGTTCGTCGAGCAATGTGACCCGCCTATCGCCACTTCAACTTGAGAGAAACTGAGAATACTCTCAGAATTTGCAAGTTGAAGTTGAAGACTTTGGTTCTTTGGCGAATAATCACGTTCCGGATTTTATCGCGCAAAGAAACTCTGAGCATAGCTCGTAAAGTGAATTTGAGGTTATCCGTAAGGGCCACAGTTAAGAACCACGTCTTAGTGCCAAAAGTAATCACTGGCTACACACACTGGTTGAAGACTTTGGTCTTCAGGCTTTGCAGGATCTTCGACGAGAAGATGTTGCATAACTTCCCGAACGCTGTCAATCCGAGTTGGATTCTTCAGGCGTCCTCTTTGTCAAAGTTGGACCTACCCAACTGGACAGTCTGTCCCAGGTAAATGTAATGGTCAACAAACTTCGAGCGTATCGTTCCCAACAACTACTGGTATAGGTGCAACATGGACATTAGACATAATTTTCGTGCCCAACCCGTGGTACAACTGCGATGTCCAACTGGTTGTACTACGGAGAAGTAAAGTTACCCATGGTTCAACTCTTTTTTTATATATTTATGATTATGATCCATGGAACAACGGTGGAATTATGTCCAACTGGTTGGACTAAGGGGATAAAGTAGTAAATGATCACCAAAAGTAGTATATGAAATTAAATTTATGTGGCGCATCGCCGGCCGCTGCCGCAGCACGCTCGCTACGCTCGCTCGGCTCGCGCGATGTTGTAGTCACAAGTAACCTAACGCTCCTCCTCGCTTCGCTCGTCGTCGCACCTAAATATGACTTTGCCCTAGACTATAGATAAATAAATAACTAGTCCAGAGATTCCCAGTAGTATAACTAGTTGAACCAAGGAAAGAATAACTCACTCGAGTTGAATCATTGGTAAAGATATTTCCCCATAGAACAACCAGTTGAACCATATAAAAAAAGAGTTGAACCATGGGTAACTTTACTTCTCCGTAGTACAACCAGTTGGACATCGCAGTTGTACCACGGGTCGGGCACTGTATTTTTCGTCTTGTCCATGTTCATTTGAAGACCCACTTGCAGGGAAACTCTTTTGAGGTCTGGTATTGAATACAGTATCGAGGAATTTGTTTTATTACCGTTACCTTATTGAAGTTAACGGGATCAGCTATAACCAGAAAAAAACAATAAACACAGCTTCAATATTTGGAAAACCAATACTCAATTTATCACTTTTCACGCATTTACTTTTGTCATATTCTCATCATAAATAGCTTAATATTGACTTTGAAAACTATCGCAAGTTTTATCCATATTAACTTTTTAGTCAGAATCTTTCCGGTATATATAATGTGGGTACTAGCCGGTTCCTAATAAGTTAGCTAAATATTGAATTATATTGAAATTAATATTTAAGCGCTCGTAGCGACATTTGCTTTACTGTCCTAAACCGATCAGCAAAGTTAAGCAATGACCACTAGAGACATTACTAATGAGGGCTTCCGTGCTTCGGAGGGCACGTAAAGCAGTCGGTCCCAGTTGTTGACTTAGAATGGCAGTCGTTATATCATGGTGTTAGGGCATTTTGCAGATGCCCGCCTGGCTAGCTACCACCATCAAGTGGAAAATCTGTCGCCAAGCATCTAACGGTGTGTTCTAGCAACTGTCCTTGAGAGCCAGTCATTCAAGGTTAGCCTGAACAACATCTTCACCACATCATCGCTTACCATCAGGTGAGATAGTGGTCAAAGGCTAACCTATCAGGCATAAAAAATAAATAGAAAAGTCCATTATACTTGTCTTCGATTTATCACGAAATAATATCTAGTCAACTTCAACATTTTTACTTCAATTTTAAGGGTATGGCCTCTGCAGGGTTTCCACAGTTTTGCCTATGTAATGTGGATAGAGTGGAATATTAACACTGGAGATATAATGGAACTGTGATGCGTTCTAGTTGGTTTGTAGTCTGAGCTTGATTTTCATGTTAATCTAAAACAACCAATAAAACACCTAATATACACAAGAGAGCACAAAATATTTATTATAAAATATTATTATTAATGTAGGTAAATATACATATCATAGAAAAACCTTTATACTTACCAAAAACATTTTTTTTTATCGCCGATACGGCGGCTTAAATACAATATGCATTCCTGTAATTACTGGAATACATGAATCTGTGATGGCTCAGTGGCATTGGCTAGGGACTGCCGCGCAGCAGGTCCATGGTTCGAATCCCGCCGTGGGCTTGAGCTTCACCGCATAGTGGAAGGGCATTTTGCGAATGCCCACCTGGCTAGTGACCTCAAGTGGAAAATCTGTCGCCAATCTCGTTTTATGTATTTTATTGTTACGGCACAAGTTCAATGCCCGCCTGATGTTAAGCGGACTAACCTCTGCCTATAACAGATGCATTTCATCACAAGTGACGAATTTCAATGCGTTAAGGTGCTACGTCACCTTGTGACATAGTTGTAAAGTCTCATGTGCCTGCAATTTCACTGGCTCTCGAGGACTGCTGCCGGAACACAGCGTTAGGTGCTTGGTGACAGATTTTCTACTTGAGGGTGGTAGCTAGCCAGGCGTTCAATCGCAAAATGCCCTTCCACCATGCGATGAAGCTCAAAGCGGCGGAATCAATCATTCAATCGAACCAGGGACCTGCGGCACGGCAGTCCATAGCTATTACCGCTCGGCCATCATTGCTATGCAACGTCTTTTTAGAACCCAAGGTTTCAGATCTGAGAGTCAAGTATCTTGCGTTATTCGAAGCTACAAAACATATTCAATCATAAATTTTTCAACCATCAAATTATTTTCAACTCTAAAATAGACAAAAACACAATTGAACAGAAAAAAAATTAAAGTGTAAGGACTGGCTTGCTCTGTATACAGATTCATCCAAACCGTCTCATGATAGTGAAGTGAGTTGTGCAGTATGAATTCCAAAATATAGGATCATACTCAACAAAAACTGCCCCCCAATAGCCTCTGTATTCACGGTGGAAGCTATTGCTATTCTAGAGGCCATTTTGCGTGTCACTTGCCAAAGATAGCATGCGCTATAATTTTCACAGACTAAAAACTGACTACAAGCTAATCTTGCAAACCAATTTAAAACAAATTGTAACGATACCATTAGGTATCAGATACTTTATCCATGATGTTCAGAAAGGAATAATATAAGAACAAGGATATAAAATAACCACATTATGGACACTACAGTAGTGAGAAAAGATATTTGACTCAAGGTACATATACACACAAACCACCAAATCTTTAAGTGGCTAAAAGTAGCCACAATCGTAAGATATCTGATAAGATGGGACTTGCCCTATCAAAATTTATAGTTTATAGTAAACTGTGGTCAAAAACTCTGTTATCGATAGCGCTTTGCTACAGAGTAAGGCTTATTCTGCCTTCCAATTCACACCCAGATATTTTTTTTCTATGTAATCGCCATTCCGTTTTAACGTCATTGCGCCAACGATGATGGATATGACTTCAAGCAATCTTGGAATTTTAACGAAATCCACACATTCACAAAAAACATCTGTGCCTGGGTCTGTCTAAACAGATATTTAAAAAGTGTGAGTACATGCTGTACTTTACGTGTGCTTTGACGATTTCAATACCAACGACACCAATGTGGAATCGATTATATTTACGTATCGTTGTAGTAAGAACACCAGCATCACTAATTCCCAATAACTTTCGTTGAGTTCAAGTTTTGCTATCTTATTTTTCTTCAGTTTGCATTTTAACCCTTCTGTACTGTTGTGCCTACCTTCGAATGTGCATTAGCGTGAACAAGCTTATGGTAGTGACGCCAGTATAAACATAAAAAATGACACATCAGTGAGACTAAATCAGTGTAGCACCTGCTTCCGATTCGGAGCTGAATCACTGTTTAAATTGTAGCATCACATTCAATAATCCACGTATATTAACGATACAAGTATTGGACTTAGATACAAATCTTGCTCAGAGACGGTGGTATATTCATCATTGAATTAAACTCTCTCTAAGAAGTTCCCGTAAGGTTATATACCTAGGCAGTTCGTGGTCTCATATGGTCTCGCAATTCAAGTAAAGTGTATCACAGTTATGTGACATACCGACAGTACACTGAAACTCAGAAGATAGCGTAACAGTCATTTATTGTAATTGTAAGGCTGGTATTAGATCCAGTGGGTGCAATTCCCATGTAATGGTAATAATATGGTTTTTATCGTGGGTCAGATACAATCCAATTTGTCTTCGGCCGACCACATTATTTTGAGTTACTATTATTATCGATGAATAACAAAGAAGATTGAGGTTGAAAAGAGTTTTATTACATTTGTTCATGTAGTACGCTAAAATAAATATGTTTTTTGTACCCATCACAGAGAAAAAAGATGAAGTACAGCATGTTATATGAGTTAGTAGGTTGTAGGGAAACTACATGCATTCCAAGTGATCACAATCTTTTTTTTTTTAATGCCCTATCAATGTTAGCCTTTGACCACTATATCACCTGATGGTAAGTGATGATGTGGTCGAAGATGTTATTCAGGCAAACCTAGAAGTACTGGCTCTCAAGGACAGCTGCCGGAACACACCGTTAGGTGCTTGGCGACAGATTTTCTACTTCAGGGTGGTAGCTAGCCAGGCGGGCATTCGCAAAATACCCTACCACCATGCTATAACGACTGCCATCCTAAGACAACAACCGGTACCGACGGCTTAACGTCCCGACGTAACCGAAGCACGGAAACGCTCAGTAGTAATGTCACGTAGTAGTAGCGGTCACCACGATCGTTTGAGAACAGCATAGTAAACATCGCTACGAGCCCTTAAAAAAATGGTATTAAATAAGAACCTATTTCTTTCGTTTCCAAACTTTAATTAAGTAAAGTAACATTTATTTATAGTTATGTAAATATTTGAATGAGACTGGTCAGACAAAAGTCACATGACATAGCTCGAGTTAAAAAGGAAGTGTAAAAAGGGGATGTAGTTATTGTTTTTAACAAAAACCCTCTCATACTTACTACAATATATGTTTTGGTTAATTTAACTGCTAATTAAAGTTATCTAAATTGTACTCACATGTGGTTTAACCTTAAATCCCACTATTGAGAGAAAAATTACTAATTGAGCCTTAATCATTAATTAATTAATTATTAGTCTTAATGATTAATAATAAAATGATTATTAAGGAAAAACTATGAAGAAATACAATTTTTATCAAGACGCCTTCATCTTTCCTACCGGGGCACATGAGTATAAAAAATGAGCCACCTCAATTTTTTAAATCTTTTTGACCACCGTCTACCAGGGGGTCGTTCTAAATCTCAGAGTGTAGTTGTTTGGTTGTTTTAACTTACTCCAAGGTTCGGAACGACTCGATTGTTTTATAACCTTGGCGGGGAACTAGAAAAATATATAGACTTTTTATGATGTTTCAAAAGCAATAACTACCGTTACCTGCAAAATACAGAAGACTGCCTATAATTCTCTCATCAAGAAATGTCAAGGGCATGTCAGTTACAGATGCAAACTTTTAACGACCGATTTTGATAGTTAAAAAGTTGCGCTCTACTCGATGGTTGTGAACGACGTTAGAGTGAAAAGTTGTACTCCGAGTGCGCTCTAACCGAAGTTCTGAACGGCCTCCTGAATCAACCAGCTATCCCATTCATGCAACCTTTATTCTGTTTTACCTGTGGGATATTAGAATATTTTCACAGATTAATTAGATGGCGGATAAATAGCCCTTGCCTTATTTAGCTGGCCGGCTGATGTAAACAAATGTAAAAAACATGAAAGTACAGCATTTTGTGGTGTAAAAATGACTGAAAAACGCTGGAGTGCGTTCAGAGGCTCAGAGTGTAGTTGTTTCGTTGTTTGGTTGTTTTGCAACTTACCCTGAGGTATGGAACGACCGGTTGTTTTATAACCTCAAACAAATTGTGACATTGACAGACTTACATCATTATCGTAATAAAAATTGCTATTTAACACTATCACAAATTCGTTTTCCATTTATATTTAAGTTTTATATTTTGAGAAATTATATTAGTATTTATATTTTTTGAGATATATGGGTGAGCGCATCAGATAGAATACGATATAAACGTCAAAGTCATTTCATGTCACGCGTTTTATGGTTAAAAAGTTGCAACCTTCAAAGGTTTGGAACGGTCCAGTTGTGACAACCGAACGCTCTACTCGAAGGTTGTGAACGACGTTAGAGTGAAAAGTTGCACTCCGAGTGCGCTCTAACCAAGGTTCGGAACGCACCCCTGTGTTAACTGTGGGATACGTCTTGGTGAAGGCATTGGCGTTGAATGTAACACTTTAAAACACATATCTGGCGATTTGGTGACTAAATTGGAAAGCTGGCTGACTCCTGTGGCTGTAAGTGTGAAATTATTAAATATATTTCATGCCAAAAAAATAATAATAATCCCGCAGGGCCAGCTGTGTGGCAAGCTCAGGATAGTTTATTATCTGTTCTGATGTGGCGAGAGAGTAATTTGAATTTTATAATTATTGTTATCTATCAATGAGATTATTAGTCGGGGGTTGGTAGTTGGTGGTGGCTAATTTTTATTATTAAATCATATTAAAAAAAACAAAACATAGCTTTTTGGTTATAATTAGAAACATAATAGAACAAGTTTTATAAAAACAATGTTATTTTCAAGCATTGACAAGATTGGGCAGTAGTCGATGATGGTATTAGGACCAAATTACCAAGCAATTGATAACAAATCTATTGGTTGGCTTGCATTCAGACCACATGCCTGTTTGATGTTGGTTATAAAATGTACTTCATATATTTAGTGCACTATTTGCGCATGCTGCAGTAGAGAGTATTAGGGAAATTTACCAACTCCTTTCTGGAGAGGAAAGTATGGTATAATAAAATTGCATACAGTTATGACCATGACTTGAGCCTCTTCCCCTGTAATGCAATAGACCCTGCACCACCACGGTTAAATTCATGGATGATTCATCATGGACCTTTAAAAGACAACTTTTTCCGGCGATGTCGCACTTTCGATGAGCAATTTCATTTTCAGGGTAGTTACCTGATAGATAGAGCAAGTTTTTAAAAGCCAAACGGTATTTTTTTTTGTTCTGTGATTTTATATTTTATCTTTCTAGGCATTTAATTTTTTTTTTATTCCATTCAAAGATCTGACGATAGTATAATTATGTTTCCATACTGAATTGGCCCATCAGCTTAGCTCACAAAAAAAAACAAGCATCTACCGCAATAATTCACGTCACCATAAATAAAAATCTCATTGTACTCGGCGATAAGTGAAAAATAAAAATAAAAAAGTCATCACTCCGAAAATACGAAAAATCGCGGAAAATACATGGGGGTGATTCAGATTCAGCCCTCTAGGTCCTCTACCTCCCAGCTTCAGTATATCACTACTTCTTGGGACTTCTTGTATAAAGTATCAATAATTCAAACTCAGCAATATTTTGCATACTTTTCTTAGCAGAATATCTAGGCTCCTAACAATTAAATTGATACAAAGCCTTCATTGCCAAGAAACCAATGAATACTATATATTCATTGGTTTCTTGGCAATGAAGGCTTTTTTGCCTGACTGTTAATCACTTTTTTCTTCCTGTATCTGTTGTGTGTGATTGGCTATTTTGTTAAATTTTTTGTGGAATGTCAGAAAATAATCATTTTTTTTAACTGTTTATATTATATTTAATATTTTAAATCCACAGTTTTTTACGATTTATACAGTGGACAACTTTGGCCTTCTGCAGGTAATCTTCAATAAATTAGTTAGAGAATACTGTACTGTATGAGCCGGATCGTCCACTGCTGAACACAGCCGCAACACTATTATTGCCTACTATGTATTTGCCATAATCCCCACGCTTGGCAGGCGGCTCGGGGATCGCAGTGTAAGATAGTAGTTCTTTAGAAGGCGCTGCTGCCCACCTTCCAGTATAATTATTCCCTTAGTCGCCTCTTACGACACCCACGGGATGATATGGGGAGGTGCAATTCTAACCCGGCACCCCACGGGGATAGAAAATACAGCACTTAACCACCATGGACTGTAAAACTTCATGGGTGCCACAGCTTGCTGAATTAGTCCCAAAATTTTTACTTGCTGCTTCTTAGAAGGTTGCGGAACCTTTTACCCATCATAACTAAAATTGTGCTCGCACAATTATGATAAAAAAAAAATGTTTCAGAGCTATAACAGTATCAAAGTTATTAAGATGGAAAATCATGTTGTCTATGGCAGAAAAAATAGAATTGAAACAGATTTTTTACACTTTTTTATTGAGTTTGATTTAATAAGTCACCCACTATTGTCCATAATCATAAATAATGAAGAATGTTGATCATAATTTTCCCAGGAAGAGAATTCATAAACATATAATAATATAAATAATTGCCCTTAAATTTGTATAATATATTAAAAATTACTTTCGCCCATCAAAAATGTAATAAGTTGCATTTATATCAATAATCTTAAGGATGCACTTGCCGGCGGCCCGAACTTATCAGCGGGCGAGGCTACAAAGCATGCTATTTCACCTATACCTTTGTGGGAAAGGGTAAGACTCCGTGATGAGTAGTACGAAGATAGTGATCGCGCATCACACACCCGTATTGCATCTACGCTAATTACGCACACTTGTTTGCGATATATCAATGGAAGCCGAACCATGCCGAACGAATTACGATGTTTGACGACGGACGGAGATAGTGTCTCAAGCTACGTCACGACGTGTGTAGGTATTTCTTATAAAATAATATTAGATATATATTCACAGAGGAATACATTTTGGTTCGGACAGTAGGTTACCTGTTGTTATAATTTTCGTTCGTTTTATAATAACATACTGATGTTATTTCACCTATAGTAGGTAAATATTTAGTAAGTAGGTACAATGATTTGTAGGTACATAGTAAATGTATTAGTTTGTTCTTTTCACATTGATGTAGTAAATATTTACCTACAATAATTATTTATTACATAATTAGCAAGTTACTGCTTTTACTACAACATATTTTGTAAAGCAGTGACGGCTCAGTGGCATAGGTTATGGACTTCCGCGCAGCAGGTCCATGGTTCGAATCCCGTCGCGGGCTTAATCTTCACCGCGTGGTAGAAGAGCATTTTACGAATGCCCGCCTGGATAGCTACTACCCTCAAGTAAAAAATCGGTCGCCAAGCACCTAAAGGGAAGCAGTGATGGCTCAGTGGCATTGGTTATGGACTGCTGCGCAGCAGGTCCATAGTTTGAATTCCGCCGCGATATTGAGCTTCACCGCGTGGTGGAGAGTTCGTAGCGAAGTTTACTTAGCTGTTCTCAACCGATCAGCAAAGTTTAGCACCGTCGCGCGCGGTCATGAGTTGGATGGGTGACCGCTAGGACAATACTACTGAGCGCTTCCGTGCTTCGGAGGGCACGTTAAGCCGTTGGTCCCGGTTGTGGTCTTAGGATGGCAGTCGTTATAGCATGGTGGTAGGGCATTTTGCGAATGCCCGCCTGTATAGCTACCACCCTCAAGTAGAAAATCTGTCGCCAAGCACCTAACGGTGTGTTCCGGCAGCTGTCCTTGAGAGCCAGTAATTCTAGGTTAGCCTGAATAACATCTTCGACCACATCATCACTTACCATCAGGTGAGATAGTGGTCAAAGGCTAACCTATCAGGCATAAGAAAAGAGCATTTTGCGAATGCTCGCCGGGATAGCTACCCAAGTAGAAAATCTGTCAACATGCAACTAACGTGAATTCAGTGGCATTAGCTATGGACTGCCTCGCAGCATGTTTATGGTTCGAATCCCGCTGCGGGCTCGAGCTTCACCGCTTGGTGGAAGGGCATAGGGCATTTTGCGAATGTTCGCCTGGCTAGCCACCATCCTCAAGCAGAAAATCTGTCAGTAAGCGCCTAACGGGAAGCAGTCATGGGCCAGTGGCATTAGCTAGCGACTGCCGCGCAGCAGGTCCATGGTTCGAATCCAGCCGCGATATTGAGCTTCCCCGCGTTGGTGAAGAGCATTTTGCGAATGCTCGCCTGGATAGCTACCACCCTCAAGTAGAAATTCTGTCACTAAACACTTAACGGGAAGCAGTGATGGCTCTTAGCAATGAAATGAAATGAAATGAAATGAAAAAATGAAATAAATGAAATGAAATATCTATTTATTGCCACACAAATAACATATATATACAGAATAAGATTAAAATGTAATGAGGTGATTCGTAAATATTGCGGGCAAAAGGGTTACACTCAGCATAAGCCGCGTGACATTTTCATGCACTCGCGAGGCTGTTTTTCAGTGCACCCCTATGCTCGGGCTTGTGTTCGCCGAGATAGGTACAGCAAATGAGGATGAATATGAGCGATCACACTACGTAGAGTTTCTTAATAATTACTATAATTACAAAACAGCTACACATAAAACTGTAAGTACAGTTGAACAAAACTATACTAATAAAAAATATTTATTAAATAAGCGTGAGTGTCTGTGTGAATGTTGTGATGTGTGTGTATGTGTGTGTGGGGTGGCAGTGCGTGTGAGTGAATCTGTATTGTGTATGAGTAAATGTGTATGCGTGTAGTTGTGGGTGACACATTTGGTGATTTAAGTTCGTGTTTTAAAGGTTGCTAAAAAATTGTTTTTTTGCCGGATCAGTAGAATAGCTTTAATATTTTTTTTGAATCTTTTTGGACTAACTTTTTGTCTCAGAGGCGGAGGAAGGTTGTTCCACACTTTTGACGCTCTGTATTTGAAGCAACCTTTAAATCTCACAGAAGTGTGTTTTGGTATCCACAAACAATTGGTGTGTTTAGAGCGAGTGTTTAATGTGTGAATGTTCTTGGTCCATGTAAATTTTTCAAAAAGATATTCGGGCTTTTGGCTCCAAATAACTTTCTGGGTCAGGCAAGCTAGGTGAAGTTCTCGTCTAGTCTTCATATTCAGTATATTGTGTTTGACTAGAAAAGGAGTCACGTGCTCTCTTCTGGGTATGGTGAAACAGAACCGTGCGCACGCGTTTTGGACTCGCTGGATTGCAAGTTCTGTTTTCGCCCATAATCTAGGTCCATATACCGCACAACAGTAGTTAAAAGGAGATAGAACCAATAAATCACACAGCAGTATGCGTACCTTTTCCGAAATGTGTTTCCTTATGGAATATAATATTTTTAGTTTATAGAACGCGTTCCTAATTTTTTCATTGGTGTGTTTAATAAACCTAATGTCACTATCAAAAATCAGACCCAGATTTCGAGCATCCATTACTATTGGTATATCAGTCCCATTGATAGTAAGTTTTGGGTTATAACACATGACTTTGCTTACTTGAGTTTGTGTACCTAGTATCAACATCTTTGATTTTAACGGATTGAGGATCAGGGAGTTCATACTAGCCCACGTATAAATCTCGGCCAAATCATGATTAACTTGTTCTAATGCTTCTGATGTATTTTCTGGCTTAAAACTATAATAGACCTGTGTATCATCTGCATAAAGGTGGTATTTGCACAGTTTAATGTGTTGAGGCATATCTGCCGTATAAATTGAGAAAAGGGTAGGACTAAGAATTGATCCCTGCGGCGTTCCTCTAGGCACGTTATCGATATTGGAAATGTTTATACTTCCGTCTCGATTAATAACCTCTACGTACTGTTTTCTACTGTTTAGGTAAGTTTCAAACCATTTGCACGTTTTGAGTGAAAAACCGTAGTACGAGAGCTTAGCGACAAGTAATTTGGGATCTAAGCATTCAAATGCTCTCGAAAAATCCAACAAAACGAGAACACTGCTAAGCCCAGCATCTGAAGCTGTTAATAAGTCGTCAGAAACATTCAATAGAGCGGTCTCAGTGCCGTGGCCTTTCCGAAAACCAGACTGATATTTTGGTGTTATATTTTCTTGACTGATGTATTTATCTACTTGTGTTAAAACTACTCTCTCCAATACCTTAGATAGCACCGGAAGGATGCTTATGGGACGTAAATCCTTGAGCTCTTCTACTTTACTAGACTTGGGGATAGGCTTAACAACAGCTTGCTTCCAAGAGCTCGGAAAGGCACTGGTTCGGACAGAACAATTAATAATTTCCGTGATCATTGGCAGAGTATCCGGCAATGTGAGTTTGATCATCTCTGCATTGAGCCCATCGTGCCCTGTTGCGTTTGTGCTTATGTTGAGAATAATTTTACAGACCTCCTCCTGCGATACTGGATTTAAATCAAAAGTACTAATGTTTTTTTTATTGGAACTAAAAAAGTTAATTATGCCATCACAATTTTGCGTACTAGCTGGAATATTCAAAAAATGTTTATTTATTGCATCAGCATCTATAAGATGTTCTGGTATGGCAACGGCTGCATTGTTATTAGTGGTATTTGTTTTTTTTAAGAATTTCCACATGTTTTTCGGCTGATGCAAGTTCTTATTAATATAATAGGTGAAAAAATATTTATCACTTAACGTATTTAATTTTAGCTAATAACACTTTCACACATCTATCACTAGTATAGCTTCTTTATTGTCCGAAAATTCCGTACATTTAAGATCAATTAATATTTTTAAATCTTTAAATACGGATCAGCTGTTTTGTTGACACTGTCTACCCACATTCATCAATGGACTGCCGCGCAACAGGTCTATGGGTCGAATCCCGCCGCGGGCATGAACTTCACCGCATGGTGGTAGGTTGTTTTGCGAATGCTCGCCCGGCTAGCGAGCTTTGAGATGAGAGCCAAAATGTCGTACCGATTTCAAAATCTGTCTCTAAGCGGTAATGTACGATGGCATGATGGATCTACCAATCCTGGTATAACACATTTGGAATAAAAATTCTCTACCTACCCGTAACTGATTTAAATTATTTCCAATAAAAATCAATAACTAATCATAGGTTATTTTTGATTAGGTAAGTGCCTACAATCATCGCTAAGTTTACCATATAAACTTTCGTACTACCTTAGGTATAAGTACCTACTACAAATATACATACTTATTCTACTAATTTACGTAGGTAGATACATAGTACTAACTTTATTATTTGTTGTGATCGTATAGCTATGTAGATAGGTATGCAATGTAATGCGCGCCCGCGAATGTCGATTTGACATCGCTGACAGTTGCGTGCCTAGGCAGGCCTATATGATAAATGATAATTATATCGTAGATAGGTAGGTATCTTCCATTGAGCTTCTAATTCTAACCCTTTACTACTTTGTGTTAGGTAGGTACTTTCTCGAAGCTATATTACTGCTTAGACTATATTCTAAAAAGAATGCGGACTACCTACGTCCATACCACATCTAACCAAATGCAGCTTTTTATATTGTCTAAGTGTTGCTAAAATGATTAGGTAATCACCATAGCTATCATGACCTGCGTATTGACTAATACCCACTAGGTTCTAACTTAGGTGAGAGTAGGTGAGTACCTAGACATAGTTACGTATTTATATTACCCAAGTACCTACCTATCTATATGGATTATGGCGTCCGACACTTACTATCACGCACAAACTAATCAAATGCGAAAGAAAATCCGGTCCCCAACTCCCAACATATGTAAATATATATATTAGGTCCTTACATATGAAATTGGCGTTTTTCGTACTGGCCACTTTAATCACGAATTTCTCCTCTTTGGTAAGGAATTCCAAATTCAAATTTGTACAGCTATAGACTCATGTATTTGTGCTTCGATGATCGTCATTCATTTGTTTTTTTTCTTCTGTTTTTTTCTGTTTGCGTCACTCATTTTACAAAATGGAAAACCTTAAATATCGCATTATTTACGAGTACGAGTTCCGCCGTGGCACTAGTACTGCGGAAACAACTCGAAGGGTGAATGATGTGTATGGCGGTCGTGTTGCAAAAGAAAACACAGTTCGTTTTTGGTTCCAACGTTTTCGTTCTGGAAATTTCGACCTGCAGAACAAGCCCCGTGGACGGCCTGAGACTCAAGTTGATAATGAAGAGTTGAAGGCTATTGTGGAAGCGGATCCATCGCAAACCACGTCCGAGTTAGCTGCAGGCTGCGATGTTAGTGATAAAACTGTTTTAATTCACTTGAAGCAAATTGGGAAGATTAAAAAGCTTGAAAGGTGGGTACTTCACGAATTGACTGAAACAAACCGGCAAACGCGCGTCGACTGCTGCGTTACATTACTAAACCGGCACAGTAATGAAGGTATTTTAAACCGAATCATTACCTGTGATGAAAAATGGGTTCTTTACGATAATCGGAAGCGCTCAGCGCAATGGTTAGATCCTGGCCAGCCAGCCAAATCCTGCCCCAAGCGAAAATTAACCCCAAAAAAGTTACTTGTAAGCGTTTGGTGGACTAGTGCCGGTATTGTTTATTACAGTTTTTTCAAATCTGGCCAGACTATTACGGCTGATGTCTATTGTCAGGAATTGCAAACCATGATGGAAAAGCTAGCGGCTAAACAACCTAGGCTGGTCAATCGCTCCACGCCACTGCTGCTTCACGACAACGCTAGACCACACACTGCGCTACAGACGGCTACTAAATTAGAAGAGCTTCAATTGGAAAGTCTAAGACATCCTCCGTACTCCCCGGACCTTGCTCCAACAGATTACCATTTTTTTCGAAATTTGGATAACTTCTTGCAAGGGAAAAAATTCAACTCCGATGGGGCAGTCCAAATCGCCTTCAAAGATTTTATTGATTCCCGTCCGACTGGTTTTTTTAGTAAAGGGATCAATGAACTACCTATGAGATGGCAAAAGTGCATAGAAAATAATGGTTCATACTTTGATTAATTAAATATATTATATTAAAAAATATTCGACTTTTTGTTCCTCCCATACAAAACGCCAATTTCATATGTAAGGACCTAATATATATAAGTACGTAAGTAGGCATAGGCACTACATATTGGTAGTGTATACATACGTGCACACCAAAAAGCAACAGGGCATTCCTACAATATAATATTATGTTCTAAGATCGCGGCGCGGTGCACGTGACTTTTGGTAGTGTGCGTTTTGTTAATTATATATTAGTGTGCTGCGCATGAGACCCGCCCGCCCGCTTCCCTCACCGCGGAATGGAAGTATTGACATGAGATGCCCAATATTTTGAACGAAAAACTAGCGCGCAAAACTATGTGTGCCGACCTTTGGCTCTAGGATGTTTATGATTATACTACTGGATGTATTTGTTTTCCAAAATGTTATCTAAAATGATCATGAACTGAGCTATGCTTCTATGTAAATAATTTTAGGGATTTCATGCTCTATAAGTCGTTTATTTACGACTAAACATGCGCTAAAATTCGTGATATTACAGGGATGTTTCGAGGCTTATAATTATCATGTGAAGATTTTTTTTACAAATCGGTGCCAAGACAAGCCTAGATAATGAAGAGATAAATCGATATCATGCTTAGTTCTGGACCTAAAACCTCAAATAAGGGAGTGATCATCCTACGGCGTTTGTATGGAAAAGTTACCGGCCAGTTCAACCTTAAGTACAAAATGTTATTAATTTAAATGTAATACAAACTCGAATTTATCTTGATCAATTAAGGCTGCAGTCTCAGATATATATCAACATTTTCGGGATTGTTGAGCTGCTACTGCTTTTCAAATATTAAAGCTAGGATTCATATACTTGCAGATGTTTATATTTATATAAATTCATATTATAGAAACGCATATATACCTAAATTTCCACATATATTTACCTTCTACTCTGAACCAATTTGACTTCTTGATTTGATCGCCATTAGTTTCGCCAAGACAAAAAGGCTTTGCTGGAACGGTACTCTCTAAATTAAAAGATATATATAGTATTTTCATGACATTTACTTCCAAGTAACTGCGCGACCCATGCGCGGCGCGAGGGATGACCCGATAATCATAGAGAAAAGTGATATACTGGCCGATAATGCCGCTCTCATGCATTACCTACAAGACGACGTTCAAGGTTATTGGCGTGATCCTAAGCCTTAAAATATTTGCTCACTGCATAAAGTTATACATAGACTATGCTAAAATATTATTAATCTGTGGTTAATATAACAAAGTGATGCGCAGGCAAAAAAAAGATGTAAATATGTTTTTGGATAAATATTTAGGTACTGGAGTGGAGCTCGTATTTAATTTACTTTTCATAAGCATAATTTCAATGACAATCCATAAATAAAAAATACATAGGTGATCCCAATAATGCAATATAATAGTCAGTAATTCATAAGCATAATTTCAATGACAATCCATAAATAAAAAATACATAGGTGATCCCAATAATGCAATATAATAGTCAGTAATTCATAAGCATAATTTCAATGACAATCCATAAATAAAAAATACATAGGTGATCCCAATAATGCAATATAATAGTCAGTAATTCATAAGCATAATTTCAATGACAATCCATAAATAAAAAATACATAGGTGATCCCAATAATGCAATATAATAGTCAGTAATTCATAAGCATAATTTCAATGACAATCCATAAATAAAAAATACATAGGTGATCCCAATAATGCAATATAATAGTCAGTAATTTTTAGTGAGAGTGGTGGCTACATTAGTAAATCTTGATAGGAAGTTTAGATTAGTACGTACATAGCATTTCTCATCAATTGTTATAATTGTCTACAAACAAGTATGGCGTACACAAGTACGTACAAACCCCCTATCAAGATTTAGTGATATAGTCACCATCTCACTAAAAATTACTTGGACACGACTGACTTATTTACTTAATATCTCCATAACTAGGCCTTGCCTATGACTACTATACTGCAAATATAAATTATTTTTTCTCGTGTCCATGGGGGCCAGTCCCACGCTCATCGTATTTTTCAAAACTTATCAGAGCGTTTTATTGATGCGACGCTTGATCAAAATGCTGGCTCAACGAAAAATGGGCTGGATCATTTTGACTGCATGTTATGGGTTATCTAAATGCTGTTGTGTTGTATATAGTTCGCATTATTTTGTTAATTCATTTGGCAAATGTACAAAACCATACAAATGCGAAAAGAAAATAAATATGATTCATAACTACACACGCAAATACTAGCTGGTCTATGTTACGAACGAAGCTGAAAAGGATTTTATCACCTAGATTTTTTCTCTGTTCTATCGCTGTTTTACGACTTACTGTACTGTATCAGCCGGATAGTCCACTGCTGAACACAGCTTCCCTCAATATGGGAGGTTTGCCATAATCCCCACGCTTGGCAGGCGGCTTGGGGATCGCAGTGTGAGATATCAGTTCCTCAGAAAGTGCTGCTGCCCACCATCTGCTGTGTTACACTCGCCGCCTCGCCTAGTGGCCTAGTCGCCTCTTACAACACCCACGGGTAGAGATTGGGGAAGTGACGTTCTAGCCCGGCACCCCCACGGGCTAGAATGTCACCCCCTATTTAATATTTTTTTTTTTTTTATTAGACAATACTTTTTTTTATAGGATGTCTCATGACAAACTGCTGCGTTTGAAAATCTTTATAATTTGAAATGTTATTATACGGAGCACCATACTTTTTTAAGAGCATTTAATCTAATAACACTGTGTTGATTTTTACTTATTCTGAAGGAAAAGCTACTATAATATAATTGAAATAAAGACAAATTCAGATAACAAAAATATTTAACACGCGGCAATTTCTACTGCATGGTACGCATCGATGATACTTTCTCATCGTGGAGTATTACAACTGCTGGTGTATCCCAGGGCGGCCGCGTTCTATCAGCTCTCCTTTTGTTTATTTTTGTAAATTCCATCACAACAAATCCTCAATAAACCTTTCGTCTGTGATTGTCCAAAATGTAATCATTTGAGAATGTAATATTTTGCGAATATATATTTTTACGAATTTAATGTTTTGTAAATGTGAAATATTTTGAAAACAAAGGCCTCATTCTACCATCTTTATGCAGATCATTTAAAAATATACACTCCTCAGCAGCAATTGCAGCAGTCAATTCTGAGCTGTGAAGAATCTCTGACTGGAGTAAATCCAGCGCGCGATCTTAGCGACTCGATGAATTTATCGAGCCATACTACGGTACTTGCACTGCTGGGGTTTGTTCGCGAGGCGCATGACGAACCGCAATCTTTATCCCTAACCATTCTCATTAATTTGCGATGTGTGCGGGCTTAAGGTTCTGAACGTACCCTCAGTTGTTTGTTGTGTTTGTCTGGATAAAGAATTAAAGGAGAAAGCGCGGGAAACTGTCTTTTGAACGGTTGTGTTTTTTCTTTTGAAAATTTCAATTTTATTATTTTATGGTTTTGGTGATCAGTTAAGTAGTACTTTGTAGTTAGTTAAGTTACTTATTGTACAGATTTTGTATATTTGTGTATATAATGTTCTGGTAAGACTTTTAAAACTTATTTTCGTCGACGATGAATGATCCCCCAGACCCTGGGGGAACAATTCCCTCCGTCGGATGTAATGTAACCATTGCATCTGAATCTGGTATGGAGACGGATGGATCGCATAGTGTACGAGCCATTAAGCGTAGTCGCCTACATAAAGTTTGCAAGCATTGTAACAAACGCAGGAGAAAACATAATTCTGAATTGAAATCTACCGATTGTCATTGCGCTGAAAATGAGCCTCTTATGGAGAAATTAAATTCGGAACCAATTGTACCCGCTGATACCAACCCTCCACGTCCGACCCCGGTTGCTAGAACTTTATATGAACCTTCTGATAGTGCCCCTTATGTTGTACACATCCAAAAGGAACAATCTGCCCCCAATGATGGAACAGTACTCCACCCCATAGCTTTTGGTAAATTTTTGAAGCAATATAATATTCAAAACATTATGAACGGGACTTTAAAACGTATTGGACGGAATAGAATCACCATCTCATTTTCACACCATTTAAATGCAAACTCATTCCTTACACACAATAGCCTTTCTTCACACAACCTAAAAGCCTTCATACCTTCATTTACTGTAACTCGCATGGGTTTAGTTCGCGGAGTGCCTAGTGAGTGGACCCCTGAAGAAGTAATTGAAAACATTAATGTTCCCATAGGGTGTGGAAAGATTTTAAAAGCTCGACGACTTAACTATAAAGTTACAATCAATGGTGAGACAACATGGAAACCATCTCAAACAATGGTTCTTACTTTTGATGGTCAGATTTTACCCAAGCGTATTTTTATGTGCTACAATGCACTACAAGTAGAATTGTATACCTACCCCACAATACAGTGTTACCTATGCTGCCGCTTCGGTCATACCAAGAGTCAGTGCAGGTCCAAACCCCGTTGCTTCAAATGCGGCCAAGATCATCCTGGGAGTACTTGCAATACTGAAGAAGACAATGCAACATGCTGTTTATGTGAAGGCTCACATTTTGCAAATAGTAAATCGTGTCCAGAATTTGTCCGTCAGAAACAGATTAAGTTATCAATGGCTGAAAGTTCTTTATCCTATTTTGAGGCTTGTAAACTATATCCTCCTATTTCAAAATCTTTTGCAGATATTACTACTAAGCAACAACCACAAAAGTACTCTATCCCTATCAGTTCACAACCCACTAATAATACTAGCACCTCACAATCATACAAAAAAACTGTCTTTAAGAAACCCCACTCACTTCCTAAATTTTCTAAGGGTTATGACCAACATGCTCATAATGAGCTAACCAAAGAGTATGATGCACCAACACCCTCCAATGGGTGTGCACTGAAAAATAATATTTCTTCTAGTGCAACAGAAAAACAATCTGTTGCTGATATTATTATTGCTTTAATTAATTTACTTTCTCAGTCCCAAAATATTGAACCGTCCAACGTTGCCCCATTAATTGCAGCTATTACAAATTTATCGGTCCAATATGGATCAAGTCCAGGTAGTTCAGTGGAACTGCCGCAGCATAAACAGTAAGAAAAACGATCTTATATATCTTATAAATAAATTTAAACCAAATGTCTTCGTCCTCTCTGAGACATGGTTAAAACCCAGTTTTATATTTAAAATTGGGGGATACTCATGTCTCAGAGAGGACAGACAAGATGGGTATGGCGGTGTAGCCATACTTATTAAACATTGTCTTTCTTATACACAAATTTGTCTTCCCCAACATAGTAATGAGTATTCTGTTGTCGCCGCCTTAGTCAATGGTACCTGTTATGTTTCTGTTTATATTCCTGAGCCTTCTACTGCTATATTTGATGAACTTAACTCAATGTTGCATTCACTTCCCAGGCCCTATATAATTTTAGGGGATTTTAATTCCCAACACCAATCTTGGGGTAGTTCCATATCCAGTAGCCATGGTAAAGATTTGTTAGAAATAATTGACATACATAACCTATGTTTATTAAACACTGGTTCCCCAACTCGTCGCACTAGCCCTAATGAAAATATTAGTGCTGTAGATTTATCTATATGCACTCCTAATTTAGCCTCTCAGTTAACCTGGTATACACTCCCATCCACATATGGTAGTGACCACTTTCCTATCATTATCTCTTCCATAGAAAAATCTTTAGATCCGATTCTGATTCGGCAACCTCGTCTTAAATATAGAATCCAGGAAAATGATTGGGATAAATTCAAATCTTGTGTGGAATGTTACTTTAAAGATCTTCCGGAAATATCTGCAGGTAACAGTGATATATGTTCTGAAGCACTTGCAAAAGCTATTTTGTCAGCTGCGGACCAAGTTTTCCCCCGTAAAAATTCTGCTTCCAATTTGATACCCTCACCTCCCTGGTGGGACAATGAATGTACAATAGAAGTTCAAAAACGTAAACAGGCAGAAATAAATTATAATAACTATATGAGCCAAGAAAACTTTGATGTCCTTACTGAAATCATTTCAGATACAAAAAAATTTTTAAGAGAAAAAAAGTTTTCGGCATTTAAAAGATTTTGTCATTCAATTTCGCCTAGGTCACACCCTTCTACTGTATGGATTTACATCAGAAGATTCAAAGCAGGTATGTCTAATACTAACCAACCTCCACTTCCAACTTCTATGGCTAGCTCATATTTAGACTATCTTGCACCACCATCAGTTGCTCCTTCACCACACACAATACTAATTCCAATTCCCCAACAACTTCCTTTGATTCAATCAGATATTTCTTCCCCCTTTTCATTGACGGAGATTAAAGGAGTGTTTTCTAAGCTTCGTGATTCTGCGCCTGGTGAAGACGGTATTCCATATTCATTTTTGTGTAATTTAAGTGACAACACTCTTTTATATTACCTTAATATGATTAATGGCATAATCATGTCTGGTAACGTTCCCCAATCTTGGAAGTCTCAAATAGTTATACCAATATTAAAGCCAAATAAACCACCAACATCTGTAACATCATACCGTCCTATTGCACTTTCTTCAGTCATTGCCAAAATCGCGGAACATCTTGTGAAAAATCGTCTTGATTGGTATATAGAAAGTCGTGGTTTGCTTGCAGACTCCCAGTATGGTTTCCGTAGAGGTAGAAGTACTTTGGACAGTTTGAGCATTTTTGTAACGGATATTCGACTGGCTTTTACAAATAATGAATCCATTGTAGCACTGTTCTTAGATATTAATTCCGCATATGACAGTGTACTTTTGCCAATACTTAAAGAAAAACTGCAACTGTTACATGTTCCTCCTATTATTTGTAACTTTATACTTAATATGCTTTACGGTAGATCTGTGAAATTGGATAATTCAAATGAAATTAGATTTTTATGGAAAGGCTTACCACAAGGTTCAGTTCTTAGTCCGATACTTTATAACATTTACACTTATGACCTTGAATTGACAATTAAAAGCCCAGTTAAAATTCTTCAATATGCAGATGATCTCCTTCTCTATTGTTCAGATCGCAATATAAATAATTCTAGTTCCAATGTGTCATCAGCTTTAAACAATCTAAACACTTGGATGAAGAATAATGGTCTAGAACTTTCCGTTTCTAAAAGTAATGTGGTAGTTTTTACTAGGCAACGCACCGCTCCACCTGTTAATATTCTCTGTAATGGGCAACCAATTCCAGTTCAAAATCAAGTTAAGTTTTTAGGTTTGGTTTTAGATTCTAAACTTACATTTCTTCCACATTGTGATTATGTCGCAATAAAATGTGAACGCCTTCTTAACATTTTAAGATGTCTCTCGGGTGTTTGGTGGGGAGCACATCCCTCTTCTTTGAGAATTGTCTACATTGCTCTAATAAGAAGTGTCATTGATTATGGCTCATATTTGTTAGAACCATGTAGCATTGCTGGAATAAGGAAGTTAGATGCTATTCAATCCAAAGCTTTGAGAATCATCACTGGAGCAATGAAGTCTAGTCCAATAA
Source organism: Plagodis pulveraria (assembly GCA_963890685.1). NCBI lineage: Eukaryota > Metazoa > Arthropoda > Insecta > Lepidoptera > Geometridae > Plagodis > Plagodis pulveraria. The sequence continues at coordinate 6,186,314 of OY982976.1, read as the reverse complement.
ATGCACTCCAAGTGGAATGCATTGATCCTCCATTTTATTTACGGCGCCAGTATCTTTCCGATAAATTTCTTTTCCGTTCACTTAGATTCTCTAGACATCCTATATTTTTCAAGTTACAACAATTATCTCAACATATCACATCACATTCCAGTTATTGGTCACATAAAACTACACCCTGTCTTATTAATAGCAGGCATAAATTCATGGACTTAAAAGCGCCTACTCACAGCATTGACAAACTTCCCATTTATAATGTTAGGTATGAATGTCTATCACAGGATCCTGTAATTATCTACAACATTGGTATTGATAGAGATGATCCCAATGCTAATATTCACTTCAATTCAATAGTTCAAGAAAGATGGAATGGATGGCACCACCTTTATAGTGATGCATCCAAACACACATCTGCTGATTGTGTTGGTGTGGGAGTTTATCACCCGCAGTATAATATTGTGCAAAAAATTAAATTCCCCCCTGAAACATCTGCTTTCACTGGCGAATGTTTTGGAATTCTAAAAGCATTGGAATATATTCTACTTATGAAACTTTTTAAAACTGTAATATTCTCGGACTCCCTAAGTGCTCTTCAAGCTTTAGCTAAGTTTCCATTTAAACCTCAATCACATATCCCTATAATTATTGAAGCCAGATCAAAACTATATCAATGTACTCTCTTAGGTTATTCAGTTTCGTTTGCTTGGATCCCAAGTCATTGCGGCATTAGAGGTAATGAAAATGCTGATCGCATAGCAAATGAAGCTGTTACATCTGGAGACATTTTTCCATTTGTAAACTATTCCCATGATTTAACATCTTTACCAAAAGTTTTTCTCAAGGAATCATGGAACAGAAATTGGGCCAGCAGTGCTCAATGTAAGGGAAAGCACTATTTTCAAATACAACCAAATATAATGAATAAACCATGGTTCAACTGTTTGAAGTTACGCAAGAAAGTGACGTCAATAATAATAAGAATGCGGCTGGGCCATGTTTGCAGTCCAGCTCATCTTGCAAAGCTTCATATTGTTGATTCTCCTACCTGTGCATGCGGGGAGGATGTGGGAGATTTAAATCACATTATGCTCTCTTGCCCCCAACATGACCAAACTGCAATGCTTGAGGCTTTGGCTGTTCTTAAAATTCCGTTTCCAACCAGTATTGTTTGTATTCTTCAATGTTCTGACCCAGATGTATATAAGGCAATTTCTGAATATATCATTACTAATAATATTAAACTGTAAATATGTAAATATACATTGTATATAAATATGTATCACTTATCTTTGTATGTATTATGACTAAAATTTAAAATGAATATATTAGTAGGTAGTTTTATCTTATGATAGGTACATATAAAGGTAGTTATTCCTTTCTCTATCCTCCTCTTCTATTCCTTTTCCATGTTATACTTTCCTGATCCGATTACCTGTTCCAAATTTCCCGTGATCCGTCTTTTTTTCCTCCCATTTTTAGATTTCTTAAGGTTTCCCCGTTTTTATATCAACTTAACATAACAATAACCAAAGTCGTCTCTAAGAAAAACTAACGAGGATTTAAAACGTGACACTGGCAAATGCACAAGACGTGCGAGACCATATCCCGACATAGGGAGCAAACGAAAAAAAAAAAAAAAAAAAGAATTAAAGAGTACTTTTGTTCTGTGGTTCTTGCAATTTGTTTTGTTGTGTACGACTGTACGCTAAGTTTACTATAAAATTGTTTTGTAAATAAATATATTCATTTTAATTCCTATTAAGAATGGGAAGTCTAGACAGGGCTGTTTTGACAGGATTTATTTGTCGATTATGCTCTGAAATGCATCGTGTCGTCCTTCATATATATGGAGAAGAAGGATTACGTTTATGTATCTCGGAGAAGATCAGTAATTACCTTTCAATAAACGTAAGTACTCTTATTTACTTAGTGCTCAATGTAATCCCTCGTAAATAAAGCATAGTTTAATAGACGAAATTGTAATACCCTTCACAACATCTACAAATAATAGTTGAAGTAGTGACAATTATTGCGTGAATATAAAACTATTGCACGGGCTTAGCACTCCAATCAAAGTTTCAAATATATCTGATATACATTTTACCACATTTATAAAGTTCACAAGTTATTATTTATTTTAAAGTTCACAAGTTTATTTTGCTAAAGGTTTATTTATTAATTTTCAGGTTTCTCACTCAGACCCTCTACCTAAAACAATTTGCAATGGATGCTTGGAGCGCCTGGAGAACCAACACAAACTGATGATGGTGATGGAGCGGGCAGCACATATGCTCAAAAGTAGAAGCGGGAGTGGGTGTGGTTGTTAACCAACTTGAGTATGAATAATAGATATTTCATATTCCATTGCTACATTTCATTAAGCCATCGCTACATGTTACATGACAAGATGTTTAACATACAGAGTAGTACTATCTTTGAGACATTGCTTGACTCAGTGTTTATTCTAATGTGATGGGTTTAAGGACATAAAAAAAAACGTGGATATAATGTTACATTCTGGCTGTAAAAAGTTGCGATAAAAATAATTTATCCAAGTGTTATATTATGTTTATTTTCTCCATGTTTTTTTTAACTGAAGTTCAATTTGGTGAATATAGTTCATAAAAAAAAGAATGAAGTGTTGATAACACCAAAAAGACTGACTCAGGAGGTTAAAATTTAGTTTGTTAATGAATTAATTAAAAAACAAATTCCTTAGTTTTAATTACTTGTTAAGTAGGTATTTTACATTGAACTGAAACTAATAAAATACCATAAAAAGCATGTGTGCGAAAAGAGGTACTGTTTGATACATGAAAAATGCTTTTATGAAGCAAGTAAATACAAAATGTTCGAGAACTGCCTTAACCCATTGACATCGGCGATAATTATAACAATAGAATTTCATTCATAAATTGGCCATAGTGGTCCAGTCTGATGCCAACTTAGCAAGGTATCTTATTATCAGAGAAAGCCCTGTTCTCACATAACTTGGTAAACTTGTCATAGTTTTGATAATTATGTTTTTATTTAATGCACATATTTATTATTGTAATAAAGTAATTAGACTATCTTTACATTGTAATAAATTTATTTATGACTGTTTTTTATAAATGATGATTATTTATAAATGATCCCTAATGACTAATTTTAACAACAATGTTATAATTATGTTGTCTTAGGTTTTCACGATTATTACACATAGTAATTAAAGCACTTTAAACGGTTTAAATCGCATATAATTATCATGACTTTTGTCCCGACGTTTCAAACACTCTGCAGTGATCGTGGTCTGCTAAGTGTTTGAAACATTGGGACAAAAATCATAATAAATATACGTGATTTAAACTGTTTAAAGTTGTTTAATTACTAAGTGGTATAATGTCCTACTTCTGTCTGTACCTTATCCTAGTTTGAATTGGCAAATTCAAATCGTTATATAAAGTAAAAGATTGTAATCATTTTATAACTACTTTAGAAGCCATTGTTTTCAGTATTTATTGTTGAAGTAGAGGATATGATACATAATATACTGAAATTACACATTTCTAACTTTTTAAGTCGAAAAGTTAGAACTTTGATGGCTAATTTTTAATAAATATAACTTGCTTATTCTAATGTATAAATGTTTAGAGCAGAAAATATCAATCTCTCCACCCCTTTATTGATAAAGAAAAATTTTGTGCTCTTAAAATGTATAATTGTGATATTAGCTTGGGTGGTATGCTTGGTTATGGAAAAAAATATTTTTATTGGTTACCTTTTCAAGTGTAGAACCATTTTGAACTCCTAAAAATTATTCAATTGAATTTCTATTCCAAAATTTTACTTTTGATTAAGAATCTACATGAAATTTATGACATGGATGGACCGACAGACAATCGAGTATCTAAACTAATATAATAAAGAGGAAAGATTTGATTGTTTGTTTGCATTGAATAGGCTCCGAAACTGGTGGACCGATTATGATTAAATTTGGTATGGAAATAGTTTGAGACATGGGAAAGGACATAGGATCGTTTTTATCCAACTGCGCAAAAAGAGGTAAATGCGCGATAAACGATATACCCGCGGGCGGAGGGAATGCTAGTTATTAATATAATAAAACTAAGTTTTGCTCTTTGAATGAGGACAACTAAGAAGGGAGACAAACTACTTAGCATTCCATGGATTCACTGTGCGTGTCCTTAGCATTGCAGAGGAAGAGGCCCAGGTCACAGGTGCCTGAAACTTGCAACCCAGGAAGTAGGGTTAAGGGGCCCCTTTACAATATCATCAATGCTCCCCTTCACTGCTTGGGCCTCCTCCCCTGCCTAAACTAATTTGTTAAGATCCTACTAATGCCGCCTTGCATACACATTCTTGGATGGAAGTTACAGTTGTTTTTGACAGGCTAAGGTCTTTTAGTAGGCTATATAGGAAAAAATTACAATATTTAGCGTAATTAATTTATGTATTATTATAACTAAGTGAATATAAAGCATCCTGAAAATAATAAAACAATACCACGGAATAAAAATGACATCACAAAATTACCTGCCCTCATTCAGAAAGATAAATGTATGTAACCATAGTCTATCTACCCTCATTCCTTGGTCTTTTTTTATTACTAAATATAACCTATTTATCTAGACTTCACAACACACAGTGTACACTTAAAGAAAAAATGTTTTCCCAACGCACTGTAAAGCAAAAGCATTAAAAAAAATTATGGTGCAGAAGTTGGTTTGGTGTTTTGTTTTTTAACTATTTTATACCATCATTTGTCTAACAATTCTAAATTGTTTTTCGAAACAGTCCCCCAAAATACTTCCTTCCTTCAAAACTTAAGAACCTGTTGCATTCAATGAAACCACAGTGAGTAACAGTAGGTCAAATATTGACTTGTTTAAATGGTTATTTATTCAACATACATGTAAGTAACTTATATTATTAGAACTGCAAAATTTTCAGATATGATAATCTCAGGGCTTCCAAACAAAAACCTATACAAAACTTTACAGGTGAATGAAAGACTAATTACTAAAGTATATTTTTAAATAATCCCAAACAATGTAATGTAATCCGCATAGCAGGCGTTATTGCAAACCTAACAATATTAAAATTATAAGGTTACGTCATCATTTTACAAGTATAAAACCAATTGCAAAATTGGTCTTGTTTGTAGTACAACGCAAGTGGTACTATAGATGTCGCTCTATCCCAATACGATGGTTAAAGAATGATAGGAAAGATTTGAGTTATGACTTCATGTCATGTTAGCTCAATTGGTTAGAGCATACCCGGCTCAAGGGGTGGATGGACGCGGGTTCGAATCCCGCACATGACTTAAATTTTTCCTATCGTATATTTGTGATTTGGTAATCCCAAACATTTTTAAATAATCCCAAACTAGAAACGAACTCAAAGCTATTTATCTGTCACTTTAGCAGCTGCAATAACTGTTTTTTTTATGTTATTGTGACGAAACAAGCTTGAGGTCCACCTGATGTTAAGCGGACTAACCTCGGGCTATAACAACAGATACATATCATCACAAGTCACGAATTCCACTGCGCCCGTCACTGAAAAATAGTTAAGTCTCATGCGTCTGTAATTTTACTGGCTCTCAGGGACTGCTGCCGGAACACACCGTTAGGTGCTTGGCGACAGATTTTCTACTTGAGGGTGTTAGCTAGGCAGGATGGCATCGCAAGATGCCCTTCCACCATGCGGTGAAGCTCAAGCAGGCGGTGGGGATCGAACCATAGACCTGCGGCGCGACAGTTATTCAGCTATTACCGCTCAACCATCATAGCATCTCAATGTAGTAGCTAAGACCTGTTTTCAGAGTCAATTGCATCATTTCAGAGACAATAGCAAAAGTGATATTCATGGCTTTCTTGGCAATGATTGCCTTGTATCAATTTTATTGTAATTTAGTATCAATGAAATAGTTAGTTATTATGTACCTATATCTATTAGCCTATTGTTTTATCATTATCGATAATCAACAGTCGATCTCTACTGTGGTGTAACGGTGAGGTAAAGGGCCTTCCTCTTGATTACACCGGAGTACCATGCTGTGTAACCACTAGGAATTATCGGTTTAAGGGCATTTGAATACTTTAATATTTGACATTCTGTATTACTTTCTGTATTCTGTATAACTGCTATTGCAGTATGATTGTTAGTCATATAATTCCAAAATATACATTGAAAATCCATGTTAGGTTATTTAGTCGATCTTATTATAGTCTAATCAGTCAAATGGATAGGTAATATAAATCTAATTATTTTTACACGCATGATTTTTTTATTTTTTTTCTTTAAGTATGTCATTGTGACGGAACAAGCTCGAGGCCCACCTGATGTTGAGCGGACTAACCTCTGCCTATAACAGATGCATTTCATCAAGTGACAGATTGCACTGCGCCCGTCACCTTGAGACATAGTTGTCTCATGTGCCTGTAATTTCGCTCATCTCAAGGACTGCTGCCGGAACACACCGTTAGGTGCTTGGCGACAGATTTTCTACTTGAGGGTGGTAGCTAGCCAGGCGGGCAATTGCAAAATGCCGTTATACCATGCGGCGAAGCCGGCGGTGGGGACCGAACCAGGGACCTGCGGCACGGCAGTCCATAGCTATTACCACTCGGCCATCATTGCTTCATTCATTCTTTGTTAGACGCATGTCCATGAATTCTTTCAAAGAATATAATGGATGGATTCAAAAAAAGATTTCATCTTCTTTTTAAACTCAAGTTTGTTTAATTAAAAGTCAAGGGTAGTTTATTAAACATAGATATTCATCACAACTCTCAATTAGGCTAATTGCCAGTTTAATTCACATTATGAATATCACAATGGCTGAGTAGCACTAACCCACAGTTAAAGTGACCACTAACTTACTTCTTGGTTCATCTGGCTATCATTTATATAAATTTCAAAAAAGGTTGGTATTGCAAACTCCACTATGGATAAAAACTCCTTGATTAAAAATAATTTTCGACGAATGAATGATTGACGTTGTTGACAGATTTTGAACGAATATTTGAATTCACTTGGAATATCATTAAAGTAACCATAGAGTTGTTAATCAGAAGTCTGTTTTCTATTGTGAAACTTAAAAACCGTAATTGTAACTTTTACTAGCCGAGTAACTTTAACCAGGAAGTTAATAATTAACATATTACTTGAACGTCATGAAAGAGGCCCTCAGTGAATAAAGTATCGGGGATGAATGTATTTTAATTTTTTTGTTGATAGATTGGCATAACTGTTTTCCGTTTTGGCGCGGGGTTAGAGTTGCATCTTTTAGCACAGCTATAAGTTAGATTAAATACAATCCTATTTTTAGTTCTAGTTTGTATTGCGAAGTAAGTGTATCGTTTCTGAAGGAGCATACTTTAAAGGTGTTAAATAAATTTGGATGAATAACTAACATTTTTAGTGTTGTTCATCTTTTCCCAGTAGTTACTTGACGTAGTAGTATTTCTTTTGTATTTAGTAGGTTAAGGGCCTCTTCCATCACCTTCAAGTAAAGTGTCAATTATTTATTTCCTATAGTTAAAGTTACTCGCCTAATAAAAGTTATAAATATGGTATTTCAGTTTCTTAATAGAAAACGGATTTCTGATTAACAAATCGATGGTTACTTGCAGGATCTTCGAAGTTGATTCAAATATCCGTTCATAATCTGCCAACAACGTCACACATTCATACGTCGAAAATAGTTTAAATCAAGAAATTTTTATCCAGTATGAAGTTTGTAACACCAACCTTTTTTGAAATCTGTATAAATGATAGACAGATTGAAATTCATATGCACGGTTACTTGTGACCTAACCGGAAATTAGCCTACTCGAGACTTTGCTTGAAGGTCGTGAAAGGGGCCTTTAGTTAATAATAATTGTAATTTTGTTTTTTTTTTATATTTTTAGTGTAAGCACACCAAGAGCCTCGATATAAATTAGGGTCAAAGTAAAAAATTCAAAATTTTGCTGAGACTATTAATACTACTAATTAACTCTGACGACACTACGCAATGTACTACTTCCATAGTGAACAGCAGCATATTCTTAAAAAAGAAGAAAATTATTCCCAAAATAGTTATTTTTTTACCTGTTAAGCTAACCCTTACGTATGACAGATGCATTTCGTCAAAAGTGACGAACTGCACTGCGCATGTCACACTCAGACATATAGTTGTTAAGTCATTTTATTGGCTCTCAAGGACTGCTGTCCTTGCCTTGAGGATGGTAAGCCAGTAAAATTACAGGAAATTGCAGACAAGCAGAAATAGTGTGTTCCGGCAGCATCCGGAACACACTATTTGGTGCTTGGCGACAGACTTTCCAGCTAGCCATGCGGGCATTCGCAAATGCCCTTCCACGCAATAAAGCTCAAGCCAGCGGCGGGGATCGAACCATGAACCCGCGGCACCGCAGTCCATAGCTATAATCGCTCAGCTATCATTCCTTCAAAAAGATCCCTCTAAATTACAGAGCCAGCCCGCCAATCGCATCTGCGAGCCATGCCTTGCAATCCTAAAGTCGCCGCTTACCAAGCGGTTTGTGAATCGTTTGATCTGTGTGGGGTGTGGAGTGCCTCTGACCCTGGACACCAGCGTCGTCGTGAAGGATGATGATGATGATGAGCTGGAGATATGCCGGTCTTGGATCCCGTGTTGTATTATTGTGAGTATCCTAGGAAAAGTTGTCTTTTATTGCCCGTGGTGTGCCGGGCTAGAATGTCACCCCCCTCTAACCGTGTGTGCCGTAAGAGGCGACTAAGGGTTACACACCAGAAGGTAGCGGTTTCTCAGGAACTGATATCTCATACTGTGACCCAAGACGCCTGCCAAGCGTGGTGATTATGGCAACCCCCATAATGGGGGAGGCTGTGTTCAGCACTGGATGATCCGGCTGTTACAGTACAGTACTTTTATTGAAACCTGAGGAAGTGAGGGATTCTAGAATTGCATCATGAGCGAAGCGAGCGAGTTCAAATATAGAATCCTAAGCGAAACGAGGGTTTCAGAGGAACCATGTAAAATAACTTTGGTGTCGAGCGAAATACTTAATTTTTGACCTCACTGAAAATGCTATGTGCAATAAATACAGCCTAAATAATATAGTAAATGAAAGTTTGTTTATGTTAAAATTTAAAAGAAATGCTTGCTTGCTAAAGAAATATTGATAATATTTCAGGTTCATATGGTTTTATAGAACTGTCGTAAAGCTCGAGTTTTAAAAACTTATTTGCCTCTCTGGCGGACAAAACAAAATTACTGCTTTTGAGGTGAACACATTTTTAAAAATTGCTGATAAGTAAGCCTTTTACCACTATCTCACCTGATGGTAAGTGATGATGACGTCGAAGGTGTTAACAGGCTTAACCTAGAATTACTGGCTACTAAGGACAGTTGTCCGGCTGCCGGAACACACCGTTAGGTGCTTGGCGACAGATTTTCTAATTGAGGGTAGTAGCTAGCCAGGCGGGCATTTGCAAAATCCCTTTCACCATGCGATGAAGCTCAAGCCCGCGGCAGGATCAGAACCATAGACCTGTTGTACATAGCCAATGCCACTGAGCCATCACTGCTTCAACAATATATGAACACTTTTTAAAACTCATCAGAGCACTAACTATTCAATTGTTATATTTTTCGTACCACTAACTTGGAACATCGCTAATCGTGATCAAATGCATATGTTAGTTTATACTAATAAGCAAGAAATTAAAAAAGTTAAAAGCTAAGAACCCGGGATTCTACTAATAAACATGAAAAAATATATGTAATCATTGTTATAAATGAAATATCTAAAAATGCTTATACACGTATTTCACATTTTCAGTTAAAACATTTGACCAGAGTGTGCCAAGCATGCTTTGATCGAGTGAAAATCTATAGCTCTAAGACAGAATCCGAATTCATTGCTGTCGACCACCACACTGCTGATGATGCACTCTCAGAGAGCAGCATTGAAATAAAATCTGAACCAGAATGTGTTGAAAGCAACGATGAGAATGATATATATATCGAAAGTAACTGTTTAAATGAAGAAAAAAGCTTTAATGTCGATAGAAACCAAAATGATTTCGAAGACGTCAGCAATCAAAGTAATTTTGAAGAGGAATGTATAATTTCAATTAACGACATCGCAAATAATGAATACACAAACTATGAATACATCGAAAGTGACGTAACCCAAAGTGATGAAGATGAAACAGAAAATCATAACAGTGGCGTTAAAGAACAATCAAATGTTGACAAAACATTCTATTATAAAGGAACACCTGAATCCGACGAAGATTACATACCAAAAGGTTACAAGAATGTAACACTAAGAGAAATGAATGGAGAAGGAAAATTGGCGGAAAATATTAATAGAAGCCTAAAACGCAAAGATCCAGTTGATACCGTAAGGCTTAGTAAATACAGAAGAACACATCGAATAGGATGCTGCATATTTGAAGGTTGCGAATATGATTGTATTTCGCTAATCCCTAGATTAGTAAGACGCAGAATGATTATGGAGTTTGATGTTTATATTCCCCGAATGAGCAGCGTTTGCGAGCAGCATCTACAAGATCAAAACTGGGAGGAATTAGAGGAGAACACGATTGACAAATTCACAGCACATCAATGCCAAGATTTGAAAGACATTGTTCGGGAAGCATGTATGACCAACTTCGATTTCGAGAATATAGAAACTGTAGATGCGAAATTAGTTAGATATTGGTTTGATGTTAATAAAACAGAGTTTAATAGAATCTTTCAATATTTTCCCAAACTGAAAAGGTTAAAAGAGCCAAAGACAGCATTTTCATTGTATTTGATGCATTTGCAGAAGACTAGTTTTGACAGAATCGCGTTGCTTTTAAAGATGGATAAGAAATTTGTGAAAAGAAAAATTCAGATAGCAAAAGATTTAGTCGGTATCAAAAGTTATGAGGAATTGAAGTCAAGGTTTTTGGATGATGATGATTAAAATTGTTATAAAAATACTTTTGGTACCAATTTTTTCGATATTTCCGCAATTCCTATAAGCATGTAATATTAATATAAATTCATTTGCAAGTAGATGTAATTTTTCAGTTGCGTTATTAAGCTTCTCAGTCATAAACTCAACTGCACTGTTTATTGCTGATAAGTCATCCTTTGGCCTAGTATCAGTAGTCCGATAATTTAGTTCGATGATTTGACCACAATCTCACCTGATGGTAAGAGATGATGGGTTTGAAGGTGTTTACAGATATAACCTATTAGCTCTCAAGGACAGCTGTTGGTACACACCGTTAGCAGCATATTTTCTACTTGAAGGTGAGAGCTAGCCAGACGGGCATTCACACTATGCCCGATAGCATGCGGTGTGGCCTGATTCGAACCATGGAACTTCAGCGCCACAGTCTATAGCCACTTCACAATGAAACTGATAGCGTTGCCCATGGTGTTAAACAAGTCTAGCTTTAACAATAATTCTGGACCTAACAAATTGCTGAAAGAAAACAAAAAAATATAATAAATTAGTTAAATTTAATACTGTTTCGTAGATACAATAAATATACATAAACATTCAGCTAAAACCTCCATCCATATTATCGTATTGATGCAAGTTCTTCATGTGGTTCTTGAGAGTAGTGCTCTGTGCGAAAGCGCTGCCACACACCTGACACTTGTGCCTTTTGTCGTGGTTGTGTGATCGAACATGCTCTTGCAGCGACTGCAGACGAGGGTAGCTCTTATCGCAGAATTCACATCTAGAAAGAAAGGAAATAAGCTTATCTCACCTGGTGATTGACTGGTAAGATGTGATGATGAGGTTGAAGGTGGCAGTTGGTTAGACATAGAATAGGCTTTGGAGGGCAGACGGGGCTTACATACAAGAACTGCATAGATGAGATATACAATATTTTCCAAGGTCTCACACGGATCTGTATTAGGTCCCCTACTGTAGAACTGAGAGTTAATGTCAAATATAAGACTGCAGACGGTGCAATCCTTTGTGTTAGTTTCGTATTTGTTGTTCATGTTTGTTACGCAGACGACACTTTAGATATCTGAGCGAAGGGGGCAGCTACGAAGAGAAACATTATGTGATGTAATTACTGAACTATGAAATTACGGGCATGTGTGGTATAAAAACTGTTTGTCAGTGATGGGCACAGTGCAGTGCAGAAATATTTCTGTTATAGGCAGAGTTTACTGCTTTACATATGCTGGCCTTTACAGAAAATCTTAAAAAAATAGAAAAATTGCAGTAATACATATTCATATTTGTCATAAAAGCTGTTATTTACTTAAGTACATCTATTAAAAACGATTGGTCAATGTGACAGGTGATCAAAATGCTGGAATGTATTTGGCTCAACGAATAATCATAGCAATTCAATGGGGCAATGACATGCTGGGCACGCTGCCAACTGGTAGTGGGCTGGAGCATTTGGACTGCCTGTGAGTCTGCAATGACTTACAGGTTGTCTAATTGCTTTTAAATAAGTATCAAGGCCCCAATTCTCTTACCTCAATAGCTAAGAGAATTGAAGCAGAAGCATCGCAGTAGTGTGGCGTTTGGTCGATACCAAAACGCCACACTACCGAGATGCTTTTGCGATCGAACTGCTGTTAATGTCAAATTCGATAGTCTGATAATTCTAGCTCCTAATCGCAGTTGTATAGCAATCGCGTCGCTATCGTATGGCTTGTAAATAATGCCACTGAAATAATAATGAAAACTTCTATCAATATAGCATCACTCAAAACATCAATACAGCGGTTTTCTAGCAAATAATACATTAAATAAATATATTTAAATCATTTAGATATTTTTCTGTCACAAATCCTCCATATTATTTTATGCCACTGTATCAACGCAATCGCAACAAAATAGCTTACAGCATACCAAATATGTCAAAAACTATTGATAGCAAGCCACTGACGATCGAACCTAAATAGCGGGCAGACTACGGATACTGTCATAAACTAAAATTTTCATGCAATTAAGTTGCGTTGACGCCGTTCAATAGCTAAGAGAATCGGGCCCCTGTCGTGTTGTATATAGTTCAATACAGGCATACCGCAGGATTAAAAAACAGCTTTAGTTAGTATAAAATATGCATATATAATTGCGAAATCGCCAATTTTTCTATGAATTCAATCATACAATTTGATTTCAATCAACTGTTTTTGTTAGTTACGTAGTGGTTAGGCCAGCAAGTGGGCCTCGTGGTTGTTCTGTCGCCACATAAAAAAAACGAGAAACGTGAAAATTATCAGATACTTTATTATTTATAGGTATTTTTTTTGAAGTAATGATGGCCGTACGGTTATTTCTATGGACTGCGGTGCCGCAGGCCTATGGTTCGATCCCCACCGCCGGCTTGAGCTTCACCGCATGGTGGAAGGGCATTTTGCGAATGCTCGCCTGGCTAGCTACCACCCCTCAAGTAGAAAATCTGTCGCCAAGCATCAGATTTCCAGTGTTCCAGATACAGTCCTTGAGAGCCAGTAAAATTACAAGTATGTACATGAGACTCATCAAAATCTCTCAAAAATTACAGGTATGTATGTCTCTGTAAGGGACGCAGTGCAGCTCGTCACTTGTGACGAAAGGAATCTGTTATAGGCAGAGCTTACCGCTTAACATCAGGTCGGTCGTCACAATAACATAAAAAAATAAAGAGTATTAACTCAGCAATCCTTATCTAGCATAGTAGAGTATACACCGCCTATAGGGGTGGATGGCACGGGTTTGAATACCGCTCACGACTATAATTTTTCCTCTCGTTACAATTTTTTAATGTAGCCGTCACAATAACCTAAAAAAATAAAAAGGTATGAACCCAGCAATCCTTATGTAGCATAGTAGAGCATACCCCGCCTATATGGGCGGGTTCGAATACCGCTCACGACTATAATTTTTCCTCTCGACACAATTTTGTTATGTAATCAGAGCATGCATTATTGCAAAAATAAAAGTATTAACAAATAAAATTATAGGGTTGCGTCATCATTAACAAGTTTAACGCTAATTGCTAAATTAGTCTTGTTTGTAGTACAACATAAGTTGAACTCTAGGTGTCGCAGCATCCCCATACGATGGTTAAAGAACGAGAGCAAAAATTATAGTTACGAGTCATATGTCATGTTGCTTAGCGGTTAGTCAGAGCATACCCCGGCTATAGGTGGTGGATAGCGCGGATTTTAATTCCAAACATGACTATAATGTTTCCTCTCGTTATAATTTTGTATTTATTTTCTTTCAGTTTTCTTGGGAATTAAATAAGAAATGTAGTAAAGATAAATGTTAACATTGAATCGCAATAACAAAATATTTTCTTAGGTTTCCGCGATTATTACACATAATAATTAAACGCCTTTAAACGGTTTCGTCACCACATGACCACGATCACTGCAAAGTGTTAGAAAAGTCGGGACAAAAAAAAAATATAAATTTACGCGATTTAAACCATTTAAAGTTGTTTAATTAATTACTAAACAAAATATTTATTATTCACAAAAAATAATTATGGTGTACCCCCTCAATGATTAGTAATTTTTTTTGAGGACATATAAGTATTTTTTTAATTACTGTTTAGGTAGTGATGCGACTGGCATGCAATCGGGAAATAAACAAAGTATCACACTTTTAAATACCAAGTATTCAAACTTGGTAAAATATTGCATGCAGTCTGTGAGCATTTTATAACCAGAAACTAAGCTTTCGTTGTGTTATTTATTTTATCTCTAATAAAGCAAAGATAAATTACTTAGCATTCCATGGATTCACTGTGCCGGGCCCAAGTCACAAGTGCCTGGGACAGAAACTAAGCTTTCGTTGTGTTATTTATTTTATCTCTAATAAAGCAAAGATAAATTACTTAGCATTCCATGGATTCACTGTGCCGGGCCCAAGTCACAAGTGCCTGGGACAGAAACTAAGCTTCCGTTGTATTATTTATTTTATCTCTAATAAAGCAAAGATAAATTACTTAGCATTCCATGGATTCACTGTGCCGGGCCCAAGTCACAAGTGCCTGGGACAGAAACTAAGCTTTCGTTGTGTTATTTATTTTATCTCTAATAAAGCAAAGATAAATTACTTAGCATTCCATGGATTCACTGTGCCGGGCCCAAGTCACAAGTGCCTGGGACAGAAACTAAGCTTTCGTTGTGTTATTTATTTTATCTCTAATAAAGCAAAGATAAATTACTTAGCATTCCATGGATTCACTGTGCCGGGCCCAAGTCACAAGTGCCTGGGACAGAAACTAAGCTTCCGTTGTATTATTTATTTTATCTCTAATAAAAGGGAGACAAATTACTTAGCATTCCATGGATTCACTGTGCCGGGTCCATAGTGTTGCAGAGGAAGAGGCCCAAGTCACAGGCGCCTGGGACTTCCCAACCAGTGTGCAACACTAATAAAAACATGTTAAGCTGTCCGTATCGGCACTTTTTGGTTCACTAAACTCTCGGTAAAAATTAAATTTAGAAACTTACCTAAAATTCCTTTCCCCAGTATGCGTCGCCATATGTTCTTTCAACCTCGACGGCAGATAAAATCTCTGATCACACAAATCGCACTGATGTCTAAACACTTTCAAATGATTTCTCCGATTATGCTCTACTAAAGTCTTTCTCCTATTATACACCTTATCACATAACTTGCAAGGGAATGTTCTTTTATCACCGTGCACTTCAATTAAATGTTTATTTCGTAACGCATAAGACAGAAAACTCTCATCGCACTTGTAACAGTTAACCGTTGGTTTCTTCTCATGGACCGTTGCAACGTGTAAATACATGCTGTATTTAGATTTGAGATTCTTTCCACATATTTCACAGGGGAAGTTCGTTTCAACTCTGCTGTGAGTTTTTATATGACTCCGTAGAGACGTTGGTTCGAGGAAGCAAGCTCCGCACTGATCACAGATATGTGTCCCAAAATGCTCGATCATGTGCTTCATTAAAGAATCAAAATATGGGAACACTTCGTTGCATTCTATACATTTAATATTATCCATTGTCAACTTAAACATTAGAAATTCATTTTTAACGGGGTACAGTAATCGTCCGTGAACGTTTATTACATGCTTTTTGAACGTATTCATGTCATCTATTGTTTCTGTACACAATCGACAGTCAATTCTTGTGATATCAATTTTGGGTAGTTTGCTGTATTCCATCATATTCTTGAAGTCCTTAGGGTTGTGTGTTAATGTGTGAGCTCGTAGTTCCTCCGGGTTCGTGAACTGATCCTTGCAGTAGTAACAGTAGAACATGCTTGTGCGGTTCAGGAATGGGCAGACGTACGAGTTGTGAATTATGGTAAGTGCATTTTGGAATGTCATCATATCGTGGGTGAGCTCTTCGCTCTTTTGTTTTTTGATCAGACGACGCTCTTTTGTTTGAGAAACTGAAAAATATAAATTTCAATTTACATGGAAACTGTTTATTGTTTTTATTTATATCTGATAGGCCTTTGACCATGATCTCACCTGATAGTGAGACATATGGTATTGCGGATTTTTTTGTAGATATTGATGTCCTCTATAAAATTGTCATACATCACTTTGCTCTATTTTCAACAATTTCCACAGCGTACGCGATATAACGTCTGTTTTTGTATTTTTTCACGCGTTTGGTTACATTTTCGAAGTTTTCATACGGATCCCTAACTTTTTTTAAAATATTCTATAGCTTATGTTCATTAGGAATAGTGTTGGATTCTAACTGTGAAAGAATTTTTCAAATCGGTCAGTCGTTTTTAAGTTTAGTCGTTACATACAAAATACAATTTTGAAGCGCTCATAGCGAAGTTTACTTAGCTGTTCTCAACCGATCAGCAAAGTTAAGCAACGTCGCGCGCGGTCATGAGTTGGATGGGTGACCGCTAGTGACATTACTACTGAGCGTTTCCGTGCTTCGGAGGGCACGTTAAGCCGTCGGTCCCGGTTGTCGTCTTAGGATGACAGTCGTTATAGCATGGTGGTAGGGCATTTTGCGAATGCCCGCCTGGCTAGCTACCACCCTCAAGTAGAAAATCTGTCGCCAAGCACCTAACGGTATGTTCCGGCAGCTGTCCTTGAGAGCCAGTACTTCTAGGTTAGCCTGAACAACATCTTCGACCACATCATCACTTACCATCAGATGAGATAGTGGTCAAAGGCTAACCTATCAGGCATAAAAAAAAAAAAAAAAAATTCAAATATTTCCACTTTATAATATTAGTATAGATATAATAACCGCTCATCATAAAAAGCACACGCGAGCGATAATACCGGCGAGCAAGAGTTGCGCAGCCCTAACTTATCACTGAAGGTACGGTAATTATAGAGCCTTGAAACCCACAACATAAACCGGCCAAGTGCGAGTGGTACTCGCGCACGAAGGGTTCCGTATTCTTAGCAAATAAACGGCGAAACCCTCTTTTATTTTGCCCCCTTAATTATTTATTTTAATTACTTAAATTTAAAGCGAACATAAAGATAAATATTAAATGAACGGCAAAACCATCTTTTATTGTATGGGTGCCCCCTTGATTATTTATTTTAAATAATTATATTTAAAGAGAACATAAAACTAAATATTCTGTGAATAGTTAAAGCGTCTACCTGTCACCGGTATTAGTATCAAGCAAGAAACGGATAAAAAATCAAGTTTGTTGTATGTGAGCCCCCCTTAAATATTTATTTTATTTTTATTATTTGTTGTTAAAGTGGCAATAGAATTACATCATCTGTGAGAAATTTCAACTGTCTAGCTGTCACCGTGCTTGAGATGCCTGGTGACAGACGTACGGACAGCGAAGTCTCAGTAATAGGGACCCGTTTTTGCCCTTTGGGTACGGAACCCTAAAAACATAAATAAAATGGCAATTTGGTTATAGGACGCCTTGGCACTTAGACGTTATGAACTTTATTTATAATAACTATGCATACCTACCAGGTTTATCAATCATAGCGTCCAGTTTAGCTCTGAGCTTCTTCATATTGTTGATTATTTCCTTTTTAACGACAGACTTTTTGCTCTTCGCCTTCCTTGGCTTGCGCTCGCGCTCCACGGATGGCGATTTCTTTATTTTGCATTTCGGTTCGGGCTCTGCAATAGTTCAATTAAACTTAAAATTTAAAATTAACAAAATAAATAATAACACATAAATACATATACAGGGTTATTGGTTAAGAGACTTATTCCTGCTAGGAGGTTGTAGGGGAGGTTATTATCCATGAATTAGAACATTATTGTTTTGCATGGTGGTAGGGCATTTTGCGAATGCCCGCCTGGCTAGCTACCACCCTCAAGTAGAAAATCTGTCGCCAAGCACCTAACGGTGTGTTCCGGCAGCTGTCCTTGAGAGCCAGTACTTCTAGGTTAGCCTGAACAACATCTTCGACCACATCATCACTTACCATCAGGTGAGATAGTGGCCAAAGGCAAACTTATCAAGCATAAAAAAAAATATGTCTCGAATCAGAAGTTGACCTATTAAGAGGAAAAAATAGTTCAGTTTTTTTTCAACACACACACTATTAGGTTACATAATTAAAAATTTACAATTTATGTTCTACAAAAACACTGTTAGTTGCTTTGCGACAGATTTTCTACTTGAGGGTGGTAGCTAGAAAAGCGAGCATTCGGAAAATGACCTTCCACCATACGGTTAAGCTCAAGCTGACGGGGGTCGAATCATGGACCTGCGGCATTACCGCTAGGATATCACTGCTTCAAACACACACAGTAAAACTGCCACTTCGGTGTGTGTGGATTGACCCTCTGGCTAGCTGTCAAAGTCAAAATCATTTATTCAATTTAGGCGTCTACGACGCTCTCGTCGAAGGTAGATTACAAATTTTAGTTCAGCAAAAAAGTTGTATAGATCCACTGCGAGAAGAACGGGCAAGAAATCGGGGTCATTCTTTTTAACGTCTTGTAACAGGATTTTAGAATTTAACAATGTGTTACATACTTATAGTAAGTATGTATAATATAATATAAGCTTTTTATTTTCTTACACTCTACTTACTTAAGTAACATTGTTCTAACTTTTTTCTTAATTCTACAATACAATACATTTTAATAAAATCCTAATCTAAAGTGTAAGTACCGCTTTGAGCGGTGAAAGCCTCCTCCATCTGCCTCCATCTCTCCCTATCTCTCGCTGCCCGGCTCCAAGTAATACCGGCTGTTTTGGCGATGTCATCGCACCACCTTTTACACGGTCTTCCTGGTCGTCTCTTTTTATCCATGGGGTGCCAGTTAGTTGTTGTTTGCGACCACCTTTCGTCTGTTACCCGTTGTAAGTGTCCCGCCCATTTCCATTTTAGCTGAAGGACTTTTCTCACTGCGTCTTTTGCCTTCGTCTTCTTCCTTATAGTGCTGTTTTTTATTTTATCTTTCAGCTTGTGGCCTGTGTAACTTCTCTCGATTCCTCTTTGACACACTCTTATTTGATCGAGTGTCTTCTTCGTGAGTGGCCATGTCTGGCATGCATATGTGAGGCATGGTAACAAACACATTTCCATTGCTTTCGTTTTTAATTTTATTGGTAAGTTGTTTTTGAAAATATCTTTCATACTCCAGTATTTATTCCACGTGGTTTTTGTTCTTCGCAAAATTTCTTTTTCAGTGCAGTTTTTGAAGGTGATCAGATGTCCTAAGTATATATATAGATATATATAGATAGTAAGTATGTAACACATTGTTAAATTGTAAAATAATACAATATTACAGTATCTGTTTAAATTACGTAGGTGACAGGCGATAGCTTGGCAGAGGCGGAATTGTCCAGGCATTTTTGTCGTTTAAGGGTATATTCCATTTGACGCTAATAACGTTATTTTCGATAATTTTGATCACATTCTGCGTCTATGGTTGTGATCACTGTGATCGTTTGTAACTGTTCTCCCCTGTTCCATTTAGGATAAGAACGCTAAGAATGCCACTAAAATTTGCCACTTCTGTCACATTTGACATTAGATGTAGGTAATTCAAACTGTTCCAGTAGCTTCATAGCGTTTATGGCGAAAATAATGCCAATCTGGAACAACTTTTTGGGAGTGTGATCGTTTTTGGCGAATTAAACTTCAAATGGTACGCACCCTAAGTAATCACAAACTGTGTAGTACGATTTCTTAATCAATATGTTTTTTACGAGCAACTTCAATTTCCCTTCTGTGAGCGTTGTAATATGTTTGGGAAGTTTATTATAAAACCGTACACAATTACCTAACAGGGTTCTTTGCTATTCTAAAACCTGGCACCGCTATTTTATCTTTATTCCTCGTGTTGTAATCGTGACTGTCACTATTTAATTTAAATTTACTCAAATTTTTACGAACATACATAATATTTTCAAGTATATACAGACTTGGTAAAGTTAAAATTTCAATTTCTTTAAAAAGATGTATGTTGGGATGAAGCTAGTATAGAACGGATAACTTACTGGCAGTTTGTTCCATGTCCTCGATTGGCTCATGAAGGTCGTCAATGTCGTCCATAGGCCCGTCGTAGTCGCTAGGTGGCTCCAGTTTCACTTCCACGTTTAGTTTCTTTTCTGGATCTGGAAAAGAATATTAGCAATTAAATGAGACGAATTACTCAGCATTCCATGGATTCACCGTGCGGGTGCCAGGTCGTTCCATTGCAGGGGAAGAGACCAGAAGGGCCTGGGACTTGCAACCCGGGGAGTAGGGTTAAGGGACCCCTTTACGACGTCATCAGTGCACCGCTTGAGCCTTCTCCTCTGCCCAACCAAATTTGGTAGGATCCTACTAAAGCCGCCTTGGATACACGTTCTAGGATGGAAGTTACGGTTGTTCTCGACAGGCCAACGTCTTTAAGTAGGTTATATAGGGATGTCGCTGGTGTACCCCTTGCTCCGACTTCTACAGCATATAAATTAACTACAAAACCATAATTAGATAAAACATTTATTTGTTTGTTTATCACTGAGTTCCGAAACAACAAGAATGGTCTCGACAGAACGCGTTTTTTGCGCTGTTTCAGGGTGGCGCCAATATCATAATAAGGTATAATTAAAAAAAAAAGAGGTTAAGCGGCGCGTTTTTCAATTTGATTCGTTCCTTTACTAAACCGGGTTATAATATAACAGTATATATTGTGAAGTGTGAAAAACTTAAAAAGTTAAGTTTCATATTGGTCGATGTAGGCCACATGGCTTAGCTTCATGAAATTTTCCTAAATGGACACAGAATAAAAAGGACCACAAGGATCACTCCACAAATCAATTCTAATAAATAAGCGACTTTAGCTACGAAGCAATAAAGTGCAATTCAGCTCGCAGCAAAGCACGGAGAAACTAATATTTATATTAACCTACAACCCGTCTCTTTCTATCGCATAGCCACACATAGCTCTGTTCTCTTCTGACGCGGCACGCACCGTAATATAACCCGTCCGGACGGATACGCCGATGTACCTGTAGCTTTTGAAGAGTTAGCTTTATATTCAACAAAAAAAACTGTTGTAGTCTCTGGCTTTAGCTTTCTACTTCTTCTTCGCTCCTTGACATCTATCTGTGGTGGACGTTCCCCGTACGTTTATTTAGAACTAGCGGCCCGCTCCGGCTTCGCACGGTTATAAAATATATAGCCTATGTCATTCACTGAAAAAATGATTAAAACGATCCAGTAGTTTTGATTTATTCATTACTGCCCGTGACCCGCACGCGTTAGATTTAAAGTAAAACAATTCTTCTTTCCCTAAACCATGAAGATTTCCTGCTATTTTTGGAATATCTAAATTCATACACTTAATTTTTACTTATTTACTTTTTACATTTTGACACTACTACACGCTCCCGCCGCCCGGGCCGGCCGGAACTGCCGCAAACGCTACGTCCCGCCATTTTTAAATCTGTAATATATTCGAAAATATTCATTTAAATCATATGCTGTAGAGGGCCATATAGATCTATATTAAATCAAAAATGTATTTAAAGTATTTAATTAGATAAGGATTAATGCTGTATTGGTTAAAATCTCTTAGAAAATTTGCCCTTATTTGTAAAAAGTGAATGACAAAAAAAAATTGTGGGATATCCATAATAGATAGATATATACCATAACGGAGTTTTCCGTAGACCTTTTCAATGTGTACAATACTTAGTACATTATTTTGATAAATCTCGTAGGGTTCAGCCTGCGTTTGCAATGTAAGCGGAAAAAAATGTAATTATTTACGACATCACATTAGAAACCTCAAAAATATCAGTACTTCTCCACTATTTAATGGATGTTATTGTACATATAAACTTTCCTCTTCAATCACTCTATCTATTAAAAAAAAACCGCATCAAAATCCGTTGCGTAGTTTAAAAGATTTAAGCATACATAGGGATATAGGGACAGAGAAAGCAACATTCTTTTATACTATGTAGTGATGATGTAGTGATATTATAATATTAGTACATAATATTATTGGGATTTCGTGTGACATGCTTGTACTGTCTTTTTATGATTAAAAAGCCCAGTAACAGTAATTTTAGTATTTGTCATTTTTCACCGCACTCCGTCCCGACTCCATGCTGTCTTCGGTAGAACATCATACCGTTCTAACCAACGGTGTCCACCACTGCAAACCCTCACATCCTCAAAAGCTTTGTACCTAAAGTGTGGAGTAAGCCAGGGCTGACCTAAATTAGTTTAAGGATATTCACCTTCCTTGGCATGTATGGCAGCGGTGAGGAACGCCTGCTCGGCCTCCAGGACCTGCCGCCGGAACGCGCACGCGTCTCGCAATCGCACCACGCATGTTGCGCACACGCCGCACTCTGTGCTGTCGCCGTCCAGATGGGATAGCTAGAAAAAAAATATTTAAATAATCTCATTCGGTAATATTTTAATTATGAAATGAAATACAGACTTTCATTGGCATATTTTATTTACATAAGTCTTATAACAGACTTTTTCCATTTTAGCACTATTTCATACTTACGAATTTGAGTAATATTTTGTTGGACCTATAGTCATGAGTATTATTTAAAATATTTTACGAAAACATCAAATTAATATTTTAATAAAACACTTAAAAATATAAAAATATATCTAGATACAATTCCGCCCAATTTTCCTGCTAAGCCGACGTGACGTCACAAACGCCACGCAGCCAAATCGGAAGAACCTTCGACGCGTTTCGCTTCTACACGAAGCATCCTCAGGAGGTCTTGACTCTTCGAGTGCACGATCGAGAAATTTCTCGATCGTGCGCTCGAAGAAGCGCTTCGCGTCGAAGGTTCTTCCGATTTGGCTGCGTGGCGTTTGTGACGTCACGTCGGCTTAGCAGGAAAATTGGGCGAATTGTCACTAGATATATTTTTATATTTTTAAGTGTTTTATTAAAATATTAATTTGATGTTTTCGTAAAATATTTTAAATATTTGTTATTATTAAATATGGATTTCCGCAAAGTAACGCCTGAATCTATTCATTATAGTCATGAGATTAAATAAAGTAGTGTATGCAACTGCATATAATTAGGTATTAAAACACTCGTGTAATCTTAAAAAACTACACTCCTGTTTTAATACCCTCTATTATATGACAGTTGCATAAACTACTATTATAGACAAGTTTTAATACATACATATATAAGTTTTAATAGACAATAGACAAATATTTTAATACATTTTATTGAATTTATATATGGTTATTGTATTATAAGTTTTGTATAATATCATGTATTTTATTTTATGATAGGTATATGTATTTATTAAGCAGACAGTACTCATATATTTGGTTATATATATTAGGTGTATATATATATTAGGTTTATTTTATTAGTTATATGTATTTAAAGAATAAATACACTCCAGTATGCATTTAGCACTTTAGTTTTAACCTCCAATTCTAATCATCTCTATATTTTCAGTGTATGGTTGCCTGGAAGAAATTGCTGCCTAGCAATAAGGCAGCCTATTGGACTATTTCTAAGGTACATTATTTTGTAAATAGTACTAATTACCACAAAGTGCAATAAAGTGTTATCTATCTAAAATCACGCCTGTATTCCTCGAAGGGGTAGGCAGAGGTGTGTAAACACCCACGTTTCGCCAATAGTTTTTTGGTCCCAATAGGGGGCGAGCCTATTGCAATTCACCGGGCACAGTTTCAAGGTCAAACAAAATGTTTTTTTTAACACACTGGACGAAACACAAGAACATATTACAAATAATATGTTTACGCTAACATTAACTATCAAACAAGAGCACAAGAACATATTGTATGAAACCCTGGCAGGGCACTAAGATGGTATACAGTCCTGTTGTGCGTCTAATGCAACACCCTACTCACATCTACGTGAAAATGGCATGCTGCTTATTTGGCGCACTTTACCCTTATTCGCCTCTTACAACATACACGGGAAGACACAGTGAGTTGACATTTTAACCCAGCATCCCCAAGTTTTAATATGCAAATACATAATAACATATTGCAATAAATGGGGTACAGTGAAAAGGTTTTTCTTTTTATTATGCTATCATGATGGAACAAGCATGTGGTCCACCAGGGCATCAAGTCTGCTAATCAATATGAATCTATAATGGACTCGGCCTGGTCAATTTTGACAGTTTTGGTAGTCTAATAACTTCGTATTGTTCATATTGATTCAATCTCGATTTCATATGAAAACGAAACGAAGTAATAATAAATAATAACGAAATTATTTTCTGAATTACCTTATTCTTCTCTTTTTATTTTTTGTTTGCAATATCGTCAAACCAGCCTAGATTCATATATTCATAAGGGATCAGCAGACTACCGATTCTGTCTTGTATGAATCTTGAATGAATCTATGCTGAATATGAACATGTGATTAGCAGACTTGGCCCCCTGGGCGTCAAGTCTGCTAATCAATATGAATCTATAATGGACTCGGCTTGGTAAATTTTGACAGTTTTGGTAGTCTACTAACTTCATATAGTTCATATTGAGTCAATATTGATTGCCCTTAGTGTAGGACACTACATGCCTTGACACTAGCACATTTAGAATGTAAAATATATACAAACGTCTCTATAATGATAAAAGACATTGTGCATGTACTGACACAGCTGGTTATAGTTGTAAGCGGAGTGGCATTAGCATTGTTTTAGGATCTTGATGTACTCAGTTGTGCAGTTATTGCGTATGGAGTCTGGAAATGATCCATATGGAGTGCACCTCTGCCTACTGCATGATATCCAGGCATGATGATTATGCTGTTTGTTGAGTGGGCAAAATCATCTTTTTTCTTTGTTCTTTTTTATCAATTTTAAGGTCATAAATTAATAGAAAATATTTTAATACCAATAAAACATACAAAATTACATGCAATAATTCTTAATGGTTTTATATAAAATTACTGTTGAAAAATACATTTAATAGGCCCTGTTATTAGATCACATTAAAATTACAACTATGAGAGTAACTGTAAGTGAATTATATAATTAAGGTATACAATTTATTAATAAAATAAAATAAAAATACTTTTATATTTTTCGTTTAAAGCTCATCTAAACACCCACCATTACCAGCATTTTGATGATCCAGAGAGAGGAATAAGTAGTATAAGTATAAAGTAGTTGTATATATCTTTCCATTGGAAGGACTTTAGAATCGGTATACATACATATGTACTATAGGAAGGGAAAGAGGGGGGAGAGGGGAGTTTTAGCATACCCCCAGAGGGGTGGGGGGCACCGGAAACTATTTAAAAAATAATAGTAATTAAGTATAAAAGAAATATGTATACCTACTTACATTGGGAGGACTTTAGATATGTACATAGTATGTACTGTGGGGAGGGGGAGAGAGGGTGGAATATTCCCCACTGAGGAGAGAGGGGTAACAGAACCCTACAGTTTTAGTCTTCTCACTACGTCGTCGCAGCATACTCTCTACGCCTTCGCAGCATCGGCTTTTGGACGCCTTCGGTAGACGCTCCCCCTCTGTGCCTCTGGCTTATAAAAAACAATCTAGGGGTAGGGAGACACAGACAAGACTGCTTGGAAGGTGGGTGCTCCGATTCGGTTCTGTAACACCATTCAACCTAATTAAAGCCACCCTAATAACTCACAGTCAGACGAGTATTTTGAATCCATTAGGCTATGCCATATACTTGGTAGAAGTGTAAAATACACAAATAATCAAGATTAAAATTAAAACTACAAAAATGTATTTCTCAAAAACTATTGATTTCCGGTTGATAAAATTTTGTGTGACTATTAAAGATATCTATCTGTAAAAAAGATTAGTTACATTTTGGTGTACATACTGATTCTAAAGACTAGCCTTTCCATTTAATAGAACCTAGTAAAAATTCCCTTGGTTGAGTTTTCCCAAAAAATTTAATCAAATTTTTGTGCACAAAAACTGCATGAATAGGTATTGTATATTGTAATGCATGTTGAACATTCAGCTCACCGAGGCATTTCTAGCTTGGACATTACGAGGATAAATATTCAGGATGAGTTAGTGGTCTGCGCATAAACCATTAATAATAAATTTTCATGTTTATCTTGCAATGCAAATTAACCAAGACAAATAAATCAGTTCTTGCTTCTTGGACTCATTGCACATGCTGGAACTATCATATACCAAAGAGGTAAAAGGAACTAAGGGTCTGGATACTTAACACAAAATAACTAATCATTCAAAAATATATTGTAAAAGTTCTGTCCTACTTTTCAAGAATATACACTTGGGATCCAGTTTTACTGATAGCATTCATTATAGCCAAACCCACTCTGTCTTGTTGATGCATACAGTTGTATTGTAAAAATATTCAAAAAAAATTCGCGCATCGAGGACCTCAAATGATATAAGGCAAAATTGAGTCTTATCAATCTGTCTTGACTCATGAGCTTTCCGCAAACAATTAAAAATTACTTTACCCTAATTACGTTAATATTATATATGCATGGAAAAGTATCCAGGAATATTTTTCAAGTATCAATATTTCTCAGTTAAAAGTTATTGTAACGGTATGTTCGAGTTTGTAAACCCAACAATATAGGCATACGTGAAGTCGCGACTCATGGTTGTATTACGACATGATTCCCTCAGATTTGCGATTTAAAAATATTGTTGTAGAAAGATAAGCATTATAACAGCCAAATAATGGATACTTTAACTCACCAGTAGCCCAAAACAGTCCATAAACATATCGGAGTAAACTTCTTTTTGGCCCATCCATTCGTAGTCCGCTGTTAGAACTCGACATTTCTTGATGGCGCGACAACAACGGCACTTCCCTGGGTCTAATATAGGTCCTTTGCTCTTCCCAGGTGCGGTTGGAGCTGCCATTTCGAGGAATTTACATACTTTTTACGCTTAAAATAATATAATGAAATTACAAAACACTTCCAACACCAGCACGCACTCCAATTCCCATAGATTAGTGGATTAGTTCACACTGTTCACAGAGTACTTTTTTGTATACGGGATTAAGTCAAAAGTGACAACATACATACATACATACAACATACCCCGGGTATGTTCCATTAGTCGCTAAGAACGTTAATTTCGATAATTTTGATCACAGTCTGCGTCTGTGGTTGTGATCACTGTGATCGTTTGTAACTGACATCCCCTGTTCCATTTAGGATAAGAACGCTAAGAATGTCACTAAAATTTGCCACTTCTGACATTAGATGTAGGGAATTCAAACTGTTCCAGTAGCCTCATAGCGTTTATGGCGAAAATAACGCCAAGACCCATGTGGAACAACTTTTTGGGAGTGTGATCGTTTTTAGCGAATCTAACTTCAAATGGTATGCACCCTAAGTATACACTTCGAAACTTTTTCTGTGGTATTTGTATTCTCTTTAGCGTTTGAATTCGCATTATACTCTATGGTAATAGTCTTATTATCTGTGCATATTATTTGAGAAGCGAATCCTACAGGACGGGAATCAAAATGTTTACTATTTTTAATGTAGCATTTCTGTATTAAAAATTAAATTAATTGGTGAGAAATGAGTGCAACAAATCGCAAAGGGCCCATTATAGAATTGGGCTTGTGTCGATGTTGCGGTGGGACGAAACGGTGTCGTATTTTGAACGTGGAATATGAATGGCAAGGGCAGAAAGAAGTTTACTCTGATATGTTTGTCGATTGCTTTGGTTTATTGGTAAGCAGCTATTTATGTATTAATAATTTATTTTCCCAAAAGTACCAGCAGCTGTTCAGAAGCGTGTATTAATCACGTTACGTTCAGATATTACTTGTTCTTTGATGTAAGTTCCTAGTGAAGTAAGTAATGGAGTGTGCCAAGGGTTTTTACAAATATATTCAGTGACTATGTTTGAAAAGAAGCGTTTAGCCGATGCTTTAGTTAGCGAGGAATCATGCCACTCTGACCCTATCATACAGCCTGGTGTTGGTATTTTTGTTGACTCGGTCGTATCAGTATTGATTTTTACTAAAATCCAGCCAGCTTCGCACGGATATTTAGCAAAAATTTCAAAATTATTTGTAACTTTTCAACCCCCATTTCTTCCTGTGGGTTCAGTAAGAGTCAAAGGGAAAAATACCAAAAGGTGAGAAGCAGAGCCTACGGAAGGACTGACATTTGCTACTGGGACCCCCAAGATGCCTGGGAATTATGCAAATCCCCACCAATTTGGGAGACCTTTTTCAACGGTGGACATTCTGGTTGATGTTATGAAAGAAACAATAACTTTAATATAAATAAAAATGTCAGATATCTATTGTGAAAAATTAATAAAATTTATTCTATAGAGAAAATTTTCTTGTTCTCCTCTTGGCCTAGTCTGAGTTAAATCACTACATAGTATAAAACAAAGTCGCTTTCTCTGTCCCCATATCCCTATGTATGCTTAAATCTTTTAAACTACGCAATGGATTTTGATGCGGTTTTTTTAAATAGATAGTGATTCAAGAGGAAGGTTTATATGTATATTAACATCCATTAAATAGTGGAGAAATACTGTTAGTTTTGAGGTTTCTAATATGATGTAGTAAATAATTACATTTTACCACTTGCACAGCAAACGCGGGCTGAACCCTACGAGATTTATCAAAATATTGAATGAGATTTATCAAAGTATTGTACACATTGAAAAGGTCTACAGAAAACTCCGCTATGGTATATGTCTATCTCTTATGGATATCCCACAATAACATTTTTTTGTCATTTACTTTTTACGACAATTAATGGCTAATTTTCGAAGCGATTTTAACCAATACAGCATGAATCCTTATCTCATTAAATACCTTCAAAATTTTTTTTATCTTCTTAATCTTAATTAATTAAATAAATCAAAAGTACTGGATAGATTTTTATCATTTCAGGGAATGTCATAGGTTATATATTTTATACCCGTGCGAAGCCGGAGCGGGCCGCTAGTGTATATTGATGTGAAATCTCTGATTTACATACATAATAATTTATATAGATGCCAAAGTGCTAAATAGCTTTACTTGAACAGATTTATAGTAAAATATATTCAGTTTTTAGCAGCAAAAAAAATATAAGTTAATATTGATCAATGATCATATTACCTAGGGCCAAGTTATTTCCGAAACATGTTTCCATAAAATACCCTCCATAGAATAAAATTGTAAAATTGATTCTAAATTATGTTTGTAAGGAAAATATTCACGTATTCATGTATGTGTATTAGATATGAGCGCCGCGCCGGCGCGCCGTCGTCACCGTGAGTTCTTACCGGCGCGTCGCCGCCGAGAAAAGCATGCGACGCGCAGCCGTGACATTTCGCTGTTTGATTTCCTACTCACACGCGCCCATATATAATTTATGTGTTATTTTTTAATCATACTGAAACATATGGACACCAAACTTAATAAAGTGAAATTTAGGGATGTATTTATGTATTTTTACCTAACCAGAGAAATATACGGAATCGGCTCAGCCATATTATTTATTATAGGCTCTACAATATTAAACATTTTATTGATCTGTAAAGAGCGATATGCAATTCTGAAAAAGTTATTAAAATTGAGTTTGCCTTTTTGAGGCTCACTTCTCTTTTATCGTTTTTAACTGTTAAGTAGAGATTGTGATTAATATTTAAGCAGGTAATATTACTCAATAATACTTAAACTTGACACGGTAAAATAATTTATGTCATTGTACGTATGCTTACTCATTTAGAAGATTTAAATTACATATAAATATTTTCGTCATTTTTTTCTGGTTAAAAATGATATTAAATCAAAGAACAAACATTACGTTTAAATTACATCCTCCGTTCCTCAATTTAAAAAACACCAAGCACTCTTGATGATAACAACATGGTTTTTCATATTTTTTATTGCAATATACCGAATTTTCATAAAACATCTAAGACTCTTGGCCACGCCGCCGAAACGCCGCCGCCGCCGTGGAAATTTTTAAACCACGCCGTGGAATTCACCAACGGCGCTCATATCTAATGTGTATAAACATATAAAAATAAAATGGCAATCCTTATCAAGAGGGGCAAGTTCAGTTTTATTTTCGATTTAGGTTACTAGATTTGTGTTATTAAGCATAATTTAGTTTTTCACCCAAACTGACCGTGATCTCACCAACTCTGCATCTCTGCTGGTGCATCGATGGTGGTAGAATTTCAGCATTGACAGTGTCTTAATATCTGTCATTATTAACCCACGGCGAAACTTGACATGATAAGGCATCATTATGTCCATGTTTGGCCATTTGTGAATGAATATCTACTGATTAAAACTTTCGTAAGTTGTATACTAAATAAACAATTTTGAATCGATTTTACTTACGTGTATCAGCGAGTAGTCTGATCTCGACCGGTTTCGCGAGTTTCATAGGGTATATGCGCTCCCGACCGCGTCCACGCATGCAACGTCGAGATCACTCGGAGAACTACTCGGCTGATAAACGTTAGTGAAATAAGTTAAATATTTTTAATATTGTTATGTTTGCAATAACGCCTGCTATGTAATATTAAAATTATAAGGTTGCGTCATCATTTCCAAGTATAAAACCAATTGCAAAATTTATCTTGTTTGTAGTACAACGTAAGTGGTACTATAGATGGCGCCCAATACGATGGTTAAAGAACGATAGGAAAGATTTGAGTTATGACGTCATGTCATGTTAGCTCAATTGGTTAGAGCATACCCCGGCTCAAGGGGTGGATGAACGCGGGTTCGAATCCCGCACATGACTTATTTTTTTTCTATCGTATATTTGTAATTTTGTAAAGTTCAATATTGTTTAAATATGAATTTCTATTTTTGTCTTTATGATTCACATGGATTAATTAAGTGAGGCATATAGCAATAGAAATAATATTTGTTTATAATTTTTTTTATATAATTTAAAATAAATTCCAGCTATCACACTTAGAAGGGGAGGCGTCAGAGCGAGTTATATGTGCAACATGTGTATCCAGGCTACGAGAGGCGGTGTCATTCCGGAGGCAGGTGCTCAGCTGCGAAGAGAAGCTGCTCAATACGAAGATACATGTGCATTGCGATGGTATGCATTTTTTTAACATATTTAGGTAACATTTGGACGTTGGCGGTTGCGACCCGGCAGCTGTGGGTTACAGCACCCAGCTGGTGCTGGACTCGAGAAAACTAAAAGCTTATATAAAATTATTTAGCTATTTCAGAAGCACCGACCGATCTAAATGTGAAAGAAGAAACACAGGAGGTCAAGATGGAGGTGGATGTCAATGTCATCCAGCCTGCTGAGGAACCTCCCTGCTTGGAGGTGCCTCTTGACGATGGAAATGATGACATAAACCACGGTGATGACTGCATTGATGATGATGGTGAGTTAAGAGTTTATTTGATAATAATACTTTTCTTTTTTTTTCAGTTCTTTACTAGTTTCCAACAGACATTTGCCATTTATCAAGTGATGCTTTACACAAGTTAAATTTGTGTAAAAGCAGTCGTAGCCATGTAGTTTTTTTTTGCTTATAGGTAAGGCTTTGACCACTATCTCACGTTATGGTAAGTAATGATGTGGTCGAAGATGTTGTTCTGGCTTCCCTAGAAGTACTGGTTCTCAAGGGCGTCTGCCGGACTGAATATACGTTAGGCACCTGGCGACAGATATTCTATTAGGTAGCTAGCGAGGTGGGCATTCGCAAAATGCACTACACAATGAAAAAACAATAATTTTGTATTGGTTTGAATTATCGGTGTGTGATTTAATTTTTTTTCGCACTATACTTAAATAATTTAACTTTCAGATGACATGAGCTTAGCTAGTTTGAAAATAGAACAGAAAAAAGTTATGAAGCAGCTAAAACACAAGAAGAAACTGTTGAAAACCAAACTAATATCCAAATTGAAGACAAACAAGGCGTCTATCAAATCGGAATACATGAAGATGAAAAAAATGCTTCAAAAGAAACTGAAGAAAGAGAAACGAGAGAGGAAATTGTTTGACGGTAAGCGTTTTTTTGATGAAGATAACGAGTTATTACAAATTTACGAGAGAAAAAATCATAGTCATGTGCGGGATTCGAACCCGCGGCCATCCACCCCTATAGCCGGGGTATGCTCTGACCGACTGAGCTAACATGACATTATGACTCATAACTTTAATTTTTGCTTCAGTTCTTCAACCATCGTATCAGGATGGAGCTACTACAAACAAGACCAATTCCACTTGCGTTGTACTACAAACAAGACCAATTTTGCAATTGGTTTTATACTTGTAAATGATGACGCAACCTTATAATTTTAATATTGTTATGTTTCCAATAACGCCTGCTCTGCGGATTACATTAAAAAAATTTAAATTTACGAGAGAGAAAAATATAGTCATGTGCGGAATTCGAACCCGTGTCCATCCTACAGCCGGGGTATGCTCTGACCGACTGAGCTAACATGACATTATGACTCATAACTCTTGCTCTAGTTCTTCAACCATCGTATGGGGATGGAGCGACACCTATAGTTTATTTTTTCTCTCGTAAATTTGTAATTTTGTAATGTAATCTGCAGAGCAGGCGTTATTGCAAAAAATATTTAAAAGAGGCTGACGATAATTTTCTTTTATTATATCATAAATACCGATTGATCTCGTCATTATCTACGCTTGTATGTTGCCGAAATTAAAAAAAAAAAGTTGAAAGTTATGAGCCTCGACAATGTTATATGAAAATGTTTCGAAGCTCATAACTCTCTTATTGAAATTTCGGCATCATACGAGCCTAGGTAATGACGAGATCAATCGGTATTATGCTTTGTTTTGGACCTAAAACCTCAAATTAGGGAGTGATCACCCAACGGCGTTTGTATGGGGAAGCGACCGGCCAGTTCTTAAGCAATGATATTACAAAACTATGGACGACAGGCTACCTACGTTATCTACGTAAAAAGTCTCCCTGAACTATCATAAACAAATGTTGATATATGCATATTATACATTTTCTTTTTACGTTATAGTGACCAAACATGCCCGAGGCCCACTTGATGTTAAGTGGACTAACCTCTGCCTATAACAGATGCATTTCATCGCAAGTCACGAATTGCACTGCACTCGTCGCACTGAGACGTACAGTTGTTAGGTCTCCTGTGCTTGTAATTTTACTGGCTCTCAAGAACTGCTGAAACACACTGTTAGGTGCATGGCGACCGATTTGGTCGCTAGCCAGGCGGGCATTCAAAATGCCCTTCTATTATGCGGTGGAGCACAAGCCCGCGGTGGGATTCTAACCATGGATCCGCTGCACGGCAGTCCATAGCCCATGCCACTGAGCCATCACTGCTTCGAATTATATTTTTGTGTTTTTGTATATCTATATATACAGTAACTATAAAAAGTCTTAAACTTTCTCGACTTTAACTCATAGTTATAAGTATATAAGGGGACTTAATTGAAATAAACACATGTACTTACATTATTTACCTCGAAGTTTCGGCCAAGTTGCATTGGTCGTGGTTCGTCGTTGAATAAAGACCTCCCTATTTGGGGTGGTTTTTCATAATCCCCACGCTTGGCAGACTCAGGCAGCTCTTGGGGATTGCAGTGGAAGATGACAATTCTACAGAAGAAAAGTTTGTGAACCTGATGTATCAACCTCGCTGTAGTAAAGATATTTATAAAAGAAAAGCGTATAATATGTGTATATATTTGTATAACAAGCATCCAAGAGAGTTTTTATTATTAGAAGGACATACATTTAAGAAATCCATAAGTGACTGGCTCATGCATAATTGTTTTTATGACATTAAGGAGTTTGTAGTTTATTGTGACAAACATGTATAAATATTTGCACGTCTGCATGCAGACTGATTACAGTGACTGATGTACTCTATAAGACCATTCCACGAATATTTGTACTACTGTGTAATGTAATCTTGCAAATACATTTTTCTTATTCTTATTCTTATACAAAAAGCGCTGCGACCCATCTATGAAGAGGTGTAATTCTAGTTTACGTATAAACCTTAAATATTACCTTTTGTTACAGAAGAACAAATACCCTACCTACCTGAACCGGAAGTACCGCCGAAACGTTCAAAAATCGTAGACGCAGAACAGAAGACCTACGCAAACATCGTGACAATAGTAGAAAACTCCTACGTGTGCCCCTTCACCACATCCTTCAGCGATTACTACTGCATGTACTGTAGGAACACCTTCACAGACCCCAACAAACTCAGAGAGCATACCTCATCCCACGACCCCACAACCTTCAAAAACATATACGAGAATAAAAAGATAGCCCAAATCGATATATCGAGGGTAGATTGCAGACTGTGTCCGGCACAAATAGAAGACATAGACACTTTGAAAGACCACCTCCAGAACGTACACGGAAAATGCATATACCCCGTTGTGAATGAATTCCTACAATTCAAATTAACTCTAACCAATTTAACATGTACAGAATGCGGTAGTTCTTTTAAATTTTTCCACGCGCTGAAGAAGCATATGGCTGAACATTTTGGTACTTGCATTTGCGACGTATGCGGCGCTCACTACTTCGAGGAACGAATCTTGATTATACACCAGAAGACCCATCAGAAAACTGAAGAGATATACCCTTGCAAAGACTGCGGGAAGACATTCAAATCCAGGCATAACCGGTACTTGCACGAGGCAAAAGTGCATAAGAAAGAAGCGGCGTACCCATGCTGTAAATGTGATGAAGTGTTCTTCTCTCAGACTCTAAGGTATAGACATATGGCTGAGGTACACGGGGAAGAGAGGATGTTTCCCTGCGATGGCTGCAGTAAAGTATACAGCTCGAGGAAGTCTTTGAGAGAGCATAACAGACGGGCTCATTTGAAAATCATGAAGCACGAGTGTGATTTGTGTGATAGAAGGTTTTATCTGCCTTCTAGATTGAAAGAACATATGTCTACGCATACCGGTGAGAGAAATTACCGTTGTGAATATTGTGGGAAAAGTTATCCGAGGTTGAGAGGATTGAAGGTTCATATGCAGTCGCATAGCGCTGAGAAGAAATTTAGGTGTGCGTTGTGTAATGCCTCGTTTACACAAAATGTCAATTTGAGGAATCATCTGAAGAGGCAGCATATGACTGTTGATATGGATGACAGTTATAATAGCACCGTGTAAGTGATTACATTGCAGTTGTAAGACAGTGTTGTTATCCAATGTTAAGAGGTTGAAGATTTGTGTTACACAGAATTAAGACTATTATTGAAGGTTAATAATTTTATTTGGATGTGTTAAAAAGGTTCGAATTTTAGAAATCTTTTCCGTGCTGATAAAAAGCACACAAAACCTTTCCGAGCTTGACAGGTGTATGAGTATTTTCAAGGTTTAAATTACTTGAAATGTTTAGAAGACATGTTACACGCCATAAAACAATATTGAGTGTTACATAACATGCCAGGGCTGCAACTTTCATCTCTTAATTCAGTCTTATTTTAACCTTAAATTTATTATGTTACAATTTCAATTCCCAACACCAGATATCACTATAATAAACTTACATTAGTACTTCAAGGTGAGAGCGGGTTGCATGCATTGAATCATGTCATTTGTGCGATAGAGACAGCGCTATATGAACATTATTGTTTCGTGACGGCCGTGGTATGAATCTTAGTATCAATATTTTAAACTTGAAATAATGACGTTGGTTTTCCATAATAGTTTTTAAAAGGTAGGAGTTGGGCCCCTGACACCGGCGTGAAATTCGTCCACGGTCGCAAATTAGAATTTAACTATTTGAAATATACTTTAAATCACGCCTTTTTCCCATAGGGGTAGGCAGAGACCACAGATTTCCACTTGCTACGATCCTTACAAATCTCTTTCGCTTCATCTACACTCATCAAGCGTCGGTTTAGGGTACCCTTGAACTGGCCTTTTTTCAGAATGTCTTCAATCTGATTTCTGAACGTTCGTCTAGGTCTTCCCCTTCCAACACTTCCGTTCACTTGTCCCACATATAACTGTTTAGTCATTCTCATTTCATTCATTCTCTTTACATGTCCAATCCATCTTAATATACATTTCTCGATTTTTGTCACTACATCCCCATTCACACCACATCATTCCCTTATATTATGCATACTATTGCTTATCCTGTCACTCCGTTTGACTCCAATCATGTTCCTCAATGCTCTCATCTCCGCTGCATTTATTCTACTTTCATGATTTTTCTGCCATACCCAACTTTCACTACCATGCATTAGTGTCGGAACCAACACTCTAAAATATATTAATTATTTATTATTCAATATTTAAGATATACATTGTGTTTCATGTTGTTAATGTAACAGTTTGAAGATTGTGTTTAAAATGAATTGTTGAATAGGCCACGCCAATCGTAGTTATATAAGTTAGTATTGACTTAAGGTTGAACGGCTTATTCCAGAAATCCCCTTAGCAAATCCCCTGCGAAGGGGATTTCTGGACTTTTTGTCCAGAAATCCCCTGCGCGTCGTCGTTGACTGTTGGAAGGGGATAATTGGACAATAAGTCCAAAAATCCCCTTAACCATTTAACTGTACAAAAAGGCCAGCCATCCCCTTAAGTAATTATTTGCATTAATATTAAATAAAAACAATTGATTAGGTAATCAGTCTTTATTTTTTATTTATATGAATCTAAAGCAACAGTTCACTAGCATAAATTTTGCACCTCCATAAAATCTCTCATATATTTACAATACTAAATATATGAGAGATTGAACAAATGTTGAAATAACACATTTTACAGTAATTCTTATACAAAAAAGGTCTACAATCACAGATTATTTGTACAATATTGCTTTTATTGCTTATATAATATATAATCATATATGCTTATATATTACTAACGTTTAAAATACTATAGTATACAAGTTGTATTATTGAACAATCACAATAACTATTATGTATATGTACTTAAAAAACACTAAGTCTAACAAAAATTATCTGACAAAAGGTGGTATATAAACAAAATTGCAAACCTATCAATAATTAAACTAGGTATCATACGAAATTCTTTTTTCTATGCTTAAATCTATCTCAAGTCCCAGATTGGAAACCAAAAAATTTTAAATGCTATTTTGAAGAAGCAGTGATGAACGCGATGATTAATACATTTGAAAATATTTCAATCACTGGTTGCTATATCCATTACAGAGACAACTGATGACTTAACAAAAATTGACAAAAAGACAAGTGGCACTTAGTGCGGTCTTGCCTATGCTACCACAGGACAAAATTCTCCAGGGGTGGTTCTATATTGCATCTCAAAGTTTCGACGATGACAAGAGTAAAACTTTTAGGCTTTACATGTTAAAACAATGGCTAAAGGACAATTTTATCAAAGTATGGTGTGCATTTGGCCAGGAACATCGTACTAATAACTTAGTGGAATCTTGGCATGGCAAAATGAAGGAACTGATATTGAAAAAGAATCCCAGCCAAATAAGGCTACTCACTGCGCTTTCAGAAGATGCATCATTTTATAATATCCACGCCATACAGTTCCATGATCTTGGGGAAGGCATATCAAAACGAGCACAAGAGAGTATTAATCGTGATCAATTTATACAGGAAGTTCTCACGGAGTTTATTAATGGTAACATAACACTTAGGCATTGTTTAGAGAAGCTTTGTTGATTTATTGCTTCTCCATTAAATGTACTGTGTCAGTTTTCTTTGTTTGTGTTTTTTTGCCATACAACTATGTCGTTTTTTTAGCAGTTACTTTACAATGTTCTTGACTTATCTAGATTAAAATCAACCCTATACAACTACAGGAATGCAGCACTAGTTGAATTTATATTGCATTATCAGTATTATTGTACGTATAATCTGTGATTAAAGCACCTTGTTACTGTTAAGTTTGATTTTTTGAGAATATAATAGTAAGTTGTATGTCTGCACTCGTTTTAATTATTGTAAGGAAGTGATTTTTATGTCATACCACTAGAGTATAAGAGAGATAATACTTCATTTTACTAAATTACAAACTATTTCTACAAAGATTATAGTGAAAATAATGTTTGGTTTTATGTTCTAGTAGGAGAACTGTAATATTGTTTTTTAATTTGGTGATACCTAGTTTAATTATTGATAGGTTTGCAATTTTGTTTATATACCACCTTGTGTCAGATACTTTTTTTAGACTTAGTGTTTTTTTAAATATATATACATAATAATTATTGTGATTGTTCAATAATACAACTTGTGTACTATTGTATTTTAGACGTTAATAATATAGATTATATATTATATAAGCAATAAAAGCAATATTGTACAAATAATCTGTGATTATAGACCTTCTTTGTATAAGAATTACTGTAAAATGTGATATTTCAACATTTGTTCAATCTCTCATATATTTACTATTGTAAATATATGAGAGATTTTATGGAGGTGCAAAATATATGCTAGTGAACTGTTGGTTTAGATTCATATAAATAAATAATAAAGACTGATTACCTAATCAATTGTTTTTATTTAATATTAATGCAAATAATTACTTAAGGGGATGGCTGGCCTTTTTGTACAGTTAAATGGTTAAGGGGATTTTTGGACTTATTGTCCAATTATCCCCTTCCAACAGTCAACGACGACGCGCAGGGGATTTCTGGACAAAAAGTCCAGAAATCCCCTTCGCAGGGGATTTGCTAAGGGGATTTCTGGAATAAGCCAGGTTGAACTGGCCGATCACTTCTCCATACAAACGTCGTAGGGTGATCACTCCCTTATTTGAGATTTTAGGTCCAGAATTAAGCATAATATCGATTGAACTCCTCATTATCTAGGTTTGTATCGTAACGAAATTTAAAAATATATATTAACTTGCGAGTAAGACCCTGGAAACATTTTCATATAAAGTTTTCAAGGCTCATAACTTTCAAATTAATTATTTTAAATTTCGTTACGATACAAACCTAGATAATGACGAGTTCAATCGATACTGGTACTATGCTTAAATAGTAGTACTAGTAGTACTATGCTTAAATACTTCAATCGATACTATTCGCAATTTTTCGATCTCTGTCCATTACTTGAATTATTTAGTCAATGTTGGACCCACATATCTGCGGATGATAATTTACCCACTAAAACTGCATTTTCAATTTAATGTGACAGCTGTCAAAATACAAACAATGCTTATTGTAAACAGTGTAAATTTCTTGTAAATATGTACTTGTATAAATAATGTTAAGTAAATTATTAAAATACATGTTTGTTAACGTTTTGTATTATTTAATATAATTTTCCAAATATCCTTTATTAGCCAAGCAGAATGAACGTAGTAAATTTTTACAATGCCCAATTTCTTCGACTTCATCATCACTTCCAAACACCATAAGGAAGGGCACTTTGTGGTTGACCGTCTGGTTAGCGACCACCCTCAAGTAGAAAATCTGTCGCCAAGCACCTTACAGTGTGTTCCGGCCGGGATCCTTTAGAGCCAGTAATTCTAGGTTGAGCCTGTTAACACCTTCGACCACATCGTCACTTACCATCAGGTGAGATTGTGGTCAAAATTACCTATCACCAATAAAAAAAATGATATGTAGACTGGATTTTGATCCAACCAGAAAGTGATTTGAGTCAGTCTCGAGTCTGGTTGGGTCTATGAGAGTCAGGGGTCGGCTGTTGACTATACCTCCTAATGGGAGAGAGAATGAAGAAGAGGAAGAGAAGAACTTCAAATGCAATAAAAACAACTGTTTATTAAACTAAAATTGTATTAACCATATTCGGGATGTTTTCTTCTCATGTGTCCTTTCAAACTGCAGTTTTGGACGAAAGCTTGACCGCAAATGTGACATCTGAAAAAAAAAACTCCATTACTACGCTATCCTACTTTTTACTTATCACCCCATGGGCAGACAGGGTATTTATTCTTTAGGGTCTGGATATTATAGAATTTTACAAAATTACAACGAAAGTATTTTGTTTTTCATGTAATTTTGTAAGCGAACAAAATTATACAGAACAGCCTCGTGTATAATGAGCAACTTAGCTCACTTGTATCATAATCTACTATTATATGTCAGCGTAATCTTTGACCTCTATCGCATCTGTTGGTAAGTGATGGTGTGGTCGAGGATGGTAAACGGAATAGGCCTAGACTTACTGGCTCTTAAGGATTGCTGCCGGAACACACCGTTAGGTGCTTGGCGACAGATTTTCTACTTGAGGGTGGTCGCTAGCCAGGCGGGCATTCGCAAAATGCCCTACCACCATGCGGTGAAGCTCAAGCCCGCGGTGGGATTCGAACCATGGACCTGCTGCACGGCAGTCCATAGCCAATGCCACTGAGCCATCAATGCTTCAAAATACTTTTGGCCGTACCTGCAAACCGACGACATTAACAGGAATGAGTACAATATTTTTAATTGAAAAAAATACCCACTACACTTTCAACGATATGACTTCTTATATTATCGCTTCTGTACACTCATTATTTTACTAATAATGTCAAATGTGACATCTGTCACACTGACAGCTGCAAAATTTGCATACGCCAATCTACACTAATATTATAAAGTGGAAATATTTGTATTATTGTATGACACGAAAAAGACACTCATTTACCACATTTGGTACAAGCTACTAGCACACGTGTAGGTATCTCATGGCATAGTTGTGTATCTTCAATTGCTCTATCTAGCTCTTCACCCACTGGTACTGTTTAAGCACATTTGGTACAAACTAGTTGACAGCTCACCTGTATCGCCTGACATTGTTGTGTATATTCATATACTCAAATTCTTGACCCGCGGATACCCTAAGGCACGCACAATACTGTACCACATTTGGTACAAGCTAGTAGCAAACGTGTAGGTATCTCATGCCATTGTTATGTATCTTCAAGTGCTCTATCTAGCTCTTAACCCACTGGTACTGTTTAAGCAAATTTGACACTCATGTACCACATTTGGTACAAACTAGCTGACAGCTCATCTGTATCTCCTGCCATTGTTATGTATCTCCAAGTGCTCTATCTAGCTCTTAACCCACTGATACGGTTTAAGCACACTTGACACTCATGTACCACATTTGGTACAAGCTAGTTGACAGCTCACCTGTATCTCCTGACATTGTTGTGTATCTTCATATGCTCTAATAGAGTCTTGACCCGCGGGTACCGTTTAAGGCACACCGCACACTGGTGCTCGCGCGCGCCGGTGTGCCGCGGCATGTGGAACGTTAGAGACGAGCGGCGGAAAAAACGCGCGTGACATATTTGGCATTCGTATCTGTGAAAAGAAATTATATCAACTTATTTTTATTGCTGCACTGAGAAAAATCTAAATTCAAAAGCGCCCTAATGACGGCCAATTTATATGGTATAAGGCAAAAAACCGACCAAACGTAAATACGTACAAAAACGCCTTCCAACTAGAAGGCGTTAAACGAGGTCAGTGAAGGCGAATGGTTCTTTTCGTCTTCATTTAAGGTGTATTTTGTGGTCTTTCTTAAATATTGACTTTTCGATGAGGCTGATTAAGTCGTACGTTATAGTGATAATCACCGTATATAAACCGCCGTAAAAGTAAGGTATATTTTATGGTCAATACTGCAATTATTATCGTATAACAAGTTCAATTCTGAAAATACTTTACGGAAGGCGTTTTTGACGGTTGTGTTTATTATAAAACATGGTACATTTTTATTGATTGGTGAAAATCATCTTAAGAGTTGTGAATTCATCTTACGTAGTTTCAATTCAACGGTAAAAGGTCAAATTTGATTTAAGCCTTTAAGTCGTTTTTCTCAGAGTGACAGGCTGGCCTTTGACCAATATCTCAACTGATGGTGCATATTAGATAGTAGGAACATTAGGCGCCATTGTCACTAGATATATTTTAATAAGCCCCGTGGGGTGCCGGGCCAGAATTTCACCCCCACATTGCTACCTGTGGATGTCGTAAGAGGCGACATGTGATTGTGATGGATCAAGCTCGAGGCCCACCTGATGTTAAGCGGACTAACCTCTGCCCATAACAGATGCATTTCATCGCAAGTCACGAATTGCACTGCGCGCGTCACCTTGAGACATAGTTATCAAGTAGAAAATCTTTCGCCAAGCACCTAACGGTGTGTTCTGGCAGCTGTCCTTGAGAGCCAGTGAAATTACAGGCACATGAGACTTAATAACTATGTCTCAAGGTGTCGGGCGCAGTGCAATTCGTGACGAAATGCATCTGTTATAGACAGAGGTTAGTCCGCTTAACATCAGGTGGGCCTCGTGTTTGATACGTCAAAAAAAATAAAATCTAAATATGATTACAAGCACTAAAGCGTGCTAAGCGAAAATCATATTTTACGAATTATTGGAGCAGAAAATTTGTAAAGTTAATAAATAGATTCAGGCGTTACTTTGCGGAAATCTATATTTAATAATAACAAATATTTTATGAAAACATCAAATTAATATTTTAATATAACACTTAAGAAATATACGACGCGTTCGCTTCTACACGAAGCATCCTCAGGAGGTCTTGACTCTACGAGCGCACGATCGAGAATGATTTTGATTTATTGAATATCTCTATCGTGCGCTCGAAAGTAGAAGCGAAACGCGTCGAAAATTCTTCCGGTTTGGCTGCGTGGCGTTTGTGACGTCACGTCGGCTTAACAGGAAAATAAGGCGGAATTGTCACTAGATATATTTATGTATTTTTTAAGTATTTTATTAAAATATTAAATTGATTTTTTCATAAAATATTTTAAAAATATTTGTTATTATTAAATTTGTAAAGTAGTGTATCCTCCATGAATATGAAATAAATTTAATGACTAATTGAATGTTTGGTTCAACATTTTACAATATATATGAACATGTAGTACCTGTAATCTTTCATATGTTCGCGCCGCATGTGTATTGTGAGGAGTCGACGGGAATTGAACACCTGAAACGACAGAATAACAGCTGTTTTAAATATTTTTTTTCTTTTTGCCTGTTAGGTTAACCTTTGACCACTATCTCACCTGATGGTAAGTGATGATGTGGTCGAAGATGTTGTTCAGGCTAACCTAGAAGTACTGGCTCTCAAGGACAGCTGCCGGGACACACCGTTAGGTGCTTGGCGACAGATTTTCTACTTGAGGGTGGTAGCTAGCCAGGCGGGCATTCGCAAAATGCCCTACCACCATGCTATAACGACTGCTATCCTTAGACGACAACCGGGACCGACGGCTTAACGTGCCCTCCGAAGCACGGAAACGGTCAGTAGTAATGTCACTAACGGTCACCCATACAACTCATGACCGCGCGCGACGTTGCTTAACTTTGCTGATCGGTTGAGAACAGCTAAGTAAACTTCGGTACGAGCGCTTCGAAACATATTTCCAAAAAAATTTAATATATATACAGGGTTATTGGTAAAATGCTAACAACCTCTTAGGGTTGACTTCTGCTAGTCCTAACAAACATTTAGAGTTTTTTTTTGTTTTTTTGTTTATGTGTATTCGACGGAATAAACACGAGGACCACCTGATTTTAAGTCTCTTGTGCCTGTAATTTCATATATTTATACAT
The DNA here is from genome assembly GCA_963890685.1 of Plagodis pulveraria. Lineage (NCBI taxonomy): Eukaryota > Metazoa > Arthropoda > Insecta > Lepidoptera > Geometridae > Plagodis > Plagodis pulveraria. The sequence goes on along the minus strand of OY982976.1, from coordinate 6,142,383 downwards.
TACTTAGCTAAATGTAAATATTCAAAACTCTATTCAAAGTGAGCGCGGCGCGATCCAGTATTGCCGCGGTGCGGTTAGCTCGGCGTAGGCATTGTCTTTTACTACAAGACACAGAACTTAAAAGTGTCAGACAGTACTAGAAAAACTTTATTGTTTTAAGTTTTGAGTCTCTCCGAGCCAAGGTAGCAACCCTAAGAGGTTGTTAGCATTTTACCAATAACCCTGTATACGCGTCTACATGATTGAAGTAAGTTTTGAAGCAGTGATGGCTCAGTGGCATTCGCTATGGACTGCCGTGCCGCAGGTCCATGGTTCGAATCCCGCCCAGAGCTTGAGCTTCACCGCATGGTGGAAGGGCATTTTGCGAATGCCCGCCTGGCTAGCGACCACCTTCAAGTAGAAAATCTGTCGCCAAGCACCTAACGGTGTGTTCCGGAAGCAGTCCTTGAGAGCCAGTGAAATAACAGGCAAAATAAGACTTAACAGGTATGTCTCAAGGTGACGGGCGCAGTGCAGTTCGTCACTTGTGATGAAATGCATCTGTTATAGGCAGAGGATACCGCTTAACATCAGGTGGGCCTAGCGCTTGTTCCTTTACACTAACATTAAAAAAAAAACAATGGACAGTCCACCTGAAGTATATACACTCGTAATGATGTCACTACCCTTCTAATAATTTAAAATTTGATTAGGATAAGCGCATATCAATCTACAAAGTTTTAGAGAACTTTTCCTCCCTGGGAATCGAACCCGCGTCCATCCACTTAGCGCACTTCAATCGCTTGGCCATTGAGTCTAATGAATGAGATCACAATTTTTCAACCTAATTTTTTTTAACGTCATTGCGCGTTATATTATCTCAGAGATAGTCTAAAGCAATTGAATAGAATTTTGAAGATTGCACGTGTTTAGTTAATTATGTGCTTTATTCGTAGGTGCCAAAAATCATATTTAGAAACACTAGCACCTAGTTTCTGGAATGTTTGTTAGTCTTGTTCAGCTTATAGACTCAATACTGAACGCTTATTGGTCACATATTGCGTCATAGAATAGCATTGACCAATCAGGGTACAGCATATAATCTGTAAACTAATAAAGGATTTGACAAACGTTTCAGAAACTGAGGGTTAGTGATGGCTCAGTGGTATTGGCTATGGACTGCCGCGCAGCAGGTCCATGGTTCGAATCCCGCCGCGGGCTTGAGTTTCACCGCATGATGGCGTGGCATTTTGCGAATGCCCGCCTGGCTGGCGACCACCCTCAATTAGATAATCTGTTGCCAAGCACCTAACTTTTATTTGAGTATAATAGGACCATTCATGCATGTTCATGATGATTTTTTTTTTATGCCTGATATGTTAGCCTTTGACCACGATCTCACCTGATGGTAAGTGATGATGTGGTTGAATATGTTGTTCAGGCTAACCTAGAGTACTGGCTCTCAAGGACAGCTGCCGGAAGACACCGTTAGGTGCTTGGCGACAGATTTTCTACTTGAGGCCAGGCGGGCATTCGCAAAATGCCCTACCACCATGTTATAACGACTGCCATCCTAAGACAACAACTGGGACCGACGGCTTAAAGTGCCCTCCGAAGCACGTGCACGCTCAGTAGTAATGTCACTAGTGGTCACCCATCCAACTCCTGACCGCGCGCGACTTTGCTTAACTTGGCTGATCGGTTGAGAACAGCTAAGTAAACTTCGCTACGAGCGCTTCAAAAAGTATATATAAGTATATAAGTAATATCTACCTGATCACATCCCATACAGGGCAGTGTGAGCGGCTCCCCGTGCACTTCGCTCATGTGCTTCGTCTTCTCGCTGAGCAGCACATAAGCGTCGCATTTTGTACAGAACGTGCCTTCCACGTCTTTTTTGTGTATCCTGGAAAATGGATTAGGTTCAATTCAAAGTCTACTATCTATCGATGTTTACGTACATAAAGAGATAGTAGACTTTCATCGCCTGGTAAATGTTGAAATCACCTCAATCCATGCCTCGTCACAATAAAAATAGAAGTAAAAATTTCAAATAAATATCTTGACATAAAAAAAATGTATAAAATATAATAAATAAATATATGATTATAAGTTTTGTATATTAGGAAAAATTATGGGTAATGGGGGGGTAAACATTTTGGTCTAAAACACACCTGAAGGCCTGTCACTAGATATAATTTATATTTTTTAAGTGTTTTATTAAAATATTAATATGATATTTTCTTAAAATATTTAAAAAATATTTGTTATTATTAAATATGGATTTCCGCAAAGTAACGCCTGAATCTATTCATTACACCTGAAGGAGTTAAAATATTTTTGTAATATTGTATAAGTAGTCCCGAAGGTATATTCTCACCTTCGGGAATACTAATACAATATTACAAAAATACTTTAACTCCTTTAGAAGAAATACCATCTCTTTTACAAACAAACAAATACCTATGAATAAAAGATTACGATTCTCGTATGTTTCATAATTGGCGACAGATTTTCTACTTGAAAGTGGTTTTACTAGCTAGACGGACATCCGCAAAATGCTCTACCACCATGCTATAACGTCTGCCATTCTAAGAAAACAACCGGGACCGACGGCTTAATGCCACTAGGGGCCACCCATCCATGTCATGACCGCGGCGGACGTTGCTTAACTTATTTAATCGGTAAATAATGACATAGCTGCGCGTCATTGCATACAATGTCATTATAATTTTGCATGTTGATAAGACATTTTGTGAATGCCTGGCTAGCTACCACCCTCAAGTAGAAAATCTGTCGCCAAGCACCTAACGGTGTGTTCCGGCAGCTGTCCTTGAGAGCCAGTAATTCTAGGTTAACCCTGTTAACACCTTCGATCACTTACCATCATGTCATGATTTAAAAACTCCCACAGATTTTAATAAAGTGGCAACACAGGTATCGTGCTCCCCTCCCATTCCGTACTCGCCCCACCACTGAGTTACTGGGGAAAGGGTGGTACCGAGCGATGCCGAGGCATTCTGAGTAGAACACTCGTTGGCTCCGGACGTGTAGGAATTATTGTATACTCTGTTAGAGATATGGTTGTGAAAAGTAATATATCGATATAAGTCGTAATAGTTGTGAAATAAAGTAAGATAATCGAGAAGAATCAGGAGTTTCTTTTCAATCAGTTGATATAGTAGCCAAAGGATAACGTATCAGGCACTCAAAAAGTATTGATTAAATCGATGACTGCGGCGCGTGCGGCCCCAGTGGTGCAACTAGGTGTACTTTCACCTTCAGATACAGAATAAAAATAACCAGAAGGATCACTCCGCAAAGCCATTCCAATAAATAAGGGACTGTAGCTACGAAGCAATAAAGTGCACTTCAGCTCGCAAAGCACGGAGTACCTAGTATTTATATTCACCTACAACCCGTCTCTTTCTATCGCATAGCCACAGATAGCTTTTGAAGCGCTCGTAGCGAAGTTTACTTAGCTGTTCTCAACCGATCAGCTAAGTTAAGCAACGTCGCGCGCGGTCATGAGTTGGATGGGTGACCGCTAGTGACATTACTACTGAGCGTGCACGTGCTTCGGAGGGCACGTTAAGCCGTCGGTCCCGGTTGTTGTCTTAGGATGGCAGTCGTTATAGCATGGTGGTAGGGCATTTTGCGAATGCCCGCCTGGCTAGCTACCACCCTCAAGTAGAAAATCTGTCGCCAAGCACCTAACGATGTGTTCCGGCAGCTGACCTTGAGAGCCAGTACTTCTAGGTTAGCCTGAACAACATCTTCGACCACATCATCACTTACCATCAGGTGAGATAGTGGTCAAAAGCTAACCTAACAGGCATAAAAAAAAAAAAAAACATTGATCTGTTCTCTTCTAACGCGGCACGCACGTACAATAAGCCCGTCCGGACGGATACGCCGATGTATGTAGCTTTGTACCTAAAGTGCTGAGTGAACCAAGGCTGCTTCAGAAGAAATTAATTTATTACTTAGGCGGTTTACATTTATTTTTTACTTGTTATCTAATGATACAATATTTCGTATGGTTATATGACAACCCCGTGGGGTGCCGGGTTAGAATTGCACCTCATATCATCCCGTGGGTGTCGTAAGAGACGACGTAAGGGAAAAATACTGGAACGTGGGCAGCAGCGCCTTCTAAAGAACTGCTATCTTACTCTGCGATCCCCAAGCCGCCTGCCAAGCGAGGGGATTATGGCAAATACCCCCTTAATAGGGGAGGCTGTGTTCAGCAGTGGACGATTCGGCTGGTAAAGTACAGTATATGACAGTGCTGCAGCTCTATGGGACTACGCGAATGATTTTTTTTGCGTATCTATTAGTTTCGCTTTTAAAAATTTCCCTAAACTGAAACGACAATAATTCCGGCATAATTATCGAAACTGTTCACAAAACTTCACGAGAATCGGTTGAGAAATGCGACCGGCAGAGGAGAACAACCGGAAATCCGGAAAGACACATGAAATCATTTTCACCCAAGCTGAGACTAAAACGCTTCGCGCCCGCTCAGTCTACAAGATAATGTAATAGGTGCCGAAGTGACGTAAAAACCGACTCCACATAAGGTTAAAAGGCAGTTTTTTTTTTATTTTTTTTTATGCCTGACCACTATCTCACCTGATGGTAAGTGATGATGTGGTCGAAGATGTTGTTCAGGCTAACCTAGAAGTACTGGCTCTCAAGGACAGCTGCCGGAACACACCGTTAGGTGCTTGGCGACAGATTTTCCACTTGAGGGTGGTAGCTAGCCAGGCGGCCATTCGCAAAATGCCCTACCACCATGCTATAACGACTGCCATCCTAAGACAACAACCGGGACCGACGGCTTAACGTGCCCTCCGAAGCACGTGCACGCTCAGTAGTAATGTCACTAGCGGTCACCCATCCAAGTCATGACCGCGCGCGACGTTGCTTAACTTTGCTGATCGGTTGAGAACAGCTAAGTAAACTTCGCTACGAGCGCTTCAACAGATATTTGTAACAAACCTTCTAATATGGCAAGTACGCGTGTACTCAGACTTGAAAGTGTTGCCGCACGTGTTGCAAGGATACCGCTTACCATCATGCGAGGGGACGTGCTTCTGTAAACTAATCTCGTCCATGAAACCTGAAAAATATAACACGAAATTCATTCTATAATTTGTAGGCTATTTTTTTAAAGTGATCACCGCCTAAGAACTCCTGTAATAACCGCAGAATTACTAATGCGTTGCCTACAATTATGTGAAAGGCCTCTATTCACCCCTTATTTTAAGTTGTTTAGATTGTAGACCTGAGGAAAAACCTCAGGTGGTAGAGCATTCCACAAGTTACAGGTACGTTTTTTTATGCCTGTTAGGTTAGCCTTTGACCACTATCTCACCTGATGGTAAGTGATGATGTGGTCGAAGATGTTGTACAGGCTAACTTTAGAAGTACAGCTGTCGGAACACACCGTTAGGTGCTTGGCGACAGATTTTCTACTTGAGGGTGGTAGCTAGCTAGGCGGGCATTCGTAAAAAACTCCACCATGCTGTAACGACTGCCATTCTTAGACAACAACGGGGACCGACGGCATAACGTGCCCTCCGAAGCCCATGCACGCTCAGTAGTGTCACTAGCGGTCACCCATCCAACTCATGACCGCGCGCGACGTTGCTTAACTTTGCTGATCGGTTAAGAACAGCTAAGTAAACTTCGCTACGACCGCTTCAACTTTATTATTAGTATGATATTATATCAACCAAATTTTAATTTTAGGAAATATATATAAAAATCTAGTAATGTCAACCCCTTTACTAGTGTGTATGTCTCCAGCTTACTCAATTGAAATGACTTAATTCTGAATATGCCAATATTTAGAGTATATTTTAGTGCAATTATGAATACCAACTCAAAATGTTGGTGCCAAATAAACTTCGATGCTACGCGTGATTATTAGTGTGTTAGCTGACGTTATGGTCTCCAGCTGACACATGCTGTATATACGAAACGGCTGAAGATGTGGTTACATACTATAGCCAGGGGTTTAGAGAACACGGCACAAAGCCCGTGCACCCCGTGGGGTACCGGGTTAGAATCGCACCTCCCCATATCATGGGTGTCGTAAGAGGCGACTAAGGCTAAAATACTGGTAGTTTGGCAGCAGCGCCTTCTAAAGAATTGCCATCTTACACTGCGTGGGGATCGCAGTGTAAGATGGCCGCCTGCCAAGCGTGGGGATTATGGCAAATACCTCCTTAGCTAGAATGTCATTGCTGCCTGTGAGTATCGTCTAAATGTAAAATACCGGATGGTGGGCAGCAGCGCTCTGACTACTTCCAAAAGCAACAGCAATTTCGCCAATCCAATAATAGTGATTATTTAAATGTGTGTGCTTGCAGCGATGAGAGCAGCAGGATCAGCAGTCCTTGAGAGCGAGTGAAATTACAGGCACATGAGACTTAATAACTATGTCTCAAGGTGTCGGGCGCAGTGCTATTCGTGACTTGTGACGAAATGCATCTTATATAGGCAGAGGTTAGGCCGCTTAACATCAGATGGGCTTCGAGCTTGTTCCGTCACAATAACATGTTGCGTCTATTGCGTACATACACTACTCTGTAGTAGTAACGATATTGAAGGGACGTGCATTTCAGACTGAAAGGTCTCTAACATGAAGAATGACAAAAGGACAAACCATTCAAGTCCAAACTAAAAAAAAACTGAACTCACCGATTCCACAAGTTTCACACATATAATTACTGTAATGCTGATTCATATGTTTGTACAGGCCATAGAAATGAGTAAAGTCTTCATGGCACAAAATGCACTTATGTATGTTTTCAACTAGTTTGAATGGCAGAACGCAATCTTTGCTTTCTTGGAAGTAATTTTTTTTGTGAATGTTCACTAGATGGCGTTTGAAATCTTCTAGATCGTCGATCTTTTGATGACAAAGGCGGCAATCGATTCGTGTTAAGTCTAGTTTGGTGTACCTGCAAAAAAATGCAGAAGTTTGTTTAAGTTTTAATTTTAATTTAATTATTAGGTAGAATTGTGTCGATTCTGTAAGAATTCCCTAAGCTAATATTTCTTATACTTATCATACTTGTGTCGCCAAGCATCTAACGGTGTGTTCCGGTAGTTCTAGGTTAGCAAGCCTAAAAAACCAGATGTCTAAAATTTGAGATCTATGACCGAAATTCTTTGATCAATCACATATATATAGGAGATTAAAACTAAATTCTTATATATAGAACGTGGCTTTGAATAACTTCGGGTCATGCGCGAGAAAGTATTCTCTCAACAGAGCCGAGTCTAGGAAGTACGGAAAATGCAGAAAGAATGTACTACTAAGGTCATTCACCCAAATCGTTAACGGAAATTTGAGATCAATGACCGAAATTCTTTAATCAAACTCATTTCAAGAATATTGAAACTAAATTCTCACCTATTGAGCGTGGCTTTGAATACGTTCGGGTCATGCGCGAGAAAATATTCTTTCAACAGAACTGGGTCTGAGAAGTACGGACAAAGCAGAAAGAATTTACTGCTAAGGTAATTGACCCAAATCATTCGTCCACGAACAATTGAGATAAATGACCGAAATTCTTTAATCAATCACATATGAAAAAATTAAAACTAAATCTTACGTATAGAACGTGGCTTTGAAAACCACTTTCATGCGCGAGAAAATGTGTTCGCACAACAGATCCGGTTCTAGGAAGTACGGACAATGAAGAAAGAATTTACTGCTAAGGTCATTCATCCAAAGCGTTTGTTAACGGAAATTTGAGATCAATGACCGAAATTCTTTAATCAATCACATATGAACAATATTAAAACTAAATTCTTACATATAGAACGTGGCTTTGAATACCTTCGGGTCATGCGCAAGAAAATATTCTTTCAACAGAACTGGGTCTGGGAAGTACGGACGAAGCAGAAATAATTTACTGCTAAGGTAATTCACCCAAATCATTGTTCACGTACATTTGAGATCAATGACCGAAATTATTTAATCAATCACATATGAAATAGATTAAAACTAAATCTTATGTATAGAACGTGGCTTTGAAAACCACGTTCATGCGCGAGAAAATGTGTTCTCACAACAGATCCGGTTCTAGGAAGTACGGACAACGAAAAAAAAATTTACTGCTAAGGTCATTCATCCAAAGCGTTCGTTAACGGAAATTTGAGATCAATGACCGAAATTCTTCAATCAATCACATATTAAGAAGATTAAAACTAAATTCTAACATATAGAACGTGGCTTTGAATACCTCCAGGTCATGCGCGAGAAAAGGTTCTCTCAAACCGGGTCTGTGAAGGACGGAAAATGCAGAAAGAATTCACTACTAAGGTCATTCACCCAAATCGTTCGATTAAGGAAATTTGAGGTCAATGACCTAAATTCTGCACTCAATCACATGTGAAGGAAACAAACAGCTAAATTATCATTGTTCTTACCTATAACGTGTGGGTTTGAACACCTTGGGGTCATGCGCGAGAAAGTGTTCTCTTAACAGGGCCGGATCCAGGAAGTACTGATCGCAGTAGTGGCACAGTATGTGGTTGAACCGGTTCTTGAACGGACACGCGAAAGAATATTTCACTATGGACGATATGTTCGAGGATTGCATGAACGGGTCTGTTATCGCTGTAATTGATTGAATAAGAATAATTTAGGTTTATAAAAAAAATACCAAAAAATGACACCGACTTCAACACTCAAATGTGTGAAATAATTTGTTGAAGTCGGTACCATGGTGGTTCAAAAGAACCTGTACTGTACTGTAACAACCGACTCGTCCACTGCTGAACACAGCCTCCACTATTAAGGGGGTATTTGCCATAATACCCACGCTTGGCAGTGTAAGATTAGAATTCGTACTTTAGAAGGTGCTGCTGCCCACCTTCCAGTATTTTTTCCCTTAGTCGCCTCTTACGACACTCCCGTTTGCAGTTGCAAGCACTTACACTAACTTAAACTTAATGCAGGATTCTCAATCTTGTTTCGGTCTTTTTTGTGTAGTCTGGACTTTATTTTTTCAATTATTTTTTTTTTGATATTTTAGTGTCTATTAAGTTTAAATGTACAACTTATCACACTATGGCATCACATCATAACTTACCCACAAGTCAAAGCTTGGCCTATAGCTTAGCTGTCAGTTAAAATATATTACACATTACCACTAGATTTCAGGCATTATATTTCCTAGGAATTGAAAAATAACATACTTTTCTCAAAACTGGTATGAAATGTTGCCATAACATATCTAAAATGTATCCAGAAATTAGTGAACTCTACCAGAGACTTATTCATAACTGTCCAGTAAGAAGGGAGACTTTAAATTTGGAATCTCCAACTGTCCAGTAAGTAAATATGTAATTTACTTACTGGACAGTAGGTCATCCTCTTTAGATCTGCTTAGAAAAAAAAAACATAGCACCAGACACAGATTAGAGTTTAGCCATTATTACATGGTTATAGGAGGGAGGCTCCAAATATATATCTATCTCTCTTTTTGGTATGACATTTTATGAGATAGATATATTTTTGGAGCCTTAAACAGCCATTTTATAGTCTGTGATACTTAACGCGACGCAGAAAAAGTATGCAAGTTGCGTTTTGTACTTAGTAATGCGGTAGAAGTATAGTGTGGGATTTCATGTTTGTATTTAGAAAATTGAGTTTATAAACCATGTTGGATTAAAAATTTCCATTCTAAATTAACATGGAGTTTCAAAAACAATAATATACATTTTTTACTAAAACATTCATGTAGTGTAAAAATAGAACATTGTTCAAAACTATATGCAAACTTTTAGTAAAAAAAAACAACGACCCCCGCAACATCCCGCACATGACTAAATTTTTCCTATCGTATATTTGTGATTTGGTAAAAAAAACAACGACTAGCGGGATTTTACATTCAATTGCGATAATTGGGTATGTGTTTTATTTATTGTTTGTTGTTAAACTTTCTCTGATTTTTGAGAAAAGTATTGTACAAGCCTCAACCAGTAAGAAAGCCATCCTGGCCTCGTATATTTTATTTATTTATTTGAGAAGCATATAACCGGACCTCACCTGTGGTTCGGCCCGGTTAACTCATACTTGGCCAGGAAGGCTTACTTACTGGATTCTGCAGTAATGTACTATTTCCGTGAACATACTCATGGTGACGCCTCTCGTAGCTTTATAAGGGTATGTTCCATTAGTCGCTAAGAACGTTAATTTCGATAATTTTGATCACATTCTGCGTCTCTGGTTGTGATCACGTGATCGTTTGTAACTGTCATACTGTCATCCCCGTTCCATTTTTGGATAAGAACGCTAAAAATGCCACTAAAATTTGCCACTTCTGTCACTTTTGACATTAGATGTAGCGTTTAAGGCGAAAATAACGCCAAGACCCATGTGGAAAACTTTTTGGGAGTGTGATCGTTTTTAGCGTTTTTAGCGAATTTCACGCTAATGGTGCGCACCCTAAATAATTAATGATACATTGTATATTAAGGGCGGTAAGTAAGGAATTACGATCGAGGCTCTAGTAGAAGCCTGAAGTCGAAGACCGAGGGCTTTCTGAGTCGAGGTTCTTAATTCCCGTACCGCCCGTGAAACGTACAATGTAAGACACATTTGCGAATAAATAAATATGAATTATAGCATTAATACACAAGTCAGCACAACTATTATTACGAAATACGAGAACGTTTTCTGCGGATGGCGGGCTTTTTGCCCACACCACAGATTATACAGATGTGACAGCCATGACGTGTACAAAAATAAAATAATTTCGACGTTTTGATACAAAAAACTATTAAAATCAATTATTAAGAACATCAGTTGAGTATTTAAGTAACATGTAGCGAGATTGCAATGAAATTCCTATTAAGATAACATTTTAAGACAATTTTTCAATTGCGTGTAAACTCCTTGCTTGAACTTGCATGACCTGTGTTGACTATAAATAAAAAAAAAAACTTACTGGCGTTTGGTTTCACGACAAAAAGAAAGCTCGAGGGTTTTACAGTCCCACCAACTTACCTGTGCAGGCGGATGAAAAAAGAACTAAAACATTCCTTCAAATTGTGACAGTTCGTAGTTGATTTCCTTGACCAGCAGCGCCCTTGCGAACTGCACAGTTAAGTTGGTGGTACTATATATGGGGCATTACTGCCAAGTTAACCTGTATGTTTAGATACTATTTACGTGCATGTGTGATGAAAAAAATCTTACCCGTCCTAGCATCAGGCTTACGTCTCTGTTTGACATTAGCACATTTTACGTTAGGTTCCAACGTTTTTCGTCTTTTGCGAAGGCCACATTTTATGTTAGAACCTTTTTTGCGAAGGCTATTATTCTCTTCGCCTAATGAAGGTAAACCATCGTTGCTGCTACATCCAGCACTATTATCCAGCTCGTAGTCATCTGCAATATAAATAAAATATAGTCTTAAAAAAATATTGATATTTTAGAAAAACACTCAACACTCTCATCTCCACTGCATTTATTCAACTTTAGTCATAGCCATCGGTTAAAGCTTGAAACGCGCTGCATGTTAACTGTCATTTTTATCATTCAGTTATTTTATGTTCTGGGTAATATAACCGGAACTTACTCGGACATTCTGAAACAGACCCTGAGTCTCGTTAAATACTTATAACTTTTTTTTTATGTTATTGTGACGGAACAAGCTCGAGGCCCACCTGATGTTAAGGGTGAACTGGCCGGGCCGTTCTCCATACAAACGCCGTAGGGTGATCACTGCCTTATTATGACCTAAATCCGAAATTTAGGTCCAAAACAAAGCATAATACCGATTGATCTCGTCATTACCTAGGCTTGTATGATGCGGAAATTTTAATAAGATAATTAACTTGAGAGTTATGAGCTTCGAAACATTTTCATATAATATTTTCAAGGCTCATAACTTTCAACATAATTATCTTTTTAAAATTTCGGCATCATACAAGCCTAGATAATGACGAGATCAATCGGTATTATGCTTAATTCTGGACCTAAAGTCTCAAATACGGGAGTGATCACCCTACGGCGTTTGTATGGAGAAGCGACCGGCCAGTTCAACCTTAAGTGGACTAACCTCTGCCTATAACAGTTGCAATTCATGACAACTCACGAATCGCACTGCGCCCGTCACATTGAGACATAGTTGTTAAGTCTCATTGTGCCTGTAATTTCACTGGCTCTCAAGGACTACTGCCGGAACACACCTTTCGGTGCTTGGCGACAGACTTTCTACTTGCGTTCAAGTCGCGAAAGTCTTAAAGATACGACATATATCTAGTGACAATTCCGCCTAATTTTCCTGCTAAGCCGACGTGACATTGTAAACGCCATGTAGCCAAACCGGAATAATTTTCGATGCCTATCGATTCCACACGAGTTCTTTGCTATTCGAAATCCAGAATTGTTAATATTAATTTTGTATTTCCGTAAAGTAACGCTTGAATATTGTGCAAGACGACATCAATATTTACCTTAAGGCATAGCATTACATTGCTTATATTGGAACATTGGTTTTGGTTTTTTTTTTTATGTTATTGTGACGGAACAAGCACGAGGCCCACCTGTTGTTAAGTGGACTAACCTCTGCCTATAACAGACGCATTTCGCCAACGACGAATTGCACTGTGCCCGTCACACTGAGACGTACAGTTGTTAGGTCTCATGTTCCTGTAATTTTTGGCTCTCAAGGACTGCTGCCGGAACACACTGTTAGGTGCTTGGCGACAGATTTTCTACTTGAGGGTGGTCGCTAGCCAGGCGGGCATTCGTAAAAAGCCCTTCCACCATGCCATGAAGCTCAAGCCCGCGGCGGGATTCGAACCATGGACGTGCTGCACGGCAGTCCATAGCCAATGCCACTGAGCCATCACTGCTTCATGAGCCATCACTGCTTCAAAATAAAGGATCTTTGTTCATATAGGTAGGATGGAACAGGTTTAGCACAACATAAATATTTACTTTAGTTTAGGGCATACGAGTAGAATTACTTTGTTTTTTTTTATGAACTTTAGATTTTTATTTATGTTATAACTTTGTTTAGACAGGTGTCCAGGAGAGGCAATATTTACTTTAATGCATAAGTATTGCTTTGTTATATTAGACCCATGTTATGGTAGAAATTTGTTTATGTCGGTACGACAGAAATAGATTCAAGTAGCTCTGATTAGTCGTACGTGATTAGTAAGCAAATAAGAATAAAGGTTTATTGTGGCCAAGTTTTGTATATAAGTAGGAATGTTTTGTGCAGAGAGCATGTAGTACCGAACCACCCTCCTAAGGGATAACAACTATAAGAAGAAACAGGAAATAAAAGGAAGCTTTTATTCAGGAAGAACAACTCCAACCCTCCAATCCAGCGATAGTGTATATGTGCCAGTACCCTTCCAGTGGATACCTACCGAGCTTACAAACGGTGTGTTCACATAGGTACTGCACAAATATATTAATTATAATATCATTCTCTCACGATGTAAATATTCAAAACTGTTTTTGAATTGAAATTCTCGTGAGTTTCACACATATTTAAATATTATAAATTAACCGGCAAAAAACACTCACGTTGAGGATCGAATACGTCTCGCGGGTTTCGAGCATATCAGATGCTCATCATCAGGGCGAGTGCGCAGCTGCGTCTGCGAGCTCCCGGCGGGCACCGAAACACGGGTCGACGTATTCGATCCTCAACATGAGTGTTTTTGCCGGTTTAATTTATAATATTTAAATTCAAAACTGTATTCAAAAGGAGCGCGGCGCGGTCCAGTGTTGCCGCGGTTGGCGCTCTTACCTCGGAGAGACTCAAAACAATAAGTTTTTCTAGTACTGTCTGACAGTTTTAAGTCCTGTGTCTAGTAGTAAAAGACAATGCCTACTCCGACTTGTGTGTATTAAACTTGTACTAAGTGCGCATTAAACTTAAAGCGCTCGTAGCGAAGTTTACTTAGCTGTTCTCAACTGATCAGCAAAGTTAAGCAACGTCGCGCGCGGTCATGAGTTGGATGGGTGACCGCTAGTGACATTACTACTGAGCGTGCACGTGCTTCGGAGGGCACGTTAAGCCGTCAGTCCCGGTTGATGTCTTAGGATAGCAGTCGTTATAGCATGGTGGTACGGCATTTTGCGAATGCCCGCCTGGCTAGCTACCACCCTCAAGTAGAAAATCTGTCGCCAAGCACCTAACGGTGTGTTCCGGCAGCTGTCCTTGAGAGCCAGTATTTCTAGGTTAGCCTGAACAACATCTTTGACCACATCATCACTTATCATCAGGTGAGATAGTGGTCAAAGGCTAACTTATCAAGGAAAAAAAAAAAAAATCTAGTATAGTATAGTAATGTCACTAGCGGTCACCCATCAAACTCCTGACCGCGGCGGACGTTGCTTAACTTAGCTGATCGATTAAGAACGGCTAAGCAAACTTCGCTATGAGCGCTTCAAACTATGACTGATTGTGACAGATTTTGTGTAACTGTGATTAAAAAACCCAAACACTAATATTTATATTATTTGAAATATGTTCATTGTTCATAATAAAGTCCTGTGTCTAGTAGTAAAAGACAATGCCTACTCCGACTTGTGTGCATTAAACTTGTACGTTTGGAGGAAAAGCATTCTTAAAACTGTTTACTTACTTTGACCAGTGTCGAAATACTGCTTATCTCTATTTTTAAGTAGCAACGGTTTAGCTAGTCTTGATTGGATGTGCAGCTCGTCCTCAAGTGATTTATACTCAATCAGTTGCTCTGCATTTAAATCATCATCTGAAAAGTATATATAATAGTAAGAATCAAATTAAGCTTACATCTTGTAAATTAACAATTTATATTGGGCTAAAAAACATTCGCGAGTTTTGTCCATAATTATTTTGTTATAAAAACTAACGTGGTTTTCACTCATTTTAGTAAATAATACGGGATAACTCACGTGAATAAGTCAGATAGCTCCGACTGTGGTTTCAACCACATCCGGTGGTCTTTTTCAAGGAGAGCTCGGGACGCCCGCCTTGAAAAAGATGTGGTTGAAACTATAGTCGGAGCTATCTGACTTATTTGCGTGAGTTATCCCGTATTATTTACTAAAATGAGTGAAAACCACGTTAGTTTTTATACCAAAATAATGATGTTTAAGTACTTTTATTTCCTGTTGAAACTATAGTCGGAGCTATCTGACTTATTGACGTGAGTTATCCCGTATTATTTACTAAAATCCATAATTATTATTTAGTAACCGGCTAGGACTCACGTAATATTTACCGGATATTACTCCGACCAGTTTCGAACTTATTTGAAGTTCTTCGTCTGGGAGTCACGATTGTGCACAGCGGCGAGCGCGGGATGAAGCACGTAACTGGAGCCATATCCGGTAAATATTACGCGAGTCCTAGCCGGTTACTAAATAATAATTTATATTGGCTTATGTTTAATTTACCACCAGATAAAGTAACATATAACAGACAAAAATAGTAAATGATCACCAAAATTAAACACACATATTAATGTGTAAACTAATAACTAAAGTTTTAACATCTCGCTATCCTATTTAAGCAAAATGACTCTACACAAATCATTGTTAACCCAAAAGTAGTAAATGATCACCAAAATTAAACTTGCTATATTAATCTTCTGGCGCATCGCCGGCCGCTACCGCGGCACGCTCGCGTAATACGCTCCTCCTCGCTTCGCTCGTCGTCGCACCTAAATATGAGTTTGCCCTAGACTAAATGATATTTAACCCCTCGCTAAAATATAGTGAACGTTTACTACATTTGGTGATCATTTACTACATTTGCATTCGATTACTATTTTTGGTAAAATAACTAAGGGTATCAAAGCATTTTATGGTTGTCATTATATTTAATTCCATTTATATTACCGTACAAGCACCTTACATGCATTGTATTAAAGTCATAATTTTTCGCTTCAACCTAATTAAGCAATTTTATAATTCATTCAATCAAATAATTTGTATTTAGCCACCAAGAGCTGCGCGCGTACTAACTGATTTATTTAGGTAATTTATCAAGTTTTCTCAATTAATATAAATTAATTTTATAATATCTAAATATGATTACAAGCACTATCGCATGCTCAGCGAACATCACATTTACAAATGATTGGAGCACAACATTTTTTGTTCCGGACGGCAATCCCGCCTTCTCCGATTTCGCTCCGGTTAGAAACAGAATGGTAGCGGCATCCCTGTGAGAGTTAAGTGTTTGAAAAAGCACTTCTTTCATCGGATGAACTCGGGTTGATGGCCGCGCACCGTCCCCTATGACGGTTAAAGTAATAGAGTTCGAGCACAAAGTTTCGGCTCGAAAGAGTATGGTTCCAGTGGCCAAGTAGCAAAGGCATCCGGCTTCGCGCCGGATCGGAGGACGCGGGTTCGATTCCAGTCAGGAACAAAAAAAATTGTGCGCCAATAATTTGTAATAAATGCAATTTATATTTATTTTTTAATTTATTAAAGCGTAAATAAACCAAAACCACCATATTTAGTGTTTTGTTCATTTTATAATGAAGTGAAAATGAGAGGTCAAAGTAATCAGAGCCAATTATATATGCATTGTAAGGGATAACTCAAATACTACTGATCAGATCTCACCCAAATTTAAACAGGAGCCCATGAAAAGCACCAGCTTTCGAATATAAAAATAATCATCAAAATCGGTACAGCCGGTAAAAAGTTACGAAGTAACGAAAAAAACAGTTGATTGAGGATCTCTTCCTTTTTATGAAGTTTTTTTTTTATTCCTTATAGGTTAGGTTAGCCACTATCTCACCTGATAGTAAGTGATGATGTGGTCGAAGATGTTGTTCAGACTAACCTAGAATTACTGGCTCTCAAGGACAACTGCCGGAATACACCGTTAGGTGCTTGGGGACAAAAATTTGGTTCAAAATACATACCAAATCCATCAGACATTGTTGAAACATCTAATTCGTCAGCCTCTGTCCATTCTGTTGTAAATTCAGGGGATGTCACGGTGCAAATGACTGGTTTTGATTTTAACATTTCATGTTTGGACCCTGAAAAATCATTTTCTTTATATTTTATGCCACAGCTTCATAGTTTAATTCCTGAAATTGTAAGGGCAGATACATAATGCCTTAATGACTAAGGTTCAAAAACCTACTATATCAACCCCCTTGTAGAAAGGATATTTATAAGAAAAATTTATATAATTATTATTTTAATTTATAATGTGCATTACCAAATGACATTAAATTATTAGATGGCAATAGATTTAAAACCCCCGTGGGGTGCCGGGTTAGAATTGCACCTCCCCATATCATCCCGTGGGTGTCGTAAGAGGTTACTAAGGGAAAAATACTGTAAGGTGGGCAGCAGCGCCTTCTAAAGTACTGCCACCTTACACTGCGATCCCCAAGCCGCCTGCCAATCGTGGGGATTATGGCAAATACCCCCTTTTAATAGGGGAGGCTGTGTTCAGCAGCGGACTATCCGGTTGATACAGTAATAGATTGTTTTTAGTAAGGTTTTCAGATTTAAACAGGTTGCCTGAGGAGGTCGTCTCTGTTACATCTGTGAACGCATTTAAGAACCAGCTGGATGGTTGGTTGCATAAAAGCAAAAAATCTCTTGCAACTTGTAACCTGTGCTAAAATAAAAATGTGTGGACACTACAAAAAAATATATATATTTCAACACAGTATGATATAGGCACATCAGCATTAAGCTGCTTGCCTATAATCAAATAAATAAAATAAGGGATGTATAACATTAATTTTGACACATACCGTGCACATGGCTTTGTAGAGAAGTTAACTCACTTTGCATCACTTCCATCTTGAAATTCAGAGACTGTCGTAATTTATTTACACATTGCATGCACACTAGTCTTTCTATAGTCTTGCTTGTTAGATGAGATAGCTGTAAAAGATTTCACTTTGAATTAAATTTCAATGCTATGATACCTAGATTAAACGGTGCATAATGGCATCACAAAAGTTTTTAAGTTGCGTACCCCACCAGCTCAGGTTTAGTAGATAGATAATGTACTTCTAATTGCTAAAACTTAGTATTAGTGTAGTAGATTGGGTTAGGTTCAAAGTGTGTCACAGATCCTACAAAGATCACACCAATTCCACCTGGTCTTGTGGTCCCTACTCCTTGAGTGTATATAAAAAATGCAGAGCCAGAAACACGCCATGGAGATCCTGAGTCACACTCAGGGGCGAAATAGCGCGAATTCTGGTGAGAGCCCATAAAAGAGTCAAATTTAATCATGAAAAAGTAACATTTTTATGATAAATGAGATTATAAATTTAAAAAATATATCTTAGAAAGGAGGGAGGGCAGGGGTAGCAACTTTCCCTTCACAGGAGGGGGTCTACCCATCCCCCCACACCCGTCTCCACCCACCACCCCCATATGTACACCATCTTCATTCTGCATGACACAGCACTGTGCTTGTTACCCCAGACATTTGTTCTTATGTCATGTTGAGTCCAACAGTGATCTTTATTTAGAAATTGTTTGTAGCTGTGTTTTAAGGTTTTATCTGGGTTTAAACTTGAACAAGGCCGGGGCATATTTTAACATGTGCCTACTTGCTTGTTTTACCACTTTAATAAATGTAATAAACTAAGACAATGTAATGGGATGCGATGACAATCCTCAGGCAATGGTTTAGCGCCAATGGAATTATTTTAAATCCTGACAAGAGTGTTGTTATGCATTATAAAACTAGAAAAGATAAAAAACATGCGGGCTTGTCAGAAAATGTATTCTTAGGTTACACAGTAGACTATACTATTACACATTCTGCACACATAGAAAATGTGTGCAAAAAAATGGCAAGTGCTAATTATGCATTGTTTAAACTTAAGCCTTTAATGGATACTAAGACCCTATTGTCAATATATTTTGCTTACATTCAGTCATTAGCTAATTATGCAATTACTGTGTGGGGAAATGGGGCAAATATAAGTAAAGTTCTTAAAACTCAAAAGAGGGCGATTTGAATAATTTTTGGACTCTGAAAACGCACATCGGATAAAAATATTTTAAAGAAAATCATATAATGACTGTCATATCTTTATATGTTTACAATAGTATTTTGGAGATACACCAGGAAGTTGATGGTATGACTAAAAACCAAGATATACATAGTTTTAATTTGCGAAATAAAGAAAAAATATTTAAGCTGAAAATAAGACTAGTAAAGGTAAAAAACAAGGCATTCACAATAAAATATCTATGTTTAATAAACTACCATTGACTTTAACTAAATTAAACAAACCTGAGTTCAAAAAGAAGATGAAATCTTTTTTTGAATCTCATCCTTTATATTCTTTGAAAGAATTCATGGACATGCGTCTAACAGAAAATTCATTCTTTATAGTTTGTAATTATTAAGTATCACAATTTCTTGACATTTATTTTTATTTATATCGCAAATCATTTGTCCAGGGACATCACAATTTAGATAACTTTATAATTATAATCATTATTCAACAATGTTATAAGGTCAATAAATGAAAATGAAATGAAATGATGGAGCGGAGGAAGGTAGGTATATAAATACTAACGACCATGGAAAATTAAGCCTAGGTAGTAGGTACCTCAATTCCAAAGCAGTTCATAATCATCTTTGAGTAGATTTCGGTCCGACCCATATTCTGGTATTTCTCGTTTAAAACTCTGCATCGTGTCAAAGCGCCACAAAACCGGCAAAGGCCTGGATCAATAATAGGTTCCCTGCCCATCGCAATCATTTCTAATTTTCCAAACTAAAACAAATCTACCACTGAGCAAGTAACTTTTTTAAAATAAAATCTACGAAAGACGAAGACAACGACGTATACATAAACAAACAAACTTCTTCTTCATGTTATTAGGCCAAACTTTTTTTTTTTTTTTTTTTTTTTTTGTTTTTTATCTGGCGTTATGCCTTTATTAAACAAATACTACAAACTATATACAACATTACAGCTACTACAATACTACAGCTACTACAGTAAAAGCATTTGGACTCATAGGGAGTCCAAATGCTCTAGCCACTTTAGAACATCGCTGTCAATTTCATATTGTGACAATAGCGCCAAAAGGTCGTTCCAGGTACCTTGGATCAAATCTAGCTCGACCAATATTTGGCCAAACTTCAATTTAAATATGACATTGGCAGCAAGTAGGCCAGGGGTGCGTTCCCGCACGCCTTCGGGCAAGACAAATTTTGGTCTAAGCGCGGATATTCGCCGTTCCAGCACTCCAATCGAGCTTAATTTGATCCTGGCAAGATTTGATCATACCCGTTCCGGGCGACCTGTCAGAGCTAATTTTGCTCTACTTGGCCAAAATTTTACTACCTTTTGCATCGGCCAAATCTTGGCTAGCTGTCAAATGTGACAGATTGTACAATAAATAATAAATTGTGTACAAGCTAAGCCAAGGATTAGTGATTTCTATGCTCTTTGCTTAATTACGTAATGGGGCTCATTCTAAAACATACAGAAAATATTTGATCACTTTAGAACATCGCTGTCAATTTCATATTGTGACAATAGCGCCAAAAGGTCGTTCCAGGTACCTTGGATCAAATCTAGCTCGACCAATATTTGGCCCGGCCTTACTGGAACGCACCCCAGAGGATATAACCTTGGTCAAGTATGGGCGTCTTCCACTTGACGCCAATTTCATTATTTTCGATAATTTTGATCACAAGTTGTGTTTATGGTTCATAATAAATGTGCAGTACATTGATCGACGGACCATTTTATTCACAAAGTTATAGTAATTACAATAAAGGGAGCAGCTACCTATACTACTACCCTACTTTATTGGCCATCGTAACCAAAAACATCCGAGTAGAAGACGATGAACCTTGCGATGAGAGTAAATTTTACATCATATGACAATATATCATACGGACATTTTTGAAGCAGTCTTGGCTCAGTGGCATTGGCTATGCACTGTCGCGCAGCACTTCCATGTTTCAAATCCCGCCATGAAATTGAGTTAGACTGCAAGGTGGAAGGACATTTTGAGAATGCCCGCCTGGCTAGCGACCACCCTCTACCATAAAATCTGTAGCCAAGCACCTAACGGTGTGTCCGGCAGCTGTCCTTAAGAGCCAGTAATTCTAGGTTAGCCTGAACAACATCTTCGACCACATCATCACTTACCATCAGGTGAGATAATGGTCAAAGGCTAACTTATCAAGCATATAAAAAAAAACACATGCAAAGTTTTAAAATCAGGATACGCGTAGTTTTTGAGTACAAAAATATTGAAATTCAATTATTTTTCCATAATATTAATGCCAATAAGGGCTTGACAAATCTGTGGTAGCACAGATTTTATAGGATTCTCGCCAATGAACATTTAATTTAATATAAATTTACGTAAATAAATAAATTGACGTATATATATATGATTATAACAATACCACTCTTATTACAAGGTAATGCAAATTTTCAACAAAACTATATACAATAAATGTAATCTGAAAATAAACTAAATAAGAACAACCGAACGAAAAAAAAAAATTGGTTAAGTTGAAGCTGCGTCTACTCATCGCTAACAATCTGTTACACAAACCACCAAAACAATAAATTTGATCAGTGAAGTGTTACAAAAAAGTTATGATTTTACAAAAATATGAATAAATCAAAAAAACTATGCATTACCTTGATATAAAAGTGGTGGGACCCCGTTTTCATGCCAATCGATTTAAGAAAAAAATATCTCAATTTTAATCCATAAAATGAGGGAGTGTACCTCTGAACTTCGACAGTTCTTTATTACGACAAGTCATCCTAATCTAACCTACTTTTTTTTTTTTTTTATGTTATTGTGACGGAACAAGCCCGATGCCCACCTGATGTTAAGTGGACTAACTTCTGCCTATAACAGACGCATTTCGTCAACGACGAATTGCACTGTGCCCGTCACACTGAGACGTCCGGTTCTTAGGTCTCATTAGCCTGTAATTTTTCTGGCTCTCAAGGACTGCTGCCGAAACACACCGTTAGGTGCTTGGCGACAGATTTTCTACTTGAGGGTGGTCGCTAGCCAGGCGGGCATTCGCAAAATGCCCTTCCACCATGCGGTGAATATTATCAGAAACTAATTACTTAACCAGTCTCTGAAAATACTAAATTGTTAAATATCTAACCTAACCTGACCTAATACTCGTATATAACAATGGCTAGTCGAAGTAATTTTTTTAGAACTATATGTCGTGTCGGATTAAAGAACTGTCGGAGTTCAGAGGGAAACCGACAAATAGAAAAATAAAAAAAAAATCTAAGCCCCCGCCCCTCCCCTCCTACGGCTAGCTCATCATTAATTAATGATCGAAGAGAACAAGACAGAACAGTTATAACTATCTTCCTCGAACCGGTTTTTATTATGCGTGCGGCTGGGCTATATTTCCATAATCTAAGGATGAGTTTGATAAACACAAAAGTAAAATAAGTTTGTAGAGTGCAGTCTAGATCTATTAGATAAAACGTCTTTGATCGCAAGCGTTTTATATTCTTTGGTAGCGTGATAATCATAGAGAAAAGTAATATACCGGGTGTCAATTGAATTTGAAAGTTATGTGGCGATGGTTAACATTTTGAATAAATTTATTTTATATTTGAGTAGGTAGCATTGAGAAAAATATCGAATGAAATAATAATACTGCACAAAAGTTTTGAACGACAAACCTACGCACATGTAAGTCTACAATTTGTACTTACCATACTTGAAACTGCACTTGTCCATAACAGTCCATTCAGATCTCGTTAGTCCAAATAAAAAAGCCTTGCCTGTATGGTACTGCGTTCCGTTCACCACTTGTGATATTATTATTTTAACCTCTATAAAGCTACTTAACTTGATTTTTTCAATCTGGAACTCGGCTGTATGCATTGCTGTTATGGGGTTGAAATATTTGCTAAGACAGTTTTTCATATCTAGAACTGTTATTCACCAGAAAGCTGCTACCCTTAATAGAAAACCTGTTATAGGGACCAAGCATGTGTGTCCTGCTCTGGCAACTGTTTGTGCTTTGATTTTTTCTTTTATAAAATTATAACATAATGCTTAGACCAAAAGATGCCATAATAAGTATATAATTGGTCATTTGTAAGGTGTTAGATTTTATTTTACATGAAACCTTGCTCCTAAAACTAGACAGGAGTAGGAGTTAGGGACAAAGCTCAGGAATGGTCACAATGTTGCCTATCTTGTATCAGTGTGTTAAAACACGTAAGATTATTGGAAGAACAAAAAAAAAACGTCATTCGCCAAATTCTGTAAATATATACGGCGTTCCACAGGGGGGCGTCTTGGGACCTTTACTGTTCCTGCTTCTAATAAATCATCTTACGGAAGCCACGCAACATCAATGGCTTCTGTTTGCGGACGATACAACGATCGTTGTCAAATGTGAAAATAACTGCAGCATCCAAAAGACAAATCTGATTATCAGCTGACTTTAAAATAATAATATGTGAATTAACCCAAACAAGACCAATATTATTGAATTTCAAACTTACAATAGCACAACAAATGAAAAAAAAATTATGAAAACTTATAAAGATAATATTAGGTACTTACGAAAATAACGTCTGAAATAATTTGAATGAAACTCTGTTCCTCTGCATTACATTTGATAATATTATAACTGGAAATCACGTGTTAATGGTTTATGTACGAAATAGAGATTCATTTATGTAATGTATCGGCTTATATAAATAACAACCAAGCCTAACATGGTTATGTCAATTGAAACATTGGGTAGATGTTTGCACAAGTGGCTATATCTATTGTGGGCTGCACAAGGATCAGATTTTTATTAGGTTAGGTGTACATATACGAAAAGGTTACTTATGAATTTAGTTTTAAAATTTTAATGCGTTTTGTTTTTATCATACTTAAAGTCAAAATGGACATGTTACCCAGTTATCTGATGGTAAGCAATACACCTGTCCATTGCAGTTGCAGTTTCACCATTTTGGGTGCCATTGCACTCATTAGAGCCCAGTAGGGCTAACGAGACCTTCACGAATTTCACTTGTTCCAGTGCACTTCAAACCTCAATTTGATTATGTTTGTGCATTACTGCTTTGAGGCATATTTTCTGACACTGCGGTGGTACCTACCCAGACATTTTCTTGTCTACTACCTCGGAAAATATATCTAAGCCAATCCAATATTTTATTAAACGCTAAAGCAGTTTAGTTAACATCTCCCAAGTTTCTCTTATAAATATAATAACCGTATCAACAGCATTACTTTTTTATACTACCTCGAGTCGTTTTCCTGTTTGTTCATAAAGCTCATTGATATAAATCAAGAAAAAAGTTAGCCTGAGTATGCTTCCTTGTGGAACTCCATTATGCATTAAGGTTGATTTACTAATGTATTCAACTAGTTTTACACAATTTTGTCCGGCCGTGCTAATAGTATAATTGAAGTTGAAGTTAATTTCCTCACATACATCCTCATTGTGTTCGAGTAGCAAGGCATATCGAGAAGTTTTGCCAGGCATTTCTATCATGAATCTAATTGATTTACAATAAAATAAGTAACTTTTATACACATTTTTTTATTCACACATAAATTCTAGGATAATAGATAGTAATTTTGATTAAGTTCATGTAGAAAAGCTACTTTTTACGTCTCAATGTTAATAAAGCTTACTGGCACCTCGATATTTTCTCAGTTACTTTCGATTTCTAATTCTAACCAATTTTATTATAATTTTAGGGCTGCATTCGAACGCGTAAGCACATCGACCTTCCGCCCTTACAACAGGATATCAGTTATTGATTTTCGTTATGCGAAACTACCCTCGAAGTTGGAACCACCACAACCAGGGGATTACGATCCACGGGAGAACAGAGAGCCTAAAAGCCCTATTAAGTAACTATATTGCTTTACATCATCATATAAATAAGCTGAATGAATTCCCCATATTGACTTGTTGTTAGGTGCTTGCATCCGGTGGTTTTACTTATTACTAATTATTACATGAGTTTCTCTTGAAATCCTAAGCGGAAAGAAACTATATAATGTGTGACTGTACGTCTATGTCACAGTACACATATGAGCTCCATATATCTACTCTGTCTATTTTATATCTACGTTTATTTAAAACTATATATAATTTTTCGATTGTTTATACAGTTAATATATATTATACAGCATAAAATAATATTAGTAAAATTATTAGTCTTCTGAAGAATGGACGGTGTATTTCAAAATATAACGAGGATCAGCCAGGCATCGTGCTCGGCCTCATATTTCCAATATACAAGAACACCGGGGATGGACGTTTAAACCAAGGTTGCCCGAGGTAGTAAACGTTGAAGCGCGAAACTATCCGGATTGCATGTGTTCGCATTTTTCAACCAATTTTCGTTAAATTGTTTGTTAATTATGTTTGTGGATAATTATGTTCATTCAGTTGTTTAATTTTTTCTAAAGGGTGAAGATGAGGTTTTTTTTTATGGGATAGGAGGGCAAACGAGCAGGCGGCTCACCTGGTGGTAAGCTTTACTTACCGTCGCTCACGAACATCTGCAACACCAGAGGTCTCGAGGATGCGTTGCCGGCCTTTGAGGAAGGAAATTGCTTGGTGTGGTTTGAAGACGTAAAAAAACGTATTCGAGCGAGGTCTTCAGCTCACAGACCTACGTACCTTTTTTATAATATCGTGACCTGTACGAGGCCCACCTGGTGTTAAGCGGTAACTATTGCATCTCAAGTGGCCAATTGCCCTGCACCCATCACCTAAAATTGTAAAGTCTCTTGTGACTGTAATTTCACCGGCACTCGTAACCTTTAAACCAGAACACAGGAATGCGAACGTTACTGCTTAGTGGTACGAATAGATAAAGTATATAACTACCTATACAGGGTTATTGGTAAAATAATAACAACCTCTTAGGGTTGACTTCTGCTAGTCCTAACAAACATTTTGATTTTTCTTTTTGATATTTTATTGTGTTTGTTTATATGTATTTGACGGAATAAGCACGAGGACCACCTGGTG
The DNA here is from genome assembly GCA_963890685.1 of Plagodis pulveraria. NCBI lineage: Eukaryota > Metazoa > Arthropoda > Insecta > Lepidoptera > Geometridae > Plagodis > Plagodis pulveraria. Next base: position 6,116,380 of record OY982976.1, on the reverse strand, counting down.
TCAAAAGTCTCTTGTGCATTGTATTATTTCATATTTTTTATTTTTTGCTCGATGTTAATATTAAAAACTCTATTCAAAGGGACCACGGCGCGGTCCAGTGTTGCCGCGGCGGGCGCTCTTGGCTCGGAGAAGGCATTAAAACACAAAAAAAAAACAGCTCAAAATGTTTGTTAGGACTAGCAGAAGTCAACCCTAGGTTGTTAGCATTTTACCAATAACTCTGTATAACATGGGATCCATGGCTGCTGCAGTCATCGCTCTACACTCGAATACACGGATAAATCAATAGGTGTGGACGCTGCTGTCTTAACTCACCGTTTTACATTATGCGATTATAGTAGACGCAACTTTAGAAACTAGGTGATTTACTAACTATATATTGTTTAACTAGTTAACCATATTACAAATATACGAGAGGAAAAATGTAAGTCATGAGCGGGATTCGAACCCGCGTCCATGCACCCCTTTAGCCGGGGTTTGCACTTACTAATTGAGCTAACATGACAATGAGCCATAAGTCATAACTCAAATTTTTCCCATCGTTCTTTAACCTATTGGGATGGAGCGACATCTCTAGTGCAACTTACGTTGTACTATAAACAAAACGAATTTTGTAATTGGTTTTATACTTGTAAATGATGGCGCAACCTTATAATTATAATATTGTTATGTTTGCAATTACGTTACTACATTAGAAAATTACAAATATACGAGAGGAAAAATTTAAATCATGTGCGGGATTGGAACCCGCGTCCATCCACCCCTTTAGCCGCGGTATGCTCTAACCAATTGAGCTAACATGACAATATTGTTTTAATCATTGGTTCCGGAAAGACAATGTCGTAATGTTTTTTTTACACAAATATGTATAATGAAAACGAGAGTGCGATATTAATAACATTTCATTTCTGAAGTCTATGGATGGCCTACTTCAACATGATACGTTCAAGTTTCGGAGCGGGCGTGCTGGGGTTCCCCGTAGCTGTGAGCCAGGCAGGCATCGTACTCGGTACTATTATGGCCATGTGCTCTGGATTGCTGACGATGTATACGCATTTTATGCTGGTAAGATTTGTCTTTTATTTCCGATAGGCTAGCCTTTGACCACTATATCACCAGATGGTTTAAGGTGGTAAACAGACAACCCATAAAGGCTCTCAAGGACACCTACCGGAATACGTAACCAGGTGATTCACAAAAGTGTTTCTACATGAGAGCGATAGCTAGCCAGGTGCAAAATTCCCTATCACGATGCAAACTTAATGTATGATGTAATTTAAGATGCTAGCAAAATTAAAAAAAAAACTTTTAGAATGCCTGTTCATAAATATAGTGGTCAAAGACTGTGTAAGGAATAAAAAAATCAGCCAAAAGCGAGTTGAATTCTTTTTAAACTGAGCATTCTATTTATGTATTATCGGAAAAAATAACATTCAGTACGGGATCCTCACAACTTGCATCTATCTGACTTCGCAAGTTTTTATTAGTTTACCTTCGAGTTTTTAATGTATATAATTTAAAATTCATACGTGTCGGGCTACAACTTCACATCCCAATATCTCCCTGTGGGATTCATAAGAGGTGATGAAAAGAAAAATTCTAGAAGGTGGACAGTTTTCTGAAAAACTGCTATTTTACACTGCGATCCCCATGCCGCCCGCCAAAGGTGGGAATTATGGCAAATCCCCTTAATGGGCTGTGCTCAGCAGTGGACGATCCTGCTGATACAATATTGTAATAAAATTACGATGGATGAAACCAATAAATAGGTATAGAAAGTAGCACATATCTTGTACGCAGAGAATATGTGGAGTCATCTTAATTTTTTACTTAACCTTTTTATATTGTTTGTCTCGATTCTGCCATAAAGAAAGCATATTCTGTGAAAATATTAAAATTTGCACGCCCGCTTGCAGGCTGAACAGGGCTCACAGGGACCTAACATTATTATATAAGAACTTAAAATGTAATTATATGATGTATTCTGGCAAATAAACATTTGAATTTGAATTTGAAATTTCTACTGAATAATAATATGCATCAAAATATGCAGTACGGCCCTTTTAAGTTGGCATCGTCAGGACCACTATGTCCTAGTTATGAATGAAATTCTATTGTTATCATTATCGCCGATGCAATGGGTTAAAAGTTGGTTGGACGGAAACATATGCGAACAGCATAGGCTGAGTTAAAGTCTCCTATTACCTCGGACGGAACTCTGAAATAACTCACACTTTTTTTATTTTCAGTTAAATTGTTTAAATGAGATCAGCAGGCAACTGAAGATTCCGTATATTTCGTATAGATACGGGTTCCGTATTGCAGTGATGCACGGCCCGGAGCTTGTCCACTGCATAGCGAGGCATGGACCGTAAGCATATACATTTCATTTTGGTTACGTTTAAAATATATGGGTACATTACAAAATCACAAATGTACGATAGGAAAAATTTAAGTCATGTGCGGGATTCGAACCCGCGTCCATCCACTCCTTGAGCCGGAGTATGCTCTAACCAATTGAGCTAACATGACATGACGTCATGACTCGAATCTTTCCTATCCTTCTTTAACCATCGTATTGGGATGGAGCGAAATCTATAGTAATGTAATCCGCATAGCAGGCGTTATTGCAAACCTAACAATATTAAAAATATATGGGTACACTTAACGCATTTACTGCGAGTCACATTTCTTATTCAATCGGAAGCAGGATATTGGATATGGTACAACGGTTAAGTTGCATTTCCGTTTAACGTGTGAAATAAAACACCGAAACCGGAAGTTAACATTATATCCAGTCTGAATCACTTAGTAATCTTTGGTCTGAATCGTAAAGGACTAATAGACGATACAGCACGGCTATTTTTGCCTGCCAAATCAGATGGCACAACTGTCAGCTGACACTCAGTCGTTAACTTCCTTCGGAGGTGTGCGGATATCGCTAATAATTTATCAGAAAACGTTATGCCACCCGTTTTATCGAAGTGGCACATTTGCACACTGGCCAGAAAAATATATTACATAATAATTTTATACTTGATGTCGCCACCTATAACAATCATTAATATCCCAGAGAAAAACTGCATTACTACCGCCATGTATCTGGCACTTAGGGATAAATATATACTTAAAAGTATGGAATTGGTTAGAAACTACCACTAGCGTCAACGACTTGCTTCCGATAATCTTTCTCTATGACAACATAACACGTAATATCCGCACAGGGAATGAGTCGTTGATGCTAACAGTACCGCTCACTTTTGACTTGGCGTTCAGCGAGAACAGATGTTTAGCTTAGCTACATTATATTAAGTTAACGAATAAAGAAGCTAACATACTTCTACCTAGAACGAGCGTATTAAAATCGTAGGTTCTCACTTTCATGCTGTTCAAAGATACTAGATAATTAGGAAACTTTTATGTGCATAGTAAAAATTATCTATACTTACTTATGTCATCGAGATGTTTTTTTTTTAATTCTAATAGGTTAGCCTTTGACCACTATCTCACCTAATGGTGAGTGCTCATGTGGTCGAAGATGTTGTTCAAGCTAACCTAGAAGTACTGGCTCTCAAGGACACCTTCCGGAACACACCATTAGGTGCTTGGCGACAGATTTTCTACTTGAGGGTGGTAGCTAGCTAGGTGGGCATTCGCAAAATGCCCTACCACCATGCTATAACGACTGCCATCCTTAGACAACAACCGGGTCTGACGGCTTAACGTGCCCTCCGAAGCACGGACGCAAACTGTCAGCGTTTGATCGCGGGCCTCGAAATGGCGGGCTCTGCGGTCATCCGTTCCATAAAGTTGAATGTGCTCAAATTGTAACTTTATTTTCGTGCCTCATGTATGAAATTGGAATTGAATGCAAAGACGCCCGTGACAAGTCCTCGCCCGTGGCAGATCCTGTGTAGCTTACGGCTAATGTTAAGCGGAAACCTCTGTCTATAACAGAGGCAATTCGTCACAAGTGACTATCTGCAATGCGCCCTTCACCCTGAGACATACAGTATTGTACATATGTTGTACAGTGTACAATTTTTCACATTATATTGTTTTACGTACATGTGTTGTCTATGTATATGACCATATATTTATATGATAATGTAACATCATCCTTAGTCGGTAGGGTACCGTTGGCTCGTACTAAAAAATATACTCATACTATATTAAAGTATGCCGGACTAGTTCAAAGACTATATACTATGAATTGCGTTAGTTACTTGTAAATTAAACATAAAAAAATATAAAACCTGTTAAAATAACTGTATTTTCTGTTATTTTCAGAGCAATAATTGCCACATTTATGATAATGAGCCAACTAGGAATTTGTATCGTATTTGTTGATTTCACAGCTGATAACTTGCGAGATGTAAGTATGTGTCTAAGCAAAAGGATATAGGTAATTGTAATGTTAATACTGTAAGGTTAATACTGTAAGGGAGTCAATGAATACAATTTTATAACGAAGTAATACACACGTTACAAATGTTCTATTTACTAAATTACGAGAGAAAAAATTATAGTCATGTGCGGGATTCGAACCCGCGTCCATCTACCCCTATAGCCGCGGTATGCTCTGACCGCTTGAGCTAACATGCCAAATGTTCGGTTCGTTCCGGTTCGAATCCCTCACATATCTATAATATTTTCTCTCGTAAATTTGTAATGTAATCCGCCAAGCAGGCGTAATTGCAAACATTATCATATTAAAATAATATACAAGTGTTTACATTAAAAGTAATTTCTTTTTCTAGAAAAGGTATAAATAAAATAAATGACCTTAAATAAAATATAAAAATAAAAATTTTTACCAAAAAAATAGAACCGACTTCAACACTCAAATGTGTGAAATAACTTGTTGAAGTCGGTACCATGACGGTTCAAAAGTACCTATCATCACAATATTGTGCGCATGGTACCGACTTCGACAAGTTATTTCACACATTTGAGTGTTGAAGTCGGTTCTATTTTTTTGGTAAAAATTTTTATTTCGCCCTTTTTAGTGACCCTTGCTGCTTATGGGCTTATGTTTAACTTACCACCAGATATAGTAACATATAACAGACTTAAATTATCAAAACGGCTTGTCCGATTTTGATGAAATTTAAATGGGACTACACGGCAAGTATCAGCTTTTAAATAATAAAAACAAGGTTATCAAAATCGGTTCACCCAGTCAAAAGTTCTAAGGTAACAAACATTGATTATAATATCAGGACAGGAAAACACTTTTTCAGTTTTTGGAGTGTAACTCAAAAACGGCTAAATTAATTTTGATGAAATTTAAATGGGACCACACGGCAAGCATCAGCTATCAAATAAAAAAAGAATTATTAAAATCAGTTTACCCAGTCAGAAGATAAGAGGTAACAAACATAAAAAAAAAAAAAAAAAATACAGACGAATTGAGTACCTCCTCCTTTTTTGAAGTCAGTAGATGAAATTAAAAAAGGGCCTCATTAGTTGCAAGTAATACGTGAATGAGTTGGTTACATACTTAATAAATGTTATTTTAAAGTTCAGAAAAAACTTACGAGTAGCAACGTAACACAGTGTGTACTGTACTGTTGCACTGTTAAAACGCTATAAATAAATGAGCATTCAAATCAGTTTTACGTATCATGTTATTCCTATATTCAAATATATTTTATATTAGTCCAGCGACACAATATATATTATGCAATGTTTTAACCGTAATTGTCTTAATGTAAATAAATAAATAAAAATGATAAAATGTATTGTTATAATTTAATAATTTTAGCAACTATCTTAACTTAATAGAAGAGTGAGCAGCTAATATTGAGCTATTTCTACGTCATAATATAGAAATACCTACGTTAGACTACTTACGTAGCTACAAGTAATACATGTAAAATTATCGCACGTAATATTGTATGAGTATCGTATTGATCGAGTTATATGAACAAAAAATCAGAAAATTAAAGTTTAATCGTAACATACCCTCCATTTCAATAATTTAAAAGTAATATACCATCTTGGAATACCCTGAACTCCAATGTCTCATCCGGTCAAACCAGTAACGCCATCTAGCGATCTAATGCAGCAAGTATTTGAGAGCGAACGAAACACGAGTGGTAAAACATGGTTTTGACTTCCTGTTACATTTTGGTTTATTGTTCTACATGCTGGGATAGCAATATCAATCTGTTCCATTCACACTCGCCGTGGTTGCTGTATCAATGCCCTATTGGCAATATCCTCTGCATGTTTAATGGTTTTAATTAAAAACGATCTCAGCATAGTTTTCTCAAACTAAGAATATCCTCCATCACTTACCATGTTTAAAGTAGGATATAAAATATAGGTAACATATAAATTAGGAATTCAAAGCTTTAATGATAACTTGCAGATACTAGATTGGGAGAGCGTGCGGTCAGCAGTTCTAACTCTATTACTGCCCTATTTACTTTTGGAACATTTCATGAAGAATCTAAAAGTCGTCAGTTACATCTCTATGATAGGTACATAACGCTGATTAATTTACCTTTGACAATTTCCTATTGGTAAATAATGATCCCTCCGTGGGATGCCGGATTAGAATTGCACCTCCCTATATCATCCCGTGGATGTAAGAGGCGACAAAGGGAAAAATACTGGAACGTGGGCAGCAGCACCTTCTAAAAAAACTGCCATCTTACACTGCGATCCCCAAGCCGCCTGCCAAGCGTGGGCATTATGGCAAATACCCCCTTAATAGGGGAGGGGAGGCTGTGTTCAGCAGTGGACGAGTCGGCTGTTACAGTATAAGTAATGATGTAGTTGTAGAAGTGATAAGATGCAATCTATGAAACGGTATCCAGCTTCTAAGATTAGCTAACGGGTTACACCGCTTCGGGCTTGGGCTTGGCTACAGATCTTCTACTTAATATAATAGTATATGTCAGGCGAGGATTCATAAAATACCTCTGCAAACAAGTCAAGAGACACCTAACTCCATGTACGCCATGTTTTTTGGAGAGAGTTCCCGCTATGGTTTGAAATAACAATCACCTGATTGAAGACCGTCACTTTTGACAAGATTTCACATTATATCGTACTGATATGTCGTTTTTAGAAAGTAATTACAACAAGTCCCTTTAAATGCTGCCCTAAATGCTTCAATATTCTAGCGTCGCATTGAAATGTCAAGATCGTGCATGGGCCCAACCAAAATTTTACACAGTACAGCGATTGATTTTTGCGGAAATAAATAATCATAAGTAATTCGTAGTTTGGGAGTTTTACAGATATGTATAGATTAGGTACACACACATACCCAGGGGTATGGATACGTACGTGTGTGTGTCAACTTCTCATTCTCTCTCTTCTCATTCGTTAAGATTGACTAACGATTATGTGTTTATTTCTAGGCAACATCCTGAACTTTGCGGGTCTTACCCTTATATTCTACCACATCTTCCTGGACCCACAGAAAGAGTTCGTATATGCAAAGATACAACCACTGCCACTTCTCTTCGCTTTTGGCACTTTCCTTTTTAATTTTAGCGCCGTTGGTGTGGTGAGTGCATAATGTTGTACAATTGTTTTCTTACTCGTACATTGAAATGAAATTAAGAGAATAAAACTAATATACTAAGGGCCTGTTTCAGAATGTTCGAGTAAGTTCCGGTTATACTACCCAGAACATATTTAATAAATAAAACACTATTGCGTTTCACAGTCATCGATTTAGCCTATCCATCGGTTAAAGCTTGAAACGCGCTGCATGTTAACTGCCATTTTTATCATTCAGTTATTTTATGTTCTGGGTAGTATAACCGGAACTTACTCGAACATTCTGAAACAGGCTCTTAGTCTACAATACAATAAAAAAAAATACTATGCGCAAACAAGTAGGGTATATTTAAAAAATCAAAAAATTATGTTATTGTGACAGAACAAGCCGAGGCCCACCTAATGCTAAGTGGACTAACCTCTGCCTATAACAGATGCATTTCGTCAACGACGAATTGCACTAAGTCCGTCACAGTGAGACGTATAGTTGTTAGGTCTCATGTGCATGTAATTTTACTGGTTCTCAAGGACTGCTGCCGGAACACACTGTTAGGTGCTTGGCGACAGATTATCTACTTGAGGGTGGTCGCTACCCAGGCGAGCATTCCCAAAATGCCCTTCCACCATGCGGTGAAGCTCAAGCTCGCGGCGGGATTCGAACCATGGACCTGCTGCACGGCAGTCCATAGCCAATGCCACTGAGCCATCACTGCTTCAAAATAATAGATACAAAGGTAACACTAGGATGGATAGCCATCAAAGAAAGTCAAGAGTAATGTAGCTTATAGTTTGGCCGGACACCGCACTATCAACTCGTGCTCAATAATTTAAGTTTTCGCTGAACGTGATAATACGTTGCGCCACAGCACACTACCAATATGTAACGTATAAGATATAAGAAGAACGAAATAGTGCAATAGTACAGGTTCTTATTGTATAAGAAGAAATAAAGTTTCTACGACTAAAAGGATTTTTTTACTTTAATACCGACTGTTACGCCCCATCAGTCGTGAGTACGATGCAGTTCAATGAATCGTACTGGCTGGAAACAAAAATTACATAGCCCGATGGATCGCACTGATTGGGAAAAAGTTCACATAGTCCGATCAAGCGAACCATGTGGTCGGATCACGCACAAACATCAAAACAGTATTATGTACTTCTGCTGGGCATTACTCGTTCAATAGGATGCCATTTGGATTGATAACAGCACTTGCTACTTTAGACCGAATGAACAATAACTTCCTGATTATAAAAATAGTTATTGGAATGTTTCTGTTAGATATATTGTCTGCGAATAAATTATTTATTCGTAGTATATAGTTCATTAATCGTTTTGCAAGTTATATGTTTTGCTACCAACGCTGTGTTATGTAATCGAAATAGAAAATATAATAATGAAAATTGTGTAAAATCTGTATAAATGTAAAAGTTCAATAGATTTATCCGAAATACGGTCATTAATAAGAATCATACAGTGTGGTGCGCCTGAGGGTAGTATATAAGACCCGCTTCTATTCCTATTATATATTAACGACATGCCTACTTGTATCAAAACAAAATTTTTTTTAATTAAAAAATAAAAATAAAACAAAAATTGTTTGTTTGTTAAAATGTGAAAACCCTGAAAATTTTGAGAGAGAAATAAATACGTAGGCACCAGCCGAAGGACTTAAAAAAAACCAAAATTACTTGCAACTTAATTTATTGGGAATTTAAAAGTACAATTTAATATTAAATCTATTACTAAAATAAAGTCTACTCTGGTCGATGTGGGAACCAAAAGTGACGCTTGTAGCCATGCACTCGGCCGGTGTCGCCTTCCGCACGTTCCGCTGACTCTGCGCCTCGTGTTGCATGTACGTGGGAACTACGCAGCAGTTTCCGTGGTTGTGCAATATGTAATTCCTCCACCCGCAGATCAGCAACTATTTTCCAACGCTTAGTGAAAATGTTGCTGGAAAAGCTGTAGAATTTTCGGGATCTTCGTATATGTGTTTGGGAGGTGTTTGTTCGTCTTGGCGTTCAGGTTTCTTGCATTTCCATAGATTGTGACGAAAAATTATACCAAGGCCAAGTGCGAATGCACCGAGTAGTACCAAGTAGAACGGTATTGTGGTGTGGTACATTGTGTTTTCTGCTATTCGGTTTTGTTCCAAATTAGGTTGCATCATGGCTTGGTTGTAAGCGTTATGTAGTTTTCTCAAGTCGATGGATTGCAGTGTTAACTTCTGTGCTGTAGTAGGTTTCTCTTTAAAGTTATATGAGATGTCTGTGATTAGTAAGGGGTGTCCAGATATTTGATCATTTTCGTTGTCAAGTGTAAATTCTGATGTCTTTAGACTGCAGTTCATTGGTATAGTAATAAGGTAACTTCCTTGAAGTTGCTTGTACTCCTCTCTTCCACATCGCATGTGGATCCTTGTAGAACGAGGAAAAGTTACAATATAGTTCTTGTTATCCAGTTGTTCCATTGCCTCTCTTTCCAGGGTTACAGCGGTCAAGTTGCAGGTGGTTCCCAGTGCGTGGTTGATGATGAGTTCTCGCGTACAGTCATGCTGGGTTTTGACGTGGTCTATGGTGTCTTCTACGCAGAGGTACTGCTTGTCTATCTTCGGGCATTCTGCCTCTATGTACGCATACGCCTCCTTATTGGTTGCTAGGAATGGGAGAGGGGAGACCTATTCGGGGCAACTGAAAGTTTGTATAAGTCGAATATATCCTCGCTAACTATGGGAATTTTAAAAACTATGATAATCTGTCTACCAGCATAGTACGACCCAGGCTTTATGATGCTATAATAATCACGTAAATCTAAGTTTAAAACCTTATTATCTCCATAAATCGTATGGAGTCGATCTACCATTTTCCTTAAAGTAACTATGTCTACCATAGAGTGATGCGTGCTTAAGGCGCGCACTAGGGCTAATATATTTTCTATCCTTACTAATTCACTTAATAAGTCGTCTACGTTCTCTGTTATAATTGTAAGTAACTGAGCGAATTGAGCATATTTTAAAAGGCTTGTTTCTTTATAAGCATTGCTATTTAATAAAAGCTCAAGTGTGGAATTAATTGTTTGCTGGTTTCTTACTAGTTGGTTAATGACGTCATTATGTTACGTAATCCATACCTTCCCAAGACTTATATGTGAGTTGAGAGAGACTTAATTGCATCCTGATAATCTAAATTTCCTGTGAGACTTTTGATAACGGAACCTAAACCATCAATAAGACCTCTCTTTACCCGACTCGGTTCTAAACCTTTTAAGTGATTTAAAACTTTCTCGATTTTCTGCGATAAATAATTAATTTGTAGGTCATATAAAGCTAATGTATCATTATTAAGTTTAAGTTCAAAATCCATTAATTGTTTTCTGACTGCAAGGGCTTCAAATTCTATTTCATCTATTTGAATGTACTGTAAAAAACTATGATAATGCGTTATGAGACGAGTTCGTCCTAGTTTATAAGGCAGGAGTCCAGGGCCGTCGTTAAGACTCTCTAGTCTTATCTCCTGCGCCCGAGCAAGTTGCGCCATGATCATCAGCAGAATTCTGAAATAATTTAGCACTGTTAGGTACTCGCTTAAGGCGAGATTTGCCTACAGGACCACGTTTCCGGGAGGTATATATGTGTATAGGCAAGTCTGCAAGTACTTTGTCTTTGGTGTATCTTGGTGCTAACTTTTGTCGGCTAGCTAAAGGGTTTTTCATAAAAATTTGTTGTTCCGGTTGATACTGTATCTCAGGCTCCCTATCCTTATTCCTATTTTCAACAAGAGCCGTACGATTGTGCAGCGCTGATTCATTTATTATATCATAAACATGTTTCATCTGTTCTCTGTGACCTTGGGTATACTGTTGCAGTAGAAGCTGTGTTAAATCGATTGCAATGGGATCCCTTGGATCAAAATGTCCTGTTATTATATCAAATGGCCTGCATTTAGTGAAACTGTGGACTGAACTGTTGTAAGCAATGATTGCATATGGTACTAAATTTACTACTGGTTCGTCTTTGCGTTGTAATTTTAAAAGTCTTAAATGTTCTAGCAAAGTCGAGTGAAAACGCTCTATGTTACCATTATCGTTAGGGCAATGCGGGAGCACTTTATGATGGTTTACATTATGGGTTCGCAAGAATTCCGAGAACAGTTGGTTGCTGAATTCAGTTCCGTTATCAGTAACAATAGTTAATGGCAAACCATGATGGGTACAAAACTTTAGTAATGCTTGTAGGACGCTGATAGCGGTTCCATCCCTTAAATGGTATGCCTGCCCATACTTTGAAAATACGTCAATAAATGTTACGTACTTTTCACTATCTACTGTGAATAAATCCATATGAACTATTTCTAAGGGCTTACTAGGTGGTGGAACGATATTAAACCGTGGCTGAACAGGGTTACGATCGTATTTTCCCTGGCAACATATAGTGCATTCGTTAATGAATTTTGTTATATGTTCTTTCACTTTTGGCCAAAATATTTCCTTGAAAGGGACATATAACATTCGTTGATGCCTCTGTGGTTCGTTTTGCCCTCATGATAGTGTCTAATTATTTCCTGTTGTCTGAGATAAGGTTTAACATTCTCGTATTCAACTTTAGTAAGAACAAGGTTCATTGATGAACTTCTAAAATGATTCTGTATAATCGGGATTATAGAATATAATCCTAAAGGTGGGTCAATTAAGATTTTGGTTTTAACTTTGGGGCTTACAAATTCTTTAATCACGTTAATAACGTCCTGTTCTAAATTAGACTCAGTCACTTGAACAGAAACACGAGTATGAGTTTCAAATGGTTTCGATACCACTGGTCGTCTTTTAACATCGCTAACGATCGTAAAAACCAACTGACGATGAAATTTATTCAATGGGTCATCCGATATTGGAACCTCCAATATAGGATTTTCGTTGCTAGTATGAACAGTCTCCGTTGAAGAATTTGCTTGAGGAGCAGCAGGTATTGATTCGGAGGGATTACCCAGTTTTGAGTCAGATGGGACGCCCAATATGGAGTTTAACTCCTCGATGTCCTCGAACAATTTCCTAGCTTCGTTAGTGTGAATTTCTACGCGAGACAGAGCGTCGGCATTGGTATTGTTCTTGCCCTTTTTATACACTACGGTAAAGTCGTATTCGCTGAGTTTCAATCGCCATCGCGTAAGTCGTGAGTTTGGTTCTTTTAAGCTCATGACCCACTGCAAAGGCTTGTGGTCAGTAAGTATTTTAAATTTCCTTCCAAAAAGGTAGGGTCTAAAATACTTAGTAGCCCAAACTATTGCCAAGAGCTCCTTTTCGATGGTGCTATAATTCAGCTCGCTTTCATTGAGTGTACGTGAAGCATATGAAATAGGCTTATCCGATCCTATAGCTCCCTGGGATAAGATGGCGCCTATGGCGACGTTGGAAGCATCTGTTGTGAGGATGAACTCCTTATTAAAATCAGGGTACCTTAGTATCGGATCGTTTGTTAACAGCGTTTTGCATTTTTCAAAACTCTTGACATATTCAGGGTCAAAAGTTATTTTTCTACCCTTTTTTAAGCATATTGTCAATGGTTTTGTTATTCGTGCAAAATCCGGTATAAATTTCCGATAGTAGCCTAAAAGACCCAGAAATTGTTTAATTTCTTTAGCTGTCTTTGGCATCGGATATTTTTCAATCGCTGAGATCTTATCAGGGTTGGGTTTAACCCCTTCGCTGCTAATAACATGACCTAAATAGACTGTTTCCAGCTTCAAGAACTCGGACTTGTCCATTTGTATCTTGAAGTTGGATTCCTTTAGTCTTTGAAATACCCTTTCCAAGTTAGTCATGTGTTCCTGCAATGAGGTGCTGAACACTATGATATCGGCAAGGTAGACCAGGCAGATCTGGTTCTGGAGACCTCTGAGGATATTATCCATGACTCTTTGGAACGTGGATGGCGAATTTTTTAATCCCATTGGCATCCGGAGGAACTCAAAATGACCATGTTCCACGTTAAAAGCGGTCTTTTGGACGTCAGCGGGATCCATTTCCACCTGGTAAAAACCGCTGGCCAGGTCTAAGGTGGTAAAATACTGGCACTTTCCTAACTTGTCCAAAACATCCGCTATATTCGGGATAGGATATTTATCGTCTACGGTGTTTTCGTTGACTTTACGAAAATCAACCACTAGACGCCATTTCTGCTTGCCTGAAGCGTCCACCTTTTTGGGAACAATCCAAATTGGTGAACTCCACGCTGACTCCGATGGGCGTATAATACCCTGGGTTAGCATCTTATTAATTTGTTCGCTTACTTCTTGCCGGTGAACAAAAGGGTAACGATAGCTCTTTGTATGAACCGGAATCTCATCGGTTGTGCGAATGTGATGCTTAATCTTATTTGTGAAAGTTAAGTTTTCACCCTCAAGATAAAATACATCTGAATACTTCGAACAAAGCGCTATTAAGTTAGCCTTTTCTTCCTCGTTTAGGTGATCCGTGCGAAGTCGCGATAGGACTTCCTTGTCGCGTACGGATCGTTGTTCAGTACGAGTGCACTCGTTGGTGTGAACCTCGGCTACAACGGGACGGTCCATAGAGAATATAATGTCATGCGGTGACGGATTGACTATTTCTAAGAAACCGCGGTTGTTTTTTACTACTGTAAGACAATTTTGTATAACGCAGTTTGAGATCTTTTGCTCTGGTATAAAAGCCTCTCCATCATGAATATTAATCGGGATTTTAACTAACTTTAACGTATTCGCCGGGATAACGTCTTCGTATAAATTAACGTTATGTGAGTTATACATTTTAATGGGGTTAGTCGCGTTACGCGTAATCAAAACTTTGTTCTTGAGATCGATCTTAGCTTCCCACTTCTCTAACAAATCAAGTCCGATAAGTCCGTGAAAATAACTGTGAAAACGGTACACATATAATTTAATACTCTCAGAGTCCTGAAATTCTGAAAAACATGGTAATGACACAGAATAATAGTTACGAGTAGTTGCATGCACATTGGTAACCTCAAATGGATCAAAGTTTAAAGGTACATGAGAAAAAAAATTTTCAACTGCTTCAGGATCGATAAATGATTGATTGGCTCCAGTGTCAATTAAAAGTTTAAGAGGAGGATTAGAAATTTGAATATATGGGAGTTGTCGCTGAGTGTGCAAATTAATTTCTATTTTGGCTTGTCTAACATTGAACCCTGCTGAAAAAAATTTTCTTGGCTAGTAGAGGGTTGTGGCTCTGTAGCAGAGTCATCATCATTGGAGTACTCATGTACTTGAACCGGTTCTGGTGCGTAGTTGTCATAGTCTACGTACTCAAGTGCATAGTTTGGACTCTCATAATAATCAGTACAATAGTTAAGGTTAGGTTCATAGTAATAGTCCACATAGCTATTGTTCGCACATTCGTTTAGGTTCATTTCGCGACTCTTAAAATAGTTAGTGGGTGGCGGATTGCCATGTTTATTCCAGTCATGTCCAGTAAGTCCAGTTGGGGGTAAAACTTTGGGGGTAAAATGCTGCACTCCACTCATAGGCGTAGGGGCAGAATTTTGGGGTTGGTTACGAGGTGGAAGTCGAAAAGTATTACTCCGCGCATTATAATTTGGTGGTGGTGCACTAAACATTTGTTGCGTGCGAGTTGGCATACGCAATTGAGGCTGATTTTGGGTTCCTGCATTAAATTTAAATTGATTCGACTGTGGCGGATTGAATCTAAAAGGCTGATGCTGTGGCATGAAAGTTGGTCTTTGACTCATGGGCGCTAACATCATGGGCTGCATTGGTACATAATTTTGCCTTGGTGAAGGAGGCATTTGAGTAGTAGCTGGTGTTCTGTAAATTGATTGGTGCTTAGGGCTAGGTGAGGCTTCGTTATTTCGCTGCTGCATATAAATTATGTTCAGCTCTTCTTGTACGAATTGTAAAGCCTGCTCCATAGTAGAAGGTCTCATACATCTTATTCGTGAACCTAAAGGTTCTCGTAAGCCTCGAACAAATGCTTGCATTGATAGTTTCCTATATAGCGCACGTTTCGATTCAATAGTAGTATCGATAGTTTCGTGAAGCGAAATATAAGTCATAATAGTACTGAATAACGTTTGACAGTAGTCGTAAAATTCCTGCGGGTTCCTGTTTCCTTGTGTGGCTAAGGAGAGGTCATTATATAATGCAGTTTCATCTCTTTGATCTGCAAAGTTATTTATGAGAGAATTCCGAATCGCTAACCAACTATCAGGAATGCCATTTGAGTTTATGACTGTGGCGGCGGGCCCGGTTATTTTATTTAATATACCATTTATTAAACTCAGATTTCCTAATTCATTGCCGGCTTCATTACACATAAAAGTCTTTACTAATTGATCACATATCTTTATAAATCTGGTGAGAACATTCGGGTTTCCATCAAAATCTGGTACTGGGCGTAAGGCCTTGAAAATAGTATCAGGGTCGTGAGGCATTTTCGCAGATGATGTAGTCTCTAAATCAATTTCTCTAATGCTATCTATATCTCTATTACGGCGAGACTGTCGTGATACAGTCTCCCGGTCACCCCGATTCTTAGGATGAAAAATCTTGAAAAATTACAAGGATAAGGACTAAAAAGGGAAGCAACACAAAAAGAAAGATTTTTCCTCTGCGTATCAATGGTCGGATACTGGTCCTCGGAGCTGCGGCCACGTAGATTCGGATATTAGATGAAGACTTAAGAGCCTGCCAGCGACTTCGGATTCAAGCCGAGCAACGATTTTTGGAGCTTATGACCGCCGTGCACTGACTCTAATATCCTACCAACTGCGCCAAATACGTAGGCACCAGCCGAAGGACTTAAAAAAAACCAAAATTACTTGCAACTTAATTTATTGGGAATTTAAAAGTACAATTTAATATTAAATCTATTACTAAAATAAAGTCTACTCTGGTCGATGTGGGAACCAAAAGTGACGCTTGTAGCCATGCACTCGGCCGGTGTCGCCTTCCGCACGTTCCGCTGACTCGGCGCCTCGTGTTGCATGTACGTGGGAACTACGCAGCAGTTTCCGTGGTTGTGCAATATGTAATTAAATCAATAGCACACTAGCCAATATTATTAATTGGATGACAGCAAATAACCTTATCATAAACCTTGACAAAACAAAATGTATGCAATTTCATCTTCCACAACAACAACAATTAATAAAAAGCGTTGCATTCCAAAATAAAAAATGAACAAGTCAAGGAAAAACGCTTTCTAGGGATCATGCTAGATGCTAATGTAAATTGGAAAAGTCGCGTTAACTGTTTGCACAAAAAAAATAAAAAAATAGCTCACTTTGTATTTGCACTAAAAAAAACTGACACAAAACTCCTCACGAAAGACAGCGCTCGCCGCATATCACGGTTTTGTCTTTTCAAATTTACGCTATGGGGTAAATCTGTAGATAGCAAATCACAAAAAAAATGTATTAGAGCAATGTTCGGAGCCTCTCAAAGAGACAGTTGTAAATTGTTATTCAAAAAAGTGAATGTTATGACTATGCCTTCACTGTACATATACGTAGCCGGCATATTTGTAAAGAAACACCTTAATTTATTTAATAAGAAAGAACATAAGTGGCCCCGTAAAACTCGTAATAAAATTGAACTAAATATAGTCTTTCAAAAACTGTATTTTTCAGTAAAATTATTTATGTAATGGCCATCAGGGTATTTAATAATTTGCCTGATAATATGAAGGAATTGGAATTAACTAATTTTAAAAAGATTCTGTAGAAAATGCTTATTGACAATTATTTTATGCTTATTGATAATTATTTAATTCATACCTTTGATGAGTAATTTAATGATGAAATACAATTATAGCGATTAGCAATTATGACACATTATTTTACTTAAATACAACAATCTGATTCCTTGACATTATTTATAATAGTTAAAATGTGTTTTATGTATCGTCATTTGTTAATGCTATTTGTCAATCGATAATTATAGTTAGTAACAAATTATAAATTTTAAATGTATACTTAATAATATTGCTCACCATCTCGGTATGTTACAGAGTCGTTTTTAATAATATATGTAAGAACTGTATACTTCTTTACCTGTGACAATGCAATAAAGCTATTTGATTTGATTCATTTCATTGATTCCACTTGTTACAACTCCATTCACGTCTAAACACAGTACTCTTTGCCCACTAATACTTCGAGATATGATGGTATAATGGTGATCACGTCATCCGTCATGGGGGACTACACAGCAATTATTCAGAGTACTGATAATATAAAAAAAACAGTTACCAACTATTGTTATTTCACAGGTGCTGAGTATAGACAAAGCACTTCCAAAGCCAGCGATTATGATCAAAAAGTGCGGAGTGTTGACCATCGGCATGATGGTGCCGACGATTATAGCGACGATCTTCGGTACGCTGGGTTACTGGTCCTTCGGGGCCATGGATGACAATGTCATCAGATCTCTACCTTTAGGATACGAGTAGGTTAAACAGTATTTCTATTCAGCAGTTATACAGGATTTGGCCTTGTTATACTGTCATTTTTTATTGCATTGATGCCATTTTTATGTAAAATATGGTGGCTATAATTAATGTTAACATTTAAACTATATGCATTTATACTTTATTAATTAAAATTATAAGGTTGCGTCATCATTTACAAGTATAAAACCAATTGCAAAATTGGTCTTGTTTGTAAAGCAACGTAAGTGGTACTAAAGATGTCGCTCCATCCCAATACGATGGTTAATGAACGGTAGGAAAGATTCGAGTTATGACGAGTTTAAACTTTATCATTTAGTTGCAGTAGACCAACAGGGCTCTTTACAATCTACTTGTTACAAAATAAAAACATTCATCAACAACAGCCAAGGAGGATTGGCATCCGGAAGGTGATCGGCAAAAAACTGAAGTAATAACATTATACAATATTTTTTTAAATTCTTCTGTCGTCCTTTGTTAGTATTGCACTGGGGTTAGTGCACATACGTGAGATAAGGCAGGGAAGATAATGATGAGCACCGTACTTGTTATTGCCCCGGGGCATCTTGATTTATGTTACTTTTTTATGTGATTATGACGGAACAAGCACGAGGCCCGCCTGATATTAAGTGGCCTATACCCTGCCTATAACAGATGCGTTTCGTCACAAGTGATGAATTGCACTGCGTCCGACACACCCTAAGATGTACAGTTATTAAGTCTCATGTGCCTGTAATTTTACTGGCTTAAGGACTGCTGCCAGATCATACTGTTAGGCGTCCATTCACCACGTGGACGTGGTGAATGGACGCTTGGGATGCTGGATGGATCCAGCATCCCAAGCTGGTGGCGGAGATTGCACCATGGATCTGCGGCACGGCATTCTATAGCTAAGGTTTAAGGTTTAAAGATATTTATTCTCAAAAAAGACAAAAGCTATTTTCTCCAATCTATAAGTTACGCTGAATTCTAACGATCTAATAATGTATTGAATATTAGTAATTATCTATATCAATTATTACGATGGATACTCGAAGTTCGTGCCTTCAAATGTTTACAGTGGCATAATCTTTTATCATTTTGAATTGAGAATTTAAGAATGCTCTTATTACAAGCTGATCTAGCGAAGCCTACCCTCAAGGAGGTAAAACTCAGTATATCGGCAAATGCTTACGTCTGTAGACATACCTTCCCGTCTTGGGGTGATAGCCGCCACGTAAGCAGTGTTTCACCAAGACGGGGCAAGATGGTGTCACCATCTCACCCCGGTCCTTGATCTTAATACAATCTCAAATCATGTAGTCCGAATTTAATCCCAAACTTGCAATATTCTCTTCCAGTTCATCTATCGTCTCCATAGGACTCTACATGATTGCTGTGGCGTTTGCTTATCCTATACAGTGCTACCCAGCCATCCAGATCATTCTCGAAGTTGTCAGAGACCATAACCCTCTTCGGGAACCAGATCCAGAAACCATGAAGTATATCGAAGGAATAGCAAGACCGGCATTCGTTTTGTTAACGTGTAAGTTACAATCTTAAACTTATACATGACCACGTCAGAGAGAATCTTTTTTGATCTTATGTATCTGACATTTTCTTCAAAAAGTAGTATAGGTACATCAATGTTCCTACACGGATTTGGATCCATGTTAGGCGTTGATTAATAAAGGGGCAAAAAAATTATTACCTCAACTTTGTTACCTTAAAGTTATATCGATTGTTAATTCTTTATTCGGGAGCTCATCGTATTTTCCAAAACTTATCAGAGCGCTTGGTCGATGCGACGCGTGATCAAAATGCTGGCACCTATTTGGCTCAAAGAATAAGCATTGCAATTCAACGGGGCAATGCTGCCAGCATGCTGGGCACGCTGCCAACTGATAGTGGGCTAGAGCATTTGGACTGCCTATGAGTCCAAATGCTTTTATTGTAGTAGCTGTAGTGTAGTATATAGTTTGTAGTATTTTGTTGATAAAGGCATACCGCCGGTAATAAAAAAACAAAAAAATCTTTACTACCATGAAATTCATCGGGAAAAACGGGACTATCAATTGTTTCTTCTTAATATTAATCATGTGTACTTACTACATTAATTTTCCAATTATATATCCCACTTGATAATTGGATTTTCCATTCGAGCGTTACAAGCACACGAAATAATTGAAATTAATGTTAGGGTTTGCGCAAGCATTTTTTTTTGTTCACGTTATTGTGACGTAACAAGCCCAAGGCCCAATTGATGTTAAGTGGATTAACCGCCGCCTATAACAGGTACATTTCGTCAACGACGAATTGCACTGGATGCGTCACACCGAGACGTACAGTTGTTAAGTCTCATGTTCCTGTAATTTAACTGGCTCTCAAGGAGGAACAAACAAAGGGACTGCTGCCGGAACACACTGTTAGGTGCTTGGCGACAGATTTTCTACTTGAGGGTGGTAGCTAGACAGGCGGGCATTCCCAAAATGCCCTTCCACCATGCAATGCAGTGCTGTTCCTGTTTTATCCTTAAATAATATTCACGTGGTCTAATTTACTTGTCAAATAAACGTAAGTGCCTGCGGGTAAGCGGACACACAACAAACCTATTAATACCAAGCTATCACTAGGAACTCACCGAACATCTTTAGATAAGTCGTAAGCCACTCATGTTGTTAGTAGTACTTACTTACCATGAATTTATGTATCATTCTGATGTCATTCCAGTTGTGATCGGCTACATTGCACCTTTTCAAGCTCCCTTCGTGGCATTCGTGGGGAACCTTTGCACGACCATGCTGGCCCTTGTGTTCCCTGCGGTGATGGACCTCTGCCTTATGTATCCCGGTCCCTACGGAACATGCCATTTTGGCCTAATTAAGAACCTTTTTATCATTTTATTGGGAATCTCATCTTGGATATTTGGAGTATTTTTTTGTGGATATTTAATTTATGTAAGAATACTGGCTAGTAGAACGCCCAGTGATTCAGATGCTTATTGACTGTTATTAATATACTTATTCAAATTTTTTTTTTTTTTTTTTCTTTATACTACCTACTCAATTAGATGCCTGCCTACCTAAGAACTCGAAGAACCGTTAAGTCTGCGTGAGATTTGATTACATTCATATAGCTCTCTTCCTTTGGGACACTGAATAATAAGTAGTATATATCATCCCAACAAGTATCCTATAAAATAAGATATATATTTTGGGCTACAAGCCCGTTTTTTTAATTTTTTTTAATGTAATTGTGACGGAACAAGCATGAGGCCCACCTGATGTTAAGTGGACTAACCTCTGCCTATAACAGATGCATTTCGTCACAAGTCATGAATTACACTGCGCCCGTCACCTTGAGACATAGTTGTTAAGTCTCATGTGCCTGTAATTTCACTGGCTCTCAAGGACTGCTGCCGGAACACACCGTTAGGTGCTTGGCGACAGATTTTCTACTTGAGGGTGGTCGCTAGCCTGGCGGGCATTTGCAAATTGCCCTTCCACCATGCGGTGGAGCTCAAGCCCGCGGCGGGATTCGAACCATGGATCTGCGGCACGGCAGTCCATAGTCAATGCCACTGAGCCATCACTGCTTCAAACCTCTGTGATATATAGTATGTTATTGAAAACTGATGTGTAATATGCACCTCCCTGTAATACTGTTACCTCTCTCGCTGCCTGCTTCACATCCTCACGCAGTGTAGGTAGGGGAGACCTAGGTGGGTTGACACAAAGGTGAGTTGAAACAATGTCAATATCTCAGAAACTATTACCGTTAGAAAATTAACAACACCGCACATTGAGACTACACAAAATACGAATGAACTCGCCAGTACGCGCCGACAACGTCCGACCAGCGCAGCGGTTGCGTCACTATAAAGTATGTGGCCAAAAACCGAACCAAAGTAAGTTTTCATTTGTTTTTTTGATGTTGATTAATACTAGGCAATTTTAAATATTTCGAGATATGTGATTGATATTATCATTTATTAACTATTGAACTTTTACAGAGTCATATCATCAATTGTATTTTTTTTGTTTTTCTTGGTTATTTTTATGATCAAGTGCAGCGAGTCGTCAAAATGTTAACCGAGGTAAGTTGACACAGCTTGTGTCAACTCACCTTGTTTGTTTCAACTCTCCTCGGTAGCACATTTATAATATATAACTAAATTAAATTCCTAACATTTTTTATTCAAAATGCTTAACAAATATACCCCAAAAACCAATAAAAGAGAAGCTAGTATAGAAATAAATGAGTTAGCTCTAAGAAGAAATATAACGTCTGGATTTTTAATTTCTGGGATTTGGCCTTTCAACACCGATATCTTCCAGGAACAAGATTTTTAAGCATCTCAAGTTACAGACCGGCCCATAAATATGCAACGAATAGAAGCAACAGAGGCAGTTGCAAATGACAATCTCAGAAATACCACCACAAACTTCTTCTGATGCTACAACTGCTTTTGTTGACATTTCAGTCGAGAATAAACCCAATGCTTCAAGCTGTCTACGAAAAGACCCCGTAGATTCGAATTCTTGTGCATTTATACAAGAAGTGACTTCGTTAGCAGATACAGACAATACATTTTCGCCAGAACTGCTTAGACCTTTGCCTAAAGCTTTTCCAAGAAATAAAGTAAAATCAGCTGAATTGACCGATACACCTGATAAATAAACTCTTAAGGCAATAGAAGCTGGCAGAGAATTAAAACAACTAAAAGGCATATTTTTGATACAACAGTAAAACAAAAAAAAGAAACAAATGATAATAATTTATTTACTGTAGTTGTCACCCGTGGGTGTCATAAGAGGTGACTAAGGGCAACACACCAGAAAGTGGGCAGAAACGCTTTCTGAGGAACTGATATTTCACAATGCGATCTCCAAGATGCTTGCCAAGCGTGGGGATTACGGAAAAGTCCCCCATAATGGGGGTTCACCAGTGGACAATCCGGCTGATACAGTACAGTACTATAGTTGATTTATGAAATAAGGGTGATACAATCTTACGATAATATAGTAATAATAAGACATGTGCTTTAGTAATAATATAGCTTTTAAGAAAAATATTGTTTGATTTCAGAAAGCACCTCAATTATTTTGTTACTTATCATGTAACATATTTTTTAACTAAAATGCTTTTTGTTGTGCTTTAAATTCACATTTTTATATGCGTTTCAATTCACCTCAGACGCTGTTTCAACTTACCTCGGTACTAGGAGAGTTGAAATACTGAGAGTTGGCGTGGTTTTAACGAAATATCTCCCAGATTAGTTTCACTCGTGGTAATTTTGTGCTAGGATCAAATAGTTATTAGAACTAGTTAACTAAAAACACAAGTTTCACATGTGTAGGTATATATTGAGCTGAGATATGCTTGATAACGTAAAAATTGTGTCAACCCACCTAGGTCTCCCCTACTCATTTCTTGTATAATACACCTAGAAGATTGTACATAGTATATAAAAATGTAAACAGTAGTGTGGTATTGTGTTACGCATATATTATATTTTTGGTTCTTTTATTAAGTATGGCCACGTTAGAGCCTATAATTCACTCACGTAACCGTACGTGTTATAAATTATTTATTTTCAATCCAAGAATACAACAATCACAAAACAATTTTTTTGTATTGTGATGGAGCAAGGGATCGAACAATCTAGAATAATCCAACGTCAATAAACAAGTATAAGAAATCAAGAATGTACCTACTCTCACAAACAATGTTTTAAAAATTATCGCCTTTGTCCTAAGGCAACTAGTAAACAACCACAGTATAAGTAGTAGTTCGAATCCGTTGAATTTCATACAAAAGTGGTTTACGTTAAAAATGTTATTTATGGCATCTATTGATTTTATATCTAGACCAGTATTGAACATTCTGGAAGCTATGACTTTTGGGTATAAATAGGGTCGGGTCCGGGCCAACCATCGTTACATTGAGTTCGAAACGAGAAAATGTGCGATTATTTTTGGACCAAGTGCTCCAAGCGCGTAAATACAGTGAAGTGAATATTAGTGATCTTTAAAATGCGAACAGTCAGTGTTTTACAGTTGTGTTCAGTAAATTGTGAAGTGACTGTAGAACTGGTGAATAAAGGTGTCAGTTGCTGAAAACGTATTGCATTATTTATCCCGAACCCTCAGCTCGTGACAGTATTTTTGATTTTACTGACAAAATAGTTGGATTCTTTAACATGCCCACTAGTTTAACCGCGAAGTGAAGACAGTATTTTTGCAAGGTGTTGAGCTAGTTTGTACGTTGGCGAGTCAATTTGATTTGTATCGAAGCGCTCGTAGTGAAGTTTACTTAGCTGTTCTCAACCGATCAGCAAAATTTAAGCAACGTCGCGCGCGGTCATGAGTTGGATGGGTGACCGCTAGTGAAATGAAATGAAATTTATTTATCATTTTGACAAACATCATTCAACTTAAATATATCAGAGTACAATAATACAGCAGTAATATTTACATTAACATTGGAAACACATTGTTACCCAAACTAGGACAGACCTGTGATATGGCATGCCAAGTGACATTACTACTAAGCGTTTCCGTGCTTCGGAGGGCACGTTAAGCCGTCGGTCCGGGTTGTTGTCTTAGATTGGCAGTCGTTATAGCATGGTGGTAAGCATTTTGTGAATGCCCGCCTGGCTAGCTACCACATTCGAGTACAAAACCTCTCACCAAGCACCTGACGGTGTGTTCCGGCAGCTATCCTTGAGAGCCAGTACTTCTAGGTTAGCCTGAACAACATCTTCGACCACATCGTCACTTACCATCAGGTGAGATAGTGGTCAAAGGTTAACCTATCAGGCATAAAAAAAAAGTTGGGTAATCCACACAGTTTTGGTGGTTTCACACACAAAGGTCCCAGTGCCGTGACTTCGTACTTAGTAGTTCCTTCAGTATGTAATACAAGTGCTGCCTAACAATAATCACAAACTCCTATGAATGCATAACAGAAGCCGGCCCAAACCTTCCACAGTTGAGCGACAACTTGCCATCTTACCTTACATCAAGGCAGTCACCGACAAATTTGGCAATATCTTATGACGAGCTTCAATAAAAGCTTACTTCAAGCCGCGCAAGAAGATCATCCAATTTTTAAGACCTATCAAATACAGTATTACATGTTTTTACAAATTTGAATGTGAATCATATATTGGGCAAATAAAGAGAAGTGTGTGTGTCCGGGTAAAATAAGTCTGCAGTTTGTGAACATGCTGAGAACAGATCTTACCATTACCTTACCAAGTTACATTCGGTTGAATAATTCACAAATTCTCGCCAAAGAGATCCAGTTTAAGCCAAGAATGTAACGCGAGGATATTGAAGTCAAAAAGTACCCAAAATTAAATAGAGATTATGGTTCACAACCACCTGGTTATGATCCTGTTATCAAATTAAATAATTCACAAGGCCGACACAAATCTGCACGAAGTATGGACACTGAGCAAATACTTCGAAATAAGGAAAGTTATGAAAAAATAGTTATAAATAAAATTTCTGACGGTACTACAAAATAATTTCAATGCAAGTGAATTATGAAACAAATTAGTCACCTTGACCACGTGCCGCCCGTCACACTGAGACATACAGTTTTTTCAATCTATTGGTCAAGGAATTGTTTTTCTATCACCATTATCAATCCAATTTTAAAAGTCATTTAGGCCAAAATATGAACAAAAGTATATAAAAAAATCTATATCCATTAGGTACAGTACTAGTGAAAGTAACGAAATCAAGGAAATAGTTACTAAACCTTTACCACATGGATTTTTAAAATTCTTTGCAATTAATTTAGTATTTATCTCATTCCTGAAGATATCCTAGAAAAATTTCGAAAAAATACAAATACATGAAAATTTGCTAAAATTTGGGTAAACCACCTTGTTCCATATACGGAACATTATGCTATTACGTTAATACCGCATATCGTTCCATGTTGGGAATAATATATAGTAACAAACAAGTCATTGATATGTGATGAAAAAAAATATTTAATCGTACAATAATACTACAAAAACAAAACGTTTTGATATTGGTATCGTTATATATTTTAATTTATTTCTTTGATGTCTGTCCCAATATGTCAACGATTCCTTCTATCGCTTTCCTCGTTTCTTCTAGTTCTTCTTTATCTATCACATCAGGTTTAGACTCTACTTCATCATCAGACGCTACTTCAAATTCAGACTCACTTTCTTTAATAATTTTCTGTGATATTTGATTTTCATCTTCATCTGACAAATAATCATCATCAGAGCTCTCAGGATGGTATTTCCTGAATACATGTTTTTTTTGCCTGTAATAGAACAACCTTGTTTGTGAATATTAGGTACCTACTCATGGTCAATATAAATAATTGACAAAGTTCTTTCCGAGGTAAAAGAAGTGCGTAAAACAAACACGGAAATGCAAAAAACTACTGCTGATTTGCAAAAAACTCTAGAGTTCTATATAAAAAACTACGATGAGGTAAACGCTAGAGTCTCGGCTCTTGAGAGTGAAAAATTAATTAGAGATACGCAGATTATTAAATTGGAATCTAGACTTGATGAGTTGGAGAGGAATGCTAGAAGTACATGCTTGGAAATACGGGGTGTACCATCTAGGCCAAGCGAAACAAAGCAAGACTTACTGAACACCATAGAAAAGTTGCACTCTAAGATGAGAGTGGATTTACACCCCAACGCAATTAAAGACATATACCGTATTAAAGGCAAAACCATTGGAGATAGGCCGATTGTTGTCGACTACGCCACAAACGTATATAAGGTCAGGGCTTTGCACGCAGTGAAAAAATATAATTCATCCAACACCACAGATAGGTTGAATACCAATGCGTTGGGAATTGAAGGTGTTAAGAACCCAGTGTTTATATCAGAATTTCTAACGCCGAAAGCAAAGCGGCTTTATTTTCTAGCACGTGAAATATCAAAAACTTGTGGTTATGATTTTTGCTGGTCTTCAAACGGAAGAATACTGTTAAGAAAAAAGGAAGGCTTGCCCCCGATTGTCATCTCTGGCGAAGAACAACTTGAGAACTTGAAACAAAAAAACTAACTGGTTTCAATAGTGACCTCATACAGTTTATAGTTTTACGGATTACTTTATCTTATCACATGAATTTATTTATTAATGTTTACTTGTTCACCATATATATTTATAAACTACAAACATTACACACAAGCCTTCTCACTCAAAAACATAGGTTCAGTATGAATACATCAAAAACATTCACTGACATACACACTGAACGATCAATCTCACAGCTCACACAAAACACCTATATTAGAGCACAGCATTACAAAAAACAAATCATAAAGCACGACTCATTAATGAGTTTAGGAGCAGTAATCTCTGGAAACCACCTTTTTAACTTGCATAATTATGGATAAAAACAAACAAAATGACTTGTGCCATATGATAGACGATCTGTCTATAGCTCGATCTAAGTTCTGTCAACCAGAGGACTGTAAAAAGTTAATTTTTACTAATAATAAATCTCTAAATATACTCTCTTTGAACATCAGAAGCGTCAATATGAATTTCAACGGCTTGGAACTACTATTAATGAGGCTTGATTTTGACTGTGACATTATAATTTTAACAGAATGTTGGATAGAAAATGACAAACCTTTTCCTGGACTAACTAACTATAAGTCTGCATACACCAAAAAATGCATTAACCAAAATGGCGGTATAATAATTTATTCAAAACTTCATTTGAGTCTTCATGTTGAAGAGCCTAATTTTGAAGATGCAAACTGCCTAATAGCCAAACTGAGCCACAATATCGTAATTATTGCACTGTACCGTTCTCCCTCATTTACGACAACTGATTCTTTTCTTCACTCTTTGGACAGTGTTTTAACTTCGTATAAAAAATACTCTACTATCTCAGTAATTGGTGACGTTAACATTGGCATCCACCCAGACAGCCTGGATAAGCACTCTGCTACCTATCTAGAACTATTGGCTAGCCACGGTATTCTTGCCAGTTATACAATGGTGACTAGGGGTCACCGATGTTTAGACCATATAATGCTAAAAACTAAGCATAAATGCACTTCGGTCGTGTTAGAAACTTCTGTGACAGACCACTATCCAGGTCTATTAAGTATTCAAACGCATAAATTAAATACACCTCTTCCAAAAAAATCTGTAATAAAAACAGATTTTCTTTCTATTCAGAACCAAATAAAATCTCTTAATTTTGGCGATATATTTCAGTCTATTGATGTTAATAAGGCAACGGAATTTTTCATGAATAAATTAGTAGAAATCATTAAAATGAACACCAAGACATTTAAAGTTCCACATAATCAGCGGATAATTAAGCCCTGGATTACACCCGGAATTCTACGATGCATTCATACAAGAGACAAAATGCACACGCGCCTTAAAGAAATGCCTAATAATGAAACCCTCAAATTAACTTACTCCCGCTATAGAAACTTTTGTACAAACTTACTAAAAAAACTGAAAACAAACTACCAAAGAGAACAGCTAGAAAAAAATAAAAAAAATATAAAAAAAACGTGGCAGACTATCAAAACAATTACTTATACAGAGAAACAAAAAAGTACTAATGAACATCTATTAAAATTAAAGGGTAGTCCTGGCGATTCTGTTAATTTCGTAAATGGTTATTTTTCCAGCGTAGGAAAAACTCTTGCTTGTACTATAGATAACCGTATTTTGCAGCATAATTTACACAATGCAATAGTTAATCACTCATCCCAAATAAACTCAATGGGACTAATAGAAACTGACGAAAAAGAGGTTCTAGATATAATAAATAACTTCAAAAATGACTGCGCAGCTGGCTTTGACGGTGTTTCTATAAAAGTAATAAAACAATCTTCTCAGGTACTAGTACCTATTATAACTTATATCTGCAACCTAAGTATGTCATCAGGGAAATTTCCTTCAGTCTTTAAAACCTCCATTATTACCCCTATTTACAAGAGTGGTAGCAGAGACAGAATAGAAAATTATAGACCGATTTCCATATTACCAGCAATTTCAAAAATATTAGAAAAAGTAATCAACAAACGCCTGAAGGCATATCTGGAAAAATGTAATATTCTATCACCAAACCAATATGGCTTCAGAGCGGGCAAATCAGCTGAACAGGCAGTGTCAGAATTATGCAATTTCATTATAAACGAGTTAGACAGCCGCAATAAGGTAATAGGCGTATTCTTGGATCTAGCAAAAGCCTTCGACACTGTCTCTCTGCCCACTCTTGTCAAGAAACTAGAATTTGCTGGTGTAAGGGATAATGCTCTGCGTCTCATAGAGGATTACTTGAAGGGAAGAACCCAGAGGACTAAGGTGGGAGACATTATAAGTAATGAAGAAGTTATAACTTGCGGAGTTCCTCAAGGCAGTGTGCTGGGCCCGAGCCTGTTTTTAGTCTATGTCAATGAACTGTGTAATCTTAATTTAAGTCACGGAAAAATATTTTCATATGCAGATGACACTGCTCTCATTTTTGTTGGTAAAGATTGGGAACAGGTTCGGTCTCGAGCAGAGGCTGGACTGAAAATAGTAAATCAATGGCTACAAACAAATTGGCTTTCCCTTAATATTCAAAAAACGAAGTTTGTTTCATTCACGAATAACCGGACAAGAACTCCTGATCTAAACATTAAGGTACATAATACCACCTGTGCTACAAATATCTGCAGCTGTCCATTGTTGCAAAATGCTCCAACCATTAAATATTTGGGAGTCACTCTTGACAGAAGAATGACTTGGCAATCTCATATTGAGACTGTCAGTAGTAGAGTCAGAAAACTTATATATGTTTTTAAAAACTTGCGTGAAGTAGCCGATCGAAAATTAATTATCAATGTATATAATGCCCTATGCAGATCTGTAATCTCATATTGCATTACATCTTGGGGTGGAGCGGGCATATCTTACATGATAATTCTAGAGCGTGCACAAAGAGCGGTTTTAAAAGTTGCAACCTCACGAACATTTATGTTCCCTACTTCCGAACTTTACCAGGATTGTGATGTATTGACAGTGAGACAGCTATACATACAAAACGTTTTACTTCATCAACACAAGCAAATCAAATTAATTAAAAATTCAAATTTCATGAATAAGAGAAGGAAAGATCAAATTTTTTCTAGACAAAAGTTTAACACTAAATTAGCGCATAAACATTTATGTTTTCTCGGTCCATATCTGTATAACAAAACCAGCAAAGTTCTTAAAAGTTTAGTCAAGTCGAATAACAGAGAAGCAAAAAATATTTTAACAAGTTGGCTAAAAGGATTAAGCTATTACGAAACAGAAAACCTGCTGAAAGTAATTGTATGAAGATGATCATGCCATATCACTTCTGGGCTTCTTCACAACACACACACACACACACACACACACACACACACACACACACACACATACACACACACACACACACACACTCACCCCACACACATGAAATTTACTTTTATACATATAATTTTTTAAATAACTTAATTTGATTGTTTAAATTTCTCTTCTATAATTATATTTTTACTAGAACTTTTAGGCCACGTTTAATATTATACTTGAACATTGAAGGGTATGCAGAATCTACGATACAAGTGTATTCTTAGTGTAGATTCTGCACGTCAATATTGTAACAGAATAATAAACTCAAGCCACTATAGCTTAGTATTATATTATATACAATGTTATCTTGACCATATAAGTACTAATGTAATGAACATATAGATAGTATAGATCTTAAGTATAGAAGTTAAGCATTGTACTTTAGCTGAGCAATAAACATTATTATTATTATTATAATTCATAGGAAATGACAATAAAACAATTGAAAAAAAAGTACTTATACATGTTAAGTGTACCACATGTGTGTTTTGTTCCAAATTTGCCAAACGCTTATCAAAACTCTTACTTCATAATGTTCCATGTTTGTCTGGTTCGAATTACCACCGACGCGACGCTTGAAGTTCCAAATGAGGAGCGATTTTCAGTACTGAATTTTACTAATACGCTGATAATTTTAGCGACGGATTAGGTCGTTAAATTGTCGGGTCTTTTTTCATTCTGTTTATCATTCAATTATATTTTAATTTGCCAAAAAAATGCACGAAAATTCATGAAATAATGAGTTCAGCTATAGTTTGCCCAATACCGTTGTACAGCGCCTAAGGTATGCGCGCGGCGAGACGGGGGGAGTGTTACTCGTATAATATGTACCGGACTGTTAATGTCAGAAGCACATGAAATAAATACTTAAAGATGGGTCGTGCGTTACTTCGTGATGTTGTTAAAATTCATGGTCATACTTTTATTTCTGACACTATGTTATTTAGCAAAAATTAATCCTGATGATGAAGCCGTTCGATCGGTATGAATATGGTATTTTTCGCGTATAACGGGTTCCCGGTACCCCATGTAATTATTTAAATATCTATGAATGCAGTTTAAATTGTTTTTTAAATTCAAATAATGTCTTCTTCTTTCAGTAAAATGTTCCATCTACAATATTCAAGGTACTTTCCCTCCATGTGGCATATCCGTGGGACGCCCTTGTATAGTTAAATTAAATGAAATATTTAGGTTTTCTTATTTAATTAATTTCCTATTCACTTAAATAATTTAATACGTTCGACTGGCGTGTAAATATTATAATATGTTTGGAAATAATACCTATGTATGTTCGTGAAAAATTTAGTAAATTTAAATTAAACAGTGACATTCACGATTACAATACTAGGAATAAAGATAAAATAGCGATGCCAGGTTTTAGATTAGCAAAGTTGAAATAAAAGGTCCTTCTTAGGTAATTGTGTGCGGTTTTATAATAAAGTTCCCAAACATATTACAACGCTCACAGAAGGGAAATTCAAGTTGCACGTGAAAAACATATTTATAAAAAAATCGTACTACACAGTTTCTGATTACATAAACGACAAAAATGCCTGGACAATTCCGCCTCCGCCAAACTATTGCCTGTCACCTACATAATTTAAACAAATATTGTAATAACTCTATTATATAGTAAGTATGTAACACATTGTTAAAATATGTTTAAAAGAATGGCCCCGAGTTTCTTGCCCGTTCTTCTCGCAGTGGCTCTATACAATTTATTTGCTGAACGTGGCAGTACAATGTAGAATATTTCAATACTAAAATTTGTAATGATTTGTGATGATCTAGGGGAACAGAGGGTAATGGGAGCCAGAGGGTAATTGGAGCGGTGCAACTAGAGAAAAAACTACAGCTTGTATTCATTCGGTTGCCACTTGGACACCTTCGGCACGCTGCTATAGTGTTACCCTGTGGCGCTAGACTCGCCAGTGCCACGTGTTGTGTGACCACGGACGCTTGATTTTATGGTCCACGCTTATTAAAAATACGAAATTTCATCAGCCAAGTATGTGTGAAGTTATACGTTTGTTACGATCAAATCTGTTTTATTTTATACCTAATGTTATCAATTTTGTGTATCTATGCGTATAAAAAATATTTCGTTATAAACTAGATTCAGTATATCATTTCATTTAATTTCAAAATGGTGGTTTTCGGGTAATCATAGCTTATTAGGCTTTGATTACCCTTTGTGGCTCCAATTGCCCCATATACATTTTAATATGCTTTTTTTTTTCAAGTTCGTCGCCAAACACAAGCGCTTCTAAAATCCCGTTTATATTGAATGATAAAACAGCCCCGGAGCCAGCTACTGCCAATCCTTCCATGAACTCTACAAAACAACATTCAGTAATTTTAACTGGCACGCCAATGAAAACTTATTTGAAGAGAAGGAAAAGAAACGTTTAGAGAAAAAAAATAAAACTAAAATCATTATAAACTGAGACGTGTGAAGAAGAATACGTTGAGAATCTTTGCGACGATGAGACAGAATATTCAGAAGAAGAGATGTTGTGTGCTATTTCCTGTGACACAGGAAAAATTTACGAAATGTGGTATCGTTGCAGAGGTTGCGGTAAATGGCACATTAAGAATGTTCTGGTTCTGACAGCTCAGTTGATTATATTTGCGTTTTTTGCTTAGATCCTTAAAGTTAATTGTAATACGGTTACGTTTATATTAAAATTTATATAAATAAGTGAGATTACAGACTGAAATAGAACTTTTTGAAGCTAATTTTATAATTAAGTGGCTCCCATTACACATATGGGAATTTATAGGCTCTCATTTCCCGCAAAGTCGGGTAATGAGAGCGATTCTGGTTTTCTCTTTAAAGTTTATCTGTGGCCAAATGCCTAACAGTGTAACGTTAACGCTATGATTAATGATAGTCAAATAAGTAAGGATTTAGTTTCTAATAAAAAAAATCCTGAAGTATCCATTAATTTGCCTTTTATTGAACTTTTCCCTTAGTAGGCTCCAATTCCCCCCTTCTCCCCTACATAAGAGCGTCGTAGACGCCTGAATTGAATAAATGATTTTGACTTTGACTTTGACATCCTGTTCAGAATTTAAGGGATTTATAATCTGTACTCGTCATTGACCATACGTCTATGGATCATATATGTCCATACATCAAATAAAGAGAAAAGTAATAATAAATATTTGTATCACAGATCAGAGAGAATTTGCTTGTTTTGATTTGTATTTTGTTTTCCAAATCGCAATCAAATTCAAAGCAATGGAAACGATTTTGAACCATTATTGAGATCCTAGGTAATCGAAGTACTAAGTAATAAAGAAAGCCTAGGTATCTACTAAATGTGATATATTGGGTGTAAAAAATGAGCGCAATGAAGAGAAAGGGCCCGACTTTCGACCCAGGCTTATGCAGGTGTTGTGGAACAATGAAGAAATGCAGGGTTCTGAACGTGGAATATGAGTCCTCAGGCCAAAATGAAGTTTATTCTGACATGATGATGGACTGTTTTGGACTTCTGGTAAGCTGAAACTGTGTTATTGATAAGTATTGAGTCGCGAAAGTTATCCAATTTTCGTGGCCAACAAATTTAATGTATTCATAAATAAACTTGCTTTGCTAGATAAATATAATTAGAAATAGTTGGAGTATACATACATTATTGATGCTGAACATTAAAATACTCATCACCTGTTTGATATTAAGAATGAGACGAATATAGTTCATTGTGGAATCCGTAATATAGATATAAAATTACAATAAAAGGAATGGCCACATTTTTTTTATATATCCTATTAGAGGATATAGGACAGGAAGCATTTTTGTATAAAAATTATTCACCTTTGAGCTCAAAATGGTCCTCTACAGTGGCCCTTATTTATTTATAATCTTGAAAGCTTCGTCACTGCAGGTCCTTGTGATTTATTTTAATAGGTATTATTTGTTGGGATGCACTTCTAAACTGGACCAGATAGTTTATTTTAGTGCATAATTTCTTGCAGTCCCTGCTTTGCATTGTGCTCCATGTAAACAGGCAAAAATAGGATTTGTTTACCGTTCGATCCTATTTTCCAAAGTCTCCTTTTCTCTAAAATGACTTCAAAGTTTTTTCAAAAGTGCAGCATAATAACTACTGCATGTCCATAGCTTTTTTTAGGTAGGTATTCAATTATTACTGATGACTACCAGATTCCTTTTGAATCCCATACAGTGGTGGCCATACATTTCAATTCACATCACCACATGTAAATTCACACTAAATATCAATAGATTGAATTGTTTTAATTAATTACCGATCTATAGCAGTTAAACATCTTCAATGACCTTTCTTCCTTTTCTATCCATTGTATAAATTCTTATTTCCTTCCTGGATTATAATTTTGAATCTAGGTTTCACATACACATAATTCTTATTTTTCCTTGCTCAAAGCAAACTCATTTGCAGTCACACCTCAATGCTGTTTGTTGAGTTTTCATGTTTGCTCAACACAAATTTTATTCATGTGCTCAATAAAGCCCAATAATTTTGTTGTCTGCCAAGTTTTTATTCCACGGTCTTCCAATAGATATAATTTACTTTTACATTGCTGTTTTTGTCTAACACAATCTTTTGAGTGGGTGAACCGATTTTGATGAGTAATTTTTTATTTGAAAGCTGATGCTTGCCGTATGGTCCCATTTAAACTTCATTGAAATTGGTCAAGCTGTTTTTGAGTCACACACTGAAAAGTATTTTCCTCTATGGATGATATAGTCATTAACAGTGAATGACAATCAATCCCATAAGTAGCGAGGGTCACTAAAAAGGAGGGAAACATTTTTTTTTGCAAAACATGCCACCGTCTTCAACTCTCAAATGTGTGAAATAACTTGTTGAAGTCCATGTGCACAATATTGTGATAATAGATACTTTTGAACCATCATGGTACCAACTTGAACAAGTTATTTCACACATTTCAGTGTTGAAGTCGGGGCCTGTTTTTGGTATTTTTTATTTATTTCACCATATGATATTTATGGTGTTAAGATCAGTGTCATATATTGGCTCTGGACTTCTCCCATGGTCCCTAGTCTGGCAATACCTGGACTATTTAATCTAAATAAATGAATTTTGATCCAATTGTATATTTCATTTCAGCTCTCACACTTGGATAGTAAAATAACAGAGAGATTAGTGTGTGCCACATGTGTAAACCGTTTGCGCGAGGCGTCAAGTTTCCGGAAACAGGTGCTTCAATGTGAGGAGGCATTTTTACAATGCAAGCTGTATGACGCGGATGGACCGGGTGAGTGTATTTTTGTTAGAAGTTTGAGTACATTGATGCACCATGTATAGGTGCTGGGTCCATTATCAGATTTTGCTCGCACATCGCACATCGGCAAGTAGAGTGTCACAACACAATAAACATAGTTTTTGGGAAATCACGATTTTCTTTTTTTTAGAACTTATAATTCCATTAAAAAAATTCTGAGAGACCGTATCGAAGAACTTTAGATATATTTAAGAAGAATATTTAATTCTCTATTATATTTTTATGGAAATTAAAATCTGAAGATATTTTTTCCATTTTATATTAATTTTTTACTTATAAATTCCTATATTGTGTCACTTTTGTCGACAAATTTATGAAAGATTCATGAAATGAAACACTTTTATTCGTTAATAATATTTATTGTTTCTTTAAAATTAATCAGGTAATATTAAATAGCTTTGTAGGTTTCCTTGTAGGTAGTTACTATTAGTTACATTAGAAACGAAATGGTAATACTTTTCATATAAAAACAATAATTAGCACATATTCAGACAATAGGATAATCTCTCCACAAGAAAACTATTATGAAAATTATTAGAAAATAGTTTACACATACAAAATTAAATTGGATGGCATAATTTGTGTGAACTTAACCTAGCCTAGAAGTGAAAAATATCAAAAATTTACTCAGGTACTTGGTTTATAACTAAAACATTCTAAATAGAGTAAATAGTAAAGTATTCGAAAAGACACCGTTGGTGCAATAACAAAATTATAAAAATCAGATCTTTATGAAAATAAAAATGGAAATTACTAATTAAATTATTTCTATGAAAATAAAATAGTTACTCCCTTATAATTAATAGGAACATACAATCAACAGTCTTCAAATAAGCCAATCTTCAAATAAATTAATTGTTATTGAGAGATCTATAAAACGACGCATAGAATTGAGGAATGTGATTACTTTCAACCAAACTTATTAGGTCATTTATTTTGTTTGGTTTTATTTTAGGTTTGGTTCTGTAGGCTGCTTTCAAATTTATCTCGCGCACATTTTTTTTTCGAGTTAACTCAGCTTTCAGGAACTCTGTTTGATTAAACGAAGTTTTATAAAATATTGTTGTAGGTGAATCTTTCATTATCTTCAATATTTTCACGTCTAATATTTTAAAGGATTGTGTATGGATGCCCATATCCTGTGCTAAAGTTTTTAACGATATAAAATCGCAGGAACTCATTTCAGTCAAGTTATACGGTCTCCCTTTTTTCTTCGCTGATCTGATCACTTCAACATACTGGCTTGGCACGTAAATAGGCCCAGATTTTAACCTTCTCTGTATCTGTTTTTCAATTGTCGAATGGACAGCGTCACCTTCGTTTTGAGTATGTCCAGTTATCAAAAACTTATGAAATATACTATTAATTTTTGAATATTTACGTAGGCAAAATGAATATAACGATACAATAAATCTATTGTTATTTTGACCACAGCAGTTATCCGAATAAAATGTTAAGTCAAGACCTGGGCTTTCATAAGACTGCATTTTGCTTTGAATGTATTTAAATACACACGAGCCAATTTCATCAGCCCCACGATTACCTTCCCCTTCATGCCAAAAATAACATTCATTCTTATCAGTGCTCAGTTCTGAAATCGTTAGGTTAAGATTATTTAATTTTGACTTATAATAAAATACTGAGGTGTTTCCACGAGGTAGCTGCAAGACAGCTTGTAAGTCATAAACAGTCACTACATTATCTGGACTGATATTTCCTTTATCACGCTCTTTTTCTCTTCTTGATTCTTCTTTTTCTTCCATATGTTTTAAATATTTCGGCTTCAAGTTTTCTTTTGCAGTGCCTTCGGCATTTTCATAACTTGCACACAATTCACAGCGGTCTTTCTTTGGGGTAAAAAAACTTATGTTAAAGTCTTTATTAAAGATTTGTGAATTAGCTTGACGACGAATTGGAGCTAGAAGATGAGTTTGAAGAAGAAGAATCGGAGTCATAATTAGTATCCAGTTGTGTTAGATTTTGAATTGGATTAGAATTAGGAATGTTTTCAGAATTTAAATTAGGTGAAGCCATATCGTGATTAAAATCGGGATTATTTTGATGCACTTCCTGCTGTAGTATACTTCTAGATTCAGAAAGTAAGTTACCAGTTATTTCTTCATCCTGACTATTAATCAAAAATCTTCTTCTGAGCATACCACGACTAATAACAAAATCGGGATCTTTAACGCTATCATCACTATCCTCGATGAAATCGTCTTCATTTGAAGGAGTTGTAGCTTCCACTGGCAAGGTATATGTGCCTGAAATAAAAACATGTAAGCATTAGTTTCTTTAGAATTCTTAATCGTTTTACATAATCATAATAAAAATTACAAAATTAAAATAAACAATTTATACCTACACACACCGTCCTCATTAGCTGAACATTCATTTTCGGGTACTGTGTCATCTAAACATTCATTTTCGGGTACTGTGTCATCTAAATTATAATTTTGTAAACTATTTTTTTTTTAAACTTGTAGATGCAGGTGCTGAAATTGATGTGAAGAAAGCATTAATATTCCTAAGTAAGCCCTTTGTAATTGTAATAAACATTTATACACAACATATTTTTTTTGTAAATAGGTCGTATTTGAAAAAAAAACTATCCCTTACCATCGTCAATATTAGGAAGCGTGTTGGTATTATTGATATTTTCTTTAGAAGTTTCAGATTTATCCAAGCTGCTATCGCGTAAAACTAAATCAATCATGAACTCCGCTCTTCTTGAATTCCGCTTCATTTTGTCTTAATAAAGTAAAAAATAATAACAGTTGTAATGCGTCCTAAGATAAATTATAAACACTATTTTAGCAGAATGAGAGTCGTAATATTAAATAATACCCAGTTAAATACTTGTCTTATTCGGTAGTACAGTTATATCACATGTTAAAACACTTCTACCCGTTTTTTAACTCGGTATCAACCAACTCTAAAGCAAGAACAGTGTCATTACACATGATGTGACAGTTCTATTCTATAATTTTAAAATAAATATTGAGAATAACTCAACAATATAATCACTTCACATGATGTGACAGTTCTATTCTTTAATTTTAAAATACCTGGTGAGAATAACTCAAAAATATGGTCATATCACATGATGTGACTATCTTTTTGCCGAAATCAAAGCAAATGAATGAAAATTACTTACCTTAATAGGGTCGTTACACAGGTTGTGACAGTACTACACACACAAGATGCACGTCTGTTCTGTATCAACTGTGATGTGACACTGTTTACGCTACAAAAGGTCGAAAAGTGGTTCGGTGAAAAAGGGTATTAAATGCCATCTCTCGGCGAGGAATCGCACTAGAATTATGACGATTTTTTAGCAGGTAAAGTTTGCGACTGCCTTTCTTATGGCATACTTATCTCAATTTCGTATTTTTATGTGTTGTGACTCTCTACTTGCCGATGTGCGACATCTCTGGTGGATATGCAGCCTTTTATTTTTTTTTTCTGGGATGTGAATGCCTTCTCACTTCCCTTGTACACTTGCACCATCCCCGTGGTGGAAGGGGATGTGTGGGACTTGAACCCACTAAAACCCCCCCGTGAGCAGTCCTCCGCCGAGGTGGCGCAAGATGGGGTCACGTTAGCAGTCACCATCTCACCCCAACTATAGGCCCGAACCCAACCGGGCCTCCGCCCTGTGATGGGGCAACAGGCTCACCAAGGTCGCCCCCTAGACGTGTGGGGCCGTGCCAGCTGGTGGAGAATCCTCCGACATTCCACCGGTGACCCCACTACGGAGAAGGGAGGAGGCGGAAGAACCGAAACAATTTAGCCTTTAAGAGCTTGATGTGCGCGGAAAGCCGAGACGGTACTTAATCGGCCCGACGCCTGCAGCTCTATAAGGCTCAGGTTTGGAATACTGCTTTTGTCTCTGGGTGAGGGCTCCCCAGCACCAGCTTCTTCCTTTTGACCCCATTAATTGCAGAGCGGTTCGAATCGTCGACAATCAACCTCTGACCAAGGTGATACTGACTAAGATGGACTCTTGCTGAAGAGACCTATCAACTGATAAATAACTTTTAGTAATTTACTATGGATACCTATATTTTTTACAGTAATGTAATGATATATCTAATATTTATACATCTATTAGAGAACCACACACATTTATAACTACAATTTTCTTTGCTTATGATAATTTCAAGCGTTAGTTTGCGGAAATCAATAAATTACATAATATAATAATAAATTACATAATACCAAATGTATTAAATATATTTCCTAGTAAACATTACAATTACATAATCTAGGTAAACATTAAAAAAACGCTTTATTAGGCATAACTCAAATACTAGTTGTCAGATCTCACATACTAATCGGCAGATCTCACTCAAATTTAAATGGGACCACGTGACAACCAGCTTTCAATTATAAAAAAAAAAAAACGGTAAAGATTATCCTGTAAAGAGTTATAAGGTAACACACAAAAAAACTGTCAGTTCGAGAACCTCCTCCTTTTTTAAAAGTCGGTTAACACACTTGGGTACTGTATCAACCGGATTGTCCACTGCTGAACACAGCCTTTGCCATAATCTCTTCTTGGCAGACGCAGTAAGATAGCTCAGAAGGCGCTGCTGCTGCCCACTTTCCGGTATTTTAGCCTTACCCTTACCGTAAGGCCTGAGAGAAGAAGCGTCCAGCGGAGCGTTCAGCGTTGCGTGTAAGCGGCGAAAAAGCGTTCGCCCAACGGCCTTAGGGCACGCTTAGCGACATGGTGTCGGGGTCGTACGATGTTATAAATATGTATTTAGAAGAAATGGAGATGATGAAGATTTGTGGTTAAAATATAGTTTTAACTGGAAACAAGGTCCAAGTGAGATATTTAACAAAGAAGGCTGAAAAGAAGACTGGTTTGACTGGCAAGCGACGCCACGCTCGACGCCCGGTTCACCGCAAACAAGCACGCTCCCCCCGCGCCCCGCCGCTCGTCTGCCACTCGGTACACGCGCGAGTATTTACATCTGTTTAACATTGTACATTGTGTAAGGCCTGAGTGAAAAAGCGTCCAGCGGAGCGTTCAGCGTTGCGTGTAAGCGGCGAAAGAGCGTTCGCCCAGTGGCCTTAGCGCACGTTTATATAGCGTTCGTGGTGACATTCGAATGACATGGCTCGCACGGTTTTGTCACCCCTGCAAAACACAATATGGTTTGAACTTGCACTCGACGCCCGGTTCACCGCAAACAAACACGCTCGTCCGCCGAGCCGCTCGGATGCCACTCGGGACTTCGGGACACTCGCGAGTGTTTGCATCTATTTAACACGAACGCTGCACGCCCCGCCCCGCGCCACGCTCAAGTCGAGCGTGCACTCAGTTCGTACACTTAGTTGTATCTTACGACACCTACGGTAAGAGATGACGGGTGTGATACTATAGCCTGGGACCCCACGGGCATAAAACAATATTTACAAAAAATATTTATAACCAAACCAACGAAACGTTACGCGAAGTAGCTGGAATAGTTTTCGACACGTGTCCCTTCTACATATTTATCTAGACATATTTTTTGTATGAACAAAGTGTTTTTGTATGTTTTGAATATTTATACGTTTTTTTTATTGACTCA
Organism: Plagodis pulveraria; assembly: GCA_963890685.1. Taxonomy (NCBI): domain Eukaryota; kingdom Metazoa; phylum Arthropoda; class Insecta; order Lepidoptera; family Geometridae; genus Plagodis; species Plagodis pulveraria. The sequence goes on along the minus strand of OY982976.1, from coordinate 6,075,125 downwards.
TGCAAATATAGTCATGTGCGGGATTCGAACTCGCGCCATCCACCCTATATCCGGGGTATGATTTAATCGCTAAGCCAACATGGCATAGGACGCATGACTAATTCGTCCTTTCGTCCTTAATCATCGTATGGGGCTGGAGCGACATCCATAGTTCAGTTTACATTGTACCATAAACAAGACTATTTTTGGTAATTAGCTTTAATGATGTTGCATCATATCCCTATAATTTTTTTTATTGTTTATAGGTAAGCCTTTGACCACAATCTCACCTGACGGTAAGTGAAGATGTGGTCGAAGGTGTTACCACGCTTAACCTAGAATTACTGGCTCTAAAGGACAGCTGCCGGAACACACCGTTAGGTGCCTGATTTTCCACTTGAGGGTGGTAGCTAGCCAGGCGGGCATTCGCAAAATACCCTTCCACCATGCAATGAAGCTCAAGCTCGTGACGGGATTCGAACCATGGACCTGCTGCGTGGCAGTCCATAGCCAATCTCTGCTTCAATAATTTTAGTATAATATGTATTTTTTTGTGCAATAACACATGCATGCACGCATGCTCCGCGGATTACATTAAAAAATTGGAATAGAGCTCCATTCCCATATGATGGTTAAGGAAGAGGACAAATTAGAGTCATTCGTCATATGTCATGTTGGCTTAGCGGTTTGAGCTTAATCCGGCTATAGGGTTGGATGGTCCGGGTTTGTATCCCGCTCATGACGATAGTTTTTCCTCTCGTTGTAATTTTGATAATTGATTTGTTGTTTACGAAAAAAATATTTGGTAGTATTCCTGGCTGCAGCATGCGTCATTTCTATCTTGACGCCTTTCAGATGACCCTCCCAGACCAATGTAACTTAGTAAGATGGGGGAAAGCCACCGTAAAGTCTTGCGGTATTTGTCGGGAGGCCTATTGGTACAGCAAGGCACTTATTGGTAGGATGCAAGGTGCTACTTACTAGGGGTCATTAATCACGTCGCCATGATAGAGTGCTCGAAATCATACGAGCAACGAGAGGTCACGAGCAAACGGTACGTTGCTTTTGTAAAAGAAGGGTCATCTACAAAATCTAAATCCAAGCCTTACTCCATCTTTTGATGGACTCGTATGAAAAACACTACAAAATTCCTGAGGATATTGGTGTTTCGTCATCCAGACCAAATATATAACTCCCTAAACAATAAAAACGAAAAAATATTACGACTTAACAAATGAATTAACCAAAAACGGTTATGTGGCATATGGGGTAAATTTATATGCTGTAGAAGTCGGAGCATGGGGTATACCAACGAAATCCCCGTATAACCTACTAAAAGACCTTGGCCTGTCAAGAACAACCGTAACTTCCATCCTAGAACGTGTATCCAAGGCGGCATAAGTATGATCTTACCAAATTGGTTGGGCAGGGGAGGAGGCTCGAGCGGTGAAAGGGAGCATTGATGCATCATAAAGGGGCCCCTTAACCTTACTCACTGGGTTGCAAGTCCCAGGCACCTTGACTTGTGAATCTTCCTCTGTAACGCTATGGACCCGGCACCCGCACGGTGAATCCATGGAATGCTAAGTAATTCGTCTCATGCTTAGTTCATAATAAGAAGCCATGATAAATATACATATTAATTATTTCAGAGCCCAAAACCCAGATGGAGACAGCACAACAGCAGTTCCAGGTGGAAATAGTAAAGTCAGAACCCAATGAAGACGACGATGTACATTCTAATCGTTCCGGAGACGGAGACATGACCCTAGACGCGTTGGTGGACAGTATAGGTATACATAGAAGATGATTTGACTTTTTAAACATTTGCGAATTAAATTCATGTTTCACGTACAATGAGATTAAAATAAGAATAGGACGCATCAGCAGAACAAACTTAAAAATAGAGCCGTGCCATATATTTATACGTAATTTTAAATGAGTGACCCTAAATTGTTAATTTTTATAAATTCATATTTTTAAGGTTTTATTTTTATTTTTTTTATTCACAGACGCCATCTTGGTTTGATGACAACGCGGCCGTCAGGGTCTCATTTCTCCGACAGTGTACTACTACGCGATACGTTTCCGAGTGTTTTTTGATCTTCTCGTTTAATTTGTTTTATTGACTCTTTAATTTGTTCTTGTTGACTGTTTAATTTGTTTTTTGTGATTGTTATATTTGTTTTTGTTACCCGTTACGACGATGACGATGAGTCTGACTCAGTTGGCCATCAGGACATGCGGCATCGAAGAGCTAAGCGATTCAAATTAAGATACCTTAGTACAAAATATTGCTAACAAATAAAATCAGTTCAAATTATTTCTGTGTGTTGCTGTGCCTACAGTCACGTACAACTTCGTTTACCTACCTATGACTACTGTTAAGTTTTCAGAGTTCATGTATGTAGGTATGTTTGCGAGTTTCTTTATTTCAAAATAACTTCTAAACGGCTAAACCGATTTCAATGTACGAGAAATCGTTAGATTTATGTTGATAGCTCAAGTGACACTATGCACATAAAAAAACTAACTGGTGCATTTTAGACGCCATATAGTAAGAAAAACAATTTATTTTTTCTTCCAAAGCCATCGTATTGGGTATCAAAATGAAGGGATTTTAAAAACGAGTCCATAAATATATTAACTTGCAGTTTTAATTTCAATGGATCGATAAAACGCTTAACAAAAATAAATTATTTTCAGTCGGGTTTTTATTTTCTTTATTAATTTATACATGTTTTATCATTTCTTTTTTTGCACACTGTACCAATTTCTAGTTTTGACGTCACAACATGGCGCTAAACCGATCCTATTCTTATTTTAATCGCATTGTACACTAAGCGTAAATTCGCGCAGTATATGTATGTATTTTGAAACGCTCGTAGCAAAGTTTGCTTAAGAGCACACCGAGCTTTTTAGGCGCGCTGCGTATGTGTGCCTGAGTAAGGCACGCCGCCAACATCCGTCCCCGTCCGACGGCCGCAGCTGTACTAAAAGGGGACAGGGACGAAGCATCGCCGCTCTGCTCAATGGGCGGAACGTGCGTGAATTTAGCTATTTCCTTCGTATAATAAAAACAAATACCTATTTGAAAAACGTAATGTGTATACGTTATAGAAAACACGTTGTTTTTTATTATTCAAATACTGATAACTTCCAGTGAAGTATTTACGCCGTACTAAGGGTTTATTTAGTTTTTTAAATATAACTTCTATGGAGAAAACTTTAAGTAATCGTGTTTTTAAAGTGTATGATTTACAGAATGAATCCTTAAATGTAATATATATTAATTGCATGACTCAAAATTAAGAAATAAAGATACAGCAAGGGATCAAATAAACACAATTACGTATCGCTGCTTCAGTGCAGGCTTAACCGTTCTTAACCGATCAGCTTTTTTTTTGAAGCGCTCATAGTGAAGTTTACTTAGCTGTTCTCAACCGATCAGCAAAGTTAAGCAACGTCGCACGCAGTCATGAGTTGGATGGGTGACCGCTAGCCGCTAGTGACATTACTACTGAGCGTTCCCGTGCTTCGGAGGGCACGTTAAGCCGTCGGTCCCGGTTGTTGTCTAAGGATGGCAGTCATTATAGCATGGTGGTAGGGCATTTTGCGAATGTCAGCCTGGCTAGCTACCACCCTCAAGTAGAAAATCTGTCGCCAGGAACCTAACGATGTTTTACGGCAGCTGTCCTTGAGAGCCAGTACTTCTAGGTTAGCCTGTACAACATCTTCGACCACATCATCACTTACCATCAGGTGAGATAGTGGTCAAAGGCTAACCTATAAGCCAAAAAAAAAAGCTAAGTTAAACTTTCGCCGCGGTCATGACTTGGATGAGTGACCGCTAGAGGCACTACTACTGAGCGTGCACGTACTTCGGAAGGCACTTGTTGTCTTACGATGTCAGACGATATAGCATTGTGGTAGGGCATTTTGCGAATGCTCGCCTAGCTACCACTCTCAAGAACAAATCTGTCGCCAAGCACCTAACGTTATGTTCCGGCAGCTGTCCTTGAGAGCCAGTAATTCATAAGCTTGAACATCTGTATATATGTTAAAATATAGGCTTGTCTGTTTCAAAAGAAAACTAATATTACTCCATTAATCTCAAAATATGACATTATGCTTACAGATGACGTAATCAAACCGGAGAATGAAAACGACAACTCAAATTCTAACGACGACTTGCCACTGAAGAGCGTCGCTACTAAGATGCGATACAAGGATACCAAAACGTTCCTCGTCGCCAAACAAAGCTTCTGGCTTAAACAGCACAAACCTGCCATTAAACCTAGTAAGTATATTGATGCTGTGATAGTCCAAGAGCAGTTAGTGCTGGCCTAATATAACGAAATCACGCGAGCATCGTAAATTCGCGCGAATGAAATTGCAATATCGCGCGAAAAATCGCGAGCATCAGTTAGGATAGCAAATATAAAAAAAAATATAAGAAAACATTAAATTAATAGTTGGTTATTCTCAACTATTAATTTAATAATAATAATAATTTATTTCCCAAAAAATACACACATTCAGTACACCACACAGCAAAAATCCATCGCAGATAACACAAACAGGATTCGCGTCCGCGCGCGCTCAGAAACAGACTGCATTGTTTACCTTTATTTACCGAACAACATATGTAAAAGATATATACATCTTATGCTTAATTTTATATGCTAAATAATTATATAAATATTAATATAAATCTATATAATCATATAAACCTTAATGCAAACAACAAACAATTTCATCGTCATGCCTTTATAGTAACTAACTAATGGTATATATTATGTAGGCATATCTAATTTGATATACTGAACAATGTTACAAATTTACCTACTGGGACTTTTGGCAGCTTTGCTATACTCTGATTTTTAATTCGAGATCAAAAATGTAAACAAAGGTGTTAACCGTGCAAAAAAATTACAAGTACTTGGTAATTTTTCTAATTTTGGGAACGGATGGAGCATTTAATGTAAAAAATATATTTAATGCTATAATTTATTGCATTATTATGAAACAATAAAACACTTTTATATGCGCGTAAATATTTACGCATATATTCAAGCCTGAAAAAATTTGTGTAAGATTTTTTTGTTTTTAATAGCCACACTTGTGAGAATATTTTTGAAGAAAAACTATTGAACACCCTGACCTATCAGTTTGACAATGACATATATTGACATTTCTTTGTTTACATTTTTGATCTCGAATTAAAAACCAGACTATAGGTCGGACCTGTGTTACAGCTGTCAACAACTTCCTTCTGTACAGTAAATAAATACAGTACAATAGTACAGTAAATAAGTAATGTTTTCTTCAAGTATTTTTTTAAATATTTGTTATTATTTCTAACTGATACTCCGTTCGCGCGAACTTACGATGCTCGCGTGATATCGTTAAAAAAATTACATATAAAATATATTTTGCATAGTGGTAGAGCATTTTGCGAATGCCCGCCTGGCTAGCTACTACCCTCAATTATAAAATCTGTCGCCAAGCACCTAAAAGTGTTCCGGAAGCAGCCCTTGAGAGCCAGTAAAATAACAAGCAGACGAGATTCAACAACTGTATGTTTCAGTGTGACGGACACAGTGAAGTTCGTCACTTGTGTCAAAATGGGTCTGTTATAGGCAGAGGTTATTGCTTAACATCAGATGGCCCTCGTGCTTGATTCGTCACAATACTAAGTCAACCATTAGTCGTTAGGAAGGCGATGGTTGCGACACCAAAAGCTATCCATGATTACAACCTCAAAATGGCGATCAAAGATCGAAATAGCGTGGTAATGGAGACCCTGTTAAAATGTGACGTGGGAGAATGACAAAAAAATGTTAATTTCTGTATGTTATTTTCATATATATAATATTATTGTAGTCCCAAATTATAAATATGTGTAATAATTGTAATCGTTGGCATGGGTATCCAGAGCGGTCATGCTCACATAAAGGTGTTGTCTAGCGGCGGTGTTGTGTGTCGGGTCGCCATCTTCCCTCAGAAATGGTTGAGGAAGGCGATGGCTGGCACATGCGTCAACTCGTGAGCGGGTGCTGCTAGAGAACACCGGTCTGTTCTGAATGCTAGTGCCAATGACTTAACCGGAAAAAAAAAAGAAATTTCTTTTAGCACTGTTCCCTCTTAGAATGTTGTATGTATATTTTCTAATTCTAGTAATAATTAAAAAAAATATGTCATAATTAAAAAAAAGGCACGGACCCTGGAGTCTGTGGAGTGTAGATTAATAAATAATAATAAAAAAAAAAAGTCAACCATTAGAAAATTAAACACAATTGAGATTAAAAAAAATTGCATGGTAGGGCTTTTTGTGAATGCCCGCTTGGCTAGCTACCACCCTCATGTAGAAAATTTGTCGCCATGCACATAACGGTCTGTCCTTGAGACCCAGTAATTCTAGGTAACTTAATACTAGCCTGAACAACGTCTTTGACCACATCATTACTTACCATCAGGTGAGATAGTCGCCAAAGGCTAGCCTATCAACTATAAATAAAATAACAACTTTATTTTGTTTGATAAACCTTAGACATATAGGTGTGTCATACCACATAGTAGATAAGAGTTACAAGTCGTACGATTTCTGGCATTAAACGGGTCGTAGTGACCACGAAATCCAAGAGATGGCGCTAACTTTTCGTCAAGGAGAATTGGCTATAATATATCTTAGCTAAGGCGTATCTATACATTGAAATCATTGGACAAAATCCCTGTCTTTGTTTTTCAGAACTTCCAATATCAAAAGTGCAAGAATTAATCCGTGAAAAGGACCTAACATACATGATAGACACAAACATAATATCAATAGTGGAATTCTCATACGTGTGCCCTTTCAAGTGCCGACACAACAACCTTCACTGTTACTACTGCGGACAGAACTTTCTAGATCCGACGTTGCTCAGGGATCATACGTTGACTCACCATCCGAAGAGATTCAAAGTAAATGATCATAATAATTTGGTGAAGTTGGACTTGACCAGGATAGACTGCAGGTTTGTGAGGTTGACTTTGTAAAATAAGACACTTGTGTGAATTAGGATACTTATGTAAAGTAGGATACATATAGGATACTTATGTGTTTATACACATAAGTATCATATATCCTTATCCTTATGGATACATATGTGAATTAGAATACTGATGTGAAGTTGGGTACTTATATGCGTTAGGATATGTATGTGAATTAGGATACTGATGTGAAGTATGGTACTTATATGCGTTAGGATATGTATGTGAATTAGGATACTAATGTGCAGAAGGATACTGATGTGAAGTAGGGTACTTATATGCGTTAGGATATGTATGTGAATTAGGATACTAATGTGCAGAAGGATACTGATTTGAAGTAGAGTACTTATATGCGTTAGGATATGTATTTGAAGTAGGGTACGTATATGCGTTAGGATATGTATGTGAATTAGGATACTGATAGGGTAATTATGTGCATTTGGATACTTATGCGCAGAAGGTTACTGATGTGAAGTATATACATATGCGGTTACTTATGTGAATTAAGATACATATACGAAATGCGGTACTAAAAAAGGGGATGTAAAAAAATACCAGAGATTAGTCTATAACACAATCATTTATATTTTCTGTTTCTTTGTATGTAAGTGATTTACATAGTTCTACCCAAGTTTAATAGACTACGTATGTGAATTAGGATACTGATTTGAATTAGGCTACATATATAAAGGGAGTACTTATGTGAATTAGGATACATATATATATGAAGTGGGGAACTTATATGACTTAAGATACACATATGAAGTGGGGTACTTAATATGTGCATACGTATGTGAATTAGGATACTAATGTGTAGAAGAATACTGATGTGAAGTAGGATACATATATGAAGTAGGGTATTTATGTGAATTAACATACACATATGAAATAGGGTACTAATGTGCATTACGAAACGTATGAGAATTAGGATACTAATGTACAGAAGGATACTGATTTGAAGTTGAACATATATGAAGTGGGGTACTTATGTGAATTTATGAAGCGCTCGTAGCGAAGTTTACTTAGCTGTTCTCAACCAATCAGCAAAGTTAAGCAACGTCGCCCGCGGTCATGAGTTGGGTAGGTAACCGCTAGTGGCATTACTACTGAGTGTTTCCGTGCTTCGGAGGGCACGTTAAGCCGTCGGTCCCGTTGTTATCTAAGGATGGCAGTCGTTATAGCACGGTGGTAGGGCTTTTTGCGATGCCCACCTGGCTAGCTCCCACCCTCAAGTAGAAAATCTGTCGCCAAGCACCTAACGGTGTGTTCCGGCAGTTGTCCTTGAAAGCCAGTACTTCTAGGTTAGGCTGAACAACATCTTCGACCACATCATCACTTACCATCAGGTGAGATAGTGGTCAACGGCTAACCTACCAGGCATAAAAAAAATATAAACATATGAAGTAGGATACTTATGTGCATTAGGATACTAATGTGCAGAAGGATACTGATGTGAAGTAAGTTAAATATATGAAGTGTACATATATTTAGTGTTACATATATTGTACTTATGTGAATTAAGATACACATATGAAGTAGGGTACCTATGTGCAGCGGCAGGTCGCGCCACCAACCGCGGCTCGTCACATGTACCTCTCCGGGATGCAAAAGTATACCTGCAGTATACCTGCCCCAGTATATCGGCATTATACATCCTTCTTCTAATTATTATGCATACAGGGCGTCCCACTGCAATGCCACATGGAGGGAAAGTACCTTGAATATTCTAGATGGAACATTTTACTGAAAGAAGACATTATTTAAAGCAAAAAATAATCCTTATGATGAAATCTTTCGATCGCGATCGGTTTGATAAAACTACAGGTGAGTTTTTTTCTCGTGTTACGGGTTCGATTCAACCATGTAATTATTTAAATATATATGAAAGCAGTTTTAAATTGTTTTTTTTTAAATTTAAATAATGTCTTCTGTCAGTAAAATGTTCCATCTACAATATTCAAGGTACTTTCCCTCCATGTGGCATCGCCGTGGAGCGCCCTGGGCGTCAAGTCTGCAAATCAATATGAATCTATAATGGACTCGGCCTGGTCAATTTTGACAGTTTTGGTAGTCTACTAACTTCACATCGTTCATATTGATTCAATCTCGGTTTCATAAGAAAACGAAACGAAGTAATAAAATAATAAATAATAACGAAATTGTTTTCTGAATTACCTTACTCTTCTCTTTTTATTTTTTGTTGGCAATATCGTCAAACCAGCCTGGATTCATCATAGATTCATATATTCATATGGGATCAGCAGACTACCGATTCTGTCTTGTATGAATCTTGAATGAAACTATGCTGGATATGAACATGTAATTAGCAGACTTGGTCCCCTGTTTATACGAATGAGTGTGAACTTCCAGACATTCAATTCGTTTTATCCAACTACACCAAGGATAAATAAAGTAGGTAGTAATATAAACTGATAAAAAGGATATAAGATAAAGGTTTTAAGATAAATTGTCTCAGATATATAAATATTATAAACTTTTTTTTATGTAATTGTGACGGAACAAGCTCGAGGCCCACCTAATGTTAAGCGGACTAACCTCTGCCTATAACAGATGCATTTCGTCACAAATCACGAATTGCACTGCGCCCGTCACTATGAGACATAGTTGTTAAGTCTCATGTGCCTGTAATTTCACTGGCTCTCAAGGACTGCTGCCGGAACACACCGTTAGATGCTTGGCGACAGATTTTCTACTTGAGGGTGGTAGCTAGCCAGGCGGGCAATTGCAAAAAGCCGGCGGTGGGAATCGAGCCTGTGTACTGCGGCGCGGCAGTCCATAGCTATTACCGCTTGGCCATCATTGCTTGAATGCAAACTAGTTTTGTAGTCTCCCTAACTTTAAAATGTATTTTGAGGAGACCAAATTGTTCCATTGCATTCTAACGACTAGCGCATTGTACAGAGCAGTGATCGCTTTAATAGCTGAAGCGCTCGTAGCGAAGTTTACTAAGCTGTTCTCAACCGATCAGCAAAGTTAAGCAACGTCGCGCGCGCTCATGAGTTGGATGGGTGACCGCTAGTGATATTACTACTGAGCGTTTCCGTGCTTCGGAGGGCACGTTAAGCCGTCGGTCCCGGTTGCTGTCTTAGGATGGCAGTCGTTATAGCATGGTGGTAGGGCAATTTGCGAATGTCCGCCTGGCTAGCTACCACCCTCTAGTAGAAAATCTGTCGCCAAGCACCTAACGGTGTGTTCCGGCAGCTGTCCTTGAGAGCCAGTACTTCTAGGTTAGTCTGAACATCATCACTTACCATCAGGTTTGATAGTGGTCAAAGGCTAGCCAATCAGGCATGAAAAAAAAGCCACGGGGTTTGACGGGACATCCTTAGTATATTATTTCCATTGAATACGTGTGCTTGAGACTAACAAAACATTTTAAAAATTTCAGGTTATGTCCAGAAAAGATCGATGATTTAGAACAGTTCAAACGCCATCTAGTTTCAACACACGGAAAGAAGTATTACTTCGACACTAAAGATTGCGTGCTGCCGTTTAGATTAGAAAAAGATGTTATAAAGTGCGCGCTGTGCCACGCAGTGTTCCCGTATTTCCACGCGTTGAATAAGCACATGAATGAACATTATAGCAATTATGTATGTGAGACTTGTGGATTGGGTGAGAATTTTTGAGATAATTATTTTCTCTGTTATATTTAGGACTAGCGACCCGCCCCGGCTTCGCACTGGTGCAATGTTGATACTAAATATACTACAGAATGTCTTTATATACAACGTTCACAGCTTTTGTATCATTAGACAATACAAACATGTTTTCTTTAGAAGCTACTAATGAAAGAGTGACACATAACTGGCCATGTAAAAACAATCAACGTGCACAAAAATTTAATAACCCATATTTATCAATATTAAATGCATAATTTAAGGTACTTAATTGGATAAGCATTAATGCTGTATTGCCTAAAATCGCTACGATAGTAAGCTAATATTTCTCGTAAAAAGTAAGGGATAAAAAATGGTTATTGTGAGTTATACCTAAGAGATATACGTTTTTAAGGTGTACAATACTGTAGTACATTATTTTGATCTATCTCGTAGGGTTCAGCCAGCGTTTGCAATGTAAGCGCAAAAACTGTGTTTATATACGACATCACATTAGAAACCTCTAAAATTATCAGTGTTGCTCTACTATGTCATGGATGTATTATACATATAAACATTCCTCTTGAATCACTCTATATATTAAATAAAACAGCATCAAAATCGATTGCGTAGTTTTAAAGATCTAAGCATATATAAGGACAGACAGATAGCGAGAAGTGACTTTGTTTTATACTATGTAGTGAAATACCGGACGGTACTCCTACGTGAATTGCCGGGCTAGAATAGCACAGCATCTTATTTTCCTGTTGAGAATCGTTAGATACGAAGAAAGGAGAAAATCGGCCAAGTTCAAGTCGGACTCGCACACGAAGGATATTTTACCATTATCTATAGTATAGATCAGAGGTTCCCAAACTCTTTTATTTCATAGACCACTTTCAAAATTTTGCTGAATCCGATGGACCCCCTGCAGTTACATTACTTACTACCAATCTCTAAATCTCTAAAAAAAAGTGCATATTAGATTTAACTATGGAAACTTGAGTTGAGGCCAGGCCAGGTAGACCCCCGTTAAGTCTTCCGTGGACTATTATATTATTGTGACGGTACAAGCCCGAGGCCAGCCTGATGTTAAATGGACTACTCACCTCTGCCTATAACAGATGCACTTCGTCAACGACGAATTGCACTGCGCCCGTCACACTGAGACGTACATTTGTTAAGTCTCATGTGCCAGTAATTTTACTGGCTCCCAAGTACAACTGCCGGAACACACCGTTAGGTGCTTGGCGACAGATTTTATACTTGAGGTTGGTAGCTAGCCAGCCGTTTGTCTGTCACCAGGCTGTATCTCATGAACCGTGATAGTTACAGTTGAAATGTTCACAGATGATGTATTTCTGTTGCCGCTATAACAATATATACTCAAAATCGGCCAAACGCAAACAGGACACGCGCACGTGAAACCTTAAAAAAATAAGGCTATAATATCGAGGCAGTGATGGCTCATTGGCATTGGCTATGGGCTGTGCAGCAGGTCCATGGTTCGAATCCCGCCGCAGGCTTGAGCTTCACCGTATAGTGGTAGGGCATCAGTAGAAAAATCTGAAATATCTGTCGCGAAGCACCTAAAGGTGTGTTCCGGTAGCTGTCCTTGAGAGCCAGTAATTCTAGGTTAGCCTGAACAACATATACGACCACATCATCACTTACCATCAGGAGAGATAGTGGTCAAAGGGAAACCTATCAAGAATAAAAAAAAAAGCGCTGTCAAATGCTAGCCTATCGGCAATTATAAAATGGGTGTCTTCAAATCGAGAGTAAATAGGTTTCTTCTAGGTAAGCGTGCTCCATCCTAGACCACATCAATGCTTAACATCAGGCAGGGTGTGGTCAAACGCGAACCTATAACGAATAAAAAAAAAAAAAAAAAAAAAAAAAACTGCTAACTGAACCTGAAAACTTGCAGCCAGAAGCAATCTCTCCCAGACAACCATCAAATGTTATCATTTGTTTCAGGGTTTGTGGACCGTAACCGTTTTCTAATGCACCAGGCGCGCCACGAACAGGGCACCTACCCGTGCGAGACTTGTGGGAAACTCTTCAAGGCGGAATACAACAGGGACTTACATATAGACAGGTAATATAAAACACTTCCTTTTTAAAAATCGGCACAATATTGTCAACATACTGGAATTCACATCGATATATATACATTACTACTACTTTGAAGCAGTGATGGCTCAGTGGCATTAGCTATGGACTGCCGCGCAGCAAGTTCATGGTTCGAATCCCGCCCGGAGCTTGAGCTTCACCGCATGGCATTTTGCGAATGCCCGCCTGGCTAGCGACCACCCTCAAGTAGAAAATCTGTCGCCAAGCACCTAACGGTGTGTTCCGGCAGCAGTCCTTGAGAGCCAGTGAAATGACAGGCACATGAGACTTAACAACTATGTCTCAAGGTGACGGGCGCAGTGCAATTCGTGACTTGTGACGAAATGCATCTGTTATAGGCAGAGGTTAGTCCGCTTAACATCAGGTGGACCTTTTGCTTGACACGTCATAATAACAAAAAAAAAATGCTCTCCTTGTTACACCAAGATAGTAGCACCCAAGGTGTTCTTGCTGACTATGTCAATGACATACATAAATAACAAAAAAAAAACAGCCTGTAACTTGTTCATACAATGTTTGTGATTAATCTATTTGGTGATTGGAACTAATACTAAAAATATCCACATTCTAATTTGAAATCACTTTTAGTCGTTCAGAGATTAAAAAGCTATTTAAATCCCTGTTTACGAAGAATAAACTCTCTTTTCGAATACTGTAACAGCCGACGCGTCCACTGCTGAACACAGCCTCCCCTATTAAGGGGGTATTTGCCTTAATCCCCACGCGTGGCAGGCGGCTTGAGGATTGCAATGTAAATTGGCAGATCTTTAGAAGGCGCTGCTGTCCACTTTCCAGAATTTTTCCCTTACGTCGCCTCGTACGACACCCACGGGATGATATGGGAAGGTTCAATTCTATCCCGGCACCCCACGGGGTGTCGGAGGAGAGCGCCCGCCGCGGCAACACTGGACCGCGCCGCGCTCCATTTGAATAGAGTTTTGAATATTTACACCGAACAAAGTAATATAAAATATGAAAAATTACATTACAGGCACAAGATACTTTTGACTGTGATTATTCCGTCAAATACAAATAAACAAAAAAACTAAAATTGAAAACAAAAATAAAATTAAGATGATTTCTTTGTCTTCTCAAAATGTTTGTTAGGACTAGCAGAAGTCAACCCTAAGAGCTTGTTAGCGTTTTACCAATAACCCTGTAAATGTGGACCGATCGCTGCCATAGGCGTATATATCTTACTTAATAAATTTATATGTATTATTTTTCCTAAGCATGCGATATTGCGTCAAGATTGAAAAAAAAGCCTTTAAAACATTTTTTTGTTTATGCTTGATAGGTACCTTTGACCACCATCTCGCCTGATTGTAAGTGATTATGTGCTCGAAGATGTTCTTCAGGCTAACGTAGGGTATGTTCCATTAGTCGCTAAGAACGTTATTTTCGATAATTTTGATCACATTTGCGTCTATGGTTGTGATCACGTGATCGTTTGTAACTGTCATCCCCGTTCCATTTTTGGATAAGAACGCTAAGAATGCCACTAAAATTTGCCACTTCTGTCACTTTTGACATTAGATGTAGCGTTTAAGGCGAAAATAACGCCAAGACCCATGTGGAAAACTTTTTGGGAGTGTAATCGTTTTTAGCGTTTTAGCGAATCTCACTCAAATGGTACGCACCCCTAGAATTACTGGCTCTCAAGGACAGCTACCGGAACACATCGTGAGGTGCTTGCCGACAGATTTTCTACTTGAGGGTGATAGCTAGCCAGGCGGGCATTCGTTAAATGCCCTACCATCATGCAAATTAGGTATGATATTGATGTTTTTAATTGCAGAGTGCACAAAAAGCGTGGTCGTGTGTACTGCCCGAAATGTGACGTGCGGCTGATGTCACATCCTCAGAAGCTGAAGCATTTGGCGGAAGTCCACGGAGAACAGCCTATCGCCTTGCCATGCACCGTCTGTGATAAGGTAACTTGAAGCAGTGATGGCTCAGTGTGTGTATGTATTGCCGCGCAGCAGGTCCATGGTTCAAATCCCGCCGCGGGCTTGAGCTTCACCGCATGGTGGAAGGGAATTTTGCGAATGCCCTCCTGGCTAGCGACCACCCTCAAGTAGAAAATCTGTCGCCAAGCACCTAACGGTGTGTTCCGGCAGCAATGCTTGAGAGTCAGTAATTCTAGGTTAAGCCTGTGAACACCTTCGACGACATCATCACTTACCCTTAAATGAGATTCTGGTCAAAGTCTTATCAGCAATAAAGAAAAAAAGGCAACTATTTCTTATTTAATACAACACGGCTCGTCATTCATAGGGCAAATTAAACCATCTGTCATATTATTTTCAGGTATTTGAAACTCGTCGTATGTTGACCATACATTGGAGAAAGGAACATTTAAAAGACTACAGGTATGTTGAATTGATCTTAAGATATTTTTCAGGCGTGCCAGTTTACTTTTCTTATGGCCTGTTTCAGAATGTTCGAGTAAATTCCGGTTATGCTACCCAGAACATAAAATAACTGAATGATAAAAATGACATTAAACATGCAGCGCGTTTCAAGCTTTAACCGATGGATAGGCTAAATCGATGACTGTGAAACGCAAAGATAGTGTTTTATTTATTAAATATGTTCTGGGTAGTATAACCGGTACATACTCGAACATTCTGAAACAGGCCCTTATTCTAACGATATACCTGCACTGAGAAAAATTTAAAGTCAAAAGCGCCCTAATGACGGCCAATTTATATGGTATAAGGCGGAAAACCGACCAAACGTAAATACGTACAAAAACGCCTTCCAACTAGAAGGCGTTAAACGAGGTCAGTGAAGGCGAATGTTTCTTTTCGTCTTCATTTAAGGTGTATTTTGTGGTCTTTCTTAAATATTGACTTTTCGATGAGGCTGATTAAGTCGTACGTTATAGTGATAATCACCGTATATAAACCGCCGTAAAAGTAAGGTGTATTTTATGGTCAATACTGCAATTATTATCGTATAACAAGTTCAATTCTGAAAATACTTTACGGAAGGCGTTTTTGACGGTTGTGTTTATTATAAAACATGCTACATTTTTATTGATTGGTGAAAATCAACTTAAGAGTTGTGAATTCATCTTACGTAGTTACAATTCAACGGTAAAAGGTCAAATTTGATTTAAGCCTTTAAGTCGTTTTTCTCAGTGTGTTCATGGAAATCTATTTTCCTCAGATACGAGTGTCAAGTGTGCGGCCAAAAGTTCTTCACACGCTTCGCTCTGAATAACCACATGCCGACGCACACCGGGGAGAGGAACTTCAAATGTAAAGTGTGTGAAAAGAGCTATCCCAGACTGAAAACTCTCAAGGAACACATGAGGATACATACCAACGATAGACGATATAGGTTAGTGGTATCGTGATTAGATTATTCCCCAGTATTCATTTGGTAAAGTTCTAGATGGTAAGACTCGAGATTGTATGGCTCCAGAAGGTAAGACTGAAGTTGGAGAGATTCCAGACTCAATTCGGTAAACATATAGATGATAATGCTTAGGGCCTGTTTCAGAATGGACAACTAAGTTCCGGTTATACTACCCAGAACATAAAATAACTGAATGATAAAAATGACAGTTAACATGCAGCGCGTTTCAAGCTTGAACCGATGGATACCTATGCTAAATCGATGACTGAAACGCAAAGATAGTGTTTTAATTATTAAATATGTTCTGGGTAGTGTAACCGGAACTTACTCGAACATTCTGAAACAGGCTCTTAATTTATTTAATTTCCAGAGATTTCGAGACTAGTTTAGATGATGATCATATTATATGATACAGAATTTTACAGACGATGAAGTCTTGGAGAGAAAGATATATTTTACAAATTATACGGTCACAAAATTGTATACCCCCGGTGGGAATCGAACCCGCGTCCTCCGATTTCGCGCCGGATGCTTAAACCGCTCGGCCACCTGGGCACGCTATTTCTAACCGAAATTTCGTGCTCCAATTGTATTACTTACATATAGGGTACGCTGCGCGGCCATCAACCAGGGCCGCTACTCTAATTCGTCGAAGTATCGAACTTCGGGTCCGAAAGATAGGTATCCGCAAAACACGTATTGACTTACTTTTGTTTAACTTCGTTCGTAGCATAGACTTGCAAGCATTTGCCTGTTTAGATTCTGAATATAACTTTTTTATATCGGATTCGTATGGTTTGTACATTTTCCAAATATGATATTATAATTTATTCGTTTGCTTATAAGTAGTCAGTCGAGTTCTAAATATCCAGAAATAACACTAATGAGGATATAAATACCTATGGAGAACAAAGACATTAACGTAAATTAGTAGCTAGTATGTCTATAAAAAGCATATTTTGGAGATAGTGCATATATTGGGTGAAGACCTCCCCCAGTATTCCAATTCCGCCAATGTTCCAGACGGAATTACTCGTGATTGTATGACCCCAACTCAGTTCCAAATTCAGTTCGGTAAATATAATAGATGATAAGTCTCAACTTGGTAAGCTTCTAGCTTTGCTAAGATAAGACTCCAGTTGGTATGATTCCAAACATAATAATTCCAGATTTTGAAGAAGTGATGGCTCAGTGGCATTGGCTATGGACTGCCGCGCAGCAGGTCCATGGTTCGAATCCCGCCGCGGGCTTGAGCTTCACCGCATGGTGGAAGGGCATTTTGCGAATACCCGCCTGGCTAGCTACCACCCTCAAGTAGAAAATCTGTCGCCAATCACCTAAAGGCACAACAGACTTAACAACTATGTCTCAAGGTGACGGGCACAGTGCAATTCGTGACTTGTGACGAAATGCATCTGTTATAGGCAGTGGGACTACAGCTTGTTCAGTCACAATAAAAAAAAAGTTTGTGTTTTCAAATTCAACAAATTTTCAAACCGAACGAGGTAACATTATAATATTCAGAGCCATTTCACAAAATCACGCTACTGAAGTTTAGGTAAATGCCAGCGCATCGCTTACACAAGCGAAAGAAGTGACGACGGAATAGCGTAACTGTGAGTAAAATATTTTGATACTAGCACTCATTAATAAAGAAATGTAAGTTGCGAATTTAAAAATTGTGTGATTGGCATGAGTAAATAATCAATTTCTTGTCGATTACTTGCTAATGTTATAGAAAAGAAGTAGGCATGTACATATTTATGAATGAAATTCTATTGTTATCATTATCGCAGATATCAATGGGTTAAATAGTCAACCTACATCGTGAATCGTACATTTACATTTCATCTTTGATGAATAAAAAATAGATATGTTTGAATCATTTATTGTAACAATAAACTTAAATAATAAAAAAAATATACAGCTTAAAATTATATAAATATTTGACGTAACGGGATTGATTAAAAGCTGCGGACTAAAAGCTCTTTCTTTTAAATTTTCCAAAAATTGCTATTTTCCTCGTTCACACTCTTCAGTATCTATATCCAGTCGTTAACACTGTCTGCCATAATGACCATGCATAGGATTGAGGTTTATTTTTCTGTGCATCCGGAAAACAACTTAGTACCAACCACTAACGTCCCATGACTTTTTTGGTTTTCCATTACTTAAACATGTCACCCTCATATTTTAATGTATAATTTAAATTTACTCATTTTTTTACGAACATACATAATATTTTCAAATATATACAGACTTGGTAAAGTTAAAATATCAATTTCTTTAAAAAGATCCCTCACAGATTCCCTAGGACCCATTTTATATATGGCTTGAATTGCACGCTTTTGTATGATAAAGATTGTATTATATCTATGATGCAATCTATAATCAACGTATATACTTCTTGATACTAATGCAATCCTCACTATATACTCTTATGCTCACTATTTCCTCTATGGAAAATAAATGATAATAACCTTTTTATAAAAAAAAATACTGGAAATGGGGTTTGAACACACGACAAAAATGGTGGGAAACAGTAATTTAAATGCTATTTTTATTTTTTTGTAACTAACTCACCTAAAACTTCGATTCTTCTTTTAATATGATAATTTACTATTGTTCTTTAGCCATGAATTGTTACAGATTTTTACGCCAAATATTTTAGAGTAACAAGATTAAAACAACCCAATTGTTTTAAGAACTTTGGCGGGAAAACTGTATTGGAGAGCAATATTTTTTTCTGTAAAACTATACCACCTACGGCTTTGGTCCTTTGATATTATTATTTACATGTAATTTATACACCTGTATTATTTCAGATTTATTGGTTTAGAAGTTTAAAATTAGTTACGAGATTATTTAATACGCAAATTTGCATCGGTATGTGTTTGCGTTGCAAAATGTATCGAGTGAAAAATGACTTATACATATGCAAAATTGCGGTTTTCTAGGTTTATAACTGTTGAAGTAGTTACGAGATTTATATGACATGACGTAATATTTTGGGGCCAAAATGTAATTTGTGCTGGTTTCAGATTTCATCAAAATATTCAAAATACTTCCTTTATCTCAGAAAAATATGGATTTTTTCTTGTATGGGCAAGGATGCATCCTTTAGAAACCCATTTGGATTATGAAAGTCGGACTTACGCAGATTTTATGGTAAATTTGTAAGTATTTACAAATTTACCATAAAATCTGCGTAAGTCTATTAGTGGGAATGGGTTCTGCTTTAAGGTGGATCTTCTTGGTATTTCTAAGACAAACAGCTTCAACTTGTAGTGAATACTTTTATTTCTTATTAGAGATTTTACAGCTCTTGTCTAATCACCAAAAACACAGAGACCAACTTGACCAAAGATAAGAGATCAAAAAATAGAAGACAAAGTTGCCATATGCCACTTAACTTATTAACACTCCTCCTCAACTTTGTATTCCAATTTCCATCACAATTCTGATATATCAAACTATTAGATACATTTATACATAATGGATACAACACACATATAGGTTCTCCAAGTCAGACAAAGTTGCCCTTCTGGACAGAGTTATAGTTACTTTAATTATTATATATATATTTTTACTAAAAGACAGGCATTTATAAATGTTTTATAAAACTTAATAGGTATACGCTAATTGAGATATACACCCACATATATGCATAGATTTCTCACATTTCTAATATTAACATTTCTGTATCTTTAATAGACGCCTCAGATTTTCAAATGTAGGTTTGCATAATCCTTTAGTAAACAGGTCTGCCAGCTGTTTTGAAGATTGTACATACTTTAATGAAATCAGCCCTTCATCAATTAAATTTCTGATGAAATGGTGTTTTATATCAATGTGTTTTACTCTCCTACTATTTTCTCTATTCTTAGCAATATGAATACAAGATTGATTATCTTCACAAATGGTCAAAGTTTTACAGTCAATTCCAAGATCAGATAAAATGCCTTTAAACCACACTGCTTCACAACAAGTGAGGCTAAGAGCCATATACTCAGCCTCTGCAGATCATAAGGATACCGTTTTTTGCTTTTGAGTACACCAAGATACAATTGTGTTGTATAAAAAGAAACAATATCCTGATATGGACTTCCTGTCAAAGTTAGTCGCCCAGTCTGAGTCACAGAAGGCTAAAGCAATGTTCTCAGTACCTGTATTACATTCATATACCAAACCATAGTCAGCTGTTGACTTTAGGTATTTTAAAACTCTTTTCAAATAGTTGTAATGTTCATCACTTGCATTATTCTGAAATTGGCTGAAATAGCTTACTGTAAATGACAAATCAGGCCTAGTACAAATAACTAGATATATTAGACAACCAATTAACTCACGATAGGGAAACTTACATGAGAACTCTTCAGGTTTATCTAATTTCAATCCAACTTCACATGGGGTTGATACACTTTTACAGTCCATCATTCCAAACTTATTTAGAACACCTTGAGTGTAAGTTTTCTGGTGTAACACTAACTTTTTATTCTTAAAGTCTCTCTCTATTTCAATACCCAGAAACTTTTTCACAGGTCCTAGATTAACAATGTCAAATTCTTTTAACAGCGCACTCTTTATTTCGTTGATTGTTAGTTCACATTCACTTAACAGAAGAATATCGTCCACATATAGAAATAGGTACACTTTAGCACTGTTTTCTTCATGTTGCACATACAGGCAAGTATCGCGTTCAGACACTTTGAAGTTATTCTTCAGCATGAATGAATGGAAGATCTCATTCCAACAACGGGGGCTCTGCTTCAAACCATAGATAGAGCGATTTAGTTTGCAAACTTGGGGGCCCTTTTCTCCTGGTAGGTTCATGTATATCTCCTCCTGAAGATGTCCATGGAGAAACGCAGTCTTTACGTCCATTTGTTCCACAAATAAGCTTTCTTCATTTGCAAGTGCTAGTAAACACCTGAGTGTGGTCAATCGCCCCACAGGTGAGTAGGTTTCCTCATAGTCATACTTTTGGAAACCCTTAGCTACTAACCTTGCTTTGTAGATGTTGTTTTCTTTCTTCCTAAATACCCTGTTAGCGCGGCCACCAAGCTATATGGCAGAGCACGCCGAACTGCGGGCGCGGGTTGAAAGGACACTGGTAAATCGAAAGAATGCGGAACAAGGTGATGAAAAGTGGACTGTATAGGAAAAGGAGCGAAAAACGAGCGACTAACCTGGATATCTTCGGGCTGACGAGCACAGCTGCGGCACTCCAAGGCGTCCCGCTGGTGTCCAGATGTAGTGGCTCTTCGAATTATTTCACGCTGTTGTAGACTCGTGGCGCGAGCGCGGGAAGCTGTTAGTACACAGCTCCAAAGAGACGATCGCGGATATCCCAGGGCGATGGGCACACACGAAAGCAGCGCGAGCGCGGTTAGTAACAAAATGGCGGTTTCCTTGGCTTCGAGGGAGCTCACAGGAACAGACGCATCCGCCGTCAACAAGGGTCGACCGCAGACTACTTGCAATGACAAGTAGGTCACTCATCAGCCACGAAATGTCAACCGTAGATAGTCGTCGTTTTCGTGGGAAAATGAGGGTAGGAAAAGGTAAGAGGTAGAAAGAAAGTGCCAATAGATGGCGCGAACATTGCCCCCGGCCTAAAAACCATTGGTTTTTAAAGGTAGAGAAAGATTGGATAAGTTAATAGAGCGGGTATATAAATAGCGGGTTGACCAGGGGGCAAGTACGTAAGTTATTGAGTGGGTAAAATGCACAAACGAACGACCGGCCGTTTGTAAACGGAAGTCGCTGTTCGCACTAGACATACTCTACATATTCCGTCGGCGCCTAGAATTGTCTCTTCGACAACACCTAGGGGCCAAGATAGCGGGGGAAGATTGTCTGTGATAATAAGCACGACGGAACCTACTTTGATTGGATTAGAAAGTGTATTCCATTTTCCTCTAGATTGAAGCAGGTGAAGGTACTCTAACTTCCATCGTTTAGAGAACGATTGGATCATCTTATCCAGCAAAGTGTAGCGTTTAAGAAGATGCGCGGGCTCGTCTGAGATCGCGCACGCGGGTAAGTGTTTAAGCGGTGCAGCCATCAAGAAATGCGCGGGCGTTAGTGCAGTGGGCTCAGAGGGATCCTCACTCAATAGCGTTAGCGGTCGCGAGTTTATGACGCTCTCTATTTGCGTAAGCACGGTTAACATTTCCTCATAGGTGAGTAACTGTGAACCTATTGTTTTAGCTAGGTGACCCTTGAAAGCTTTCACGAAGATTTCGTAGTTTCCGCCAAAGTGTGGGCTTCTTGGTGGGTTAAATTTCCAAGTTATGCGGTTGGCGGATAACTCGTCTGAGAGCGACTTATTATACTCCTCTGAGCTTACGAGTTTATAGACGTCAGATAGGGCATTTCTTGCTCCAATAAAAGTGCGGGCGTTGTCCGAATACAAGACAGAAACGGTACCGCGACGAGCGAGAAAGCGTTTAAAAGCAGAAAGGAAACTGCAGCTGCTTAAATCTGTCGTCAGCTCTACGCTTACCGAACGCACTGACATACAGACGAAAATACATAAATAAGCCTTAATAGAGCGCACACCTCGTTTTCTAATTGGAATAATAGAAATTGGGCCGGCGTAATCCACAGCGGTGTGAGTGAACGCTTTAAATTCGTTCACGCGGCAAGCGGGTAGGTCTCCCATAAGCGGGAATGTAGGTTTAGGTTTTGCCTTAAAACAATAGTTACACTTATGTATAACCGAGCGGACGATATTACGGGATGCGAGTATCCAAAATCGTTGTCTGAGAGTCGACATCAAAGCGTGCGGACCTGTATGACAGTTATGACGATGGTAGTGCTCAATTATCATTTCGATTATGCGGTCTTTACGCGGTAACAAAATGGGATGCTGCTGATTGTACGATAGATCCGCATTTCGGAGACGTCCTCCGACTCGTATGAGTCCGTCGGCGTCTAGAAAGGGCACGAGTCGCTGTATAGCGTTTGAACACCGGGTGTTGGTTTTAAGGTTCTGAATAATGTCCGCAAAGTAATGTCTTTGTACAGCTGTCAGGACTTGAATTTCTGCGAAATTCATTTCATCGGCTGTGAAGTATTTAGAACGCGGCAGCTTCTTGATGAAGCGATAGATGCGGACGGCATCAGCCATGAAGAAACGCGGGTGGAGAGTTTCAACAGCGGGTTGGAATTCTCCACGGCGGGTTGTGTCACAGGAAGTGAAACGATTTTCTTCGACTCAGGTAGGTTTAAGTCAACCTTAGCGGGAGCTACTGTCTTAGCGGGCCAAGCAGCAGGCTCTTGGCTTAACCAAGCGGGGCCGGTCAACCACAGCGGGTGGTTAACTAGCTGAGCGGGTGACAGCCCTCGCGAAAGTGCATCAGCACAAGGGTTTTCCGTTCCAGGTATATGACGGAAGCTGTCAACGGGAATAGCGGAAGTAATTTTTGTAATACGAGTAGCAACAAAAGTTTTGAATCTGTGCGGTGAAGCGGTAATCCACTGCAACGCTACCATAGAATCGGTGAAGCAATATACTTTGTCTATGCTATGACGCTTTTCGTAGGTATCGAGAACGCGGCGAACCAATTTTGACATGAGCAAGCAGGCGCAAAGCTCTAGCTTTGCAATTGAAATTGTTTTCAGTGGAGACACTTTTGACTTGGCGCATACTAGACGAGTGAGCGGAGTTGAGTCATGGTCAGACTGAGTTCGAATATACACTACAGATCCATATCCATGCTCGCTAGCATCAGAAAACGCAACGACGGTGATTTTCGAATTTTCTTCCACTCTTAGGTGGCGAGGGAATCGCAGTTGCTGAATGGCGGGAAGTTCGCGAAGATAATTATGCCAAATATCTACCACTGCTTGCGGCGGTTGCTCATCCCAGTCAAGCTTCAAAACATGAAGCTTTTGTAAAATTAATTTAGCGTACAAGATGACAGGAGCTATGAGTCCGAGAACGTCATACTGACGCGCTATCACGGACAACATATTGCGTTTAGTCGCAGGCCGACTTTCGACGTTCACGGTGAACATAAATGCGTCCGAGCTTGGCAACCACTGTAGCCCTAAAACCTTCAAGTTCGAGTCTGGCTCATCGAAATTGATAACTGCGGAATGCCGATCGGAGACCGGAAGCGATTCAGTGAGCTCGGGTACGTTACTAGCCCATTTCACTAGCTCGAAGCCCCCGGCCTTGAGCAACTCGCGGAGATCATCGCGAAGCTGTACGCTACCAGGCAAGGACGGCATGGAATAGCACACATCATCCATGTAAGTATTGTTTTCGATGACGGACGCAGCGTGCGGGAAGCGAGCGCGCTCGTCAGCGCACAGCTGGCGTAGCACGCGCATCGCGAGAAAAGGACTACTGCGCAGGCCAAAGCAAACACGGTTGAACACGTAAGTGTTCAGCGGCGAAGCGGGATCAAACCGATATAAAAACTTCTGAAATTTGCGGCTCTCTTCGTTGACAAGTACCTGTAGATACATCTGTTTTATATCGGATGTGAAAACGATTGCATAAAAACGAAATTCTAAGAGAATAACGAAAAGGTCATTTTGCAAATTATCCCCAGTATGCAAGACGTCATTCAATGATAAGCTCGAATCAGTTTTCGCACTTGCATCCATGACCATGCGCCATTTAGTAGTGGTTTTATCCAACCTGGCAATCGCATGGTGCGGAATGTAGTAACCGGCTAAACTATCGTCGTTATTTATCAGCGAGACATAACCTTTCTGCAAGTATTCCTGGATAATTGCATCATACTCCACGCGCAGGGGAGGTGAAGCGACGAGCTTGCGTTCTAAATGCATAAAGCGCTTCTTAGCGGTAAGAAAAGAATTACCCAAAGCGGCAGCGGGGTCGCGGGAGAAAGGCAACGCTACAGAGTAGCGGCCCGTAGAATCGCGGGAAAAATTATTTGTAAAAATACGTTCATTTTCGAGAGCGGTAGGACTTAAGGCCGGTGTGCATTGCACTTCCTCAAGTTGCCAGAATTTCTGAAGAATATTATCCAAGCGCGGTTGTTCTGCGAAGGCGCAGAGAGATATTCGGGAGCGGTGACTATCATCATTAAAAGCGGTATATGTTTGAGCGGTCGCAACGGGAGCGGTCCCGATTACGATAAAACCGAATATCGATTCGAAAGCGGTAGGTGCACCAGGCGGACCAGCGGCACGACCCGATAGCAAGATATCCGCAAACAGCGGAGCCCCAATAAGTATTTCTATCTCGGACGGTTCCGAGAAATCCTTATCAGCAAGCGGCAAGCCGTGTAGATATGCAAGACAAGAGGTATCAACTCTCACAGACGGCAGGTTGTCGGTGATGCGGTCAATAACAAAAGCGTCGACCGAAATAAAATTATTATCAAGTCGCGAATGTAATGTGGTTGAAATTACACCCTTAATTGGATTTGACGCGGAACCTATGCCCTTAACAACGGTATTTGTAACCTTGTTGCATTTTAAATTAAGCTTTGCGCAACAATTCACTGATATAAAATTACTCTGAGAGGCAGAATCTATTAAAGCGCGCACTACATGCTTCCGACCGTTTGAATCAGTAGCGTAAACTTGCACGGTTCCCAGTAAACACGTAGTATCTGTGGTCGGTTGAGTGACAGGGCGCACGTTATTGCATAGAGAAATGTTTTGTTGTTGCGACTGATAAGCGGGAGGCTTCGGAACATCTGCAAGCGGGCATTGAGCGGTAACAGCGCGCGGGGCGGAAGGCAGGAGCGCGCGGGCGGCGGCGCCGGCGGCGTTGTCAGCTCGTGCGCGCGATGACTGCGCTGGCGCAGGATTGCGCGCGGATGACGCGACAACGGCTCTGTTGAGAGTGCGGGTTCCTTCCCGGGAAGGTAACATATTACGACATAACATTGAATGATGTTTACATCCACAATGACGGCAACTATATTGCGAGTTGCAAGCGGTATAGTTATGCGAAACACTTAGACAATTAGTACAACCTTTATGTTGTTTTATACAAGACAACCTGTCCTCTGTGGAAAGCTTATTAAATGCAGGGCATCTATATAAATTAGCGTGATCAGATTGATTACAAAGCGGGCACTGTGCTGCGCACGATGCAGCGAAAGAATGCGTAGACTTAGGGACAACCTGTTTGTTATTGTTGACATCAGAAGTGCGGCTAGCGGGCGCCGTACGTTCTAATATCTTACTCTGCTCGCGAACAAACTTAATTAGATCGTCGTACTTAGGCATACTTTTACCTCGCATATGCATTTCAAACGAGCGGGCGGTACTCGAATCTATCTTTTTCAAAGCTAATTGCAACAACATAAAATCCGATAAATTATCGAGCTTGAGCGAATGTAAGCTTGACACTGCTGTGCAAAATTTATCTAAAAATAGCTCCAGGTTTTTAGCGGAAGCGGTAATGCTAGTTGGTTTGAAATCGAGCAGCTGATCGAGATAAGCGGAACCTAAACTACGCTGGTCGTCGTACTTGTTGACTAAAGTCGACCAGATTAGATGGTAATTATCTGCGTTTGGAACAATACCTGAAATAACGGATAATGCACGACCTGACAATTTATTTACTAAATACTGTATACGTTCGTGGTCAGTTAAATCGGCATTTTCATGAATTGTGCGACGGAACGATTCATGGAATATTTTCCATGTCATTGGATTACCATCAAAGGTCATCAACTCCAACTTAGGTAGTTTGACAGATTTATGTTGCGGTGTAACATGCGATTCCGTACCTTTGACGTTCATAGCGGGAGGGTTGAGTTTATTGTAAACAAACTTACAGCGGCAGTACATGTCTTCAAAAACATTAATTGACTGATAACTTACGGTATACGTGGGATCGATTGTCAACTCGGTGACATTTAAATCGTTTACAATGTCATTAAACTCAGATTGTAAACGATCCAGTGAAATGATTCCACACAGAAATAAGTCTTTCTCAGTATCATCAGTGAAAGCGTTCAACGAGCGGTTATAAATTTGCTGTAAACGAGCAAATATGGCATCACGTTTGCCGATTAAAGTTAAACGTTTGACCGCCAAAGCATCAAGAGCCGTCGCATCTTCGAACTCGCCTACTTCTTTGCCCTTAGAACGAACACTTTTAGTATTAGTGCTCGCCATTTTTATTTCTATTGGGTCAAAAAACGTTAACGAATACTCGCAGATTACCCTCACACAGAATGAATTTAATTGTAAAAAATATAATTAATAGCGAAATTAAATGCGGTTTTGGAAAACGGAATACACAATCTGATATGCAAATGATACTAACAGTTTATAGAATGTAATTAATGTAGGGACAAAAAAACGGGAAATTACGCGGGAACACAATATTTTAGTACAAATATCGTGAAATATTAGGCCTTTTTAGAATAATACGGCTCGAAGGAACCAAAAGAATGTTAGCGCGGCCACCAAGCTATATGGCAGAGCACGCCGAACTGCGGGCGCGGGTTGAAAGGAAACTGGTAAATCGAAAGAATGCGGAACAAGGTGATGAAAAGTGGACTGTATAGGAAAAGGAGCGAAAAACGAGCGACTAACCTGGATATCTTCGGGCTGACGAGCACAGCTGCGGCACTCCAAGGCGTCCCGCTGGTGTCCAGATGTAGTGGCTCTTCGAATTATTTCACGCTGTTGTAGACTCGTGGCGCGAGCGCGGGAAGCTGTTAGTACACAGCTCCAAAGAGACGATCGCGGATATCCCAGGGCGATGGGCACACACGAAAGCAGCGCGAGCGCGGTTAGTAACAAAATGGCGGTTTCCTTGGCTTCGAGGGAGCTCACAGGAACAGACGCATCCGCCGTCAACAAGGGTCGACCGCAGACTACTTGCAATGTGACAAGTAGGTCACTCATCAGCCACGAAATGTCAACCGTAGATAGTCGTCGTTTTCGTGGGAAAATGAGGGTAGGAAAAGGTAAGAGGTAGAAAGAAAGTGCCAATAGATGGCGCGAACAACCCATCTACTGTCTATGACTTTCTTGTCAATAGGTCTATCAACTCTTGTCCACGTCTGGTGCTTCTCATGTGATTCTAGTTCACTTTTCATAGCTGCTTTCCACTGTTGTTTCTCTTCGCTTTCCAAAGCTTCTTCTAAAGTTCTCGGTTCTCCAATACAAGATAATGCACAGTGATATACTTCATAATCACTGAGATATGATGGTAACTTTCTTGACCTTTTATCATTTTCTATCTTTTCAGGACTTTGCTGTGCCCTTTTTTCTGCTTCTGTGTGCTCTGGTTGTTCTGATTGTTCCTGTTCAAGTTTTGACAGATCTTCAAAATAGGGCTGGGAAAAACTATCTTGTTTAATGTTTTTCTGATCTTGTTTAAATATCACATCTCTGGCTCTTATTATTTTCTGTTCTTGTATGTCCCATAGTCTATACCCATTATTGCAATATCCCACCATGTAGTACTTCTTGGATTTTTCTTCAAATTTTCCTTTTTCTCTATTTTGTGGATAGAGATATACATATGCTTCACAACCAAAACATTGTAGTTTTTTGTAGTCAGGTGACTGTCCAAACCATAATTCTGCTGGGATTATTCCATTTCTAGTGGGCAATCGATTTATTATGTATGTTGCTGAGTAAGCTGCCTCACCCCAAAGATTTTTGTCCAATTTGGAGTCTGCCAATAAAGTTCTTGCCTTTTCTATTAGGGTTCTGTTGAATCGTTCTGAAACACCATTTTGCTGGGGTGTATAGTTCATAGTGAATTCCCTTCTTATTCCTTTCTCATTGCAGTACTCGTTAAATTCTTTGTTCTTAAATTCTGTTCCATTATCACTTCTTAGTCTTGATACTTTTGTTCCAAATTGGGCTTCTACTATGTTAATATATTGTTTGAAGTATTTGAACACTTCCGCTTTGCTTTCTAGCAAATATATGTATGCAAAATGACTGTAGTCATCAATGAAAGTTAGAATGTATTTCTTATTGTCATGTGTCATGGGATTTATTCCACCACATAAATCCGTGTGAATCAATTCCAGTATTTGGTTACTATTCTTTCTTTCTTTTACTTGGAAAGGAAGTCTTGTCTGCCTGCCTTTAAGGCATGGCTCACAAAGTTCTTCATAGTTACTATTCTCGAATGAAATGAACTTCCGTTGCTTCAATATTTGTAACTTTTCTTGAGATGCATGCCCTAATTTCCTGTGCCAATCAAATTCTTCATTTCCAACACTGTAAGCTTTCTGTACTTGTTTCTCAATTTCTACCTTAAATTGTATTTTGTATAGGTTTTTCTCACGCTTTCCTTCCTTAACTAGTTGTCCTTTATAATAAATTCTAACCTTTTTGCTATCAAATTCTATTTTGCATCCAGAGCTTTCTATCTTACTTACTGATAACAAGTTACAACGGCTGTTTGGAACATATAACACATCCTTTACTGTTAAATTCTGTTCTTTTATTTTTCCTTTCTTGGTAGCAAGTATTTTATCTCCTTGTTTTGCAGTATTTATAACTATTGGGATTTGTAGTGTTTCTATGTCTTGCAAAAATTCTTCACTGTTCACTAGATGGTCGGTTGCTCCTGAATCGCAAATAAATTCTATGATATTTTTTGAGTAGGACATCAATATTTCTTTGTTTGTAGCAAAGAAAGAAAGACTTGACTGTTCTTCTTCTTCTGTTTCTGTATTCATGGTGTTTCTATTATTAAATTTGTTTTCGTACTTCCTGAACTTACATTCTGATTTCATGTGACCTTTTCTACCGCAGTTGTAGCATTCAAATGGAAATGGTTTCTTCTGTTCGTTAATGTATTTCCTCGCTGGTCTGGATCCTGTTGAACCACTTTCTTTTCTGATTTGGAAAGCTTCATTTTCTTCATAGTTTTCTGTGAGGCCTTTCTTCTTAGTTTCTTCATCAAGTAGTCTTCTTCTAACAAACTCCATGGTTAAGGTCTGGTTATTTATTGTTTCAATGGCTGAAACGATATTTCCGTAAGAAGTGGGCATTGAAAGCAACAGGTAACATATTAACTCGTCCTTGGACGGGTTTGCGCCAGATTCCCTAAGCAGGCGTGCAGCTCTGTCAAATTCCAGAAAAAAATCACTCAGAGTAACTTTTTCGCAGTATTTAATCGTTAATAATTTCTTTCTGGCTAGAAGCTGCGACGCTATTCCTGTAGCCAGGTAAGTTTCTTTTAATTTCTTTATTATTTCTTGCGGTGTTTCCAAATCTTTTATTAATTCAAGATGGCTGTCGGCCATACTTTGAACAATGATGCTTTTACATTTTCGTGATTTAGAGTCTTTCCCTGGTTCTGTTTTCTCGATTTCTTCAAGCAAATCATGTTCTTCTAAAACAATTTTTATGCGGTACAGCCAGTTTCCGAAGTCATTTCCCGCAAACGGAACAATACCAAATCTATTTTTCTTGTCATCTTCCATTTTGTTTGTTGGTCCAAGCCCACGTTTCTTTCTCTATAAAAACAGTTTCTTCTAAGCATGTCCTGGGCCCATAACCTATTAGTGGGAATGGGTTCTGCTTTAAGGTGGATCTTCTTGGTATTTCTAAGACAAACAGCTTCAACTTGTAGTGAATACTTTTATTTCTTATTAGAGATTTTACAGCTCTTGTCTAATCACTAAAAACACAGAGACCAACTTGACCAAAGATAAGAGATCAAAAAATAGAAGACAAAGTTGCCATATGCCACTTAACTTATTAACAAAGTCCGACTTTCATAATCCAAATGGTCTATGGTGACTATCGACCGCTAACTTGTATCCCGGTTTGTACAAATGAGGAAGGTAGTTTAATTTCCAGCTGAAGTTATCGCTGTGTTCACTTATAGACATAACTGAATCCAAAAATATTGGAAATCAATTATTCGCCTGCCATCTTATCCTCCTAAAACAAAAGTTATAGTGAGTTACTAATTTAAACTAGAATAATATAAATACTAGCAGACCAAAAAGAAGAAGTCAACCCTCTGAGGTTGTTAGCATTTTTCCAATAACGCTGTATAAGGCTGCATAATTGTGACGTTTCCTTTTTTTAACACAATGGATGAACAGAAACTAAAGATGTAGTTACTTAACAAGACAACAATACTTATATTATGGACAACAAATATAAAGTATAGTTTGTTACTTAAAAAAATAAGGACATGATCAAAACTCTGTGGTCGCACTATAAACTTGCGTCTAAGCGTTCCGCGTACGAAACGTCAGAGCAAGGCAAAACGAACACAGGTCCTACCTCGATGGGCGCTCGCGCGGTACTGATCGCCTCGCGCTTGTACATTTCAATTTATAAGCATTTCGAGTTATGTTATATATTTTTTCTTGTCTAACAAAACATAGTTAATATCACAATTTATTGAAGATCAGATTAATAAAAGAATGGACTTTCTTTTCATAAAACATCTGTTTGGAATTACACTTTATTAAACGCAATATATCGTGGTAAACTGCTGATATAATTCGTGGAAATTGGCGCAAGATCTTTATTTTTTTTTCTACAATGACGATTAATTATCGATATTCTAGTACACTATGTGTCAACAGGATTATATGCCTGATGCACAGTTTTTTTTTAGTTAATTTGATGCATATTTATACAAGAGATAGAACTCTGAAGTTGGCTATGTGTACTTTAATTCGTAAAACAAGGTGCGGGAGATGAGTCACTACAAAATAATTAATGTTATGTTTGTAAATCTGGTACATTAACTGAAAAGAGAACAGATTATTCTATTTTTATCAATTATTAAACAACTTGTAGATATTTCCTATGATAGTAAATTAAGCGCTTAAAATCTTCGTATACCGCATTAAAATGTAAAATGCCTCTTAATATATAATACATATGGAGAAATCTTGGTGTTTGTTTTCTTGGTTATACTCGTACCTTAATCAATCCCTTCGGGGGTATACGGTCGTCGCAATCAGATGATGTACAAAAATAACAAATATTTCACAAATTAACGAGAGAAAAAATCATAGTCGTGCGGGATTCGAACCCGCGTCCATCCACCCCTATAGCCGGGGTATGCTAGCTAATATGACAATGACTTATAACTCCAACTTTTTCTCCCGTTCTTTATTTAACCATCGTATACAAGACATTTCTTGTTAGTAGTTCCAAAGTAATTTCAGCATTCTTATAGTTATATAAACTGTTGTGGAAGGGAAAATAAAGTTTATTAAATAAAGATTATTATTATTGGGATGGAGCTACGCCTATAGTTCAACTTACGTTGCACTACAAACAAGACTAGTTTTGCAATTGGTTTGAAAAAAAAATGTTATTGTTGTTATTTTGTTATTGCAAACATATTTAAAAAAATAACAAATATTGTAAGAAAAATTTATAAGATATAAAAAATATTATATATATACATAGTGAAAATTCCGACATATCTAACCCGACGTGACGCAATAAACGCGTTCTAGCCCAACGGGAAGAATTTTCGAAACGTTTCGCTTCTGCGATCCGCAAAAACGCCTGAATCGATTAATTATGTGATGATGTATATTGGTTTCTTTTTTCAGGTGTCACATATGCGGGCAGGCGTTTATACAGAACTGTAGCTTGAAAGGCCACATGAAGAGTCAACACCCTGAATACGGATAAACTAACTCTTTAACACATTTAATTTATAAATTATTTTTTTTAAGTGTAAATTAAACTCACCACTCTCCCACCCTTACTCACCACTGTAGGTCGGTAAAATATAGCTTAGTCTCTAAATCCCCTGTTATTTTACCCTTTAAAGGTGCCTTTGGAATTTTTACGAGCAAAATACCCTTCCGGGCATTGATTGAGTAAAGGGAATTTCGGCACTAAGTAGTGAGAAAATTCCATTGATTTGGGAAGCCATGTTGTGGCCGTGACTTTAATAGTACATTATGCAACAAGTGCGCGAAGTAGTTTATTACAATCGAGACGAGTTTTAGTCCTGAGATCGAAGATCGAAGGCCTAAATGGAGTAGAGATTGTAATAAACAACGCGCACGATTTTCATACGACGCGCGACGTTTTTCAACACACTTGCGAAGAACGAATACGAAAATTTCAATACGAAAATATTTTCTTGATCTTTTTGATAGCAATAATAATCTGATTAAGGTTTATAATTAAATCTTCTAAAGTTCTACTTCAGTAGGTAAAAACTCTTTGGTTTGTTTTTATATGAAAAACGAACGAAACAAACTACAATCTCCTTGGTGAGAAGTGTGGAAACGTTGCTTTTTTTTTCTATTTAAAACACTAGTGCGGTAAAGTAAAAAAAAGCACGAGTGCGTAATAGACTATATTATGACACTAACATTGGTGCATTTAAAGACCTGTTACGAGCGAGTGTGTTGAAAAGAGAATTTTCGTCACTTAATCCGATTTGAAGCTGCAAGAACAATAGGAAGGTGAAATAAAAAGAATATATCTGACAGCTGTCACACTGTCTGGTAATCCGGTTGACGGACAAAGTGTGAGTATTAAAAAGTATTAAAGAAATTATTGATGACCATTTCTACGGGCAACGTGTCTACGTGAATTGTTTTGGCGCTTAAAAATAATCGCATCCGATTGGTCGCGACGCAGTAATGTTATTGCGCCGCACGGGATAGTTTAAACCACGTCCATCGCGGTAACGTTTGCGTTCTGCTGTTTTTGAGCTTCATTTACATTTCTTTACATTGATTTTATTCATAGAATATGATCCGTTTGATATGCAGTAGAAGTTGCAGCTACAGTACAGTTCTTCGTGAGTGAAATGGTTTTATAAGACAGACTGATGAGAAGGATATTATACGGTCTAGCATGCGGAGACTTAAAAATAATTGCAATATTCAGAATTTATAGGCAGCTCGTACCTATGAAAAACTTCTATAATATTCGGCTTGAGCTTCACCGCATGGTGGAAGGGTATTTTGCGATTGACTACCTGGCTAGCTACAACCCTCAAGTAGAAAATCTGCCGCCAAGCACCTAACCTCGAGCATGTTCCGTTACAATGACATAAAAAAACTAATTCTAATGTGAATATTGTAATGTATAAGTTAATGTAAAATTATGTTAAAATAATTGTATATGTTGTAATTCCTTAATATTAAATTATGATATGACTGCGCTATGTACATAGCGCATTTGTCTACACACCTGCGAGGAACATATAGGAAAATTTACTTTAGAAAATATTTATTTAAAAATGGCGCTAAATAAAAATTCCGAACAGCCTTGATTTTAACTAACTGAATGATTTATCTATTCCCTATATCTGATTCTGTCCATCCAAAGGCTTCTATATCGATGTGGTGCAATAAAAGGCCCATTACGAGCAAGTGTGTTGAAAAATAAACAATTTATGTAGAACGATTAAATTATATAAATAGACAATAGAAAATACAACTGATTTCGCAATAAATGTTGACTACTGACTGACCTCCTTTGTACATTATGAAAATAGCATTTTATGTGATAGTGTAAATATTATATGAACTATCTATCTGTATTTTATTTGATTTCCATAAATAAACATACGTATTGATTATTATAAGTAGTGGTAGACCAACAATAAAAAAGCTTGAATATACGACAACTACTTAGGGTATATTCCGTTTGTCGCTAAGAACGTTATTTTCGATAATTTTGATCACATTCTGCGTCTATGGTTGTGATCGTTTGTAACTGTAATCCCCGTTCCATTTTTGGATAAGAATGCCACTAAAATTTGCCACTTCTGTCACTTTTGACATTAGATGTAGCGTTTATGGCGAAAATAACGCCAAGACCCATGTGGAACAACTTTTTAGGATTGTGATCGTATTTAGCGAATCTAACTTCAAATGGTAAGCACCCTCATCACGTATGACTTGGCCTTTTCTAGTATACGACATTACTAAAGCCCTTTTAATAAAATTGGATGTAAACGTCATCAGGACACTGAAGTCATGGTTGGGGCTTGCAATTTCGGCAGACCCATCTACGTTATTTAGGGATCAAAATAATTTTGGGATGAAATTAAAGAAACTAACTTCTGAAGGTACCCCGACATGTCGTCCCGCCATACCAAACTGAAATAGTTAAATTAATGTTTTTCGATGACTGTAGAAGTATTTTCCGCTTCACGTGCAAACCCAACAAGTAATGTTGTGTGACCGAATCGCACATAGCTGGTTTTTGTTAAAGTCAATATAAAAAAAATAACTTTAGTAGCATTGGCAGGGGGTCGTTCCAAGCCTCAGAGTGTAGTTGTTTGGTTGTTTTAACTTACTCAGAGGTTCGGAACGACTCGGTTGTTGTATAACCTTAAATATCGATTTTTGGTGGGAAACTAGCAAAATATATAGACGTTTAATGATATTTAAAAAACAATAACTACCGCTACGAAAGAGTGTCTATAATTCTCTCATCAAGAAATGTCAAGGTCATGTAAGTTAAAAATACAACATCTTGACGACCGATTTTAAAGTTAAAAAGTTGCAACAACCGAACACTCTACTCGAAGGTTGTGAACGACGTTAGAGTGAAAAGTTGCACTCTGAGTGCACTCTAACCAAGGTTTGGAACGGCCCCCAGTTTCGCTGTTCGCTTTCAACGTTCGCTGCTAGCCTTACCGTAGGAAATGAGGGCTAACCAACTATCTATGAGCATTGCCGAATGCTTCCATTCCTTAAATTTTTCGTAATTATTGACCCTCTCGCGCAACAAGTCAAAGTCAAAATCATTTATTTAATATAGGCGTCTATGACGCTCTTTTGAAGGTCAATTACAAATTTTAGTATTGAAATATTCTACATTGTACTGCCATCTTTGAGTACGTAAAGTTATTATAGAGGCAGATTTCGTAACTTTTGGTACTGTCAACCTTTTGAGTAAGCAGCAACCTCATTCGTGCTCTGGAATCTCTTTGCCAGAGTTCGAGTGCTAAAACCATAGGTTTCCCTAAGTAGTTTGTGACTAGAGTCAAGGTATACGGATCCTTCAGTTCACTATACAGCATAATAAAGGGTAAGATAAGGCGATGGTAAGATGTATCTCTTCATAATGACAGTTTGATCTATTATTATATAGTTATACTTAAGAGAAACCGGATGAAATTAGTGTAAGGAAAGTAAAGTTTTTTAAGTGTTTACAAATATTCTTATACTCGTGATGGTACTACCTATCGTGCCTTGTCGACATTAATGTATGGGTGTGAAAGTTGCGTCAATTTAAAGAAGGACGACAGTATATAGTAAAATACAGGGGGTCGTTCGGAACCTCGGTTAGAGCGCACTCGGAGTGCAACTTTTCACTCTAACGTCGTTCACAACCTTCGAATAGAGCGCAACTTTTTAACTATCAAAAACGGTCGTTAAAAGGTTCAACCTTCTTTAAATGACATGACCTTGACATTTCTTGATGAGAGAATTATAGACACTCTTTTGTGTTTTGCAGGTAACGGTAGTTATTGCTTTTCAAACATCATAAAACTTCTATATATTTTGCTAGTTCCCCGCCACAAATCTATATTTGAGGTTATAAAACAACCGAGTCGTTCCAAACCTTCGAGTAAGTTAAAGCAACCGACAACCACACTCTGAGCCTTGGAACACGGCTCTGCTGATAACTTTGAAAGACAGCGTGAAGAATAGCGTGTTATGAAAGCAATGTGGAAATAATGAGAAAATACATATTGATTAATGAATGAGAGTCGAGAATGTATGCTGAGATGTTTTGGACCCGTGGAAACTTAGGATCATAGTAGATTGATAAAAGATCATAAGAAATTTAGGATAGTAATTTTAAGACTTTCGTGACTTAGTTAAAACATTTAAACAATTGTTCTTTAACGGGACCACGACCAATGCAACTGGGTCGAAACGTTGAGGTAAATATAATAGACATGTCTTTATCGGGATAAAGGTCCGTTTATTACTAATAGGTAACTATAGACATTCTGAAGTTTTGAAGAAACAGTTTGAAGGAAAATTTGATGAAATTGATCATTGGAATAGTTTTGACTAAGTACCGGTCATAGTAGAAGTATACAGAATACAGATGGAAGTGTATGAAGAGCGTGAGGAAAGTGAAGGAATTCAGATTCAGAATGATATGCCAAGATCGTAGCGATTGGAACTATGGTTTCAGAATACAGCCGTCAGCTTAAGTACTTGAAAAGATTTATATTTTTTGAACAAAACTATTACTTTTCCCACCAAAATGTAACTATTCCCAAAATGAAATGAAATGAAACTATTGGGTATCACTTTCGTTCGACACTTCGCTTCGCTGAGTGGAGTGGAGCAAAGATTAGAGAAGAGAGTGCGTCGCCATTTTGTTTTGTCTGCCATTTCTACACGTTCGATGGCGTCGCTCGTTGTGTCGCTACGGATTTTTACAAAATTTAAATTATAGTGTTTGTAAAATGGTGTTAGTTCCGTAAGAATTTAGTTTAGTTTAATACTTTAAGTATTTTAATTGTATAATCTAAGCATTAACGTAGTAAACTGTGAAAATGGCTGCGAAAACATCGGACTGGAGGCCCGGTCCCACTGTGTGTCGCTGCTGCCTTACCGAAGGATGCTATAAGGACATATCTACAGAATATTTCTGGATGGGCAAACGAGAAGTTTATGCTGAAATGCTTTCTGACTCCCTGAACGTTTCTGTAAGTATCACTTCCACCTAGTCCTCATGAAAAGCCTCGCCTCGCGTCTATTGATCGATCCTGCGCCATCTTGAAATTATGCGGCGTTCCTGTGGAACTGACTATCACGAAAGTCGTAGCTTTGTTATCAATTATATCTGTGCAAATTCCATCATTCAAAATTCTTAAAAGCTACGATATCAATACATTACTGAAGTGTATGTATCTGCAATATTGAATGTGAAATATTTATCATAATACTATCTCGCAAGGCCGCGCCGGTCTTTTGTTGCTCCTTAGTATCAACGCCACGCCGTTCTCTAGGTCTGAATCCAGTGAATCTTTGAATGGTTATACCATACTGTGCATCTGCACTATACTTGTTTTTCCCAAAGTACCTGGTCTGCTAGGTAATTCCCTCAATTGTACCAATACATAATTATCAGGCTGCTATACAGGCTTATTCTGTATTTTGCATTATAATGTGTAGGATAAATTTCTGTTATGTAACTATAATGTCAGGGGTTGATAAAATTATCTGAGATCAGATGCATATATTTTTATTGTTGATAGTTTAAGCCTTTGTTAAAAATCTCACCTCTACTATACCATCTAAGACAACAACTGGGACTGGCTTTAAGTTCACTCTGTAGTGCTCAGTAGTATTATTGCCAGTAGCAGTCACTCATCCAAGTCATGTCCACACTCCACAGCAGATGATGCTTAACCTCTTGGAATCGGACTGGCCCACTATGGCCAATCTATGAATGAATTTCTATTGTTATGATTATCGCCGATATCAATGGGTTAACCTAGTTTAATGTTTAGTATGACAATGCAAGCTCCGCTAAGAGTGCTTTAGAAGTTATATGCAATGAAGACAGCAGAGATTAAAAAATCCTTATTGAACACACAATACATACACAAATCATGCAACAAACTATATCTTATATTTTTAATTTTTATATCAGTTATTAATATATTGACATAGCAGTATATAGTAATAGATATTGGTAAAATTTAGAATATTTTTGCTTGGTGTGGTCCGATTTGCGCAATTGGTACAAATAGCACCCTTAGAGCTGCTCCAAATTGTATGGAGGGTACCAAATGTTTGCACAGCTGATAGGTGTGATGTTATTGATGATGATGCCACTATTCAGCTCAAAGTACTCATGGTGCTGTGGATGGGCACTGTGAATGCTCTAAGCACAATTAGAATGAAGTATTGGCTTGATTACAAATCCTACAACAAATCTGCTCATAGTCTGGGGACTGATCACAGATAAAAAATTATTCTAGAGTAAGGAATGAACTTTGAATATGTGTAGATAGATTAGTGATATCATATACACGTTATTGCTAGATTTAAATTGATAGTGATGCAAAGAGCTGTGAATACACGCGTATGCGCATAGATCCAATTGTTAGCACCGTTGGTGGTTACTGTTGCCTAATTCGGACGGTACATGTAGCCATATCGCCTGACTTGCAAGCAGCCAAATTTGATGAATACCTTAATATCAGTGAAATTCCAAAGTTCTTGTCTTCCTATTTTCTTTCTAATGGAAATTTTGTATTGTATGATAAGGTCATAGTGTTCATCCTATAATGACCAATTAGAGGGTTTCAATTAACATTATTATTTACACTATCATTACAAACTTCACACAATTGATTTTGCATGAGTTTTAACTGTCTGTATTTATACTATTACTATTAAATAAGTCTTAATCAAAATATGGCAATACTTAGGGTCGATACAATAATAAAATAAGAATTGTTTATTACCACTAATATTAAAAATATTATTTCCAACTCTGTAGATTGCATACTCCCAGTCTGGAGGCCCCAACAGTAACAGCCGTCTCATCTGCGAGCCGTGCATCTCTCGTCTCCGAGATGCCACAGACTTCAAACGTCAAGTACTTGAGTGCGAGAAGACATTCATGCAGTACTTGGATCCAGGAAGCTCGAGTGTGCAGAAAGAAAGTATGTAACAATAGGGCATTTACTGGACAGGCTAGATATCAATTAGAATTAATGTATGCAATGCAGCAGTATTGAAATAGAAAAAAAAAGTAATAGCATAAACAGCACAGTAATTACAGTAATAATGTATACAAAAGGTAATTCTCTGTGACTTGGCATGGCATTCATCATCAAGAGGTTCTTCACTCTATATCCCTGACCAAATTATTTGATTCTGCTTTGACGCTAGCAAAAAACTGGGTTTCAGATTTCTAATTATGTTACTTCAACTCTTGATGGGGTTTTAAGTGAATAAAAAAATAACCATGAAATGAAAATTTTTATTTGGATTTAGATAAAATCAAGATGGCTGAGTTTAAGAATCTATACTGAGCCACTATTGACAGCTTTTCTGAATCCTTGTGTTGCCTTGGAAAATGCAATAAATGAATTGTGTTATTTAAAGCTCACAGTGAATGTTTTGTTTCTTGTATCTATTGATTGTGCAAGCTTTAAGCGCAGTAGAATGCAACATGTTTTTCAAATCATTGAACAAAAACTCATACATAAAACTTTATTCTGGAAACATGGACGCTTGCCACAACTCAAGTTTTGTTCATTATTTTGTGTAGTGTTTTGTGAAAAACATGTTAATGGAGAGGCATGACACAAAGACATAAAATTTCAAATTAATATAATATAAAATTGTATGGAAAAATGTTCAAATTAATTCATGATTTCTGGGATAACTTAAAAGGGGTACAAATCAATATGTTTTGCAATTAATATTAATTACTTTATTAATATTAATAACTGAGTTATTGTTACAATTGAGCCTCTATTAGGCTTCTGCATAGCAATGCTAAAACTCACAATTTCTTCTTTTAGATCCTTAGTGTGGCTTTGACCTGCACATGTCTAGTTTTATTATTGATTGTTATACTTTAAACATTGGACTATTATAATACCAAGTTTGACACTTGTATGTTTACCTGTGGGGTTCCATGCTAGAATGTCACCCCCCATCTCTTCTAGTGGGTGTTGTAAGAGGCGACTTAGGGAAACATATTCTGAGGAACTGCTAATTACACTGCAATCCCCAAGACCAAGCGTGGGGATTATGTCAAACATCCCCTAAACAGGGAGGTTATGTTTAGCAGTGGACAGTCTGGTTGATACAGTATGTATTACTATTTTCACTAAAAAGAGACTCCCCTTTTATAACATTTTGTTATTATTATTTGTTAGGCAATCAGTAGTACTAACAAACATTCTGTGAAAATTTCAACTGATCAAGTCTTATGGTTCCAAAGATAAAGTAAAGGTTGGGCAGATGGACACCCAAAGCCAAGGCTTAGTAATGGGGTCCCATTTTGAACCCTCAAAATACCAATAAAGAGCAAGCTAGGCCTGTTACAATATGCTATCACAACAAAGAATGATAAATGTCTATTGGTTTTAATAACAACTTAAAACTTGCATTATATATTAGCATTTTCAGTGTTTTTGTTTCAAAAGATTATGTAGTATATATAATGTATCAAAATTCCAGATTCCTAAAGAGTATAGTTCAGGAGATCAAACCTGTAGCAAAAATGGTCAAAACTGACAAATTCGATGGTTCTCCATTTCCTTACTATACCAAAAATAATGGTTTTTCTTAGTTCTGGTCAATGACACCAAAAATCATAAATTGTAAATATATTGGAGAACCCTATAAATTAAAAAGGTTCATTATTTTGTTTTGGAAATATTTTGCCCTTATGGAATTAGGTTGTCATGTTACTGGCTTTTTAATTTAATTTTTATTATACAGTGCAATTGGCAATGGAGGAAGTGAAGGTGGAACATGTGAAGAAGGAGAAAGGTGACATCAGCGATGATGACTTTGATGATCGTGTGGATTTTGTCATAGAAAATGATGACGATGATGATGATCGTAAGTATACCTTAAACCATTGTAGTACTCAATTATGCATTTATATGTAGTCAGTGCTCAGGCCTCACTGTATTCTGATTTAAGCAGTAATGGCTCAGTAGCATTGGCTATGGACAGCCGCGGTCCATGGTTTGATTCCTGTCGCGAGCTTGAGCTTCACCACGTGGTGGAAGGGCATGTTGCGAATGCCCACCTGGCTAGCGGCCACCCTCAAGTAGAAAATCTGTCGCCAAGCACTTCACCATGTGTTCCGGCAGCTGTCCTTTAGAGCCAGTAATTCTAGGTTAACTCATTGGGATCATCGATAATGATAACAAAAGAATTTCATACATAAACCAACCAAGACCCAAGTGGTCCTGATGATGCCAATGGGTTAAGCCTGTTAACACCTTCGACCACATCATTATTTACCATCAGGTGAGATTGTGGTTGTAGGCTTACCTTACAGTAATAAAAAAAGATTATTGAGAAAATCAACAACCGTCATAACACAACATAAGTTTACAATATTGGGGATATGGAATGGGAGTGTTGCAGCATGTTGTCAAACTGATCCTATATATGAGCAGTGGTTATGAGCTCTGTTTCGTTGCATATACATAAATGCCAAGGTGTTGCATGTTTGAAGATACTTTTATTAATCTCTAATAATTGTCCTGTGTGAACCTGCCAAAATAAGAAAATTACTACAAGCATAAAGATTAAAACTTTTTACATTGGTGTGAGCAAATGAGTAAGAGGAAAATAGGCGACTTGCGAGCATGGAAATTGTTTCATATCGAATAATTGTTGAAACTACATTTCTTGGATATCTGTGGTTTCTACGCAAAAGATTTTCAACTTGAAGGTGGATGGTAACAAGCCAAGAGAGCTGTCTAAATCTCTATCTCCTTCATCATCTGAGCTAAGAGAGAGTTGAAACGTGCAACTTTTTTTAAATATGACAAGAATTTAAAAAGAACATAGCATATTATTTAGCCATGCTTTTTGCTTCCTGTTAATCACAATGGTAGGTAGTGTGAACATTTTAAAACTATCCTCCAGGTACTGTGATGTTCACTGTCCTCTGCTTATCCTATGTATGCAGAGGTTGTTCCAGACATTATTTCAATTACTATTTTTGTATCTGTATAAACAGATTAAAAGTTATCAGTATCTATCTGAAAAATTTAAATTATATTTTCTTACTACACATCAAACATTGTAAAAGTTTTGGCTGTAGTTTTATGTGCAGTTGTGCTAGTAATTCAGATTGTAATTTATGCAAAAAAATAACTATCTTTCTATAAGCAAATGCATTGAAAATGGATAGGTTATTTAGGTGGCAGGAAAAGTTTTTTTTTTTTTTTTGTGTTATGTTTTAATCTGCGATCAGTCCCCAGACTATGAGCAGGTTTGTTATAAGGTTTTCGGCATGTAGGAGAAGTGATCCAATGAGCAGATCTCCTTTATCTTAGTCATCACTTCCGTCCAATTCCATGATGTGTTGTCTGCGTAGCCTCTTTGGATAGCTGATGGCAGTTAGCTGTGTGGCTAATGGGTTTGGGTGCATGGTCAGTCGCTTTTTGTAATGAGCTGAAAAATTTCTTATTTCATCCTTGACTGTTTTGATTTCCAACTCTTCGTGCAACTCGTCAGTTCTCAGGAACCATGGAGCATTTGATATGTTTCTTAGGATATTATTCTGAGCTCTTTGTACTATTGAAATATTTGTATTGCAGGCTGATCCCCATAGCTGGATGCCATAACTCCAGATGGGCTTTAGTATGACTTTATAGATTAATAGCTTGTTGTCTGTACTTAGCACTGAGTTTCTACCTATCAACCACAAAAGGTTTCGGTACCGGAAGTTAAGTTCATCCCTTTTTTTTCTGTAGGTGTGTTCTCCATTTCAATCTACGATCCAGATGCATTCCTAGATATTTGACCGAGTCACTATGTGGTAAGGTATTTGCTCCCAGGTGAACGGGTGGGCAATTATCTTTACGAAGGGTGAATGTAGCATGTGTTGATTTTGAGATGCTGGCTTTAATCCTCCACTTTCTCAACCACTGCCCTATTTTGTCCAACCCCCTTTGCAAAGTCTGTGATGCCACACTTGGGTCCTTGCTACTAGAGAGAATGGCAGTGTCGTCTGCAAAAGTAGCAGTTAATACTCCAGGTGTTTCGGGTAAGTCGGAGGTGAAGATGGTGTATAAGACAGGGCCAAGGACTGATCCCTGAGGTACTCTTGCTTGTATATCTTGGAAATTGGAAGTGTACTCTCCATCCTTTACCTGGAACATTCTTACTGAGAGGTACGACTCAAGTATTCCAAAAAAAAAGGTGTGGTAGCAGGTTCTTAATTTTACAAAGGAGTCCCTTATGCCAAACCTTGTCGAAGGCCTGTTGGATGTCTAGGAAGGCCGCTGAGCAGTACTCTTTTAATTCGAGGGATTTTCTGATCTGATCAACGACTCTGTGAACTTGTTCAACTGTTCCATGCTCTTGTCTGAATCCAAACTGATGGTCTGGGATTATGGATCTTTCGGTCAGAGATTTAAGCATCCGCGTAAGCAGAATCTTTTCAAATAGTTTTGAGATTACTGGTAGCAGGCTAATGGGTCTTTAAGAACCAACCTCATTGGCAGATTTCCCTTCTTTATGGATCTTGACTATTTGTGAGATTTTCCAAACACTTGGGTAGTGACCTACTCTCATGATTCCATTGAATAACATGGTGAGAAAAACTACTCCTTTCTTTGGTAGTTGCAATAGGATCTCTTTGGTGATTTGGTCAAAACCTGGAGCCTTTTTGTTATCAAGCTTTTTCAAATGCCGAACTATTTCTCTAGGGTTGGTTGGCTTAAGCGGTAAGTCCAGCTGGAAGTCCTGATTTATAATGGCATCTATTTCTGTGTCTTCACCTCTGGTAGTGTTGTCTGCGCTATTAGGCTTGAATACCTCGGCCAGGTGGTTCGCGAAAGTATTGACTCTATGTTGTGCCGTTCTGGCCCATGTGTTATCAGCAAGCCTCAGGGGTGGGCGAGTACTCTTTGGTTGGTTTAAATTTGATGTGGCTTTCCAGAGGGAGTAGTTGGTTGATTTTGTGGCCGTGAGTGATTCCAAGTGCAGTTCCAAGGTAGCATTTTTTGCATTGCTAATGAGATCTTTGAGCTCGACTATGGCTTTATTGAACGCTTTTTTATCATCATCATGTCGGCTAGAATGCCACAC
Source organism: Plagodis pulveraria (assembly GCA_963890685.1). Classification (NCBI taxonomy): domain Eukaryota; kingdom Metazoa; phylum Arthropoda; class Insecta; order Lepidoptera; family Geometridae; genus Plagodis; species Plagodis pulveraria. Next base: position 6,030,271 of record OY982976.1, on the reverse strand, counting down.
CCTGCGAAGTCTCCGCTTCTCTTGGATTTTAGCCCTAATTTCATGTGGGACAGAATTATGTTGATATTTCTTAGCTGAAATTTCAGGGGTACTTGACCAGCAGGCCACTTGGATTAGATTAGTAAACTCAGTTGCAGCCACTTCAATGTCTTCTGGAGTCTTCAGAGCTATATGTAGTTCTAATCTATTCTCAATAAGCTTTCTGAATGATTCCCAGTCTGTATATCTGTTCGACATTTTAGTGGTTGTTTCATACTGAAGAAGTGTTGTGCCAATTGAAAGTAGAACAGGGGTGTGCGCCGAAGAGCCATCTAAACAGGAGTTGATACTGGCCGAATATTGTGACATACCCTTGCAAACAAAGAAATCGATAATGTCTGGCAGTCTGTCTTTGTCTGCTGGCCAGTGTGTCGGTTCTGAGGTAGATAGTGTTGTAAGGTTGTTGTTGTCAATGGATAGTTTAAGCTGTCTTCCTCTTGTAGTAGCTAGCCTTGAACCCCAGTGGGGATGTTTGCAGTTTTAGTCTCCTCCAGCGATAAACTGAGATCCTAACGTGTTAAAGTAGTGAGTGAGTTGATTTTCTATGAGTTTATGTTTTGGTGGGCAGTACACTGCAGATATGTTGAAGTGGCCATTCCGCCCTTCCACTGTGATGGTAGTTGCCTGCAAATGTTCAGTTTTGTATGCTGGTAGTTCATGGTGTTTTACTGATGACCTCACTATTAATGCTGTACCTGCATGAGCAGTTCCATCAGGATGTTGGGTGCTATAGATGGTATAGTTTTTTATATTGATTTGACTTCTTCTGTAAGGTGTGATTCAGCTATCAAGAGTATGTCAAGTTTGTGGATGTTGAGTAGCATTTCAGCTTCATGTACATTAGGAGCTAAACCGTTGATGTTCCACACGGCTATGTTCAGTGAGTTTATTGTGGCATCTTTTGGACCAGGGTCATTATTAAGGTCATTAGTGTACTCATTTGACTGAGGAGCATGTCCATTTTTTCCATCTGCTTTATCAACAAGTCTTGAATAACTTGTGTTGACATGTTGTAAAAAGACTCCTTCTGTGGTGGTAATTCTTCTGATAAGGGTTCCCTTGTGTTGTTAGTATGTGGCTGTCTTTGTTCAAAACTTTTTGGCTGTGATCTGCTGGCTTCTTGCCTTTGTTGTCTTATAGTGCTAGTGCTAGCTATTGCGGAGTAGGTTGGTTGTATGTTCTGTGACTGTGGGTTGGAAAAGTAATTTTTTTAAGCCAAATAAGTTGTCTTTGACCACTATCTCACCTGAAGGTAAGTGATGATGTGGTTGAAGGTATTGTTCTAGAATAGCCTACCTAGAAATACTGGCTCTCAAACAGCAACAGCTGCCGGAACACCGTTATGTGCTTGGTGACAGATTTTACTTGAGGATGGTAGCTAGCCTGGCGGGCATTTGCAAAATGCCCTAACATCATGTTTTAATGACTGCCATCCTTAGACAACTCCCGGGACCGACGGCTTCACGTGATCTCTGAAGCACGTGCACGTCAGCAGTAATTTCACAAGCGGTCACCCATCCAACTCACGACCGCGGCGGAAGTTGCTTAACTTTGCTGATTGGTTAAAAAATCTAAGCAAACTTAAAGCCACAATCAAAATTGAGGGAAGTTGGCCTTTGTTTAGATCCCCTTTTATTAGATTGGTCTGTAAGTATATAATTAAATCTTAGAAACTGGATATTACCCATTTCTAACATTTGTCTCTTTCTAAAATTGGTCAACTGTTGTGTCTAATTCATTTGAAAGCACAATAACAAGGTTCCATCATGCTGGTCAAGTTGACACTCTCAAGGACAGGTGCCAGTACACACCGTCAAGTGCTTGTCGACCGATTTTCTACTTAAGGGTGGTAGCTAACCAGACAGTCATGACAAAATGCTCTTTCATCAGGGAGGCCACTTGCTTGCTTTGTTCGAAGTCATCTTCGGTGATTTTCAACAATAAGTGCCCTTATACCTTTCGTTCCGTACCTTATTCTTGCTTGGTACAATTGAAACCGACCCAGCTGATTCGTATGTTCTATTCCAGCTGTGAGTCACCATAATAGGTTGATCGATAGGAAGATTTCTTTCAACATTTGCACGCCAGTCAAAAACGAACACTACACAAGTTAACAGATTTGAAAGTGCAATGGCTGTCCTACCGGCCGCTGGACTGGGTCGACTTGCGAACGGACTGTGTGGCGATGGAGGGCGTAGCAGACATCTCTTTCTGACTGATTTAGGAATTGGTCTCTTTTTTTTGTGTGAAACCACCGTGATAGATCATGCGGTAACCTCTGTCTATAACAGATGTAGTTCTTCACAAGAGACCAACCCATGAACTACACCAAAGTACTGCGCCCATCACCCTGAGACAAAAAGTTGTTAATTCTCATGGGCCCCTAATTTCACTGGCTTTCAAATTGGAACACAGTAACATAAACATTACTGCATGGCGGTATGGTGGCAGTACTTCTCCAAACAAACTCTCACAAAGAGTTCTACTTCTACGAGTGTGAGGAGAGCAATACATTTGTATTGTTTTCTATCCTTCAGGCACCCTGATTCTAATAAGACCTTTCACTCACCCAGGCAAGCACAATAGTATACAGGTTTTGGCTTTAAGACCAACTGGATTTAATTGCCCTTCTCTGCATCATTTATCCAATGTGCAGCAAAACTCTATTGTTTCCTTTTTATGATCATCCCATGGAAAGATATTTAGGAAGCTATGAAACAGTCCTTACATTATCAAGTTGGGAACTGCCAATTTGCCAGTAATATTCAACATACATTTTTCAATTTCAGTTGACGATGAACCCCTAATGAAACTAGCTTCCAAAGAGCCCAAGAAAGAGGTTGACCTCTTAGAAATACTCAAGAACTCCCAAGTGACAGTGAAACGCAAAAATCCTGCCAAGGCCAAAGAGCCACCAGCCAAGAAGGCCAAGAAACAGATTTTAATTAAGCCATCGGCTAGCAAGCCGGTGGCAAAGGCCAGTACGGCCTCTGCACCATCCAAAGTTGAGAAGAAGAAAAAAGGTAGGCATAATTTTTGAACTAATAGTCAGTGTAGTTGAGTTGCAGAGAAAGTGCAAAATTAATTGAAAATTTATAATGCTAGCTAAAATTATAATGCCAATTCTGCAGTAAAATGTTGTCAACTAACAAAATAGCCTTAGAAATTTGGTAAAAAATATCAGCTACAAAATTTTTTTCATATCCATGGTGTAAAAATTATTTAAGGTTTTACAATTTACAGTATATTAGCAGCTACCATGAATAAAGTCGAGTGTAAAACTGAAAGCTTGAATTTGAATTCATGGATGGATTCTTATTTATTTATTGCGATCAGAAATTCACTATTCTGCTTGTAAGTATTTTTAAAATATTTAGTTGAATAATAATTTGTGATGATATAATTTTCAAAATTATTGAAGGCACTACCAATTGCTCAAGTTGTATTGTCAAGACAGTGCAAGTACCGAATGATGCAACTTAGCTTGATCTTAGACCTTCAAGTCAAGAGACTTGATCTATCTAGGTCTAAGATCAGTCTGAAGAAATAAAATCAATACTAGTTGTAAATGTTGTCACAACTAAGAAAGTTGACAAAATCTTTTTTGAACTAATTCTCAAAAATAAGTTTGTTCTTGTAATACACATTCTTTGCAACTCAACTCACTGACATTTAATCTGACAAGGTTTCTACTGGAGTATGCATACACACCACACTCACACATGCATCTTCACAGTACTGGAGAAGATTAAACTTGGGGTTTTCTAATAAAATTCTCAGGTCAGAAAAGAGGCTTGAATTTATCGTGCTTGATGCCTAAGTTTTTTTTTTATCTTTGGATAGAGAAAATACTTTTGCAAAAATTACTTTTTGGCAAAATTGAGACATAACAGATTTGCTGATAAAATTTACTGAAGCATTGATAACTTTTATTTCTTTAGGCAATACATTTCTTAGCTATTGATAAGTGATGATGTAGAATATTATAGGAGTCTGAACCTAGACAAAGACCGCTGCCGGACTAATTGTTGCTAAACTGGTTTTCAACATGAGGGTGCTAGTGAGTAGTGCTATTTATGCGAGAATATATAACTTCATGAAATCATTTTAGAATAATTTTCTAATACAAATTATGACTATGTATTCAAAATACATTAAAATCTCAACGAATTCTGGTCTCTTAAAAGCTAACTGTGATAATAAAAGTTACATAGACCTATATTGAGAAAAGTGGTGGCTTCTGGTGGCTAGGATGTTGTATAATACACAACAACTTTTTATTGACTGATAGGTTAGTGATGATGTCGAAAATAATTGTGGGCTATACCTATAAAGGGATTTGATTCGATCGGGCAGCTATCATAAAATGATAACAATAATAATATTGATTTTAAGAGCCTTGTTCTTCTTACTATCTTTGAAAGCATTGCATAAGCAATTTTAAAATTGTATGACGTTTCAGAGTATGGTTTTTGTTATGAATAAAATAAAGAAATCAACATCTAATCTACAAATATTTAATGCTAAGCTAGGTAACACTAATCACACATATCAATTTGATAGAATCAGGATTATTAAGCTGAGTCTATCTGAACATATTAGTATGCTTTTCCATGTTTGCACCAAAGTGAGCTAAGAGTTTCTAACAAAGAAATTTATAAAGTCAGCAAATGAAAACCAATGCACTAACCACAAATTATTTCATTTAAATGTGCAAAATAAAATAAAAGCTAGATTTTTATAATTAGTATATATTAAGCCATCAATTTTGAAATCTCTCTTCCGCTCTTCTCTTGAGGGTAAATAGAAACCATGGTATAGATTCAGATAATTTATTGCTGCAATAATTAATAGTACAAGTTAATGAAATGTTATGGTATTGTATGTATAATTCTAAGTCATGTATGGACTTCTTTGAGCAAAGCAAGTTAGAAGAGAGAAGGTGTAGGTTAAAACCATGTTTTATATATCAAATCTCAGTTGTGACGGTTCATGAGAAATCCATTCAATGTTCTTTGCGTGGAACGTCCATTCGGTCTAGTGAGTTGCAAGTTTGTATCAACCTAGGAGCTTTATAAGTTTGGTGCAAACGGGCATATAGTCTTTGCTTAATAATCCTAATGTTAAAGGTGTAAAATGTACAAAAAATATTTAAACTCCTAAGTAGAAATTGTGTCAGATGTTTTTTCTCTTTGTGCATGTGTGTTTACTTATAAGTCGTCACATGGACATGTCTCTTAGGGGAAGCACTGTAATACATTCTAATACTAAGCTTGACCGAAAATATCAGATAGAAAATCGCCATACTTTTTTTCCTGGAAAACTTTTACACCTGTTTTATCCTTCTATTTGTTTTTCATTAAATGATTAGTTTTTTTTTATATTTCTATTTGTTTTTTTATTACATTACATAATAAATGTGTTTTTAGTTCTTAGTAATTTGTATTATTTTTAACCGTGTTATACTAAAAGCCTTGGAAATGCCTCAGGCTACTCTTTTATTATTTATCTACCTACTATATATATTCATAATGCATGAAAATTTGTATGTACATACATACAAAGAAACATATGCTTATTTTCCAGTAAATTACATTGATACCAAAGATTTCCACTTGTTTCTTCCTCTCTTATGATAATGACATCTTTTAGCACACGTCAGTTTGTTTAGGGTACTCATAACCTGGCCATTTTCCATCTTCCAATTGCTCCTTTTATATCCCTACCTTTTTATTAAAACAGTTAGTACAGTTATTTTTGTCAATCTTTATGGAATGTAATACAGTGCGCCAGAGCAGTAGATGTTTGCCGTTTGGTATATTTGAACTATTCATTTCTGCTGTTGTGTATCCACGTGTTTCCTTACAGCATTTCGACGTGTATAAAAGAATACGAAACTACATGTTTTTTTATACAGAGCAATCTAATTTCTGTGTACATGAACTGCAATCTATCTCATGATATACTGTCAATATACTACACTGTGTGTACTCTGGGGCAATTCGAATTATGACGCGCTACAATAATAACGTTTCATTGTTCAATAAGTTATCAATCTCAAAATTATTTTTGTCATAACATTATAATGTTAAAGATAAAATCACACATTATGCTGTTGTACTAGATAAACTACACAAGTATTATTTCTAACCTACTAAGTAATCTAAAATACTTGGAAATAAATATTTGATAAATTATTGTAGTAAAGACTCGACGAAGCCTTCGTCCGCTGTTCTTATTCGAATTGACGCTGGAGTAATTTCAGAAGCTTATTTCACGACCATCGTTTCTACACATCCCGACAAATTTCTGTTACGTTAAAGATGTTTACTGTTATAGAACTATCTACTCATATTGTGTGGGGAGTGTTTATGAGAATTCTAGAAATCAAGTGAATGAGGCTCTTTGCATTTTCATTACCAGTTTAAGAGGCCTGTTACATTTTGCAGCCCTCTCACTCGCACTTTTAAAGATTATTTCAAATAGCAACAATATGGTTTACATTTTTTTAAATGTAGTCAATCATTATTTCGCTGCATGCAACTATAGATGTTCTCAACATATTTTTACTTTGTTACATGTTGAGTCCAATTAGAATTAGAGGCCCAAAATTTAAAATAACTAAATTACGCGTTTTGGATCCCCCATAACAGATATCAAAATGAAAATTAGTAGAGAACATCTATAGTTGCCTGCAGCAAAATAATGATTGACCACATTTTAAAAAATATAAACCATATTGTTGCTATTTGAAATTATCTTTAAAAGTGCGAGTGAGAAGGCTGCAAAATGTAAAAGGGCTCTTAAATTAGAATTTCATAGAGAAGTTCTAGTAGACACCAAACACAGTATGGCACAGTGAAAGTTGGGTATGGCAAGATAATAAAATTTTAAGAAAGTTAAATGCAGTTGACATGAGAGCTTTGAGAAGTATGTCAAGTGTCTCGTTCGACTCGATAAAGTCAGGAAACAAGGCGTATTAAGATAGAGAGTATGGTGACGCTTTGATCGAAGATAGTAAAAGCTTAGGCCTATTAGAACTGTCTTTTAAGGATATATACAAAAAAAAAAACATCTCAAAATGTTTCTTAGGACTAGCAGAAGTCAACCCTTAGAGGTTGTTAGCATTTTACCAATAACCCTCCCTGTATTGTAACTAAAAGCTTTGATAGATAGGAGTAAAGTTTTGCTTTGTAATCTCGAAGTCCTGGATTCGATTTCCGGTTCGGTTTGACAGTTATTGGGGTTTTCTGACTAAGGAGCGTTAAGTAGCAGCTTGGAAGTTCGAAATTGTGTACGGTTGATGGGAATGGATTCGCCGCATATTACATGTGATTTATATTGTATATGTGGCTAGATCTGAATGTTTAGAAAAGTTTCCTTGTTAAAGCGGGAATGATATGTTTACTTCTTAAGGTTATTATGTAGGAATGAAAGAGAAAAAGAAATGCTACATAACAGTCAGTCACAAGGATTTGGATTTGATTTTGTAGATATGCAACAGGGTTTTTCAGGTCATACTTTCTGCATTGGTACTGTCATCGATGTTCACAAACCATTTTATGCGTTAAAATGTATATAAGCAAATTGTAACTTCGTTACCCATACAATAAAATGCAGTATATAATCCTTAGTAATATAATATGTTCATCATAATTCATATAATAGAATAAATGATCGACAGATTTACTCATAGTTATTATGGCATAGGTGTCATTTGGATTCAAAACAGCTATTACAAAACCATTCGGTCAGTATCAATGCAAAAAGGTTCCATTTGTAGTAATCAACGTGGGAGGAGGTGGACAGCACCAGCTTGCGTCTGCAGATATTGTCGGGAGCTGAACGTCAATTTATCGGGTTCGAATCCCGAAAGCTGGTTTCCCTGCTAAGCTTGCGTATATTATTTAGAAAGCTGGATCAGTTTAAGTTAGATGATAACTTAAAATACACATTTTATTAGAAAAACAATAACGAAAAATAGGTGACAAGATAAGTTACTAATAAAAAAGCAATATTAGATTACATATAGATAATTTTCTTTATTAAAGAAATTAATTCCACATACATCTGAAAAAGAACAGTTACAAATTAGAGCTTTCAGATCAGACTATTTGTATTTTATCAGTAAGACAAGTCTTTTTCCTACATTTATAAATACAGGATGCCTTGTTTTGTGGTATAAAGTATATAAATAAATTAATTAAAATTAAATACCTATTAAATTGAGGGAAACCAGACTCTTTATCAATCTCCGAATTCTTCACGTCGGTCATCGAAAGGTAAGTGATTTTTTTATTATGAAATTAAATGTTGTTAACTAAACTTTCCGCCTCTTTTATTTTGTAAAATCTGTCGTCCTTAATAAAATTGCGAATTTGTTATAAAACGGACAACATTTAATTTATTTCACATATTAGCTTTGAAAATGCTCTGACTTTATTGAAATAACCACGAGACATATCCATGTGAAGGGTATTTTACCCTAAAAACACGAAAATTTGTTTGAATCTTTCAATGCCATAAATACTAATAGTTTTTAGACAATGGCTTCTACAAGGAAGATATGCTTATTAAATTGGGACAGATGTCCTTTATGTTTTTCAAAATTGAGTGATTTTAATTCGATTTATATCCCCACCATGCTAATTCATACCCATCGTATGAGTTAGCGTTCAAACATATCATCGTGTTTTTTGTTGATAACACATTGTTTTGAAGGTAAATTTCAATTTTGATAGTTAGAATAAAAAATCTGTCTTTCAAAACATTGTGTACGGTTTGTATTTAAAAACATGCCACGAGGGAAAGCAGGAATATACAATTTGTATTACAGCATATATCTGTTCAAAGCATATTTGAAGCTAACCGATTTATGTATAATACAATAACATACAAGCTCTTGTCTTTCCAGAGTGTTATATTTTTGAACGCGAACTGTAATTGTGTGAGATAAAATTCAGTTGCGTACTTTTTCTATCATACCTTCAACTATGCGTACAAATGTTACCGAATGTACATTTGCAACTCAATTTTAATAGTTTTTAGATTGAAATTAGTTTTAAGTACATATGCCTACAGATTGTTTTATTTACTTAACTGGCAACTAAAGTTGCAGACAAAATTAACCTGAGCTTTTGCTCCCACAACTCTCTAAACCTCTGTGCTTCGGCACATTCAACCTTATTAATATCAAATACAACTGAAATTCCGTTAGCAAGTATTAAGTACATAAGCTCAAAGATTTCTAAGGGAATATTTATCTATAAACCAAGTAAACACGATTGAAATTAACGAATTAAAAAAGAAACGAATCGCCGCACCTACGGACCGGAAAATACAAAACAGAATGTTTTCTTTTTTAGAGGATTGTGATCCGACGCGCAGTAACGCCGAGGTGATTTTGAGCTGCACGACCGCTTACCCGTTCAGAGTGAACGATAAATCGATACTGTGCGTGTACTGCCACGATTTGTACGACGACCCGGACACATTCAGGGCTCATATGGAACAGGAGCACACCAGTTGCATCCTCAAAATAGCCTTCTGCGGCCTACCTAAAAGCGAATTCATTAAAGCGGACCTGACAAACCTCCGCTGCAGATTATGCCCCCAATCCTTTAACGATCTAGAAACAATTGCGAAACATTTAACATCACAACACGGGAAGACAATAGATCCCAACGGAAAGCTGGGCGTGATGCCGTACAAACTCACAAAGGACGTGTATAACTGCGCGGTTTGCAGTTTGAATGTCGCGTCGTTGCACCATCTCAATCGTCACACGATCACACATTTCTTGAGTTACGTTTGTCACGTTTGCGGCAGCAGTTATATAGCGACTACGGGGCTGTTGCGCCATTTGCGGACTAAACACCAAGAGTACGAATCGTGGTGCAAAACCTGTCGAAAGAAATTCCCCAATATGGAGGCGAAGGAGCGACACAGGCGCACTGAAAAGTCTTGTATGCCGTACACTTGTCCCAGGTGCAGTGAGAGATTCCTCGATTGGCAGACTAGATTGAAACACATGGAGGCTAAACACGGTATTCAGAAGAAGGGGTTCCGGTGCGGCGATTGTAACATAGACTTTACTAGTGATTTGGGGTATTACAATCATTTTAAGTTGCAACATTCAGGGAATTGTGCTGTTTGCAAACATTGCGGAATGAAATTCTTGTCGTCTTATCGTTTGAAGCGACACCTAGCTAAACATAATCTCTAAATTAATGTCATTCTATCCTGTCAGAGCCCATAATTATTTATAAAGGTTAAAAGAATTCTCGCTCCTAACTATGTATTTTTTATGTTGAAAATATTGACGGCTGTTTCGCACGTACAGAAATTGGACAGTTCCAAGAGTTTCAACAAAATCAGGTCGTCATGTCAGATGGAAAAGACTTCCTCTTATGGTTGAAACTATAGTTAAAACGGTCCAATACCTTTTAATGACATTTATCAAGCAGTTTTCAGAAAATCCGTAATTTTATTTGAAAACCGCCTTATTTTTTGGTATAATAATCATTTAATAATTATTACACAGAGTAAGAATCGATGTTCATATTCTGAATTGCTTAAGTCACAACCATACAATGGTTACTTTTTGATCTGGAAGTGTGGATAATCTGTGTTCGTGTGATGTTTATCATTATATGAACACTACTTTTGTTTTAATTGTGAAGTGAAAGAAAAAAACCCAAAAGCAAGGAGTCAAAAATGCACTACATCACGCAATATCCTACAATTTTAATTAGGTCGAGTAAATTATATTATTATCAGTGACTAAAACTCCTAATCATCAGTAGTGATTATTAGGGTGTTTATCCCAAACTCGTTTTTATTGACTTTATATAACATTTTAATTGCAAGTGGTATCATTGGGAACTTTTACAATGTCATCTTTGGATATTTTATCGCAATGATATCCTTGAAGTGCGTATATATATATATATATATATATATATATGTACACATTTTCAGCTATGTGGATAATATTAGAGATGTTTGAGGCTTTTGCTTTAACTGGACTTGTTGTAATACCACAACAGGAAAAAAATGATACATATCTTGTGACATTATATTACTATGTATATAAAGTACTTAATCAATCTCTATATCGTATATTAGCTGCAGTATTTTGCAGATCTCATCTAATCGTAAGTCATTTTTGTGTAGTTTTTTATTTTATTTTAAATGTATTATGATATACTAAAATTTTTATTATTAAAACTTTCTCAGTGATATCTCTTTTCATGTTGTTTACAAAACAGAAGCTTATAAGAAATGATCGACAGATTTACTCATAGTTATTATGGCATAGGTGTCATTTGTATTCAAAACAGCTATTATAAAACCTCCGTTTCCTAAGTTATTAGATTCGGTTTTACCACTTTTTATCGCCTCTGGTTGTTTTTATAGCTCTGAATCTCTGTTAGTACGATTTCAAAATGTCTTAACGTATATTGTGACAAAAGTTAAAAAATCTCTCGGATATTTTTTTTATTGGACTCGGATGAATTTAATCCAAATCTTATATAAAATTTAAACATTAGAAACATTTAAAAAATGCGATGATATTAAATTAATTTATGGAAATGAAACAGCAAGAATGAATTAGGTCAAATATGTATGTCTCTTGACAGTCCCTTTCAACCCCTTTGTTGAAATGAAAAGCTCTCTTTATTACCCCCCTTCCCAAAATTAATGAATCTCTGGAACAATTCCTGATACTGATGAGTCTGGTGCTGGTATGCTGTGAGTGTTCCATGTATTCCTCTTCTCTTTAAGTTCTAGGTTACTTATAAATCAATATTAATTATTATTCACGATGATCACACGAACCTCATATGATTTCTTCCTCGGTTTTCTTGTTCTGTAATCTTAGAACAGAGTAGGACGTGGATATCCGTTTGTTTTCAAGCGTGTGAATAATATACTCGACAGTTGGAACTACACTGTTACAATGTATTTACAAAAAATAAGCACCAATCATCAGTCAATGATTGGGCAGAGTTATAAAAGCATGTACTAGTAAGTATTTTTATTTCCATGTAAGCGATAAGAATATAATTAGAGATATAATAATATAAGGAAATATTATTTACATATTTATTATATATCTAAGTTCGTTTCCAGTATTATTTACAATTCTACGTTTAATAAAGGTTAGAGAAAAAATGCAGTTTCTTTTGTTTTGATGTACGGACGTAGAAGTTTAAACATACCCAACCAACTATAGATACTTTGTAGTAAAGATAAGCTTAATCGCGTCATTAATGTATGGATCGTGGAAAGTAAGTTAGAAATTTAATTATAGTTTGACCATTACCGCTATACCGCGCCTTAGGAAGGCGCAGCGAGGTAGGGGCCTGGAAGGAAAGACCATGAGTTCACATGATTTTGATATTGTCGATAATGACAGTAGGGACTGCCATGAGCGTTGAGGGCGCGGACTGACAGAGAACAACAGCCGATGCCCCCCGTCTCGCCGCGCATACCTAAGGCGCGGTACAGCGGTATTGGTCAAACTATATCTAGATGAGTACAAAATACACCCACAGAATCAACCATCATATTTATTCATTTAAACTATTATTGACCATTATTGAACGATCACAATTTCCTCAATCCGTTAAGATTACGAAATGTTTTCAAAAAACCATACAGAATTAAAATGGACGTGAAATTCCAAGTATTAACATCATACTACAGTATGATTCATTCGAAAAACATCCGGCAATTTTCAGGTAATTACTAACAATTTCAGTCGAATTATTAATACACGTTAAATGTATTGCAGTATTACTAATTAACAACTTAAGAAGCGAGAATATTCCGTCAAGTCAGTTGTGATCAAGAACATTTCTCTTTGTTCTAGACGTGAATATCCCGAATATAACAGCGAGACGGAACGCCGAGTTAATAGTGAGATATTCAACAGTGTACCCCTTCAGGCTACCAGAGTCATCTATGGTCTGTGTGTACTGCTGCGAAAGTTTCGAGGTCCCATCGATGTATCGCGCTCACATGGATGAGGAACACCAGAAATTCTCGCTCACTAGCGCGTTCGGTGTCGGCGTAGAACACTATGTCAAAGCGGACTGCACAGATATGCGTTGCCGCCTTTGTACAGAACGCTTCGACACATTAGACGCAATAGGCCAGCATTTACGAACCCAACATCGTATACAAATAGACCTTAACTATGATATTGGAATACAACCTTTCAAACCGGATAAATTACTGTGCGCTATTTGCGATACTAAAGCGCTTTGCTTGCGCTCGCTCAGCAGACACACGCATACTCACTTTCGTAAGGTCACATGTGAAACCTGTGGAAAATCATACTCCACCAATAGTTCTTTACAAGTACATATTAGATACTCCCACGTACTATCGGATGTGGTGTGTCGGAAGTGCAAAGCTCCATTTGTTGATACCGAAGCTAGAAGGAAGCACTTGGAGGAATCTCCCAAGTGTTGGTTATACTTGTGCAATGTCTGCGGTCAGAGGTTCATCACTTGGAGAGTGAAACAGAATCATTTGTCTGATGTTCACGGGGTTAAGGGAAAGACGTTTGCCTGTCCTGTCTGTAGTGTTGAATTCCCAAACAGAAAGACCTGTCGGTCTCACTTTAAGTTGACACACACGAACGACCATTACATTTGCATATGTTGCGGTCTCAAATTTGAAACCAAGAAGAGTCTCGACGATCATGCCGTGGCTCACACACAAGAGAAATTGTTCCCTTGTAACGTTTGCTTCAAATCGTTTCCGCGTAAGAAGAATCTAATTCAGCACATGTGGATGCACAGCGAGTACAAAAGATTTGAATGTGAACTATGCAATAAAAAGTTCAATCAAAGAGTTACGTGGAGGCTTCACATGAAGTCGAAGCACGACTCTTCAGAATTGCCGAAAAATATAAAATGATAGTGTAGCGGTTCTTTACTGCTTTATGAGTGTTGGAATATTTTATCATGATACAAAAACCATGAATGTGTTATCAACATTTATATCGAAATCTTCTGAAGTCTTTGAAGCGTTGCGATTGTGGCAAAACCGTCTCTTTCAAAGGGAGCTTACGTTCAGTGGCCATTTCGGATCATACAATACTTAATGTTATATATTTTCAAATTTATTTACTGATAGTGATAGTCTTTTCCAAAGTTACAATTTGTGTTTTAGAGCCCGCACTAGATATACGTGATGCCTCATGTGTTTCTTAAATATTTATTGCGGTGATATTATTACGTTTTTGGTACGTAAATTAAAATTATGAGCCCAAATAGGTACATTTCGGTTTTGCGTTGTTATGATAACGGTGTAGGTAGTGTTTCGTTTGTTTGATATGAAGTTCATAGACAACTGAATAGTAGCTGTTTACATTTGAATAAAAAGTTACGAGAAGTGAACAACTGAGCTGTATTTTGTTCTAGAACTTTCTCCCAACGCCATCTTGTAGCAAAACTCAACTTGTTTAGTACAGCACAAGACCGCTACTGTTTCGACTGCTATCTCTGATCATATCACGTGCATGGTCTGCTATAAAACGTTTCGAGACCCGGCAGAGTATAGGAGCTATATGTTGCAAGAAGACCATAAGTTAATAAAATAATAAATAGATTCAGGCGTTACTTTGCGGAAATCGATATTTAATAATAACAAATATTTTTAAAATATTTTATGTAAACATCAAATTAATATTTTAATAAGCGAGAATTTCTCGATCGTGCGCTCGTAGAGTCAAGACCTCCTGAGGATGCTTCGTGTAGAATAAACGCGTCGAAAATTCTTCCGGTTTGGCTGCGTGGCGTTTGTGACGTCGCGTCGGCTTAACAGGAAAATTAGGCGGAATTGTCACTAGATATATTTTTGTATTTTTTAAGTGTTTTATTAAAATATTAATTTGATGTTTTCATAAAGTATTTTAAAAATATTTGTTATTATTAAGACCATAAGTTGCCTCATACAACTTTGCGCCAACAGGTTTGGCGATTTTTACTTAAAGTTGACGTAACAGAACTTCGCTGTCGTGTTTTTTATAACAATTTGATAACCCAGATGACAGTGTTAAACATTTATTGACAGTTCATCACGTATCTGATAATAAATCAGAACACTTTAGGTGTTCATCCTTTCAAAATATACAAAGATGATCATGAATGTGCATGCGGAAAAGTGTGTCAATTTATACTCTTTAAGCATACACATGCAAACACATTTTTCCAATCATACATGTGAAAAAGCTTACTCTAATGTTAATTCACTCAAAACGTGTGAGTGAGAAGCATGATAGTTTAGACACACGTGGGAAATGTAAGAAAACATTTGACTCCGCCGAAGCACGTGACAGAATGGCGTAACTGCTGCCTGTATTCTTTCAATAAATGCTAACAGGTTCATGGCTCCCAAGTGACAGATTAAAACATTTAAAATCGGTCCAATACGTTGGCACCAAGCACCTTTGCCTCGAAAGTTGAGAGATTTTCACGCACAAATCGAAGCTGCGAATTTCATCATCTTATATACGAATAAGTATAAATGTTTTGCGGCAAAACATTCTCGACAAAATTAATGCTTACCGTACATACTTTGAAAAATAAATTTAAATGTAGCTTACGTCATGGTATAAGGAAAAATTTGGTATAAAGAAACAGCACATGACTATTCATATGGCGTATAAACCGTACAAGTATAGTGTTTGCTACAAACTGTACTGTATCAGCCGGATTATCCACTGCTGAACACAGCCTCCCCTATTAAGGGGGCATTTGCCATAATCCCCACGCTTGGAAGGCGACTTGGGGATCGCAATGTAAGATGGTACTAGAAGGCGCTGCTGCCCAAGTTCCACTATAATTCCCTTAGTCGCCTCTTACGATACCCACGGGATGATATGGGGAGGTGCAATTCTAACCCGGCACCCCACGGGGGGCTACAAACAGTTTAGTCTAAAAGTTAGTTGGCAGAAGCATAGGGCAGCTCATCATCCTGAAATCTCGAGAAATGATAGTAAACGCAATAGTTTCGATAGTTAGAACTTGTCCCGACTCGAAGGACCTAAAGTGACATCGAGACTTATTTTTGTTTCGAAATTAGTTTGGTCATTAATAAGCAAGTTATTTCTCAATTTTTGGGCAGTTTTCTATCTACTTAATTTGAAATAAGAGGAGTGTTAGTTTTGGTTTTATAGTGTGTATAAAAATTTAAAATGTATCAACAAAGATGTGTTAATTATGAGTTGTGTAAAAAGTGCTAATGTAAATATATGTATAATTTATATTAGCTTTTTTTTCTGGTTTCCGTTTTAGATATGTACCCGTTTTGGTTATATTCATTATCACTCTCTTATTTAACATTGAAAAATAAGGAAATGTTGAAATGGTAATTATTATCAAACTTACGTGCCTTTACCAAGTACATAACGCCTCGTTTTATGTCATCTACATTAGTACAAAGCTAAGGCGGGATTATGATTTTTTTTTATATATCTTATAGGCTAGCCTTTGACCACTATCTCACCTGATGTTAAGTGATAATGTGATTGAAAATGTTGCTCAGTCTAACCTAGAATTACTGGCTCTCAAAGACAGCTGCCGAAATCACCGTTAGGTGCTCGGCGACAGATTTTCTACTTGAGTTTGGACATAGGCTGTTGAGGACTTCCCTAAGTCTGCGTGTTGAAGACACGCAATTCTATCTTTAAAAGTATTTAATGTTGCCTTAGGTTTTCGCGAATATTACACATAAGTAAACAACTTGAAACGGTTGAAATCGCGTATATTTAAAAAGTATTTACTGAGTATAAATTGAATAAAAGAATTGAAAATTTAAAACCGATCATCATTATCACACCAACTAGATTTGCAATAATCCCCACGTTTAGCGTTTTGTTATTGTATAAGGTGATAGTTGTTCAGAAGGCGCTGCCGCCCACCTGGTATTTAACCTCTCGACTCCCATTGGAAGATAATGGGTGTGCAATTCCCGCCCTGCAACCCACGGGGAACACACGCCATATACCTATCACAATATATTATATAAAGATATAAATTCATAAATACCAAATAAGCTTCTAATCGGTTGGACTGACAAGACTGCATACATTCGACAGTGCTGCTATGTGTTTACGTTAACTTATGACGTACTTACAAAAAACATATTCGAAAATTAAAAGATATGAATGAATAACGGACTAAGCTATTAGTTCATCGGACTTATAGGCAATTTTCTATAAGTTTAAATGAAGTTGCAGGCGAACCGTGAACAACGTGTCTTAAAAATATGTTATTGTTTAGTCGTAAATCATACAAAAACTTGCAAAGAAACGAATGAACAGTTTACTTTTCTTTTTTGTTTTAGAACATACGCCCCATTCCATCACGCGGCAAAACATCTGCCTGTTAGTGCAGCATACTACGGCTTATCCGTTCAGACTGCCTACTGAAGACATGATTTGTGTGGTCTGCCACGAGGAGTTCCGCGATCCCGAAGAGTTTAGGCTACACATGGCCCAAGAGGACCATAAATCACCTCACAAGTTTCTGACCTATGTATCTAAATGCAGAGTCAATTTCATTCTAGCTGATATAACAGAATTACGGTGTCGCCTGTGTTTCAAAGATTTTAACACTTTAAATGATATTGGCGTACATCTAATCAAGGCACATAAATTGTCCAGTCTGAACTTAAACTCCGATTTAGGAATTGTCCCCTTTAACTTATACAAAAACAATTTCACTTGCGTGTACTGTCCGGAAAAATTCGTCAGTCTATGTGCTTTAAACAGACACTCGCAGGGTCATTATTTTAACCACAAATATACATGTGAAGTGTGCGGGAAAACGTACAAGACGCAATATATGCTTCATATGCACGCTATGCTTGTACATCAAGGCACCAAAAGCTTCTGTAGAAAATGTAAACAAACGTTCGATTCTCGTGAAGAACGTCAAAAACATATAGCAGACACGCCGACGTGCTGGAATTATTTATGTGTAATCTGCGGCGAGAAATTCATATCGCGCAGTATGAAAAGTAAGCATTTGGAGTCGGTACATGAGACGGGTAACAGCCACCCTTGCCCTGAATGCCCTCAGGTGTTCTCTTCGTTGGGCCAGCGGCAGAAGCACTTCGTTGCTGCGCATACAGAGAGATACAAGTGTTTGGTCTGCGAAAAAACATTTTGCAGCAAGTCACTGCTCACGAAACATTCTGTTACACACACAAAAGAAAAAATGTATCAGTGCGCCGAATGTTTAAAATGTTTCAATAGATCTAGCACCTTAAATCAGCATCTTGTTATACATATGACTGACAAACCTTATAAATGCACTATTTGTAATAAACAGTTCAATCAAAGAGTTACTTTGAAGGGTCACATGGCATCTTTTCATACGAAGGCGGTAAAGAACGTCGAGAAATAGGACTACTTTATCTACCACGTTTTACCGTTGTTCTTTCCTTAGCATTGTTACGTTTGCAATAACGCCTGCTTGGCGAATTACATTACAATTTTACTAGAGAAAAAATATAGTCATGTGCAGGATTCGAACCCGCGTCCATTCACCCCTTTAGCCGGGGTATGCTCTAACCAATTGAGCTAACGTGACACAATGACTCGATAACTCTAATTTTTGCTCTCGTTCTTCAGCCATCGTATCGGGAGCGACACCTATAGTTCAACTTACGTTGTATTACAAACAAGACCAATTTTGCAATTGGTTTTATAATTGTAAATGTTGACGCAACCTTATAATTGGAATATTGTTATGTTTGCAATAACTCCTGCTTGTTGTTGTGCTATACATAAATTTGACCAAATGGTATTCCGCGGTTCCATCCATCGTTCTTATTTCGGATAATAGATATTATTAACCAAGGGTGGTAACTCTCTTAAATATAAGCGCTTGCTCGGGGGTTTAAATATCTCTGGTGTGACTGATAACTTATACTCGAGTTGAACACTATACTTTTTGTAATAAATGTGAAGAAATAAAACCTCATACAGATTTAATTAAATAAATATACATATTTCACAAAGATTTGACTTTCTTTTCAGTCCGCCACTTCATAAGATCGTCTTTTCGTAGATATCTTTCGTTTGAAATGGAAGGTTCCCTGATTACGGCATCGTTGTTTAAACTCATAACTTTTAGTTAAAAATATATTCGCAGTCTTCAAGAATATTAAATCTACTACTAGAACTAAGTTTGTTAAATTGAGATTGTCAATTTCACTAACTTAGTTCTTACTTACTAAAATAATGGTCTTACTAAATTACTTACCTTTTTAGGGTGATTTGGTATCTCCCGGGGGCAACAAAATTGAATTTACCACACACATTTTTTGGTAACATTTACCGAGGATTAGTAATAAAAAAATTGTTTTTTGTACGTCCCTTTCTGTCTACCAAGACTGAATTTTATGAATAGGTAGAGGTATCAAGTGGAAGATTATATGAAACACTAAGGCCCAAAGAGTTGAACCAGAATTACCCGTGTTTCCTCCTAGTCCGCCCAGTTAGACTGAGAATTCATGATCCCCAATTGTTCGATATAATATATGTATAATACCAATAATACCATACTGAAAGGAAAAAAATAAGTGTATAAAAAAACCGTAATAATCGTATATGAAACGATTATTACAGTTTGGAGTTATGTAAATGCTCACATTATTTCTTTCACTTCTCCAAGAGCTGCAGATTTCGCAGAAATACATCGCTAGCAACCCATTCCGTCATATAAATAAAAAAAAAACCATACTAATATTAGAAAGAGGAAAGATTTGTATTTTTTGTATGTAACGAATAAACTTAAAAACTACTGGACTGACTTCAAAAACTATTTCACTATTAAAATCCTACATTATCCCTGATGAGAATGAACATAGGCTATAGAATAATTTCAATAACTTAGGGATCCGTATGAAAACCTTGATAATGTAACCCAGCGTGTGAAAATATACAAATAAAACGTTATATCGCGTACGCTGGGGTAATTGTTGACAATAGAGCAAAGTGATGTACTACAATTTAATAAAGGACATCAATATCTATAAAAATGGCTGCAATACCACATGTCTAACTGTTACAGTTATGTCACGATAACTACTCTTTGTGTGTTTATATTTATAATTTTTGATATATAACCGTGCGAAGCTGGGGCGGGGTCGCTAGTAATGGATATAAAGCAAATTCAATGTTAATGTCAAATGGGTACTTCTATTTATTGAATAATAAATACAATCCCGACAAGGTTTCTTTATACATATATATTTGCAAACGAGTAACGGAATATAGAACTATACTTAAACATTTTGTGGACCCACGAATGAACAAATGGTTTTCTTTTGTTCTAGAAGAAACTCCCAATGGCATCGCGCGGAGAAACGCCACTCTCTTAGTGCAGTACACTTCGGCTTATCCGTTCAGACTGCCGCAATCCGATGTCAGTTGTATCGTCTGTTCCCAGGAATTCCAAGATCCTGAAGAGTTTAGGAGTCATATGAAAGACGACGATCATAAGTTGTCCCAAAAGTTATTCCGCTACATGCCCACGTCGCAAACCATTAAACTAGACATCACTGAGCTTAGCTGTCGAATTTGTGACCAAATTTTCGACGATATCAACAATATTGCTTCCCATATTGCCACCGCTCACGGCGTTCGAGATTTTAACCTAAAACAAGAGTTAGGTGTTCACCCGTTTAGATTATACAAAGATAACAACAGCTGCATATTTTGTTCCGAAAAATTTGTCAGTATCCGAGCTTTGAGTAGGCACATGCAAACACATTACTTGAAGCATACGTGCGAGACATGCGGAAAGTCTTACGGCAACATCGACGCACTAAAAGTTCACGCTACGTACGCACACATAAATACTAAAATCATTTGTAGAAAGTGCAAAAAGACCTTTGATTCAAGGGAAGAAAAACTCAAACATTTAACATCGTCACAGCGCTGTTGGATGTATGTATGCAATATATGCGCGCAAAGATTTATGACACGAAATCATAGAATCGAACATTCGCAATCCGAACACAATACGGATAATTATCACCCCTGTCCCGAATGCTGTCAAGTTTTTACATTGAAAGCCAAACGGCAGCGGCATTTCATTGCCGCGCACACGGATAAGTTCAAATGCTCGTGTTGTGACAAGAAATTTCCTACAAGAAAAGAGCTTAAGAACCATCTGACAGTGCACTCTGCTGAAAGGCAGTTTCAATGCGACGTGTGCTTGAAAGACTTTAGTACGTTGAAGAGTTTGAAGCAACACCTGCCTATCCATATGGAGATCAAACCTTACAAATGTATGATCTGTAATAAGCAGTTTAATCAACGCGTCAGTTGGAAGACGCATATGTCGTCATACCACCCTGAAATTGGCAAAACGTAATATTCGTGTTGCTAGAAATCCTAGTCAATGTGAAGAAAGTAAAGGCAAATTTTGAACATGTTTTTCATAAAAGTGTCTACGCTTTACATATATGAATAAAATATCTTATATTCAAGAGAATATGATAAATACTCTTGAGCCGAAAACACGACTCCATGTATTTCTTACAAAATCACAAACACACGATAGTAAAAGTTAAAGTCATGTGCGGGACTCGAACCCGCGTCCATCCGCCCCCCCACCCGGGCAGGCATCCGCATGGCAGGCGTTATTGCAATCATAACAATATAAAAATTATAAGGTTGCGTCATCATTTTTACAAGTATAAAACCAATTGCAAAATTGGTCTTGTTTGTACAACGCAAGTGGTATACTATAGATGTTGCTCCATCCCAATACGATGGAGGAACGATAGGAAAGATTTGAGTTATGACGTCATGTCATGCAAGCTCAATTGGTTAGAGCATACCCCGGCTCAAGGGGTGGATGGACGCGAGTTCGAATCCCGCACATGACTTAAAAGAAATGTTTTTCCTATCGTATATTTGTGATTTTGTAATGAAATCAGCATAGCAGGCGTTATTGCAAACCTAACAATATTAAAAAAGTACCATAAAGGCAAATTTTGAACATGTTTTTCATAAAGAGTCTGCGCTTTACATATATGAATAAAATATCTTATATTCAAGAGAATATGATAAATACTCTGATCCGAAAACACCACTCCATGTATTTCTCTCAATAGAAAAAAATAACTTAAACACAGCCATAAAATTTCGCTTCATGAAGTTTTTTTTCCTATAATATGTAGTAAATAGTATCAAAACAAACTTTATGTCCAATGATTATGCAGCATCCATGTGATAGATTTTTCCAATTTTAATAAAGTCCACTTCTATATAAAATTATTTGTAAAAAAATTAGTTCATTTTATTCAAAAATTGGGTAGTTCTGTTTTGCTCACTCGCATGCCAAACGAGGTCTCTCTGTCCTACGCCCTCAGTCTGAAATTTTTCAAATACCACTTTGTCTTAATCTTAGTAATGCGTTATATTATATGCAATGTCGGACGAAGCAGACGAACGTATTTAATCGAAGGGCATAATGCTAGAATCATGAGGCTCATAAATGGTTTTAATTTTTTAAGCCACTTTAAAAAAGAAGACGGTTTTCAAAAGGAGGTTAAAAAGGTGTTTTTTGTGTGTTTGTCACGCGAGTATTCCGTAAATTATAAATTGATTTTTACCATTTTTCTACCGACTTCAAAAAAGGAGGAGGTACTCAATTCGTACGTATTTTTTATGTTTGTTTCTTCAGAACTTTTAACTGGATGAACCGATTTTAATGATTTTTTAACTGAAAGCTGATGCTTGCCGTGCGGTCACGTTAAAATTTTATCACAATGAGTGAAGCCGTTTATGAGTTACACTCCAATAACTGAAGAGTATTTTCCTATCTTGATGATATAGCCATTGACAGTGAATGACATCCCATATGTAGCCCAGGGTCACTAAAAAAGGTGAAAGATATATTATTACCAAAAAATAGAACTGACTTCAACAATCACATGTGTGAAATAAGTCGTCGAAGTCGGTACAAAGCGTACAATATTGTGATAGTAGATACATTTGAACTATCACGGTACTGACTTCAACAAGTTATTTCACACATTTGAGAGTTAAAGTCGGTTCCATTTTATGGTATTTTTTTTTGTTTGGTGTGTCATGCTTGAATGTCCCATTTAAATCATTAAGTTCATCATCGGTCAAGTAGTTTTTAAGTTACACTTAATTAACAGAAAAATAATGTTGGCCCATATGCCTATACCTCGACGAAATGGTATTTGCAAGTCCTGCCGATGGTGACTGTTATTGGGTATTGCGATTTGTGGGTGAGTGAAAATCTATTTTGTACGCAGTATGTGTTATGATCCTGTTGAATGCTTATCTTAAAGAAGATAAGCCTTCACAGGATCTTGAGTGTGGTACGTCCGCCGCGGTCTCGTCACGTTCCACAGATCGTGTTGTCGATTAAAAAGTAAGTTGATTACGCTATTACTCCCGTGTTTGTCAATTTTCACTACATAGTATAAAACTAAGTAGCTTCCCGCTGTCTGTCTGTCCCTATATATGCTTTGATCTTTAAAATTAAGCAATGTATTTTCACGCGGATTTGTTTAATAGATAGTGATTCAAGAGGATGGTTTATATGTATAATACATGCATACTAGAGAAACATTGATAATTTTAGAGGTCTCTAATGTTTTGTCAAGAGTAGCCTTTCAAGTTTAACTTCTAAAGAAAACATTTTTGAATTGTCTAATGATAAAAAAGCTGTGAACGTTGCATATAAAGACCTGTAGTATATTTAGTAACAGCATCGCACCAGTGTGAAGCCGGGGCGGGTCACTAGCAAAATATAAACATGAGCGTTAGTTTTTATCAAGGGATAGTTGATCATTATAGGTTTGTGCTCATCAATTTAAAATCACTAGTGAGGTGACTTTAAATTGTAAAAAGTACTTGGTAACTGTTTTCACAGTTCAGTATTATAATAAAATTGTAAGCTCATAGTTGGCCTGTGCAGTGGTGCCGGTGCACTGTCATCCTCTAACACGAAAACATGATTGCCAGCACTTAGCATAAATTGCTACCGTCGCTTGACTTATTGCTCTTAAAGAGTACATATAACCCTATTTTGAGTCAAATTAATGCGGAGCAGCACCTAATTAACATGATATCTTTTAAGACATTCTAAGAACGATGGTGTTCGCAGTGCCATGCTGTGCACATACCGTATTATTTTAATTTCGCATACATTTTCGAGCATCCGAACGGGAGGATAAAAAAATAGTCTTGATTCTTTAGCCGGGAACTGTACAGCTGTATATTTTTTCCTGACGTATACATACGTGTAAAATTAGCTTTTATGCTTAATTGGAAACTGTTAAATTCATAATGTTACATAATACATTAATAATTTAGCATAAGTTGGCATCGGCCTGGACCACTATGGCCTATTTATGAATGAAATTCTATTGTTATAATTTTCGCCGATGCCAATGGGTTAATGTATTGTTGTTTTCAGG
The DNA here is from genome assembly GCA_963890685.1 of Plagodis pulveraria. Classification (NCBI taxonomy): domain Eukaryota; kingdom Metazoa; phylum Arthropoda; class Insecta; order Lepidoptera; family Geometridae; genus Plagodis; species Plagodis pulveraria. Next base: position 6,005,737 of record OY982976.1, on the reverse strand, counting down.
AACTTAAATTTGCATTGCCCAAAAAACTATATTTTGGGTATTATTTTCTTCTCTTTTCATATAAAGGGTGTTATAGAGCTATGTACTTTATAACGATCAGAGAAATTAGGAATGGCCATAAATATGTTTCATACTTCGATGAAACGGTTATGGTATTGGTAGTATAAAAAGTGCGATTTGAAAAAAGAGTATTTTTTTTATTCTTCCGCGTTCTTCTCGCATAAGATGCGATAATATGATTATTTTCTTTTTGTTCTAGATCAGCACATCGACCGTCGTCGACTATTATCAGACGAGAAATATAACGCCAAGATTATTGCTCAGTTTAGCACCGCGTATCCGTTTAAACTGTTCTCGACCAGGATGACTTGCATTTACTGCGACGAGGAATTCGATGATGCCCTTCAATTTCGACATCATGTGAAGAACCTTCATCAGGGTGAACTCGAATTACTACCAGGACGTGTACCTCGACTGGTCAAATTTGATTGCACTGAGATGAATTGCCGCGTTTGTAACGAAAGTTTTGATAATGTTCAAAATTTAGCGGAGCATTTGAATAGCGAACACGACGCGGGTCTTAAATTAAACAGCCACTTGGGCGTGGTGCCCTACGTGTTGCCTAAACGCGGCCAATGGATGTGCGCTATATGTGATACGAAGTGTAGAACTCTACGTATGTTGACCAAACACATGAGCATGGTCCATTTTCCTGGGGTTACGTGCGAGCAGTGCGGTAAAAGTTTTGCTACTGGGAGAAATTTGTTTTTGCACACCCAATCTGTTCACAGAAACATACACAGATGCATTAAATGTAGAACGACATTTTACTCATCAGAGGAAAAACGTATACATCACAAGAATTCTCCGTCATGTTGGTACACCGCGTGCCATGACTGCAATCTTAGGTTTTCTTGTTTCCGCGATAAAGAAATACACATGCAAAAAGTTCATAACAATATTTCCAGTAGAACTTGCTACGAGTGTAATGTAACGTTTAAGGACGTGAGAAAATTTCGATTACATTTTAGGTTTGCACACACGGACCAAAAACATCTTTGTTCTTATTGTCCAATGGAGTTTGCTTCAAAAGCCCACCTAGAGAAACATTTGCTGTCTCACACAAAGGAGAAGCCGGTTGTTTGTCCAGTATGTGATAACAGGTACAGCACTAAAGGTGCTTTAAATCAACACATGTGGGCCCATAAAGAAGTGAAAAGATACAATTGTGTGCCATGCAATAAGCAGTTCAACCAGAAAGTTACATATATAACTCATATAAAACGTTACCATCCTAAGGCAATTTTGGATTCGACTCATTCTTAGTAGTATTTGAATAGTTGACTGAAAAAAATATTGATTAACTGACAATACATAGGTTATTCGGGAGTGAATTCTACGCGTTTGAGAAATTACTGTCTGGGCATTCGTTTAAATCGTCTGAAGATGCGATAATATCGATATTTCTTTTTGTTCTAGAACTAAGTCTGCCTCCAATCATCGAGCAACGGCTAATATCCGCCGAGCGGTCGAACTCGAAGATTATGGTTCAGTACAGTACTGTGTATCCATTCAAATTGCCTTCCAGCTGTATGGCTTGCGTTTATTGCGACGACGAGTTTGAGGATCCAACTCTGTTTCGACAGCATATGAAGGACTGTCACACCTCCAAATCCAATCTCACATCGGCACTTTACTCTCGTTTGGTCAAAGTAGACTGCACCGAAATACAGTGTCGATTTTGTTCTAAACAATTTGATGATGTGCAAAATATGGCCGAGCATCTAAAAAGTTCTCACAAACAACGACTTGATTTAAACTGCAGCTTAGGTTTAGTGCCATTTGTGTTCCCAAAAAGCGGGCAATGGATATGCGTCCTATGTAAATTTAAATGTCTCACGCTTCGTATTTTGAGCAAACACATGAGCATGGTACATTTCCCCGGAGTCACATGTGACGAGTGCGGGAAAAGCTTCGCGAACGCTAGGACTTTACATCTACACAAAGAATCGAGTCACAAACACATACACAAATGTACGAAATGTAAACAAATATTCGAAACTAATGAACAGAAACGCTTGCATTATAAAAAATCTTCAACGTGTTGGTATTCAGTGTGCCATAAATGCAACATAAGATTCATGGATAACAGCCAAAAACTGGCACACATGCGAGAAGTTCACAATGCAAATACCAATAGGACTTGCATTGAATGCGGCGCGACCTTCTCTGATCTGAAGAGTTGTCGCGCACATTTCATAATTTCACACACGGACGACAAACTGCGTTGCTCATTCTGTCCAAAGGAATTTGCAGAAAAAGCTAAACTTGAAAGGCATATGTTGACTCATACTAAGGCGAAGCCGGTTACATGTACCGTATGTCATAAAGGTTTTGGTACGAAAAGTACCTTGAACGAACACATGTGGATGCATAGGGAGGAAAAGCGATTTAAGTGTACACCATGCAATAAACAGTTTAATCAGAAAGTAACTTACAAAATCCACATGAAGGCGCACCATCCTATGGTAGATTTGGACTAAGGTTGGCTTTATCATTGCGTTTCTTTGCTGGGACCTGGCATGTTAGTTTCGGATTCGTTTATAAAACTCTTCAACAGATTATAAACCAAAATATACTAGTACTATTGCTAGTTTGTTTGTCCATCTAATAAACTATTGAAATTCGTTCCAGATATTTTTGAAATTATGTTTAAAAAAATATAGTTTTGCCATCCTGATCCTTTTTGTTCGTTACGTGAAAAATAATATTTGGAATATTATTTGGCAACGGTTACTTTAGTAACAAGGTGAACGACCAGCGTGAAATCTTTCCCGTACAAGGCGGATCGCGGTTCTGTGGGTACCTGAAGTTATTTAGTTTGGTTTTGTGTCAGTTCGAAACGAACAGAAATATGATAATAGATATTTCTTTTTGTTCTAGAACAAAATCCGCTGTTCATCGTGCGGCGCAACGCCCACACCATTATCGAATCCACGACCGCGTTCCCTTTCAAGTTACCAGAAAATTTAATGGTTTGCTTTTATTGTGCCGAAGAGTTCGAAGATCCGGCTCTTTTTAGACGACACATGAAAGATGAACATCAAGAATTTAAGATATATTCTTCTTTTTATCATTTATCTGGATATTACATTAAGACGGACTGTACTGATCTCAGGTGTCGCATTTGTTCGAATCCATTTGACGATCTGGAAGACATTGCGAGGCATCTTAACACGAAACATCATAAGAATATTAATTTTGATTACGATCTTGGAATGATACCTTTTAAGGTAGAAAAAGACAAATATGAATGCTCAACTTGCGGTGTTAAGTATGCTAACTTACGTCTGTTGAGCAAACATATGAACACACATTATGTTAAATATACCTGTGAATCGTGTGGAAAGTCTTACTCGACAACGGCAGCACTTCATTGTCATATCAGAAACTCTTGCGGTCGCGAGACATCATTGCCTTTTTGTCGAAGATGCAAAAAATCTTTCGGTACTGTAAAAGATCGAATGCAACACTTGTTGTCATCAAAGCGGTGCTGTCAACATTTGTGCAACGTATGCAATGAAAGATTTCCTACATGGTGTATGAAACAGACTCACATGAGGGAGATGCACAATACCCCAGTCAAGACATATCCTTGTCCAGAATGCGGAGCGGTTTTCCAAAATAACGAGAGGCTACGCACGCACTTCACCATAGAGCACACAAAAAACCATTTCCAATGTTCATTTTGCGAATTGAAGTTTGCCTCTGAATACAATTTAAAAAAACATGTTGTCATTCACACAGGAGTGAAACAGTTTACGTGCAATGTTTGTGCCAAATCATTTTCCAGAACGTCAGGTTTGCGTCAACACATGTGGATACACAGCGAAATAAAGAAACACATATGCAAAATTTGTGATAAACATTTCAATCAGAGAGTGAGTTGGAAGACGCATATGAAATCGCGGCATCCAGAGATGTGTGATTTCTAGTAGCTATTTCTAATATGCTTACTTCTATCTCATGAGTATTTTAATAATCTGATTTCATCTCATTAGTGTATGGAGCAAGTGATTGCAGCGTTGAAATATTATACAACAAGCAATAGTCGTTATCATTCACTCAAGTATTCCTAGATGTCCAAAAGTTTAATATATATAGGGCATTTCTTTTTGTTCTAGAACAAAATCCGATGTCCATCGCGAGAGGGAACGCATTCACGATTGTTGAATATTCAACGGCGTATCCATTTAGGCTTCCAGAAAGCGCCATAATGTGCGTGTTTTGCTGCGAGTCGTATCGGGAGCCTGCGGTGTTCAGACGCCACATGCAGGCCGACCATCGGGACTACAAGACGCGTCACGCGTTCCAACATGTCCACGAGGGATATCTAAAAGTCGATATCACCGACCTCCGCTGTCGCATCTGCAACGAAGCATTTGTTAAGCTCGAAGATGTCGCTAAACATTTAAGAGATTTCCACTATCGAAATATTGACATGGACTTTGAACTGGGTCTGCTACCTTTTCGATTAGAAGACGACAGGTTGTCTTGTCCGATTTGCGATGACAAGTCTGCGAATATACGGGCTCTAAGCAGACACGTTCAAACTCATTTCCATCAATGCATATGCGAGCATTGCGGAAAAGCGTACTCGACAAACACTTCGCTTAATTACCACGTGAGATATAGTTGTACGAAGTCCGGTAACGCCTTGGAACGCCGATGTAGGAAATGTAGAGTGGTCGTCACCTGCATAGAAGAACATTTAAAAAATTCCAAACTTTGTCGACAACATATTTGCAGTGTTTGCGGCGAAAGGTTCGGCTACTGGAAACTTAAACAGGCGCACATGGAGGAGGTACACAGTGTACCCCGACGGACTTACAAATGTCCTGAATGCGACGACGTTTACAAGACGTCTTCAAAACTGAAAGAACATTTTAAATTATCACACACAGATGACTATTTAGCTTGCGTGCGATGTGGACTTAAATTCGATTCTAGGTACAGGTTAGATAGACACATGATAACACACACGGGGGAGAAGGCGTTCATTTGCAACGTTTGCTCGAAACGATTTAATAGAAAATCTACCCTCAGTCAGCACATGTGGATTCACAGCGAGGTTAAGAAGCACGAATGTAGACTTTGCGATAGAACGTTTAATCAGAAAGTTTGTTGGAAGACTCATATGAAGATGCGTCATCCAGAACACTATGATCCATCGTGTTAACCGATATTTGGTCTTTATGAGTTGCCTAGCGAGATTGATAGCTAGAAGCGGCCCGCACTGGTGCCGACAAGTTCAGCCACGTGCTAGCTACGTGCTCTAGCGATCAGTGTTATTGAGTGACAGAATAAAATTGTTGCGTGATAATTAAGTTTGGGGCGGATGGAATCGTATTATGATTATGATCTTATTACGTTTCTCAGTTACCGTAGATCTGTTTTTCAGCATCGTCGTTTTACTTGTACAATACATTACTCTTGCCTTCGCTGTGGTCGTCAATGTTTTACTGTTCAGTATTTCTGGTTTGAACTAATAAGCTGTTATTCGTTAGATTGGTTTTCATTTTCGGTGGCCGTGATTGATGGTCCAGATGAAAGGTATTTTGCGTCTGAATATTCTGCATTGTTTTTGAAAATATAATAGACAAACCCTTATATGAAAACATTAAGTTGATTTTTCAAAATACTGATCGTCTTGTATTGAATCCTCGAATTAAGATGCTAAGTTACTGAATTAAACTATGAGCCAAAGCTTTCACACTTCTTGTGAGGTACACGTACAGAACATGCAACATTTGTTGCTCAACATGTTAAGCAACCCGTGCAACGTTGCAACAGCGCGATTTCAACGAGGCAAGCGTGTGACGTTGACTGGTTATGCGCTCGCTACTTGTTGATTGTTGCAGTTCCGTAACATTTTCATTGCTAATTGCGAGAATATTTGAGCAACATGTTGCGCGGCCTTTGTTGTCTTATGTATACATTGCTTTAAAACTAATTAACTGAACTTGAAAGTTATATCAATTGGGTCGACGGCAATACAAAAAAAAAACTCGAAGATAGTCTCTAAATAATTTATTTCAAAATAAGCTATGTCAAATGTATATATAAGTATGTATATTTTATCATTATTGTAAGATCAATAATGCGTAAAAGCAGTTCCAGTAATTCGTTGTTCATGTGTAACGTAGATGAAGAAGAGTTGCCTTGTAAAGATGTACTTGATCGTTTAATATAAGGCCTTTGTTCTAAATGGTTTTATTTTATAAATAAAATTATTATAAGAATAAAGTATTGATAGCAATATTAAAGTTAGTAAGACAGTTGTCGTAATTCTATTAACCACTACATAAACTAGGTATATTAAAATTGTAACGTAAAATACAAGTTTTCTTCTGTTTAGGCTAAAATCCAAATTGCTATAATACTTCAGAACGACAATTCTGGTGTTGCAAGAAGATTCCTTTTTTTTTAGTATGTGTTAGGCTAATTTGTCATGTAAATTAGTGCTGACCATTTCAACGTAGAAACTTAAAATAGTTTGTGGTGCATAACAGAATTACGATTACTATTAGTTTGAGGAGATTTATGAACTTGTAATTTTTTTGAAATAGTCATATCGCGGTCTTCTTGTGGAGCTATGTACATATTCTCATGTATCATGTTTTGTTTTGTATTGTAAAGTTATTAGATAGGTTACTTCGCCGTATTTAGTAACTATTGTTATTTAATTTTACTTAAAGTATGTAAGGGGTGTAGATTTTAAATATTGTAATTAGTTGTAAATAAAACATACATAGTTTTCTCCTTGTGATAGTTCGGAACTATGTTCTCAATTAATTTAAGGATTTACAATGACACATGCTTATCTTATCGGGCAACTAAGTATGTAGATAAATCCACAAAGTATGAACATGTCTCTATCAGGTTACCGCTTTTTTTTTAGGGTTACACCAACTGTTAAGTTATTTATGTATGTTAAACAAAGTATAAAAATATAACAAAAATATCAAAATAACTGGATTCACATATTATGAGATATAGTCCATAATTTTATCGATAATCGACAGTCTATCTCTATCGTGGTATCACCACGGAGCAATGGGGTCTTCCTCGTCGTCACCGGTGTGACCATGTGGAACAAGTCCAGTTTTAATAGTTGTTTCATTGAGAGTTAAGAAACTACCCTAGAATTTTACCAAGTTTTAGCAAGGACTCTTAATCTTTCTTCGGTTTGATTGTATTGAGAATGTAAATTACGTTTATTGTTTTATATCGCTCCATAACTTGTTTGGGGTAATGATTACTCTCTTATGCTACTTGTAAAGCAGACACTTTGTATTTTTGCAATATTTTTGTCTTGTTCATTTTCTGTACGTTTTTTTTAAGATGGTATGAAATTTATGTTATAACAATCATCAGAAAACCGATAGGTTTCTTGACATATGTTACAACCTTTTGTAAACAATATTCTCGTAAAACATGTAATAAGTACCTATTTTGTTCTCTTTTGAATAAATGTTTTATGAATATTAAATGTTTCATTAAAAAAACTAATTCTTCCAAAACTGCTGGATGAGAACGGTGAAATCTGGTCCACATATATATTTATAAAAACCATATACAATGTAGAAATACGGACTTACAGCGTGAACAAATAAATACCTACTAATTCTGGAGAGCAAGTCATAAAAAGGCAAAATATGAAATGAAGTCCGTTTATGAAGATTACTACCTTGTTACTTATATTATAAACGTTGTATTAGTTATAAAGCTCTACCAGCTGTATAACTAATACAACGGTTAAAATATTTTATTCCTACTGCGAAGTGGTTCCCTGTGCGCAGTACTTAGCGTTTGATAAATTTATATAAGATTAAAAAAATTATGATGAAAGTTATGAGCCTGAACGTTATATGAAAATGTTTCGAGGCTCATAACTCTCAAGTTAATTTTAATTTTTAAATTTCGTTACGATACATACCTAGATAATGACGAGTTCAATCGATATTATGCTTAATTTAAGGCCTAAAATCTCAAATAAGGGAGTGATCACCCAACGGCGTTTTGTATGGAGAACTGACCGGCCAGTTTACCCTTAAGAAGTCTTAGAGGTCGAGGTAGTTGAAATGTTGAAATTTCAACACGTGGATATAAAGCTTTGTTTGTTTGTTCTAGTCATTTTCTTACATGTGGTGAAATATACTATCGTGCGGCGGAAATCGTGTTATTCTGCAGTAGGTTGGTTTTATAGTGTCGCGGGTGTAATATTACTGAGTATGATTTATATTAACAAAATGTCTGGTTAGAATCAATCATCATTACTGTTATTTAGTAGGGTATAACCGCGAATTATTATCTGATTACTTTTTTTTTTATACAAAAAGTGACAAACAAGCAGACGGTCCACCTGATGGTAAGTGGTCACCGTCGCCTATGAACACCTGCAATATCCGCAGCATTACTGGTGCGTTGCCTACCACATTTACTATTATTAGTCTAATTACGCCAACTGCTTTTACGAGAAATTAAACTGAAATTCAAATTCTAAAACATACATTTAAGATGACTAAAGCTTATCATACATAAAATATATTTTGAGATTTGTGATCCTACACTGGCTGAGACTTGCGAACCTGAAAAGGTTTTTTCTTTCTTTTCTAGACGAAGCGCGCATAATGGCGAAACGGAACGCAGAGGTTGTCTTACAAATGTCAACTATCTTTCCGTTCAGATTACAAGGTAATAAGATCATTTGTGTCTACTGCTGCGAGGAGTTCGAAGAACCAGAACCCTTCAGGAATCATGTGGATGAAAAACATACGAAGATCAATGTGTTTACAGCTTTTGCTCACGCGGGAAGGCACAAAGATTATCTCAAAGTAGATTGCTTCAACCTTAGATGCCGTATATGCTCGAAACCTTTTGAATCAATAGACGCGGTTGCACGACACTTAAAAAGTACACACACCAATAAAGAAATCAAGGTGCTCAATCTCAACTACGAAGTTGCCCTTCATCCCTACAAACTAATAAAAGACAAATGGATATGTCTTCTTTGCGGGATGAAATTGCCCACGTTGTTTAAGCTAGGGAGGCATATGTCAGCACATTATTCGGAATACACCTGCGATACTTGCGGTCGATGCTACTTGAGTGTCGATAGTCTTAATTATCATATAAAATTTAGCCATTCAGGAAAGAATGTCTGTAGAAAATGTTGGATGGATTTTCCCACATTACAAGATAAGAAAATTCACTTGAAAAAATCAATAAAATGTAGACCTTTTGGATGTATACATTGCGGCGAAAGGTTTGCTTCGTGGGAACATAAACAAACACATCTTGTCACCTTTCATCAAGTAAAGAGGCATACTTATCCTTGTCCAGAATGTGGTGTAGTGTTTGAAACTAGAAAAGTTTTCTACACTCATTATAGAACAGAGCACACTATGGAAGCATTTATATGCTCATGTTGCGGCAAAACGTTCGGCGATAAGACTGCACTGAATGATCACGCACTTGGTCACACAGGAATGAAGAATTTCAATTGTCCTATTTGCTTTAAAAGCTTCAAACGAAATAGAAACCTTGAACAGCACTTGTGGATCCATAGCGACACGAAAAGATTCGTCTGTCAGATATGCAAAAAACAATTCAACCAAAACGTAAGCCTGAAAGGCCATATGAAATCTCATCACCCACCCTAACGTCCCTATAAAGAATTAATGATTTACTTCCCCCTAATGTCAGTAGTGGTTTACTTTCTCTAAATAAATTTGCATGATATACTAGTGTTTCATTTTTAGACTTTATGAAAGCTAGGATTCCTCGGGCATAACATTGACAACTTTCTTTTTTGTTTTTAGGGGCCGTATTGGAAATACGCAGACGTAGTGAGAGTGAAAGAGATCCAAAAAAGAAAATTGTTCTTGTATGCCACACGCCACAGCGGCGCAATGCCGAACTCATTCTTAGATACTCCACCGCCTATCCGTTCAAAACACGCTTTAGTCAAATTTTATGCGCTTTTTGCCATGATGAATATAATGTGTTGTCAGACTTAAGGCATCACATGAAAATAGATCACATCAATTCAGATTTTAAAAATGTTTTCTATAGGACCAATGACAATCTAATCAAAGTAGACATAACTGATATGAAATGTAAAATTTGCTCACGGGATATTCCTGACATTGATACTTTAATGACTCATTTCTCAACTGATCACCAGAAACCTGTCAAATTCAATGCTCGTTTTGGTGTATTACCATACAAACAGAATGAGGATAACCAATGGATGTGCGTATATTGCCAGCGAATGTTTGCAGAGTTTGTTGCGTTCAAGCGTCACATAGCTACACATTTCATGCAATTCTCATGCGACAAATGTGGCACAAGTTTCGTGTCTGATCATGCTCTGCGTGATCACCACCGACAGGTAAAATGTTTTAGAACAGCCTACCACCCTCGCAACGGTAAAATAATGAGGTCTCGAGGCAATGCAGAAATTATTCTCCAATGTTCTACTGCTTGTCCTTTCAGAACTTGGAAAAACAACTTCAGTTGTGTATTTTGTCGCCTCCAGTCAAACGATCCCACTAGTTTGAGAATGCATACGGCTACTCGACACACCAATTATGACGTGCAAACTGCATTTTATAAGAAATTAGGCAAAGATTTTCTCAGCATAGATATAACTGATTTACAATGTAAACTGTGCTTTATGCCCATAAATACTTTCGATGCATTAACCTATCATTTAAAAAATGATCACCAACAACCCATCAATCTCGAAGCGCAGTTTGGAGTTTTACCGTTTAGACTGAATGACGGATCCATCTGGAAGTGCACTATATGTCCCAACGAATTTAAAGATTTTATATCGTTGAAAAAACACACATCAGACCATTTCCAGAATTACGTATGCGATGCCTGCGGTGAAGGTTTTATAACAGAGTCGGCGATGGTTGCACACACCAAGATACCTCACGAAAATAAATATAGCTGTAGTAGATGTATAGCTACTTTTGCATCATTGGATGAGAGAAACATACATGTGAAAACACAGCACACTTCAACTCCCTACATGTGCATGTATTGTGCGGACAAACCCCGCTTTGCCAATTGGGAACTGCGGAAGAGACATTTGATGGAAGTACACAATTACAAGACAGGCGCTGATAAATATGAATGTACCATATGCCAAAAAACATTTAAAACGAGGTCGGGGAAGTTTAACCATATGGCGAGAACCCATAGAATGAAAAAAGATTCAGAACTTAACTATCCATGTCCCAGTTGCCCTAAAGCTTTCACGACTAAGCTGTTCTTAGATAAGCATATGGCTAAGAAGCATTTTGATATGTGATCGGTATACTGCCTTGAACCATATTTGCATTTAAATTCCCTGAAATATTTTAGTAGTGTGGAACTATAATAGCTGTACGAGTATAAACAATGTATGAAAAGTATGTAATACTGATAAAGTTCTTTTCTTTTTTTTAGGGCGCCGAAAGGATAATGGCGATTATACTGAGAAAGAACTTAAACCAAAAAAGAGATTATTTCAAAGACAAGTTAACCAGAATCCACAATGGAAAAACGCTGTTCTCGTCCTTGAACACTCAACCGCATTCCCATTTAAAACATGCTTTAATAGGATACTTTGTTCTTATTGCCAAGATGAATTCGAACCCATGGCAGCGCTAAGAGAGCATGTGAAGATTGTACATTCCAATGCTGATTTTAATAGTGCATTTTACAAAGTAATCGAAGGGTTGAAAGTTGATATTACTGAATTGAAATGCAAGATTTGCTCTCAAGACATTCCAGACATAGACACGTTAATGGCACATTTGTCGAAGGAACACGGAATACCCGTTAACTTTGATGTCCCTTTCGGAGTGTTGCCTCACAGACAGAGTGCCTCTGGACTCTGGATGTGTCTCTACTGTGATAAAAGTTTTACAAAATTTTCACAAATCAATGAACACTTGCGTAATCATGTCAAAACGTTCACTTGCGAAAAATGTGGCGCTACATTTTTGTCATCGCACGGATTGCGGCAGCACGAGCGCAAGTTCCAATGCTATAAAATGAACTACAAGCCTCGTTTCGGCAAAACTTTAAAACATCGTAGGAACACTGAAATCATTCTTCAATTTTCGACAGCGTGTCCTTTTAGAACTTGGGGACAGAATTTCAATTGTTGCTTGTGTCGAGTCCAGTCTAATGACCCTATTGGCCTACGATCTCATATGGCTTCGCGACATGCCGAGTTCGATATAGACCTAGTCTTCAGTAGAAAAATAAGAAAAGAGTTCTTGAAAGTTGATATTACCGATCTACAATGCAAGCTTTGCTTCATGCGAATAGACTCGATCGATGTTCTGCTGACACATTTGAAGAACGACCATAAACAACCGATAAGCTTAGACGTCCAACCTGGAGTTATACCGTTTAAACTCAACGACGGTTCAATATGGAAGTGTGCCATGTGCACAATCCAGTTCACAGATTTCTTGTCATTGAAAAAGCATACAGTCGAACACTTCCAAAACTACGTTTGCGATACCTGCGGCGAAGGTTTTATTACTGATACCGCGCTGATTGCTCACACGAAGATACCACACGATAACAAATATGCTTGCGGGCGTTGCGTCGCAACCTTCTCCACGGTCGAAGAGAGAATCATCCATATTAAAACTCAACACACATCACTACCATACATGTGCGTATACTGCAAAGAAAAACCCAGATTCGCAACTTGGGAACTTAGAAAGCGTCATCTGATGGAGTTCCATAACTACAAGCCTGGTGCCGATCAGTACGAATGCACGACGTGTCATATGACTTTTAAATCTAGATCACAGAAATATCATCATAATGTAAAAGCTCACAGGACGAAGAAGGAGGCGGAGTATAATTACCAATGTGGCAGCTGCTGTAGAGTATTCGCGACTAAATTGTCTTTAGACAAACACATGGCAAAAAAACATTTTCATGTTTGATACCTATATCTACCTTCATTGATATTGTGATATGTATAAATCCTTGAACATTGTTTGGGATATTCCATGAGAAACATTTCTGGGAGATACCTTAGGGTTACCAAGACGTACTACAATTTGAATTGGTTAATACCTTCACTAAGCGTATCGCCTCTACTTTTATCCCGTGTAATTTCCAAGTCTTGTGTTTACTAATTATTATTCATAATATATCAATGTTGAAACTGTACTTGTAACAAGCTAAATCAATAACGCGATATATAGATATAGCAATGCTTTTGTCCACTTAAAAAAATAACGCACTAGTTCTTATTGTAAAAATAATACTCATATAGTAAGTTTAGACTCAACTAGTAATAACATTAGATGTGCCTAGAATTAGGCTGCTTATCCTTTGTTGGATGAGCGGGGAAGATGTGTGTGTGCGTGGAAAATATTCCAAGGATCGTTGCGTTCGGCGAGGATATAGGATATGAAGATGAAGCGATCCGATTGGTCGCATTTTTTTCCTGGCACACCGCACATCTTCCTTGCACATTTTTTTTTTTTTTTTTTTATGCCTGATAGGTTAGCCTTTGACTACTATCTCACCTGATGTTAAGTGATGATGTGGTCGAAGATGTTGTTCAGACTAACCTAGAATTACTGGCTCTCAAGGACAGCTGCCGGAACACACCGTTAGATGTTTGGCGACAGATTTTCTACTTGAGGGTGGTAGCTAGCCAGGCGGGCATTCGCAAATTGCCCTACCACCATGCTATAACGACTGCCATCCTAAGATAACAACCGGGACCGACGGCTTAACGTGCCCTCCGAAGCACGGAAGCACTCAGTAGTAATGTCACTAGCGGTCACCCATCCAACTCATGACCGCGGGCGACGTTGCTTAACTTTGCTGATCGGTTAAGAACAGCTAAGTAAACTTCGCTACGAGCGCTTCAAGCACATCTACGTGCTTATATCTTTTATTAATAGTGATCACTCGAAATGTTATCTAACACCCATAGACATATAAATGTCAATGTATACTACTCAGAATTTTATAAACAGTAGTATCATCAGCATTTTTGTAATCTACATAGTGATTAAGGGAGGATGTGGTCGAAGGTGTTAACAGGCTTGACCTAGAATTACTGGCTCTCAAGGACAGCAGCCGGAACACACCGTTAGGTGCTTGGCGACATGTTTTCTACTGAGGGGTGGTCGCTAGCCAAGCGGGCATTCGCAAAATGCCCTTCCATCATGCGGTGAAGCTTAAACCCGCGACGGGATTCGAACCATGGACCTGCTGCGCAGCAGTCCATAGCCAATGCCGCTGAGCCATCACTGATTGAGACTGTGTTGTACCTCTTACCTTGTTTAGTTTTGAATTATTGATAAACTGACAGTTTATACGTTTGTTTTAATATACTGCCTTTTAGTGAATGTTATAAAGATTACTATATGATTTTTAAATATCAAATTGCCATATTTCTCTATTGTATATAGCGTAGAATTTGATTTATAAAAAGGACTTTGACTGAACAGACTGGACTCAGGATGATTATTTTATAAGTTATCATGATAAGGATTTGAAATATAAGTTATTTATTGAATGAAAAATAGGGTTAGAATGTATATAAATTTATTTGTATTTTTGTGTTGTATGGATTGTCTAGCGCACTAAAAATATCGGGAATTAACTTGGAATAATTATTATTCATAGGAATTGAACAAGAAAAAGAACTGATTGTTCAAATATTAATTAATATTTCTGATAATATTCTTGATAATGGATGTTTTCATATGAATAAACCAATTTAAAAAGATTATGTAACTTCCCCTTGTTGACATTGGGACATACTCTCGACAGCCTCTTCTGGTGATGAACTCATTGTCCTTGAAATTGGTTCTTAATTTTTGGCACTAGAAGTCAAAATGTCCCAGTTTAGGACTGTATACAGGTTTATCCTTCAAAAATTAGTTAATCAATTTCAAACAATTGACAGATGATATGTTGCGGACTGTTTATTTCAGCCAAACAGTTTTAATTCCAAATATTGTATTTACTTTTTAAACATTGTTTAGTATGAAAGTAACCAGCTCCGGATTATAGCGCGCTTTATAAACTTTGGCGTTTAATATCGAGCAATTGATATTCATGACATTAAACATATTATATAAGATCTCGTGTTTCAACTAAATTGGTCAGGGGTTGTGGAGCTATAATAATAAGTATTAAATTAGACTTTTATTTATCAATAAGGAAAATAGATCGAGTGAATCAAGAATCGTTATCAAAGCCTTTGATTCAAAGGGTTTTTATAGAATTCTAAACTGAATACTATAGTGTTTTTTTCTACAAGCCTAAATGGATAAAAATCAATAAAGTTCGATGTCTGTGCTTGAATTACTAAATAATTTTATTTACATGTATTAGGTGTCGGTTGTAGGTAAGTAGCGTTTTAAAATAGTGAAATGAAGAATCTCATGTAGTCAATATAGAACATGTATTAAAATTAGTATTTATTAGGATTTTAAAACATATTATTATCGCGTATACAAGTACCATCGCGTTGTAAAAGAAAATCACATACACATATTTAGAGCACAAAATTCCTCACCTAGGGTGGGAATCAAACAAATGTCCCTCTATTTTATGCCCTGGGTGCCTTAACCAGTAGCTATCGGGATAGCTCGTATAAGCTGAAGTTTTGTTCTCTTAAAATTTGTGATTGTGATATATTATCAATGTTTTGTAATAAATATAATCATATTATTCATGCTGAAATCTTATACAAGATGTAACAAAAAAGTGTTATAATAAAGTTCGAGTAAGTTCCGATTATACTACCCAGAACATATTTAATAAATAACACATTCTTTGCGTTTCACAGTCATCGAGCCTATCCATCGGTTAAAGCTTAAAATTAACTGTCACTTTTATCATTCAGTTATTTTATGATCTGGGTATTATAACAGGAACTTACTCGAACATTCTAAAACAGGCCCTTAAACTATTAAAATTTGGGAACCTATTGCACTTTACAGTATACATACCTTAAAGTGCAACAGTAAAATAGAATCGGAATAATTCTAAAGTGCAATGCAAGTTATAAGTGGACAAAGATTCTTTCAAATGTAACCAGGCTCAAACTAAGACAAATTTATTTTGTGAATATCCACTGCGAGTATATCGTTCGACAAATACCAACATAGAACTTTCTACCGTAAACTTTAACCTCCGGCTAGAGGGCGCTGCTATCCAAACTTTAACCTCCGGCTAGAGGGCGCTGCTATCCAATAGTAGGTTAGTGTGTTAGGGGGAAGGGTTGATTATGTCAAAACTTATAGAGTATAGCACGGCCTGGCAGTGCAGTGGCACTTAAATGCTAGATCGTGCTACTAGTTCGATCCACGCAACAAAAAAAGGTCGAAGTACATTCAAAGTTGCCAAATAAAGAAGTTTTAGATTTTTTTTCCAAATTGCCCGGTATAAACTGATACTGGAAATTCTTAAGCGATATGCGTGCACACCTTTAACTTTTTTTGTTACAGATTGTATAGGATGGACACAACTTTTTTCGTTGTTATATATAACATACTTAAAAGACTTAAGTTCATGGTATAGAGTTAAAAGATATTTTATTATTTATTGGAAATTATACGAATCCGTAAAACAATCTTTGTATTTTATTCTGAACTCTATGAGTAAGTAAATATTTTATATTCCGTTACCGAAAAGTAAATTATCTGTTCGTAACAACATTTGATCATAGTAATTCAATTCGTTGTAGTCTTTTTTTTATGGGTTTGTGACAGAATATGCTCTCGGCCCACCTGATCTTAAGCAGTAATCTTTGCCTATCACAGATATATTTCGGCACAAATGACGAACTGTACTGCGCCCGTCACCCTGATATATACGTTGTTAAGTCTTAGTGCTTGTAATTTCACAATTGCTGGCTCTTAAGGACTGTTGCCAGATCGCACTGTTTAGTGATAAGCGACAGATTTTCGACTTGAGGGATGGTAGCTAGCCATGTGAGTATTCGCTAAATGCTCTTCCATAATACGCTGAAGCTCAAGCTGGTGGTGGGGATTGTAACATAGACCTGCGGCACGGCGCAAGTCCTTAGCTGACACTTCCCCACTATCACTGCTTCAAATAAAAATAACTTGTGTCATAAATATGCAGTAATTTGAGAATTGGCTGCCGATACATTAATAGCTGCTTGGTAACTAGTTTTCCCAGTGAAGAAACCTAATTATACCTTTAGATTACAACACATACAACAAAATAAGATACGAGTAAATTAAGAGTTTGTCCTAGGTTGCGTTTCATTTCACAAAATACCTATATCTATGAGTATCTGGTTTGAGTACTGAATCATGCGTTACCACTAAGGATATTATGGCATTTTCTGAAAGCGTTTTGACTATATTAACGTCGATTTCTAGACAATACGAGCATACGTTACTGACGCAAATTCTGCGAGAAAAAAATATACTAGTATATAAAATAAATGTATATATTTTTAATACCATATGTGACGAACATCCAGACGGTCCACGGTAAGTGGACGGACCTGATGGTAAGTGGTCACCGCCGCCTGTACTATCTGCAGCATTACTGGTGCGTTGCCTACCATTAACAGAAAGAACTCTATTCACGCCTCTTTTGAAGTGGTTTAGATTGTACACCTGAGGAAAACCTCAGGTGCAAGAGCATTCCCCAACTTACAGGTACGTCGCAGAAACAGACGATTAAATCGAATAGTACGAGACTTCGACGTATATATAATGTGCCGGTGCCCACATTATAGATACGTCGAATCGATTCTGGCGATAGCGGCCAGTTCGGTAATGACAGTGTGATTAAAAGGGAGGTATGAGGTCAAAAATCTATATAATATAGTTATAAATATACATTAATGTCCTTTCATCTTGTGAAAATGTTAAGTGTGAGACTAGGTTTATCCAGTTATTTAAAAAATGTTGAGTGACTTCCAAAAAAAGAAGAAATTTTCTCATACATAATGACGCCTGTATTGATAATTTAATTTTTAATCCAAAATGATGATTTTCTTTGTTAGGTAATGTGACTAACATTTAGTCCTATTAAAATTACTTCAATCGATTGTGTAGTTTTTTTTAACTGTAAATAGTTCGTAACTAACTCGCCTAATGGTCAGCGACGGTGTGGCCGAGGTTAGAGCACGTAGACATCGGTTATATCTATTAAATCTGGCGTTGAAGATTGTATTTCTCAGAAAAAACAAAAGACGGCAGGGAATTCCATTCTTACGTTATACGCATTAAGAAATTGGACGAAATTATTGGAACCTCCACATAGGGGATAGGGGTAGATTAGGATAGGGGTGACAATTTAGTCTTTCTGCTTGTCCTGTAGTAGAAGGGATCATGAAGCTTTTGCGCACACTTGATGAAATGTATCCTAAAGTAAATAGACGCACTACTCTGCGTCGGTGCTCGAGACTCGGGAGTTTTTTGGCGATCAGTTTGTCATCGCCAATCAGCCTTATAGCGATACCGATTCTACCTAGTCTTTCGAGCTGGAACTTAGTTTTTAAGTTACACTTAATTAACTGAAACAAGTGGAAGTCCAGTATATCTAGATGACTCAAGATTAATGGCAATTACTCAGGTCCACGGTGACCAGTGTTATGGGCGAGTGACAATCATTCTTTGAGCAGTATCACTGAACATATATATTTAAAAAATTAAACCATCTTCTAACAGTGAAAATAATAAATTAGCTCGTGGAAACCGGACCACGCAAATGGGAGTTCAGACTTCAGAGTGTTTTGAATCAATGCTGATTCAAAACACTCGAACGGTATCGATTTCGAAGTTATTTCATACCATTTAGTGTTGTCAGTTCCGGTTTTTTTTTAAATTTTCGCAGTCACATAATTTTGCAATTTTTCGGTAACAATTTAAGGCACAAACTTAGCCGTTCTTCCTTACTAAAGAAATTCTTCTAACATTTCTACTCGTATTACACATTATAAATAATAAAACTAAACCGAAATATTCCTATAAATATTGGATAATTTCAATAACTTTGCACTACGGTAAACAATCAACAGTATTCAAGACGTGGAGAAATTTATTATAAAATTTTCTATTTTTAGGAAGACACGGACAAACCGGCTTAGTGACAGATGAACATGTAGAAAAAAATATAACATTAAAAGAAAATGACTATTACACAAAAATTGAGGGTAAGCCCAAGTTCCAGAGAAGTGCGAGAGCTGAAGCAAGGATAGCAACTAAGAAGAACGCAACATCCATTCTGGAATGTTGGACATTTTGTCCTTTCCGGTGGACTAAGAACAGATTTAAATGTGCGTACTGCGAAGCGGACTTTACGGAATGTACTTCCCTTCGAGATCACGTCAGGATTTGTTCTACTCAGCATAGCATAAAAGACGTATACAAAAAGTTTAAAGAAATGACCCTCATTAATGTTGACGTCACCGATGCTATTTGCTGCCTTTGCTCAACTCCTTTTATTAATGTCTCACAAATGCGTGATCATATCATACAACATGACTTCGAATTCGATACAAAACATCCCGATGGCGTATTGCCATTTTCATTAGACAAAAATTGTTGGATGTGCACGATCTGTCAGGAAAAGTTCAACAATTTTCTTAAAATGTATGAGCATATGAACGTTCACTACCAGCATTACATTTGTGCGATATGTGGAAAGGGATATATGACAGCACAGCGTTTGAGAAAGCATTCCGAAGTTCATATTTCGGGATCATTTCCTTGTAATTTGTGCACTAGATTCTTTACAATGCGCGCTGCAAGGGACGCTCATAAGGCAACCCACCGCAAAAATGCCCGCTACGAATGTCCCCATTGCAATATTCGTTTTCGTAGCTATTACGACAGAATGACGCACTTGAAAGATGCTCACAGTGAGAAGGAAGTTGTCTATAAGTGCTCGCATTGCGACTTATCCTTCAAAACAAGCGGGAGCAGGGCGCATCACGTGCGAACTACTCATTTCCCGACGCAACTAAGTTGCGCATTCTGCGAATGGCATTTCAAAACTAAATATGAACTCAAAAGGCACATGAAGAAACACACCAGAGAAAGAAATTTACATTGTAATGTATGTGAGAAGTCATTTCGAAACATAAAGTCTTTGACTGCGCATCTGAAATGTCACGAAGAATTGCACTGCAAGTGGTGTGGACTAGTTTTTGAACAGAAGAATCAGTTAGTGCTTCATTTACGAACGTCTCACACGGACTTATTAGACGTTCCATAAACTAAAATGTAATTACAACCTTTATTTCAATGAATTCAATTTATATCCTAATCAATGTTTTTTACACACATCTCAGTCCTATATGAACATTTTGCAAGTGATGACAATTATAATTTGAAATTGTAATGTAGTTTTTTTATTTCTTTGTTTTTAGGTCCCCAAAATAGTGTAGGCGCGCAAAACGTGAGTAGAAAAGGTAAATGGCTTAAGGAAAATGTTAGTGACCGTCAAATGCGTAGACGACGTAGAGCTAACAACGAGTTACCTGAGGAATCTGAACAAAGAATCAAGAAAACGATGATGAGACGAAATACGATGATTCTGCTAGAGTGTTCTACCGCCTGGGCCTTTCGGTGGTTCCATGGCGCATTCTACTGCTCTTACTGTGACGCTAAGTTTGTAGATTCGCAACCTTTAAGAGAACACGTCATAATTAGCCATTTAAACCAACTGCCCACTAAACGTATTTTTGCTAAACTCACTGAAAATAACATGGTAAAAATTGACGTTAGTGATCTTCGCTGTAGATTATGTCATCAAACTCTAAATGGAATAGAATCACTAAAATATCACGTCCAATCCCACGGTAAAAAAATAAACGAAGGTTACCATGATGGAGTGCTGCCTTTTAAACTCGACGACAGTGGATTTAGCTGTCAATTATGCTCAACCCATTTTGTAAGA
Source organism: Plagodis pulveraria (assembly GCA_963890685.1). Classification (NCBI taxonomy): domain Eukaryota; kingdom Metazoa; phylum Arthropoda; class Insecta; order Lepidoptera; family Geometridae; genus Plagodis; species Plagodis pulveraria. The sequence continues at coordinate 5,984,734 of OY982976.1, read as the reverse complement.
TTCGCCAGAATTAACGAGCATATGAATATACACTATCAGAACTATGTGTGTGATGTCTGTGGAAAAGGATTTATTTCCAAATCGCGGTTTAGGGCTCACACTCATACTGAGGAAGGGCCTAAAGTAGGAAAGTATCCATGTGATATTTGTGAAGAAATTTTAAGTACTCCAGTTGAACGAAAAAACCATAGGACACGTTTACATCGGAAAGGCGTCAAGTACGTCTGCCCAAGATGTCCCGAAGTCTTCAAAAGTTATGAAGCTAGAGTGAAACATCTGGTCAACATTCATGCACAGAAAGTTCTCGACTATATCTGCAACGTTTGTGGAAAGTCATTCAATTCTAATACGAAACGAGCTGGACATTACAAATTAGTTCATACTCCGTCAGAACAGGAAAATAAACATCAATGTGATCAATGCCTTGCCGAATTTGTTAGCAAATCTGAATTAGCTAGACACACTTATTCTCACAATACTTTGTAATCATTATTAATAAAATATTTTCCATTGCAATTGCGTATTTCTTACTCCATAATACTTCATTTTGGGTTAGAATTATGAATCAGTCATCGAGTTCAAAACAGTATTTTTCTATTTTTAGGATCGGACAGCACCGAAACTGATGTCGGCTCATCGTCCACAGACGCGCCAAAAATCCTTTGGAAGCGTAGAAGGATACTGTTAGAAGACAAAGCTAACGCAGCTTTGCTCGTAGAACACTCGAATGCCGTAGTTTTTAGATGGCAAAGAGGAAAATTCATGTGCGCGTATTGTCCAAAGATTTGTGTCAATATTCATGAGATACGGTCCCATTCATCCGTACACAACAGGCTTGACATATTTGAGAATCCACAAGTCCGACACCTTTTTCCCCTTAAGGTCGAAATTACAAACTTATCTTGTACTATTTGTGGCATTTCAACAAACAATATCGATCACCTGAAAGTTCATCTATCCGACGTTCATTATATATCAATCGATACAAATCATACAGATGGCATTATTCCTTTTTATTTAACTGGAAATGAGCTACGGTGCGTTCTTTGCGACATGCAATTCAATAAATTCATGACTCTTTTTATTCATATGAATAAACACTATCCAAGTTTTGTGTGTGACACATGTGGGAAAGCCTATTCCGGGCAAAATAAACTGCGGTCACACCAGGCCATGCATGAGACTGGGGAATTCAAATGCTCTCAATGTGATGTCGTTTTACCAAATCGAATAGCTAGGAACAGACATGTGAACGATGCTCATGGTCCAAAAGAAAGGTATCGTTGCCCCATTTGTGATGATCACTTCGATTCTTATCACAATCGTTTACGTCACCTGAATATCGTACATGGAGAAAAGACAGAATACAAATGCAGCTATTGTCCTGCAGTGTTCATCAGCTGTACTTCTAGATATTCGCATATAAATGGTGTACATATGCGGAAGCGTAAAAAGAAGAAAAAAAGAGATAAATTGCAATGTGAAAATGATTTTCAAAAATAAACAACATTGTATAGTTATATTGTTTCTCTTTATATCTTGTACTTAAAGCCTAAGAGAGAAAGACTTCTGTTAAAGTTGAAAGCGCCATACTGGAAAGCCTGGTTAGCCATCGAAAATATCCCGAACAAAGTAAAGATTTCCTTATCTGATGTAATCTTTTCTTTTGTTTTTAGGGACCAACAATATTGAAGACCTAGACAATTATTGGAAACGGCTGAAAATCAAATATAATGACGAGAGAGACAATGCGCTTATCATTATTATACACTCAAATATTTGCCCCTTTTATTGCCGACGAAACGAGTTTGTATGCCGTTGTTGCAATTTTGCATCTGCTACTATTGATCAACTTCGTAAACATTTTGTAGAACATCCAAATAAGATACAAAATATGAGAATTTCTAGTGGCTGCATGGTCAAAGCTGATGTCACAGATTTAAGATGTGAGCTTTGTTCCGAGGATATAATAGATGTATCTTCACTGGTTAATCACTTGATAGATAGGCACAACAAACCGATAAAAAAAAATTATGGAGCCGGAATTATGTCGTTCCTTTTACAACCCGAAGGGGATTACAAATGCGCTCATTGTGAGCTGCAATTTGATTCTTTTAATAATTTAAATTGTCATATGAATATTCACTATCCCAACTGTGCTTGCTTACTATGTAACAGTTTATTTGCTGAATCATCCAGGTTAAAGTGGCATATGAAATATAGACACAAAGAGATCCACGAGAAAATGATTGATAAAATCGCTAGATTGAAAAGTACTGATGAGCGACAGAACGCTATCAATATTATCAAGTATTCGAATATTTGTCCTTTTCAATATAAATACGGCCGTAATGTCTTCCTGTGCCGCTGTTGTGATTTTGAAGCTTCTAAAATAACTCCATTGAGGGAGCACGTAATTGAACATGGAAACTTAGCCGAAACCATTAAGTTAAGATGTGGCGCCATTTTAAAGGCAGACGTTACAGATCTTAGATGTGAACTCTGTCATAAGAAAATTGAAAATATACCCACACTTGTTGAACACTTGATCGATGCTCATGACAAACCCTTAGATAATCGAGTGGGATACGGAATCATGTCTTTCCTCTTGCAACGGGAGGGCGATTACAAGTGCGCTCTTTGTGAACTTACTTTCCCAATGTTTGCGAAGTTAAACAATCACATGAACATTCACTATCCCAACAATAGTTGCTCTAAATGTGGTCAGTCTTTTGCGGATCGAGGCCGACTGGGTTCTCATCTATTCAAACAACATAAAAGTGTCATTAATGCACAGTCTTCCCTGTCAAAGACTGTCGAGGGTTCTGCTACGGGAAACCTTCAAGAAAATACAAAGAAATTCGGACTTGACAAAAGGTCCACGAAACGTTTAGAAATATCTGCCACCTGCCGTTATTGCAATGCTATATTCACATCAAAATTAGACCTAAAAATTCACTTAAAACTAGAACATATGGGGGAACATAAACTATATCAGTGTTCAATGTGTCCGGTGGTCTTCAAGCGTAGTATAAAAAGAAAGCTTCATTTTCGAGCATTTCATATGAACGAAAAGCCTTTTGCGTGCAACGATTGCCCATATCGCTGCGTCACTAGAGCAAAGTTGGTCACTCATATCAGAACTCATACGGGAGAAACGACATTTCAGTGTGAACTGTGTGGAAAAGCCTACACGGACGCGAAATATCGGAGTAAACATATGCGTATCCATCAAAGGGAACTGTTCACATGTGCTATTTGCTCCAAGTCATTTTTTAACATTGACGCGCTAACAACTCATGTAAAGAGCCATTATTGCGATGAAGAGTTATAAGATGACGTTTAAATAAGAGATTGCAAGTATTTGCAAAGTTTCCTATCCAAATGATCGAGTTTTTTTACGAGTACTATTCGAATAATAGAAACGACAAAATTAAAAAAAAAAACTTAATTGCACAAAATTTTAAAAAGTTGCGTAAATTTAAAGAAATAAAAACAGAATTCGACTTAAGGACTGAATAGAATAAAGGCACAACAGTTTTAGAAAGACCTCTTACATAAAAGGAAAGAAGAAATTATATGGTTGTTGTGTGTTGTGTTGTTGTTTGAAGCGGTGAAGACCGATACAAATACACAATATTAACTTCAATGCAACGCTTTGTTTTGAGAATGGATACTACTATCTAATGTGAAAGATATATTACAAATAACAGATCAACCATTATGAGATATGCGCATAAAACGCACATAGTATATACCGAAACCGAAATCAATGCACTTAAATTATATGGTATAATTATGGCTCGTTCTGCAAGGTTTTCTTTGGTACTGAGTCATTCTTTCTTTACTATGCAATAAGCAGAAACTCTGTAATTTACTAACAGAAATAAATTTCGTTGAATGTCCACTAGCGTTTCTGTTTTCATGCTTGGGAAACGTTTTCAATTGAGACATTTATTTTCTCAGACTCTTTCAAAGATCGCCATTACCAGGGTTTTTTATCGGACAGAGCCGGATCATAACCGAATGCTGTTAAACTAGGCAATATGCATTTATGCATAGTTTAATTTCAAATCCCACCACACAGTATTTCTAGTTAAGCGCTTCCGAGTCTTGGCGGATCCTGTCGTGTCACTCGCATAACCCAACGAAATAAATTTGTATAGCCTTCTCATGTAAATTAAAAAAAAAATGTCTACATTTGATTTCTGAGTTTATGGTTAAGAACATTAGTCGTATATTCGTACAGTTTATTATTCGTATGTAAAGCCCTAGTTTCGATTTCTTCCAATGAATATGCTCTTTAAAATCTATATAGTTGTATAAGCGTATATATGTGTATAAACGATACACACATATCGGCACGTTTTTTATTTGCAATAGGCTATCCTTTAACATCTATCTTTTTATGGTCAAAATCTCATGTAATAGGAAGCGATTTTATTGCCATCTATCAGACACACTCCCACTGTACAGACACTTACTGAGAATGTTTATAGGATAAGGCTGCGTATCCACCAAAGATATAAGGGGAAAATGAGCTGTGTTAGAGAAAACATTCCACCAATAAGATGGCTTCGCTCAGCTAGGCTAGGACAATAAAACGATGCTATTGGTGGATGTTTTACTCGCACACCGCTCATCTCCTGGCACATGTCTGGTGGGTATGCAACCTAATGCACCTCATAATTATCCGGAATGTGTAGGAAATCGAACTATCGTTGATTTGGATTAGGGTTCGATTATGGCTTCACGCTTTTAACGTTGAGCTGGACGAACATTAAAATTTAACAAAAAAATATGTTTCTGGTATAATTTTACTTAAGTTTCGATTATTGTAGTCACACGTTCTTTTCATTTTATGTAAAAATAATTATGTTTTTAGTTTAGTTAATATTACGGGATAAACTCCCGTGAATAAGTCAGAGAGCTCTGACTAGTTTCGACATCGTCCGGTGCGAATCGAGACGAGAACATGGGCATCCCGAGTTCTCCCTGAAAAAGAACCACGGATGTGGTCGAAACTGTGGTCAGAGCTATATCACTTATTCACGTGAATTATCCCATACGATTTACCAAAAAGGAACCACATTAACTTCTGTAATAAATTATGTTTTTATGTTTATAATAAAATGCATATCATTGTTTTCATAAATTTGATAATGTAGTTTTATTACAACCTCCTGTGTGATTTAGTGATCTTGTCAGTATATTTAATGTACAACAAGTCTGTGTTGTCGTTACTTTTCTATGTTAACTATACTAAGAATCTTTCATTTATGTCACATATCATTCTGTATATGCCTAAAGATGTAGATAGAGGTGTTCAAACAACCATATTTCTTTCGGGATGTCTTTATTTATTTATTTATTAATAATAACAATAGCTAACTTAGAGTACTAAACCAAAGTGCTAACTATTTTAGATTTATAAACATGAACTTTAAACACATTTGCTATGGTCCGTATTGTGTCAAAAAACACATCCACATCCTGGATCTGCGTGGTAGCGTTAAGAAGAGCCAGCGCGCGTTGTGTGGGAGCATGTCCCGACAAAACATGATGTTTCATCAATTTCATGTTGACGTCTCGGAAGTCCACAACCTTGCGATTTTCACGGCATTTTCTGCCTCCCACTGGCACAATATGGAACCAGCTGCCATGTGAAGAATTTCCGAACAGATACGACTTAGGAGCCTTCAAGAAGAGAGCATATTTCCTCCTCAAAGGTCGGCAACGCATCCTCGAGACCTCTGGTGTTGCGGATGTTCGTGGGCGACGGTGGTAACTTACCATCAGGTAAGCCGCCTGCTCGTGTGCCCTCCTATTGCATAAAAAAACTATTTTACCAATATATATACAGCGTAGTAACTTACTATATGTATAGGTCTCGAAATTAAATTGAAATACATAAAAAAGAAAAAATCTATATAATTATAGGTTGCAGTGAACTTTTATTTAAGTTTACTAGGCAGCATGATCACAAATGTTTAATATATTTCCATTTTTCTCCTCATGAGCTTCTAGATTTTGTCATACCCTGTACTTTTTATGGATGAAAGAAAAAAAGAATATGGAGTATGGAAATTAATAACTCTAGAAAATGATAAATATTTATATTCCTGATTTCTGTGTGCCTTAATTATTCCTGAAAATGAAACTTGACAAATCTTAAATAATAATTGACTTGCTTAATGTTTTGTTTTGACAGTGCTGAGCAAACAGGCTTACATAATCACAACGAACTTGTTAAAAGCTAATTGCAAAATTTACGTTGTGTGTAGAGGCCGCTCCGTCATTTTAAAATGTCTCTTAATAAAAGCTAAAGGAAAAGTTGAACTATGACTTATTATCACCGTGATTCAGATAGACACACATCTACCGATCACAAAGACGGATGGTCGCGATCTTTAGTGGTGATGTTCGGTTAAAATAATGCATATAATTGTATAGTATTTTTAGTCGTGAATATGAAATTTTAGCCTCCGGTCATCCGGTCATTTTGCTACCAATAACTCACGTATGTTCCTGCTTTCTCTTCAAATACAAGAACACCGTAAAAAGCTTTTCTTACGGTTAAGCCGCCTCCTTCTGGCATGTAGTAATAAAAATTATTTTGTTTATAGGGGCCACGAAACGCAAAAACTTCAAAGGTAAAAAGAGGCGATTGAAAACCTTTTATAACGACGAAAGAGATAACGCCGTGGCTATTCTAACCAATTTTAATGCGTGCCCCTTTAAATGGAATCGGGGTGCTTTTATGTGCGGATGTTGCGAGTTCACTGCCCCTGAAATTGGCCCTGTCAGGAAACACTACGCAGAAGAACATCACAACACCATTGATGGTATCAAAATGACTAGTGGTGAATTGATCAAAGTCGACGTCACAAACATCAAATGCAAACTCTGCTGCCAAAATAACATAGATGTAACTTTACTCCTGGATCATTTGATTGATGCTCACAATATACCTTTACAAAAACAGAAAAGCAGTGGCATCAAACCTTACCTCATTGAAGAGGATAAATTTAAATGCGTTAATTGTGGAATGGTGTGTGATACGTTCCTAAAACTGACGAACCATATAAATAGCCACTATCCTGATTTTGTATGCTCAGTATGTGGAAAAGTTTTTGGCAATAAAAGACAAATTCAAGTACATTCACTCTATCACGAAAGTGATACTGGCGAAGGTCAATTTCCGTGCACAAAATGTGATAAAGTATTCAGTAAAAAGCACGACAAAAATAAGCATATGAATAGTCATAGAAAGAATCCAAATAGGTGCCCATATTGCGGCGACTCATTTAAAAGGTACTTGGATAGATTGAAGCATATGGCTGAGGCTCACAAAATAAACATAAAATACCCATGCCACTTGTGCTCCGCTGTTTTTGCAATGAGTGACAATAGGACGAAACACATACGCTCTGTGCACATAAGGGATATGCAGTTTACTTGCACTGTTTGTACGTATGAGTGCGTTACATCCACCCAGTTAAAAAATCACATGGTACGCCACAACGGAGAGAAGAAGTATAAATGTGACGTTTGCATGAAATCTTTTACAAGAGTTAAGACACTGAAGCAACATATGCGTGTTCATAACAAAAAATAATTGTGTGTAAAAGAGCATAAACGTAAATGCGAGTAATGTATTTGAAATAAATTACGTGAATTAAATCAATAAGTGTCTATTTGTAAGTAATAATAATTAAACAGTTTTAAACAATAAGGCCACAGATTCTTTTTGCCTAAACCAAACCAAAACAGGCCAAATAACTAAAAACTATAATCTCCCATGAATGCGATATGTGGATTTATAAATATCGAAAGAATAAAGCAGCAGTAGAAACATTTTAATACCATTTTACGAACAATGTTTCACATTACATTTTAAAAGTACACGTACCCACTCATAGTTCCTTTGTCTAGTGCCAATCATCAGACTGAAGACGTACACTGTCGAGTCTGTCGACCACTATATCACTTCCTTTAATATCAAACACCTATTAAGCATTTGCAAACATCGTAACTCAATATATGGCTGGCGCACCTATAAGGGCATGCGGTACATATTCTGGTTTCAGATTTTCACACGAGAACTTTTCCTTCATATCGGTAATCAGTCCGTCAAGTGATGAGGCCTCCCGATCGCCACTTACAACTTTTATGGGAGTGACTTTGGTCCTTCGACATTATCCCTTTTTCGACGTTATAGTGTAAGTTTTTTTTATTAATATTTACGTGTGTGTGTTCGTTAGCTTTTTAACAGTCGCCTCGATATTATGTCCTAAAGTATTACGACAACCAAATTTGTTATTTATGGACAGAATCTGTAGTTTATAAAAATATACATCAAAGTACACACGCTACACCTGACGAGTACAAAAAATATATTTTTATCTAATAGTAATAGTAACACACTATTGGATATAATATTCATTTATTTAACAGATATAATATTGAACTAGGGTTTATCATTTTACTATGAGTCAGGCATGATTTTATATTTTTTTTTTTATCAACTGCTGCTTAGGATTAGAAGATATCCAAATAAAAATGTTCAAACTATAACGCTACACGCTATATCATGATATTTTTCATAACCCCGATGCAGTTTCTCTATGATATTTTCGTAAAATAAACTTCACTTTCTATGACGTAATTTTACTATCTTATTTATAAATAGTTATAAAATCTATAGATTTTGTGATAAATTTAGAATTAATTAGATTACACAAAATCAGTTTTTATAATACACTTCGCAGTGGTAAAATAGTAGTGAAGCTGTAAGTCGTTGAATATATTTTTAACACGAGTTTTCTAGCGAAGATTGCATCTTGTGACATTTCAAGATATTTGGCTGTATCTTCTTATGGCGCCACTAGATAGTTTTTATAAACCGGTGTGATTATTAGATTTTTGAAGTTTTATCTACCATCACAGGATATTGTCAACGGCAAATTTATGCTTTGCTACACCTTTTTCTCCTTCACGTTTCCTCCTAGGTATCGCTCACCTTGTGTCAACCCTTGTAGTTATCATGGCTCGGTGCGTATTCAATAGAAGTCTTATTATATAAAATATCACTTGAGTGATTAATGACTGACTCGTAGTTTTCTAGGGCTAATTATGAACCAAAAAATACTTATACCGAACGTACGAACGATCCACTGCCGCTTCCTATGTTTATTGTGTGGTATAACAGTTTAATCACTGCAAAACAAATGAAACAGTGATAAAAAAATAAACATAAGTGAAATAAATGTTGCCATTGTGACAGAAAGAAAGATTAATGAAATCGAGAATATTATTGAAAAATGAGAAGTGGAAACATACTAAATCGCATTACAATAAAAAGAAAACAATATAATTATTTTCTTTTGTTTGTAGGTGACGAAACAATAAAAAGGAGGCTGATTCGCAAGTTTGACGACGAGAGAGACAATGCGGCTATTATTGTAGAATATTCCAATATTTGTCCTTTTAAATGGGATCGGGGTGCATTCGCTTGCTTGTATTGCTCCTTGTCCTCAGCCGATTTTGGCCCTATTAAGCAACATTCCGTTAGCCATACCAATAGAATAGAAAGCATTCGACGACCACGTGGCGTCACTATCAAAGCTGATGTTACTGATTTGAGATGTAAAATCTGCAACAGAAATATTAAAGATATACCGACGCTCGTTGATCATTTAATAGAAGTGCATAAAAAACCTCTAGTGAAAAAATATGGACCAGGCGTTACCCCTTTCCTTCTTAACGGGGAAGTTTTTAAATGCGCGGTCTGCAACCTATCTTTTGAAAGATTTCTGAATTTAAACAAGCATTTGAATGAACATTACCCCGAAAACATATGTTCGGAATGCGGGAAATCTTTTTCGCAATTAAGCAGGCTTAAGAGCCACCAAGTTACACATAAAAAGAAGATCCAACTGAGTTCTAAATGCACGAAATGTGGTGAAATTTTCGCAACGTTACGTGAAAGAAATAAACATATAATGTTAGAACACGGCGTTTTAAAGCACAAGTGTCAGTATTGCAACGAATCATTTAAATATTATCATGACAGGGCGAAACACCTGAAGGAAATTCACAATAAAACCATTGAATATCGTTGTAGTATGTGTCCAGCTGCTTTTATATTATGTAGTTATAGAACAAAACATATACGAGAGATGCATCTGAGAGAGGAACGGTATAGCTGCTCAGTATGTCCTTCTAGATTCACTAGAGCTAGTGGGTTAAATAGACATATGATAAAACATACCGGGGTTAGAAAGTACCAATGCCAAGTGTGTAAAAAAGCATATGGGCGAGCAAATACGTTGCGAGAACACATGCGGATACATAACAACGACAGGAGATTCGTTTGCGCGCACTGTGATAGTGCATTTGTTCAGAAATGTAGTTTGAAGGGTCACATGAGAACTCATCATCCTAATGCTGAACCGCTGCCATCTGGGAATATTCGTCGGTAATTTTAATTATAGAAGAGGCATTATATAATACGATTAAAAGACGTCTCAAAACGCTACTTGTGAGCAAAATGCTGGCATATACTTTGCACAGAGGATAAGCATTGTCATACAACGTGGCAATGCGGCCAGCATTTTGGGAATACTGCCTAATGGTAGCGGAATATTGGATTAATTTTGTAGTAATTTTAAGTTTTTTGTTTAAATATGTTAATTTTTTAAGATTTTAATAAATTTGCGGTAGTCCACAGAATTAAAAAAAAAAAGAAATGAAACAAATATCACAGATCCAATACATAATATATTACGAGGTCCAATAATTAAAGGATTTTATGTGATTATTACCATTGGCACATATATAAAGCATATTTAGAAAAGTACAGAGCTGGTTTTGTTGGACATTGCCCAGGTCTACCGGCTTGAGCGCTACGCAATAACGCTATCCATTCATCGCAAATAGTTCGGTTGTAATGCGAAACGAATGCCCCGGCGTGCATTCTCAAATTTTTTTTTCTCGACTTTCCAAGTTGCGTTAATTATTTCTTAGTTTCTCGATTAATATTAAAATATTGAACGCGGGCATTTTAAGATATATATTTATCTAATGGCTTAAGTGTGCTATAAATATATATAATAAATATATTACCTATTTATTATTATTTCTTTTTCTTTGAACCAAAGTAGCAGTGCTTTACAAATTAATCCTCGTCCATATTATCGCACGACCTTTCACTCTGGTGGCTGGTTCAAGACTGGTACGAAAACCGAACCTGCAGGTTACAATATTCAACTTAGTAAGAATGAGAACTAGCCCTGGAAATGTAAGCTCACGGTATACGCATTAACCAAGATTTTTTTGTTTTATAGGGGACACGAAAATATCAGTGAAATGGGATACAAGTCACAATTCCGATGAGAGAAGAAATGCGGCGATAATTTTAGAATGCTCCAACGTCTGTCCCTTCAGATTTTATCGGGGTTCATTCCTTTGTCTATATTGCTCAAAAAGATCGGCAGATTTTGGGCCCATCAAAGATCACATGGAAGACCATAAACCATTAGCCACAAGCAAACTAAAAGTTGCCCCGATAAAAGTCGACGTCACTAATCTTAAATGCGAACTATGTCATTTAAGTATCATTGATGTTCCAGCTTTAGTAGACCATCTTATTGACGTACATCAAAAACCTTTAATAAAAAAGATCGGACCTGGCATCATGCCTTTTATTCTTAAAGATAATGTGTACATGTGCACCGTTTGCAAAGTATCTTTTAATACGTTCTTTAATTTAAATAAACACGTAAACGAGCACTATCCTAACAGTGTGTGCTCTTTATGTGGCAAATCATTTTCGCAACAGTCCAGGTTAAAGGCACATTTAAATCATCATGCAATGGGCGCTCGACGATTGTCATGTACGAAATGCGGCGCTAAATTCACTAATAACTCAGAAAGAAGAAAGCATATGAAATCACACGGCATTTTTAGTTACAAATGCCCGCATTGCAATGACACCTTTAAAGAGCACCTTCAAAAAGTAAAGCATATGGCAGACTATCACGATAAGAAGCAAGAGTATCGTTGCAGCATGTGCTTAGCTGTATTCGATAGATACGAGGAAAGAAAAAAACACATTCGTAACGTGCATACATCTTTTGAGCCTTCGTTCTCTTGTACACTGTGCTCATTTAGTACTGTCACATCTGCACAATTGAAAAATCATATGGTAAAACATGTGAAAGATAAACCTCACCAGTGTCAAGTGTGTAAGAAAGCTTACGCGAGAAAGAAGACGTTGAGAGAACACATGCGGATACATAACAACGACAAGAGATTTATTTGCGCGCACTGTAATAGGGCATTTGTTCAGAAATGTAGTTTGAGTGGCCATATCAAAACTCATCATCCTGCCTGATCATGATGCTTAACTGTCACAATCTGGAATATAGTATCATGTAATCACATAATTAGTTTATAACAAAGTATGGATATATATAAAAAAGTATGGGCTCGCAGCAATATTAATTACTATACGAAACCATAGTAAATATCGGTCCCTCGGCACAGAATTCTCACATGCTCTAACCATCTGAACTAGTTCCATGGTAACGTCACATTCGTATTTTTACACGACTTACCAAAAAAGGATTGTTATGTTTTCAGGGTTCATGGTATGTTTCTTTATGCCACCATTACTTTTAAGCGGCTTAACCGATTTTCATGTATGAGATATATAGATTACTCTTGATAGAGCAAGTAACACTGGCAGTACAATGTAGAATATTTCAATACTAAAATTTGTAATTGACCTTCATAAGAGCGTCGTAGACGCCTGAATTGAATAAATGACTTTGACAAAAAGACATAGAAAAAATAATCACGGTGTTTATACGTCAGACTGTGAGATTTTTTATCTCATTTTATTTATATTGATAAGTACGCTTGACGAAAATAAATCATTTGAAGTCGGGTTTTTTACTTTTTTAATTGATATCTTATCGACGACGGCAGAAAAAAATCTGTCACTCTCAATGTGAATTTAAGATACAACAAAACCGGATAAAAAGATTATTTTATTTCTTATAATTTTAATTCCTATAAGCCTCGTTTTTCAATCATTATTCATCCGATATAAAATATCAGACTGATAAAATGTTAACCAAATTCGAAACAAATGTAGTGTTCTTTGATACGTCAAAAATTTGTTATTTTACATTTATTGTTCGGAATAAAAACTATGTTGATTGAAAAACTTGGCCTGGTAAAGAAACCACAAGATGGAAGCTGATCCACGTATTCGACAACGAGTGAAACATTGAGGATTACTTTAGATGATTTAGTTTTAAATTGCCAGATGTACCTACATTTACGCTTTATTTAGAATTAAATGCAAAGTTAATCATAAGGCACTAATTTATACCTAAACGTAAGACGATAAAATTAGCTAAACCATTTTTGACACCTCTAAACCGCTCAATTAGCGTGTTTTTCTATTATGGAAAAGGTATAAATGCCCATAATATGCTTATACTGTGATGGCCTGATAATTGCTACTTTAATAGTAGGAAATATCAGGCTATCATTATTGTGGACGATTAGCCAATGGCGACCATTCGTGTGGATGATTAACCAATGGCCCAACCATTCTTGAGGATGAGTGACACAATTAATCCTACACACAGCATGTCTCATTGAAAAGATTGGAAGTTATTTCATATGATTTGGTGCTAAACATCAGTTCTGATAAATAAAGGTCCTCGTACATTACTAAGTTACATGTAAGAAATTGAAACCGAAGAAGTACAAATCAAGTGTCACTTTGACAGCTGTCAAATGTTCAGTTAGCACGACAGCCACATGACCTCATCTAACATTAGCTGATTCCGCTAAACCAACTTTCCCGCTGTAGGTTACATTACCGGTATGATAATTAGATAATTCCTCATAAATTACCCGGTTCTGTATAAGACGAATTATGTTTTCTTGTACTTTACTGCTGACGTAACATGATATTGTATGAAAAAATAACCTTTCACATTACCTTTTCCTGTACGATGAATATATTTTCTTGTACATTAACTTGATAAAGTACGAGGATTAAGCCAAAAACTATTTCGGTAAAATTGTTTGAAGGGCAGCAAACATAAATAACACAGACAAAGGATAGCCCAAGGAAAACTAACTCTTGGTACTACACTAGGTAATGTCACCTTTGATCACACAGCATGTAACAATAAAATAACTATATTTAGTTATTTCATTATTACATGCATTTGCATTAAATATTTCACTTAACTGTACCTGCTGTCTCATTTGTTAGTAAGTGATGAATGTGGGCAAACAAACTTATGTGAAAATGACAGCTGTCGAAGTATACCATAAAGGTTTTCGGTTATGAAAATCGATCGATGTAGTTAGATCTCATGACATGGAAAATTTTGCGCGAGATTCGGAGAACAAAAGTTCTAAGTATTACGTTATCAAGTTCATGAGCCTTAATTAAAATAACCTTCAAGAAAGGATCACATTCCCTCCTCTATGACCGGCAACACATCTTTGAGAGCGATGTTGCGGATGTCCGTGGGTGACCGGGATCAATCCCATAGAAAAGGATCAATTACGACCTAGCAACAAAACAAAGAAAGAAACAATTTCCCTCTTTAAACGCCAGCGTTCACCTAAAGAGATCATGTTATTTATACATATATCACTAAAAAAGTGGCATAGCTTACGGGTGAGCTGTCAGCAAGCGGGGTTGAAGTTAAAACATATGCGAAATGTAAATATTGTGCATTTGTACTTACGTACCTGCTATAAAACTGTTGGAGCCAAAAATGAAAAGATTTATTCATCTCTACTGCATGGATCTGACAGATATCTAGCTAAAGCGGATTTTGTTACCCGGTTTGGTCGTTCTGAACGTATGGACATAATTAAATATACCAAAAGTGGAAAAGTATTAATCATCCTCTGCACGAGTATTAAGTTAACAAAGATCTTTTGTTTTATAGGAGACATGACAATCTCTGTGAAATGGGAAACGAGATACAGATTTTCCGACGAGAGAAGAAATGCGGCGATAATTTTGGAATCCTCCAACGCCTGTCCATTCAGATACTACCGGGGTTCATTCCTTTGTATGTATTGCAAGAAAACTTCTGCTGATTTTGGCCCTATCAGAGAACACATGAAAGACCATAATAAAGCCAAACTGCAATGCAAAGTAAAAACCTCTCCGACAAAAGCGGATGTCACTAATTTAAAATGCGAACTATGTCAAAAACGTATCAACGATATTCCAGCATTAGTAGACCATCTAATTGACGTGCATCAAAAGCCGTTGATAAAAGACTTCGGACCTGGCATCATGCCTTTTATTCTTAAAGATAATGTGTACATATGCACCGTCTGCAAAGAATCATTTAATATGTTCTTCAATTTAAATAAACATTTAAACGAGCATTATCCTAACAGCGTGTGTCCTTTATGTGGCAAATCATTTTCGCAACTAACCAGGCTAAATGCACATTTACTTAATCACGAAATGAGTCTCAGACAGATATCATGCACGAAATGCGACGAAAAATTCTATAAAGCATCCGATAAAAGAAAACACATGAAACAACACGGTATTTTTAGTCACAAATGCTCGTATTGCAATGAAACTTTCAAAGAACACCGTGTAAAAATGAAGCATATGGCAGAACATCACGATAAGAAACAAGAGTATCGTTGCAGCATGTGTCCGGCCGTGTTTGATCAATACGATCAGAGAGCAAATCACGTACGGAGCGTCCACACATTTTGTGAGCCATCGTTTTTCTGCACGGTATGTTCTTTTAGTACTGTCACTGCTGCTCAATTGAAACATCATATGGTAAAACATGTGCAAGAGAAAGCGCACCAGTGTCAAGTGTGTAAGAAAGCTTATGCTAGGAAGAAGACGTTGAAAGAACACATGCGGATACATAACAACGACAAGAGATTTGTTTGCATAGTTTGTGATAGTGCATTTGTTCAAAAATGCAGCTTGAAGGGCCATATCAAAACTCATCATCCTAATGCTGATTTGACTGTATTATAGTGGAATCTGGCATATAGTCATATTCTAGAAGTACCAGCCTAGAACGTCAGGTCTATCAATTTGATGTTTCGTTTATATAACGTAAATACATGAAAAAGTGGAAAGAATTATTCGTAGATCAGTGCATCCTCTATTTTCGCTAACGTGAATAGGGACCCTCATAAACAAAAGAAAGTGACCATTCTACCAATTTTTTTTTTTTATATCTCATAGGTTAACCTTTGACCACTGTCTCACCTGATGGTAAGTGATGAAGTGGTCGAAGATGTTGTTCAGGCTAGCCTAGAGATGAGCATTCCCCAAGAAGAGTTGTTATTATACATGCTCAAGACCATGAAACAAAGGTCAAGACGTCTTGCAATATGTTGGTGTTTAAAAGAAAACATAATGGATAATATGTTGGTGCTTAAGAGAAAAGTTTAGCTCACGGAGTAAACCGCACCACCACATAAAGAATCATAAAATAGATTTTTTGATACACTCCAAGATACTATACCTGACACGTCCACTGGGCTGGTTTTAATTATTCCTTGTTAAACGTTAGTTTTTGTTCCATGTTTGATGCTTGTTACCGTTGTTGCGATATACTAAATCACATAACGTTAAAAAGGACGGTGCTTGTTCGGGGACCAAAAAGTACATAACTGTTATATTTCAAAAACACAAATATACGATAGGAGAAATTTAAGTCATGTGCGGGATTCGAACCCGCGTCCATCCACCCCTTTAGCCGGGGTATGCTCTAACCAATTGAGCTAACATGACATGGTGTCATAATTCAAATCTTTCCTATCGTTCTTTAACCATCTTATTGGGATGGAGCGACATTTATAGTAAAACTTATTTTATACTGTTATATTATTTGTAAAGGTATCAGTCTTACCACAACATATGCTGTAAATAATTGAACAGGCTGTCTATTATGAAAATAAAGATGCAGCCCTTTAAAGCTGCGTATCCACTGGATATGTGCGAGGTAGATGACCGGTTTGCGAGGAAAATATCTGTATGATATAGGATCGGTTTGCTCGGCGAGGCCAGTTATTATCCACCGTCTACCTCTTGAGACCACCTGGGTTAACCGTGGAAAGTTTGTTTTTACAACGGCTCACCTCTCAGATAGAACATTGCACGCCTGGCTTGGAAATGCAGCGATTCTTTTGATTGGTGATTGGTGATTTATTTTCCTCGCACATTTCTTGTGGTAACGCAGCCATGCTCGGACGAATGTACTGACGGAATCTTTGAGTTATAGAGTCCGGGTTTCTAGAACGGAACCCTAGAAACAAAATGTTCTGGTTTTACATATTATGTTCTGGTTTTACATAGTAGCAAAATGTGAAAGGTTATTCTAAAAACGGTTGTTCATACTATGTTTCTAAATAATTAACGGGTCTGTTAAGCACGAATGAAGATCAAAATCATGTTGACTAACCTCGACGTTTCGATCAAGTAGCATTGACCGTGGTCACGAGTAGACTGATCCATGCAACTTGTACGAAACGTCGACGTCCATGCGTAAATAGACCGTTAAATATTTAAAAACATGAGTTTAGTTCACGAAAGTTTAAAAATAAGTGTTATATTCAGTATCATATTGTTTCGTTAAAGATAATAATAATTTTAAATTAATGTCTAGCTATTGAAGTACCTAACTAATTCAAGAAAAATAAATTGTAATTACTGTAATCGTGTATTTTACTTAGCAACTAGTGTTATCCAACATACACGTAACCAAGGGGCTAAAACCTTGAATATTTTGAAAACCGCTAGCCAGATACGTCAAACATGGGTAAAAAAATTCATTTAAGCAGGTCCATGGTTCGAATCCCGCCGCGGGCTTGAGCTTCACCGCATGGTGGAAGATTTTGCGAATGCCCGCCTGGCCAGCGACCACCCTCAAGTAGAAAATCTGTCGCCAAGCACCTAACAGTGTGTTCCGGCAGCAGTCCTTGAGAGCCAGTAAAATTACAGGCACATGAGACCTAACAACTGTACGTCTCAGTGTAACGGGCACAGTGCAATTCGTTGTTGACGAAATGCGTCTGTTATAGGCATAGGTAAGTCCACTTAACAATCAGGTGGAACTCGGGCTTGTTCCGTCACAATAACATAAAAATATATATTGGCAGGCAAAGAGATTGCCAATAGAATCCAACTTTTCCAATTAGTTTCAACCAGCGTTCAGGGAGTTATGCGAAATCTTCTCGTCGAACATCCCGCAGAGCCTGAAGACCAAAGCCTTCAACCAGTATGTGTTGCCATGTTGCCAGTGATGACTTATAGTACTGAGACGTGGTCCTTAACTGTAGCCCTTAAGGAGAAGCTCTAGGGCCGCTCAACGAGCTGCGGAGAGAGCTATGCTTGGAGTTTCTTCCTCTTGCTTCACACTACTTGACTAACCGATAACCGATGGGAAAGAAAGTTTCTTGAGTGATTACCACACTATGCCGGAGAACTTTTTGAAGACCACCATTATTTTGATGTATGGTTAACCCCTTTGTTTGAAATTTGTATCGCGATTTAAAAATCAGAGTATACGTCTAAAAAGTGTAACAGCGAAAAAGAAAATTACGCATTTTTAGTGAATATTTTGCAAACACCCATTGCTATTTCGATATGATAGCGCCGGCTACAAAAAGTTATTTTTCTTAAATTTTCATTTTGAAGGTATCTCATTTTTGTTTGTGGTTTGTTATCGTATTGGGTTATTATCGAGTATCGCTATGTCAATAGAAATATTCACAGAGTACCAATGAGGATCTTAGAATTGACGCGACTGTAACCGGATGTATCGACCTGGCTGGACTGATACGATTTTTCTTTTGTTTTTAGGATACATCACTATAAAATGGAGATCCTCACTCGGTGTTTATGGTGATGCAAGAGACAATGCCGCTGTGATTTTGGAATGTTCCAATATATGCCCTTTTAATTATAACCAGAACACATTTGGTTGTGCGTACTGTGATTTTACGTCACCGGATATAGGACCTGTTAAACTTCATACAAAAGAACATAAGGAAAGAGCTAAGGCTCTTCAAAAAATCGGCCCCACATCTGTTTGCAAAGCCGACATCACAGATTTAAAGTGCGAACTATGTCACCAAAATATAAATGAACTTTCATTACTGTCTGAACACCTAACAAAGGTTCATGATAAAAAAATACTGAACAAATTTAAACTTGGCATCGTGCCTTATTTGATTAGTGATAGATTTAAATGCGCCGATTGTGGTCTTTGTTTTGATCGGTTTGGGAATTTAAACAAGCATGTTAATGAACACTACGCAAATTACTTATGTGCTGATTGCGGACAGGGTTTTCTTTCTACGTCAAGATTAAAGGCTCATGTTAGATGCAAGCACAACAAAGTTTCAAGTTTTAAATGTACTAAATGCGATGAAGTTTTCACAACATTGACTCTTAAACGAAAACATCTGATCGCCGCCCACAATATTGGTATTTACAAATGCCCTTATTGCAACATTGATATGTTTACCAGATACGCCGATAGAGAAGCCCATTTGAAAGAATATCACGATAAACAAATCAAGTACGCGTGTACTTTGTGTCCAGTAGTTTTTAAAACGTCTTCGACTAGGACCAAACATATACGACGCGTTCACATGAAAGAGAAATTATTTGAGTGCGCCGTTTGTAAAAATTGGTTTATGACTAATGATGATCTAAAAAATCATATGATAAGGCACGGCGGAGAGCGAAAACATCAGTGCCAAGTGTGTAAGAAAGGCTACGCGAGGATACGCACATTGAAGGAACACATGAGAATACATAATAACGATAGAAGATTCGTTTGCGCGCACTGTAATAGTGCATTTGTTCAGAAATGTAGTTTGACGAGTCATATGAAGACACACCATTCTAATGCGAAAAAGAACATCAAGAATAAATTGTAGGAAGTTATTTCTTTACTACTTAATAATTGAATATTATGTAGTAAGTAAATTAAAAGCAGTAGTTAATATATCATTAAGGGTGAACTGGCCGGTCAGTTCTCCATATAAACGTAGTAGGCTGATTACTCCCTTATTAGAGCATTTAGGTCCAAAACAAAGCATGATATCGATTGAACTCGTTATTATCTAGGTTTGTATCTTAACGAAATTTTAAAAAGATAATTAAGTTGAGAGTTATGAGCTTCGAAACATTTTCATATAAAGTTTTCAAGGCTCATAGCTTTAAACTTATTTATCTTTTTAAAATTTCGGCATGATAGAAACCTAGATAATGCCGAGTTCAATCGATATTGTGCTTATTTCTATGCCTAAAATCTCAAATAAGGGAGTGATCACCCTACGGCGTTTGTATGGAGAACTGACCGGCCAGTTCAACCTTAACAGGTATATTATGTGAAGTATTCAGGCCCTGACGATCAGAGGTTCTAGATCCAAAGTATTTAAATGTTTTTTTTTTATTGGCGATAGGTAAGCCTTTGACCACAATCTCACCTGATGGTAAATGAAGATGTGGTCGAAGGTGTTAACAGGCTTAACCTAGAAACATGACAAAACTTTCAGTTGGAACAAGTCGTATAGAGACATCGTACCTTACGCAGTATATCTAACAGGGAAACCATATATACTCTGGGTGTTCGTCGTAGTCGAAGTGGAAACTTTTAACAGGATCTGAGATCTCCGTGAGCGTTATAGGTCACGCTCATCATCGTCATCTCAGATCCTGTTAAAAGTTTCCACTTCGACTACGACGAACAACCAGAGTATTGCTAAATAGACTGAGTAAAAAAAATATTACACTCTCAAAAAGAATACAGTTCCTATAGTTTATGTAACTTGAAGTAAACGAGGCTATATCAACCCGCTGTTGACATTACATTAGCACGTCCTTACGGATGTAACAAATAACTTTTTGCGGACTACTTTGAAGCGCTCGTAGCGAAGTTTACTTAGCTGTTCTCAACCGATCAGCAAAGTTAAGCAACGTCGCCCGCGGTCATGAGTTGGATGGGTGACCGCTAGTGACATTACTACTGAGCGTTTACGTGCTTCGGAGGGCTCGTTAAGCCGTCGGTCCCGGTTGTCGTCTTAGGATGGCAGTCGTTATAGCATGATGGTAGGGCATTTTGCGAATGCCCGCCTGGCTAGCTACCACCCTCAAGTAGAAAATCTGTCGCCAAGCACCTAACGGTGTGTACCGGCAGCTGTCCTTGAGAGCCAGTACTTCTAGGTTAGCCTGAACAACATCTTCGACCACATCATCACTTACCATCAGGTGAGATAGTGGTCAAACGCTAACGTATCAGGCATAAAAAAAACAACCCCTCGATAGAAATAAAGACTGATGTAAGTTTTTCTTTTGTTTATAGGATCCGTCACTGTAATATGGAGATCGAAATTCGCGGGTTACGGTGATAACGCACGAGACAACGCAGCCGTGATCTTAGAATGTTCTAATATTTGTCCTTTCAAATATGCTCGTAACACATACATTTGTTCTTACTGTTCATATACGTCCCCGGATTTCGGTCCTATTTTTGAACACACTAAAAAACACAAGGTGAGAACCAAGGCTATATCAAACCTAGCTTCCGATTCAGTTCTCAAAGCAGACGTCACTGATTTAAAATGTGGAATATGTCAAAAAAGCATAAAAGATCTATCTACTCTGGCTGATCACCTTAGAACATACCATGAAAAGGTCATTAAAGGCAACCAGCTTGGCATTGTCCCCTATCTAATCACTGATGGTTTTAAATGCGCTGACTGTGGTGTCAGTTTCGATCGTTTTCACACACTGAACACCCATCTCAATACACACTACCCAAATCACATCTGCACTGATTGTGGACAGGGATTCACCAATGCGTTAAGATTGAAATCTCACTCAGCAAAACACACCAAAAAGGAAAAGCGCCACACGTGCATGACCTGTGGTGATGTATTTTCAACGTTACATTTAAAACGAAAACATATGGTGTCTGCGCACGGCATTTTCAGTAATAAATGCCCTTATTGTTCCGATACTTTCAAAAACTATGCGGACAGGCTGGATCATTTGAATAAATTCCACGATAAAAACATTATCTTTCCTTGCACACTGTGTGATAAGGTGTACAGGACCGCCTCCACGAGGACTAAACACATGCAATGTTTTCACACTAGAAACAAGCCTCATTCTTGCGATATTTGTCACGCTGAATTCATGCATAAATGTGAAGTTAAAACGCACATGATTAAACACACACGAGTGAAGAGGTATATGTGTGACGTGTGCAATAAGGCATTTGGGAGAAAGAATAATTTGGCAATACACATGCGTATACACAATAATGATAAAAGATTTTTATGCATGATCTGTTGTATTGGATTCCATCAAAAGACTTGTTTTAAGCGTCACATGAATAAGACTCATCCTGATATTGCTGATATAATGAATTTTGATCATCAGACTACTGATAATGTTGATGTTAATTAACTACCCTAATTAAATATATATCTGAAACCATTTTTTATTGATTCGTGCTACAATGTGCTTAGAATTTAGACATACTTTTTTTTTTAGTTATTACTCTTGTTTAATTACGACGAAGTGGTCTTTGAAAAAACGGTCAGACTGAAGGCGTAAGACGGAGAGACCAAGTTTCGCGTACGATTAAGTGAAACAGAACTAAACAATACATTTTATTTTATTAAATTCAAATAAATGTGAGCTTTTTAAAAGCGGATAAATTTTTTACGTATTGTATCACATGGTTGGTAATTAATAATTATTAAAAAAAATGTGTTGATACCATTAAAAGGTATTAACACATTTTTTTAAATGGTATCAAAACACGTTTCCATACATTTCTCTAAATAGAAAAAAATAATACAGCTCTAAAATTTCTCTAATCAATTTATTATAGACGCAAAACTTGATTAGAGAAATTTTGATTCCATACCTTTCTCTAAATAGAAAATAATAATACAGCTCTAAAATTTCTCTAATCAAGTTTTGCGTCTATTATAAAATTTATTATAGACGCAAAACTTGATTAGCGAAAACACGATTCCATACATTTCTCTAAATAGAAAAAATAATACAGCTCTAAAATATCACTAATCAAGTTTTGCGTCTATAATAAAATTTATTATAGACGCAAAACTTGATTAGAGAAAGCACGATTCCATACATTTCTATAAATAGGAAAAAAATAATACAGCTCTAAAATTTCTCTAATCAAGTTCGTCTATATTAAAATTTATTATAGACGCAAAACTTGATTAGAGAAATTTTAGAGCTGTATTATATTTTTCTATTCAGAGAAATGTATGTAATATACCTCTTCACACACACAAAAACACATCTTTCTCACCTTTTATGTATGACATGTCAGTCTGTATTATGATATAATGTTTCGCTGTAGCATGAAATACAGTGTCATAAATAATGAATTTTATAAGTTTTCAATAGTTTATGGGAAGGAACTGTAACCCTGTAACACAGTTAATACTAGTACAGGGTACAGGGATTTGAATACTTACATGTAATTATGAAATAGATTTATGTTAGTAATATATTATGATTTATGATACACGAAACATCATTGTAAATTAGTTGAGAATTAAAAAAAAAATATATTATTGTTTAAGCTGTGATCAAAATCAATAAAAAAAACTTTTACGTGTTTTTGCGATGTGGAACTCCGTAAGAGCGAGGCATGATTCGCACTTGGCCGGTTTTGGAGTTTTAAGTATTATAGAACGAGCGCTACACGATGGCTATTTAGTCACACTTCCATTATTGACATTAATAATATGGCGGTGGTGGCAGCCACACGTGTACAGCTGTACACTTAAATAAAACTATTTGAATGTTACTATAATAATAAGTATAATATTTTCAGATATATCTATATATATAAGAATCAAAGTCCTGGCTCACTGACTGACAGACAACGCAAAGTCTAAACCGCTGGTCGCCGAGACTTGAAATTTGGAGTGTGTGTTCGTCTTAATGCGTAGTGGTGTACTAAGAAAGGATTTTTTGAAATTCAACCCTTAAGGGGGTAAAAATTTATGAAAATGTTTGTATGAAAGTCCTATGTTTTTTAACTTACAGTTCTGAAAATTCGTATTCGGATAGATTTATAAAAATAAAAATATATGTTTAACATATTGTTGACAGGGAAGACTTAAGTGTGTGAAATTGGTGATAAAAATTTGTATGGAAAGGTCATTATTTTTGCAGTTATAGTGATGAAAATTGGTTTCTGGATAGATTTTTAAAACAAAAACATGCCATAATAATATTTTTTGCAAGGGTTGATTAGAAGGAGTGAAAATGGGAAGGGAAGTTTGTCACCTGAACCATAACTGCTGGCGCTCGGCCTGTTCGTCCATCTGTAATATTGATGTACCTATCTTTTGAACCATTATGACAACACTTGAAATTAATACAATTGATATTTAATAAAAGACAAAATAAAAACTAGCTTACTAATAAAACTTTATTATTAAAATTAATAATAAAGTTGTGTCTTTGTACAGATAAGATAATTTTCTAAATCAGTTATTAAGCTTATAATTAATTTTTCTTACAAATTTGTTTTACAATGCAATTTTTTATGCCTGATAGATATATATATGATATGTGACCACTATCTCACCTGATGGTAAGTGATGATGTGGTCTAAGATGTTGTTCAGGCTAACCTAGAATTACTGACTCTCAAGGAAAGCTGCCGGAACACACTGTTAGGTGTGGCGACAGATTTTCTACTTGAGGGTAGCTAGCCAGGCGGGCATTCGCAAAATGCCCTACCACCATGCTATAACGACTGCCATCCTAAGACAACCACCTGGACCGACGGCTTAATGTGACCTCCGAAGCATGGAGAAAACGCAACGCGCTGAGCGTCGGATTTCGGATGAGAAGTCCGTGGCGCGTCGAGTATGACAGGCAAGTCGAGTATAGTGTTGCCACTTTCAATTCCTGTCCTATTTATTCCATAGGAATTCAGAGATTGTCAGCCATGTCATGGCAAATTGGCAAGAGTTTGCGATATTGTCTTATGATGCTAAGTTTAAAGGAGACAATTTCACCATTACGGCTGAGTACGTACTCTATCGATATGTTACAACACTCGACACTATGTTTGAACTGGTAGCCGCGGTTCAAGTATATAACTATATTTTCGAAAAAAAAACAGAATGGAAAACTTTTTGGTAAATTTGGTACTGAAGGTCGACCTATAAAACGATTACGATTAACGGGGCAAATTTAAAAGGATTAAAAAGGAACCTATTTATATATGACACGTTTTACACGGATCCCAAAAGCAGGTAACGGTTCTTGGGGGATAGTCCACGCGGGTGAAGCCGCGGGCAGTAGCTAGTTTGAAATAATATATTTGGAAAACATTTAAACAATTATATACAGTGATAATTCCGCAAAATTATGTTGTCTTTAAATAATTTTAAAATATTTTTCATTGTTGAATATAGATTTTGCAAAGTTACGCCTGTTAATGTATATATTACTAGTTTTCCGGTAGCGCCTACGCACCCGCTTTTTTTTTTTTGATAGGTTAGCTATTAGCCGTTATCCAACTTGATGGTAAGTGATGATGTGGTCAAAGATGTTGTTCAGGCTAACCTAGAATTACTGGCTCTCAGGACAGCTGCCGTAACACACCGTTAGGTGCTTGGCGACAGATTTTGTACTTGAGGGTGGTAGCTAACCAGGCGGGCATTCGCAAAATACCCTACACCATGCTATAACGACTGCCATCCTAAGACAACAACCGGGACCGACGGCTTAACGTGCCCTCCGAAGCACGGAAGCGCTCAGTAGTAATGTCACTAGCGGCCACCCATCCAACTCTTGACCGCGGCGGACGCTGCTTAACTTTGCTGATCGGTTAAGAACAGGTAAGCAAGCTAAGCTACGAGCGCTTCAAAATGTAGTTCAGGTATGTCGGTTATCACGCAAATCCATTAACCTCTTTTTGCGCAGTTTGATAAAAACTATCATATGTCCTTAACCCCGGGTATAAACTATTTCCATACCAAATTTCATCCAAATCGGTCCAGTAGTTTTTAAGTTTATACGTTGCATAAAAATCTTTCCCTTTTATAATATTAGTGTGGATAATACTTCAAATACAAAGTTCCTTATTGAAGTGCCTATTGTTTTTTTTATAAATTTTACTTATTTCTTGCAAAAGTGTCTTGTTCAATTTTATGGTTGTCTCTTCGTTTTGCTTGGAAGATACTTGCTGCATTTCTTGGTATAAGTGAATGTGGTTAAGCTTGCACACACAAGCGCATCTCTTCTGGCTTCACGCCGCAGGGAGGCGTGCGAATCATTGTAGTTTGTATGTAGTTAGGTACTTCTTCTTGATGAGTCGAGAAATGTGGTATTCTGGTCCTTTGTATAAATTCGTTTCAGTCACGGAACCTGTGATCGCGGTCTAAGATGGTGATAGGGCTGTAGTTATAACACACTATACTATGACTACACGAAATACTGCATATAATCTAATCTAGACTAGAATTGTAGTTTAACCTGAACTTTATTTTCAACCACATCATCACTTGCCATCAAGTGAGATAATAGTTAAAGGCAAAACTATCAAAAATTAAAACCGTGTGAAAACTGTTCCATAATTACTAAGATAGTATCACCCGAACAAGAATCAAGGTTTTATTTAAAAAATATTGACCATGTCGAAATTTATCGAACTGACCTTCTGAATCTGAAAAACATATTTATCGGATACTGTTATCTGAATGTCAATGAATCGACGAATCCTAATTCCCTCTTTTGGTTTTAGGATCCATCGACTTAAGGTGGAGGCCGAAACTGGGTGACTTACACGACCACCGAGACAACGCGGCCATACTCTTGGAGTGTTCCAACGTCTGTCCTTTCAAATTCCATCGAAACGTATTCATTTGTGCGTTCTGCCCATTTACTTCTCCAGATTTCGGTCCTCTAAAAACCCATTCAGATAATCACCAGGAAAGAATTAAAGCGCTTTACGATGTTAGAGCCGACGCAATATTCAAAGCAGACGTATCTGATCTTAAATGTAAACTATGTCAGAAAAGTATGACAGATATATCGACACTGTTTGATCACCTGATCGAAGAGCATGACAAACCTTTAAATAAGAAATACACACACGGAATAATGCCGTTTTTGTTAAGCGACGGATTTAAATGTACAGATTGCGATCTTAGCTTTGATAAATTCAGAAACTTAAGCAGTCACGTGAATAAGCATTACCCTAATTACATCTGCGCTAACTGCGGCCAAGGTTTTTGTTCTAAAGCTAGACTGAGGAACCATTCATTAAAATACGAACAGAATGTACCACGATACAAATGCTCTCAATGCAATGAAACTTTTCAATATCAATATCTCAAAAACAAACATTTGATGGCTAAACATAATATACAAGTAGATGGTGGGTACAAGTGTCCATATTGCACTGAACATGTGTTTAAGTCTTACATAGATCGAGTGACACATATGAATGAGTTCCACGGCAAAAATATCAATTATCCGTGCACCATGTGTAGTGATGTTTTCAAATCTACCTCGGCAAGGGCGATTCACGTTAAAGTGGTTCACCTGAAACTAAAACCTTTTGTGTGCTCGGTGTGTAGCTATAGTTTTAGTAGCGGTTGTGAGTTGAGAAATCATATGATAAAGCATGGTGGAGAGCGGAAGCATCAATGTCAAGTTTGTAAAAAATCCTATGCGAGAATTAAGACGTTGAAGGAACATATGCGTATACATAACAACGATAGGAGATTTGTCTGTGCGCACTGCAATAGTGCATTTGTTCAAAAAACAAGTCTGAATAGTCACATGAGGACGCAACATTCTAATGCTGATCAGTTC
Source organism: Plagodis pulveraria (assembly GCA_963890685.1). Lineage (NCBI taxonomy): Eukaryota > Metazoa > Arthropoda > Insecta > Lepidoptera > Geometridae > Plagodis > Plagodis pulveraria. The sequence goes on along the minus strand of OY982976.1, from coordinate 5,956,795 downwards.
GGTTCCACTTGTCCACCAAAATGAATATATCAATGAAAATAATTTACAGTTTACCTGAAACCTGATCTTGAATTGATTTGTTGCTTCGGCGTTTGCAAATCTTTATTGTTTATCCAATCTAATTACCTATAATTACATTTGTTATCAGTAGCATTACCACGACTTGACTGGATTTGTGCGGAAAATATCTAAACAGCAAATTTTTGTTTTTGTTTTGAAGTTTTAAGAATTTAAATATACTACAACTTTTTTGTGTCGATTTCTTGAAGCTGTTTCTCTAACTGGATAATGCATGAAATAAATTGGATGATAATAATAAATCTCAATCGAGAAAGAGATGTTTAGGTCTAAAATGCTTATATATAATTTCTTAATGCTTTAAAATATATTCATGGACTATAACATAATTAACAGGATTATTACTAGCACTTTCTAAGAGTATAGAACAAAGTTTAGTTTTATTACAATGTGAAATAAGTAAGATTATTGAAACTGTATATTATCTACCTAAAATGCGTGACTAGAAGGAATGGTGATTTGTTGTACAATGGGTGGGTGTAAAGAAGTAAACTATTGTCACTTGCTATTCACTGGAACTGTATCAGAGGATTTTAACTATTATCGGTAGGTACTATAATTCTCCTAAATTTGTATTTTTTTTTTTTTTTTTTCAAAAAATGCTATAGTGATAACCATTTTACCGTGGTTTAGATATACTAAATCTGCCTCAAAAAATCGTACACATGGTATAGAACGTTTGATTCGACTGTTTCCAACTATTCTGGAACTCCAATTTTCTTTCTTTTGTTTCTAGGATTCCTGGGGATAAGTTGGAAGCAGAAACTGGATGACTTTCACGACCATCGACACAATGCGGCCATTATCTTAGAATGTTCCAACGTTTGTCCATTCAAATACTATAGAAACTTGTTTATTTGTGCATACTGTGAGTTCACTTCACCAGATTTTGTTGCTGTCAAACAACATTCTAATGAACATAAAGAAAGAATTTGGGCTCTGTACAATGTCGGACCCAACGACATATTCAAAGTAGACGTATCAAACCTTAAATGTGAATTGTGTCAAGGAAATATGAAAGATATATCTTCACTATATGAACACCTGATCCAAGCACATAACAAGCCTATTGATAGAAAATTCAAACCCGGCGTCATCCCTTACTTACTAAGCAATGGATTTGAATGCGCTGACTGTGGCGTTACTTTCAACTCATTTGTTCCATTAAATATACATATCAATAAACACTATCCTGAATTCATTTGCAACGTATGTGGTGAAGGGTTTTGTGGATTATTCAAACTAAATGCCCATTTGGTCAGACACCAGCAGAAGCAATCAAAATTCAAATGCTCCAAATGCAGTGAGGTTTTCCCGTCACGCGTCCTTAAACAAAAACATTTATTGGCTAGACACGGCATTTACCTTCATAAATGTCCATACTGTCCTGAGTCTTTTAACCATTACAAAAAGAAAGTATCGCATATGAACAAGTATCATGATAAAAACATTAAATTTTCTTGCCTTTTGTGTAGTAAAGAGTTTGAAACATCCTCGGCAAGGTCGGCTCATATGACATATGCCCATACCAAGGAGAAACGGTTCGCTTGTACGATGTGCAGTTATACGTTTTCATGTAATTCTTATTTGAGCAGGCATATGATAAGCCACGGTGGGGAAAGAAAGCATCAATGCCAAGTGTGTAAGAAAGCGTACGCGAGAAAGAACACTTTGCGACAACATATGCGCATACATAATAATGACAGAAGATTCGTTTGCGCGCACTGTAGCAGTGCATTTGTTCAGAAATGTAGTTTAAAGAGTCATATCAAGACGCACCATCCTAATGCATAATCATAGGTTATTTTCGTTTTCAATTTATTTCATATGCTTGACCCACTCTGTTTTGGTATGTACATACTTCTTTCACAGTGCAGCAATATCAATAAAGACTTATTAAGGAATTACATGTAAGAATTTGAAATTAAAACTACGAGTGAAAGTTTTGTGACATGTAAACTCACAACTTCTAACTGGGTTCAAATAAAATGAAAATTTAAATGCTATTATTTCTCACTAGAAGGTGCACGTAAGATAGTAGCAGAAGCTGGAATGTTTTTTCAACCTCTAAATGCCACTACTCCTAGAAAATAATAATTATAATTTAATCAAAAATTTTGCAATGGAGTTACTGCTATAAGGTTTTATATACAGTAGATTCAACCCTGGTCACCGCACTAGGATTTCCTGTTTCGTGAAGAAAAGAGAAAAGTGCAGCTCAGTATCGTGACTTACGTGCACTTTTCTTTTGTTTTTAGGACCAATTGCTATAACTTGGAGGCCGAAACTGGGCGACTTTCGAGACCATCGCGACAACGCGGCCAAAATCTTGGAGTATTCAAACGTGTGTCCGTTCAAATTCCATAAAAACGTATTCGGTTGTGCCTACTGCCAGTTCACTTCGCCAGATTTCGGCCCCGTTATGAAACATACTAAACAACATCGGGATAGGGTTAATGCTCTGCGTAATTTTAAAGCTGAAGCAATATGCAATGTAGACATCACTGACCTGAAATGCAACCTCTGTAACATAAATATTAAAGACATCTCGACATTATTGGATCATCTGATTGAAACACATGAAAAGCCCTTTAATAGAAAATGGACCCTCGGTGTCTTGCCATATCTGTTAAGCGAAGGATTTAAATGCGCTGACTGTGGTCTTAATTTCGAAGGGTTTAGGCATTTAAGTATTCATATGAATGAGCATTATCCTAATTTCATCTGTTCTAATTGTGGTGATGCATTTTGTAGTAATCAAAGGCTGAATAACCACCTTAAGACACACCAAAAGACATCCAAGTTCAAATGCTCTAAATGCGATGAAGTATTTACTTCGAGTTATCGCAGGTGTGAACACATGGACTCAAAGCATAATATGCCTACATACAGATGTCCTTATTGTACGGTAACTTTTAAATCTTTCAGTCAGAGAGTGGCACATTTAAATAAGTTTCACGATAAAAACATTTCATATCCTTGCAGTATGTGTTCAAAAGTTTTCAGTTATGCTACGTTACGGACCCGTCATATGCATCGTATGCATATAAAACATAAACGCTTCTCATGCTCTATCTGTAGCCGTTCGTTCGTTAGAGAGACTGTATTAAAAAAACATATGACAAAGCATGATGGAGAAATGTCTCTAAGTCATGTTGTAACGTAACGAAACTAGTGAAAGTATTCGACGATGGTAGGTTGATTTGGATTTGGTCTTCCACAATCTTTGTAGATCGCTAACGCTGTATCAAGAGGTGATTGACCGATCGGCCGTTGAACTCTAACAGCATGTGGTCAGCTGATATGATTGATAATTTGTATCGTATATTAGTTTCAATACGAGTTCATTCTACATTCTCATACAAAAAAATATATTCAGTATATCGTTATCTTTTACTTCTGCATAACAAGTTGTTTATTTAATATAATACAACTATTATAATAACCCGGACCGAAATACGACCTAATTTTTAATAACCCTGTACAACTTCAAAATGAAAAGCTCGCTCTCCATCTGTTGCCCACCAAAAAATCGTCAAAGAAACGTTCATGACAAAATCACCAATATACGATAGGAAAAATTATAGTCATTTAAGTCATGATAACTTAAATTAATGCGGGTTTTTTTTCCTATCGTATATTTGTGGTTTTGGAATGTAATCTGCATAGCAGGCGTTATTGCAAACCTAACAATATTAAAACGTTCATGACTTCAAATTCATGAGTTTTTTTTCAATATATATGATTAAATATCACATCTAATATGAACTGGACCGAAATACGACCTAATTATCAATAACCCTATACCTTAAAATGAAAAGCTCGCTCTCCTCTGCTGTCGGGTAAAAAATCGTCACATAAATTTATATTGCGTACTTGACTGCAAACAGGCAAGTTTTTCAACAAATATAATTAAACATTTGATATCTAGGCATGTGCTCAAACTCATACAGCCCCTTAGGATATATCATCGCTGACTTCTGTTACTTTAGACTGTCTGTATATATCATTTTATTATTACTCCTGGGATTGTAAATTATACTTAAGCTCTCTGTCTATTTATCTCTGCGTATTTAGGCAACTAGTTTAAAAAATATTGTGTAGTTATTAAGACCATATAATAATTGTAAAATGAAATGTGCGGTATTAGTGCCACCGTCTATTATTATTAATGTAGTTCGATATACCAAAGTATAACTTTGATATAGTCGTTATCATAAGTTTTAAAGTAACATGCAGAGAGATATTATTTACTTTTAAACTTTATGTGTATGAAATCTTCTTAATGTTCTAGATAATTTTCCAATATACATTGCGCCCAGAATGTGATTCCATGGATCAGTTTTTGTGTTATTTGAGATTGTCTGTAACAAAATATTAAGTTTACTAAGATATTCTAATATTGTCATTTTTGCATTGAGCCCTGTTTAGCGAAAAGCTTACAAAATTACCTGCGAGGCATCCGTTTCCTTAAGACGGTTAAGCGATATGAGCGAAGGGATAAATTAGAGCTTTGACTCAACACTTCGATAGCTCAATTGCAAGAGCATGTCCCGGCTATAGGGATTGACGGTCGAAGGTTCGAACCCCGCTCGTAGTAATTTTTTTTCCTTTTGTTGTAACTTTGTAAGCTTACTAAGATAGTGTTAAAATAACGTCATAACTTAATACCATGTTTTTATTAAGTAACTTTCTTATTTGTCTATTACGTGTGGTCTCGGATGTAGTACTTACTCTATGAAATAAATTATATCTTTCTTGTTACGTAATGTTTTTAATTTCATATTTGGTAAGTACACGTTTATGATAGAAACCTACGTAGGAGTGCAACAAAGTCTACAGTCTCACAGGTTCGTCATCATTACAGTATACATTCTACTGTACTATTGGTTAATGAAAAAAAACGGCCAAGTGCGAGTCGGACTCGCGCACTGAGGGTTCCGTACAAACCTGTACGGATATAAGTAAAAGTTATCGTATTTTTATTGCTAAATGAAATCCAAAAAAATATTACAAGTATTTTTATACATTTCGCAATTTTTCCTTTATCTGTGCTATAAGACACTGCTTCGTACCAAATTTCAAGATTCTAAGTTCACGGGAAGTACCCTGTGGGTTTTAATTCCCTTGCGAGTGTCGAAAAGTTGTGGCATAAATGGCTGTATCTTTCGATTGCGTTGGCTTAGAAGTTTGATTTTTACACAGCTCCCAAGGGACAGTAGACCTGAGTATTTGATATGAAATTCAGCTTGATGCCTTTATGCGTTCCTGAGAAAAAGGGTCTTGCCAGACAGACAGACAACAAAGTCATAAGGGTTCCGTGTTCTACTTTTAAGGTACAGAACCCTAAAAATGGAAATAGTACTAAAAAAGTACACGTATTTTTGTACTCAATTAACACACAACATTAACTTATTGTCAAGTCTTTGTTTCCCTATTAAGGAGAATGTCTCTAAACAACCACGTTTCACAATATGATCTATTTAAAATTAGGTTATTAATGATTTTCATCTACGTTTATTGTACTCAGAACACCTTTTTTGTCTGTTGTTACTTAAAATCCTCGTAAAATTATGACGGTTTAGAAGTTGAAAGAAAAGTATTTTCTTTACCTTCGGCGTTAATATCAGAACTCCAAAGCTTCATATACAATAATACTCTATTAACAATTTGTTTCTGCGTTTTTAGCGTTGGAAAATAGCAGAGATTGTTGTAAATAGCAGCGGAGAAAAGATTACGAATGCCAAGTGTGTAGCAAAAATAGTACCAGCCTTGAAAAGACGTATGAGGAAGGGTTCTTGTACGTATGTCCTTCGAGGAACCTTCGCACGGTACGAAACTTAAGACAAGGTCAAATTGTTTGCATATACTGCGGCCCTGGTACATTTTGCATATATGTTTCGGAGACCCATTCGAGAATTGTTTATGACATATCGCTTACGTGTTAACGAATAAAATACTATGGCGCTGATTGTGATATAGCACTCAAGGATGGAAAGTTGTGGTTGATATATGACACAACCGACAGACAAGAGAAGCTATCTTGGATATATTTTGGAATAGCATTGCCAATCTTTACCTCGATATCTTACCTCCGCAAACCATTACTCGTCATCATGAAACATGATCGTCGGTTAGTTCAGTAGTTGTATGCTATACGACATTTGAAGTGCTATTCCTCTGTAACGTTAGCCTTTGCGCAATACTCGTAGGTGCACATTAAATTATATCAGGAGTCCCACACACCATATGTATGAAAACCCTTGAGTCTGGCTGAATAAAAAATATTAGGACTGATACGATTCTGTATGACTTATTTATTTTTGGTTTTAGGATCCCTCGCCATAAAATGGATACAGAGACGAAACAATTTGATGACGGGCTTTGGTGACTCACGAGACAATGCGGCTATTATCTTGGAGTGTTCCAACATGTGTCCATTCAAATTCAAGAAAAACGTATTTGAATGTGCTTACTGTCCGTTCACGTCCCCAGAATTCGGCGCTATCAAAAAACATACGGAAATGCATCAGGACAGAGCTAAAGCTGTTCAGCTAATGAGGTCCAGCATGGTGTGCAAAGCAGACATAACGGATCTAAGATGTGAACTCTGTCAGGCAAGCATGAAAAACATATCAACGCTGTGTGAACATCTGAATGAAACACACCAGAAGTTCATGAAAAAAGAATATGAGCCTGGCGTTGTACCATACTTGATAACTAAAGATTTCACATGCGCAGACTGTGGCCTCAATTTCGATCGATTTGTGAAATTAAATCAACACATGAATCATCACTATCCTAATTTCATCTGTTCTGACTGCGGCCAGGGTTTCGCTAGTGCGCAAAGAATGCAAAATCATTATTCATCACATCAAAAGAAGGCACAGGTTAAATGCTCTAAATGTGACGAAATCTTTCCTTCAGCATCTCGTATGCGTGATCATCTCATGTCTGTACATAATATCGGTGCTTACGGATGCCCTTATTGCAGTGTGACGTTCAAAAAATACGGAGAAAGATTGGCACATTTAAATGAGGCACACGATGTTAAAATAAATTATCCTTGCAGTATGTGTCCTAAAGTTTTCAAATGTGCATCGTCGAGGGCGAGCCACATGCGACATATTCACATTAAAAACAAACGCTTCAAATGCTCAGTTTGCGGTGATATGTTCATAACATCTGTTGATTTGAAAAGTCATATGATAAAACACGGTGGTGAGAAAACTCATCAGTGCCAAGTGTGTAAGAAAGCGTACGCGAGGAAGAAAACGTTAAAGGAACACATGCGCATACACAACAACGATAGAAGATTTGTATGTAAACACTGTAATAGTGCGTTTATTCAAAAATGTAGTTTGCAGAGCCATATGAAGACGCACCATCCCCAGGCAGAAATCTTGTCATCTGAAAAACAGGAATAATTATTCCGTTGGAGCGGTGCCATGATCGTTGTTGTTGGTTTGGCTTAGAGGAAATTCTCACAAACAGTCTGGAGTATTGAGTCAGGTAGAGTTCGCCCAAATACATGAACCCATAATCTTCTGATAAAAGGTCTACGCCTTCGAAAATTCAGGTAGAGCGTGGAAACATGAAGGGATCATTGAGTTACAAATGCTGAGGCATTCTCCTCTCTTGTGCGGGAAATTACAATTGGTGGTGTTCCATCGCAGTTATTAGAACAGTTAAAAAGGCGTTACTCGACACAACCTATTAATATATATATATATACATATCTAGCAAGCACTTAAGTGTTATAGATGGATGGAATGAAAAGATAATTTCTATTTAAATTTCTGCATAATTTCTATACACCGCGGCAAACAGGATACATTAGGATTATTAAGGATCTGCGATGAGGTGTTAATTACTTTAAGTTCGTTGTATATTTTTTTAAATAAATGTTGCATATATTTTCGTGTAGGGTACACTTTATTTTATTAAAATTTCATTTAAATATTACCTTACGTTACTGTTTTACCCTCAAATAATTATAAGTATCAACAGTTTAATATTGTGATGTTCGATACTTATTTAAAATAAAAGACGTTATTAAGAAATAATGTGTTATAAAATGAATCATAACATTTGTACCGTGATTACTGACTGATTAAAATTGAATTTTTCATCATTTTGACTATGTACTAGAAAAATAGCACCAAGCCTGTTAACGTCTGCTACATCATCGTTGACCGTCTGGTGAGGTTGTGGTCAAAGGCTAACCTATACATAATTAATAAAATCACTATATCAAATACACACATCGACGAAGGCAACAAAGCTGTTTTGTTTCGTTGCAACGCTTGTGCAATTTATATTAGGCATGTAGATTCCGTCCACTGCTTAATACCGCGATAGTGTTGCTTAGTAGAGTAACGATTAACATACCTTCTGTTTTTAAGCCCTTATTGACTCAATCCTGTTTTACATAAGTAAAAATGCGTTGTGGTTACAGGCAATAAAAAAGAACTGGCCAAGTACGAGTCCGATGTAGAGTTTCGCATTCCAATTGTCCGTGAAAAAATAATGTTTGTTGGTTTTGATCAAAACTATATTAGAAGTCAGCGTTTTTGGTATTTGTTGGTTTAAAGTTGGGAAAGCAATTTCCATTCAATGAATGACATCAAGCGCTGCCTTTCAAGGGCGCGCTTTATGAGCTGTCCTCGTTTTAGCTGAACTGGTGGCCGGCCATGCTGTAAAGTTTAAACCCGTTGTAAGATTCTACTCATGCCTGCAGCTGATCTCCACTGGCTCTAGAAAAAAGAACGTGAGTGTAATTTTATTGTATACATAGAAATACATTAAAAATATAACTTTTCCATACATAGCTCGTTTCAAAAAAAGGCCCTGTTAGTTAATTTAATCAAGACTGCAATTCTCTGTAACTGTCGATTACAGTAAGGGCTCTGCATGCATCTTATGCATATATTCTGCATATATGTGGAATAGAAATGCAAACAAAAGAATTGTGTCAAGCACTAAGTATGCCACAGTCTCCATAGTTCAAATGACAAAAAATAATTAGTAGTTTTATTATAAAGACCCCATTTTCAAGGAATATTGAGACTGACAGTACTGACACACATCTTTTTTGTTTATAGAACCTGGAAAATGGAGGCCGTCAATCGGAGACTATCGCGACGCACGTGACAATGCAGCGATAATCCTGGAGTGTTCCAACATCTCTCCCTTTAAGTGGCGTCGCAATTCTTTCGGTTGCCCCTACTGTTCATATAATTCACCACATTTTGAACTCTATAAAAATCATATTATGTCTGATCATCCGGACAGATCAAACCGAATCGAAATCCTCCGCAACTCGCGTCGTAACGATCCTATCAAAGCAGATGTGACGAATCTAACATGTGATCTCTGTCAAGAAAATATCGACAACATAGAAATACTAATGGACCATCTTCTCGAACAACACAACAAACCTATTATTACAGATTATAGTTCTGGCATCGTCGCATATCTTTTATCAAACAATAGTTTCATTTGCCCTTACTGTGCTATTAATTTTGATCGATTTAAAACATTAAACGCCCATGTTGATGAGCACACCCTTCAGTGTGTTTGCACTCAGTGTGGCCAGCTATTCTCAGGTGCAAAGAAACTTGGTAGACATATTCACCAATACCACGCAGAGACTCAAAAATACGATGACTATGGAGATTCTAGACGTAACGCGTCAATTATTTTAGAATGTTGTAACGTGTGTCCCTTCAAATGGTACCGAAACGCGTACGGGTGTCCCTGCTGCGCTTATACCACCCCCAATTTTATAGATCTCAAAAATCATATATCAGGAAACCATCCCACGAAATCCGACAGAAGCAGGATTCTCCGTAACTCGCGACCTGGTGACATAGTCAAAATAGATGTTACAAATTTGCAATGCGATCTGTGCCAAGAAAAAATCAAGGATATTGCCACAATAATGAATCATCTGGTCGAAAAACACGATAAACCCATAGTTATGAATTACGGTTCGGGTGTTATGTCATTTCTGTTGGAGGGAGGTTTTGTATGCGTCTACTGTAATCAATCTTTTGATGGTTTTAATTTCTTAAACTCTCATGTGAATGATCACAACCTTAGTTGTGGATGCTCCGAATGCGGACAACATTTTTTTAATGAAGATAGACTCCGAAAACATATCATGAGATGTCATGAAAAACCCCGTAGTACCAAACTGAAGTCTAAATTCGGCTACTATGATGATGCTAGACATAACGCCGCAATTATCTTAGATTATTCAAATATTACCCCTTTTAAATGGTACCGAAACGTATTTAGATGTGCTTATTGTGAATTTACTTCGGTGGATTTTGGTTCACTCAAGACTCATGATCACCCTACATGCCCAAAAACTGAAGCCCTGCGCAACTCTCGTCCATCTGAGGTTCTCAAAGCAGACGTTACAGATCTCAAATGCGAGCTCTGTGACCAAGCAATCCAGGATTTGAAAACTTTGGTTGATCACTTGAGTGAAACTCACGGACTTAATTTAAAAAAACAGTATGGTTTTGGGATCGAGCCCTTCATGGTACGTGAAGGATTCAAATGTGCAGATTGCGGGCAACAATTTGACGGGTTTATAAAGTTAAGCCAGCATATCAATGTACATTACCTCGATTGCGTCTGTCCTGAATGCGGTCAGGCTTTTTCCAAGCCCGAAAAGTTGAGAAGCCATTTTGAAGTACACAAAAGAAAAACTGGTCGCTATAAATGCTCGGAGTGTGGAGCTCGATTTGACTCAAGATACAAAAAAGATCTACATCTAAAGTCAGAGCATAATATTCTCGTCAACAAATGTCCATATTGTGATGAGTCCTTTGAATCTTATCCGCAAAGGTTGCAACATTTGAACGAGAAGCATGGCAAAAAGACTGATTTTCCGTGCCGTATATGCCCGGCAGTTTTTAAAACGGCTACTAAACGATCTCTACATACTAAATCATTTCATTTTAAAGACAATAAATTTCCTTGCACCATTTGTGAATATAGGTCCGCAAATTTAATGGGGCTGAGAATGCATATGGTAAAACACAATAAAGAGAAAAAGTATAAATGTGAAGTCTGCCCAAAAGCATACCGTCGTAGGAAGGCGTTCACTCTACACATGCAAAGTCATGACGAGAAAAAGGTTTGTGAAAAAGCGTAGATTTTTCGTAGTGATCTAAATAAGAGCCCTACAAGAAGTCACGGAAGTCCTGCGCATCTCTAGTCCAATTGAGATTACTTATGTGACCACGCTGACACATTTAATAGAATCGAATGCGGTTTAAAGTTTGAACGATTACTATGCCATCATACGAATGAACATCAACTTAATTACATCAGTACTTGAGGTGGACAGGGACCCAATCCAGATAAGCTATGAAAATGTTATAGACCAACATAATAAAAAGACAATTATATAGAGATGCATACGCAGTGAATTATTTATTTGAAAGCAATTGAAAACTATGCATCTGAAATACGAGTACTCACTACTGGCCAACCCATATTGCAAAGAAACTTTTGATTTTTATAAAATATGCTGTATCTGGTCTACTGTGACTATTGGTTGAATTATGGATCAAAGTTAAAAGATCCACTGTTTTAAAAAATACCGAGGAGTGAAAGTAAATAACAATTCGGTTTGAAAGTAAATACCAGAATGAAAACATTGACCCAAAATAAGCTACATTATATACTGAAGAGATTTTTCTGTGTAAGTAAGACGCTGTGCAAAACTGTAGCTTACATAGTCATAAGAATTAGCAGATGAGCATTCAGTTATTAGAAAAATGTGTCATATACTTATTAACTAGTGATCTATATAATATTATGCGAGTAGCTTGCAATGCAAAGAATATTTTTGTATATAAACATTTAGTTATTTAAATCGGGCCTTATTCACTTTTATCTTCTAATGTTACGATTATAGTTTCGTTTGCGTTCTTCCTCTTTTTCTCACCACAGAGTTGGTCTCTTCTATCAAGTCCTTTATCGGTTGCGTTTACTTACGTTAGTAATAGAACTGATTGTGCGTTTTTCTTTTTGTTTGTAGAACCTGGAAAAAGGAGGCTGAAAGTCGGGGAGTATAACGACGCGCGAGACAATGCAGCCATAATACTAGAGTTTTCCAACGTTTGTCCTTTTAAGTGGTATAAAAACGTTTTCGGTTGCCCGTACTGTACGTTCACATCACCGGATTTCGTTTCTATTAAAAACCATATGGTTGAACATCCTGTGAAATCAGATAGAGTCCAGACTTTACACAACTCGCGACCTGGCGACACTGTTAAAACAGATGTCACAAATCTAAAATGCGAGCTGTGTGACAAACACTTTGAGAATGTAGAAACTCTAATAGATCACCTAATAGAAAAACACGATAAGCCATTAGTGAAAAAACACGGTCCGGGTATCGTGTCCTACATGTTAGATAATGGATTCACATGCGGGCATTGTAACGAATCTTTCGAACGTTTCTTGACATTGAACTCGCATGTGATTCAGCACAAAACTAATTTTGCCTGTTCTCAATGTGGCAAATATATGTCTACCCCCGAAGGCCTTAGAAAACATATTCTTAGGCGTCACGTGAAAACTCCTCGGATAGATTTTCGACCAAAATTGAGTGATTACAACGATGCTCGACATAATGCTTCTGCAATTCTCGAATGTTCTAACGTTTGTCCTTTTAAATGGCACCGAAACGTATTTAGATGTGCCTATTGTGATTTTACTTCGGCTGATTTTGCTCCCGTCAGAGTACACGCTTTCAACATTCATCCGAAAAAACTTGAAGCCCTCCACTACTCCCGTCCAACAGAAATATTCAAGGCAGACATTACAGACCTCAAATGCGAACTGTGTGACCTGCCGATAAAAGATATGAAATTATTAATGAACCATTTAATAGAAAGTCACGGAAAGTCCATCAAAAAAGATTACGGCGCCGGAATTGTACCATTTCTGTTATGCGACGGTTTCACATGCGCCGACTGCGGCCAACAGTTCGATAGATTCATGAAGTTAAACATCCACGTGAATGACCATTACCCTAATTGTATTTGCTCCCAATGCGGGCAGGCTTTTTCTAGCGTAAACAGGTTAAGAGCTCACTCTGAGCAGCATAAAAAGAAAGTTGTCCAGTTTAAGTGCTCCCCTTGCGGCGAGGTGTTTACCTCAAGATTCTACAAACAAAAGCACATGGAGACCAAACACGATATCCTTCCCCATAAATGTCCGTATTGCAGTGACGCGTTCAAATCGTACGCGCACAGGTTACAGCATTTAAATAAGTATCACGATAAAAAGATAGAGTTCCCATGTCGATTGTGCTCAACAATATTTAAGACAGCTTCGAAACGCGCCGATCACATGAGACATTTTCACCTGAGGGATAAACAGTATTCGTGTACAGTTTGCGACTACATGTGCACTAGTGTTACTCAGTTGAAAAAACATATGGCGAAGCATGTGAAAATATAAATAATAATATGGACAATGTTGCACAGGCTTAAAAAGAGTTTAGGAACTCGATGTTATTATTATTAATGATACATATTGTCACTTGGCAAACAACACCGCTCAAGTAGAATTTTGGCGGCGGTATCGACATTTTAATGCCATTGGCTAGAGCTTCTGTTTGCACATAGAAACAATCAATCGGTTACAACACAAAATCATATATTGTTAGCCGCTTAAGGATCACTCTTAGTACTGAACCATTATCAATTCCGTATGATACAGTTTTCACTCTCCTCTAAAACAAGTCGAAATGACTTGAGCGGTGTTGTTTGCTAAGCGACGATATTTATAAATGCAATTGTAGGATTTTTTATTGCTATCTGTATGGAACTCTGTCAGCACGAAAACTAAACCCATCTAGCAATGTTTTGTGCAGTAGAACTTAAAAACTACTGTAAAAATGAAGCAAAAATAGTTAATTGCATCATGGTGTAAAAAAATGTATGCAACGATGTAATGTTATTGCTTAATCGCGCTGCTCTACCGGAGACGCACTTTTGTTATATTACACGCTATATTATACGTTGCGGATTTAACGTTGCTATTTTCGCAATGTATGGGGTGGGACCTAAGGTTTTTGTGCGGTAAACATACAAAAACTTACTACCTAAACGATTTTTCAAACTGTTTTGAGAACCATCATTGGTAGGAACTGACTACCTGGTTATCACATGCGTGGGATTAGGTGCTCAATCAGTGAAGCCTGGATGCATCGCTTCGAGCAATTGTGACTCCCTAATGAAAGGCTTTGTGAGCTCATGATTTTGATAAACGAGTATGCTTCTGTGAAGCAAACATTGATATATGTATTTCTCTGCTATGTAGTGTCTAATAAATTATACTAAATACTTGGACAAAATGGGACCATTCAGTGCACTATTTGTCCTAACGACTATTGAATACGTAGTATAAGTAATTATGTAGGTAATGATAATAATATTTTGCTTATGCAATCAACGCTTATTACATATGTAGGTAATGTATGATAATAGGTAAGTAGGTATTTATTTATTATAAGTAATGTTTGTAGTAACTACAATGTTTCATTTGTATTGTATTAGAATCATTTAGACAATTGTCTTGCCTCTGTCTTCCATGCTTGACATTCACGCCACATCATGTCTATGCCATACCTAGTCCGGCCATAAGTTCTGTTACAAATAAAAATGCGATTTCTTATGAAGCAATGTAATATTAATACTAAACCTTATATAATTTAATTATTTATTAAAGTCCCAGCAAAAAATTAAATCAATATTCTATTTGAAATGGCCACCTTTGGCTTTTATACAGGCCTTTAATCTGTCTTGCCACGAATCTATGGATTTACGCACTGTTTCCATGGGAAATTTCGCCACTGCTTGCTCCAGAGATTTTTTGAGAGACTCAGTCGCCATGTCTACTAAAGCAAGCCATGTCCTCTAAAACTGACCATTATTTGTAGTCTAAAGGGTTGAGGTCTGGGCTAGATGAGGGCCAGTCTTCAGCTCTCATAAAGTCCGAAACGTTGGTTTCAAGCCAGGCTTGGGTAGTTCGTGCCTTGTGTTGTGACCAGGTGCAGAGCCCATTAATACGACTCCGTTTTGCATTTTTTTTTTGTGGCTGACAAGGCATTATAATATGTTAATATCAGTATTATATACCTAATTACCTAATCCAGGAACGCTCCAGTAGGGTTTCATTGAATAATTGTAATCTATTATAAATTAAGGAAAAAGAAAGTATTCATGACACACAAATTATCTGTAAACTAAAAAAATCCTCTGTAAATAAAACTACTACTTAATGTGCACGTAAATAAATGTGTTATAAAAGATGTCGTGTACTTTTTATTCCATTTCTTTTAATATTTAGAAAGGTTTGAATATTAATACGTCCAGCTATAGAAAATATAACTCTCTAGCGCACTCCGAAGGTTTGATAGGAGTACGGAAATAGTACCTCTACTTACGTATAGAATGGCCAATTCCACTCCGCCCTCTACGCATCCCACCCTGCGGCTCGGTAGCAAAACTGGAAGCTTACCACAAAGGGCCGCCGCATCGATAGCTTTGGTAATCGGACCGATTCGATCTGTCAATCAATAAATTCTCAGTTGATTATGAATTTAAAACAATTGAAAGGAAGGTATTGCTTATTCTATAAATCAATAAATATCAGCAGCCTATTAAAAAGGACAACGCTGAAATAAATCTATTTTTTGTATGTGATTGTGACGGAACAAGCACGAGGCCCACCTGATGTTAAGCGGACTAACCTCTGCCTATAACAGACGCATATTATATCACAAGTGACGATTTGCACAGCGCCCGTCAACCTGAGACATACAGTGTTAAGTCTCATGTGCCTGTAATTTTACTGGCTCTCAAGGACTGCTCGGGCATCATTGTTTCACAAAGATACCATAAAGATGCAAAGTTGAGTGATGGATTCATGAGGATATTGACCTTTATAACGAGCATGAGGAAGTCTCCAGTGTTTTTATATATGCGAGACGGGTATATGTTGATGAGAGACAACAATCTCAATTTTCGCAACCAACACGGGATTCTTTATGTATCCATTTGTAAACTTATGCGACTAATACAAGATCAATCGTTGTTTATATCAGTCCAAAATAATCCAAAGGAGTCGGAGATGTGGTATAAACAAAGTCGTCAAGTTTTTCCAATCGTTCAACGTGTACCATATATGACGGCTCCAGAGGGGGCTAAAGTGCTCCAAAATACTACGCAAATAAGAGTTAAAAAGTACAATGGAAACCTAGAATAATTGATTCTTTCAACAAAAATCTTGCTAAGCGGGAAGTTATAAAACTATTATAGTCTATGTGTTTTCATAAACCCAACCAGGAGTACGATACTTGCATTGGTTTTCTTTTTCTGGAAAAATACACCTCTTTTCAATAATATTCTGAAGACATGATTTATTTAGGACAGTAAGTGAATTGTTCTATATATTTGAAAGTCTACAAACATTATAAATTTTGAAAAATATACAAAATTAAGAAAAATAAAGGTTCTAGATTAGAGCCCTGTGGCACGCCTAATAGTACTGATCTTGGTGGGGATAACAATCCACGAACCTTGACGATCTGAGAAGATTACGAAAAAAGAAAATATTATAGTGTGGGGTTGAGATGAGGTTGGTATTGGTAGGCCCCAACCTAATTAGATCGTATTTCTCAACTTTCTTTTTGTCCAATATGCATTATTGCTTAAGGACAAAAAGCATATAGTAGGTTAAAATGGATATTACAAGTGGCTTGTATACATTTCCATATGACGGCATTTTGACTGCCGTGACAGTATACACTGAATATTGGGTAGCATATGCATATCATATTTGTTTCATAAAAGTTATGATATTTTATTTTTGCGGAATAATCTACAAGACTAATTCTTTATTGAATGGGAACCCATCACAAGGTTTACGATAATGAGGAACTTTTCGCCATCTAAGATATTCGAGTATACGATTATATTACGAAATCAAAAATAAACTTTTTCAAGAATTCTTACACAATTAAAATAAGTGCTTTTTGTATCTTGTGATTTGGTAGCAGTAGTTTTGCATTTCCAAAACATTTTTCACTTGGATCTGAGGAACCTATATTGGATATTTTTTTTATTTTTAGGAAGAAAAACTGAAGACATTCACACACACACGGTAAAGATTAAAAGCGAAGTGGAATCAGACACGGAGAATATTACTACCGCTATCATGGCGGCTGCGAAAGACGGAGCTCAGAGGCGAGAGGCTTTCAGGAATAACATAACAACCATCCTCGAAAATTGCACCGCCTATCCTTTCAAATATAGAAAGGGTACGTACTTGTGCTTCTATTGCAAGACTACATTTTTAGAGCCAGAGAGGCTACGTGAACACAACGGTTCACTGCATGCAGAATTCAAAGATCTGTTAAAGCCCAAAAAGTACGAACCCTTAAAAATTGACTTTTATAACACGACCTGCAGAATATGCAGCGCCAACATTAACGACTATGAAACTTTGAAAGTCCATTTAACAGCTGAGCACGGAAAGATCATAGATGGTACGTGGGGTGACAGCGTACTGCCATACAAACTCAGCAAAGAAGAACACCACTGCCAAATCTGTGGAAAAAGATACGAGATGTTTTTAAGCCTTCACAAACATATGAACGAACACTACGAGCGCTATATCTGTGAGACATGCGGTAAAAGATTTGCGACATCTCAGAGAATGGTAAATCATTCACGCACTCACGAAACAGGAGTATTCCCTTGCAAGCATTGTTCAGAGACGTTTCCTACCTACTCAACATTATATGCTCACATAGCTAAAGTTCACAAATTAAATAAAAGATACAAATGCCCAATATGTGATGAAAAGTTTAACTCTTACAAGCAAAGATTAAAACATCTTAATACAATACATGGAGAAAAAACGGCAGTGTTTCCTTGTCCGTCTTGTCCTAAAGTCTTCGATCTTTGCAGTCGGAGAACAGCCCATATAAGGTTTCAGCATCTGCAAGAACGGAATCATATATGTGCTGTTTGTGGCATGAAGTTTTTTACCAATTATGAACTGCAAGAGCACTCGATAAAACACGGTGGGGAGAGAATCTACCAATGCGACGTCTGCAAGAAGGCTTACGCGAGGATGAAAACTCTTAGAGAGCACATGAGGATTCATAATAATGACAGAAGATTTATCTGTCCAGTGTGTGGGTCGTCCTTCATTCAGAATTGCAGCTTAAAGCAGCACATGAGGGTGCACCATCCGACGCATTTGAAGAACGTTTATTGATACTAGAATATTAAATAGTCTAAAAAAACCACTGATCGTATTTATAGGAGGACTATGTCAATATAATATCGTAAATGAATACGACAAAATAACTTGAATACATCTAATCTATTGACACAGAGGTATTCATGACTTGAGAGACTGTTCAGAAGATCGTGAGATTTCAAACTTAGTCTATTTCTTTGAAAGATAATGTATCACTTTGATCGTGAGTTTGCTCGATTGCAATTTTGTGTGAGAGGTATATATTGCCCCTGGATCTCTTCTAGTTTTAAATATGTAATATAGTAGGTGTAATTGAACAATGAGCAGCCTTAATATTATAATATCTAATGAAATATGAAAGACACAAAATATGCCAGTGCCATTATATCAAAATCTATGAATATATAAAATAAACAATATATAATATGAATCTCTTAATTTGTAAGATTAGTATTTGTATTAAAATAAGTATCAAATTAATAAACAATTGAAGAGTATATGTAACAAGATTTATATTGTTTTATTAATTTTAAAACGCTTAAACGTTGGCGATGACAGATCTGACACCACTTTCCTTAAAAGAATATTAGGATCTTAAAATAGTATTTTATTCATTGCACAGCCGTTATTTCATCACAAAATTTCCAGGTGAATTTGCATGCTCATTAATCATACATTGCGTTTGAAAAAATCTTTATATTTCTCATTACATATTCTCTCATTTTAGGTATTGATGAGAAAGAGCTGACACAAGAACAAGAGAGAGAAACTTCCAGAATTGTTGAGCATAATACAATCGTCAAATCCGCTAAGAAACATAACGAAGATATTGCGGCTAGAAAAAAACGAGCTTATACACTCCTAGAATTCTCTAAAATATGTCCGTTCAGATGGGTGAAGAACCTATACATCTGTTTCTATTGTGACGAGCAATTCGTAGACCCTGCAAAATTACGAGAGCACCATGCCAATCATTCGCTTCTCATTCCTGCCCATTCAAAAACTGCAACTAAACTAAAAAAACATGAATTGATAAAGGTCGACATAACTGACGTAGGCTGTAAATTGTGTGCTGATGTTATACACAACTTTGATGATCTTAAAATACACTTACGCAAAAAACATGATAAAGACATAATTCTTGAATCCGATGGAGTATTACCTTTTCGAATAACAAAAGATACTTTTAAATGCGCGTTGTGTGATATGAAATTTGATGAATTCAAAACGCTCAATCACCATATGAATATACATTTCCAAAATTTCATTTGTGAACAATGCGGCACAGGATTTGTAACACCGGATCGGTTGAGAGTCCATTCGTTCTCTCACGGAACAGGGGCTTTCAAATGCAACGCTGAAGGCTGTGATAAAATCTTCCGTTCGAAAAACAACAAAAACGAGCATTACGCTATAGTCCACATGAAAAGGAAAAGACACAGGTGTCCACAATGTCCTGAAACTTTTATCAACTACTTTCAGAGGTCCAAACATATATCTGCTGTGCACGGCCTCAAGTTAAAAGAATTCAAATGTGAGATGTGTCCGAAAATTTTTACGTTGAGTGGAAAATTGGGTGCTCACATCCGCACAGCTCATCTGATGATGAAGCGGTATTCTTGCGATGTCTGCTCGTGGAAGGTATATTCCAAGACGGAGCTAAAACAGCACATGATCAAACATGTTGGTGTCAGGAAGTTCCAGTGTAACGTGTGCAAGAAAACTTATGCTAGAGATTACACGTTGAAGGAACACATGAGGATACACAACAATGACGAGCGTTATATATGTGTTCAATGTGGCAAGACATTCGTGCAGGCTTTTGGACTCACGCGCCATACTAAAACTCATCATCCGAATTCTATGAACATCTATAATATTTAGTTCTGTGATTATTAGTATTAAAAATGTAAATATAAAAATGAAATAATATTATCGTTTCAAACAAATACCCCTTTTAAAGAACTTCATTAATTTCGCTAGTATTTCGCATGGTGGAAGGGCATTTTGCGAATGCCCCCCTAGCGACCACCCTCAAGTAGAAAACCTGTCACCAAACACCTAACTGTGTGTTCCGTAGCTGTCTTGAGAGCCAGTAATTCTAGGTTAAGCATGTTAACACCTTCGACCACATCATCACTTACCATCAGGTGAGATAGTTGTCAAAGGATTACCTGTCAGCAATATAAAATATATTATCGTCAGGTGAATAAAATGGGGTCAAAGGCTGGTTATCAGCTCATTATCAAAATGGTGAAGTTTAGATTTATTTGAATTATCGAAAAACTTAACTGTACACTAAATATATAATCCGTGGACCCAAAGACCTGTCTTGGGGTCCAATATAGTTGTTCAACATAAATCTAGATTCAGTAAAATAAATGTATATGCACATGCTCTGGTATTGAGTGTTAAGAAGCAATGTATGGGCGAAACAACTTTCCTGCTGCAATTAGCAAGATTTAATAGTATTAAAATGATGCGCGGCTCACACTATAAGTAGGTGAGTAGTATTTGGACAGTACAGCTCAATAAGCATGTGTCTTGTTTATCAATACAACACGATATTCAAAATTATCTTATAACTTAATTTGATTATTAAAACATTATTTAATTATATTATTCAGTACTTAGTAGGTGTTGGAAAGCAAATGAAATATATATTTGACTGTTTTTAGTCTTTATTCTGGAAGATTCGCACGCAAGCACTATGCAAAATTCACGAACACTGCAAAGTAACCTCGACATGAGTACAGCTTCATTTTTATTTTCTAGGATCCGACACAATTCCTGACTCCGCGCAGCGAAAGACAAGGGTTGTGCCGCTATTCCAAGTTGCATATGATCGCAGCTTATGCAAACCACTTGGTACCATCTCTGACTTCAGTAAACTGAAAAAGGAAAGATTGCCTGCACTTAACACTGTCCCTTTCGACGTTTCACGGAGCCACAGCCCTGTATCAATACCTAGGTCTCCGTCCCCATTACTTGAAGAAATGAGTATCAATCCACCAGCTCAGTTCCTACTGAAACCAAAGCCGGAGAAAAAATACTCAGATACGAGACAAAATGCGTTGACTATCTTTGAATGTTCAACAGCATACCCATTCGTCTTTTCGAATAACAAATTCAAATGCTTTGTTTGCTCGCAACCGTACCTTGATCTGAACATATTAAAACAGCACATGAATGAGCACGCTTTTACTCCTTTGAAACGACTAGTGAACAATAGAAAAGAAAACGTTCTTAAAGTAGACGTCAGTGATTTAACTTGCAAACTGTGCTTGCTGCCCATCAAGGATCTGACTACGATAAAACTACACTTGAAAGAATCTCACGGGAAACCAGTTGATACAGAACTCCAGGATAATCTAATACCGTTCAACTTGAATTTAGCAACCGAAGGATACCAATGCGTTATTTGTGAAGAAAACTTTATCAAAATTCGTATATTAGTCATCCATATGAGTGCCCACTTCAGCAACTATAGCTGCGAAATTTGCGGATCAGGATTTATGACTTTACGTTTATTGAAAAAGCATTTAGAAGTTCACGAAACAGGCAACTTTCCTTGTGACCAGTGCGAGAAATCATTCAGCACCAGTTATAAGCGCGCGTTGCATATTCGAGGCGTTCATTTAAAACTGTATCCACGTCGGTGTCCAATTTGTCCTGAACGATTTAACTCAAACTACAAGAGAACTATTCATCTTCAAGACGTACATAACCAGTCCACTAGAGTGCATAAGTGCAAGACTTGTGGTAGAGGATTCAATCTAAAGTATCATTTGATTTGCCACGTCAAATCTGTACATTTGCAGGAGAGGAATCAACAGTGTGATGTATGCCTCCAAAGGTTTTGTAACAAGGAATCTCTTAAACGGCATATGGTCATCCATACAGGAGAGAAGAACCACAAGTGCGAAGTGTGTGGAATGGCGTTTTTGAGGCGGAAGAATCTTAAGGATCATTTAAGACTGCATGATATTAATTGATAAAATTGTAACAAATGCTAGGTGTCAATGTTTTATCCATCTTCTCCAAGACGTATTATTCAATGTATAGATATCTACATTTATTGCGTAGATAAAAGCCCAACCAAAAATTGTATATGGTGTATTGTAATAATTGGCGTCAATATGTGGTGCCTGGAGGAAAAAAGCAGTTTTATACTTGATTATTATGTGAGTGCTAGAAAAAGAGGAAGGATCTGAAGTCGCCGCGTATTTTCTTTTTAACCTATTCAAAAAATTGAGGAGGTCCTCAATTCCTCCGTTTTTTTTTGTGTGTGTTACCTCATAACCCTGTACAGGGTTGTACTGATTTTGATATTTTTTTTTAATATTCGAAAGTTGGTGGTCATGTGGTCCCATTTAAATTTGAGAGAGATCTGACGAGTAGTATTTGCGTATTTATTTGGATGCGACTGCATTGATGATATTCATATTTTCACTTGACGATGTAACATGAAAAAAGAACTATACGATGCGATGGTTTAGTTTATATACTTTTGAATGAATTTTTTGTTAGAATATTTTCATATGGATTTTTTTTCTTCTTTATTTTCTTGTTTGGGCTTCAATCTTGAGTGTATACCGAGTTGTTCCCATTTCAACGTCTAGTATCAATTTGTTTTCAAGGTAAGTTCACTGAATTAAAAAAAGTATTTTTATGCATTTTCAAGCCCCATATCAGCGACGTTTTGAAAAATTTCAATAAACTGAATCGACTTTAATATCAGATATTAAAGATTCTGTATGATTATCGAACATGCTCACACAATTTCACGAGAATCGGTCAAGAAATGTGACCCCTACTCTAATTCGTCGAAGAGAACTTCGGATCCGAAAGATAGGCAAAACACGTATTGACTACTTTTGTTTAACTTCGTTCGTAGCATACGCTTGCAAACATTTGCCTGTGTAGATTCTGATTAATTTTTTTTTAAACAGATTCGTATGGTTTGTACATTTTCTAAATATTAAATTATAATTTATTCGTTTGCTTATATGTAGTCAAAATCGAGTTCTAAATATGCAGATAGAACACAAATACTAATGAGAATATAAATCTCTATGGAGAACAAAGACATTCACGTAAATTCTAAAATCTAACCTGTATTTTCTAAAACAGTAACGACACCTCTCGCTGTGCTCCATAACTAGGATTCTCAGACTACCATGGGAAAATATTATTTAAAATCTCTGTTTTAAGACTTAAAGCTGGTTGAGACATAATAGCGTTCGCAATGCAGAGTAGTATGGGAGATTCCATAGCGGGCAAGATTTGTGATGAACGATGCGGTACGACCATAGACAACGACCTTCGTACCGCAAACTAAATTTTCGTTGTCTAAAGTGTCGCTAAAACACGAAAAACGGAACTTCGTTGAATTGTAGTAGCGGCCCTGTAGAGGAAGACATCCGGAAATCATAAATTAACCGGAAAAACTCATGTTAGGGATCGAATACGTCTCGCGGGCTTAGAGCATGTCAGATGCTCGTCATCAGAGCGCGCACTCGCTATGCATCTGCGAGCTCCCGGCGGGGACATATAAATATGTTTGAATCTCACGAAAATTTCGTTTTAAAATATATTATAAGGTCTATGCAACTTTTCTACTCGCTGGGAATGATTCAGAAGTTAAATGTATATATACACTGGTCTACCACACTGAAATTTCACCCAGGCACTACATAAAAATAATTGGTTCTTTTTTAAAACACCGACTATTTTACTTACCGCTATAAAAAAATTAGTTAATAGCTGTAAATATTTTAATTGCGAAAATGGGCTATGTAATATGTTCCTTATTTATAAGAATTATGTTTAATTTAAGTAAAGACAATTTATAACCATATTATTTTTACTTATATAAAATTGATGACATTTACTTTGTATTTTTATTGATTAAATATGCTTGTTTCATATGTCATGGTCATAGCACAAAAGTATTGTCTAATACAATAAAACATCAACAATATAAAAATCTTTTTTCATTTATTAACAATTTTAAACTTTCTTCCGGCGATACTTCTTTGGAATTTGTACCTTGTGTAGCTTGAAATATTTTAGATTCGCGGGTAGCTTTAACTTGAAAAATATGATCACGGAAATATGACTCGTAAGCTGTCTCCACTCAAGAAAGAAGATGGCCTGGAAACCTCCAAGTCTGCAACAGAATATGTTACAAACAGCTTGAAGTGTTATTCTTATTCCTAATGGCCTGTTGAATTTAGGTCTGGGCTATCTTATTAAATCACTTTCACTTTGGTTTAGTTAGGGCCACATATAGGCTTTTTTGGCATGTGCAGATTTTTATGAAATTAAACTTATTAATTAGAAGTTCGTTAGGAATGAGACCTTGCACTGTTCTCAGCGTAGCGTTTTAAACATTACTGCTTCTAAAAAAATTTTCGTCACTAATGCTGCGTATATATCAGATATGTGAAAAGAAGGTGAACAGTATGCAAAATAAAACACCAATAGGATTACTGCTCTCAGCGAAATGAGCTACGAAAATGAAGCGATATCCTCGCACATCTGGTTGAATGCAGCCTAAAACTGATAGGTGTCTTTGAATTCGCTTAAACAATGATTCGAGTGCTTTGGAAGACATTTTACATCTAATAATAAAAGTCAACGTAGCGATATGCCATGAGAAATTAATAGACTTAGTCCACTAAATAAACATACATATAAAGTAATTTTCGTAAAGAAAATTATTCATAATAATATGAAAAACTGAATATGTAAATACTTGTTTTTCTATTCTAGGAATCATCGAAATGTCGGATATCTCCATCACTCAAGAAGACGACGACGGTGAAATTATCCTTACAATGCTTAAGACTCCAATATCACTCAAAGATCTTAAATACGAACCAGACTGTCCTAAAATTAAAAAAGTAGATTACAAAACTGTCATGAACCATTACATAATTAAAGAAAAGCCTACTCCTTTGAAAGTTTTGAACAAACCTGTACATATACGTAAATTAAGTGAAAATTCAATGATAACCATCGATTTAAAAAATGTTAATAGAAATTATACTTCTAAAGTGAAAATCAAAGTTGACATTGGTTTTGAAGTTTGGAAAAAACATGCTATGACTATCTTTCAAAACTCATTCGTCTATCCTTTCATTTACGACAAAAACAAATACAAATGTTTTGTTTGTTCTGAATTATTTCTCGAACCGAAATTGCTAAAAAGCCATGCGTTAGAAAATCATACTGTGCAAGAAATTAGTAACGAACTAGACAATAAGGCCCGTGATATGAATTTAAAAATAGACGTAACGGACCTAAACTGCGCTATATGCAATACTACACTCAACAATCTTAAAGATTTGAAATTACATATAAAAGGTCACGGGATAGATATCGATCCTGATTATCAAGATAACCTTATTCCTTTTAATCTGGGCGATGAAGCCTTTCAATGTCAAGTTTGTGGAGAATATTATTTAAAACAAAGACTTCTTGTGATCCACATGAAGACACATTTCAAAAACTACAACTGTGAAATTTGCGGGTCTGTATTTATTACCTACCGTCTACTGAAACGGCATTTACAAATTCACCAATCTGGTAATTATGCATGCAACACATGTGATAAAGTTTTTAATACTGCAGCGAAGAGGAGCATTCATATTAGAGGAGTTCATCTAAAACAAATTATAAGAAGATGTCCTATCTGCCCGCAAACGTTCAATTCGAACTATCAAAGGACCAAACATTTAAGGATTATTCATAACAAAAGTACAGGACTTTATAGATGCAACTCTTGCGACAAGGAATATGATTTGAAATACCACCTCCTTATTCACACCAGAATGGTTCACCTGCAAGAGAAGAACCACGAGTGCTCAGTATGTCACTCCAGGTTTTTCTCCAAGTCTCATCTTTCGATGCATATGGTAATCCATACTGGAGAAAAGAATTTTAAATGTGGAGTGTGCGGTAAAGCTTTCAGTAGAAAAAAACACCTTATTGTGCATTTAAAAAGTCACGGGGCTGACCAGGGATGTATCACTTGTGGAAAGAATTGTGCTGGGCATCGCAATCTGGCCACACATTAAAGGCAAAGAAAAAAATATTTACACTATGGTTATACGTCATACCAGTTAAGGTGTCCTGATAATCTTTTACGACATTTCACGAGATTACACACTATATTGTTACAAGTTATAAAACTATCAACATGGAGGTTCTAGTTAAGTTTTTATCTCCACTAAGGTTTCCTACCAACTAGAAAACAGTAACCTTCTACGTATGACTAAGAATTTACTGCACATCCGCCCACCAAATCCATAGCACAGATATTATTATGACACCAGTACATAAAAGATTAATTTTACTGTTATTAATATTAAGGTATAGATTAGTAAATATATTTATATTTATTTGTAAGATTGAATAAAAATATTTATTGCGTTTATGACCTTCATTAATATTACACCTTACAATAATAATACCTGAAATCTGGTTTTTATTAATGTGACAGCAGATAGACGAACGCAGGTCGCAATGGACAATTGTGCGATGCTTTTATCACAAAGAAGGAGGGAGGAATTATTTTCATGTGATACTGAAGTCATATATATATAGTCCTATAAAATAAATTTGAAGACAAAATGACGACTTGCTAAATCTTTCGTTTCCACCACGACCTAGAGATATAAGATATTTAACAGTTAGGGGCTCAACTTCTTATGAATTCAACATTCAAGGAATAATAATTTCGACATGAATCAACATTTTGATGTACTGAACATGATAAAAATACAACATTTAAGCAAATTTGACTTTCCAGCCAGAAGGATATGATTCGCACTTAAAGACTTCGTATAATTAACTAATCAGACATTTCGAATTATTTGTTATTTTTTTCTGCTGATACGCAAGCCTTAGACTACAATCTCATCTGATGGTAAGTGATGTGGGCGAAGATGTTAAACAGTCGTAACATAGAATGGAAACTGGCTCTCAAGGTCAGCTGCTGGAACCCATTGCTAGATGCTTGGTGTCAGATTGTTTTACTTGAGGTTGGTAGCTAGGCATTCGCATAATGCCCTGCCACGAAGGATTTTGCAGGCTGACCAAAAGAGCCTAATGACTGTCATTCTCGGGACCGATGGCCACGGAAACGGTCAATATAATAATAAATCTGACTTCATAGCGGCCCACTGTTAACTTATCTGTTTGAGGGCGTCAGTAGTCGTCTGTAAAAAAGCTAAAAACGCTGCGAGCTAAACGAGCGGATGATGTTCAGGTCGAAGAAGCCTGTGGTTCAGGCTAACACCTGAAATTACGGGCTCGCAAGGTTAGGTTAGCTGCCGGAATTTACCGTTAGTTACTTGACGACAGATTTTCTACTTGACAGTGGTAGCTAGCATTCGGAAATTGCCCTACCGCAATGCAAAATGTGTTTGTTACCATTACCATGCTACCGTAAATGTTTGGAAGATTTTTTATGAACACATGGCTACAATGTCGGTTTGTAGGTATATGAAAAAAAAAATGGCATCTCCTCATTTCTTACCAATCTAATCATATACAGCGAAGAGAAATTCCAAAAAATGGGCAGCAGCGTTTTCTAAATAACTTACCGCAGACTCTAGAACTAGTTCACTAAACCAGCTGTAAAAATCAAAACACAGATCAAGCGCGGGCTTAGATATGAGAAGCCTCCAAGGAGAAGGAGGAAGATCTATATTAAGATCTATATAACGATAGAGTTGACTGGCCTGCGTTCGGATCGGGCGGATACAGTATAGCTTTTGGTCACTATTCGACCTCTACAAAAGTAACCAAATGGTGGAAGATATTTCAATCCCACTTATGCTGCTATGCAGTACAATTACCAAATTATACGCGGATAAGCCGGGGCCCGAAGAATTGAAGCTGATTATTATTATTTGAAATTCGTTCTTCAGTTCAGCCTTAATGTACGTAGGGTATGTACAATATGGATAAGTGACTACTAACGTACTATTCTTAAAACCGGAAATTTTCCTAAATGCGTATTTATTTTCTCAGGATCTCCGGATCATCAACAGAGTTCCAAAATAGAACCTGTATCAAGAGCAAGAGCAATGAAACCAGAACGCGAAAACGCAGCAACCCTCATCGAATTCACGACAGTCAGACCTTTCGCATTCTCTCAGGGACACTTTAAATGCTTATACTGTTTCCAAACGTATTCTGATGCACGTGCACTCTTAGAGCATGTGGCAAACCACTCTCCAAACAGACGCGTACTGAAGCAACGTATTACAGATATTAGAGATTCAATCAAAGTTGACATATCGGACTTGAAATGCAGAATTTGTGGTTTGGAGTACTCCGAGTTAAGTGACATTAGAAAACATTTAACAACAATACATGAAACGGTGCTCGAATTAGGCGGTAATGGTCTAACACCATATATTCTTGACACAAGCAACAATATACTCACGTGTCATAAATGTGATAGAGTATTTACGTCCTTTTATACATTGAATGCCCACATGAGCCATCACGGCACTTTGATTTGTGAGACGTGCGGTGTAGGTTTTAGCTCACAGAAGACATTAAAGAAGCATAGAAAGCGCCACCAAAATATACAATACAAATGCGAGCAATGCGACTTCGTATGCAATTATCAGAAGAAGCTGCTAAAACACACAATCGAGAAACACAAAATAGAAAATGCAGAGAAGTTGAAGCCTGTTAAGTGCGCTCATTGCCCAGAACGGTTTATGGAGCATTATCTTAAAGTGGCACATTTGAAAGAAGCTCACGGCATAGTGCCTACGTTTGAATGCCCTACTTGTAAGTCCGCTTACACATCCAGGCGGAAGCTATCCGAGCACATAACCAAGATTCACATCCAAAATATAAAGTGCAAAGTCTGTGGGAAATGTTTCATAAATTCGACTTTGTTAAAATATCATATTAGAGAGCATACCCGTGAACGTAATTTTGTGTGCGCTTTATGTGCAAAGGCGTACATGCAAGAAAAGGCGTTGAAGAGGCATATAAGGGTAACTCACGGGTATCGTTTCGTTTGTTTTAAGTGCGGGAAGAGTTTTCCGGAGAAGGATGGCCTTGTTGAACATAAGAAAGTTCACATTGAAGAAAATAAAGCATAAAGCCGTAAAATTATTTTTATAAAATAAAATCAGTGTTTGAAGATTTTTCTGTTTTTCCTTTATTCGCCTCTTACGACACCCGCAGGTAGCAATGGGGGAGTCACATTATAGCGTGGCACCCCACGGGTTAGAATGTTAAATATATAATATACCTTATTTATAAATAAATATTTACTCGTAGGCAGCTATCGTAAGATTAAATTTTAAAGCATTTCACCGTCTACGCGGCTGTGACGCCTTTTAGTATTGTTGCTTTAGCATTAACCACCATTGCCCGCTGCCGCTGACTTCTATTGCTCAATTGTCTTATGGCATAAATATTTCACACTTATATAAATATATCCTGTGTAGTCAAGTTCTTCCATTTGTCTATCCTGTATATTCATACATACCGACGAACGTTACGGTACGGTAATGTATAGAAATATAGTAGTTACCTATATTAAAGTAACGCTTTCCCATGCTGCCTCTCCATTTATATCCAAAGTCTAAAATCACTTTATTATTACTTGAAATTATAAAGGTAATTTAATAATTTATCAGAAAATTAAATTAATAATGGATATACGTCATTTCAATCATGGATATGAAATGTAACAGAGTTATTTTGAAATTGGTAGTTACTTATAGGTATTATTTTTTCTCAGGATCTCCGGACATACTGCAGAGTACCGAAAAAGAAATCTCTGGACTAAAAGTGAAATCATGGAATCTATTGAAATCAGATGATAAGGCCTACCTCAATTTCATCATTAGCAAACCAAAAGTGAAGCCACGTAATGTATTAAGACCAGACCGCCAGAACACAGCTAACTTGATTGAGTTCACCACAGCATTACCGTTCTCACACGGCCACGGAAAAGGATGTGGAAAATTCAGCTGCTTTTATTGTTTTGAACACTTCACTGAACCACGTCCACTCTTACAGCACACTTTAATCCACTCTCCAGATAAAATTGTATTGAGAGACCGCCTTAAAATGAATTCGCAAGGTAAGACCAAACTCGACATATCGGACTTGAAATGCAGAATCTGTAATCTGGAGTTTACAGATATAAATAATATTAGAGAACATCTAATAAAGGCACATATGATACAATTTACAACGAAAGATAACGGAGTCATTACTTTTATCCTTAACAAGAGCGACAATCTTTTGACTTGTCATAAATGTGGTAAAATGTTTACGTCGTTCAACAGATTGACTTCTCACATGAGCAATCACGGAGGCGTCATATGTGAAGAATGTGGTTTAGCGTTCGCCACAGAACACAGTCTGAAACTTCACAAAGTGTCACACGAAAATATTAAATACAAATGCGAGAAATGTGATCTTGTATACAATTCAAAGAAAACATTGTATTGCCATATCGTAAGGAGTCACGAAGTTGATAATGTGGATGAACTAAAGGTTTTAAAATGCCCTCATTGCCCTGAGCGTTTTACTGAGCAATATCAAAAACTGAAACATTTGAAAGAAGTCCACGAAATATCCACAAAGTTTGAGTGCCCAAAGTGTGATGGCGTTTTTCCATTAAGAAGGGCGTTAACTGAGCACATAACTATTGTTCATTTACAAGCGCACAAATGCCAAATTTGTGGCAAATGTTTCAGAAACTCAACATACTTGAACAGACATATGGTATCGCACACCAATGAACGAAATTATATATGTGCTTTGTGTAATAAATCGTTTGCGCTGCAGCAGCACTTAAAGAAGCACATCAAACGTACCCACGGCTACAACTTCGTATGTTTCAAATGTGGACATGCCTTTCAGGATAAGGAATCCCATGTCGAGCATAAAAAGCACTGTAACACTATGGAAACTGAAGATTTAGAAGGTTAAAGAAAAAGCAATTGAATTTTTTCGATTATGTCAAATTCCAACTCCATTTTGTTAATAATTACTTCTTCTTAGTTAATTAATTCTGTGTAGTATAACGATAATGAGTTGTCATCCAATATTAAGATGTTAATATTTTAATAAATGATTTAACCGTATGTATTTAGTTGTTCTTTGATAATATTCCAGTTGCTGCGCTTGTATCCGTTAGCGCTCCCACGGGATTGTCACAGTCAAAATCAGTCCTGGCGTCGAAGATCGAAAGTCTATGGTCAATTACAAAATTTAACTTAAAAATATTTTACTGCCGTGTTCAGAAAAAATAAGTTATACAATCACTTCGAGAAGAACGGGCAAGAAACTCGGGGTCATTCTTATTATATGTCTATTATAAGATTAATTCAATAGGTATTTACGTGACGGACGGCGCGGCGGCTAGGCAGTGGTGCATTTTTGTGTGTGGTATCATACACATCCATACCACATCACCACCGAAAGACGTCCACTGTTGAACAAAGGCTTACGCATTTGGCTGCCATAATTCCCACTCTTGGCAGGCGTGTTGTTGTTGCTCCTATATATGCCTGCCCTAGAACTATGTCGTGAAATCATGTCATAAAACCAATAGCTAAAAAAGATGATCAAATATTATTTTTGTACACCAAATATTGTAGTATTTGTGTAATAGAGTATGTTCAAACATAATTATTATATAACCTTAAATGCAGTCCATTTAAATTTATCTATAGATCACGTAAAAAAGACGCAATAATAAATATAAAGATTTAACATAAAATAAAAACATAGATTTTTAAAAGTGCTCATGTACATTAGATCAAATAGTTTTAAGTATAAAATCATAATAACATAGGTAACCTTCTGAAAAATTATAATAAAGGTACATAATAATCATTAAAAACCCTGAATAAAATAATAATTTGAAAAAGTCATTAATATGGGTTTACATGGTTATAATTTAGTTTAGTTTACATGGTTTTAATCTTTTGTTTTGATATAAAATATGTAAGTAATCTGGCATTCATGAAATAGCTGAAGACTACAAATAATAGGCTCAAGATAATGAAATTCACTACGGCGATACCGGTCAAATACGATAAAGGATTTTAAACGTATATATTGTCCTGATAAACACTCCAACGTAAATTCCATGTTACAACTTACAACACGCCGCGATCCACACTCCGAACCAAGAAGATCTACACTAATATTATAAAGAGGAAAACTTTGTTTGTATGTTTGTTTGGTTGTAATGAATAGGCTGAAAAACTATTGGACCGATTTTAAAGATTCTTTCACCATTCGAAAGCTACATTATCCACGAGTAACATAGGCTAAATTTTATTTTGGAAAAAATTGTGTTCCGTAAAATATTTGGGTATTTCGGACACAAGGTGTCAAAAATCAACCAGAAAAGTTACTTATTTTGCGTACGCTGCCTAAACTATAAAAGATAGAACCATTAAATGTTCTAATTAATTGTAGATCTTATAAATATCTACAAAAAAATCCGCGACACACTATACCTATCTATGTCGAGTGAGGCACAACAACTATTTTTTTATTTAAATATCTTGAATTTTTTTTGGACTACATTTAAACGCATTTATTTTACTCTAGCTATGAATCCTTATCAAAATAAACGATTTCATCACTAAGTACAGTTTATGTAGATAATATTTGGTCTTTGATGATTAAAATTGGACGTTAGGTTTTGAAGTTATGGCGAAATTAAAATATTACGATTTCTGCTGCACGGCCCGTTGCGAAGTGAGCGTCACCAAGGCGGTGCACAGTGGGCTGAAACGGGCCGGTAGAGGACTTAGCGTATAAAAAAAATGTTTCTTTTTCTGAAATTTTAAATTGTGCGTTGGATGTATCTATTGATTATAAGTAATTATTTATATGAGGGTTGTTTAGATAACTTGAGTATTTTCGGAGTTATTAATAACCAAATTATTAAGTAGTAAAGCGTTTGCAGCGACTTAGAGCTCAGGCAGAGAGACAGCAGTTGTCCACAAATAGAGTTCGCAATCGAATTTTAGCTAACAGCAACAGACTGGCTTTCAGATATGATCCGTAGGTTCATATCTGAAAGCCAGTCACAGATTATGCACAACAAGCGTCCGTCCAAATCGGAGTCATGAATAAGATCTGCTCTAACTGCTCTGCCAAGAAATGGGCGGACGAACCTAATGGTATGTGCTGTGCTTCAGGTAAAGTTTGTCTTCCTAACCTTCAGGAGCCGCCACAACCAATAAAAAATCTTTTAACTAATGACCAGATAACATCCATTATCTGGTCATTTTTTAACAAATATACGTAAATACAATAGTCTTTTTCAAATGACTTCTTTTGGTGCAAAAGAAATCAGGGAAGGTAATTTTATGCCCACTTTTAAAATTGAAGGACAGGTGTATCATCTCATTGGTAGCCTTTTACCACCATCAGGCCAAAACCCGCAGCAAATATATTTTATTTCGGATGCAGACCAGTTATCGTTGCGATCAAGCAACCAACCTTAATAATGGATTTAATTCGCGAATTACAGACCGCTGTGAATAATCATAACGTGTATTTACGAAGTTTTAAACAAAACTTAGAACTCCTCAGATAATTTAAAGTTAATTATTAATTCAGATCGCACTCCACAGACAGCACACAGGCCTCTGTGTGCCTCTGATATATATCTGATTATATCTGCCTAGATATAATGCTCGTACTTTAAACGAGGTAGCCGTTCTCTTGGTCGATGAAGACAAAGGTCCCATTTAACGTCAAATATTGTTTATAGAGAAGCTCTACAATAATCGCTTTAGTAATCTCTCCTAAAACAACGGGTTGCACTCCGGGACTGCCGGCAGAAGAGAAACTTAGTATTAATAACATATAAATATTTTCTTCATTAACAACTTTAACATCCTCATAAAGACAATCTATGCAGCCTGCGGATTATGACTGCGTCGTCGATGTTATTGTCGGTGTCTTTGAATTGACCTGGGAATCATTTTGCTGACCGTGTCTTTCCTGGGTAGGCTTTTTGCAGCGGTAACCGACATCCACGCGGGCGGAGCCGTGTAATAATTTTAGAGGTCTAGCGCGCGAGGCGTGTTAAATAAAACTTCAAAATTCTCACCGCACCAGTATGGTATAGGTAGGTAATAATGAATAAGCAAAAAAAAGGCTCGCAAGTACAAGGTGATTTGGAATTATTATTTTTACGAAAGAAATGGTTATTGTTCGTTAACCATAAAAGATAGACTTATACTGCCGCGGACTTTTTTTGTAGATAATGATGAATACTATAAATATGTAGAACATTATTTTTATGTATCATCAATACTTTTCGCAGCGCATGCGAAATAATGTAATTTTATGGCAAATAATCAGTACCCATTACAAACATATAAAAAATATATTTCTAGCGTTCGTATTATGGTCGCCTAGGCTGCACTCTCTCTAACCCTTATGTGACGCAAACGAAGTTGCGCGGGCCGGCTAGTGATTAAAGTTGACATATCAGAATTAAAGTGCAGAATGTGTGACATGTAGCCTCTGGACATGGATGATATCAGAGAGAATTTGGTATCAGCACATTAGACTGTATTCGGTTCAGGCCGGAATGGTCTGTTGCGTTACATTCTTAGCACACGTAACGGTCTTATGACCTGCCATAAATGCGAGAAAGCATTCGCGAGCTTCCGCGAATTGAACAATCGTATGAGTGAGCACAGTGTTGAGATCTGTGAGACAGGGGTTCAGAAATAACACGCAACTCAGAATCCATGAAGAAATTTACCAAAATATTAACTACAAATGCAACTTATGAGATTTTGAGCGCACTTCAATGGTCAGATTTAATCTACGAATTCCTGTCTGGGCAGAGAACGCATCGGCAGTGCAGATAGTGTTGCAGATATCCATAGGCAGCGGTTACCGCTTACCATAACAAACATTTTGAAGCGCTCGTAGCGAAGTTTACTTAGCTGTTCTCAACCGATCAGCAAAGTTAAGCAACGTCGCGCGCGGTCAGGAGTTGGATGGGTGACCGCTAGTGACATTACTACTGAGCGTTTCCGTGCTTAGGAGGGCACGTTAAGCCGTCGGTCCCGGTTGTCGTCTTAGGATGGCAGTCGTTATAGCATGGTGGTAGGGCATTTTGCGAATGCCCGCCTGGCTAGCTACCACCCTCAAGTAGAAAGTCTGTCGCCAAGCACCTAACGGTGTGTTCCGGCTGCTGTCCTTGAGAGCCAGTACTTCTAGGTTAGCCTGAACAACATCTTCGACCACATCATCACTTACCATCAGGTGAGATAGTGGTCAAAGGCTAACCTATCGAGCATAAAAAAAAAAAAAAGGAGGAGTGATATGTGGCTTGTAACATCACGTGAATAGCAATCCGAGCGGCTATGAGAGTTCCGCCTCCCATCGACTGATTAGGCAATTTATTATCATAAAACTGTATTACGACTATCGAAAAGCTCTGCGTTACTCACACTATCCAAAAGTCAAGGCTCCGGTAAGACAATAATATCATACGAACACAGACACAGATTTCTATAGAAACCAGTTGTCTTTTTGCGAAGACCCCGAACATTTTGATAATTAGGGCGAGCGAAGCGAGCCCTATCACTATCCCACAAGTTGAACATTTTGTGGCCCATCTAAAACTATAACGCCTACAGATTTGTGCTCTAATATTGTATTTTAACTTCATACATGTATGTGTTATCTACCAAAATAACATACATGTATGTGTTAACTAACAATTTTGTATTCATTGTATAGAATGTTATTGTACTACTAACGACATCTGTTAGAAAACCAAAGAGTTAACATCGCTGCAACAGAAATAAACTCAATTATTAAATACATCGTAGTTAATCTACTTAATACTAGATGAACGCACTAGAATCACGTTATAGAATAAACGCGACCCCTCACAAAGCTCAGCTTTTTGCTAGTATATGTGTAACTGAGTATCTGTATCATCATTTTTTATTTGTAGAGATTAGAATTTGCCTAACTACAATATATAATACTATATAAAAAAACATCGCTATCATACTCAGTATAAATCACTGATAATATTCGTAATAAAATAAAACAAGGATTAGAAAATGTTTGGCCGATCAAGTAACAAATAAAACATTTGGTTGAGGTTACTAGTAAAATCGCGCAATTAGTACTTAAAGCTAACGGCAAATATGTTACTGCATCATAAATATAATCAATATGCACTAAAGAGCAGGCAGCGGTCAATTGATACTTACCTGTCGAGAACAATGGCCACCTAACCGGGTGACGAGTGCCGCAGGGGCTACCAACCTTTTAAGACTGTGATCGTTGCAACTAAAATCAAAATAATGAAAATTTTAACAATAAATCGTAATCGACT
This sequence comes from Plagodis pulveraria, assembly GCA_963890685.1. Lineage (NCBI taxonomy): Eukaryota > Metazoa > Arthropoda > Insecta > Lepidoptera > Geometridae > Plagodis > Plagodis pulveraria. The sequence continues at coordinate 5,920,011 of OY982976.1, read as the reverse complement.
TCAAACTGAAAATACGCATTAATAACTCAAATACGACTCGTCAGATCCCATTGAAATGGGACAAGGACCAACTTCCGGATTAAAATAACCATCCGAATCGATACACCATGTAAAGTGTTATGAAGTTATGAACACTCACAAACAAAAATACAGCCGATTTGAGAACGTGCTCCTTTCTTGGAAGGCGGATAAATATGGTGATAAGCCATATTATGCTAAGTAGCAACACCCTACTAATTTTACAACTACGTTAGTAGTGACATTGGTCATTTAGACAATGAATTTCAATACTATACTTGTATAAAAAATAACTCAAATAGGTTAACCGAGTACTACCCTATGACAATAAAAAAAAAAAATAATAATTATATAGGTAACGTTCTGAAAAATAAAAAGATACCTTATACATACATGAAAAACCCTGTATAAAATAATCATTAAAAGAAATAATTAATATGGATTTTTATAGTTGTAATTTATTAACGTGGTGATGTTTGTTATGATTTAGAAAATGTACGTTTAAATAATAAAATAGCTGGAAGATAATGAAATTAAGATAAATCTTACTTTCTCAGGTTCTCAGAAAGATCAGCAGAGCTCCGAAGAAGCGGTCAGTGATGAAAAAAGGCGCTCAGGAGGCTTGATAAGATCAGAACAGGGTAATGCTGCAACCCTGCTCGAATTCACTACAGCGATACCGTTTAAATACAATAAAGGATATTTTAAATGTATATATTGTCCTGATAAATATACAAACGTATATTCTATGTTACAACATGCGGCGATCCACACTCCGAACAAAGAGTCACTAACAACTGCCGTGAAAACTAAATGTATGATTAAAGTTGACATATCAGAATTGAAGTGCAGAATCTGTAACATGAAGTATCCGGACATGGATGATATCAGAGAGCATTTGGTAACAGCACATGAGACTGTATTCGGCTCAGGCCGGAATGGTCTGTTGCCTTACATTCTTAGCACAAGTAACGGTCTTATGACCTGCCATAAATGCGAGAAGGCGTTCGCGAGCTTCCGCGAATTGAACAATCATATGAGTGAGCACAGTGGTGAAATCTGTGAGACATGTGGAAAGGGTTTCAGAAATAACACGCAACTCAGAATCCATAAAGAAAATCACGAAAACAATAACTATAAATGCGCCTTGTGTGATTTTGAGTGCACTTCAATGGTCAGATATAATTACCACATGGCGAGGTATCACGACGCTACAAATGAGAAAGCTAAGCAATCTAAATGCGATAAATGCTCCGAACGATTCATCGACCATTATAAAATGATTACGCATTTGAAAGAAGCTCACGGAATACAATTGACTTATGAGTGTAGAGTTTGTAACACCGTTTTACCCTCAAAAAGGAGGTTAAGGGAACACACAACAAAGTTACATCTACAAAATGCAAAATGCGATGTCTGCGGTAAATGTTTCAGTACCACAACTTTGTTAAAAAAACATATGAGATCTCATAGTGGGGAACGAAATTTTTTGTGTGCCTTGTGTGATAATAAAGCTTATCTACATCCGGAAAAACTGGGCAAGCACATCAGGACTGTACATGGCTACCGTTTTATTTGTTATAAGTGTGGATATGGGTTTCTGGAAAAACAAAACCTTGTTGATCATAAAAAGCAATGCCGCAATGTTAAGAATGTTGTGTAGAAGTTGTATGTGTTTGTTAAAATAAGATTGTTGACAATGCTTTCGAAATAAAAATCTGAATGAACTCTTAACTTTTATTACTAGCGGCCTGCCCCGACTTCGTAACAGGTATTTATCAAAAAAAAAATTAAACACATAAAAACGTAGTTTAGTATTTGTAACATAACTGTAATAGTTAAACTTATAATATCGCGTAATATTTTGTAGATATTGATGTCCTCTACAAAATTGTAGTACATCAATTTGTTCTAATGTCAATAATTTCCGCAGCGTACACGATATGACGATGTTTTTGGTATTTTTTCACTCGTTGGGTTACATTATCATACGAAACCATATCTTATTTCAAATATCGCCTATATTTATCAGGGATAATGTAGAATTCTAATTGTGAAAGAATTTTTCAAATCGGTCCAGTAGTTTCACAGGCTTGAATAGCGTCTGAAACTACTGAACTGGACAGCATACAAACAAATAATCAAATCTTTCCTCTTTATAATATTAGTTTAGATGTGAAGGAAGTGGAGACAGAATTACTATTGATACTTTTGATTTTGTCAGTACCAGGACGCATTACTCCGCAAAGCTATTCTAATAAATAAGCTACTTTAGCGAAGACCAATTAGTTACGAGCTGAGGGTTCGGGATAAATAATGCAATGCGTTTTCAGCAACTGACACCTTTATTCAACAGTTCTACAGTTACTTCACAATACTTAAAGCAACACTATAACACTGAACTGTTCGCACTTTAAAGATCACTAGTCACACACTTCACTGAATTTAACTATTCGCGCTTGGAGCACTTGGTCCAAAGAAAATCGTAACGTAACGTAAGACTTAGCTACGAAGCCATACCTAAAGTGCATTTCAGCTCCCAAAGCACGTAGTAAGTACCTAATATCTATATTGACCTACAGAGCGTCTCTCTTTCTATCGCGTAGCCACGCATAGCTCTGATCTCTTCTGACGCGGCACGCACCGTACCGAATATAGCGAAATCCCATACACAGATGTTATTTTTTTTATGTTATTGTGACGGAACAAGCTTGACGCCCACCTGATGTGAAGCGGACTAACCTCTCCCTATAACAGATGCATTTCGTCACAAGTCACAAATTGCACTGCGCCCGTCACATTGGGGCACAGTTATTAAGTCTCATCTGCCTGTAATTTCACTGGCTCTCAAGGACTGCTGCAGGAACACACCGTTAGGTGCTTGGCGACAGATTTTCTACTTGAGGGTGGTCGCTAGCCAGGCAAGCATTCGCAAAATACCCTTCCACCATGCGGTGAAGCTCAAGACCGCGGCGGTATTCAAACCATGCACCTGCTGCGCGGCAGTCCACAGCCAATGCTACTGTTTAAAAATTTACCTGTAGCATAGCACCTGTCCATATTATGCCGATGTACCTGTAGCTTTATAATAATAATAAAAATCTTTATTTGGAACCATAACAATATTATACTAATAACATATGAGAAACGATGACACCTGCAGAAGTGTGATAACTGTGTCGCAGATGTCAACGCCCTCCACCGGAAGCAAGACAAAGTTCCTTACTAAAAACATTGAACAAAGTATTATTTAAATTTAAAGCTTAATTCGTAGATAAAATAGGATTCGAAAACAATGAATATACAATGAAATAGAACGGGGAAAGTACAAGCAGAAAAATATATTAGAATAAGTGTGTATTAGTGTGAGTTGAAAATAAATGAGGGTGTATATGTGTGTGTGTATGTGAGGAAGTGTGTGTGAAGCGACTATTTCAATACTATCAAGAGTTATTCAGTCTCTTGAAAGCTTTGTACCTAAAGTGTGGAGTGAGTGTGAGGCTTAACGATACTTGGTTTCTTTCCACCAAACACATGTTGGTGATAAAACTTTCTGGAAATCTGTGTCTCCACAAAGCAAAAGTTGGCAACTTTTGTTTCCAACATGTGTTGGTGTAGTTGGTAACAAAAGTATCCGACATTAATTCAATAGCTTGACACCTCTGGTGGGCAAGGCTAAAAAAGATGTCACTGCAAAACCAATTGTGTTCTACGTTTCTTATTCGTGTCTGTATAAAGAGCCAAATTATATAATTTGGCTCTTTATACAGACACTGGATTTTCTTAAATAAAATAATAGACCTACTTCCACCCAAGGTTTCCAACCTGTATGTGTATAGGTTACCCCTAGTAATAGCCACCAGGGATTAGTTGGATCTAGTTGTAGCTGGCATGATATTGGCTACACCTAGTATCGGCCACTAGGGTTTGTTTGGACCTAGTTCTAGCCGGAATGATAATAGCTAGACCTAATTCTACCCGAAAACAGTCGGCTTATACTATATTTAACCAAGAGTAAATGGCTACACCTAGTTCTTACCGGCTAAAACTAGACGTAGCCGCGCTTCAGGTTCTAGCCGTAACATATACATTACAGTTTTAAGGAAAACTATATTTCATGTAGAAATTAAAGGTCAATTCGGTTTTAAGTATTCTTTATACCTGAAGTTCGATTCTCTTAAGAATTTGAAGTTTAAATCGATATCTTCCATTAAAAAAATATTTAATTCAGATAAATATTAAAGATAAATTAAGATTAATTTTACTTTCTCAGGTCCTCAGGAGAGTCAGCATACTCCTGCTAAAGAAGTTAAAAAGAGTTCTCGGACAATAATCAAACTAGAAAAAGAAAACGCTGCAACTTTAATCGAATTCACGACAGCAATACCTTTCACATACGACAAAAACGCAATTTTTAAATGTTTCTATTGTTCAGAAAAATACTCGGACGTTAACGACGTGTTACAACACACGGTGATACATATTCCGAACAGACCCTTCTTGGTAGAAAATATTATGAAGAACAAAAATTTAATCAAAGTTGACATATCAGAGTTGAAGTGCAGAATCTGTGATTCGAAGTATGCAGACATCGACGGTATCAAAGAACATTTGATAGCAGCACACGAGAAGGTATTAGAATCAAACCACAATGGTCTTATACCGTATATTCTCAACAAAGGTGACGGTTTCAAGACCTGCCATAAATGTGAGAGGGCATTCACAAGCTTCATTGAATTGAACAAGCACATGAGTAAACACAGCGGTGTTATCTGTGAAATATGTGGTGCTAGCTTCAGGAAAAATGGGCAGCTGATAAATCACAGAAAGATTCACCAAAACCTTACATATAAATGCGATAAATGTGACACTGTATGCATTTCTAACAGGAGATTAAAATACCACACGATGAAGTATCATGAAACCACAGATGCCAAAAACCCTATAAAATGCCCTCATTGTCCCGAACGATTTCCTGAGTCGTACAAAAAGATTGCACATTTAAAAGAAGCTCACGGAATTTCGTTCACGTATGAATGTACCATTTGCAAGACTTCGTTCACGTCGAAGAGGAGGTTAACCGAACACACAACATTGTTACATATACAGAATATTAAATGTGAAATTTGCGGCAAATGTTTAAGTACAACAACGTCGTTGAAAAACCATATGCGAACGCACAGTACAGAACGACATTTTTTGTGTGCTCTATGCGATAAAGCGTATAAACAACCGACGAAGCTGAGTCACCACATCAAAGCAGTCCATGGCTACCGTTTTATTTGCTTTAAGTGCGGGCACGCTTTTCCAGGCAAGGATGACCTCACAAGACATAAGACACTTTGTCGTACTGTGAAATCGGAAGTAAGATAATTTCAAACAATAATTGTCCTTTATACTATTTATTGCGGTGACTGGTACCATTAAGAGTACCACTAAGTAACCTTACGAAGAAAAAACTAAATCAAAATTTGTTCATCGGTTTGGGAGTTACAATGATACAGATAAACGCTCAGATACACATATTAAGCTTATCACTCCTTTTGTGTCTGGGATTAAAACGATATCAAGTTATCAAGCTATAGCTTATGTAGAAGAGTGCAATGAAACATCACTACATAGTATAATACGAAGTCTTTTCTCGCTGTCTGTCTGTCCCTACATATGCTTCGACCTTTAAAACTACATAACCGATTTTGATGCGTTTTTTTAATAGATAGAGTGATTCAAGAGGAAGGTTTATATGTATAATACATGTATAATATAGTAGGTAGATAAACACTGATAATTTTAGAGGTTTCTAATGTGATGTCGTAAATAATCACACTTTTTGCGCTTACATTGCAAACGCTGACTGTACCTACGTGATAGATCAAAGTAATGTAAAAAGTTCTACGAATTATAATATAACATTTAACTGTAGATTGGAAACGCTATATGCGAAGAATGGTTTGGTTGGTTCAGCGACGTGCCATCAGAATTGTTGACGATCCCGAGCTCACAAGCGGTTTAGAACCCCTTAGTCTGAGGATAGACTTTGCCTCCTTATGTGTGTTCTACCGGTTGTACAACGGAGAGTTTTCTAAGGAATTGTTTGTCTTGATGCCCACGGCTACCTTCCACCATCGCAACTCTCGCCATCGACGGGGAATCCAACCCCACACATTGAAACCAGAATTGTTTCGTACTGTGCGGGCTCAAAAGAGCTTCCTTCCGCGGATGCTCAGATTGTGGAATGAGCTCCCCGCCGTGGTTTTCCCGATGGAGTACAGTATGGGTTTCTTCAAAAAGGGCGTGAAGAGATTTCTTCAGGGTCGGCAACGCGCGAGTGATACCCCTGGTGTTGCAAGCGTCCATAGGCTACGGTAACTGCTTACCATCAGGCGGGCGGTATGCTTGTTTGCCATCTTTCTCGTATAAAAAAATGCAAATTATTATAGTGCTGATGTTGACCAAAAGCATACAACTTATTTTATGGACATTTAAATTGATAATCTATCAGAATGGAAATCGCATGTGCAATATTTTATGCCAAGTAGCTAACAAAGCTCGTCTCAGTGCGTATCACGCGTATATCGCATCCATACTAAAATATGGAGTTCTCTTTGGAGGTATTCTTCGGGAAATAAAAAGTAAAGAAAAGCCAAAGAAATGCAGTATACAAGACAAAACGAAGATTTGCAAAGCAATCCTTTTGAAGAAGCTTTCCTTCCAACACATTGTATCTTCGGATCAGCTGTAATCTGTAAAGAATAATTTAAAAGACTCGAGATGGTTATAAAATGTTTAGGGCATAATACTTAATAATAAGAATTATATATTGCTTATTATAGTAATTGTAATTTAATCAACATATTATTTGTAATTGTAATACTTGATATACTTATTGAAAAGATGTTATTAATATCTTATTTTGCATGCCAAACCGGCCAAGCATTCCGATTATAAAATATTAATTACTGTATATAATATTAAGGGCCTGTTTCAGAATATTCGAGTAAGTTCCGGTTATACTACCCAGAATAAATAAAACACCATCTTTGCGTTTCACAGTCATCGATTTAGCATATCCATCGGTTAAAGCTTGAAACGCGCTGCATGTTAACTGTCATTTTTATCATTCAGTTATTTTATGTGTTGGTTAGCAACCCAAAGCTTTATTAGGACATTCTGAAACGGGCTCTTACATTGTTACATTGTTATGTTTTGTAAAACAAATATAATTAATTTTAATTATACTTGACGTTTATAATTATTTTTGTTATTCACATAATCAGGTGTCCTTAAAAACTAAGAGTACGGGACATAATGACATGATATGCACTAGCTTGAGTATTAAACTACTCAGCAGTTCCATAGCCCGTCTTGCAATGGTGGAGGTTCCCCGTGAACTACCAGCTAGCTCAGGGGAGCTGCTCGGTGTCACGGAGGTAGAAGATGAAGGTTGTGGAGATGCAGAATGGAACAGGAATAATAGTACATTATAGCAGGAAAAACAGGAACACGATGATAAGATTTTTTAAAAACAAATGAACACTTAAAAAAAAAACTCTCTAATAAGGCAGATGGGTCATTTTCAAAAAAGTGTACATTGTGACTAAACTGATTAAATTTGTGAGTAAACTGTTTCGTAACATTCCTGTAAAACTCATGTGAGTCACATAATTATAAGGAAGTGTGTACATGAATCAATTAGAGAGGCCGGTACATGTGCGGTAATGGATATAGTTTTTGGACAAGTAATGACAGCAAAGAGTTTTTATGTTGGAAAGAATATTACTCTAATTGACTTTAATTAATACATGTTATTGTCAAAATAAAACATTTATTTTCATCGAATTACAAGAACTTATGATTTATTTCTCATGATATATCATATATTATTTACTATATATATATAGTATACATCTATATGTATTTTATGTGCAATAGATAAAGAGTACCGCTCGCAATGAGAGCTCAGGTTGGAATGCGTCAAATCAGGCAAGTGCGAGATGTGGTGATCGCTGCATTTGAAAAAAAATAGGAGCATGAAAAATTTAAGTGGACAGCGAAAAAAATGTGGGGATTATGTGATGAAAAATGATGACTTAGTCACAGTCTTTTGTGATATAACAAATCTATGCACTGGATGAGCAGTGTATCTAGAAAAACCTGAAGCACTAAGCTGTTTTCAACCTTCTATATCTGATGCAAGACAAAAATTATATAAACAACTAACTTTCTAAATATGATTACAAGCACCATCGCGTGCCAAGCGAAAATCATATTTTACAAATTATCGGAGAATTTTTTTTTTTATGCCCGGGGCGGGTTTCGCACCCATTTCGCGCGGATGCCTAAACCGCTTGGCCACGTGGGCACGCTTTTTCTAGCCGAAATGTTATGCTCCAATTGTCTTACTTTTAACTGTGATAGGGGACAGTGCGCGTTTATAAACTATCATTTCTTTGGTTCCGGATTTTTTAAAAATTAATAAACATAAATTAATTCATAAATATTTTAATATTGTTAGGTTGGAATAACGCCTGCTATGCGGATTTCATTACAAAATCACAAATATACGATAGATTCCTATCGTATATTTGTGATTTTGTAATAATTCATAAATACTTTAACTTCTACCTAAAAAATTATGTATAGTCATATGTCCAATTGTTATCTATATCTGATATGAAAGGCAGGTAGTTTTTCGTGAGAGCAAATTAAGTGATCTATACTATTTCCATGTCTTTATTTTCTCGATGAGAGCTCCTGTGAAAACTTGAATGAGCTTTCTTTTTTACATTATGTATACATCTAAACTAATATAATAAAGAGGAAAGATTTGATTGTTTGTTTGTTTGTTTGCATTGAATAGGCTCTGAAACTACTAGACCGATTAGGATGAAATTTAGTATGGAAATAATTTGAGACACGGGTAAGGCCATAAAATAGTTTTTATCCAACTGCGCAAAAAGAGGTTAATGGTTTTGCGCGATAACCGATATACTGGACCGATTAAGATGAAATTTGGTATGGAAATAATTTGAGACACGGGGAAGGACATAGGATAGTTTATTACTAAAGTAAATCAAAAAATTTAAAAAGGCTCATTAAAATAATTATATTCAAACATTCTTCATTATTTTCTTTTCTTAGTAAACTGACTCAAATAGAAGGGTTTATGTGTGTGTATAACAATTAATATTTATTATTTTTTAAAAGCCGGGGCGGGCCCCTAGTTATTTGGGTTCGTGGCTTAGGCCCCCAGTGGTCGACGCACCTGTGGTCGAAGCCCCCGGTCAATTTAATTGAAATCGAAGCAACTTTTAATCAAATGTACTGGCAGGCATAAAAATGTTTTACAAAATTAATAACCATATGGTTATTAATGTATATACCTATCTAGAGTAGATTTATGCAATGTTTTATATCATAATTATACTTATTAAGTAGAGATGCTTTAATTAGAAAGTATCTATAAAAAAAATAAAGTCATTGTTATTTCTAATTATTTATTTCTCAAATATAAATTTGTAAAGAATAGTATCTCAACCACAGTTTTGATCACCTATATTGTTCTATATCAAGAGGATAATTTTACCTAATTATAACAATCAGTTTCAAAATTAAAAAGATAGTCATTTAAAATCAGTCTTCAAAAAAATAACTGGAAGGTACCAAAACAACATTTTAAAATTGTAGTTTTCTTTGAAAAATTAGTATCAATGATAATTAAAAATAATCAACTTTAAAAACTTATATATATTATAAAATTCACATCTCAAAGAGAGTAACTAAAAAACAGTCTTAAAAAAAAATAAGTGAAAAGTACTCAAACAACATTTGAAATCTGAAGTTTTCTTTAAAAATGTAGTAACAACAATAATTAAATATAATCAACTTTAAAAACTAACTAGTTTTTCGGGCAGTGTGCGGGCCGCATGCGGCCCGCATCTATCTTGAGTCAGTAGAAACTGTCAAAAAAACACCTGATACAAAAAAAAAATGTGTTCAAAACTCCAATAGAAGTATGAAATCCCATATAAACACTTAATACAATAAAGAACCATACTGTAGCCACTAAAGCAAATTCACCCTACTGCCATTAAAAGGTGGTACGGGCAGAATGGGACCAAGGTTCTGAGTCACTTTTGTTAAGGAACCCCACTCGTAGGTGCTTCGGTTACCGCAGGCAGTTGCCATGGAGACCAGTTGGTGACGTGGAAAATACTCTAAAGTCGGAGCTCGGCCTTCGGCCTCGCAAGTTACTAACACGGCTCGGCCTGCGGCCTCGCAAAGCGCTCGCCCTTCGGGCTCGCGCATCATACGCTCGGCCTTCGGCCTCGCGGACCGAAAGTTCGGCCTTCGGCCTCACCAAGAGCTCGCCCTTCGGGCTCGCAACTTCACTAATGTAGGACAGTTACTCCAAATTCAGTCGAAAGTCCCACAAAAACTCCTAATACGGTCGAAAATATAAGGTAAAACACTCCAAATGCAGTATAAAGAATGATAGGAGCACGTGGGTCACATCCAAAATGTCGGATTTCAAGACGGCCACCATACAAACTGCTCCACCCCTACTGAAGCTCGGCCTAAAGGCCTCGCTTCAGTAGGCTCGGATCATTTTGTATGGCGGCCATCTTGAAATCCGCCATTTTGGATTTTTGACAGGTGTCATTCGACTGCTCTCCCGATTCCCTATGACATTTGTTCAAACACCTCCTACCTATCTTGTACCGTTTTTGAGATATGTCATCCATCTTTACTTGGCAGGCGTCTTTTTAATGATTTTCGATTTTTCTCATACTCACCAGAACCCCCCAAACATTTTTGCCATACATCATTTTAGCCCTACTCTGCTCCTTCTAGGAGAACATTTATGTCAATGATACAGTCAGTGAGTCAGTGGTAATCGAGCTTTATATATTATAAACTAGTTTTTCGGGCAGTGTGCGGGCCGCATGCGGCCCGCATTTATCGTTATGCAGTACTAAACTATATCAAAACTCCTGATACGTTGGAAAAAAGTATGTTCAAAACTCCAATAGAAGTATGAAATCCCATATAAACTCTCAATACAATAAAGAACCATACTGTAGCCACTAAAGCAGATTCACCCTACTGCCATAAAAAGGTGGTACGGGCAGAATGGTACCAAGGTTCTAAGTCACTTTTAATAAGGAACCCCACTCGTAGGTGCTTCGGTTACCGCAGGCAGTTGCCATGGAGACCAGTCGGTGACGTGGAAAATACTCTCGAGTCGGAGCTCGGCCTTCGGCCTCGCAAGTTACTAATACGGCTCGGCCTACGGCCTCGCCAAGCGCTCGCCCTTCGGGCTCACGCATCATACGCTCGGCCTTCGGCCTCGCGGACCGAAAGTTCGGCCTTCGGCCTCACCAGGAGCTCGCCCTTCGGGCTCGCTACTACACTAATGTAGGACAGTAACTCCAAATTCAGTCGAAAATCCCACAAAAACTCCTAAGACAGTCGAAAATATAAGGTAAAACACTCCAAATGCATTATAAAGAATGATAGGAGCACGTGGGGCACATCCAAAATAACGGATTTCAAGACGGCCACCATACAAACTGCTCCGCCCCTACTGAAGCTCGGCCTAAAGGCCTCGCTTCAGCAGGCTCGGAGCATTTTGTATGGCGGCCATCTTGAAATCCGCCATTTTGGATTTTTGACAGATGTCATTCGACTGCTCTCCCAATTCCCTATGACATTTGTTCAAACACCCCCTACCTATCTCTTACCGTTTTCGAGATACGTCATCCATCATCACTTGGCAGGCGTCTTTTTAATGATTTTCGATTTTTCTCATACTCACCAAAACCCCCCGAACATTTTTGTCATACATCACGTTGTTCCTACTCGTCTCCTTCTAGGAGAACATTTATGTCAGTCAGTGAGTCAATGGTAATCGAGCTTTATATATTATAACTAGTTTTTCGGGCAGTGTGCGGGCCGCATGCGGCCCGCATTTATCGTTATGCAGTACTAAACTATATCAAAACTCCTGATACGTTGGAAAAAAGTATGTTCAAAACTCCAATAGAAGTATGAAATCCCATATAAACTCTCAATACAATAAAGAACCATACTGTAGCCACTAAAGCAAATTCACCCTACTGCCATAAAAAGGTGGTACGGGCAGAATGATACCAAGGTTCTGAGTCACTTTTGCTAAAGAACCCCACTCGTAGGTGCTTCGGTTACCGCAGGCAGTTGCCATGGAGACCAGTCGGTGACGTGGAAAATACTCTCAAGTCGGAGCTCGGCCTTCGGCCTCGCAAGTTACTAATACGGCTCGGCCTGCGGCCTCGCCAAGCGCTCGCCCTTCGGGCTCGCGCACCATTCGCTCGGCCTTCGGCCTCGCGGACCGAAAGTTCGGCCTTCGGCCTCACCAGGTGGTTGCCCTTTGGGCTCGCTATACACTAATGTAGAACAGTTACTCCAAATTCAGTCAAAAAACCCACAAAAACTCCTAATACAGTCGAAAATATAAGGTAAAACACTCCAAATGCAGTATGAAGAATGAGAGGAGCACCTGGGACAAATCCAAAATGGCGGATTTCAAGAAGGCCACCATACAAACTGCTCCGCCCCTACTGAAGCTCGGCCTAAAGGCCTCGCTTCAGCAGGCTCGGAGCATTTTGTATGGCGGCCATCTTGAAATCCGCCATTTTGGATTTTTGACAGGTGTCATTCGACTGCTCTCCCGATTCTCTATGACATTTGTTCAAACACCCCCTACCTATCTCTTACCGTTTTCGAGATACGTCATCCATCATCACTTGGCAGGCGTCTTTTTAATGATTTTCGATTTTTCTCATACTCACCAAAACCCCCCAAACATTTTTGCCATACATCATTTTAGCCCTACTCTGCTCCTTCTAGGAGAACATTTATGTCAATCAGTCAGTCAGTCAGTGAGTGGTAATCGAGCTTTATATATTATAAACTAGTTTTTCGGGCAGTGTGCGGGCCGCATGCGGCCCGCATTTATCGTTATGCAGTAGTAAACTTTACCTTAACCGCTTATACATTTAAAAAAAAAAAGTTCAAAACTCCAATAGAAGTATGAAATCCCAAATAAAGTCTCCATACAATAAAGAACCATACTGTAGCCACTAAAGCAAATTCACCCTACTGGCATAAAAAGGTAGTACGGGCAGAATGGGACCAAGGTTCTGAGTCACTTTTGTTAAGGAACCCCACTCGTAGGTGCTTTGCTTACCGCGGGCAGTTGCCATGGAGACCAGTCGGAGACTTGGAAAAAACTCTCAAGTCGGAGCTCGGCCTTCGGCCTCGCAAGTTACCAACACGGCTCGGCCTGCGGCCTCGCCAAGCGCTCGCCCTACGGGCTCGCGCATCATACGCTCGGCCTTCGGCCTCGCGGACCGAAAGTTCGGCCTCCGGCCTCACCAGGAGCTCGCCCTTCGGGCTCGCTACTACACTTATGTAGGACAGTTACTCCAAATTCAGTCAAAAATCCCACAAAAACTCCTAATACAGTCGAAAATATAAGGTAAAACACTCCAAATGCAGTATAAAGAATGATAGGAGCATGTGGGTCACATCCAAAATGTCGGATTTCAAGACAGCCACCATACAAACTGCTCCGCCCCTACTGAAGCTCGGCCTAACGGCCTCGCTTCAGCAGGCTCGGATCATTTTGTATGGCGGCCATCTTGAAATCCGCCATTTTGGATTTTTGACAGGTGTCATTCGACTGCTCTCCCTATTCCCTATGACATTTGTTCAAACACCCCCTACCCATCTTGCACCGTTTTCGAGATACGTCATCCATCTTTACTTGGCAGGCGTCATTTTTATGATTTTCGATTTTTCTCATACTCACCGAAACCACCCGAACACTTTTGCCATACATCACGTTGTTCCTACTCGTCTCCTTCTAGGAGAACATTTATGTCAATCAGTCAGTGGTAATCGAGCTTTATATAATATAAATAAACTAGTTTTTCGGGCAGTGTGCGGGCCGCATGCGGCCCGCATTTATCGGTATGCAATTTTAAACTACATCAAAACACCTAATACATAAAAAAAAAATGTTCAAAACTCCAATAGAAATATGAAATCCCAAATAAACGTGTAATACAGTAGAGAACCATACTGTAGCTACTAAAGCAGATTCACCCTACTGCCATAAAAAGGTGGTACGGTCAGAATGGTACCAAGGTTCTGAGTCACTTTTAATAAGGAACCCCACTGGTAGCTGCGTCGGTTACCGCGGGCAGTTGCCATGGAGACCAATCGGAGATGTGGAAAATACTCTCTAGTCGGAGCTCGGCCTTCGGCCTCGCAAGTTACTAACACGGCTCGGCCTGCGGCCTCGCCAAGCGTTCGCCCTTCGGGCTCACGCACCAAACGCTCGGCCTTCGGCCTCGCGAGCCGAAAGTTCGGCCTTCGGCCTCACCAGGAGCTCGCCCTTCGGGCTCGCTACTACACTAATATAGGACAGTCACTCCAAATTCAGTCAAAAATCCCACAAAAACTCCTAATACAGTCGAAAATAAAGGTAGAAGACTCCAAATGCAGTATAAAGAATGATAGGAGCACGTGGGACACATCCAAAATGTCAGATTTCAAGACGGCCGCCATACAAACTGCTCCGCCCCTACTGAAGCTCGGCCTAAAGGCCTCGCTTCAGCAGGCTCGGATCACTTTGTATGGCGGCCATCTTGAAATCCGCCATTTTGGATTTTTGACAAATGTCATCCGACTGCTCTTCTGATTCCCTATGACATTTGGTCAAGCACCCTCTACCTATCTCTTACCGTTAAAGAGATACGCCATCCAACTTTACTTGGCAGACGTCATCTTTGAGTTTTCGGATTTTTCCCATACTCACATAAACCCCCAGAACATTTTTGCTATACATTACTTTCTTCCTACTCGACTCCTTCTGGGAGAACAATGATGTCAGTCAGTGAGTCAGTCAGTCAGTGTACGGTAATCCAGCTTTATATATTATAACTAGTTTTTCGGGCAGTGTGCGGGCCGCATGCGGCCCGCATCTATCTTTACTCACTTGGGAATTTCACAGAAACACCTAATACGTGAAAAAAAGTGTGTTCAAAACTCCAATAGAAGTATGAAATCCCATATTAACTCTCAATACAATAATGAACAATATTGTAGCCTCTAAAACAGATTCACCCTACCGCCATAAAAAGGTGGTACGGGCAGAATGGGACCAAGGTTCTGAGTCACTTTTGTTAAGGAACCCCACTCGTAGGTGCTTCGCTTACCGCGGGCAGTTGCCATGGAGACCAGTCAGAGACGTGGAAAAAACTCTCAAGTCGGAGCTCGGCCTTCGGCCTCGCAAGTTACCAACACGGCTCGGCCTGCGGCCTCGCCAAGCGCTCGCCCTTCGGGCTCGCGCATCATACGCTCGGCCTTCGGCCTCGCGGACCGAAAGTTCGGCCTTCGGCCTCACCAGGAGCTCGCCCTTCGGGCTCGCTACTACACTTATGTAGGACAGTAACTCCAAATTCAGTCAAAAATCCCACAAAAACTCCTAATACAGTCGAAAATATAAGGTAAAACACTCCAAATGCAGTATAAAGAATGATAGGAGCACGTGGGACACATCCAAAATGTCAGATTTCAAGACGGCCACCATACAAACTGCTCCGCCCCTACTGAAGCTCGGCCTAAAGGCCTCGCTTCAGCAGGCTCGGATCACTTTGTATGGCGGCCATCTTGAAATCCGCCATTTTGGATTTTTGACAGGTGTTATTCGACTGCTCTCCCGATTCCCTATGACATTTGTTCAAACACCCCCTACCTATCTTGTACCGTTTTTGAGATACGTCATCCATCTTTACTTGGCAGGCGTCTTTTTAATGATTTTCGATTTTTCTCACACTCACCAAAACCCCCCGATCATTTCCGCCATACTTCATTTTAACCCTACTCTGCTCCTTCTAGGAGAACATTTATGTCAATGAGTCAGTCAGTGAGTCAGTGGTAATCGAGCTTTATATATTATAAATAAACTAGTTTTTCGGGCAGTGTGCGGGCCGCATGCGGCCCGCATCTATCTTGAGTCAGTAGGAATTGTCAAATAAACACCAGAGACATTAAAAAAAAGTATGTTCAAAACACCAATAGAAGTATGAAATCCCAAATAAACTCTCCATACAATAAAGAACCATACTGTAGCCACTAAAGCAGATTCACCCTACTGCCATAAAAAGGTGGTACGGGCAGAATGGTACCAAGGTTCTGAGTCACTTTTGTTAAGGAACCCCACTCGTAGGTGCTTCGGTTACCGCGGGCAGTTGCCATGGAGACCAGTCGGAGATGTGGAAAATACTCTCAAGTCGGAGCTCGGCCTTCGGCCTCGCAAGTTACTAACACGGCTCGGCCTCCGGCCTCGCCAAGCGCTCGCCCTTCGGGCTCACGCACCATGCGCTCGGCCTTCGGCCTCGCGAGCCGAAAGTTCGGCCTTCGGCCTCACCAGAAGCTCGCCCTTCGGGCTCGCTATACACCAATGTAGGACAGTAACTCCAAATTCAGTCGAAAATCCCACAAAAACTCCTAATACAGTCGAAAATATAAGGTAAAACACTCCAAATGCAGTATAAAGAATGATAGGAGCACGTGGGGCACATCCAAAATAACGGATTTCAAGACGGCCACCATACAAACTGCTCCGCCCCTACTGAAGCTCGGCCTAAAGGCCTCGCTTCAGCAGGCTCGGAGCATTTTGTATGGCGGCCATCTTGAAATCCGCCATTTTGGATTTTTGACAGGTGTCATTCGACTGCTCTCCCGATTCCCTATGACATTTGTTCAAACAACCCCTACCTATCTCTTACCGTTTTCGAGATACGTCATCCATCATCACTTGGCAGGCGTCTTTTTAATGATTTTCGATTTTTCTCATACTCACCAAAACCCCCCGAACATTTTTGCTATACATCACGTTGCTCCTACTCGTCTCCTTCTAGGAGAACATTTATGTCAGTCAGTGAGTCAATGGTAATCGAGCTTTATATATTATAACTAGTTTTTCGGGCAGTGTGCGGGCCGCATGCGGCCCGCATCTATCTTTGGTCATTTGAAAATTTCACAGAAACACCTAATACGTGAGAAAAAGTGTTTTCAAAACTCCAATAGAAGTATTAAATCCCATAAAACTCTCAATACAATAAAGAACCATACTGTAGCGACTAAAGCAGATTCACCCTACTGTCATAAAAAGGTGGTACGGGCAGAATGGTACCAAGGTTCTTAATCACTTTTGTTTAGGAATCCCACTCGTAGGTGATTCGGTTACCGCAGGCAGTTGCCATGGAGACCAGTCGGTGACGTGGAAAATACCCTCGAGTCGGAGCTCGGCCTTCGGCCTCGCAAGTTACTAATACGGCTCGGCCTGCGGCCTCGCCAAGCGCTCGCCCTTCGGGCTCACGCACCATACGCTCGGCCTTCGGCCTCGCGAGCCGAAAGTTCGGCCTTCGGCCTCACCAGGAGCTCGCCCTTCGGGCTCGCTACTACATTAACGTAGAACAGTTACTCCAAATTCAGTCAAAAATCCCACAAAAACTCCTAATACAGTCGAAAATGAAGGTTAAACACTCCAAATGCAGTATGAAGAATGAGAGGAGCACCTGGGACACATCCAAAATGGCGGATTTCAAGACGGCCACCATACAAACTGCTCCGCCCCTACTGAAGCTCGGCCTAAAGGCCTCGCTTCAGCAGGATCGGACCACTTTGTATGGCGGCCATCTTGAAATCCGCCATTTTGGATTTTTGACAGGTGTCATTCGACTGCTCTCCCGATTCCCTATGACATTTGTTCAAACACCCCCTACCCATCTTGCACCGTTTTCGAGATATGTCATCCATCTTTACTTGGCAGGCGTCTTTTTAATGATTTTCGATTTTTCTCATACTCACCAAAACCACCCGAACATTTTTGCCATACATCACGTTGTTCCTACTCGTCTCCTTCTAGGAGAACATTTATGTCAATCAGTCAGTCAGTGGTAATCGAGCTTTATATATTATAATAACTAGTTTTTCGGGCAGTGTGCGGGCCGCATGCGGCCCGCATTTATCGTTGTGCAAGTTTGAACAATATCAAAACACCTTATACATTAAAAAAAGTATGTTCAAAACTCCATTAGAAGTATGAAATCCCATATAAACTCCTTATACAGTAGAGAACCAAACTGTAGCCACCAAACCAGATTCACCCTACTGCCATAAAAAAGTGGTACGGGCAGAATGGTACCAAGATTCTGAGTCACTTTTGTTAAAGAACCCCACTCGTAGGTGCTTCGCTTACCACGGGCAGTTGCCATGGAGACCATTCGGAGACGTGGAAAATACTCTCAAGTCGGAGCTCGGCCTTCGGCCTCGCAAGTTACTAACACGGCTCGGCCTCCGGCCTCGCCATGCGCTCGCCCTTCGGGCTCACGCACCATACGCTCGGCCTTCGGCCTCGCGAGCCGAAAGTTCGGCCTTCGGCCTCACCAGAAGCTCGCCCTTCGGGCTCGCTATACATTATCGTAGGTCAGTTACTCCAAATTGAGTCAAAAATCCCACAAAAACTCTTAATACAGTCGAAAATATAAGGTAAAAAACTCCAAATGCAGTATAAAGAATGATAGGAGCACGTAAGACACATCCAAAATGTTCGATTTCAAGACGGCCACCATAAAAACTGCTCCGCCCCTACTGAAGCTCGGCCTAACGGCCTCGCTTCAGCAGGCTCGGATCACTTTGTATGGCGGCCATCTTGAAATCCGCCATTTTGGATTTTTGACAGGTGTCATTCGACTGCTCTCCCGATTCCCTATGACATTTGGTCAAACACCCCCTACCTATCTCTTACCGTTTTCGAGATACGTCATCCATCATCACTTGGCAGGCGTCTTTTTAATGATTTTCGATTTTTCTCATACTCACCAAAACCACCTGAACATTTTTGCCGTACTTCATTTTTACCCTACTCTACTCCTTCTAGGAGAACATTTATGTCAATGAGTGAGTCAGTCAGTCAGTCAGTGGTAATCGAGCTTTATATATTATTAATAACTAGTTTTTCGGGCAGTGTGCGGGCCGCATGCGGCCCGCATTTATCGTTATGCAGTACTAAACTATATCAAAACTCCTGATACGTTGGAAAAAAGTATGTTCAAAACTCCAATAGAAGTATGAAATCCCATATAAACTCTCAATACAATAAAGAACCATACTGTAGCCACTAAAGCAGATCCACCCTACTGCCATAAAAAGGTGGTACGGGCAAAATGGTACCAAGGTTCTGAGTCACTTTTGTTAAGGAACCCCACTCGTAGGTGCTGCGGTTACCGCAGGCAGTTGCCATGGAGACCAGTCGGTGACGTGGAAAATACTCTCAAGTCGGAGCTCGGCCTTCGGCCTCGCAAGTTACTAACACGGCTCGGCCTGCGGCCTCGCCAAGCGCTCGCCCTTCGGGCTCGCGCACCATTCGCTCGGCCTTCGGCCTCGCGGACCGAAAGTTCGGCCTTCGGCCTCACCAGGTGGTTGCCCTTTGGGCTCGCTATACACTAATGTAGGACAGTTACTCCAAATTCAGTCAAAAAACCCACAAAAACTCCTAATACAGTCGAAAATGTATGGTAAAACACTCCAAATGCAGTATGAAGAATGAGAGGAGCACCTGGGACAAATCCAAAATGGCGGATTTCAAGAAGGCCACCATACAAACTGCTCCGCCCCTACTGAAGCTCGGCCTAAAGGCCTCGCTTCAGCAGGCTCGGAGCATTTTGTATGGCGGCCATCTTGAAATCCGCCATTTTGGATTTTTGACAGATGTCATTCGACTGCTCTCCCGATTCCCTATGACATTTGTTCAAACACCCCCTACCTATCTTGTACCGTTTTTGAGATATGTCATCCATCTTTACTTGGCAGGCGTCATTTTTATGATTTTCGATTTTTCTCATACTTACCAAAACCCCCCGAACATTTTTGCCATACTTCATTTTTACCCTACTCTGCTCCTTCTAGGAGAACATTTATGTCAGTCAGTCAGTGGTAATCGAGCTTTATATATTATAAAAAACTAGTTTTTCGGGCAGTGTGCGGGCCGCATGCGGCCCGCATCTATCTTGAGTCAGTAGGAACTGTCAAAAAAACACCTGCTACATTAAAAAAAGTATGTTCAAAACTCCATTAGAATTATGAAATCCCATATAAACTCTCAATACAATAAAGAACCATACTGTAGCCACTAAAGCAAATTCACCCTACTGGCATAAAAAGGTAGTACGGGCAGAATGGGACCAAGGTTCTGAGTCACTTTTGTTAAGGAACCCCACTCGTAGGTGCTTTGCTTACCGCGGGCAGTTGCCATGGAGACCAGTCGGAGACTTGGAAAAAACTCTCAAGTCGGAGCTCGGCCTTTGGCCTCGCAAGTTACTAATACGGCTCGGCCTACGGCCTCGCCGAGCGCTCGCCCTTCGGGCTCACGCACCATACGCTCGGCCTTCGGCCTCGCGGGCCGAATGTTCGGCCTACGGCCTCACCAGGAGCTCGCCCTTCGGGCTCGCTATACACCAATGTAGGACAGTAACTCCAAATTCAGTCGAAAATCCCACAAAAACTCCTAATACAGTCGAAAATATAAGGCAAAACAATCCAAATGCAGTATAAAGAATGATAGGAGCATGTGGGTCACATCCAAAATGTCGGATTTCAAGACGGCCACCATACAAACTGCTCCGCCCCTACTGAAGCTCGGCCTAAAGGCCTCGCTTCAGCAGGCTCGGATCACTTTGTATGGCGGCCATCTTGAAATCCGCCATTTTGGATTTTTGACAGGTGTCACTCGACTGCTCTCCCGATTCCCTATGACATTTGTTCAAACACCCCCAACCTATCTTGCATCGTTTTCGAGATACGTCATTCATCTTTACTTGGCAGGCGTCTTTTTAATGATTTTCGATTTTTCTCATACTCACTAAAACCCCCCGAACATTTTTGCCATACTTCATTTTTACCCTACTCTGCTCCTTCTAGGAGAACATTTATGTCAATCAGTCAGTCAGTCAGTGAGTGGTAATCGAGCTTTATATATTATAAATAACTAGTTTTTCGGGCAGTGTGCGGGCCGCATGCGGCCCGCATTTATCGTTGTGCAAGTTTGAACAATATCAAAACACCTTATACATTAAAAAAAATTATTTCAAAACACCTAAAGATGTACGATTTCCCATACAAACCCTTAATACAATAGAGAACCGTACTGTTATCACCAAACCAAATTCACCCTACTGCCATAAAAAGGTGGTACGGGCAGAATGGTACCAAGGTTCTGAATCACTTTTGTTAAGGAACCCCACTCGTAGGTGCTTCGGTTACCGCAGGCAGTTGCCATGGAGACCAGTCGGTGACGTGGAAAATACTCTCAAGTCGGAGCTCGGCCTTCGGCCTCGCAAGTTACTAATACGGCTCGGCCTGCGGCCTCGCCAAGCGCTCGCCCTTCGGGCTCGCGCACCATTCGCTCGGCCTTCGGCCTCGCGGACCGAAAGTTCGGCCTTCGGCCTCACCAGGTGGTTGCCCTTTGGGCTCGCTATACACTAATGTAGAACAGTTACTCCAAATTCAGTCAAAAAACCCACAAAAACTCCTAATACAGTCGAAAATATAAGGTAAAACACTCCAAATGCAGTATGAAGAATGAGAGGAGCACCTGGGACAAATCCAAAATGGCGGATTTCAAGAAGGCCACCATACAAACTGCTCCGCCCCTACTGAAGCTCGGCCTAAAGGCCTCGCTTCAGCAGGCTCGGAGCATTTTGTATGGCGGCCATCTTGAAATCCGCCATTTTGGATTTTTGACAGATGTCATTCGACTGCTCTCCCGATTCCCTATGACATTTGTTCAAACACCCCCTACCTATCTTGTACCGTTTTTGAGATATGTCATCCATCTTTACTTGGCAGGCGTCATTTTTATGATTTTCGATTTTTCTCATACTTACCAAAACCCCCCGAACATTTTTGCCATACTTCATTTTTACCCTACTCTGCTCCTTCTAGGAGAACATTTATGTCAGTGAGTCAGTGAGTCAGTCAGTGGTAATCGAGCCTTATATATTATAAACTAGTTTTTCGGGCAGTGTGCGGGCCGCATGCGGCCCGCATTTTTCGTTATGCAATTGGAAACAATATCAAAACACCTTATACATTAAAAAAAAAAAAAAAAACCATAACAGTATGAAATCCCATATAAACTCCTTATACAGTAGAGAACCAAACTGTAGCCATCAAACCAGATTCACCCTACTGCCATAAAAAAGTGGTACGGGCAGAATGGTACCAAGGTTCTGAGTCACTTTTGTTAAGGGACCCCACTCGTAGGTGCTTCGGTTACCGCGGGCAGTTGCCATGGAGACCAGTCGGTGACGTGGAAAATACTCTCAAGTCGGAGCTCGGCCTTCGGCCTCGCAAGCTACTAACACGGCTCGGCCTGCGGCCTCGCCAAGCGCTCGCCCTTCGGGCTCACGCACCATACGCTCGGCCTTCGGCCTCGCGAGCCGAAAGTTCGGCCTTCGGCCTCACCAGAAGCTCGCCCTTCGGGCTCGCTATACATTATTGTAGGTCAGTAACTCCAAATTCAGTCAAAAATCCCACAAAAACTCTTAATACAGTCGAAAATATAAGGTAAAACACTCCAAATCCAGTATAAAGAATGATAGGAGCACGTGGGTCAGATCCAAAATGTCGGATTTCAAGACAGCCACCATACAAACTGCTCCGCCCCTACTGAAGCTCGGCCTAACGGCCTCGCTTCAGCAGGCTCGGATCATTTTGTATGGCGGCCATCTTGAAATCCGCCATTTTGGATTTTTGACAGGTGTCATTAGACTGCTCTCCTGATTCCCTATGACATTTGTTCAAACAACCCCTACCTATCTTGTACCGTTTTTGAGATACGTCATTCATCTTTACTTGGCAGGCGTCTTTTTAATGATTTTCGATTTTTCTCATACTCACCAAAACCACCCGAACATTTTTGCCATACTTCATTTTTACCCTACTCTACTCCTTCTAGGAGAACATTTATGTCAATCAGTCAGTCAGTCAGTCAGTGAGTGGTAATCGAGCTTTATATATTATTAACTAGTTATTCGGGCAGTGTGCGGGCCGCATGCGGCCCGCATCTATCTTGAGTCAGTAGGAACTGTCAAAAAAAACCTAATACGTTAAAAAAAATTAGTTCAAAACTCTAATAGAAGTATGAACCCCCATAAAAACTCTCAATACAATAATGAACCATACTGTAGCCACTAAAGCAGATTCACCCTACTGCCATAAAAAGGTGGTACGGGCAGAATCGTACCAAGATTCAGAGTCACTTTTGTTAAGGAACCCCACTCGTAGGTGCTTCGGTTACCGCGGGCAGTTGCCATGGAGACCAGTCGGTGACGTGGAAAATACTCTCGAGTCGGAGCTCGGCCTGCGGCCTCGCAAGTTACTAACACGGCTCGGCCTGCGGCCTCGCCAAGCGCTCGCCCTTCGGGCTCACGCACCATACGCTCGGCCTTCGGCCTCGCGGACCGAAAGTTCAGCCTTCGGCCTCACCAGAAGCTCGCCCTTCGGGCTCGCTACTACACTATTGTAGTACAGTTACTCCAAACTCAGTCAAAAATCCCACAAAAACTCCTAATACAGTCGAAAATGTAAGGTAAAACACTCCAAATGCAGTATAAAGAACGATAGGAGCACGTGGGACACATCCAAAATGTCGGATTTCAAGACGGCCACCATACAAACTGCTCCGCCCCTACTGAAGCTCGGCCTAAAGGCCTCGCTTCAGCAGGCTCGGATCACTTTGTATGGCGGCCATCTTGAAATCCGCCATTTTGGATTTTTGACAGGTGTCATTCGACTGCTCTCTTAATTCCCTATGACATTTGTTTAAACACCTCCTACCTATATTGCACCGTTTTCGAGATATGTCATCCATCTTAATTTGGCAGGCGTCATTTTTATGATTTTCGATTTTTCTCGTACTCACCAAAACCCCCCGAACATTTTTGCCATACATCACGTTGCTCCTACTCGTCTCCTTCTAGGAGAACATTTATGTCAGTCAGTGGTAATCGAGCTTTATATATTATAATAACTAGTTTTTCGGGCAGTGTGCGGGCCGCATGCGGCCCGCATTTATCGTTGTGCAAGTTTGAACAATATCAAAACACCTTATACAATAAAAAAAGTATGTTCAAAACTCCATTAGAAGTATGAAATCCCATTTTAACTCTCAATACAATAAAGATCAATACTGTAGCCACTAAAACAGATTCACCCTACTGCCATAAAAAGGTGGTACGGGCAGAATCGTACCAAGATTCAGAGTCACTTTTGTTAAGGAACCCCACTCGTAGGTGCTTCGGTTACCGCGGGCAGTTGCCATGGAGACCAGTCGGTGACGTGGAAAATACTCTCGAGTCGGAGCTCGGCCTGCGGCCTCGCAAGTTACTAACACGGCTCGGCCTGCGGCCTCGCCAAGCGCTCGCCCTTCGGGCTCACGCACCATACGCTCGGCCTTCGGCCTCGCGGACCGAAAGTTCAGCCTTCGGCCTCACCAGAAGCTCGCCCTTCGGGCTCGCTACTACACTATTGTAGTACAGTTACTCCAAACTCAGTCAAAAATCCCACAAAAACTCCTAATACAGTCGAAAATGTAAGGTAAAACACTCCAAATGCAGTATAAAGAACGATAGGAGCACGTGGGACACATCCAAAATGTCGGATTTCAAGACGGCCACCATACAAACTGCTCCGCCCCTACTGAAGCTCGGCCTAAAGGCCTCGCTTCAGCAGGCTCGGATCACTTTGTATGGCGGCCATCTTGAAATCCGCCATTTTGGATTTTTGACAGGTGTCATTCGACTGCTCTCTTAATTCCCTATGACATTTGTTTAAACACCTCCTACCTATATTGCACCGTTTTCGAGATATGTCATCCATCTTAATTTGGCAGGCGTCATTTTTATGATTTTCGATTTTTCTCGTACTCACCAAAACCCCCCGAACATTTTTGCCATACATCACGTTGCTCCTACTCGTCTCCTTCTAGGAGAACATTTATGTCAGTCAGTGGTAATCGAGCTTTATATATTATAACTAGTTTTTCGGGCAGTGTGCGGGCCGCATGCGGCCCGCATTTATCGTTATGCAATTTGAAACAATATCAAAACACCTTATACATTAAAAAAAAAAAAAAATCCATAACAGTATGAAATCCCATATAAACTCCTTATACAGTAGAGAACCAAACTGTAGCCATCAACCCAGATTCACCCTACTGCCATAAAAAAGTGGTACGGGCAGAATGGTACCAAGGTTCTGAGTCACTTTTGTTAAGGGACCCCACTCGTAGGTGCTTCGGTTACCGCGGGCAGTTGCCATGGAGACCAGTCGGTGACGTGGAAAATACTCTCAAGTCGGAGCTCGGCCTTCGGCCTCGCAAGCTACTAACACGGCTCGGCCTGCGGCCTCGCCAAGCGCTCGCCCTTCGGGCTCACGCACCATACGCTCGGCCTTCGGCCTCGCGAGCCGAAAGTTCGGCCTTCGGCCTCACCAGAAGCTCGCCCTTCGGGCTCGCTATACATTATTGTAGGTCAGTAACTCCAAATTCAGTCAAAAATCCCACAAAAACTCTTAATACAGTCGAAAATATAAGGTAAAACACTCCAAATCCAGTATAAAGAATGATAGGAGCACGTGGGTCAGATCCAAAATGTCGGATTTCAAGACAGCCACCATACAAACTGCTCCGCCCCTACTGAAGCTCGGCCTAACGGCCTCGCTTCAGCAGGCTCGGATCATTTTGTATGGCGGCCATCTTGAAATCCGCCATTTTGGATTTTTGACAGGTGTCATTAGACTGCTCTCCTGATTCCCTATGACATTTGTTCAAACAACCCCTACCTATCTTGTACCGTTTTTGAGATATGTCATCCATCTTCACTTGGCAGGCGTCTTTTTAATGATTTTCGATTTTTCTCATACTCACCAAAACCCCGCGAACATTTTTGCCATACATCATTTTTACCCTACTCTACTCCTTCTAGGAGAACATTTATGTCAGTGAGTCAGTCAGTCAGTCAGTGGTAATCGAGCTTTATATATTATAAACTAGTATTTCGGGCAGTGTGCGGGCCGCATGCGGCCCGCATTTATCGTTATGCAGTACTTAACAATATCAAAACTCCTTATACATAAAAAAAAAAATATTTCAAAATTCCAATAGAAGTATGAAATCCCATATAAACTCCTTATACAGTAGAGAACCAAACTGTAGCCACCAAACCAGATTCACCCTACTGCCATAAAAAAGTGGTACGGGCAGAATGGTACCAAGATTCTGAGGCACTTTTGTTAAAGAACCCCACTCGTAGGTGCTTCGCTTACCACGGGCAGTTGCCATGGAGACCATCCGGAGACGTGGAAAATACTCTCAAGTCGGAGCTCGGCCTTCGGCCTCGCAAGTTACTAACACGGCTCGGCCTCCGGCCTCGCCATGCGCTCGCCCTTCGGGCTCACGCCCCATACGCTCGGCCTTCGGCCTCGCGGGCCGAAAGTTCGGCCTTCGGCCTCACCAGAAGCTCGCCCTTCGGGCTCGCTGCTACACTAATGTAGGACAGTTACTCCAAATTCAGTCAAAAATCCCACAAAAACTCCTAATACAGTCGAAAATATAGATAAAAAACTCCTAATGCAGTATAAAGAATGATAGGAGCACGTAAGACACATCCAAAATGTCGGATTTCAAGACGGCCACCATACAAACTGCTCCGCCCCTACTGAAGCTCGGCCTAACGGCCTCGCTTCAGCAGGCTCGGATCACTTTGTATGGCGGCCATCTTGAAATCCGCCATTTTGGATTTTTGACAGGTGTCATTCGACTGCTCTCCCGATTCCCTATGACATTTGTTCAAACACCTCTAACCCATCTCTTACCGTTTTCGAGATACGTTATCCATCTTTACTTGGCAGGCGTCTTTTTAATGATTTTCGATTTTTCTCATACTCACTAAAACCCCCCGAACATTTTTGCCATACTTCATTTTTACCCTACTCTGCTCCTTCTAGGAGAACATTTATGTCAATCAGTCAGTCAGTCAGTGAGTGGTAATCGAGCTTTATATATTATAAACTAGTATTTCGGGCAGTGTGCGGGCCGCATGCGGCCCGCATTTATCGTTATGCATGATTTAACAATATCAAAACACCTAATACGTAAGAAAAGAGTATGTTCAAAAATCCAATAGAAGTATGAAATCCTATATAAACTCTCAATACAATAAAGAACCATACTGTAGCTACTAAAGCAGATTCACCCTACTGCAATAAAAAGGTAGTACGGGCAGAATGGTACCAAGGTTCTGAGTCACTTTTGTTAAGGAACCCCACTCGTAGGTGCTTCGGTTACCGCGGGCAGTTGCCATGGAGACCAGTCGGGGACGTGGAAAATACTCTCAAGTCGAAGCTCGGCCTTCGGCCTCGCAAGTTACTAATACGGCTCGGCCTGCGGCCTCGCCAAGCGCTCGCCCTTCGGGCTCACGCACCATACGCTCGGCCTTCGGCCTCGCGGTTCGAAAGTTCGGCCTTCGGCCTCACCAGGAGCTCGCCCTTCGGGCTCGCTACTACACTTATGTAGGACAGTAACTCCAAATTCAGTCAAAAATCCCACAAAAACTTCTAATTCACTCGAAAATGAAGGCAAAACACTCCAAATGCAGTATAAAGAATGATAGGAGCACGAAAGACACATCCAAAATGTCGGATTTCAAGACGGCCACCATACAAACTGCTCCACTGAAGCTCGGCCTAAAGGCCTCGCTTCAGCAGGCTCGGACCACTTTGTATGGCGGCCATCTTGAAATCCGCCATTTTGGATTTTTGACAGGTGTCATTCGACTGCTCTTCCTATTCCCTATGACATTTGTTCAAACACCTCTTACCTATCATGTACCGTTTTTGAGATATGTCATCCATCTTTACTTGGCAGGCGTCTTTTTAATGATTTTCGATTTTTCCCATACTCACCAAAACCCCCCGAACGTTTTTGCCATACTTCATTTTTACCCTACTCTGCTCCTTCTAGGAGAACATTTATGTCAGTCAGTGGTAATCGAGCTTTATATATTATAATAAATAACTAGTATTTCGGGCAGTGTGCGGGCCGCATGCGGCCCGCATCTATCTTGAGTCAGTAGGAATTGTCAAATAAACACCAGAGACATTAAAAAAAAGTATGTTCAAAACACCAATAGAAGTATGAAATCCCAAATAAACTCTCCATACAATAAAGAACCATACTGTAGCCACTAAAGCAGATTCACCCTACTGCCATAAAAAGGTGGTACGGGCAGAATGGTACCAAGGTTCTGAGTCACTTTTGTTAAGGAACCCCACTCGTAGGTGCTTCGGTTACCGCGGGCAGTTGCCATGGAGACCAGTCGGAGATGTGGAAAATACTCTCAAGTCGGAGCTCGGCCTTCGGCCTCGCAAGTTACTAACACGGCTCGGCCTCCGGCCTCGCCAAGCGCTCGCCCTTCGGGCTCACGCACCATGCGCTCGGCCTTCGGCCTCGCGAGCCGAAAGTTCGGCCTTCGGCCTCACCAGAAGCTCGCCCTTCGGGCTCGCTATACACCAATGTAGGACAGTAACTCCAAATTCAGTCGAAAATCCCACAAAAACTCCTAATACAGTCGAAAATATAAGGTAAAACACTCCAAATGCAGTATAAAGAATGATAGGAGCACGTAAAACACATCCAAAATGTCGGATTTCAAGACGGCCACCATACAAACTGCTCCGCCCCTACTGAAGCTCGGCCTAACGGCCTCGCTTCAGCAGGCTCGGATCACTTTGTATGGCGGCCATCTTGAAATCCGCCATTTTGGATTTTTGACAGGTGTCATTCGACTGCTCTTCCAATTCCCTATGACATTTGTTCAAACACCCCCTACCTATCTTGTACCGTTTTCGAGATACGTCATTCATCTTTACTTGGCAGGCGTCTTTTTAATGATTTTCGATTTTTCTCATACTCACCAAAACCACCCGAACATTTTTGCCATACTTCATTTTTACCCTACTCTACTCCTTCTAGGAGAACATTTATGTCAATCAGTCAGTCAGTCAGTCAGTGAGTGGTAATCGAGCTTTATATATTATTAACTAGTTATTCGGGCAGTGTGCGGGCCGCATGCGGCCCGCATCTATCTTGAGTCAGTAGGAACTGTCAAAAAAAACCTAATACGTTAAAAAAAATTAGTTCAAAACTCTAATAGAAGTATGAACCCCCATAAAAACTCTCAATACAATAATGAACCATACTGTAGCCACTAAAGCAGATTCACCCTACTGCCATAAAAAGGTGGTACGGGCAGAATCGTACCAAGATTCAGAGTCACTTTTGTTAAGGAACCCCACTCGTAGGTGCTTCGGTTACCGCGGGCAGTTGCCATGGAGACCAGTCGGTGACGTGGAAAATACTCTCGAGTCGGAGCTCGGCCTGCGGCCTCGCAAGTTACTAACACGGCTCGGCCTGCGGCCTCGCCAAGCGCTCGCCCTTCGGGCTCACGCACCATACGCTCGGCCTTCGGCCTCGCGGACCGAAAGTTCAGCCTTCGGCCTCACCAGAAGCTCGCCCTTCGGGCTCGCTACTACACTATTGTAGTACAGTTACTCCAAACTCAGTCAAAAATCCCACAAAAACTCCTAATACAGTCGAAAATGTAAGGTAAAACACTCCAAATGCAGTATAAAGAACGATAGGAGCACGTGGGACACATCCAAAATGTCGGATTTCAAGACGGCCACCATACAAACTGCTCCGCCCCTACTGAAGCTCGGCCTAAAGGCCTCGCTTCAGCAGGCTCGGATCACTTTGTATGGCGGCCATCTTGAAATCCGCCATTTTGGATTTTTGACAGGTGTCATTCGACTGCTCTCTTAATTCCCTATGACATTTGTTTAAACACCTCCTACCTATATTGCACCGTTTTCGAGATATGTCATCCATCTTAATTTGGCAGGCGTCATTTTTATGATTTTCGATTTTTCTCGTACTCACCAAAACCCCCCGAACATTTTTGCCATACATCACGTTGCTCCTACTCGTCTCCTTCTAGGAGAACATTTATGTCAGTCAGTGGTAATCGAGCTTTATATATTATAACTAGTTATTCGGGCAGTGTGCGGGCCGCATGCGGCCCGCATTTTTCGTTATGCAATTGGAAACAATATCAAAACACCTTATACATTAAAAAAAAAAAAAAAATCCATAACAGTATGAAATCCCATATAAACTCCTTATACAGTAGAGAACCAAACTGTAGCCATCAAACCAGATTCACCCTACTGCCATAAAAAAGTGGTACGGGCAGAATGGTACCAAGGTTCTGAGTCACTTTTGTTAAGGGACCCCACTCGTAGGTGCTTCGGTTACCGCGGGCAGTTGCCATGGAGACCAGTCGGTGACGTGGAAAATACTCTCAAGTCGGAGCTCGGCCTTCGGCCTCGCAAGCTACTAACACGGCTCGGCCTGCGGCCTCGCCAAGCGCTCGCCCTTCGGGCTCACGCACCATACGCTCGGCCTTCGGCCTCGCGAGCCGAAAGTTCGGCCTTCGGCCTCACCAGAAGCTCGCCCTTCGGGCTCGCTATACATTATTGTAGGTCAGTAACTCCAAATTCAGTCAAAAATCCCACAAAAACTCTTAATACAGTCGAAAATATAAGGTAAAACACTCCAAATCCAGTATAAAGAATGATAGGAGCACGTGGGTCAGATCCAAAATGTCGGATTTCAAGACAGCCACCATACAAACTGCTCCGCCCCTACTGAAGCTCGGCCTAACGGCCTCGCTTCAGCAGGCTCGGATCATTTTGTATGGCGGCCATCTTGAAATCCGCCATTTTGGATTTTTGACAGGTGTCATTAGACTGCTCTCCTGATTCCCTATGACATTTGTTCAAACAACCCCTACCTATCTTGTACCGTTTTTGAGATATGTCATCCATCTTCACTTGGCAGGCGTCTTTTTAATGATTTTCGATTTTTCTCATACTCACCAAAACCCCGCGAACATTTTTGCCATACATCATTTTTACCCTACTCTGCTCCTTCTAGGAGAACATTTATGTCAGTGAGTCAGTGAGTCAGTCAGTGGTAATCGAGCCTTATATATTATAAATAACTAGTTTTTCGGGCAGTGTGCGGGCCGCATGCGGCCCGCATCTATCTTGAGTCAGTAGGAACTGTCAAAAAAACACCTGATACAAAAAAAAATGTGTTCAAAACTCCAGTAGAAGTATGAAATCCCATATAAACTCTCAATACAATAAAGAACCATACTGTAGCCACTAAAGCAGATTCACCCTACTGCCATAAAAAGGTGGTACGGTCAGAATGGTATCAAGCTTCTGAGTCACTTTTGTTAAGGAACCCCATTCGTAGGTGCTTCGGTTACCGCAGGCAGTTGCCATGGAGACCAGTCGGAGACGTGGAAAATACTCTCAAGTCGGAGCTCGGCCTTCGGCCTCGCAAGTTACTAATACGGCTCGGCCTACGGCCTCGCCAAGCGTTCGCCCTTCGGGCTCACGCAACAAACGCTCGGCCTTCGGCCTCGCGAGCCGAAAGTTCGGCCTGCGGCCTCGCCAAGCGCTCGCCCTTCGGGCTCGCTACTACACTTATGTAGGACAGTTACTCCAAATTCAGTCAAAAATCCCACAAAAACTCCTAATACAGTCGAAAATGTAGGTAAAACACTCCAAATGCAGTATAAAGAATGATAGGAGCATGTGGGTCACATCCAAAATGTCGGATTTCAAGACGGCCACCATACAAACTGCTCCGCCCCTACTGAAGCTCGGCCTAACGGCCTCGCTTCAGCAGGCTCGGATCAATTTGTATGGCGGCCATCTTGAAATCCGCCATTTTGGATTTTTGACATATGTCATCCGACTGCTCTTCCGATTCCCTATGACATTTGTTCAATCACCCCCTACCTATCTCTTACCGTTTTTGAGATACGTCATCCATCTCAACTTGGCAGGCGTCTTTTTAATGATTTTCGATTTTTCTCATACTCACCCAAACCCCCCGAAAATTTTTGCCATACATCACTTTGCTCCTACTCGTCTCCTTCTAGGAGAACATTTATGTCAGTCAGTGAGTCAGTCAGTGAGTGGTAATCGAGCTTTATATATTATAAATAACTAGTTTTTCGGGCAGTGTGCGGGCCGCATGCGGCCCGCATCTATCTTAAGTCAGTAGGAACTGTCATAAAAAAACGTTATACATAAAAAAAAAGTGTCCAAAACTCCAATAGAAGTATGAAATCCCATATAAACTCTCAATACAATAATGAACCATACTGTAGCCACTAAAGCAGATTCACCCTACTGCCATAAAAAGGTGGTACGGGCAGAATGGAACCAAGGTTCTGAGTCACTTTTGTTAAGGAACCCCATTCGTAGGTGCTTCGGTTACCGCGGGCAGTTGCCATGGAGACCAGTCGGTGACGTGGAAAATACTCTCAAGTCGGAGCTCGGCCTTCGGCCTCGCAAGTTACTAACACGGCTTGGCCTGCGGCCTCGCCAAGCGCTCGCCCTTCGGGCTCACGCACAATACGCTCGGCCTTCGGCCTCGCGAGCCGAAAGTTCGGCCTTCGGCCTCACCAGGAGCTCGCCCTTCGGGCTCGCTACTACACTAACGTAGGACAGTAACTCCAAATTCAGTCCAAAATCCCACAAAAACTCCTAATACAGTCGAAAATATAAGGTAAAACACTCCAAATGCAGTATAAAGAATGATAGGAGCACGTGGGTCACATCCAAAATGTCGGATTTCAAGACAGCCACCATACAAACTGCTCCGCCTCTACTGAAGCTCGGCCTAACGGCCTCGCTTCAGCAGGCTCGGATCACTTTGTATGGCGGCCATCTTGAAATCCACCATTTTGGATTTTTGACAGATGTCATCCGACTGCTCTCCCAATTCCCTATGACATTTGTTCAAACACCCTCTACCTATCTTGTACCGTTTTTGAGATATGTCATTCATCTTTACTTGGCAGGCGTCTTTTTAATGATTTTCGATTTTTCTCATACTCACCTAAACCCGCCGAACATTTTTGCCATACTTCATTTTTACCCTACTCTGCTCCTTCTAGGAGAACATTTATGTCAGTGAGTCAGTGAGTCAGTCAGTGGTAATCGAGCCTTATATATTATAAATAACTAGTTTTTCGGGCAGTGTGCGGGCCGCATGCGGCCCGCATTTATCGTTGTGCAAGTTTGAACAATATCAAAACACCTTATACAATAAAAAAAGTATGTTCAAAACTCCATTAGAAGTATGAAATCCCATTTTAACTCTCAATACAATAAAGATCAATACTGTAGCCACTAAAACAGATTCACCCTACTGCCATAAAAAGGTGGTACGGGCAGAATCGTACCAAGATTCAGAGTCACTTTTGTTAAGGAACCCCACTCGTAGGTGCTTTGGTTACCGCGGGCAGTTGCCATGGAGACCAGTCGGAGATGTGGAAAATACTCTCCAGTCGGAGCTCGGCCTTCGGCCTCGCAAGTTACTAATACGGCTCGGCCTACGGCCTCGCCAAGCGTTCGCCCTTCGGGCTCACACATCATACGCTCGGCCTTCGGCCTCGCGGACCGAAAGTTCGGCCTTCGGCCTCACCAGGAGCTCGCCCTTCGGGCTCGCTACTACACTATTGTAGTACAGTTACTCCAAATTCAGTCAAAAATCCCACAAAAACTCCTAATACAGTCGAAAATAAAGGTTAAACACTCCAAATGCAGTATGAAGAGTGAGAGGAGCACGTGGAGCACATCCAAAATGTCGGATTTCAAGATGGCTACCATACAAACTGCTCCGCCCCTACTGAAGCTCGGCCTAACGGCCTCGCTTCAGCAGGCTCGGATCACTTTATATGGCGGCCATCTTGAAATCCGCCATTTTGGATTTTTGACAGGTGTCATTCGACTGCTCTCCCGATTCCCTATGACATTTGTTCAAACACCCCGAACCTATCTCTTACTGTTTTCGAGATACGTAGTCCAGCTTTACTTGGCAGGCGTCATTTGTAGGGTTTTTAATTTTTTTCCTACTAAGCTAAACCTCTTAGTCATTTTCGTGATACATTACTTTAACCGTACTCAACTCTTTCTGGTAGAACCAGCTTCTTTTTTGAGGGATCTAAGGATTTTGTATGGCGGCCATCTTGAAATCCGCCATTTTGGATTTTTGACAGGTGTCATTCGACTGCTCTTCCTATTCCCTATGACATTTGTTCAAACACCTCTAACCCATCTCTTACCGTTTTCGAGATACGTTATCCATCTTTACTTGGCAGGCGTCTTTTTAATGATTTTCGATTTTTCTCATACTCACCAAAACCCCCCAAACATTTTTGCCATACATCATTTTAGCCCTACTCTGCTCCTTCTAGGAGAACATTTATGTCAATCAGTCAGTCAGTCAGTGAGTGGTAATCGAGCTTTATATATTATAAACTAGTTATTCGGGCAGTGTGCGGGCCGCATGCGGCCCGCATTTATCGTTATGCAATTTGAAACAATATCAAAACACCTTATATATTTAGAAAAAAAAACAATATTCTATAACAGTATGAAATCCCATATAAACTCCTTATACAGTAGAGAACCAAACTGTAGCCACCAAACCAGATTCACCCTACTGCCATAAAAAAGTGGTACGGGCAGAATGGTACCAAGGTTCTGAGTCACTTTTGTTAAGGAACCCCACTCGTAGGTGCTGCGGTTACCGCAGGCAGTTGCCATGGAGACCAGTCGGAGATGTGGAAAATACTCTCAAGTCGGAGCTCGGCCTTCGGCCTCGCAAGTTACTAATACGGCTCGGCCTACGGCCTCGCAAGGCGCTCGCCCTTCGGGCTCGCGCATCATACGCTCGGCCTTCGGCCTCGCGGACCGAAAGTTCGGCCTTCGGCCTCACCAGGAGCTCGCCCTACGGGCTCGCTACTACACTAATGTAGGACAGTAACTCCAAATTCAGTCAAAAATCCCACAAAAACTCTTAATACAGTCGAAAATAAAGGTAAAACACTCCAAATACAGTATAAAGAATGATAGGAGCACGTAAGACACATCCAAAATGTCGGATTTCAAGACGGCCACCATACAAACTGCTCCGCCCCTACTGAAGCTCGGCCTAACGGCCTCGCTTCAGCAGGATCGGATCACTTTGTATGGCGGCCATCTTGAAATCCGCCATTTTGGATTTTTGACAGGTGTCATTCGACTGCTCTCCCGATTCCCTATGACATTTGTTCAAACACCTCTAACCCATCTCTTACCGTTTTCGAGATACGTTATCCATCTTTACTTGGCAGGCGTCTTTTTTATGATTTTCGATTTTTCTCATACTCACCAAAACCCCCCGAACATTTTTGCCATACATCATTTTAGCCCTACTCGTCTCCTTCTAGGAGAACATTTATGTCAATCAGTCAGTCAGTCAGTCAGTGAGTGGTAATCGAGCTTTATATATTATTAACTAGTTTTTCGGGCAGTGTGCGGGCCGCATGCGGCCCGCATCTATCTTGAGTCAGTAGGAACTGTCAAAAAAACACCTGATACATAAAAAAAAGTATTTTCAAAACTCCATTAGAAGTATGAAATCCCATATAAACTCTTAATACAATAAGGAACCAAACTGTAGCCACCAAAGCAAATTCACCCTACTGCCATAAAAAGGTGGTACGGGCAGAATGGTACCAAGGTTCTGAGTCACTTTTGTTAAGGAACCCCACTCGTAGGTGCTTCGGTTACCGCAGGCAGTTGCCATGGAGACCAGTCGGTGACGTGGAAAATACTCCCAAGTCGGAGCTCGGCCTTCGGCCTCGCAAGTTACTTATACGGCTTGGCCTACGGCCTCGCCAAGCGCTCGCCCTTCGGGCTCGCGCAACATATGCTCGGCCTTCGGCCTCGCGGACCGAAAGTTCGGCCTTCGGCCTCACCAGGAGCTCGCCCTACGGGCTCGCTACTACACTAATGTAGGACAGTAACTCCAAATTCAGTCAAAAATCCCACAAAAACTCTTAATACAGTCGAAAATAAAGGTAAAACACTCCAAATACAGTATAAAGAATGATAGGAGCACGTAAGACACATCCAAAATGTCGGATTTCAAGACGGCCACCATACAAACTGCTCCGCCCCTACTGAAGCTCGGCCTAACGGCCTCGCTTCAGCAGGATCGGATCACTTTGTATGGCGGCCATCTTGAAATCCGCCATTTTGGATTTTTGACAAATGTCATTCGACTGCTCTCCCGATTCCCTATGACATTTGTTCAAACACCCTCTACCTATCTTGTACCGTTTTTGAGATATGTCATCCATCTTCACTTGGCAGGCGTCTTTTTAATGATTTTCGATTTTTCTCATACTCACCAAAACCTTCCGAACATTTTTGCCATACTTCATTTTTACCCTACTCTGCTCCTTCTAGGATAACATTTATGTCAATCAGTCAGTCAGTCAGTGAGTGGTAATCGAGCTTTATATATTATAAACTAGTTTTTCGGGCAGTGTGCGGGCCGCATGCGGCCCGCATTTATCGTTATGCAGTACTAAACTATATCAAAACTCCTGATACGTTGGAAAAATGTATGTTCAAAACTCCAATGGAAGTATGAAATCCCATAAAAACTCTCAATACAATAAAGAACCATACTGCAGCCACTAAAGCAAATTCACCCTACTGCCACAAAAAGGTGGTACGGGCAGAATGGGACCAAGATTCTGAGTCACTTTTGTTAAGGAACCCCACTCGTAGGTGCTTTGGTTATCGCGGGTAGTTGCCATGGAGACCAGTCGGAGACGTGGAAAAAACTCTCAAGTCGGAGCTCGGCCTTCGGCCTCGCAAGTTACTAACACGGTTCGCCAAGCGCTCGCCCTTCGGGCTCGCGCATCATACGCTCGGCCTTCGGCCTCGCGGACCGAAAGTTCGGCCTTCGGCCTCACCAAGAGCTCGCCCTTCGGGCTCGCTACTACACTTATGTAGGACAATAACTCCAAATTCAGTCAAAAATCCCACAAAAACTCCAAATACAGTCGAAAATATAAGGTAATACACTCCAAATGCGGTATAAAGAATGATAGGAGCACGTGGGTCACATCCAAAATGTCGGATTTCAAGACGGCCACCATACAAACTGCTCCGCCCCTACTGAAGCTCGGCCTAAAGGCCTCGCTTCAGCAGGCTCGGAGCATTTTGTATGGCGGCCATCTTGAAATCCGCCATTTTGAATTTTTGACAAATGTCATTCGACTGCTCTCCCGATTCCCTATGACATTTGTTCAAACACCCCCTACCCATCTTGCACCGTTTTCGAGATACGTCATCCATCTTTACTTGGCAGGCGTCTTTTTTATGATTTTAGATTTTTCTCATACTCACCGAAACCACCCGAACACTTTTGCCATACATCACGTTGTTCCTACTCGTCTCCTTCTAGGAGAACATTTATGTCAATCAGTCAGTGGTAATCGAGCTTTATATATTATAAACTAGTATTTTGGGCAGTGTGCGGGCCGCATGCGGCCCGCATTTATCGTTATGCAATTTTAAACTATATCAAAACACCTAATACATAAAAAAAAAATGTTCAAAACTCCAATAGAAATATGAAATCCCAAATAAACTTGTAATACAGTAGAGAAACATACTGTAGCTACTAAAGCAGATTCACCCTACTGCCATAAAAAGGTGGTACGGGCAGAATGGTACCAAGGTTCTGAGTCACTTTTGTTAAGGAACCCCATTCATAGGTGCTTCGGTTACCGCAGGCAGTTGCCATGGAGACCAGTCGGTGACGTGGAAAATACTCTCAAGTCGGAGCTCGGCCTTCGGCCTCGCAAGTTGCTAACACGGCTCGGCCTGCGGCCTCGCCAAGCGCTCGCCCTTCGGGCTCACGCACCCTACGCTCGGCCTTCGGCCTCGCGAGCCGAAAGTTCGGCCTTCGGCCTCACCAGGAGCTCGCCCTTCGGGCTCGCTGTACACAATCATAGGACAGTCACTCCAAATTCAGTCAAAAATCCCACAAAAACTCCTAATACAGTCGAAAATTAAGGAAAAACACTCCAAATGCAGTATAAAGAATGATAGGAGCACGTAAGACACATCCAAAATGTCATTCGACTGCTCTCCTTATTTCCTATGACATATTTTCAAAAACCCCCTACCTATCTATTACCGTTTTCGAGATACGTGATTTATCTGCACTTGGCAGACGTCATCGAAAAAAATATTTCATATTTGGAATGAGGACGTCCAGAACAACCTAGATATAAAATTTAAGCCAAATCGGAGTACTTTTTTTTACTTGGCAGACGTCATCGAAAAAAAAAATTGATTTGGAATAAGGACACCCAGAACCACCTAAATATCGAGTTTCAGCCAAATCGGAGTAACTTATTTTACTTGGCAGACGTCATCGAAAAAAAAAATTTAGATTTGTAATAAGGACACCCAGAACCACCTAAATATCGAGTTTCAGCCAAATCGGAGTAACTTTTTTTACTTGGCAGACGTCATCGAAACAAAATTTTTTGATTTAGAATAAGGACGTCCAGAACCACATAAATATCGAGTTTCAGCCAAATCGGAGTAACTTTTTTTACTTGGCAGACGTCATCGAAATAAAAATTTCATATTTGGAATAAGGATGACGAGAACAACCTATATATCGATTTTCAGCCAAATCGGTGCAAGTCTGAGCTCGGCCTTCGGCCTCGCAAGTTACTAAGACGGCTCGACCTGCGGCCTCGCCTAGCGCTCGCCCTGCGGGCTCGCGCACCGTCCACTCGGCCTACGGCCTCGCGGCCCGAAAGTTCGGCCTTCGGCCTCACCAAAAGCTCGCCCTTCGGGCTCGCTACACTGACAGTAGGACAATTACTCTAAATTGAGTTGAAATTCCCACAAACACCCCTAATACAGTCGACATTGTAAGGTTAAATACTCCAAATAATGTATGAAGAATGAGAGTAGCACATTTGACAGGCGTCATTCGACTGCTCTCCCGATTCCCTATGACATTTGTTCAAACACCCCCAACCTATCTCTTACCGTTTTCGAGATACGTAGTCCAGCTTTACTTGTCAGGCGTCATTTCTAGGGTTTTTAATTTTTCCCCTACTCAGCTAAACCCCTTAGTCATTTTCGTAATACATTACCATAACCGTACTCAACTCTTTCTGGTAGAACCAGCTACTTTTTTGAGGGATCGAAGGATTTTGTATGGCGGCCATTTTGAAATCCGCCATTTTGGATTTTTGACAAAAATCATCCGCCTGCTCTCCTGATTCCCTATGACATTTGGTCAAGCACCCCCTACCTATCTCTTACCGTTTCAGAGATACGCCATCCAATTTTACTTGGCAGACGTCATCTTTGAGTTTTCGGATTTTTCCCATACTCACACAAACCCCCAGAACATTTTTGCTATACATTATTTTCTTCCTACTCGACTCCTTCTGGGAGAACAATTATGTCAGTGAGTCAGTGAATGAGTCAGTGTACGGTAATCCAGCTTTATATATTTTATATATTATAATAACTAGTTTTTCGGGCAGTGTGCGGGCCGCATGCGGCCCGCATCTATCTTGAGTCAGTAGGAACTGTCATAAAAGCACGTTATACATTAAAAAAAAGTAATATCCAAAACTCCAATAGAAGTATGAAATACTATATAAACTCTATATACAATAAGGAACCAAACTGTAGCCACCAAATCAGATTCACCCTACTGCCATAAAAAGGTGGTACGGGCAGAATGGTACGAAGGTTCTGAGTCACTTTTGTTAAGGAACCCCACTCGTAGGTGCTTCGGTTACCGCAGGCAGTTGCCATGGAGACCAGTCGGTGATGTGGAAAATACTCTCAAGTCGGAGCTCGG
This sequence comes from Plagodis pulveraria, assembly GCA_963890685.1. Taxonomy (NCBI): domain Eukaryota; kingdom Metazoa; phylum Arthropoda; class Insecta; order Lepidoptera; family Geometridae; genus Plagodis; species Plagodis pulveraria. The sequence continues at coordinate 5,879,990 of OY982976.1, read as the reverse complement.
CCTTCGGCCTCGCAAGTTACTAATACGGCTCGGCCTGCGGCCTCGCCAAGCGCTCGCCCTTCGGGCTCACGCTTCATACGCTCGGCCTTCGGCCTCGCGGACCGAAAGTTCGGCCTTCGGCCTCACCAGGAGCTCGCCCTTCGGGCTCGCTACTACACTTATGTAGGACAGTAACTCCAAATTCAGTCAAAAATCCCACTAAAACTCCTAATTCAGTCGAAAATAAAGGTAAAACACTCCAAATGCAGTATAAAGAATGATAGGAGCACTTTGGTCACATCCAAAATGTCGGATTTCCAGATGGCCACCATACAAACTGCTCCGCCCCTACTGAAGCTCGGCCTAAAGGCCTCGCTTCAGCAGGCTCGGAGCATTTTGTATGGCGGCCATCTTGAAATCCGCCATTTTGGATTTTTGACAGATGTCATTCGACTGCTCTCCCGATTCCCTATGACATTTGTTCAAACACCCCCTACTTATCTCTTACCGTTTTCGAGATACGTCATCCATCTACACTTGGCAGGCGTCTTTTTAATGATTTTCGATTTTTCTCATACTCACCAAAACCCCCCGAACATTTTTGCCATACATCATTTTAGCCCTACTCGTCTCCTTCTAGGAGAACATTTATGTCAATCAGTCAGTCAGTCAGTCAGTGAGTGGTAATCGAGCTTTATATATTATTAACTAGTTTTTCGGGCAGTGTGCGGGCCGCATGCGGCCCGCATTTATCGTTATGCAGTACTAAACTTAACCTTAACCCCTTATACATTTAATAAAAATAAGTTCAAAACTCTAATAGAAGTATGAAATCCCAAATAAACTCTCCATAAAATAAAGATCCATACTGTAGCCACTAAAGCAGATTCACCCTACTGCCATAAAAAGGTGGTACGGGCAGAATGGGACCAAGGTTCTGAGTCACTTTTGTTAAGGAACCCCACTCGTAGGTGCTTCGCTTACCGCGGGCAGTTGCCATGGAGACCAGTCGGAGACGTGGAAAAAACTCTCAAGTCGGAGCTCGGCCTTCGGCCTCGCAAGTTACCAACACGGCTCGGCCTGCGGCCTCGCCAAGCGCTCGCCCTTCGGGCTCGCGCATCATACACTCGGCCTTCGGCCTCGCGGACCGAAAGTTCGGCCTTCGGCCTCACCGGGAGCTCGCCCTTCGGGCTCGCTATTACACTTATGTAGGACAGTAACTCCAAATTGAGTCTAAAAACCCAAAAAAACTCCTAATACAGTCGAAAATATAAGGTAATACACTCCAAATGCAGTATAAAGAATGATAGGAGCACCTGGGACAAATCCAAAATGGCGGATTTCAAGAAGGCCCCCATACAAACTGCTCCGCCCCTACTGAAGCTCGGCCTAACGGCCTCGCTTCAGCAGGCTCGGACCATTTTGTATGGCGGCCATCTTGAAATCCGCCATTTTGGATTTTTGACAGGTGTCATTCGACTGCTCTCCCGATTCCCTATGACATTTGTTCAAACACCCCCTACCTATCTTGCACCGTTTTTGAGATACGTCATCCATCTTTACTTGGCAGGCGTCTTTTTAATGATTTTCGATTTTTCTCATACTCACCAAAACCTCCCGAACATTTTTGCCATACATCATTTTAACCCTACTCTGCTCCTTCTAGGAGAACATTTATGTCAATCAGTCAGTCAGTCAGTCAGTGAGTGGTAATCGAGCCTTATATATTATAACTAGTTTTTCGGGCAGTGTGCGGGCCGCATGCGGCCCGCATTTATCGTTATGCAGTACTAAACTATATCAAAACTCATGATACGTTGTAAAAAAGTATGTTCAAAACTCCAATAGAAGAATGAAATCCCATATAAACTCTCAATACAATAAAGAACCATACTGTAGCCACTAAAGCAGATTCACCCTACTGCCATAAAAAGGTGGTACCGGCAGAATGGTACCAAGGTTCTGAGTCACTTTAGTTAAGGAACCCCACTCGTAGTTGCTGCGGTTACCGCAGGCAGTTGCCATGGAGACCAGTCGGAGATGTGGAAAATACTCTCAAGTCGGAGCTCGGCCTTCGGCCTCGCAAGTTACTAATACGGCTCGGCCTACGGCCTCGCCAGGCGCTCGCCCTTCGGGCTCACGCATCATACGCTCGGCCTTCGGCCTCGCGGACCGAAAGTTCGGCCTTCGGCCTCACCAGAAGCTCGCCCTTCGGGCTCGCTACTTCACTTATGTAGGACAGTAACTCCAAATTTAGTCAAAAATCCCACAAAAACTCCTAATACAGTCGAAAATATTAGGTAAAACACTCCAAATGCAGTATAAAGAATGATAGGAGCACGTGGGTCACATCCAAAATGTCGGATTTCAAGACAGCCACCATACAAACTGCTCCGCCTCTACTGAAGCTCGGCCTAACGGCCTCGCTTCAGCAGGCTCGGATCACTTTGTATGGCGGCCATCTTGAAATCCACCATTTTGGATTTTTGACAGATGTCATCCGACTGCTCTCCCAATTCCCTATGACATTTGTTCAAACACCCTCTACCTATCTTGTACCGTTTTTGAGATATGTCATTCATCTTTACTTGGCAGGCGTCTTTTTAATGATTTTCGATTTTTCTCATACTCACCTAAACCCGCCGAACATTTTTGCCATACTTCATTTTTACCCTACTCTGCTCCTTCTAGGAGAACATTTATGTCAGTGAGTCAGTGAGTCAGTCAGTGGTAATCGAGCCTTATATATTATAAATAACTAGTATTTCGGGCAGTGTGCGGGCCGCATGCGGCCCGCATTTATCGTTATGCAGTACTAAACTTTACCTTAACCCCTTATACATTTAAAAAAATTATTTCAAAACTCCAATAAAAGTATGAAATCCCAAATAAACTCTCCATACAATAAAGAACCATACTGTAGCCACTAAAGCAGATTCACCCTACTGCCATAAAAAGATATACATATTTGGAATACGGACGTCCAGAACAACCTAGATATAAAATTTAAGCCAAATCGGAGTACTTTTTTTTACTTGGCAGACGTCATCGAAAAAAAATTTTTAGATTTGGAATAAGGACACCCAGAACCACCTAAATATCGAGTTTCAGCCAAATCGGAGTAACTTTTTTTACTTGGCAGACGTCATCGAAAGAAAAATTTTAGATTTGGAATAAGGACACCCAGAACCACTTAAATATCGAGTTTCAGCCAAATCGGAGTAACTTTTTTTACTTGGCAGACGTCATCGAATTTTTTTTTTTTATTTGGAATAAGGACGTCCAGAACCACATAAATATCGAGTTTCAACCAAATCGGAGTAAATTTTTTTACTTGGCAGACGTCATCGAAATAAAAATTTCATATTTGAAATAAGGATGACGAGAACAACCTATATATCGATTTTCAGCCAAATCGGTGCAAGTCTGAGCTCGGCCTTCGGCCTCGCAAGTTACTAACATGGCTCGGCCTGCGGCCTCGCCTAGCGCTCGCCCTGCGGGCTCGCGCAACGTCAACTCAGCCTACGGCCTCGCGGTCCGAAAGTTCGGCCTTCGGCCTCACCAGAAGCTCGCCCTTCGGGCTCGCTACACGGCCAGTAGGACAATTACTCCAAATTCAGTTGAAAATCCCACAAAAACTCCTAATACAGTCGACATTGTCAGGTCAAATACTCCAAATACTGTATGAAGAATGAGAGTAGCACATTTGACAGGTGTCATTCGACTGCTCTCCCGATTCCCTATGACATTTGTTCAAACACCCCCAACCTATCTCTTACCGTTTTCGAGATACGTAGTCCAGCTTTACTTGTCAGGCGTCATTTCTAGGGTTTTTAATTTTTTCCCTACTCAGCTAAACCCCTTAGTCATTTTCGTAATACATTACTATAACCCTACTCAACTCTTTCTGGTAGAACCAGCTACTTTTATGAGGGATCGAAGGATTTTGTATGGCGGCCATTTTGAAATCCGCCATTTTGGATTTTTGATAAATGTCATCCGACTGCTCTCCTGATTCCCTATGACATTTGGTCAAGCACCCCCTACCTATCTCTTACCGTTTCAGAGATACGCCATCCAATTTTACTTGGCAGACGTCATCTTTGAGTTTTCGGATTTTTCCCATACTCACACAAACCCTCAGAACATTTTTGCTATACATTACTTTCTTCCTACTCGACTCCTTCTGGGAGAACAATTATGTCAGTCAGTCAGTGTACGGTAATCCAGCTTTATATATTATAACTAGTTTTTCGGGCAGTGTGCGGGCCGCATGCGGCCCGCATTTATCGTTATGCAGTACTAAACTATATCAAAACTCCTGATACGTTGGAAAAAAGTATGTTCAAAACTCCAATAGAAGTATGAAATCCCATATAAACTCTCAATACAATAAAGAACCATACTGTAGCCACTAAAGCAAATTCACCCTACTGCCATAAAAAGGTGGTACGGGCAGAATGATACCAAGGTTCTGAGTCACTTTTGCTAAAGAACCCCACTCGTAGGTGCTTCGGTTACCGCGGGCAGTTGCCATGGAGACCAGTCGGAGACGTGGAAAATACTCTTAAGTCGGAGCTCGGCCTTTGGCCTCGCAAGTTACTAATACGGCTCGGCCTACGGCCTCGCCGAGCGCTCGCCCTTCGGGCTCACGCACCATACGCTCGGCCTTCGGCCTCGCGGGCCGAATGTTCGGCCTACGGCCTCACCAGGAGCTCGCCCTTCGGGCTCGCTATACACCAATGTAGGACAGTAACTCCAAATTCAGTCGAAAATCCCACAAAAACTCCTAATACAGTCGAAAATATAAGGCAAAACAATCCAAATGCAGTATAAAGAATGATAGGAGCACGTGGGTCACATCCAAAATGTCGGATTTCAAGACGGCCACCATACAAACTGCTCCGCCCCTACTGAAGCTCGGCCTCACGGCCTCGCTTCAGCAGGCTCGGATCACTTTGTATGGCGGCCATCTTGAAATCCGCCATTTTGGATTTTTGACAGGTGTCACTCGACTGCTCTCCCGATTCCCTATGACATTTGTTCAAACACCCCCAACCTATCTTGCATCGTTTTCGAGATACGTCATTCATCTTTACTTGGCAGGCGTCTTTTTAATGATTTTCGATTTTTCTCATACTCACTAAAACCCCCCGAACATTTTTGCCATACTTCATTTTTACCCTACTCTGCTCCTTCTAGGAGAACATTTATGTCAATCAGTCAGTCAGTCAGTGAGTGGTAATCGAGCTTTATATATTATAAATAATAAATAACTAGTTTTTCGGGCAGTGTGCGGGCCGCATGCGGCCCGCATCTATCTTGAGTCAGTAGGAACTGTCATAAAAGCACGTTATACATTAAAAAAAAGTAATGTTCAAAACTCCAATAGAAGTATGAAATCCCATATAAACTCTCAATACAATAAAGAACCATACTGTAGCCACTAAAGCAAATTCACCCTACTGCCATAAAAAGGTAGTACGGGCAGAATGAGACCAAGGTTCTGAGTCACTTTTGTTAAGAAACCCCACTCGTAGGTGCTTCGGTTACCGCGGGCAGTTGCCATGGAGACCAGTCGGAGATGTGGAAAATACTCTCAAGTCGGAGCTCGGCCTTCGGCCTCGCAAGTTACTAACACGGCTCGGCCTCGCCAAGCGCTCGCCCTTCGGGCTCACGCACCATACGCTCGGCCTTCGGCCTCGCGGGCCGAAAGTTCGGCCTTCGGCCTCACCAGGTGGTTGCCTTTTGGGCTCGCTATACACTAATGTAGGACAGTTACTCCAAATTCAGTCAAAAATCCCACAAAAACTCCTAATACAGTCGAAAATTAAGGAAAAACACTCCAAATGCAGTATAAAGAATGATACGAGCACGAAAGACACATCCAAAATGTCGGATTTCAAGACGGCCACCATACAAACTGCTCCGCCCCTACTGAAGCTCGGCCTAACGGCCTCGCTTCAGCAGGCTCGGATCACTTTGTATGGCGGCCATCTTGAAATCCGCCATTTTGGATTTTTGACATATGTCATTCGACTGCTCTCCCGATTCCCTATGGCATTTGTTCAAACACCCCCTACCTATCTCTTACCGTTTTCGAGATACGTCATCCATCTTCACTTGGCAGGCGTCTTTTTAATGATTTTCGATTTTTCTCATACTCACCAAAACCCCCCTAACATTTTTGCCATACTTCATTTTTACTCTACTCTGCTCCTTCTAGGAGAACATTTATGTCAGTCAGTCAGTCAGTGGTAATCGAGCTTTATATATTATAAACTAGTTTTTCGGGCAGTGTGCGGGCCGCATGCGGCCCGCATTTATCGTTATGCAGTACTAAACAATACCTTAACACCTTATATATTTAAAAAAAAAAAACAAAATTCCATAACAGTATGAAATCCCATATAAACTCTCAATACAATAAAGAACCATACTGAAGCCACTAAAGCAAATTCACCCTACTGCCATAAAAAGGTGGTACGGGCAGAATGGGACCAAGGGTCTAAGTCACTTTTGTTAAGGAACCCCACTCGTAGGTGCTTCGGTTACCGCGGGGAGTTGCCATGGAGACCAGTCGGTGACGTGGAAAATACTCTCGAGTCGGAGCTCGGCCTTCGGCCGTCAGTGGTAATCGAGCTTTATATATTATAAACTAGTTTTTCGGGCAGTGTGCGGGCCGCATGCGGCCCGCATTTATCGTTATGCAGTACTAAACAATACCTTAACACCTTATATATTTAAAAAAAAAAAACAAAATTCCATAACAGTATGAAATCCCATATAAACTCTCAATACAATAAAGAACCATACTGAAGCCACTAAAGCAAATTCACCCTACTGCCATAAAAAGGTGGTACGGGCAGAATGGGACCAAGGGTCTAAGTCACTTTTGTTAAGGAACCCCACTCGTAGGTGCTTCGGTTACCGCGGGGAGTTGCCATGGAGACCAGTCGGTGACGTGGAAAATACTCTCGAGTCGGAGCTCGGCCTTCGGCCTCGCAAGTTACTAACATGGCTCGGCCTGCGGCCTCGCCAAGCGCTCGCCCTTCGGGCTCGCGCATCATACGCTCGGCCTTCGGCCTCGCGGACCGAAAGTTCGGCCTTCGGCCTCACCAGGAGCTCGCCCTTCGGGCTCGCTACTACACTTACGTAGGACAGTAACTCCAAATTCAGCCAAAAATCCCACAAAAACTCCTAATACAGTCGAAAATAAAGGTAAAACACTCCAAATGCGGTATAAATCTATGGTCAAGCGCAAGCTGTCGTCAGAGCAACATCACGTTCGTTTGCTACGCAATTATTTTAAAAATTAACGTGGTTAAAAGTGTGCGATTTCATCTAAAAGTGACAACATATTGTAGTTTATGATACCTAGTGCCAAGTGAAACTTGTTTCGAGAAAATCCGATCGCTGGTGCAGGAGATATCAACGAAAAAACTTTTTAAGTTTTTAATAACGGTCAAACGATCCTGACCTACCTCAACTCGTAACCGACCGCTGCGCTGCTTGTTGTTCGAGTTCATTGACCCGACTGCAAGTGAATCACGCGCTTTGCTAGTGCATTGGCTGCGCCTCTTATCTGCTACGGTAATTGTTAATTGTTGTTTTTGGCATGATAGCCATGGCTGCGTCTGCGCATTGTGCTGGATGTAACCAAGAAATTAAGCAAAACAGCGCTGCTATAAAATGCAGTAAATGTAGTGAAGTATATGACCTTATCTGTGCTGGTTTAAATAGAAATAAATGCAAAAGTTTAACATCCGAATTTATACAAAACTGGATCTGTGTTTCATGCCACAGCAAGTTACCTAAAACTAGCGATTTAAAAACTCCAGTGCGATTGTTGATGAGTTGCCATAGTAGTATTGACGGCACTGATACCGATCTCGAGGATAAATCTGAGTCCGACACAGATAATGTAGCTTCTCACCGTGGTAACTACGGAACAAGGAAGCAGCAGTCACCAAGCGGCACGCAAGGATCACCTCAACCTGTTTATAAGTGTTTGTGTGCAAATCTAGACGGTATTCGGGCCATCATTAAGGAAGAGCTGCAGGCAATACTAGCTGAAAATTTTATTGAAGCTATATCGGATCGTGTTGTAAAAAAAATGGAAATCGCTAGCGGAGAACGATGTGACGGTCCTCGAAATGTTGAGCCTAAATTATGTGATATGGTGGCAGTCTTGGAAAAAAAAGTGACGCAACTACCATCGGTTGCTACGAAGGAATCGCAATCAGTGTCTGCAAGAACGACGACAGCCTTTGAAGGAAAACTGGCATTTCCTGTAAATAAAAAACCCAAGGAAACACAGTCGCACACGCAAGACCCAAATGGACAAATGAAACAAAAACAATGCTTGGGAAATGCACCCTTAATACAATCTGCGACTGCTATACATTCTGTGCCTTCAGCGTGTTCAGAGAATTTGTCGATGCAGTCATCACTTCCTTCCTCTGCAATTACCAACACCGCTGCTGTATCCGAAGATGCCGTTGCGTCGGAAGGCTGGACAGAAGTGAAAAGCGCTCGGCGCAGTCCCCGCACCTCGCAGCCTGGGGCGCGCGGCCGTGGCGTGCTGCGCGGCACTGCAGCTCCTGGCGCCACACTGCTACATGCTGCGGAACGCCGCCAGTATGTGCATCTATACTATGTAAAGCAGGGCACAACAGTGGATCAAGTGCGTGCGCACTTGAGCTACATTTGTGGTGAAAACGACCATACCGTGGAAGCATTAAAGGCGAGAGGAACTTATGCTTCATTTAAATTGGGAATACCTGCTAAGTCAATCGACCTCATTATGGCGCCGACGAATTGGGCTGACGGTATCTGTATTAAGGCCTGGAGGCAGAAATTTCGTGCCAGGACTGAATCCGAAACGTCGCCATAATTTTCATATTTTGTACCAAAATGTACGTGGATTGCGATCGAAAACTCGCTGCTTCCATAACAGTGTAAAGTCATGTACCTACGATATAATAGTACTGACGGAGACGTTTCTCACGAGCTCGGTGTGTGACGGCGAACTGTTCCCTCGCGGATGGCAAATAGCGCGGCTTGACCGCGTTGGCGCACACGGCGACGACGCTGGCTGGGGCGGCGTGCTGCTTGCTGTCCGAGACTGCTATTCATTGCGCATGGTCACGGATATCGACTCACTCACACCAGATCAAGAGGTACAATTTGCAATCATTAGTTGGAAAAATATTAAATTGCTGTGTTGTGTTGTTTACTTGCCACCTAACTATAAAAATGAACAATATTTAAATGTTCTGACTACAATTGAAAATGCTGTCTGTAAATACTCTAACATGGAAACAATAATATTAGGTGATTTTAATTTAAATTCCTTCAGTGGTGCCATAAAAACACAGTTTGCTTGTTTTGAAAACGTATGTAATTTGACACAATATAACAATGTATTGAACAAGCATGGCGGTCTGCTGGATCTTGTGCTGAGCGGATTAGCTAGCGAGTATGTGACGGTGTGCGACGGTGGAGATGCGGATGCACTGGTACCGGCAGATGCGTACCACCCGCCACTATCAATATGCGTGTCCCTGCCGAGTGGTTTGCCCCCATCCCCGCCTCCCCCGCCGCCGCCATCCGACCGTCCCTCGGCGCCTCCTGATTGGAATTTTCGGAAAGCGGATTTTAGTGGGCTATATGCAGCTTTAGCCGAATTAGAATGGTCCGATTTGTTTGGTATCCAAAGGGTCGATTTAGCAACTGACATGTTTTATCAGAAATTATACGAATGCATAAGTGAGTATGTCCCTGTAAAGAAGCGTTCTTTGAACGCAAACCGCTATGTATATCCACAATGGTACACACCGGAGATAATCAAAAATATAAAAAATAAATATTTTCATTTTGTCCGTTACAAATCAGAGGGTAAGGCATTTAACTGGGAATTGTTTAAATATTATAGGACGCATGTAAAGACTTTAATTGACAATGCTTATCAGCAGCACATTCGACTGATACAAAATCAAATTATTGACGAACCTGCTAGGTTTTGGGAATATGTTAAGGACAAACGGAGGGATAGGCGGCGCTGTGAAAGGTTCACATGTGACGGAGCTGAGGTTGAGGGCGCGGACGCCGCAGCTGCGTTCGCGCGCTACTTCAGTTCTGTATTCCAACGGGAGGTACCACAGCTGGATGCGGCAGCGGCATCGCGACACGGTTCTGGTAGTGATTCTGCGCAGGTTGCAATAAGCACTGTAGACGTGACCGACCTTGCTGCGGCTGTGAGACGCCTGAAATCGCGGTCCGCGGCTGGTCCCGACGGCATTCCTACTTTTTTGGTGAAGGATTGTATCGATGTATTGAAGTTACCGTTGATGTATCTTTACAATTTATGTCTTGAGGAGTCGACCTATCCGTGGCATTGGAAGACATCGAGAGTGACACCAGTACCCAAGGCAAGCTCTGGATCTGAAGTCTCCACCTACAGGCCTATTGCGGTGCTATCAGTCTTTGGAAAGGTCTTTGAGTCCATTATCGATCGCCGTATTTCCCAGCAAGTAGAGCATGCCATAAATGACTGCCAGCACGGTTTCCGTAGGGCTCGATCTGCCACCACTAACCATATAAACCTAGTTGATTATGTCGCTAGTGAAATGGACGTGGGTCGGCAAGTCGATGCGGCGTATTTTGACCTAAAAAAAGCATTCGATTTAGTTGATAATGACATCTTACTCGAGAAGTTATCAACATTTGGATTTACTCCTAAGCTCCTTCAATTCTTCTCGAGCTATCTGACTGACCGCAATCAGTTTGTTCGGGTATCTGGGTACGAATCTAGCTACTATTACACCCGGTCGGGGGTAAGTCAGGGTAGTACTCTGGGACCAACGCTTTTTTTGTTGATGATCAATGACTTGCCGAAGGTCGTGAGTTCTGCAAAATGTCTCATGTTTGCGGATGATTTGAAGTTGTGCCTTGCTGTGAGTGGTGTAGAGGACACTGAAGCTCTGCAGAGAGATATTGATGCTGTGGCTGACTGGAGTGAAACCAACCGCCTGCCCTTTAATGCTTCTAAATGTAAAATAATTAGCTTCACGCGCTCACATTGTCCTCTATATGCTACTTATTTTCTGCCTGACGCACCATTAGAAAGAGTTAATGAAATTCGTGACCTTGGACTGACTTTAGATAATAAACTTGACTTTAGAACACACGTGACCAACATCTGTAAAAAGGCTAGTAGATCGCTTGGGTTTATAATGAGGGTGGCTTCACAGTTTTCTGATAATAGAGTACCTAAAGTTTTATATAACGCCTATGTCCGCAGCACTCTGGAGTTTAGTGCAGTGGTCTGGGATCCATATGAGGACAAATACTCACTTATGATCGAAAAGATACAGCGAAAGTTTGCGCGGTGGTTGTTCAAGAGAGCCTATGGATATTATCCCTACTTATATCCGTCTATGTTCGTTTCGGGTATGGTCGGCCTAGATACACTTAATCTGAGACGGAAACTGCTGCTTGTAGTGCACTATTTATCAGTTCTTCACAATAAAGTTAACAATCAAAGTGTACTTAGTCAGATAGGGCTACAGGTGCCCAGGCGCGGAGCGACGGTCGCACTGCGCAATGTCCCGCGGCTCTTAGCAAGGCCGGTCGTACGGACCCGCCGCACACAAAATGCGCCCACTGCTCGTGCGCGCGCCGTGCTCGGAGATTTGCTTCTTTATGACGAAAATGTTGATCTATTTGCTGACAATATGGGAACCCTAATAAGACATGCATATTTGCACTTAAATTTGAACTATCGTGAAATTTAATTCAATCTTCATTTATTATTGTGTGATAATTTTTTGACATATTGATTTTATTGACATTTTGAATTTTCTTTGTATTATTTTATTGTGATTATAGTTTATGTATTTTAATTTAATATGACATTGTTTGTAAATATTGATAGTAATAATAATTGCATAGAATTGTATAATAATGTAATATATTTGTATAATAAGATATATAATGTAAATTTAAGTAATAATGTTTTGTTTCGGGTAATTTATATTTTTGACATGTTGGTGTTTTGGACATCATAGTCTGTAAGCCACATTGTATTTTTTTAAAAATAAATAAATAAATAAAAAAAATAAATAAAGAATGATAGGAGCACGTGTGACACATCCAAAATGTCGGATTTCAAGACGGCCGCCATACAAACTGCTCCGCCCCTACTTGATACGCCGATTTTTGACAGACGTCATTCGACTGCTCTCCCGATCCCCTATGACATTTGTTCAAACACCCCCTACCTATCTCTTACCGTTTTCGAGATACGTCATCCATCATCAATTGGCAGGCGTCTTTTTAATGATTTTCGATTTTTCTCATACTCACCAAAACCACCCGAACATTTTTGCCATACTTCATTTTTACCGATTCCCTATGACATTTGTTCAAACACCCCCTACCTATCTCTTACCGTTTTCGAGATACGTCATCCATCTTCACTTGGCAGGCGTCTTTTTAATGATTTTCGATTTTTCTCATACTCACCAAAACCCCCCGAACATTTTTGCCATACTTCATTTTTACTCTACTCTGCTCCTTCTAGGAGAACATTTATGTCAGTCAGTCAGTCAGTGGTAATCGAGCTTTATATATTATAAACTAGTTTTTCGGGCAGTGTGCGGGCCGCATGCGGCCCGCATTTATCGTTATGCAGTACTAAACAATACCTTAACACCTTATATATTTAAAAAAAAAAAACAAAATTCCATAACAGTATGAAATCCCATATAAACTCTCAATACAATAAAGAACCATACTGAAGCCACTAAAGCAAATTCACCCTACTGCCATAAAAAGGTGGTACGGGCAGAATGGGACCAAGGGTCTAAGTCACTTTTGTTAAGGAACCCCACTCGTAGGTGCTTCGGTTACCGCGGGGAGTTGCCATGGAGACCAGTCGGTGACGTGGAAAATACTCTCGAGTCGGAGCTCGGCCTTCGGCCTCGCAAGTTACTAACATGGCTCGGCCTGCGGCCTCGCCAAGCGCTCGCCCTTCGGGCTCGCGCATCATACGCTCGGCCTTCGGCCTCGCGGACCGAAAGTTCGGCCTTCGGCCTCACCAGGAGCTCGCCCTTCGGGCTCGCTACTACACTTACGTAGGACAGTAACTCCAAATTCAGCCAAAAATCCCACAAAAACTCCTAATACAGTCGAAAATAAAGGTAAAACACTCCAAATGCGGTATAAAGAATGATAGGAGCACGTGTGACACATCCAAAATGTCGGATTTCAAGACGGCCGCCATACAAACTGCTCCGCCCCTACTTGATACGCCGATTTTTGACAGACGTCATTCGACTGCTCTCCCGATCCCCTATGACATTTGTTCAAACACCCCCTACCTATCTCTTACCGTTTTCGAGATACGTCATCCATCATCAATTGGCAGGCGTCTTTTTAATGATTTTCGATTTTTCTCATACTCACCAAAACCACCCGAACATTTTTGCCATACTTCATTTTTACCCTACTCTGCTCCTTCTAGGAGAACATTTATGTCAGTGAGTGAGTGGTAATCGAGCTTTATATATTATAACTAGTTTTTCGGGCAGTGTGCGGGCCGCATGCGGCCCGCATCTATCTTGAGTCATTTGGAAATTTCACATAAACCCCTAATACTTTAAGAAAAAGAATGTTCAAAACTCCAATGGAAGTATGAAATCCCATAAAAACTCTCAATACAATAAAGAACCATACTGCAGCCACTAAAGCAAATTCACCCTACTGCCACAAAAAGGTGGTACGGGCAGAATGGGACCAAGGTTCTGAGTCACTTTTGTGAAGGAACCCCACTCGTAGGTGCTTCGGTTACCGCGGGCAGTTGCTATGGAGACCAGTCGGAGATGTGGAAAATAATCTCAAGTCGGAGCTCGGCCTTCGGCCTCGCAAGTTACTAACACGGCTCGGCCTGCGGCCTCGCAAAGCACTCGCCCTTCGGGCTCGCGCATCATACGCTCGGCCTTCGGCCTCGCGGACCGAAAGTTCGGCCTTCGGCCTCACCAGAAGCTCGCCCTTCGGGCTCGCAACTTCACTAATGTAGGACAGTTACTCCAAATTCAGTCGAAAATCCCACAAAAACTCCTAATACAGTCGAAAATATAGGGTAAATCACTCCAAATGCAGTATAAAGAATGATAGGAGCACGTGGGTCACATCCAAATTGTCGGATTTCAAGACGGCCACCATACAAACTGCTCCGCCCCTACTGAAGCTCGGCCTAAAGGCCTCGCTTCAGCAGGCTCGGATCACTTTGTATGGCGGCCATCTTGAAATCCGCCATTTTGGATTTTTGACAGGTGTCATTCGACTGCTCTCCCGATTCCCTATGACATTTGTTCAAACACCCCCTACCTATCTCGTACCGTTTTTGAGATACGTCATCCATCTTTACTTGGCAGGCGTCTTTTTAATAATTTTCGATTTTTCTCATACTCACCAAAACCACCCGAACATTTTTGCTATACTTCATTTTTACCCTACTCTGCTCCTTCTAGGAGAACATTTATGTCAGTCAGTCAGTGGTAATCGAGCTTTATATATTATAAACTAGTATTTCGGGCAGTGTGCGGGCCGCATGCGGCCCGCATTTATCGTTATGCAGTACTAAACTATATCAAAACTCCTGATACGTTGGAAAAAAGTATGTTCAAAACTCCAATAGAAGTATGAAATCCCATATAAACTCTCAATACAATAAAGAACCATACTGTAGCCACTAAAGCAGATTCACCCTACTGCCATAAAAAGGTGGTACGGGCAGAATGGTACCAAGGTTCTAAGTCACTTTTAATAAGGAACCCCACTCGTAGGTGCTTCGGTTACCGCAGGCAGTTGCCATGGAGACCAGTCGGTGACGTGGAAAATACTCTCGAGTCGGAGCTCGGCCTTCGGCCTCGCAAGTTACTAATACGGCTCGGCCTACGGCCTCGCCAAGCGCTCGCCCTTCGGGCTCACGCATCATACGCTCGGCCTTCGGCCTCGCGGACCGAAAGTTCGGCCTTCGGCCTCACCAGGAGCTCGCCCTTCGGGCTCGCTACTACACTAATGTAGGACAGTAACTCCAAATTCAGTCAAAAATCCCACAAAAACTCCTAATACAGTCGAAAATAAAGGTAAAACACTCCAAATGCAGTATAAAGAATGATAGGAGCACGTGGGTCACATCCAAAATGTCGGATTTCAAGACGGCCACCATACAAACTGCTCCGCCCCTTCTGAAGCTCGGCCTAACGGCCTCGCTTCAGCAGGCTCGGATCATTTTGTATGGCGGCCATCTTGAAATCCGCCATTTTGGATTTTTGACAGGTGTCATTCAACTGCTCTCCCGATTTCCTATGACATTTGTTCAAACTCCCCCTACCTATCTCTTACCGTTTTTGAGATATGACATACATCTTTACTTGGCAGGCGTCTTTTAAATGATTTTCGATTTTTCTCATACTCACCTAAGTCCCCCGAACATTTTTGCCATACATCACTGTGCTCCTACTCGTCTCCTTCTAGGAGAACATTTATGTCAATGAGTGAGTCAGTCAGTCAGTCAGTGGTAATCGAGCTTTATATATTATAAACTAGTTTTTCGGGCAGTGTGCGGGCCGCATGCGGCCCGCATTTTTCGTTGTGCAGTACTTAACTTTACCTTAACCCCTTATACATTTAAAAAAAATAAGTTCAAAACTCCAATAGAAGTATGAAATCCCAAATAAACTCTCCATACAATAAAGAACCATACTGTAGCCACTAAAGCAAATTCACCCTACTGCCATAAAAAGGTGGTACGGGCAGAATGGAACCAAGGTTCTGAGTCACTTTTGTAAAGGAACCCCACTCGTAGGTGCTTCGGTTACCGCGGGCAGTTGCCATGGAGACCAGTCGGAGATGTGGAAAATACTCTCAAGTCGGAGCTCGGCCTTCGGCCTCGCAAGTTACTAATACGGCTCGGCCTACGGCCTCGCCAGGCGCTCGCCCTTCGGGCTCGCGCATCATACGCTCGGCCTTCGGCCTCGCGGACCGAAAGTTCGGCCTTCGGCCTCACCAGGAGCTCGCCCTTCGGGCTCGCTACTACACTAATATAGGACAGTAACTCCAAATTCAGTCAAAACTCCCACAAAAACTCCTAATACAGTCGAAAATAAAGGTCAAACACTCCAAATGCAGTATAAAGAATGATAGGAGCACGTGAGTCACATCCAAAATGTCGGATTTCAAGACGGCCGCCATACAAACTGCTCCGCCCCTACTGAAGCTCGGCCTAAAGGCCTCGCTTCAGCAGGCTCGGGTCATTTTGTATGGCGGCCATCTTGAAATCCGCCATTTTGAATTTTTGACAGCTGTCATTCGACTGCACTCTTGATTCCCTATGACATTTGGTCAAACACCCCCTACCTATCTCTTACCGTTTTCGAGATACGTCATCCATCATCACTTGGCAGGCGTCTTTTTAATAATTTTCGATTTTTCTCATACTCACCAAAACCACCCGAACATTTTTGCCATACATCACGTTGCTCCTACTCGTCTCCTTCTAGGAGAACATTTATGTCAATCAGTCAGTGGTAATCGAGCTTTATATAATATAAATAATAACTAGTTTTTCGGGCAGTGTGCGGGCCGCATGCGGCCCGCATCTATCTTTACTCATTTGGAAATTTCACAGAAACACCTAATACGTTAAAAAAGTGTGTTCAAAACTCCATTAGAAAAATGAAATCTTATACAAACTCTTCATACACTAAAGAACCATACTGTAGCCACTAAAGCAGATTCACCCTACTGCCATAAAAAGGTGGTACGGGCAGAATGGTGCCAAGGTTCTGAGTCACTTTTGTTAAGGAACCCCACTCGTAGGTGCTTCGGATACCGCGGGCAGTTGCCATGGAGACCAGTCGGAGACGTGAAAAAAACTCTCAAGTCGGAGCTCGGCCTTCGGCCTCGCAAGTTACTAATACGGCTCGGCCTACGGCCTCGCCAAGCGTTCGCCCTTCGGGCTCACGCACCATACGCTCGGCCTTCGGCCTCGCGGACCGAAAGTTCGGCCTTTGGCCTCAACAGGTAATTGCCCTTTGGGCTCGCTATACACTAATGTAGGACAGTTACTCCAAATTCAGTCCAAATTCCCACAAAAACTCCTAATACAGTCGAAAATGTAGGTAAAACACTCCAAATGCAGTATAAAGAATGATAGGAGCACGTGTGACACATCCAAAATGTCGGATTTCAAGATGGCCCCCATACAAACTGCTCCGCCCCTACTGAAGCTCGGCCTAAAGGCCTCGCTTCAGCAGGCTCGGATCACTTTGTATGGCGGCCATCTTGAAATCCGCCATTTTGGATTTTTGACAGGTGTCATTCGACTGCTCTCCCGATTCCCTATGACATTTGTTCAAACACCCCTTACTTATCTCTTACCGTTTTCGAGATACGTCATCCATCTACACTTGGCAGGCGTCTTTTTAATGATTTTCGATTTTTCCCATACTCACCAAAACCACCCGAACATTTTTGCTATACATCACGTTGCTCCTACTCGCCTCCTTCTAGGAGAACATTTATGTCAGTCAGTCAGTGGTAATCGAGCTTTATATATTATAAACTAGTTTTTCGGGCAGTGTGCGGGCCGCATGCGGCCCGCATTTATCGTTATGCAGTACTTAACTATATCAAAACTCCTGATACGTTGGAAAAAAGTATGTTCAAAACTCCAATAGAAGTATGAAATCCCATATAAACTCTCAATACAATAAAGAACCATACTATAGCCACTAAAGCAGATTCACCCTACTGCCATAAAAAGGTGGTACGGGCAGAATGGTACCAAGGTTCTAAGTCACTTTTAATAAGGAACCCCACTCGTAGGTGCTTCGGTTACCGCAGGCAGTTGCCATGGAGACCAGTCGGTGACGTGGAAAATACTCTCGAGTCGGAGCTCGGCCTTCGGCCTCGCAAGTTACTAATACGGCTCGGCCTACGGCCTCGCCAAGCGCTCGCCCTTCGGGCTCACGCATCATACGCTCGGCCTTCGGCCTCGCGGACCGAAAGTTCGGCCTTCGGCCTCACCAGGAGCTCGCCCTTCGGGCTCGCTACTACACTAATGTAGGACAGTAACTCCAAATTCAGTCAAAAATCCCACAAAAACTCCTAATACAGTCGAAAATAAAGGTAAAACACTCCAAATGCAGTATAAAGAATGATAGGAGCACGTGGGTCACATCCAAAATGTCGGATTTCAAGACGGCCACCATACAAACTGCTCCGCCCCTTCTGAAGCTCGGCCTAACGGCCTCGCTTCAGCAGGCTCGGATCATTTTGTATGGCGGCCATCTTGAAATCCGCCATTTTGGATTTTTGACAGGTGTCATTCAACTGCTCTCCCGATTTCCTATGACATTTGTTCAAACTCCCCCTACCTATCTCTTACCGTTTCTGAGATATGACATACATCTTTACTTGGCAGGCGTCTTTTAAATGATTTTCGATTTTTCTCATACTCACCTAAGTCCCCCGAACATTTTTGCCATACATCACTGTGCTCCTACTCGTCTCCTTCTAGGAGAACATTTATGTCAATGAGTGAGTCAGTCAGTCAGTCAGTGGTAATCGAGCTTTATATATTATAAACTAGTTTTTCGGGCAGTGTGCGGGCCGCATGCGGCCCGCATTTATCGTTGTGCAAGTTTGAACAATATCAAAACACCTTATACATTAAAAAAAGTATGTTCAAAACTCCATTAGAAGAATGAAATCCCATATTAACTCTCAATACAATAATGAACAATACTGTAGCCTCTAAAACAGATTCACCCTACCGCCATAAAAAGGTGGTACGGGCAGAATGGGACCAAGGTTCTGAGTCACTTTTGTTACGGAACCCCACTCGTAGGTGCTTCGCTTACCGCGGGCAGTTGCCATGGAGACCAGTCAGAGACGTGGAAAAAACTCTCAAGTCGGAGCTCGGCCTTCGGCCTCGCAAGTTACCAACACGGCTCGGCCTGCGGCCTCGCCAAGCGCTCGCCCTTCGGGCTCGCGCATCATACGCTCGGCCTTCGGCCTCGCGGACCGAAAGTTCGGCCTTCGGCCTCACCAGGAGCTCGCCCTTCGGGCTCGCTACTACACTTATGTAGGACAGTAACTCCAAATTCAGTCAAAAATCCCACAAAAACTCCTAATACAGTCGAAAATATAAGGTAAAACACTCCAAATGCAGTATAAAGAATGATAGGAGCACGTGGGACACATCCAAAATGTCAGATTTCAAGACGGCCGCCATACAAACTGCTCCGCCCCTACTGAAGCTCGGCCTAAAGGCCTCGCTTCAGCAGGCTCGGAGCATTTTGTATGGCGGCCATCTTGAAATCTGCCATTTTGGATTTTTGACAGATGTCATCCGACTGCTCTCTTAATTCCCTATGACATTTGTTCAAACACCTCCTACCTATCTTGCACCGTTTTCGAGATATGTCATCCATCTTAACTTGGCAGGCGTCATTTTTATGATTTTCGATTTTTCTCATACTCACCAAAACCCCCCGAACATTTTTGCCATACATCACGTTGCTCCTACTCGCCTCCTTCTAGGAGAACATTTATGTCAATCAGTCAGTCAGTCAGTCAGTGAGTGGTAATCGAGCTTTATATATTATTAATAATTAATAACTAGTTTTTCGGGCAGTGTGCGGGCCGCATGCGGCCCGCATCTATCTTTAGTCATTTGAAAATTTCACAGAAACACCTAATTCGTGAAAAAAAAGTGTTCAAAACTCCAATAGAAGTATGAAATCCAATATAAACTCTTAATACAATAAGGAACCAAACTGTAGCCACCAAACCAGATTCACCCTACTGCCATAAAAAGGTGGTACGGGCAGAATGGTACCAAGGTTCTGAGTCACTTTTGTTAAGGAACCCAACTCGTAGGTGCTTCGGTTACCGCGGGCAGTTGCCATGGAGATCAGTCGGAGACGTGGAAAAAACTCTCAAGTCGGAGCTCGGCCTTCGGCCTCGCAAGTTACTAATACGGCTCGGCCTCCAGCCTCGCCAAGCGCTCGCCCTACGGGCTCACGCGCCATACGCTCGGCCTTCGGCCTCGCGAGCCGAAAATTCGGCCTTCGGCCTCACCAGGAGCTCGCCCTTCGGGCTCGCTATACACTATCATAGGACAGTAACTCCAAATTCAGTCAAAAATCACACAAAAACTCCTAATACAGTCGAAAATGAAGGTAAAACACTCTAAATGCAGTATAAAGAATGATAGGAGCACGTAAGACACATCCAAAATGTCGGATTTCAAGACGGCCACCATACAAACTGCTCCGCCCCTACTGAAGCTCGGCCTAACGGCCTCGCTTCAGCAGGCTCGGATCACTTTGTATGGCGGCCATCTTGAAATCCGCCATTTTGGATTTTTGACAGGTGTCATTCGACTGCTCTCCCGATTCCCTATGACATTTGTTCAAACACCCTCTACCTATCTTGTACCGTTTTTGAGATATGTCATCCATCTTTACTTGGCAGGCGTCATTTTTATGATTTTCGATTTTTCTCATACTCACCAAAACCCCCCGATCATTTTTGCTATACATCATTTTAACCCTACTCTGCTCCTTCTAGGAGAACATTTATGTCAATGAGTCAGTGAGTGGTAATCGAGCTTTATATATTATAAACTAGTTATTCGGGCAGTGTGCGGGCCGCATGCGGCCCGCATATATCTTGAGTCAGTAGGAATTATCAAATAAACACCAGAGACATTAAAAAAAAGTATGTTCAAAACTCCAATAGAAGTATGAAATCCCAAATAAACTCTCAATACAATAAAGAACCATACTGTAGCCACTAAAGCAGATTCACCCTACTGCCATAAAAAGGTGGTACGGGCAGAATGGTACCAAGGTTCTGAGTCACTTTTGTTAAGGAACCCCACTCGTAGGTGCTTCGGTTACCGCGGGCAGTTGCCATGGAGACCAGTCGGAGATGTGGAAATTTATGTCAATCAGTCAGTCAGTCAGTCAGTGAGTGGTAATCGAGCTTTATATATTATTAATTAATAAACTAGTATTACGGGCAGTGTGCGGGCCGCATGCGGCCCGCATCTATCTTGAGTCAGGTGGGACTGTCATAAAAGCACGTTATTTATTTAAAAAAATGTGTTCAAAACTCCAATAGAAGTATGAAATCCCATATAAACTCTCAATACAATAAAGAACCATACTGTAGCCACTAAAGCAGATTCACCCTACTGCCATAAAAAGGTGGAACGGGCAGAATGGTACCAAGGTTCTGATTCACTTTTGTTAGGGAACCCCACTCGTAGGTGCTTCGGTTACCGCAAGCAGTTGCCATGGATACCAGTTTGTGACGTGGAAAATACTCTCAAGTCGGAGCTCGGCCTTCGGCCTCGCAAGTTACTAACACGGCTCGGCCTGCGGCCTCGCCAAGCGCTCGCCCTTCGGGCTCACGCACCCTACGCTCGGCCTTCGGCCTCGCGAACCGAAAGTTCGGCCTACGGCCTCACCAGGAGCTCGCCCTTCGGGCTCGCTATACACTAATGTTGGACAGTAACTCCAAATTCAGTCAAAAATCCCACAAAAACTACTAATACAGTCGAAAATGAAGGTAAAACACTCCAAATGCAGTATAAAGAATGATAGGAGCACGTAAGACACATCCAAAATGTCGGATTTCAAGAAGGCCACCATACAAACTGCTCCGCCCCTACTGAAGCTCGGCCTAAAGGCCTCGCTTCAGCAGGCTCGGAGCATTTTGTATGGCGGCCATCTTGAAATCCGCCATTTTGGATTTTTGACAGGTGTCATTCGACTGCTCTCCCGATTCCCTATGACATTTGTTCAAACACCCCCTACCTATCTCTTACCGTTTTCGAGAAACGTCATCCATCTTTACTTGGCAGACGTCATTTTTATGATTTTCGATTTTTCTCATACTCACCAAAACCTTCCGAACATTTTCGCTATACATCACGTTGCTCCTACTCGCCTCCTTCTAGGAGAACATTTATGTCAATGAGTCAGTGAGTGGTAATCGAGCTTTATATATTATAAATAAACTAGTTTTTCGGGCAGTGTGCGGGCCGCATGCGGCCCGCATCTATCTTGAGTCAGTAGGAACTGTTATCAAAGCACGTTATACATTAAAAAAAGTAATGTCCAAAACTCCAATAGAAGTATGGAATCCCATATAAACTCTCAATACAATAAAGAACCATACTGTAGCCACTAAAGCAAATTCACCCTACTGCCATAAAAAGGTGGTACGGGCAGAATGAGACCAAGGTTCTGAGTCACTTTTGTTAAGGAACCCCACTCGTAGGTGCTTCGGTTACCGCGGGCAGTTGCCATGAAGACCAGTCGGAGATGTGGAAAATACTCTCGAGTCGGAGCTCGGCCTTCGGCCTCGCAAGTTACCAACACGGCTCGGCCTCCGGCCTCGCCAAGCGCTCGCCCTTCGGGCTCACGCACCATACGCTTGGCCTTCGGCCTCGCGGGCTGAAAGTTCGGCCTTCGGCCTCACCAGAAGCTCGCCCTTCGGGCTCGCTATACACCAATGTAGGGCAGTAACTCCAAATTCAGACGAAAATCCCACAAAAACTCCTAATACAGTCGAAAATATAAGGTAAAACACTCCAAATGCAGTATAAAGAATGATAGGAGCACGTGGGACAAATCCAAAATGTCGGATTTCAAGACGGCCACCATACAAACTGCTCCGCCCCTACTGAAGCTCGGCCTAACGGCCTCGCTTCAGCAGGCTCGGATCACTTTGTATGGCGGCCATCTTGAAATCCGCCATTTTGGATTTTTGACAGGTGTCATTTGACTACATTCCCGATTCCCTATGACATTTGTTCAAACACCCCCTACCTATCTTGTACCGTTTTCGAGATATTTCATCCATCTTTACTTGGCAGGCGTCATTTATATGATTTTCGATTTTTCTCATACTAACCAAAACCCCCCGAACATTTTTGCCATACATCACGTTGCTCCTACTCGTCTCCTTCTAGGAGAACATTTATGTCAGTGAGTGAGTCAGTGGTAATCGAGCTTTATATATTATAATAACTAGTTTTTCGGGCAGTGTGCGGGCCGCATGCGGCCCGCATCTATCCTGAGTCATTAGGAACTGTCAAAAAAACGCCTGACACATTAAAAAAAAAGTGTGTTCAAAACTCCAATAGAAGTATGAAATCCCATATAAACTCTCAATACAATAAAGAACCAAACTGTAGCCACTAAAGCAGATTCACCCTACTGCCATTAAATGGTGGTACGGGCAAAATCGGACCAAGGTTCTGAGTCACCTTTGTTAAGGAACCCCACTCGTAAGTGCTTTGTTTACCCTGGGCAGTTGCCATGGAGACCAGTCAGAGATGTGGAAAATACTCTCGATTCGGAGCTCGGCCTTCGGCCTCGCAAGTTACTAACACGGCTAGGCCTGCGGCCTCGCCAAGCGTTCGCCCTTCGGGCTCACGCGCCAAACGCTCGGCCTTCGGCCTCGCGAGCCGAAAGTTCGGCCTTCGGCCTCACCAGGAGCTCGCCCTTCGGGCTCGCTACTACACTAATATAGGACAGTCACTCCAAATTCAGTCAAAAATCCCACAAAAACTCCTAATACAGTCGAAAATAAAGGTAGAAGACTCCAAATACTGTATAAAGAATGATAGGAGCACGTGAGACACATCCAAAATGTCGGATTTCAAGACGGCCACCATACATACTGCTCCGCCCCTACTGAAGCTCGGCCTAAAGGCCTCGCTTCAGCAGGCTCGGATCATTTTGTATGGCGGCCATCTTGAAATCCGCCATTTTGGATTTTTGACAGGTGTCATTCGACTGCTCTCCCGATTCCCTATGACATTTGTTCAAACACCTCCTACCTATCTTGTACCGTTTTTGAGATATGTCATCCATCTTTACTTGGCAGGCGTCTTTTTAATGATTTTCGATTTTTCTCATACTCACCAAAACCCCGCGAACATTTTTGCCATACATCATTTTTACCCTACTCTACTCCTTCTAGGAGAACATTTATGTCAGTGAGTCAGTCAGTCAGTCAGTGGTAATCGAGCTTTATATATTATAAACTAGTTTTTCGGGCAGTGTGCGGGCCGCATGCGGCCCGCATTTATCGTTATGCAGTACTAAACTATATCAAAACTCCTGATACGTTGGAAAAAAGTATGTTCAAAACTCCAATAGAAGTATGAAATCCCATATAAACTCTCAATACAATAAAGAACCATACTGTAGCCACTAAAGCAAATTCACCCTACTGCCATAAAAAGGTGGTGCGGGCAGAATGGGACCAAGGTTCTGAGTCACTTTTGTTAAGGAACCCCACTCGTAGGTGCTTCGGTTACCGCGGGCAGTTGCCTTGGAGACCAGTCGGAGACGTGGAAAAAACTCTCAAGTCGGAGCTCGGCCTTCGGCCTCGCAAGTTACTAATACGGCTCGGCCTGCGGCCTCACCAAGCGCTCGCCCTTCGGGCTCGCGCACCATTCGCTCGGCCTTCGGCCTCGCGGCCCGAATGTTCGGCCTTCGGCCTCACCAGGTGGTTGCCCTTTGGGCTCGCTATACACTAATGTAGGACAGTTACTCCAAATTCAGTCAAAAAACCCACAAAAACTCCTAATACAGTCGAAAATATATGGTAAAACACTCCAAATGCAGTATGAAGAATGAGAGGAGCACCTGGGACAAATCCAAAATGGCGGATTTCAAGAAGGCCCCCATACAAACTGCTCCGCCCCTACTGAAGCTCGGCCTAACGGCCTCGCTTCAGCAGGCTCGGATCAATTTGTATGGCGGCCATCTTGAAATCCGCCATTTTGGATTTTTGACAGATGTCATCCGGCTGCTCTCCCGATTCCCTATGACATTTGTTCAAACACCCCCTACCTATCTTGTACCGTTTTTGAGATATGTCATTCATCTTTACTTGGCAGGCGTCATTTTTATGATTTTCGATTTTTCTCATACTCACCAAAACCTGCCGAACATTTTTGCCATACATAATTTTAACCCTACTCTGCTCCTTCTAGGAGAACATTTATGTCAATCAGTCAGTCAGTCAGTGAGTGGTAATCGAGCCTTATATATTATAAACTAGTATTTCGGGCAGTGTGCGGGCCGCATGCGGCCCGCATTTATCGTTGTGCAAGTTTGAACAATATCAAAACACCTTATACATTAAAAAAAGTATGTTCAAAACTCCATTAGAAGTATGAAATCCCATATTAATACTCAATACAATAAAGAACAATACTGTAGCCACTAAAACAGATTCACCCTACTGCCATAAAAAGGTGGTACGGGCAGAAAGGTACCAAGGTTCTGAGTCACTTTTGTTAAGGAACCCCACTCGTAGGTGCTTCGCTTACCGCGGGCAGTTGCCATGGAGACCAGTCGGAGACGTGGAAAAAACTCTCAAGTCGGAGCTCGGCCTTCGGCCTCGCAAGTTACCAACATGGCTCGGCCTGCGGCCTCGCCAAGCGCTCGCCCTTCGGGCTCGCGCGTCATACGCTCGGCCTTCGGCCTCGCGGACTGAAAGTTCGGCCTTCGGCCTCACCAGGAGCTCGCCCTTCGGGCTCGCTACTACACTTATGTAGGACAGTAACTCCAAATTCAGTCAAAAATCCCACAAAAACTCCTAATACAGTCGAAAATATAAGGTAATACACTCCAAATGCAGTATAAAGAATGATAGGAGCACCTGGGACAAATCCAAAATGGCGGATTTCAAGAAGGCCATCATACAAACTGCTCCGCCCCTACTGAACCTCGGCCTAACGGCCTCGCTTCAGCAGGCTCGGATCAATTTGTATGGCGGCCATCTTGAAATCCGCCATTTTGGATTTTTGACAGGTGTCATTCGACTGCTCTCCAGATTCCCTATGACATTTGTTCAAACACCCCCTACCTATCTCTTACCGTTTTTGAGATATGTCATCCATCTTTACTTGGCAGGCGTCTTTTTAATAATTTTCGATTTTTCTCATACTCACCAAAACCCCCCGAACATTTTTGTCATACATCATTTTAACCCTACTCTACTCCTTCTAGGAGAACATTTATGTCAGTCAGTCAGTCAGTGAGTCAGTCAGTGGTAATCGAGCTTTATATATTATAAACTAGTATTTCGGGCAGTGTGCGGGCCGCATGCGGCCCGCATTTATCGTTATGCAGTACTGAACTATACATTAACATTTTATACAATAAAATAAAAATATTTCAAAACTCCAATAGAAGTATGAAATCCCATATAAACTCTCAATACAATAAAGAACCATACTGTAGCCACTAAACCAGATTCACCCTACTGCCATAAAAAGGTGGTACGGGCAAAATGGTACCAAGGTTCTTAATCACTTTTGTAAAGGAACCCCACTCGTAGGTGCTTCGGTTACCGCGGGCAGTTGCCATGGAGACCAGTCGGAGATGTGGAAAATACTTTCAAGTCGGAGCTCGGCCTTCGGCCTCGCAAGTTACTAACACGGCTCGGCCTGCGGCCTCGCCAAGCGTTCGCCCTTCGGGCTCACGCACCATACGATCGGCCTTCGGCCTCGTGGACCGAAAGTTCGGCCTTCGGCCTCACCAGGTAATTGCCCTTTGGGCTCGCTATACACTAATGTAGGACAGTTACTCCGAATTCAGTCAAAAATCCCACAAAAACTCCTAATACAGTCGAAAATATAAGGTAAAACACTCCAAATGCAGTATGAAGAATAAGAGGAGCACCTAGGACAAATCCAAAATGGCGGATTTCAAGAAGGCCCCCATACAAACTGCTCCGCCCCTACTGAAGCTCGGCCTAACGGCCTCGCTTCAGCAGGCTCGGATCAATTTGTATGGCGGCCATCTTGAAATCCGCCATTTTGGATTTTCGACAGATGTCATTCGACTGCTCTTCCGATTCCCTATGACATTTGTTCAAACACCCCCTACCTATCTTGTACCGTTTTTGAGATATGTCATCCATCTTTACTTGTCAGGCGTCTTTTTAATGATTTTCGATTTTTCTCATACTTACCAAAACCCTCCGAACATTTTTGCCATACATCACTTTTCTCCTACTCGTCTCCTTCTAGGAGAACATTTATGTCAGTCAGTGAGTCAATGGTAATCGAGCTTTATATATTATAACTAGTTTTTCGGGCAGTGTGCGGGCCGCATGCGGCCCGCATCTATCTTTAGTCATTTGAAAATTCCACAGAAACACCTAATACTTTAAAAAAAATGTGTTCAAAACTCCAATAAAAGTATGAAATCCCATATAAACTCTCAATACAATAAAGAACCAAACTGTAGCCACCAAACCAAATTCACCCTACTGCCATAAAAAGGTGGTACGGGCAGAATGAGACCAGGGTTCTGAGCAACTTTTGTAAAGGAACCCCACTCGTAGGTTCTTCGGTTACCGCGGGCAGTTGCCATGGAGACCAGTCGGAAACGTGGAAAATACTCTCAAGTTGGAGCTCGGCCTTCGGCCTCGCAAGTTACTAAAATGGCTCGGCCTGCGGCCTCGCTCGGCGCTCGCCCTTCGGGCTCACGCATCATACGCTCGGCCTTCGGCCTCGCGGATCGAAAGTTCGGCCTTCGGCCTCACCAGGAGCTCGCCCTTCGGGCTCGCTACTTCACTTATGTAGGACAGTAACTCCAAATTTAGTCAAAAATCCCACAAAAACTCCTAATACAGTCGAAAATATAAGGTAAAACACTCCAAATGCAGTATAAAGAATGATAGGAGCACGTGGGGTACATCCAAAATAACGGATTTCAAGACGGCCACCATACAAACTGCTCCGCCCCTACTGAAGCTCGGCCTAAAGGCCTCGCTTCAGCAGGCTCGGAGCATTTTGTATGGCGGCCATCTTGAAATCCGCCATTTTGGATTTTTGACAGATGTCATTCGACTGCTCTACCGATTCCCTATGACATTTGTTCAAACACCCCCTACCTATCTCTTACCGTTTTCGAGATACGTCATCCATCATCACTTGGCAGGCGTCTTTTTAATGATTTTCGATTTTTCTCATACTCACCAAAACCCTCCGAACATTTTTGCTATACTTCATTTTTACCCTACTCTGCTCCTTCTAGGAGAACATTTATGTCAGTGAGTCAGTCAGTCAGTCAGTGGTAATCGAGCTTTATATATTATAAACTAGTTTTTCGGGCAGTGTGCGGGCCGCATGCGGCCCGCATCTATCTTGAGTCATTTGGAAATTTCACATAAACCCCTAATACTTTAAGAAAAAGAATGTTCAAAACTCCAATAGAAGTATTAAATCCCATTCAAACTCTTAATACAATAAAGAACCAAACTGTAGCTATTAAACCAAATTCACCCTACTGCCATAAAAAAGTGGTACGGGCAGAATGGTACCAAGGTTCTGAGTCACTTTTGTTAAGGGACCCCACTCGTAGGTGCTTCGGTTACCGCGGGCAGTTGCCATGGAGACCAGTCGGTGACGTGGAAAATACTCTCAAGTCGGAGCTCGGCCTTCGGCCTCGCAAGCTACTAACACGGCTCGGCCTGCGGCCTCGCCAAGCGCTCGCCCTTCGGGCTCACGCACCATACGCTCGGCCTTCGGCCTCGCGAGCCGAAAGTTCAGCCTTCGGCCTCACCAGAAGCTCGCCCTTCGGGCTCGCTATACATTATCGTAGGTCAGTAACTCCAAATTCAGTCAAAAATCCCACAAAAACTCTTAATACAGTCGAAAATATAAGGTAAAACACTCCAAATCCAGTATAAAGAATGATAGGAGCACGTGGGTCAGATCCAAAATGTCGGATTTCAAGACAGCCACCATACAAACTGCTCCGCCCCTACTGAAGCTCGGCCTAACGGCCTCGCTTCAGCAGGCTCGGATCAATTTGTATGGCGGCCATCTTGAAATCCGCCATTTTGGATTTTTGACAGGTGTCATTCGACTGCTCTCCAGATTCCCTATGACATTTGTTCAAACACCCCCTACCTATCTCTTACCGTTTTTGAGATATGTCATCCATCTTTACTTGGCAGGCGTCTTTTTAATAATTTTCGATTTTTCTCATACTCACCAAAACCCCCCGAACATTTTTGTCATACATCATTTTAACCCTACTCTACTCCTTCTAGGAGAACATTTATGTCAGTCAGTCAGTCAGTGAGTCAGTCAGTGGTAATCGAGCTTTATATATTATAAACTAGTATTTCGGGCAGTGTGCGGGCCGCATGCGGCCCGCATTTATCGTTATGCAGTACTGAACTATACATTAACATTTTATACAATAAAATAAAAATATTTCAAAACTCCAATAGAAGTATGAAATCCCATATAAACTCTCAATACAATAAAGAACCATACTGTAGCCACTAAACCAGATTCACCCTACTGCCATAAAAAGGTGGTACGGGCAAAATGGTACCAAGGTTCTAAATCACTTTTGTAAAGGAACCCCACTCGTAGGTGCTTCGGTTACCGCGGGCAGTTGCCATGGAGACCAGTCGGAGATGTGGAAAATACTTTCAAGTCGGAGCTCGGCCTTCGGCCTCGCAAGTTACTAACACGGCTCGGCCTGCGGCCTCGCCAAGCGTTCGCCCTTCGGGCTCACGCACCATACGATCGGCCTTCGGCCTCGTGGACCGAAAGTTCGGCCTTCGGCCTCACCAGGTAATTGCCCTTTGGGCTCGCTATACACTAATGTAGGACAGTTACTCCGAATTCAGTCAAAAATCCCACAAAAACTCCTAATACAGTCGAAAATATAAGGTAAAACACTCCAAATGCAGTATGAAGAATAAGAGGAGCACCTAGGACAAATCCAAAATGGCGGATTTCAAGAAGGCCCCCATACAAACTGCTCCGCCCCTACTGAAGCTCGGCCTAACGGCCTCGCTTCAGCAGGCTCGGATCAATTTGTATGGCGGCCATCTTGAAATCCGCCATTTTGGATTTTCGACAGATGTCATTCGACTGCTCTTCCGATTCCCTATGACATTTGTTCAAACACCCCCTACCTATCTTGTACCGTTTTTGAGATATGTCATCCATCTTTACTTGTCAGGCGTCTTTTTAATGATTTTCGATTTTTCTCATACTTACCAAAACCCTCCGAACATTTTTGCCATACATCACTTTTCTCCTACTCGTCTCCTTCTAGGAGAACATTTATGTCAGTCAGTGAGTCAATGGTAATCGAGCTTTATATATTATAACTAGTTTTTCGGGCAGTGTGCGGGCCGCATGCGGCCCGCATCTATCTTTAGTCATTTGAAAATTCCACAGAAACACCTAATACTTTAAAAAAAATGTGTTCAAAACTCCAATAAAAGTATGAAATCCCATATAAACTCTCAATACAATAAAGAACCAAACTGTAGCCACCAAACCAAATTCACCCTACTGCCATAAAAAGGTGGTACGGGCAGAATGAGACCAGGGTTCTGAGCAACTTTTGTAAAGGAACCCCACTCGTAGGTTCTTCGGTTACCGCGGGCAGTTGCCATGGAGACCAGTCGGAAACGTGGAAAATACTCTCAAGTTGGAGCTCGGCCTTCGGCCTCGCAAGTTACTAAAATGGCTCGGCCTGCGGCCTCGCTCGGCGCTCGCCCTTCGGGCTCACGCATCATACGCTCGGCCTTCGGCCTCGCGGATCGAAAGTTCGGCCTTCGGCCTCACCAGGAGCTCGCCCTTCGGGCTCGCTACTTCACTTATGTAGGACAGTAACTCCAAATTTAGTCAAAAATCCCACAAAAACTCCTAATACAGTCGAAAATATAAGGTAAAACACTCCAAATGCAGTATAAAGAATGATAGGAGCACGTGGGGTACATCCAAAATAACGGATTTCAAGACGGCCACCATACAAACTGCTCCGCCCCTACTGAAGCTCGGCCTAAAGGCCTCGCTTCAGCAGGCTCGGAGCATTTTGTATGGCGGCCATCTTGAAATCCGCCATTTTGGATTTTTGACAGATGTCATTCGACTGCTCTACCGATTCCCTATGACATTTGTTCAAACACCCCCTACCTATCTCTTACCGTTTTCGAGATACGTCATCCATCATCACTTGGCAGGCGTCTTTTTAATGATTTTCGATTTTTCTCATACTCACCAAAACCCTCCGAACATTTTTGCTATACTTCATTTTTACCCTACTCTGCTCCTTCTAGGAGAACATTTATGTCAGTGAGTCAGTCAGTCAGTCAGTGGTAATCGAGCTTTATATATTATAAACTAGTTTTTCGGGCAGTGTGCGGGCCGCATGCGGCCCGCATCTATCTTGAGTCATTTGGAAATTTCACATAAACCCCTAATACTTTAAGAAAAAGAATGTTCAAAACTCCAATAGAAGTATTAAATCCCATTCAAACTCTTAATACAATAAAGAACCAAACTGTAGCTATTAAACCAAATTCACCCTACTGCCATAAAAAAGTGGTACGGGCAGAATGGTACCAAGGTTCTGAGTCACTTTTGTTAAGGGACCCCACTCGTAGGTGCTTCGGTTACCGCGGGCAGTTGCCATGGAGACCAGTCGGTGACGTGGAAAATACTCTCAAGTCGGAGCTCGGCCTTCGGCCTCGCAAGCTACTAACACGGCTCGGCCTGCGGCCTCGCCAAGCGCTCGCCCTTCGGGCTCACGCACCATACGCTCGGCCTTCGGCCTCGCGAGCCGAAAGTTCAGCCTTCGGCCTCACCAGAAGCTCGCCCTTCGGGCTCGCTATACATTATCGTAGGTCAGTAACTCCAAATTCAGTCAAAAATCCCACAAAAACTCTTAATACAGTCGAAAATATAAGGTAAAACACTCCAAATCCAGTATAAAGAATGATAGGAGCACGTGGGTCAGATCCAAAATGTCGGATTTCAAGACAGCCACCATACAAACTGCTCCGCCCCTACTGAAGCTCGGCCTAACGGCCTCGCTTCAGCAGGCTCGGATCAATTTGTATGGCGGCCATCTTGAAATCCGCCATTTTGGATTTTTGACAGGTGTCATTCGACTGCTCTCCCGATTCCCTATGACATTTGTTCAAACACCCCCTACCTATCTTGTACCGTTTTTGAGATATGTCATCCATCTTTACTTGGCAGGCGTCTTTTTAATGATTTTCGATTTTTCTCATACTCACCCAAACCCCCCGAACATTTTTGCCATACTTCATTTTTACCCTACTCTGCTCCTTCTAGGAGAACATTTATGTCAGTCAGTGAGTCAGTCAGTGAGTGGTAATCGAGCTTTATATATTATAAATAACTAGTTTTTCGGGCAGTGTGCGGGCCGCATGCGGCCCGCATTTATCGTTATCCAGTACTAAAATACATCAAAACTCCTGATGCGTTAGAAAAAAGTATGTTCAAAACTCCAATAGAAGTATGAAATCCCATATAAACTCTCAATACAATAAAGAAACAAACTGTAGCCACCAAACCAAATTCACCCTACTGCCATAAAAAGGTGGTACGGGCAGAATGGGACCAGGGTTCCGAGTCACTTTTGATATGGAACCCCACTCGTAGGTGCTTCGGTTACCGCGGGCAGTTGCCATGGAGACCAGTCGGAGAAGTGGAAAATACTCTCAAGTCGGAGCTCGGCCTTCGGCCTCGCAAGTTACCAACACGGCTCGGCCTCAGGCCTCGCCAAGCGCTCGCCCTTCGGGCTCACGCACCATACGCTTGGCCTTCGGCCTCGCGGGCTGAAAGTTCGGCCTTCGGCCTCACCAGAAGCTCGCCCTTCGGGCTCGCTATACACCAATGTAGGGCAGTAACTCCAAATTCAGACGAAAATCCCACAAAAACTCCTAATACAGTCGAAAATATAAGGTAAAACACTCCAAATGCAGTATAAAGAATGATAGGAGCAAGTGAAACAAATCCAAAATGTCGGATTTCAAGACAGCCACCATATAAACTGCTCCGCCCCTGCTGAAGCTCGGCCTAACGGCCTCGCTTCAGCAGGCTCGGATCAATTTGTATGGCGGCCATCTTGAAATCCGCCATTTTGGATTTTTGATATATGTCATCTGACTGCTCTTCCGATTCCCTATGACATTTATTCAATCACCCCCTACCTACCTAACTTGTACCGTTTTTGAGATACGTCATCCATCTTCACTTGACAGGCGTCATTTTTATGATTTTCGATTTTTCTCATACTCACCAAAACCACCCGAAAATTTTTGCCATACATCATGTTGTTCCTACTCGTCTCCTTCTAGGAGAACATTTATGTCAATGAGTCAGTGAGTGGTAATCGAGCTTTATATATTATAAATAACTAGTTTTTCGGGCAGTGTGCGGGCCGCATGCGGCCCGCATTTATCGTTATGCAGTACTTAACAATATCAAAACTCCTTTTACATAAAAAAAAAAATATTTCAAAATTCCAATAGAAGTATGAAATCCCATATAAACTCCTTATACAGTAGAGAACCAAACTGTAGCCACCAAACCAGATTCACCCTACTGCCATAAAAAAGTGGTACGGGCAGAATGGTACCAAGATTCTGAGTCACTTTTGTTAAAGAACCCCACTCGTAGGTGCTTCGCTTACCACGGGCAGTTGCCATGGAGACCATCCGGAGACGTGGAAAATACTCTCAAGTCGGAGCTCGGCCTTCGGCCTCGCCATGCGCTCGCCCTTCGGGCTCACGCCCCATACGCTCGGCCTTCGGCCTCGCGTGCCGAAAGTTCGGCCTTCGGCCTCACCAGAAGCTCGCCCTTCGGGCTCGCTGCTACACTAATGTAGGACAGTTACTCCAAATTCAGTCAAAAATCCCACAAAAACTCCTAATACAGTCGAAAATATAGATAAAAAACTCCAAATGCAGTATAAAGAATGATAGGAGCACGTAAGACACATCCAAAATGTCGGATTTCAAGACGGCCACCATACAAACTGCTCCGCCCCTACTGAAGCTCGGCCTAACGGCCTCGCTTCAGCAGGCTCGGATCACTTTGTATGGCGGCCATCTTGAAATCCGCCATTTTGGATTTTTGACAGGGGTCATTCGACTGCTCTTCCGATTCCCTATGACATTTGTTCAAACACTCCCTACCTATCTTGTACCGTTTTTGAGATACGTCATCCATCTTCACTTGGCAGGCGTCTTTTTAATGATTTTCGATTTTTCTCATACTTACCAAAACCCCCCGAACATTTTTGCCATACTTCATTTTTACCCTACTCTGCTCCTTCTAGGAGAACATTTATGTCAATGAGTCAGTGAGTGGTAATCGAGCTTTATATATTATAAATAACTAGTTTTTCGGGCAGTGTGCGGGCCGCATGCGGCCCGCATCAATCTTGTGTCAGTAGGAACTGTCATAAAAGCACGTTAAACATTAAAAAAAGTAATGTTCAAAACTCCAATAGATGTATGAAATCCCATACAAACTCTTAATATATTAAGGAACCATACTGTAGCCACTAAAGCAAATTCACCCTACTGCCATAAAAAGGTGGTACGGGCAGAATGGGACCAAGGTTCTGAGTCACTTTTGTTACGACACCCCACTCGTAGGTGCTTCGGTTACCGCGGGCAGTTGCCATGGAGACCAGTCGGAGACGTGGAAAATACTCTCAAGTCGGAGCTCGGCCTTCGGCCTCGCAAGTTACTAATACGGCTCGGCCTGCGGCCTCGCCAACCGCTCGCCCTGCGGGCTCACGCACCATACGCTCGGCCTTCGGCCTCGCGGGCCGAATGTTCGGCCTTCGGCCTCACCAGGAGCTCGCCCTTCGGGCTCGCTATACACCAATGTAGGACAGTTACTCCAAATTCAGTCGAAAATCCCACATAAACTCCTAATACAGTCGAAAATATAAGGTAAAACACTCCAAATGCAGTATAAAGAATGATAGGAGCACGTGGGGCACATCCAAAATAACGGATTTCAAGACGGCCACCATACAAACTGCTCCGCCCCTACTGAAGCTCGGCCTAAAGGCCTCGCTTCAGCAGGCTCGGAGCATTTTGTATGGCGGCCATCTTGAAATCCGCCATTTTGGATTTTTGACAGATGTCATTCGACTGCTCTCCCGATTCCCTATGACATTTGTTCAAACACCCCCTACCTATCTCTTACCGTTTTCGAGATACGTCATCCATCATCACTTGGCAGGCGTCTTTTTAATGATTTTCGATTTTTCTCATACTCACCAAAACCACCCGAACATTTTTGCTATACTTCATTTTTACCCTACTCTGCTCCTTCTAGGAGAACATTTATGTCAATGAGTCAGTGAGTGGTAATCGAGCTTTATATATTATAAACTAGTTATTCGGGCAGTGTGCGGGCCGCATGCGGCCCGCATCTATCTTGAGTCAGTAGGAATTATCAAATAAACACCAGAGACATTAAAAAAAAGTATGTTCAAAACTCCAATAGAAGTATGAAATCCCAAATAAACTCTCCATACAATAAAGAACCATACTGTAGCCACTAAAGCAGATTCACCCTACTGCCATAAAAAGGTGGTACGGGCAGAATGGTACCAAGGTTCTGAGTCACTTTTGTTAAGGAACCCCACTCGTAGGTGCTTCGGTTACCGCGGGCAGTTGCCATGGAGACCAGTCGGAGATGTGGAAAATACTCTCAAGTCGGAGCTCGGCCTTCGGCCTCGCAAGTTACTAACACAGCTCGGCCTCCGGCCTCGCCAAGCGCTCGCCCTTCGGGCTCACGCACCATGCGCTCGGCCTTCGGCCTCGCGAGCCGAAAGTTCGGCCTTCGGCCTCACCAGAAGCTCGCCCTTCGGGCTCGCTATACAGCAAAGTAGGACAGTTACTCCAAATTCAGTCAAAAATCCCACAAAAACTCCTAATACAGTCGAAAATAAAGGTAAAACACTCCAAATGCAGTATAAAGAATGATAGGAGCACGTAAGACACATCCAAAATGTCGGATTTCAAGACGGCCACCATACAAACTGCTCCGCCCCTACTGAAGCTCGGCCTAAAGGCCTCGCTTCAGCAGGCTCGGATCACTTTGTATGGCGGCCATCTTGAAATCCGCCATTTTGGATTTTTGACAGGTGTCATTCGACTGCTCTTCCAATTCCCTATGACATTTGTTCAAACACCCCCTACCTATCTTGTACCGTTTTCGAGATACGTCATTCATCCTTACTTGGCAGGCGTCTTTTTAATGATTTTCGATTTTTCTCATACTCACCAAAACCTTCCGAACATTTTCGCTATACATCACGTTGCTCCTACTCGCCTCCTTCTAGGAGAACATTTATGTCAATGAGTCAGTGAGTGGTAATCGAGCTTTATATATTATAAATAAACTAGTATTTCGGGCAGTGTGCGGGCCGCATGCGGCCCGCATCTATCTTTAGTCATTTGAAAATTTCACAGAAACACCTAATACGTTAGAAAAAGTGTGTTCAAAACTCCAAAAGAAGAATGAAATCCCATATAAACTCTCAATACAATAAGGAACCAAACTGTAGCCACCAAACCAGATTTACCCTACTGCCATAAAAAGGTGGTACGGGCAGAATGGTACCAAGGTTCTGAGTCACTTTTGTTAAGGAACCCCACTCGTAGGTGCTGCGGTTACCGCAGGCAGTTGCCATGGAGACCAGTCGGAGATGTGGAAAATACTCTCAAGTCGGAGCTCGGCCTTCGGCCTCGCAAGTTACTAATACGGCTCGGCCTACGGCCTCGCAAGGCGCTCGCCCTTCGGGCTCGCGCATCATACGCTCGGCCTTCGGCCTCGCGGACCGAAAGTTCGGCCTTCGGCCTCACCAGGAGCTCGCCCTTCGGGCTCGCTACTTCACTTATGTATGACAGTAACTCCAAATTTAGTCAAAAATCCCACAAAAACTCGTAATACAGTCGAAAATATAAGGTAAAACACTCCAAATGCAGTATAAAGAATGATAGGAGCACGTAAGACACATCCAAAATGTCGGATTTCAAGACGGCCACCATACAAACTGCTCCGCCCCTACTGAAGCTCGGCCTAACGGCCTCGCTTCAGCAGGCTCGGAGCATTTTGTATGGCGGCCATCTTGAAATCCGCCATTTTGGATTTTTGATATATGTCATCCGACTGCTCTTCCGATTCCCTATGACATTTGTTCAATCACCCCCTACCTATCTCTTACCGTTTTCGAGATACGTTATCCATCTTCACTTGGCAGGCGTCTTTTTTATGATTTTCGATTTTTCTCATACTCACCCAAACCCCCCGAACATTTTTGTCATACTTCATTTTTACCCTACTCTACTCCTTCTAGGAGAACATTTATGTCAATGAGTCAGTGAGTGGTAATCGAGCTTTATATATTATAAACTAGTATTTCGGGCAGTGTGCGGGCCGCATGCGGCCCGCATCTATCTTGAGTCAGGTGGGACTGTCATAAAAGCACGTTATATATTTAAAAAAATGTGTTCAAAACTCCAATAGAAGTATGAAATCCCATATAAACTCTCAATACAATAAAGAACCATACTGTAGCCACTAAAGCAGATTCACCCTACTGCCATAAAAAGGTGGAACGGGCAGAATGGTACCAAGGTTCTGATTCACTTTTGTTAGGGAACCCCACTCGTAGGTGCTTCGGTTACCGCAAGCAGTTGCCATGGATACCAGTTTGTGACGTGGAAAATACTCTCAAGTCGGAGCTCGGCCTTCGGCCTCGCAAGTTACTAACACGGCTTGGCCTGCGGCCTCGCCAAGCGCTCGCCCTTCGGGCTCACGCACCCTACGCTCGGCCTTCGGCCTCGCGAACCGAAAGTTCGGCCTACGGCCTCACCAGGAGCTCGCCCTTCGGGCTCGCTATACACTAATGTTGGACAGTAACTCCAAATTCAGTCAAAAATCCCACAAAAACTACTAATACAGTCGAAAATGAAGGTAAAACACTCCAAATGCAGTATAAAGAATGATAGGAGCACGTAAGACACATCCAAAATGTCGGATTTCAAGAAGGCCACCATACAAACTGCTCCGCCCCTACTGAAGCTCGGCCTAAAGGCCTCGCTTCAGCAGGCTCGGAGCATTTTGTATGGCGGCCATCTTGAAATCCGCCATTTTGGATTTTTGACAGGTGTCATTCGACTGCTCTCCCGATTCCCTATGACATTTGTTCAAACACCCCCTACCTATCTCTTACCGTTTTCGAGAAACGTCATCCATCTTTACTTGGCAGACGTCATTTTTATGATTTTCGATTTTTCTCATACTCACCAAAACCTTCCGAACATTTTCGCTATACATCACGTTGCTCCTACTCGCCTCCTTCTAGGAGAACATTTATGTCAATGAGTCAGTGAGTGGTAATCGAGCTTTATATATTATACTAGTTTTTCGGGCAGTGTGCGGGCCGCATGCGGCCCGCATTTATCGTTGTGCAAGTTTGAACAATATCAAAACACCTTGTACATTAAAAAAAAATATTTCAAAACACCAAAAGATGTACGATTTCCCATACAAACTCTTAATGCAATAAGGAACCAAACTGTAGCCACCAAACCAGATTCACCCTACTGCCATAAAAAGGTGGTACGGGCAGAATAGTACCAAGGTTCTGAGTCACTTTTGTTAAGGATACCCACTCGTAGGTGCTTCGGTTATCGCAGGCAGTTGCCATGGAGACCAGTCAGTGACGTGGAAAATACTCTCAAGTCGGAGCTCGGCCTTCGGCCTCGCAAGTTACTAATACGGCTTTGCCTACGGCCTCGCCAAGCGCTCGCCCTTCGGGCTCACGCATCATACGCTCGGCCTTCGGCCTCGCGGACCGAAAGTTCGGCCTTCGGCCTTACCAGGAGCTCGCCCTTCGGGCTCGCTACTACACTAACGTAGGACAGTAACTCCAAATTCAGTCAAAACTCCCACAAAAACTCCTAATACAGTTGAAAATAAAGGTAAAACACTCCATATGCAGTATAAAGAATGATAGGAGCATGTAAGACACATCCAAAATGTCGGATTTCAAGACGGCCACCATACAAACTGCTCCGCCCCTACTGAAGCTCGGCCTAACGGCCTCGCTTCAGCAGGCTCGGATCAATTTGTATGGCGGCCATCTTGAAATCCGCCATTTTGGATTTTTGACAGATGTCATTCGACTGCTCTCCTTATTCCCTATGACATTTGTTCAAACACCCCCTACCTATCTCTTACCGTTTTTGAGATACGTCATCCATCTTCACTTGGCAGGCGTCTTTTTAATGATTTTCGATTTTTCTCATACTCATCAAAACCCCTCGAACATTTCTGCCATACATCATTTTAGCCCTACTATGCTCCTTCTAGGAGAACATTTATGTCAATCAGTCAGTCAGTGAGTCAGTGGTAATCGAGCCTTATATATTATAAACTAGTATTCCGGGCAGTGTGCGGGCCGCATGCGGCCCG
This sequence comes from Plagodis pulveraria, assembly GCA_963890685.1. Lineage (NCBI taxonomy): Eukaryota > Metazoa > Arthropoda > Insecta > Lepidoptera > Geometridae > Plagodis > Plagodis pulveraria. Next base: position 5,840,596 of record OY982976.1, on the reverse strand, counting down.
CATTTATCGTTGTGCAAGTTTGAACAATATCAAAACACCTTATACATTAAAAAAAGTAAGTTCAAAACTCCATTAGAAGAATGAAATCGCATATTAACTCTCAATACAATAAAGAACAATACTGTAGCCACTAAAACAGATTCACCCTACTGCCATAAAAAGGTGGTACGGGCAGAATGAGACCAAGGTTCTGAGTCACTTTTGTTAAGGAACCCCACTCGTAGGTGCTTCGCTTACCGCGGGCAGTTGCCATGGAGACCAGTCGGAGACGTGGAAAATACTCTCAAGTTGGAACTCGGCCTTCGGCCTCGCAAGTTACCAACACGGCTCGGCCTGCGGCCTCGCCAAGCGCTCGCCCTTCGGGCTCGCGCGTCATACGCTCGGCCTTCGGCCTCGCGAACCGAAAGTTCGGCCTTCGGCCTCACGAGGAGCTCGCCCTTCGGGCTCGCTATACACTAAAGTTGGACAGTAACTCCAAATTCAGTCAAAAATCCCTACAAAAACTCCTAATACAGTCGAAAATTAAGGAAAAACACTCCAAATGCAGTATAAAGAATGATAGGAGCACGTAAGACACATCCAAAATGTCATTCGACTGCTCTCCTTATTCCCTATGACATATTTTCAAAAACCCCCTACCTATCTATTACCGTTTTCGAGATTCGTGATTTATCTACACTTGGCAGACGTCATCGAAAAAAAAATTTCATATTTGGAATAAGGACGTCCAAAACAACCTAGATATGAAATTTAAGCCAAATCGGAGTACTTCTTTTTACTTGGCAGACGTCATCGAAAAAAATAATTTTGATTTGGAATAAGGACACCCAGAACCACCTAAATATCGAGTTTCAGCCAAATCGGAGTAACTTTTTTTACTTGGCAGACGTCATCGAAAAAAAATTTTTAGATTTGGAATAAGGACACCCAGAACCACCTAAATATCGAGTTTCAGCCAAATCGGAGTAACTTTTTTTACTTGGCAGACGTCATCGAAAAAAATTTTTTAGATTTGGAATAAGGACACCCAGAACCACCTAAATATCGAGTTTCAACCAAATCGGAGTAACTTTTTTTACTTGGCAGACGTCATCGATATAAAAATTTCATATTTGGAATGAGGATGACGAGAACAACCTATATATCGATTTTCAGCCAAATCGGTGCAAGTCTAAGCTCGGCCTTCGGCCTCGCAAGTTACTAACATGGCTCGGCCTGCGGCCTCGCCTAGCGCTCGCCCTGCGGGCTCGCGCACCGTCCACTCGGCCTACGGCCTCGCGGCCCGAAAGTTCGGCCTTCGGCCTCACCAGAAGCTCGCCCTTCGGGCTCGCTACACGGCCAGTAGGACAATTACTCCAAATTCAGTTCAAAATCCCACAAAAACTCCTAATACAGTCGACATTGTATGGTCAAACACTCCAAATAATGTATGAAGAATGAGAGTAGCACATTTGACAGGTGTCATTCGACTGCTCTCCCGATTCCCTATGACATTCGTTCAAACACACCAAACCTATCTCTTACCGTTTTCGAGATACGTAGTCCAGCTTTACTTGGCAGGCGTCATTTCTAGGGTTTTTAATATTTCCCCTACTCAGCTAAACCCCTTAGTCATTTTCGTAATACATTACTATAACCGTACTCAACTCTTTCTAGTAGAACCAGCTACTATTTTGAGGGATCGAAGGATTTTGTATCGGCCTTCGGCCTCACCGGAAGCTCGCCCTTCGGGCTCGCTATACACTAATGTAGGACAATCACTCCAAATTCACTCAAAAATCCCACAGAAACTCCTAATACAGTCGAAAATGAAGGTAAAACACTCCAAATGCAGTATGAAGAATGAGAGGAGCACGTGCGACAAATCCAAAATGGCGGATTTCAAGAAAGCCACCATACAAACTGCTCCGCCCCTACTGAAGCTCGGCCTAACGGCCTCGCTTCAGCAGGATCGGACCACTTTGTATGGCGGCCATCTTGAAATCCGCCATTTTGGATTTTTGACAGGTGTCATTCGACTGCTCTCCAGATTCCCTATGACATTTGGTCAAACACACCCTACCTATCTTGTACCGTTTTTGAGATATGTCATCCATCTTTACTTGGCAGGCGTCTTTTTAATAATTTTCGATTTTTCTCATACTCACCAAAACCCCCCGAACATTTTTGCCATACTTCATTTTTACCCTACTCTGCTCCTTCTAGGAGAACATTTATGTCAATGAGTCAGTGAGTGGTAATCGAGCTTTATATATTACTAGTTTTTCGGGCAGTGTGCGGGCCGCATGCGGCCCGCATCTATCTTAAGTCATTTGAAAATTTCACAGAAACACCTAATACGTTAAAAAAAATGTGTTCAAAACTCCAATAGAAGTATGAAAACCCATATAAACTCTCAATACAATAAAGAAACAAACTGTAGCCACCAGACCAAATTCACCCTACTGCCATAAAAAGGTGGTACGGGTAGAATGGTACCAAGGTTCTGAGTCACTTCTGTTCAGGAACCCCACTTGTAGATGCTTCGGTTACATCGGGCAGTTGCCATGGAGACCAGTCGGAGACGTGGAAAATACTCTTTAGTCGGAGCTCGGCCTTCGGCCTCGCATGTTACTAACACGGCTCGGCCTGCGGCCTCGCCAAGCGCTCGCCCTTCGGGCTCACGAACCATACGCTCGGCCTTCGGCCTCGCGAGCCGAAAGTTCGGCCTTCGGCCTCACCAGGAGCTCGCCCTTCGGGCTCGCTACTACAATAACGTAGAACAGTAACTCCAAATTCAGTCAAAAAACCTGCAAAATCTCTTAATACAGTCGAAAATATGAGGTAAAACACTCCAAATGCAGTATAAAGAATGAGAGGAGCACGTGTGACACATCCAAAATGTCATTCGACTGCTCTCCTTATTCCCTATGACATTTTTTCAAAAACCCCCTACCTATCTATTACTGTTTTCGAGATACGTGATTTATCTGCACTTGGCAGACGTCATCGAAAAAAAAATTTCATATATGGAATAAGGACGTCCAGAACAACCAAGATATTAAATTTAAGCCAAATCGGAGTACTTTTTTTTACTTGGCAGACGTCATCGAAAAAAAAATTTAGATTTGGAATAAGGACACCCAGAACCACCTAAATATCGAGTTTCAGCCAAATCGGAGTAACTTTTTTACTTGGCAGACGTAATCGAAAAAAAAATTTTAGATTTGGAATAAGGACGTCCAGTACCACCTAAATATAGAGTTTCAGCCAAATCGGAGTAACTTTTTTTACTTGGCAGACGTCATCGAAATAAAAATTTCATATTTGGAATAAAGATGACGAGAACAACCCATATATCAATTTTCAGCCAAATCGGTGCAGGTCTGAGCTCGGCCTTCGGCCTCGCAAGTTACTTACATGGCTCGGCCTGCGGCCTCGCTTAGCGCTCGCCCTACGGGCTCGCGAACCATCCGCTCGGCCTACGGCCTCGCGGCCTTAAAGTTCGGCCTTCGGCCTCACCAGAAGCTCGCCCTTCGGGCTCGCTACACGGCCAGTAGGACAATTACTCCAAATTCAGTTGAAAATCCCACAAAAACTCCTAATACAGTTGACATTGTAAGGTCAAATACTCCAAATAATGTATGAAGAATGAGAGTAGCACATTTGACAGGTGTCATTCGACTGCTCTCCCGATGCCCTATGACATTTGTTCAAACACCCCCAACATATCTCTTACCGTTTTCGAGATATGTAGTCCAGCTTTTCTTGGCAGGCGTCATTTCTAGGGTTTATAAATTTGACCCTACTCAGCTAAACCCTTTAGTCATTTTCGCCATACATTACTTTAACCGTAGACAATTATTTCAGGTAGAACCAGCTTCTTTTTTGAGGGATCGAAGGATTTTGTATGGCGGCCATTTTGAAATCCGCCATTTTGGATTTTTGACAAATGTCATCCGACTGCTCTCCTGATTCCCTATGACATTTGGTCAAGCACCCCCTACCTATCTCTTACCGTTTCAGAGATACGCCATCCAACTTCACTTGGCAGACGTCATCTTTGAGTTTTCGGATTTTTCCCATACTCACACAAACCCCCAGAACATTTTTGCTATACATTACTTTCTTCCTACTCGACTCCTTCTGGGAGAACAATGATGTCAGTCAGTGAGTCAGTGAGTGAGTTAGTGTACGGTAATCCAGCTTTATATATTATAACTAGTTTTTCGGGCAGTGTGCGGGCCGCATGCGGCCCGCATCTATCTTTAGTCAGTAGGAACTGTCATAAAAGCACGTTATACATAAAAAAAAAATAAGTTCAAAACTCCAAAAGTGGAATGAAATCCCATATAAACTCTCAATACAATAAAAAAACAAACTGTAGCCACCAAACCAAATTCACCCTACTGCCATAAAAAGGTGGTACGGGCAGAATGGGTCCAGGGTTCCGAGTCACTTTTGTTATGGAACCCCACTCGTAGGTGCTTCGGTTACCGCGGGCAGTTGCCATGGAGACCAGTCGGAGATGTAGAAAATACTCTCGAGTCGGAGCTCGGCCTTCGGCCTCGCAAGTTACTAACACGGCTCGGCCTGCGGCCTCGCAAAGCGCTCGCCCTTCGGGCTCACGCACCGTACGCTCGGCCTTCGGCCTCGCGGACCGAAAGTTCGGCCTTCGGCCTCACCAGGAGCTCGCCCTTCGGGCTCGCTAATACACTTATGTAGGACAGTAACTCCAAATTCAGTCAAAATTCCCACAAAAACTCCTAATACAGTCGAATATATAAGGTAAAATACTCCAAATGCAGTATAAAGAATGATAGGAGCACGTAAGACACATCCAAAATGTCGAATTTCAAGACGGCCACCATACAAACTGCTCCGCCCCTACTGAAGCTCGGCCTAACGGCCTCGCTTCAGCAGGCTCGGATCACTTTGTATGGCGGCCATCTTGAAATCCGCCATTTTGGATTTTTGACAGGTATCATTCGACTGCTCTCCCGATTCCCTATGACATTTGTTCAAACACCCCCTACCTATCTCTTACCGTTTTTGAGATACGTCATCCATCATCACTTGGCAGGCGTCTTTTTAATGATTTTCGATTTTTCTCATACTCACCAACCCCACCCGAACATTTTTGCCATACTTCATTTTTACCCTACTCTGCTCCTTCTAGGAGAACATTTATGTCAGTCAGTCAGTGGTAATCGAGCTTTATATATTATAAACTAGTTTTTCGGGCAGTGTGCGGGCCGCATGCGGCCCGCATTTATCGTTATGCAGTACTAAACTATATCAAAACTCCTGATACGTTGGAAAAAAGTATGTTCAAAACTCCAATAGAAGTATGAAATCCCATATAAACTCTCAATACAATAAAGAACCATACTGTAGCCACTAAAGCAAATTCACCCTACTGCCATAAAAAGGTGGTACGGGCAGAATGATACCAAGGTTCTGAGTCACTTTTGCTAAAGAACCCCACTCGTAGGTGCTTCGGTTACCGCGGGCAGTTGCCATGGAGACCAGTCGGAGACGTGGAAAATACTCTTAAGTCGGAGCTCGGCCTTTGGCCTCGCAAGTTACTAATACGGCTCGGCCTACGGCCTCGCCGAGCGCTCGCCCTTCGGGCTCACGCACCATACGCTCGGCCTTCGGCCTCGCGGGCCGAATGTTCGGCCTACGGCCTCACCAGGAGCTCGCCCTTCGGGCTCGCTATACACCAATGTAGGACAGTAACTCCAAATTCAGTCGAAAATCCCACAAAAACTCCTAATACAGTCGAAAATATAAGGCAAAACAATCCAAATGCAGTATAAAGAATGATAGGAGCATGTGGGTCACATCCAAAATGTCGGATTTCAAGACGGCCACCATACAAACTGCTCCGCCCCTACTGAAGCTCGGCCTCACGGCCTCGCTTCAGCAGGCTCGGATCACTTTGTATGGCGGCCATCTTGAAATCCGCCATTTTGGATTTTTGACAGGTGTCACTCGACTGCTCTCCCGATTTCCTATGACATTTGTTCAAACACCCCCAACCTATCTTGCATCGTTTTCGAGATACGTCATTCATCTTTACTTGGCAGGCGTCTTTTTAATGATTTTCGATTTTTCTCATACTCACTAAAACCCCCCGAACATTTTTGCCATACTTCATTTTTACCCTACTCTGCTCCTTCTAGGAGAACATTTATGTCAATCAGTCAGTCAGTCAGTGAGTGGTAATCGAGCTTTATATATTATAAACTAGTTTTTCGGGCAGTGTGCGGGCCGCATGCGGCCCGCATCTATCTTGAGTCAGTAGGAACTGTCATAAAAGCATGTTATACATTTAAAAAAAATAAGTTCAAAACTCCAATAGAAGTATGAAATCCCAAATAAACTCTCCATACAATAAAGATCCATACTGTAGCCACTAAAGCAAATTCACCCTACTGCCATAAAAAGGTGGTACGGGCAGAATGGTACCAAGGTTCTGAGTCACTTTTGTTAAGAAACCCCACTCGTAGGTGCTTCGGTTACCGCGGGAAGTTGCCATGGAGACCAGTCGGAGACGTGAAAAAAACTCTCAAGTCGGAGCTCGGCCTTCGGCCTCGCAAGTTACTAATACGGCTCGGCCTACGGCCTCGCCAAGCGTTCGCCCTTCGGGCTCACGCACCATACGCTCGGCCTTCGGCCTCGCGGACCGAAAGTTCGGCCTTCGGCCTCACCAGGAGCTCGCCCTTCGGGCTCGCTATACACTAATGTTGGACAGTAACTCCAAATTCAGTCAAAAATCCCACAAAAACTCCTAATACAGTCGAAAATGTAGGTAAAACACTCCAAATGCAGTATAAAGAATGATAGGAGCACGTGTGACACATCCAAAATGTCGGATTTCAAGACGGCCGCCATACAAACTGCTCCGCCCCTACTGAAGCTCGGCCTAACGGCCTCGCTTCAGCAGGCTCGGATCACTTTGTATGGCGGCCATCTTGAAATCCGCCATTTTGGATTTTTGACAGGTGTCATTCGACTGCTCTCCCGATTCCCTATGACATTTGTTCAAACACCCCCTACCTAACTTGTACCGTTTTTGAGATATGTCATCCATCTTCACTTGGCAGGCGTCTTTTTTATGATTTTCGATTTTTCTCATACTCACCAAAACCCCCCGAACATTTTTGCCATACATCATTTTAGCCCTACTCGTCTCCTTCTAGGAGAACATTTATGTCAATCAGTCAGTCAGTCAGTCAGTGAGTGGTAATCGAGCTTTATATATTATTAACTAGTTTTTCGGGCAGTGTGCGGGCCGCATGCGGCCCGCATCTATCTTGAGTCAGTAGGAATTGTCAAATAAACACCAGAGACATTAAAAAAAAGTATGTTCAAAACTCCAATAGAAGTATGAAATCCCAAATAAACTCTCCATACAATAAAGAACCATACTGTAGCCACTAAAGCAGATTCACCCTACTGCCATAAAAAGGTGGTACGGGCAGAATGGTACCAAGGTTCTGCGTCACTTTTGTTAAGGAACCCCACTCGTAGGTGCTTCAGTTACCGCGGGCAGTTGCCATGGAGACCAGTCGGAGATGTGGAAAATACTCTCGAGTCGGAGCTCGGCCTTCGGCCTCGCAAGTTACTAAAACGGCTCGGCCTGCGGCCTCGCCAAGCGCTCGCCCTGCGGCTCGCGCACCATTCGCTCGGCCTTCGGCCTCGCGGACCAAGAGTTCGGCCTTCGGCCTCACCAGGTGGTTGCCCTTTGGGCTCGCTATACACTAATGTAGGACAGTTACTCCAAATTCAGTCAAAAAACCCACAACAACTCCTAATACAGTCGAAAATATATGGTAAAACACTCCAAATGCAGTATGAAGAATGAGAGGAGCACCTGGGACAAATCCAAAATGGCGGATTTCAAAAAGGCCACCATACAAACTGCTCCGCCCCTACTGAAGCTCGGCCTAACGGCCTCGCTTCAGCAGGCTCGGATCACTTTGTATGGCGGCCATCTTGAAATCCGCCATTTTGGATTTTTGACAGAGGTCATTCGACTGCTCTCCCGATTCCCTATGACATTTGTTCAAACACCCCTTACTTATCTCTTACCGTTTTCGAGATACGTCATCCATCTACACTTGGCAGGCGTCTTTTTAATGATTTTCGATTTTTCTTATACTCACCAAAACCACCCGAACATTTTTGCTATACATCACGTTGCTCCTACTCGCCTCCTTCTAGGAGAACATTTATGTCAGTCAGTCAGTGGTAATCGAGCTTTATATATTATAAACTAGTTTTTCGGGCAGTGTGCGGGCCGCATGCGGCCCGCAGTTTTCGTTGTGCAGTACTTAACTTTACCTTAACCCCTTATACATTTAAAAAAAATAAGTTCAAAACTCCAATAGAAGTATGAAATCCCAAATAAACTCTCCATACAATAAAGAACCATACTGTAGCCACTAAAGCAAATTCACCCTACTGCCATAAAAAGGTGGTACGGGCAGAATGGAACCAAGGTTCTGAGTCACTTTTGTAAAGGAACCCCACTCGTAGGTGCTTCGGTTACCGCGGGCAGTTGCCATGGAGACCAGTCGGAGATGTGGAAAATACTCTCAAGTCGGAGCTCGGCCTTCGGCCTCGCAAGTTACTAATACGGCTCGGCCTACGGCCTCGCCAGGCGCTCGCCCTTCGGGCTCGCGCATCATACGCTCGGCCTTCGGCCTCGCGGACCGAAAGTTCGGCCTTCGGCCTCACCAGGAGCTCGCCCTTCGGGCTCGCTACTACACTAATATAGGACAGTAACTCCAAATTCAGTCAAAACTCCCACAAAAACTCCTAATACAGTCGAAAATAAAGGTCAAACACTCCAAATGCAGTATAAAGAATGATAGGAGCACGTGAGTCACATCCAAAATGTCGGATTTCAAGACGGCCGCCATACAAACTGCTCCGCCCCTACTGAAGCTCGGCCTAAAGGCCTCGCTAGCCAAATCGGTGCAAGTCTGAGCTCGGCCTTCGGCCTCGCAAGTTACTAACAAGGCTCGGCCTGCGGCCTCGCCGAGCGCTCGCCCTACGGGCTCACGCACCATACGCTCGGCCTTCGGCCTCGCGAGCCGAAAGTTCGGCCTTCGGCCTCACCAGGAGCTCGCCCTTCGGGCTCGCTATACACTTTCATAGGACAGTAACTCCAAATTCAATCAAAAATCCCACAAAAACTCCTAATACAGTCGAAAATATAAGGTAAAATACTCCAAATGCAGTATAAAGAATGATAGGAGCACGTAAGACAAATCCAAAATGTCGGATTTCAAGACGGCCACCATACAAACTGCTCCGCCCCTACTGAAGCTCGGCCTAACGGCCTCGCTTCAGCAGGCTCGGATCACTTTGTATGGCGGCCATCTTGAAATCCGCCATTTTGGATTTTTGACAGGTGTCATTCAACTGGTCTCCCGATTCCCTATGACATTTGTTCAAACACCCCCTACCTATCTTGTACCGTTTTTGAGATATGTCATCCATCTATACTTGGCAGGCGTCATTTTTATGATTTTCGATTTTTCTCATACTCACCAAAACCCCCCGAACACTTTTGCCATACATCACTTTGCTCCTACTCGTCTCCTTCTAGGAGAACATTTATGTCAGTCAGTGAGTCAGTCAGTGAGTGGTAATCGAGCTTTATATATTATAAACTAGTTATTCGGGCAGTGTGCGGGCCGCATGCGGCCCGCATCTATCTTAAGTCAGTAGGAACTGTCATAAAAGCACGTTATACATTAAAAAAAAGTAATGTCCAAAACTCCAATAGAAGTATGAAATCCTATAAAAACTCTCAATACAATAAAGAACCATACTGTAGCCACTAAATCCGATTCACCCTACTGCCATAAAAAGGTGGTACGGGCAGAATCGAACCAAGGTTCTGAGTCACTTTTGTTAAGGAACCCTACTCGTAGGTGCTTCGGTTACCGCGGGCAGTTGCCATGGAGACCAGTCGGAGACGTGGAAAATACTCTCAAGTCGGAGCTCGGCCTCCGGCCTCGCAAGTTACTAATACGGCTCGGCCTCGCCAAGCGCTCGCCCTGCGGGCTCGCGCACCATTCGCTCGGCCTTCGGCCTCACGGACCGAAAGTTCGGCCTTCGGCCTCACCAGGAGCTCGCCCTTCGGGCTCGCTACTACTCTAACGTAGAACAGTAACTCCAAATTCAGTCAAAAATCCCACAAAAACTCCTAATACAGTCCAAAATAAAGGTAAAACACTCCAAATGCAGTATAAAGAATGATAGGAGCACGTGAGACACATCCAAAATGTCGGATTTCAAGACGGCCACCATACAAACTGCTCCGCCCCTACTGAAGCTCGGCCTAACGGCCTCGCTTCAGCAGGCTCGTATCACTTTGTATGGCGGCCATCTTGAAATCCGCCATTTTGGATTTTTGACAGGTGTCATTCGACTGCTCTCCCGATTCCCTATGACATTTGTTCAAACACTCCCTGCCTATCTCTTACCGTTTTCGAGATACGTCATCCATCTTCATTTGGCACGCGTCTTTTTAATAATTTTCGATTTTTCTCATACTCACCAAAACCCCCCGAACATTTTTGCCATACTTCATTTTTACCCTACTCTGCTCCTTCCAGGAGAACATTTATGTCAGTGAGTGAGTGGTAATCGAGCTTTATATATTATATAAACTAGTTTTTCGGGCAGTGTGCGGGCCGCATGCGGCCCGCATTTATCGTTATACAGTACTAAACTATACCTTGACCCCTTTTACATTAAAAAAAAATAAGTTCAAAACTCCAATAGAAGTATGAAATCCCAAATAAACTGTCCATACAATAAAGAACCATACTGTAGCCACTAAAGCAGATTCACCCTACTGCCATAAAAAGTTGGTACGGGCAGAATGGTACCAAGGTTCTTAATCACTTTTGTTTAGGAATCCCACTCGTAGGTGCTTCGGTTACCGCAGGCAGTTGCCATGGAGACCAGTCGGTGACGTGGTAAATACCCTCGAGTCGGAGCTCGGCCTTCGGCCTCGCAAGTTACTAATACGGCTCGGCCTGCGGCCTCGCCAAGCGCTCGCCCTTCGGGCTCACGCACCATACGCTCGGCCTTCGGCCTCGCGAGCCGAAAGTTCGGCCTTCGGCCTCACCAGGAGCTCGCCCTTCGGGCTCGCTACTACATTAACGTAGAACAGTTACTCCAAATTCAGTCAAAAATCCCACAAAAACTCCTAATACAGTCAAAAATGAAGGTTAAACACTCAAAATGCAGTATGAAGAATGAGAGGAGCACCTGGGACACATCCAAAATGTCGGATTTCAAGACGGCCACCATACAAACTGCTCCGCCCCTACTGAAGCTCGGCCTAAAGGCCTCGCTTCAGCAGGATCGGACCACTTTGTATGGCGGCCATCTTGAAATCCGCCATTTTGGATTTTTGACAGATGTCATTCGACTGCTCTCCCAATTCCCTATGACATTTGTTCAAACACCCCCTACCTATCTCTTACCGTTTTTGAGATACGTCATCCATCATCACTTGGCAGGCGTCTTTTTAATGATTTTCGATTTTTCTCATACTCACCAAAACCACCCGAACATTTTTGCCATACTTCATTTTTACCCTACTCGTCTCCTTCTAGGAGAACATTTATGTCAATCAGTCAGTCAGTCAGTCAGTGAGTGGTAATCGAGCTTTATATATTATTAACTAGTTTTTCGGGCAGTGTGCGGGCCGCATGCGGCCCGCATTTATCGTTATGCAGTACTAAACTATATCAAAACTGCTGATACGTTGGAAAAAAGTATGTTCAAAACTCCTATAGAAGTATGAAATCCCATATAAATTCTCAATACAATAAAGAACCATACTGTAGCCACTAAAGCAGATTCACCCTACTGCCATAAAAAGGTGGTACGGGCAGAATGGTACCAAGGTTCTGAGTCACTTTTGTTAAGGAACCCCACTCGTAGGTGCTGCGGTTACCGCAGGCAGTTGCCATGGAGACCAGTCGGAGATGTGGAAAATACTCTCAAGTCGGAGCTCGGCCTTCGGCCTCGCAAGTTACTAATACGGCTCGGCCTACGGCCTCGCCAGGCGCTCGCCCTTCGGGCTCGCGCATCATACGCTCGGCCTTCGGCCTCGCGGACCGAAAGTTCGGCCTTCGGCCTCACCAGGAGCTCGCCCTTCGGGCTCGCTACTTCACTTATGTAGGACAGTAACTCCAAATTTAGTCAAAAATCCCACAAAAACTCCTAAAACTGTCGAAAATATAAGGTAAAACACTTCAAATGCAGTATAAAGAATGATAGGAGCACGTGGGGCACATCCAAAATAACGGATTTCAAGACGGCCACCATACAAACTGCTCCGCCCCTACTGAAGCTCGGCCTAAAGGCCTCGCTTCAGCAGGCTCGGAACATTTTGTATGGCGGCCATCTTGAAATCCGCCATTTTGGATTTTTGACAGATGTCATTCGACTGCTCTCCCAATTCCCTATGACATTTAGTCAAGCACCCCCTACCTATCTCTTACCGTTTTTGAGATATGTCATCCATCTTTACTTGGCAGGCGTCATTTTTATGATTTTCGATTTTTCCCATACTCACCAAAACCACCCGAACATTTTTGCCATACTTCATTTTTACCCTACTCTGCTCCTTCTAGGAGAACATTTATGTCAGTCAGTGAGTCAATGGTAATCGAGCTTTATATATTATAACTAGTTTTTCGGGCAGTGTGCGGGCCGCATGCGGCCCGCATCTATCTTGAGTCAGTAGGAACTGTCATAAAAGCACGTTATACATTAAAAAAAAGTAATATCCAAAACTCCAATAGAAGTATGAAATACTATATAAACTCTATATACAATAAGGAACCAAACTGTAGCCACCAAATCAGATTCACCCTACTGCCATAAAAAGGTGGTACGGGCAGAATGGTACGAAGGTTCTGAGTCACTTTTGTTAAGGAACCCCACTCGTAGGTGCTTCGGTTACCGCAGGCAGTTGCCATGGAGACCAGTCGGTGATGTGGAAAATACTCTCAAGTCGGAGCTCGGCCTTCGGCCTCGCAAGTTACTAATACGGCTCGGCCTGCGGCCTCGCCAAGCGCTCGCCCTTCGGGCTCACGCTTCATACGCTCGGCCTTCGGCCTCGCGGACCGAAAGTTCGGCCTTCGGCCTCACCAGGAGCTCGCCCTTCGGGCTCGCTACTACACTTATGTAGGACAGTAACTCCAAATTCAGTCAAAAATCCCACTAAAACTCCTAATTCAGTCGAAAATAAAGGTAAAACACTCCAAATGCAGTATAAAGAATGATAGGAGCACTTTGGTCACATCCAAAATGTCGGATTTCCAGATGGCCACCATACAAACTGCTCCGCCCCTACTGAAGCTCGGCCTAAAGGCCTCGCTTCAGCAGGCTCGGAGCATTTTGTATGGCGGCCATCTTGAAATCCGCCATTTTGGATTTTTGACAGATGTCATTCGACTGCTCTCCCGATTCCCTATGACATTTGTTCAAACACCCCCTACTTATCTCTTACCGTTTTCGAGATACGTCATCCATCTACACTTGGCAGGCGTCTTTTTAATGATTTTCGATTTTTCTCATACTCACCAAAACCCCCCGAACATTTTTGCCATACATCATTTTAGCCCTACTCGTCTCCTTCTAGGAGAACATTTATGTCAATCAGTCAGTCAGTCAGTCAGTGAGTGGTAATCGAGCTTTATATATTATTAATAAACTAGTATTTCGGGCAGTGTGCGGGCCGCATGCGGCCCGCATCTATCTTGAGTCAGTAGGAACTGTCAAAAAAACACCTAATACATTAAAAAAAAAGGTGTGTTCAAAACTCCAATAGAAGTATGAAATCCCATATAAACTCTCAATACAATAAAGAACCATACTGTAGCCACTAAAGCAGATTCACCCTACTGCCATAAAAAGGTGGTACGGGCAGAATGGTACCAAGGTTCTGAGTCACTTTTGTTAAGGAACCCCACTCGTAGGTGCTTCGGTTACCGCGGGCAGTTGCCATGGAGACCAGTCGGAGACGTGGAAAATACTCTCAAGTCGGAGCTCGGCCTCCGGCCTCGCAAGTTACTAATACGGCTCGGCCTGCGGCCTCGCCAAGCGCTCGCCCTCCGGGCTCGCGCACCATTCGCTCGGCCTTCGGCCTCACGGACCGAAAGTTCGGCCTTCGGCCTCACCAGGAGCTCGCCCTTCGGGCTCGCTACTACACTAACGTAGAACAGTTTCTCCAAATTCAGTCAAAAATCCCACATAAACTCCTAATACAGTCGAAAATATAAGATAAAACACTCCAAATGCAGTATAAAGAATGATAGGAGCATGTGGGACACATCCAAAATGTCGGATTTCAAGACGGCCGCCATACAAACTGCTCCGCCCCTACTGAAGCTCGGCCTAAAGGCCTCGCTTCAGCAGGCTCGGAGCATTTTGTATGGCGGCCATCTTGAAATCCGCCATTTTGGATTTTTGACAGGTGTCATTCGACTGCTCTCCCGATTCCCTATGACATTTGTTCAAACACCCCCTACCTATCTCTTACCGTTTTCGAGATACGTCTTCCATCTCCACTTGGCAGGCGTCTTTTTAATGATTTTCGATTTTTCTCATACTCACCAAAACCCCCCGAACATTTTTGCCATACATCACGTTGTTCCTACTCGTCTCCTTCTAGGAGAACATTTATGTCAGTCAGTCAGTCAATCAGTGAGTCAGTGGTAATCGAGCTTTATATATTATTAACTAGTTTTTCGGGCAGTGTGCGGGCCGCATGCGGCCCGCATTTATCGTTGTGCAAGTTTGAACAGTATCAAAATACCTTGAACATTAAAAAAAATATTCAAAACACCAAAAGATGTACGATTTCCCATACAAACACTTAATACATTAGAGAACCGTACTGTAGCCACCAAACCAAATTTACCCTACTGCCATAAAAAGGTGGTACGGGCAGAATGGTACCAAAGTTCTGAGTCACTTTTGATAAGGAACCCCACTCGTAGGTGCGTTGGTTAACGCGGGCAGTTGACATGGAGACCAGTCGGAGACGAGGAAAAAACTCTCAAGTCGGAGCTCGGCCTTCGGCCTCGCAAGTTACCAAAACGGCTCGGCCTCCGGCCTCGCCAAGCGCTCGCCCTTCGGGCTCCCTATACCCCAATGTAGGACAGTAACTCCAAATTCAGTCAAAAATCCCACAAAAACTCCTAATACAGTCGAAAATATAAGGTAAAACACTCCAAATGCAGTATAAAGAATGATAGGAGCACGTGGGTCACATCCAAATTGTCGGATTTCAAGACGGCCACCATACAAACTGCTCCGCCCCTACTGAAGCTCGGCCTAAAGGCCTCGCTTCAGCAGGCTCGGATCACTTTGTATGGCGGCCATCTTGAAATCCGCCATTTTGGATTTTTGACAGATGTCATTCGACTGCTCTCCCGATTCCCTATGACATTTGTTCAAACACCCCCTACCTATCTTGTACCGTTTTCTAGATATGTCATCCATCTTTACTTGGCAGGCGTCATTTTTATGATTTTCGATTTTTCTCATACTCACCTAAACCCCCCGAACATTTTTGCCATACTTCATTTTTACCCTACTCTGCTCCTTCTAGGAGAACATTTATGTCAATGAGTCAGTGAGTGGTAATCGAGCTTTATATATTATAAACTAGTTTTTCGGGCAGTGTGCGGGCCGCATGCGGCCCGCATCTATCTTTAGTCATTTGAAAATTTGACAGAAACACCTAATTCGTTAAAAAAAGTGTGTTCAAAACTCCAATAGAAGTATGAAATCCCATATAAACTCTCAATACGTTAAAGAAACAAACTGTAGCCACTAAAACAGATTCACCCTACTGCCATAAAAAGGTGGTACGGGCAGAATGGGACCAAGGTTCTGAGTCACTTTTGTTAAGGAACCCCACTCGTAGGTGCTTCGCTTACCGCGGGCAGTTGCCATGGAGACCAGTCGGAGACGTGGAAAAAACTCTCAAGTCGGAGCTCGGCCTTCGGCCTCGCAAGTTACCAACACGGCTCGGCCTGCGGCCTCGCTAAGCGCTCGCCCTTCGGGCTCGCGCATCATACGCTCGGCCTTCGGCCTCGCGGACCGAAAGTTCGGCCTTCGGCCTCACCAGGAGCTCGCCCTTCGGGCTCGCTACTACACTTATGTAGGACAGTAACTCCAAATTCAGTCAAAAATCCCACAAAAACTCCTAATACAGTCGAAAATATAAGGTAAAACACTCCAAATGCAGTATAAAGAATGATAGGAGCACGTGGGTCACATCCAAATTGTCGGATTTCAAGACGGCCACCATACAAACTGCTCCGCCCCTACTGAAGCTCGGCCTAAAGGCCTCGCTTCAGCAGGCTCGGATCACTTTGTATGGCGGCCATCTTGAAATCCGCCATTTTGGATTTTTGACAGATGTCATTCGACTGCTCTCCCGATTCCCTATGACATTTGTTCAAACACCCCCTACCTATCTTGTACCGTTTTCTAGATATGTCATCCATCTTTACTTGGCAGGCGTCATTTTTATGATTTTCGATTTTTCTCATACTCACCTAAACCCCCCGAACATTTTTGCCATACTTCATTTTTACCCTACTCTGCTCCTTCTAGGAGAACATTTATGTCAATGAGTCAGTGAGTGGTAATCGAGCTTTATATATTATAAACTAGTTTTTCGGGCAGTGTGCGGGCCGCATGCGGCCCGCATCTATCTTAAGTCATTTGAAAATTTCACAGAAACACCTAATACGTAAAAAAAAGTGTGTTCAAAACTCCAATAGAAGTATGAAATCCCATATAAACTCTCAATACACTAAAGAACCATACTGTAGCCACCAAACCAGATTCACCCTACTGCCATAAAAAGGTGGTACGGGCAGATTGGGACCAAGGTTCCGAGTCACTTTTGTTAAGGAACCCCACTCGTAGGTGCTTTGGTTATCGCGGGCAGTTGCCATGGAGACCAGTCGGAGACGTGGAAAAAACTCTCAAGTCGGAGCTCGGCCTTCGGCCTCGCAAGTTACTAATACGGCTCGGCCTGCGGCCTCGCCAAGCGCTCGCCCTTCGGGCTCACGCACACTACGCTCGGCCTTCGGCCTCGCGAGCCGAAAGTTCGGCCTTAGGCCTCACCAGGAGCTCGCCCTTCGGGCTCGCTTTGCACTAATGTTGGACAGTAACTCCAAATTCAGTCAAAAACTCCTCATACAGTCGAAAATGAAGGTAAAACACTCTAAATGCAGTATAAAGAATGATAGGAGCACGTAAGACACATCCAAAATGTCGGATTTCAAGACGGCCACCATACAAACTGCTCCGCCCCTACTGAAGCTCGGCCTAACGGCCTCGCTTCATCAGGCTCGGATCACTTTGTATGGCGGCCATCTTGAAATCCGCCATTTTGGATTTTTGACAGGTGTCATTCGACTGCTCTCCCGATTCCCTATGACATTTGTTCAAACACCCCCTACCTATCTCTTACCGTTTTTGAGATACGTCATACATCATCACTTGGCAGGCGTCAATTTAATGATTTTCGATTTTTCCCATACTCACCAAAACCCCCCGAACATTTTTGCCATACATCACGTTGTTCCTACTCGTCTCCTTCTAGGAGAACATTTATGTCAATCAGTCAGTGGTAATCGAGCTTTATATATTATTAATAACTAGTATTTCGGGCAGTGTGCGGGCCGCATGCGGCCCGCATTTATCGTTATGCAATACTAAACTATAACAAAACACCTTTTACAATAAATAAAAATATTTCAAATCTTCAATAGAAGTAGGAAATCCCATATAAACTCTCAATACAATAAAGAACCATACTGTAGCCACTAAAGCAGATTCACCCTACTGCCATTAAAAGGTGGTACGGGCAGAATCGGACCAAGGTTCTGAGTCACTTTTGTTAAGGAACCCCACTCGTAGGTGCTTCGGATACCGCGGGCAGTTGCCATGGAGACCAGTCGGAGACGTGGAAAAAACTCTCAAGTCGGAGCTCGGCCTTCGGCCTCGCAAGTTACTAATACGGCTCGGCCTACGGCCTCACCAAGCGCTCGCCCTTCGGGCTCGCGCATCATACGCTCGGCCTTCGGCCTCGCGGACCGGAAGTTCGGCCTTCGGCCTCACCAGAAGCTCGCCCTTCGGGCTCGCTACTTCACTATTGTAGGACAGTAACTCCAAATTCAGTCAAGAATCCCAATAAAAACTCTTAATACAGTCGAAAATATAAGGTAAAACACTCCAAATGCAGTATGAAGAATGAGAGGAGCACGTGCGACAAATCCAAAATGGCGGATTTCAAGAAAGCCACCATACAAACTGCTCCGCCCCTACTGAAGCTCGGCCTAAAGGCCTCGCTTCAGCAGGCTCGGATCACTTTGTATGGCGGCCATCTTGAAATCCGCCATTTTGGATTTTTGACAGATGTCATTCGACTGCTCTCCCGATTCCCTATGACATTTGTTCAAACACCCCCTACCTATCTCTTACCGTTTTCGAGATATGTCATCCATCTTTACTTGGCAGGCGTCTTTTTTATGATTTTCGATTTTTCTCATACTCACCAAAACCCTCCGAACATTTTTGTCATACATCACGTTGTTCCTACTCGTCTCCTTCTAGGAGAACATTTATGTCAGTCAGTCAGTCAATCAGTGAGTCAGTGGTAATCGAGCTTTATATATTATAAATAAAATAAAATAATATAAATTATAAAACACTTTATAAAATTTACAAGCAAAATCATCTCTATTTACTTAATAAATAATTACCTATTACTTTTTTGATCACCTATATTGTTCTATATCAATATAATAATTTTACCTAATGATAACAATCAGTTTCAAAATTAAAAACATAATCATTAATTAAAAAAAATAACTGGAAGGTACCAAAACAACATTTGAAATTAGTAGTTTTCTTTACAAAATTAGTAACAATGATAATTAAAAATAATCAACTTTAAAAACTAATATATATGATATAATTCACATCTATTGCCTTTAATAAAAATTAACAAACACAATCATCTCTATTTACTTTATAAATAATTAGCTATTACTTTTTTGGTCGAATTTCCACAAACGGGCGGATTTGTTGTAAAAACATGATCATGCTAATATTTTTTTTTCGTATTGTTAAGTGAACTTGGCAATCGTATTTTCATTTTGCCTTGTGGTGTTCTTCCGTCTACTCACAGGAATGTTTTTAGCTTTTGATCTGAAATAAAGACGATATCTTAATAAATAATTTTTCTATTAAATATAATTGTGAGATTTTTGTAATATTTTTTATTGATTTTATATATAAGTAAAATACATATATTACCTTGCTTGTGCCGTGCCGTAGATAGAAATATCAATCGTTATCATTTCTAAAAACGATAATAAAGACGGGTTCGTCCCCAAGTGGCTCATAAGTCGTTTATTCCAGGCCTCTACTAAATTTGTGGTTCTGTGTTGTTCTTTATAACAACACCACTTCGCAATCATCTCCGCAGGCTCAAGCCATTGTTCAACAAAATAATCATAGAACTTAGTTATTTGTTCTGCGGGAATACTGAAAGGAAAGAAATCTATCAAATGAATTGCAGAAGCAATAGAAAAAATACCAGGAATGGACGAACTTTGAAAAAATATTACTAATTCTTAAATTACCTGTTTCCCATGATGGAAAGCCAGCCGTCTTCAATTTCTTCTTTAGGAAGATAAGCTAAGCAGATACACAGTTTTACGTACTGAGTAGTCTCCTCATGCTCTAATAGTCCAAGAGATTTTGCCCGCCTATATATGGCATTTTGGAAGTGTACATTGTTATATTTTTTCTATGAAAATTATACGCAAATCCAGCATGTAACAGTGTTTTTCCTCCTAATCTATTTTTAACTATTTCGTAGTTACTTCGCGCCAAACCCTGTGAAGGACCTTCGCTAGTCATTGTGAGATGACACACTAAAGTTTCTTATCAGTTGCATATTGCAATAAAAATTAGTAACTTAACTATTGTGTGAAAGAGATAAACATAATGTCTATTCGTACATCCCTATTGTTTTCAATGTTGTGGGCAAAAAGAGACGGGCTTTTTTTATTGTTACCAATAACCGGTATGGCCCAGTTAGTTGACGCGTTGATTGAATTTGGAAGATAAGATCTCACATGGTAATTTATTATTTACTAACAAAATTTACCAACGTTTTTCGAAATATAAACTATTTTAAATTTTTCGTATTTTTGTATATTTGTTTTAGTGGATAAATTCAAAAGATTTTTCATCAATAGATAGCTACATTATTAGCAAATAAGTGACTACTAACTGAAACACAAGAAAATAAAAGATATTTTTCTCTTTTAATAACTGCGTCACACATGCATGGTAAGTATGATCTTCTTTGTACGCATGATAATTTGGTTAAGAAAGACTTTTGTTGTTTACTGTACTTAGTGAAAAAAGCACAAACTTAAATATATTAAATTTATTAGAATCGGGGGCGTCAGCCACGGGTGCGTCGACCACTGGGGGCCTAAGCCACGAACCCAGTTATTTTATAAAAAAATATGACGTTTACGCACGTACAATGTTATACCAGAGTTTCTCCGACTAACACAGGAGCTGTCATCGAGAAAATAAAGAAATGGAAATAGTATAGATATTTACAATACCTACAAGCAAACTTTGTTTAAATATTATTGGTAAATGAAGCATATAACCGTCGTAGGCGGGTGAAATATAAAAACATGTCAATTATAGTACCACCAACTTAACTGTGCAGTTCTCGAGGGCGCTACTGGTCAAGTAAATCATCTACAAACTGTCACAATTTGAAGGAATGTTGTAGTTCTTTTTTTTGCCGCCTGAACAGATAAGTTGGTGGGATTGTAATTATTTGATGATGTTAAAAAGAAAGGTTAAATAACGTATTTGAGTCAATTGATTTACCTATTTCGATAAAAAACAGGCACCAAGAAATTTGTTAAAGAAGCTGACAAAAAGTTAACAAAAAGCTGTCGAGTCCCTCAAAAATCTGTGCACTTTACTAACCTATTTTGCTAGTGCAATGGGACTAGCATTGTCAGGGTGTTACTTGCACTGTCAATACAAATCTAACTATGTATATAACATTTAAATCGGTTAGACTGTTTAGAAGATATCGTGGAATAAAGAAACTCACAAACATACATACATACATGAACGCTGAAAACATAACTCTCCTATTTTGGACAGTCGTGTAAAAACATGTCAATTCTATTTTGATGATGTTAAAAAGACATGTTACTTTACGGATTTGGTCAATTGATTTATATATTCCGGTTAAAAACAAGCACCAAAACATTTAGTAATTAAACAACTTTAAACGGTTTACATCGCGTATATTTATCATTATTTTTGTCACGACGTTTCAAACACTTTGCAGTGATCGTGGTCACCCCGTGACCTTCAAACACTTTTCAAACACTTTGCAGTGTTTGAAACGTTGGGGCAAAAATAATGACAAATATACGCGATCTAAACCGTTTAAGGTTGTTTAATTACTATGTGTAATAATCGCGAAAACCTAAGACAACACCAAAACATTTGTTAAAGAAACTGAGAAAAAATTTACAAAAGGTTATAGCTGTAGAGTTCCTCAAAAATCTGTGCACTTTACTAACCTATTATGCTAGGCCCAATTCTTTCCTACAGTTTTCTTAACCTAATGTAATAAAAACAGTTTGAATCTGTGCTATGTTTCTATTTATATATAATTTTTAACGTTGGCTTACCCTCACAGACAATAGTAGATTATGATACAAGTGAGCTAAGTTACTCGAGTGTATAATGAGCAAGTTGCTCACGAGTTTCATACGCACTTTTTCAACACCCTTGCGAGGAAAAACATATATATTGCACAAATGCGATACAAACAACATACGAAAACTATGGAAAATAGCGCTGCTAATTTATGATTGATTACATATTATTTATGATTGATTAATAGCGCACCCGGTTAAATTGAAAATGCTCTGTTTACTCGCATATAATTTGCAGTTAGGTACTTAACTTTGTAGGGATAAATTACCCGAATAAATTGAAAATGCTCTGTTTACTCGCATATAATTTGCAGTTAGGTACTTAACTTTGTAGGGATAAATTACCCGAATAAATTGAAAATGCTCTGTTTACTCGCATATAATTTGCAGTTAGGTACTTAACTTTGTAGGGATAAATTACCCGAATAAATTGAAAATGCTCTGTTTACTCGCATATAATTTGCAGTTAGGTACTTAACTTTGTAGGGATAAATTACCCGAATAAATTGAAAATGCTCTGTTTACTCGCATATAATTTGCAGTTAGGTACTTAACTTTGTAGGGATAAATTACCCGAATAAATTGAAAATGCTCTGTTTACTCGCATATAATTTGCAGTTAGGTACTTAACTTTGTAGGGATAAATTACCCGAATAAATTGAAAATGCTCTGTTTACTCGCATATAATTTGCAGTTAGGTACTTAACTTTGTAGGGATAAATTACCCGAATAAATTGAAAATGCTCTGTTTACTCGCATATAATTTGCAGTTAGGTACTAACTTAACTTTGTAGGGATAATTCTATTATGCACGAGGGTGTTATAGTTCGATTTATGGTCCTAAGAACGATATGATAAAGCTCACTTTAAGAGTAAGGGTGTTGAAAATAATTTAAAAACCTGTTTTCAATAAACTTCACTTTAATGCATTACTGATTAATTTAATGTTGATAGTAGATAACATGACCAAACAAGCCTATCAAGGGGTTGTGACCTCTAAACGGTAACGCTGTATATTGTGTTCCTAACACCATACGATAAAATAGATTTAAATACCATACCTATATAAAGCATTATTGGTTTGTGTGTAGGGTAATGGAAAAATTTGAATAAATTTAAATTAGACAGATAATTACGATTACAACCATAGGCTTAGGGTGTATATTTCAATTTGATCCCACAATCAAATCTAAACGGTCTACTAAGAACGTTTGTGTAACAAAATTCTATTCCACTGCCTTTGCCAGAAGACAATCATCCTTTCTTGCCACACACATCTACAACAGGCTTAACAAAATCCTGAACTATTACCCAAGGACTCGCCACAAATGTAAATGTATGTTAAAAGAATGGTTACTAAAACAAGATTACACTACAGTTGAAAAATTATTAACGGTTCTCACATAAATCACTCAGCTTACTGCATTCAACATAGAAATCCATACAATTACCTTAACACACACACACACATTCCCTCACACACTCACCCATTTACTCTCATGCGGCCACACACTCATGTCTAAACACTCCTTCCACATATATCTAAGTACGCATACAGAAATGCATGCTAAATAACATATTAATTATAATTTCATCACATACTTTCAAAATAATTAAAACTTGATTAACTTCGTTATTTTGTACTATATATAAGTAAACATAAAACAATGAGTTACATAATAAATTTCTTAATTTACTATTCATGTCCGAGGGAGGGCATTGGTATGCCATATCACAGGTCTGTCCTAGTTTGGGTACCAATGTATTTCCAATGTTAATGTAAAATGTACTGCTGTATTATTGTACTCTGATATATTTAAGTTAAATGATGTTTGTTAAACGATAAATAAATTTCATTTCAATTTCACCTTAGCGAAAAAAAATCTATGATTACAACACTAGGTATAAAGATAAATAGCGGTGCCAGGTTTTAGATTAGCATAGACAAATAAAAGGTCCTTCTTAGGTAATTGCGTGCGGTTTTATAATAAAGTTCCCAAACATATCCCAACGCTCCCAGAAGGAAAATTCAAGTTGAACGTGAACAAACATTTTGATTAAGAAATCCTACTGTGATTACTTAAATAGGACATGTCCGCATCCGTTAAGTCTATCACGTACATAATGTAAACAAATATTGTAATAACTCTATTATATAGTATGTACGTAACACATTGTTAAAAGATGTTTAAAAGAATGGCCCCGAGTTTCTTGCCCGTTCTTCTCGCAGTGGCTCTATTCATTTTTTTGCTGAACGTGGCAGTACAATGTAGAATATTTCAATATTAAAGTTTGTAATTGAACTTCATAAGAACTTCATAAACTCCTAAATTGATTAAATGATATTGACTTTGAAAGAGGTTGATAGAAATGTAGAGAGTTCAATTTAGTTATGCACATGCGAATAATGTTTCATTATTTTTATATTTTCATAATTTAAATTGTTTACCATATTACGTAAAGTCCTAGATTGAATATAATGGTTTTACTTAAATATACAAATTTACATGTCTCCGGAGAAAAATGTTTAACAAAATATAATAGCTTTTTATGGCGTGAGTTTAATTCACGAAAAGTTTTAGTCAAAAACGACAAACACACAATTTTATTAGTAAACGAATTGCAGATAATTAAAAAGATAAACTAAGATTAATTTTCCTTTCTCAGGTCCTCAGAAAAGGGGAAACAGATCCAGTAAAAACGAAGAAAGAAGATATAGCAAATTAACCAGACAAGAAAAGGAGAACGCGGTTAATCTTCTACTATTCACAACTGCGAATCCGTTTACGTCGTGCATCGGGTATTTTAGATGTTTCTACTGTCCTGAAAAAGCCTCAAATGTAAATGCAATCCTAGATCACACGTTGATCCATACTCCAAACAGACCTTTACTATCAAACATTGTTAATAAAGTCTCAGAAATTATCAAAGTTGATATGTCAGAGTTAAACTGCAGAATCTGTGGTAAAGAATATTCGGACATTGAAGACATCAGAGAACATTTAAAAACTGACCATAATACGGTATTCGAATCAGGTCGGACCGGTCTGTTACCGTACATTATTAGCCGAGGCAACGGTGTTATGTCCTGTCATATATGCCAAAAACAATTCACTAGCTTCTTCACATTGAACCAACATATGAGTGGGCACAGCGGCGTGTTCTGCGAGACGTGTGGTGCAAGTTTCAGAAGTTTCGCGTCCCTGTTAAAACACAAAGTGATCCACCAAAATATTACATACAAATGCGAAAAATGCGATGTAGTATGCAAAACAAAACATACATACAAATACCACGTGTTGAAGTATCACGAAAGCGCAGAGGTCAAGAAAATGTTGCCTTTGAAATGCTCTCATTGCACTGAACGATTTCTTGAGCAGTATAAAAAGATAGCCCATTTGAAAGAAGCTCACGGTATATCCTTCACGTTCGAGTGTATTATTTGTAACACTTCTTTCCCATCGAGGAGGAAGTTAACCGAGCACACTACGAAGATTCACATAAAAAATATGAAATGCCTCGAATGTCACAAATGTTTCATAGATTCTACTTCGTTGAAGAAACATATGCAAAGTCACAGAGGGGAGCGAAATTTTAAATGTGCTCGATGCAAAAAAGCGTACTTAGGGTCATCGAAGTTGAAAAAGCACATGGTCGCATGCCACGGTTCTCGTTTTGTATGTTTGAAATGCGGACTTGATTTTCCTGATAAAGATACCCATATTGAACATAAGAAGCTATGTTAAGACTTGTAAAAATTATCTTGAGTTTTGTTAATTATACTTACATTCAGTGGAATACTTTAGTAATAAATTTGTGACAAAAAAATACGTTTTCTTATACCTGTTATTTGCTAAGATTCAATGGGAAACCTTAAATGATGATAATGATGAAAAGTGATGATTATAAACGAAAGGATTCCCACCAGTGGGAATTTGCAGCAGAACAGTGGAACTCTTCTGCTGGAGGAAGTCGTCAAACAGACCGCGTGCCGCAGTAAGGGGTATCTATCTAAATGTCGACTGCTGAAAATAGCCTCTCCCATTTGTCATAATCCCCACGCTTGGCATGTGTCTTGGAGATCGCAGTGTAAGAGAGCAGTTCCTCAGATGGCGCTGCTTCAGCTGCACCTTCTGGTATATTACCCTTTTTTTTATTTTATTGTGACGGAACAAGCTCGAGGCCCACCTGATGTTAAGCGGACTAACCTCTGCCTATAACAGATGCATTTCATTACAAGTCATGAAGTGCGTCACGTTGAGACGCAGTTGGTAAGTCTCGTGTGCCTGTAATTTCACTGGCTCTCAAGGACGGCTGCCGGAACACACCGTTAGGTGCTTGGTGACAGATTTTCTACTTGAGGGTGGTAGCTAGCCAGGCCGGCAATCGCAAAATGCCCTACCACCATGCGGTGAAGCTGAAGCCGGCGGTGGGGATCGAACCAGGGGCCTGCGGCGCGGCAGTCCATAGCTATTACCGCTCGGCCATCATTGCTTCAAAATACCCTTAGTAGCATCTTACGAGACCCAAGACCGAAGAAATGGGAGGCAGTCTATCCCGGCATCCTATGGGTCTACCTATATATAGTACCACCAACTTAACTGTGCAGTTCTCGAGGGCGCTATTGGTCAAGGAATTAAACTACAAACTGTCACAATTTGAGGGAATTTTGTAGTTCTTTTTTCTGCCACCTGAACAGATAAGTTGGTGGGTCTGTAACAACTACACAAAATGTCCGAAAACTTACATGTCGAAACGAATATTGACGTAAACACGATTTATATTGTAAGTTGGCTACACCTTCCAATAAGTAATTATATGAGCTCAAGCAACAATAAGACTAATTCTCCTTCGAGCCGACAGCCTTTAAAACGTAGTCCTTGGTCTCACACTCACGTACCTTTAAGACTGGAGGGAAGTCTCAAAATTTCATACAAAAAGAGAAACGTTTCTACCCCCCTAAACAATCTCCGATTTTGATGATTTTTGCAAATGTTATAGATGTTATCAATATCCAGGTTTATAGGTTTTGATTTTTATCATTATATTAAAGGAATTCGAATAAATGGATATTTAAATACCGATATTTTCTGAAAACTTGTATCTCTAGTTTGTGAATTATTTATAGGAAAAATTATGATAAATAAAGAAAAAGAATTCTGTCAGTTATAAAATGATACCAAAATTTCTAGATTTGATTAATGTTTACTATAGGAGAAAAGTTTTCTCCCAGAACGCAAACTCACATTTACTCAAATAATGAAATACATTTTTTTTGTTTATTGTATAATGTCGCATTCTATTAGGCATTCTATTACCATTTGAAGTTAAATTCGCCAAAAACGATAAAAACGATCACACTCCCAAAACAAATAACGAAATTACCGTCAAATGGAATACGCCCATAGTCTAGAGCATACCCCGGCTCAAAGGGTGGATGGACGCGGGTTCGAATCCCGCACATGACTTAAATTTTTCCTATCGTATATATGTATTTGTGTTTTTTGTAAAGGCTAAGCAAACTTTGCTACGAGCGCTTCAGACATTGACGGCCGTGTTGCCCTATAGGCGACTGTCACTTCCATAGAGCTTGAACAAAAATCTGAATATTTAGGGATGAGACATTTCTTAACAGGTACGAAACAGTGATGAAAGTATCCTATGAGTTATACACATAAGGCGTCCTTATTCCGTCAAAAACACAAAAAAAATTCTGTTAGTTTAAATGTAGGGCTAGCAGAAGTCAACCTTAAGAGGTTGTTACCATTTTTCCAATAATCCTGCATAATATTAGTTACTATAGTATTACTATCGATCAATCTGCTTTATCGTGCTATCACCACAGCCTGGACACTCGACTCATTCTCTATACAAAAGCCGCGTTCTAACTACCTATTACACAGACACTACACAAATGTTGTTTTTCTACACGCGTAAATGTGTGCGTGAACTCTAAGGTTATCATCGTATGAATAATTGTTGTACTTATACGCATCTACCTAACAATCTTTTGATGCGTTATTATGACTTATTAGATTTTATAGGTTATGCGTACCTTACTTACGTTCAGAAACATTTCAAGTACAAAAATCCAACTCCATGTACAACCCGACGAAGGAATATGCAACACACAAACGAGTAGGTAACATTACTTCACATTTCACTCCATTACTTATACAATAATATATACCTACACTAATACAAAAAGTATCATTCCAAGTTCACATTTTATACAAATGATAATAATTACAATCACAAAAATAGGTAATTTATGTTCTTCTCGTATAATAAAAAAATCATTATTCACAACAAATAATCCTTTTCTCATGTAGTTGATTAGCAACCATAAACAGCACAAGAGAACCATTCTCAACTTTTTTTTTAAAATACTACTCGTAAAATCGACACGCTTCGTCGTCACATCATCGTGCGCGAGTTGCGCGTCCCATACTCAGGTCAGCTCAGCGACAGCTCAGAATCGGTGGCGGGGTGAGGAAGCTCGTTTTAGTGGGGGGAGAGGATTGTCCATTCTATACGTATTATTATTATATGTTCTATGCTATCACTGAGTGCTAGCAGAATTTCCAATAAAAGCATTGAGGAAACCAAGGAATCATGCTAATATACTGACTTCATTTCAATCTACTCGATTTACTTAATTACTTATAATATTTTTGATTTTGATCGTGTTGCTTAAATTTAATTGGGACCACGGCACACCGCAAGCATCAGCTTTCAAATAAAAAAAAGACAGTAGACAAATTGAGTTCCACCTCCTTGTTTTGAAGTCGGTAAGCAATCAAGGAGACAAGGAGTAATAACTCCATTGATGTTGCACTTCTCATACTTCACATATTCTTAATCGTCGAAGCGGGGACGCCACATAATGAATTGTACTTCCATTGCAACATAGAACCTTCAAGATTCTTCTGATATATTTATTCCCAATTGTTATCTCGTTACACCGTACATAATATTCACATCTCTCACCTATGCATTCGTCTTACATCCTTAAAATGTTGATTTTTTCCTCAATAGGGCTTCATGTACTTTACTAGTGTACTGATGTCTTTACCATCTTGTCTGAACTGGGTCCAAGCATGGTAACGATTTTCTTAAATTAATTTTGCAACATTGGTGTCAACGTTGCCTTTAATGAGTTAAGTAATGCTTGAATACACGATTTTATATGTATGTGTCATATAAAAACTGGATAAGTACATACCATAAATATATAAGTAGTAGGTTCGTCATCAACTTGGTTCTTTAAATCGTATTAATAACATATAGAAATTAAGGTCAACTTTATTTTCTCAGGTCTTCAAAAAAAGGAGCAGGGCTCCGGTAAAGAAGTCTCGGAACCACAAAAACGTAAACCCAGAATGATGCGCCCAGAACGCGACAACGCAGCAATCTTACTCGAATTCACGACAGTCAAACCCTTCATATTTGGGAAAGGAATCTTCACATGCTTCTATTGCCCCGAAACATACATAGATGTGAATTCAGTCTTACAACACACAGGGGTTCATACGCCGAATAGATCTGTCCTAAAGGAATGTGTCAGAAAAATTAGAGAAATAATCAAAGTTGACATATCAGAGTTGAAATGCAGTATCTGTGATGTGAAGTATTCAGATATCGATGATATTAGAGAACATTTGACAAAAGCACATGAGAAGATATTCGCATCAGGTGGAAACGGCCTGTTGCCTTACATTCTTAGCACAACCAACAATCTTATCACTTGCCACAAATGCGAAAAAGTATTCACTTCTTTCTACAAACTAAACTCGCACATGAGTGATCACAGCGGCGTGATTTGTGAAACATGCGGCAGAGGTTTCAGCACACAAAATAAACTTAGAATCCACAGAAAGGTCCACCAAAACTCTACATATAAATGCGATAAATGTGATGTCGTGTGCACATCAGAGAGAAGATTCAATTACCATATCGTAAGGTACCACGAAACCACGGATGTTAAGAAAACTATGCCATCTAAGTGCCCTCATTGCTCCGAACGATTTTCAGACCACTACAAAAAGATTGCACACTTGAAACAAGCCCATGGAATATCCTTGACGTTCCAATGCGCTACTTGCAATACCCTTTTCCCGTCGAGGAGAAGGTTAACAGAACACACAACTAAATTCCACATACAGAATATAAAGTGCAAGATTTGTGAAAAGTGCTTTGTTAGTTCTACTTTGTTGAAGTACCATATGAGAGAGCACATTGGTGAACGTAATTTTGTGTGCGCGATTTGCCAAAAGGCGTACATGCACGAAGCAAAGTTGAGACGGCACATCAACGTGAACCATGGATTCCGATTTGTGTGTTTCAAATGTGGAGAAGGGTTTCCAGAAAAAGATGATCTTGTCAAACATAAGAAGCAATTTCACAGTGAGAAGAATAAAGTTGGATAAATTTAAGTTAGTAGAAAATGAATTTGAATAATGTTTTATAGTACCAACCATTATTAGTCTAGTCATTTGCTAGTGTAACCTGGAAAAGTTTAAAAATACCCTTACTTATAGTAGTTGCTGCACTAAAATAAACGTCCTTTATCAATGTTCACAAGAGTTTTGTTAACTACTATGTACATATTTGCTAAATGACGTTTTAATTCTCGACTTCTCTTCGTCAATATCCTTTGAAAAGTCGGAGGAAAGTATAATATGTACATCAAGAATACGATATTTTTTTATGTACCCCTCATATTATAACCACATGAAAATCACCATAAATAATGATAACAATTAAATTTCATTCACAAAAGCCCGAATTTGGTTACGCGTTATACCAATGAGTTATTTTTTGTATCCACATATAAATATACGCTTGTAGTTACCTAAAAATTGCTGTCAAACAAAAGATCTGGAGCTCTTACCGATAGCTGTACCGAAATCAGTTTTTGGAACTCCTTCTCAAAGATATATCATGTTTCCATCTAACTCATCCAATTGTTATATCCCGTCGGAATCATACTTGGTACTAGACATCTTGTCAAAAACAGTGGTTTTATCGAAACACATTCGTAGTCACTGCGTTTAAATTAACCTAAACTTGCACTAGATTTTATCCACAGGAATAATGATTTCATGAATGTGTCACTGATCCATTTATACTACATACATAATTATCATCAGAAACTTACTACTAGAAGCTCCAGACGAGACATCTGAAGACAAATTTTAAGGCGTCTTTATTTTCTCAGGGTCAGCGGAAAATCAACAAAATCCTACAAATGAAGACTATGGACCAAGAACGAGCGTATGGCACATGACGAAAGCAGAACGTGAGAACGCCGCAACTTTCATCGAATTTACCACCGTCAACCCTTTCCTATACCACCAAGCAAACTATAAGTGCTTCTTCTGTGATAAAATATACACAGAAGTGCATTCAGTTCTGCAACATTCAACAATTCACACAACTCCGAACAGGTCCTCTCTTTTAGCGGATTACATCACAAAATCAAAAAGAGTTATCAAAGTTGATATATCCGGCTTGAAGTGCAGAATATGTCAATTAAAATACTCCAAACTAGACGATATTAGAAAACATTTGATAACTGTTCACAAAAAACTGTTTACCAAAGCCGGGAATGGTTTAATGCCTTACAAATTAACCACAACCAACAATCGTATGGCTTGTCATATATGCGAAAAGGAATTCACGTCTTTCTTCACATTGAACAGGCATATGAACGATCATGACAACGTTATCTGTGAAACTTGCGGATTGGGATTCAGCACTCATCAGAGATTACGAAGCCACAGAATCGTCCATCAAAACGGAACCTACAAATGTGATAAATGCGATGTTGTGTGTACAACACAGATGAAACTACGTTATCATGTCTTAAGGTATCATGAGACAGCAAACGTGAAAAGAGCTAAGCCTTTGAAATGCGCCCATTGCTTGGAGCGGTTTTCGGATCATTACAAAAAAATTGCACATTTGAAACAAGCACACGGAATTGCCTTTTCGTTTGAGTGTCCCACTTGCAGGATTGTTTTTACATCGAGAAGGGCTCTAACTGTACATACAAGGAAACTCCATATACAAAACATACAGTGCAAAATCTGTGGGAAATGTTTTGGCACAGCAGCTGCGTTGAAATGCCATATGAGAGGGCATATTGGTGAACGGAACTTCGTTTGCACTATTTGCCAAAAGGCGTACATGCACGAGAAGTTATTGAAGAAGCATATGCAAACTCATGGTTACATGTTTACTTGTATTAAATGTGGAAACGGTTTCACCAACAAGAATGATCTTATCAAACATCAGAAACAATGGCACACTGAGCAACCAAAGATTAAGGATTCTGCATAGACTCAATTACGTAAATTGTGTTTGAAGTGGTAATTTGATTAACGTAAACCAATGATATTCTAAAATTAAGCGATGTTATGAAAAAAGTGCATATTCAGTATTTTGTTTGTAAATAACTTGCGTTACTAAATCACACGTCGAATGTAAAATCTCTTGCGTCTTATTCTTATTAAGTAGAACAGAGAGAGTTACCTAAAGCTGATTAAACTTCAAAGATAGTCTAAGGCATTTGCACTACTCGTAATTTGCGAATATACTAGACTATAGACACTGTGGTTTGTGGCAATATTTAGAATCTAGATAGAGTTTTGGCAATTGTAGTTAGATTATTGCATGAAGCTGTCATTAAAGCTTAAAGCCCAAACGAGGTGTTTATAGTCTTGATTTTGTTTTCCCAGGAGATCCAGACAGGCAGCTGTCCTGTTCCCGGACGAGTATATGGCAAATGACGAAGGCAGAGCGCCAGAATGCTGCCACCTTCCTCGAATTCACGGCAATCAGGCCATTCTTCTATCAACAAGCCAATTTCAAATGCTTCTATTGCAACGAAATATTCCCAGAAGTGCACTCGGTTTTACAGCATACTGCTTGCCATGCAACTCCTAATAGAATCTCTCTGTTGAAACAGTACCTTAGGAAAGGCAAGCGAGTTATAAAAGTTGATATATCTGGTCTGAAATGCAAGATCTGTGACTTAAAGTACTCTGAGCTGGATGATATCAGAAAGCATTTGATTACAACGCATAGAAAAGAATTCAACGCAGCTGGCAATGGATTGATGGCTTACAAACTGAGCACAACCAACGGTCTTCTGTCCTGTCACATATGCGAAAAAGAATTCAACTCTTTCTTCCTACTAAACCGACACATGAATGTACATTTTAACGTGGTCTGTGAAACTTGCGGCTTAGGTTTCATGTCTTACCAACGCCTGACTAATCATAAAATCGTACACCAAAACGGAATACACAAATGTGATAAATGTCAGGAAGTATTCCCAACGAAATTGAAACTTCGATACCATGTTTTTAAGAAGCACGAAGTCTCAAATATAAAGAAACTTAAGCCATTAAAATGTCCTCACTGTTTGGAAAGGTTTTCTGAGCATTACAAGAAGATGACGCATTTGAAAGTTGCTCATGGGATAGCCTTCACGTTTGAGTGTCCGACTTGCAATACCGTATATCCTACTCGAAGAGCTTTAACTGAGCATACGACTAAGTTGCACACGCAAAAGATTCAGTGTAAAGTGTGTGGGAAATGTTTTGGGACTACGTCTTTGTTGAAGATGCATGCACGAGGGCATACGGGGGAGCGGAATTTCTTCTGCTCTATTTGTCAGAAAGCATACATGCACGAAAGGACTTTACGTCAGCATATGAGGGTGCATAGTCTGTTGTGGAAGATCAGCTGCTCGGAATGTGGGGCAGGGTTCCAGAATAAGAATGATTATAACAAACATATGAAACAGTGGCATCCAGAATGGTCCATGAACACCGCTGATATTAATTTAAATAGTGAACTTGGTACAAATCAGTCCTGATAAAGCTAACATGAATTTTGACTGTTGGTTCATCGTTGTAACGACGATAAAACATCGCATCCCATGCGCATCGTGGATATTTTATTTTATCCATGCTTTGAAAAATTGCTTATGAACGGCTGGCACTTGCCCGTGTAAGGGCTATTATAGCTTTAATAAGATTGCTCGAAATGGCATGACTGGGCTAGATCTCAAAACGTTTTACGGCAGAACTGTGCCAGATCTTGGATAAGACTACGAAAGCTGATTGAAAAATTGTGGAGACTGGGTCCGTGGGGACCGGGAGCTCATCGTATTTAATATTAAAAACGCTTATTATTTTTTAGTTTTGTATTGTATAGATCTGAATGGCAGAGCAGCGACTCAGATCTGGGTTTATTGTAACTTAATGTAAGATTTATATTTATTGTTTGTTGATGAGTAACTGAACAGAGTCAAAAGCATACTGAATATTGTAATTCTTGCCGCGCCATAAAATAAAATAAATTATGTACACAAGTGTTTATTTTTCTCAATTTAAGTTCCTCCTAGCTTACAGGTCCTAATAAATCCATGCCTACCTATAAAATAAATTGTAAGTATGTAACATTCTCATTTTAAAGCAGTGATGCTGATAGCCGATCGGTAATATCTATGGACTGCCGTGCCGCAGGGCCCTGGTTCGATCCCTACCACTGGCTGGAGCTTTACCGCATAACTGCCACCCTCAAGTTGAAAATCTGTCGCCACGTACCTAACACTGTGTTCCGGCAGCAGTCCTTGAGAGCCAGTAAAGTAATTATGAAATTACAGGCACAATTTAATAGCGCATATACGAGCATTGCTACTGACACCTGCTGGAGAGCACTATATCGATAGAAGATACAAACACCATGGATGATATCTGAACTACTTTATGTCCACCGCTGACGTTGCAGAGTATCCGAAACCTCTGTCAATCGTGCCGACGAAAGAAATATTGTGCGGTAATATTAACAATAATGTAAGGGCCAGCAGAGTCGACATAGTCATCAATTTAAAACCATTTTTGTGACATGGTCTAGGTATCTAAAAATTATAACATAAATCTGAAATTAAAATAGAAAAGAACGAGGCCTTACTTGTTCTTGGACATTTATTTCTCTCTCTCTCTCTCTTTCTGAGAATGTTCTGCTCCAACGTTTGCACATATAATTATATAATTTTATATTATGTACTAAAGTACGAAATACAATAGATATTTATATTGTACAAAATACTAAATAGCGCTGTTTATTCCTCAGGTTCGGAGACTGAAGAAGGAAATCAGCGAGCGAACACCAGCATCTGGGAGCTGACGGTCTCTGAACGCATGAACGCCTCTAAGTTTATCCGGCACACCACCGCCAGACCCTTCGTCTATTGTCGAAACTTCTTCAAATGCTTCTTCTGCCATGAAGACTACTTGGACATCAAGAAACTTCTCGAACACACTACGTCTCATCAAATTCCCGACCAGGCCAAAATTTTGAATGAACTGCTCAAGAAAGGCAAACGAACGCTCAAAGTTGATATATCAGAACTTAAATGTCGAATGTGCCAGCAAGAATTTGAAGACCTCGACGTGATTAGGGAACATTTAGTGACAGAACATGGCGTCACATTCACGGAGTCGAAAAACGGGGTCGTAGTTTATAATTTATCCACGAAGAGCGAGTTGTTCTTCTGTCACATCTGTAAAAAGAAGTTCCCCACATTTATCCTTCTGAACCGGCATATGAATGTGCACTTCAATAACTCAGTCTGCGAGGTGTGCGGTGCTGGCTTCATGTCGCACCATAGACTAATACAGCACAAGGAAATCCACCAACCAGGAGGATACTCTTGCAACCGCTGCAGTAAAGTCTACACAACTAAAGGCAATTTAAAATATCACATATTAGAAGCTCATGAAGGGTCCAAAAAGATGCGAATGCTCCGATGTCCTCACTGCCCTGAAAGATTTGCCGAACACTTCAGGAAATTAAAGCATTTGAAAGATTCTCATGGTATAACTTTTACGTTTGAATGTGATATGTGTAATTCGGTGTTTCCAACCAGAAGAGCTCTGACTTCGCATACGAACAAGATTCATTCGCAGAAGACCCAGTGTGAAATATGTAAGAAATGCTTCAGCTGCATCACGGCTTTAAAAGATCACATGCTCAGTCATTCTGGTGAAAAGAGTCATGTTTGTGGAACGTGTCAAAAATCATATAGTCTTAAGAAGAGCTTGAATCATCACATGAAATCTCATGTTAAAGGAAATCAATTATTAAGGATTACTTGCCCGGGTTGTAGCAACAGGTTTTCGAGCAGGAACGATTTTACTAAGCACGTTAAGGAATGGCATCCAAGCAGCTATTTTGATTATATGTATGCAGTTGAAGCTAACTAATCACATTCTACTTGTTATATTTTGAAGAAGCAAGATGACAAGACTTGTCAACATGCTTCTATGTTATGTTATTGTTAGTTTATTATTCGTCACTTAGTGAGGACTGACTGCACTCTGGAAGACGTAGGATTAACACAAGTAGCTAAGATAACATAGAAATTCTACTACAAGGTTGACCGTCTGGAGAATGAGTGCCGTTAAACTTACGGGTGCAAAACTTTTGATGATTAATGGCTATTCACATAGGCGTTTATTGTGGCATTGTCAACACGGCAAACGAAATTCGGTTGTACTCGTATTGTTGACTTTTGTTATTGGGTGAATTGTAAATTTGCTGAAGAAATAAACTGGATTTTTTTTTTACTTTTGGTTGTAATTTCTTCTTATACTCGTAAAGACAGATCCGATTACCTATATATTTTTTGTAGTCTGTGTTGGTCGACTGCCACTGCGCAGCCTAAGTTTCAGTTTAAGGAACAAGTATCAATTTTCCTTCAATGTCTTAATTCATGGTCGTCCTCAATTAAGGCTAATAAATGCAATCTCACATGGAGACATGTCCCTTCAGCTCTTAACCCTGCAGACTGCGCTGGCAGGGGAATGTCAGCTCAAGATCTCTTGTAACATGACTTGTGGTGGCCACCGCCTTGGCTCAAGGACCCACCACAAACATGGCCAGCCTTTCCGCCCGCATTAGGTCATCACGCGTTACCCGGCCTTAAGCCAAAAAGGTCGTAGCACACATCGGTCCCTGACTTCGACACAACTCTGCTCACACGATTCATCTCACTCTACAAGCTTATAGGCGTAGGTAACAAAAAGTATGAAACGATTTATACACAAGTAGGCAGAGTCGCTCTGCGCGTGTCACCGGGCCCATTGCGGTTGGCGAACACAAGGTAGCACTACTACACTGGGTGCATTCAGTTCAGCACAACAGTTTTAATGATGAAATCCATCGCTTACGCACAACAAAGAGTGTACGATCCGCGTACAACTCCTATTATTATTTTTGGAAAACGATTTACTATAAGTAAGTGGCCGACTCACCCAGTCACTGCGTTACGACGCTCAGCACCCATTAATTTTACCCAGCTCAAGCCCACTTGTAGATTTCATTATCGATCACTATCACAAAATTTGCTGTCATCCAGGCGCTGACACCCTGCACTCACTCTTACGTCAGCAATTCTGGATGTTATCACCCGAGTAATTCGACGTCGAGTATACAAATGCATGCATTGTGTTCTATTTTGCGCTAAACTGTCATATAAAAATGAAAAAAAGGGGATTCCTGTGTGTGAAAAATGTGTAGGTTCCCTTGAGAGCCAGTTTGTTGTACTATAAGAATGGGAATGACAAACAGAAAGAATGACAAACAAATTTAGGGGTACTTACGTCATAAAATGCGTGCACGGAGTCGGAGCATCAGGCTTTTGTGTAGAAGGACCTCTTAAACCTAAACTAAACTCTACTTACTTCAGTCAGACCTTTGAGAAGTCAGGGCAGGGCGTTACGATGAATAAAAAGGAGTACCTTTATTTAGTAAAATTGGTTGGTAGGTATTACAGTTTAATACGAGCTCACAAAAGAAGAACACAAGGAGCTAAGTACTAGAAAAATGGCCAGAAGGGTAGGTTAGATTTAGGTTGCCTACGTTGTACACGGTTAAGGCTTACTACTAAATTACATGGTACTTTCACGACTAAAAACTGAAAGTCCTAATACAAAATTGTTATTGCCTACCTGAAGAGATGGGAGTCGAAAAAGTTCAAAGAAGCACACACATGGGGGAAATCGTTCTAAAAATTTGAAGCACTTGCACTGAGAGGGGGATAATGACCATTCTATTTATAAATTCTTCTAATTATACCTATAATCTACCTATCCTCCTCTCTTCTAATTTGCTGTGCCCGACGGGGTCCATACCAATCTCTGTAGCTAAGTACCTATTTATTATACTTACAAAGTTTAATTGTATGACACCTTGTACTGTATTGCTGCAATAAATATCTGAATCTAATTAAATACTTGTTATGACACGGGATCTTCTTGTGAACTCAAGCGCGGGTTGCCTTGTAGTATGCCCACAACAAAATGGCGGCATCGCAGCCGCGCGGCTTCCTAACAGGGCCACTTTAAAATGACGTCAACGACGTCCATGGTCAGCTCACGGGCACCCCGCAACATCCTTCCTGTACCTACCTAACTTGCACTCCCTTAACTACTACTATATGGTGGCTTCGCGCCACCAGACTCCACTCTTTCATCACCATGATTTAATGGACTAATTATATTGCTTTAAAGTTTGTATCGGAAATTATACCATGACAATACTTTTTAGAGAACACCTCGACTAATCATCGACTGCCTGAAACCTAGCTGCTGCCACCAGATAATAATAAAATTTGTGTGTAGCGGGCATGTTCAGATATTTTTTCATTCATATCATTTTTTCGTTATGAATAATATTTTTACTCATACTATTTATTTGGTCCAAAGGTCATTATTTAAACAAGGCAGTGGACGCCAGTAAAGTACATCTAACATGCCTTCTGCTTTATCTCAAATTATCTTCTTTTAGACCTTGCTTATAATGCTAAACGGAGGGAAAGCTTGTAAAGGCAAGTTCCTCCAGTTAAAAATTAATGAATGGTTCTGAATGTGGAACAAGCTTCCAGCTCGCGTATCTTTGACACTTATAGTTAAGTAAATAAAAGGTCAACAGTGGGTTCATCAAATTATTCCGCAATGTTTGTATAAGCAATAGCTCCGCTTCCGTGTCCACGTTAATCTTACGGGATACATGATCAGCCATAAAGTTATCGGACGGTTTTAAAAAACACTACAAACTATATACAAAACTGCAGCTACTACAATGAAAGCATTTAGACAACCTTAATACCATTTCAGACCCACAGGTAGTCCAAGACAAGAGTTATTTTCTCTCTCTCTCTCTCTCTCTCTCTCTAGCGTCACTCTACCAGTACCATCTGCTGAAAGTTTTGAACTTGTAATTATTAACTACTTATACTTATTATTTTCATGTTTACTAAAGCGGAAAATACTTTATAGCTTCTTTTTCTCCTCAGGAACGAAGACTGAAGACGGGAAGCAGCGAGAGATCACCAGCCTCTGGGAGCTGACGACCTCGGAACGCATTAACGCCTCAAACATTGTTCGGCTCACCACCGCCAGGCCCTTCGTCTACTGCCGATACTTCTTCAAATGCTTCTTCTGCCATGAACACTACTCGGACATCAAGAAACTTCTCGAACACACTACATCGCATCAGATTCCCGACCAGGCCCATATTATGAAAGAACTGCTTAAGAAAGGGAGAAGAACTCTCAAAGTTGATATATCAGAACTGAAATGTCGAATGTGCCAGCAAGATTTTGAGGACCTCGACTTAATCAGGAAACATTTAGTGACAGAACATAGCATCACATTCACAGAGTCGAAAAACGGGGTCGTAGCTTATAATATATCCACGAAGAACCAGCTGTTCTTCTGTCACATCTGTAGGAAGAAGTTCCAGACATTTATCATTTTGAACAGGCATATGAATGTGCACTTCAGTAACTCAATCTGCGAGGTCTGCGGCGCTGGCTTCATGTCGCACCATAGACTAATGCAGCACAAGGAAATCCACCAACCAGGAGGACATCCTTGCAACCGCTGCAGTAAAGTCTACACAACCAGCTGCAATCTGAAATATCACATAGAAAAAGCTCATGAAGGATCCAGAAGGATGCGAATGCTCCGATGTCCTCACTGCCCTGAAAGATTTACCGAGCACTTCAGGAAATTAAAGCATTTGAAAGATTCTCATGGTATAACTTTTACGTTTGAATGTGATATGTGTAAGTCAGTGTTTCCGACCAGAAGGGCTCTGACTACGCATACGAACAGGCATCATTCGCAGAAGACCCAGTGTGAACTCTGTAAGAAGTGCTTCAGCTGCATCACGGCCTTAAGAGTCCATATGCTCAGTCATTCTGGTGAAAAGAATCACGTTTGTGGAACGTGTCAAAAATCATATAGATATAAGAAGAGCTTGAATTATCACATGAAATCTCATGCTAACGGAAATCAGTTAATAAAGTTTACTTGTCCGGGATGCAGCAACGTGTTTACAAGTAGGAATGACTTTACAAAGCATGTTAAGGAATGGCATCCTAGCAGCTATTTAGATTATATGTATTCAGTTGAGGCTAACTAATCACATTTTACTTGTTATACTTTTTAACCGAATGAAGAAGCAAAGTGACGACTGACTGCACACTGGAAGACGTATAGCCATGGATTAACACAAGTATTAGGTAAAGTAACATAGAAATTCTTCTTCAAGGTTGACCGTTTATAACTCCTTATAGTCCCGTAAGATTTATGGCTGCAAAACTTTATTAGTTTAAACTAATAAAGTTTTTAAGATTATTAATAGATAAGGGTGTAAATTTCACATAGCCGTTTATTTTGGCAATGTAAAGCTCATCTCTTAAACGGAATTTGTTGGTATCGTTGTGAGCGTGACGATTCATATTGGAAGAATTGTAAATTTGCTGAAGAAGAAATAAACGGGAATATATTTTTACTTTTGTTTCTTATTGTCACTATATATTGTACCCGTAAAAGCAGGTCTGATCAGACCTTTTCATTTTTTTTATTTTCGCAATAACGCATGCGCTGCTCATTACATTACAAATGTACGAGAGGAAAAAATATTATATTCATGTGCGGGATATGAACCCGCGTCATCCACCCTTATAGCCGGGGTATGGTCTGACCGACTGAGCTAACATGACAATGACTAACTCTAATTCTATTT
Organism: Plagodis pulveraria; assembly: GCA_963890685.1. Taxonomy (NCBI): domain Eukaryota; kingdom Metazoa; phylum Arthropoda; class Insecta; order Lepidoptera; family Geometridae; genus Plagodis; species Plagodis pulveraria. The sequence continues at coordinate 5,799,650 of OY982976.1, read as the reverse complement.
ACTATCTATGTTGATCACAAAAATTTACGTTAAGAACTTAAATTCACAATCGTCATACGAATTTTAATTTTATCCTTAACAGAATAATATTACCATAATTCAGAGAATTTTAAGCTTACAGTATTTATCGGCACCATATTTTTTTTAAAACGTAACACAACTTTAGAAAGCAGTGGTGTATTAACCAAAAAAAACATAAACAGCAACCGTGTCGTCCAGTGGTATCGTAGACAATATTCGGCCGCTATCGGCATGTTTATCGTTCTACTCTTTTTTTTTTTAATATTAAATACTACACACTACAGAGTCGTGGTCCGTACTCTTATTTGATTATTACTTTTTTACATAAAATAATTTTAAATTTGAGTTCATTCTCCAACTTATCAATATTCTTCCTGAAGGGAAGTTAGCCTAGTGTTAGTTAAGATATCTTATAGCTAAAGTGAGTCCATCCTTATATATAGAAATATTTTTTCTTTATATCTAGTTGGTTAATTTATTACGTTGTACATTTACGCATACAATATAACGACATTTTCAGGGTGCTACTGCGGCTGCCTCGCTTCTGCAGCGCATCTCAGATGTTTGCTGAATCGCACACGGATGACTTTCATGCGATTATTCGCAAGAATGTCGCGTCCTTACGGCAGCGAATACGAGCCAGCCGCAATGGTATCCTGCAAATGTTTTCTGCCCGTTTTGACTGTCCCATCCAGCACAAATGGATGTCTATGCTCGTGGGAAAGTTTCACATAGAACAGAGGGAAGTTATAGTTTTGTAAAATGTGTCCAATAGTCTTGTCTTTTGCAAACGTTGTGTGTAATTATTATAATGTATCTATGACATCAATTAATTATTCTGTTTTATGGATTTGTGTGATCTGAAATAAATGACATTATTATTATTTACCGATTCAGTTTGTCGTTGAAGGGCCGGCTACAGATTCCAGCGATGCCCCTTCTCTGTATCTTACGAGCGCTGAGGATTGTGATATAGATGATTCTTAATCATTAACGGGTCTAATAACGCACGAATTAACATCAGAATTAAATTTTGATGTTAATACAGTGTAACTTGGTACAGTGGGACCAGGATAAGTAAGAAACCTCATAACTAGAACTCGTGCTGAGGTCCCCGCACTTTGGCACTGAATTACCTCTATTAGTGGGACAAAGCAAACCTCTATATATTGGATTCGTTCTTTCGATTTATCATCATAGTTACCTATCTCTATAACTGCGACAGCGAGTGAATTTTATATGCAAAATATGCACAAAACGCCAAAACAACCGCAAAAATTACAAATATACGAGAGGAAAAATTTAAGTCATGTGCGGGATTCGACCCACGTCCATCCCCTTTAGCCGGGGTATGATGTAACCAATTGAGCTAACATGACAATGACGTCATAACTCAAATTTTTCCTATCGCTCTTTAACCATCGTATTGGGATGGAGCGACATCTATAGTACAACTTACGTAGTACTACAAACAAGACCAATTTTGCAATTGGTTTTATACTTGTAAATGATGACGCAACCTTATAATTTTATTATTGTTATATTTTCAATAACGCATGCTATGCGGATTACATTACAAAACTAAAAATATACGAGAGGAAAAATTTAAGTCATGTGCAGGATTCGAACCCGCTAAAGGAAAAATGACTTAAATTTTTTCTCGTGGGAAAACACGCGATGTACTGTCGAATTTATTGTTTTGTAGAATAATCCCTAAAAAAGACAAAATAGTTTCTTTTCATTAAAATTCATTGAAGTCTCATTTAACCAGCTTTCATTGTACTAACTCGACGTTTCGATCAAGTTGCATTGACCGTGGTCACGAGTAGACTGAAAGCGGGTGTCATCGTCTTGAGGAGCGGCGGGAGCGATTTAAATCTACCCCCGTTCGGTTTTCGTTTTTATCTGTATCACTGTCACCTCGACACACTACACTAACGGTATCGGAACTTGCACGCGGAGACAAAGAACGGCACGAGAACCTCTTATTACAGGATTTCACGATGTAGACAATTTAAATCCATTCTGCCGATAGAAATCGCTTCTAAGGCTCCTCCAGATATGGGTTGTTTTTCAAATGTTATTGTGACGGAGTAAGCTCGAGGCCCACTGATATTAAGCGAACTAAACTCTACCTAAAAACAAATGCATTTCGTCACGAATTGCTCTGCCTCCGTCACCTTGAGACATGTTAAGTCTCATGTGACTGTAATTGCACTGGCTCTCAAGGACTGCTGCCGATACACACCGTTAGGTACTTGGCGACAAAAAAAAATCCGTCACTCGTTGCAGTTCGTATTGTGACGAAATGCATCAGTTATAGGCAGAGGTTTTCGCTTAACATCAGATAGGCACCGGGATTGTTGTCACAATCTCATAAAACAAATTAAAAATCTTACATATCCCTGGAATTTTGACATCATCTTATAGGCTGATGTTTTCCTGATACATTTTTGTAGAGTTATAAAATACACAATCCTTTTTACACTGAATTGGTAAGAGTATTTTCAGTGGCGCCTGTTTTATACAGGTGTTGAAGTTTCGACACACCCTGGACACTCGACTCATTCTCTATACAAAAGCCGCGTTCTAACTACCTATTACACAGACACTACACAAATGTTGTTTTTGTACACGCGTAAATGTGTGCGTGAACTCTAAGGTTGTCACCGTATGAATAATTATTGTACTTACCTACCTAACAATCTTTTGGTGCTGTTATTATGACTTATTAGATTTCGTGGGTTATGCGTACCTTACCTACCTTCAGAAACATTTACAAGCACAAGAATCCAACTCCATGTACGACGTATAGGAATATGCAACACACAACCGAGTAGGTAACATTTCACTTCATTACTTATACCTAAATAGATACCTATACTACACAAAAAGTATCATCCAAGTTCACACTTTATACTAGTAATGATAATAATTACAATCACAATAATTATTACGTTCTTCTCGTATAATAATCAATCATTATTCACACCAAACAATCCTTTTCTCGTTTAGTTGATAAGCAACCGTAATCAGCAAAAGAGTACCCCATTCTCAACTTTTAAAATACTAGTACAATCGTCACGTCATCGTGCGCGAGTTGCGAGTCCCGTACTCAAGTCAGCTCAGCGACAGCTCAGAATCGGTGGCGGGATGAGGAAGGTTCGTTTGGTGGAAGGAGCGGAGTGTCCATTCTATGCGTAGTATTATTATATATTCTATGGTTTCGATTCAAAAAACTAGTAGGATCAACAGGATATTTTCCTCGTGGTCCTACTAATTGGACGAAGTAGGACCACGGAAACGTTACATCACTACATCGTGGCGTATAACATCACCGCAGGAAAATTCACTTTTAAAAGCACACCTTATAATTTTTGTGTATTATATCGCGCGTATGAAGCCGCATACATAACTTAAGGGTGTACTGGCCGGCCCTTTCTCCATACAAACGTCGTAGGGTGATCACTCCCTTATTTGAGGATTTAGGTCCAAAACAAAGCATAATACTGATTGATATCGTCATTATCTAGGCTTCTATGGTGACGAATTATTAATAAAATAATTAACTTGAGAATTATGAGCCTCGAAACCTGAAAAGGTTATAAAGTTTTCGAGGCTCATAACTTACAACTTTATTATCTTTTTAAAATTTTGGCATCATACTAGCCTAGATAATGACGATATCAATCGGTATTATGCTTAAGTCTGGACTTAAAATCTCAAATAAGGGAGTGATCACCCTACAACGTTTGTAAGGAGAAGTGACCGGCCAGTTCAACCTTAATAAGAAAAACAAACAAAACATGTTTATAATAAAAGTATTTTATTTAACATAAAAATATAATACAGCAACAAAAGTAAATAACATTATTTCTAACATTTATTTACAATATATAATTGTGAAAAAAAATAAACGTAGACAATATTTTTTTATGTATAATAACAAATTAGTGGATCATCCTTACATAGTTTTGTAGATAATCGCCCCGTAGAGCAACTTACATAATTATGTACAACTGATTGTAGAAAAGGATTTAAATTATTGCCGATATGCTTTGACCACTATCTCACCTGATGGTAAGTGATGATGTGGTCGACGATGTTGTTCAGACTAACCTAGAATTACGAACTGCCGGAACACACCGTTAGTTGCTTGGCGACAGATTTTCTACTTGAGTGTGTTCGCTAGCCAGGCGGGCATTCGCAAAATGCCTACCATCGTGATATAACGACTGCCATCCTAAAACAACAACCTGCTTAACGTGCCCTCCGAAGCACGTGCACGCTCAGGAGTAATGTCACTAGCGGTCACCCATACAACTCATGACCGCGGACGACGTTGAATAATTTTAAGATTTGAATCAATAGATGGCGAGCCAATCAAAAAAATAAATCTGAGGTATTTTCTTGAAAAAATAACGATAATCGATAATTTTTTGTAACGAATAGATAGCATACGCCAAATCGATTTTTATTGCACATCGTATAATATTTTTTACACAATTCCTTTTATAGTACCACCAACTTAACTGTTCAGTTGGCGAGGGCGCTGCTGATCAAGGAAATCAACTACAAACTGTCACAATTTCAAAGGAATGTTGTAGTTCTTTTTTCTGCCACCTGAACAGATAAGTTGGTGGGTCTGTACGTCACTCTTTCAACTCTACTTATGGTTGGCATACACTAACTTAGCCGGCACCGTACCAAAATCACAAGTTCAGTATATACTATGTAAGTATTTTTTTTATTGCTGATAATTTTATTGGGTACGCCTTTGACCACAATATCACCTGATGGTAAGTGATGATGTGGTCTAAGGTGTTAACAAGCTTAACCTAAAATAACTGGCTCTCAAGGACAGCTGCCGGAACACACCGTTAGGTGCTTGGCGACAGATTTTCTACTTGAGGGTGGTCGCTAGCCAGGCGGGCATTCGCAAATTGCCCTTCCACGATGCGGAGAAGCTCAAGCTGGCGGCGGGATTCGAAACATAGACCTGCTGCGCGGCAGTCCCATAGCAAATGCCACTGAGCCATCACAGCTTCATAAAACATTGATGTTTCAACGTCCATAATAGAACGCACAGTACAACGCCGTACCGGCATCGCCTCTCGACTACCTCGTAAATCGTGATACGCCGCCGAGGCGATACGTCTGCGTTGACCTTTGTACTTAAGATAAACAATGTAAGTAACAATGCCAGTTTTTCAATACTTCTTAAATGAAACCGCCAGTTCGTGGTATCATAACATTGCCTAACAACCGGCACAAAACTTTCTTCACAGTACAAAATTACAATAACAAAATTGCAAATTTACGAAAGGAAAAATTTCAGCCATGTACGGCATTCGAACCCGCGCCATCCACCCCTATAGTCGGTATATGCTGTGACCGACTGAGCTAATATGACATATGACTCATAACTCAAATTTTTCCTCTCGTTCTTTAACCATTGTATAGGGATGGAGCGACACCTATAGTTCAACTTACGTAGCACTAGTGTTTCTTCACAGTGTTTTAACTCAGGGAATCGGGCATATAGTTGAATGACACTTCCAAAAATTAAAAATGGCGGATTCAAAATGGCTGCCAATGCCATACAAAATACTCCGAACACTTTGAAGTGAATCCATAGAGAAATTAGCCAATAACATCAGCTTCACATAGATTATAAAGGTAGTGGTAAGACATCTTTAACCTCGTTAACATCATCTACGTCGACTTTCCTATCATGCACTCTCAAGTGCCCCTTCAATGTACATTTCTGAGTGAAGGCTCGTCCGCACACAGGACAAACAAATCTCTTATCATTATCATGAATCCTCATGTGCTCTCTCAGGGTCTTCTTCCTCTGATATGACTTCTGACACACACTACACACATGTATTCGTTCCCCATCATGTTTAATCATATGCATCTTCAACGCGTTCCTTGTATAAAATGCCAAATCACACTTATCGCACTTATGGTTCCGTTCATTCAAATGATCTCTCCGGACATGACTGGATAGATGACCGGGGGTGATGTAACTCTGAGGGCATGCTTTGCATTTGTAACGTTTCAGTTCTTCGTTGTGGACTTCGGCTAAATGCTTCTGTCTTGCGTAGAACGATGGTAGGGATATGTTACACCGCTTGCAAGCGTACCTCACTCCGGACTTATGCTCCTTTGAAACATGATTCTCTCTTTTGGTCACTCTGTCGAACACAGCATCACAGTATTTACATGGGAATTGTCCTTCTTCGTGCGTTCTCATATGACCACGTAGTCTTGCTTTAGAAGCGAATGCTTTGCCACAGTTCTCACATATGTAGTTTGGATAGTGCACGTTCATATGGGTGTTTAAACTGACATAGTTCAGAAACCGTTTCTTACATACCGGGCAATCAACTTGGTCCTTTTCCAATCTGAACGGTAAGTTATTCCACTTTTTACTGGCATGTTTTAATCTAGTGCAATTTTCTATATGCTGCCTCAATTCAACAAAGTCAGATATGTCCGCTGTACATATTTTGCATCGCAGTTTTGTAGATGATTTGAAGAATCTATGCGAGTCGGAGAATATCATTTTGTTGAAGGCCATATGTAAATTATATTTTCTGTGTTCGTATACATGTGACTTTAAATCTTCTAAGATTTCAGTGTTCTCCGGACATAGTGAGCAGCAAAACGAACGGTCTTTTCGAATTTTAAATGGGAATAAGCCACTTTTGATCATCGCATCGGTTTCGTGTATGTCGTGGGGTAGTTGGCGAGAATACTTTATAGGCTTTTTGGACTTTTTCGGTTTCTTCATTTTGACTTGTCTTACTTCAGGTGCTTCTTTCTTAATCTTCAGTATGGGGAGGTTGTACTCTGAGAAGCCAATTAAATAAAATTATGAGTATATTTCATTATAAATAATACATAATAGACTCATTGAGATTTTAAAGCATAATTTTTGTTTGGAATTATTTATAAGCATTAATGCAAATACTACTGTTTTAAGACTGAAGTTTAAGGGCCTGTTTCAGAATGTTCGAGTAAGTTCCGCTTATACTACCCAGAACATAAAATAAAATGATAAAAATGACAGTTAACATGCAGCGCGTTTCAAGCTTTAACCGATGGATAGGCTAAATTGATGACTGTGAAACGCAAAGATAGTGTTTTATTTATTAAATATATTCTCGGTAGTATAACCGGAACTTACTAGAACATTCTGAAACAGGCCCTTAGTCTTTTCTTTAAACTTTCGTGAACCAAGTTCATGTTTCTATATACAAAACGGGTCTTTTCACGCACGAATAAACATCAAAATAATTATATTTTGACTAACCTCGACGTTTCGATCAAGTTGCATTGACCGTGGTCACGAGTAGACTGAGGTTAGTCAAAATATAATTATTTTGATGTTTATTCGTGCGTGAAAAGATCCGTTTTGTATTTAGAAACATGAGGCCCTTAGTCTATGTTATAGTAGCACATAGTATAGTAGCCAGTGTCCTCATATTTTCTATCACTTCTTATTCCAATTTTATTGCTGATATGTTGGTATAACCGTATTGTAAGTGACCGTGACAGTTTGTAATATAGTTAGTTACCTTCATCATCATCATCATCATTATGCATGTCAAATACATCATCAAATTGATCACCGAGCTCATGCTTCACTTGCAACGCATTCTCTGAAACAAACGGATGGATCAGGACAAATGAACAATAACTTGGTGTCTAAGCTGTTTTGAAGCGCTCGTAGCGAAGTTTAATTAGCTGTTCTCAACCGATCAGCAAAGTTAAGCAACGTCGCGCGCGGTCATGACTTGGATGGGTGACCGCTAGTGATATTACTACTGAGCGTTTCTGTGCTTCGGAGGGCACGTTAAGCCGTCGGTCCCGGTTGTTGTCTTAAGATGGCAGTCGTTATAGCATGGTGGTAGGGCATTTTGCGAATGCCCGCCTGGCTAGCGACCACCCTCAAGTAGAAAATCTGTCGCCAAGTACCTAACTGAGTGTTCCGGCTGCTGTCCTTGAGAGCCAGTACTTCTAGGTTAGCCTGAACAATATCTTCGACCGAAGATATTGATCGAAGCGATGATGTGGTCGAAGATAGTGTTCAGGCTAGCCTTGAATTACTGGCTCTCAAGGACAGCTGCCGGAAGACATCGTTAGGTGCTTGGCGACAGTTTTCTTTTTGTAAGTTATTGTGACCGAACAAGCCCGAGGCCCAACTGATGTTAAGTGGACTAATCTCTGCCTATAACAGATGCATTCCGTCAATGACGAATTGCACTGCGCCCGTCACCTTGAGGCATAGTTGTTACATCTCATGCGCCTGTAATTTCACTGGCTCTCAAGGACTGCTGCCGGAAAACACCGTTAAGTGCTTGACGACAGACTTTCTACTTGAGGGTGGTAGCTAGCCAGGAGGGCTTCCACAAAATCCCCTACCACCAAGCTGTAACGACTGCCATCTTACGACAACAACCGGGACCGACGGCTTAACGTGCCCTCCGAAGCACGGAGCGCTCAGTAGTAATGTCACTAGCGGTGTCACCAAGTCATGACGGCGGCGGACGTTGCTTAACTTTGCTGATCGATTAAGAACAGCTAAGCCAACTTCGCTATGAGCACTTTAGAAACATTGTATTAATAATAAGTATATAAACATGGGGCGGGCCGTGGGGTGCCGGGTTAGAATTGCACCTCCCCATATCATCCCGTGGGTGTCGTAAGAGGCGACTAAGGGAAAAATACTGGAAGGTGAGCAGCAGCACCTTCTAAAGAACTACCATCTTACACTGCGATCCCCAAGCCGCCTGCCAAGCGTGGGGATTATGGTAAATACCCCCTTAATAGGGGAGGCTGGGTTCAGCAGTGGACGAGTTGGCTGTTACAGTACAGTATATAAACATGTCTCACTGTGCAGCTTAACGGTGGCTTCGAGCATGTTCAGGGATTCTTCCACCTTCATCCTGAAGATAACCACCTCCCGGAGTATGCTGATGCATCCTTCACATATCAACCTCTTTGCATCTCCCAGCTCTAGTTGGCCAATCTGAAAATTTAAGACAAGCAATTTTTTTTATTTGTTTTGGACGAAACAAACTCGTGTCCCACCTGATGTTAAGCGGTAACCTCTGCCTATAACAGATGCCGAGTAACGAACTGCACTGCGCCCGTCACCCTGAGAGATACAGTTTTTGAATCTCATGTGCCTATAATTTTACTGGCTCTCAAGGACTGCAGACGACACCCTTACACACTAACACACTCGCACACACACTTTTAAATAACTCGCGCATGTTTGTTTAACATAATTATTTTATATTCTTTTATTTTCATTTAATTTTATTTGTGGTATGCCTTTATAAACAAAACCATGCAGCCACTACAGCGGGAGCGTTTGGGCAACCGGGGGGCCATTGCAGGCCTACAGGTGGCCCAAATGCTCCAGCCTAGTGGGCTGGCACATATTTTAAATAAGTATACCACCATTTACATATTATTAATTTCAAAATGTGATACGGTAAAATAGATTACTTACATACCGAAATCCCTAGTTATAGTTTAGTTACGTCTTGCTAAAATCGGAGGGCGTTGTTGTCTGTACTACAGTTTTAATACTACAACAGGCATCAACGATCTGACTAAGAAATGTTTCATGTCCATATTTGTACAAATAGTACAACCCAAAGTCTAATGTTTTGTAAGTACCTACCACCTAAGAAATATGTCAAATAAACATTATTATTATTATTATTATTATTACTGTTAGGTGCTTGGCGACAGATTTTCTAATTGAGGGTGGTAGCTAACCAGGCGGGCATTCGCAAAATGCCATACCACCATGCGGTGAAGCTCAAGCCGACGGTGAGGATCGAACCATGGACTTGTGGCACCGCAATCTATATCTATAACCGATCAAGTTATGGGATTTTAGTTCCGTACCCAAAAGGCAAAACGGAGCCCCACGAATGAGATTTTGTTGTCTAATAATAACAAATATTTTAAGAAAACATCATCATTCCGCCTAATTTTCCTGCTAAGCCAACGTGACGTTACAAACGCCACGCAGCCAAACCGGAAGAATTTTCGACGCGTGTCGCTTCTACACGAAGAATCCTCAGGAGCTCTTGACTCTACGAGCGCACGATCGAGAATGAGCGGCTGGCGGCTCAGCACGCCTTTATATGATCCGGTTTGGCTGCGTGGCGTTTGTGACGTCACATCGGCTTAGCAGGAAAATTAGGCGGAATTGTCACTAGATATATTTTTAAGTGTTTTATTAAAATATTAATTTGATGTTTTCTTAAAATGTTTTAAAAATATTTGTTATTATTAAATATGGATTTCCGCAAAGTAATGCCTGAATCTATTCATTATTTTGCTGTCTGTCTTTCCATCAGTATGTCACGAGCCTGTAGCTCGTAAACGGAATGAGTTTTTTTTTTTTTTTTTTTTTTTTTTTTTCATAATAGGTTCGCGTTTGACCACACTCTGCCTGATGTTAAGCATTGATGTGGTCTAAGATGGAGCACGCTTACCTAGAAGAAACCTATTTACTCTCGATTTGAAGACACCCATGTTGTATCCATCGGGAAAAACGCGACGGTAGGGAGTTCCACTCCTTCGCAGTACGCACGAGAAAAGTGGAAGCGAAGCGCTTCGTACGAGTCCTGGGAATATCGACCATGTACGGATGGCGCCTCTCCGTTTGTCTGGACGTCCGATGGAAAAAGGGGGAGGGCGGAACCAAGTCGTGCAGTTCTTGTGCACATTCTCCGAAATGTATCCGGTAAAAGACCGATAGACAAGCGACTTTACGGCGGTGCTCGAGGCTTTGCAGCCGAGACTCCCCTCGAAAGTCGCTGCCTATTAACCTCTTGGCGCGTCTCTCAATCGACTCAAGTGCCTCGAGTTGGTATTTGGCAGAGCCATCCCAGAGGTGAGAGCAGTACTCAACACAGGACCTTACTTGAGCTTTGTACAAAGTAAGCATTTGTTCCGCTGTGAAGTACCGTCTCACCTTTGAGAGGATGCCAAGTTTTTTAGCGGCTAACTCAGCCTTTGACTCGATATACGAGCCAAAATTTAGAGTCGACGATAGAGTAACACCAAGAAGGTCTAGGTGGTCTGTGACCGGCACGGATACATCTCGGAATGTTGGAGACAGTTGGAATGGTCTCCTTTTGGCGGAAAACAGACACGCCTGGGTCTTGTTGGCATTGAACTTGACCAGGTTGGCATCGCCCCAATCGGAGACTGCCTTAAGGGACAAGTTCAATCGTTCGACCATAGCTTCTCTGAGTCTTCGGATCTCCGGCTCACTGGCTCGCGCGGTAGAAGTATAGCTCTCTACAACCGTGCTGTCGTCTGCATACCCAAAGGTACCGGGCTTTAGCAGATCGTTGATATGCAGCAGGAAGAGCGTCGCAGAGAGCACTGACCCCTGGGGAACGCCGGCATTAATACCCATTTGATCAGACGAGCAGCCGTCCACGACTACTCGTAATGATCGATCCCTCAGGAAGTCCGATATCCACGCACAAAACCCGGTAGGCAGGCCGTATGCGGGAAGCTTGCTAATAAGGCCGTCATGCCAAACCCTGTCAAAGGCCTTAGAGATGTCCAGGGAAACGGCAAGCGCTTCCCCTTGTTTCTCAATGGCCTCGCTCCAGATATAAGTGGCATAAGCTAGAAGATCCCCAGTAGACCGATTTCGGCGGAACCCGTATTGATGGTCACTGAGGAGGTCATTCGCTTCCAGGTATGCCAGGAGCCGGCTGTTGAGAATGCGCTCCATACTCTTACAGAGTATAGACGTAACAGATATGGGTCTGTAGTTGACAGGGTCGGTACGACTACCTTTTTTAGGCACGGGTTGCACATTAGCAAGCTTCCATGATTTGGGCACTGTACCAGTCTCAAGAGATAGCCTAAAGAGGCGTGTCAGGACAGGCGACAACTCAGGCGCACAAGTTTTTAAAACAATTGCAGATATACCATCAGGACCACTGGCTTTATTCACGTCCAGATTGCGTAGTGTATTCCGAACTTCCTTTTGACGAATGCGTATGTCATTCATGACAGTTTCGCTTCGTGGTAGAATTGGAGGAGTCGCGATACCAGCATCAAGACGTGAAGACTCCGCAAACAGGGAAGCAAACAGGTTTGCTTTCTCTGCAGCGGTGTGAGCCAGCGTTCCATCAGGATTCTGCAGTGGAGGCAGTGAGGGGCGGCAGAAGTTCGATTCAACCGCTTTAGCTAGGGACCAAAACGCTTTACTACCCGTGGGGTACGAAGCAAGCTTGTTCCCTATTCGGCCAATGTGGTCAAAACGAGCCTTCTGTAAGACCTTTTTACTGGATTTGGCAGCCTTGTTAAAAGCTCTCTTCTTTAGGTGTATATCCTTGGCCTTATGCTTACGAGCATCAACCCAGGCTAGGTATGCCTGATGTTTTAACGCCTCAGCGCGTCCACATTCAGGACCGAACCATGGGCGAGCTTTGCCGGACAATGGTACGTCAGAGAATGGAATGAAGTATTCCATTGCTATATAAAAATCAAATCTAGTTTTTGAGTTAAACGTTGACCCAAAGATGGCTGTTGAACTAGAAATAATACATGAGAAACTAGTTGAAAAAAAATATTTTGATTCCTAGTATAGAGGTGTCATTGTCTATAACTCATAAAGTAAAGTAGTTTTTATCTAAAGAGATATATACAAATGGACAGCCGCGAATTTTAGATAATTCTATTAGGTTTAGAGCCTGTTTCAGAATGTTCGAGTAAGTTCCGGTTATGCTACCCAGAACATATTTAATAATTAAAACACTATCTTTGCGTTTCACAGTCATCGATTTAGCCTATCCATTGGTTAAAGCTTGAAATGCGCTGCATGTTAACTGTCATTTTTATCATTCAGTTACTTTTTGTTCTGGGTAGTATAACCGGAACTTACTTGAACATTCTGAAACAGAATTAAAGATATTTATTATCATAAAGACAAACAGCTTGTCACTTAAATGATATCATAATTACAAAATATTTTACAATTTTAGTCGTACCTATTCAATTATCAATATAAATTAACTAATTTATATCATACTTCACTCTTCTTTCCTTTTACTTATAATGATTCGACATGATTGAACATTTTCTATGATGTATTCATCTAAAGATTGTTTAAAGGCATGAAGTGAGTTAACATTTTTTATTTGTGAGGGTAGTGAGTTATAAATTCTGGCACAATCATTTGTGAGCATTGTCTTACCGTAACTTACAGTGTGGAACTGGACTCCGCTAAATTAAATCGATTATTTCAAATGTATCATTATCTCACTTGTTGGTCATTTACAATATGATTGGAAAACGTAGATTCTGTGAATTATCTTCTTAATTCTCGCTCCCATCGTTCCTTCTACATAGCTATAGCATCTAGCACTACAAAGCTTGATCAATATAATAAAATTCGGTGCTAGCATCATCGCCATCACAAAAATTATGCACCTGCGCCGGCGCCGACCATAACGTCAGAACGTGCGAGACGAGCAGAAGCACGCGCGGTTGCTCAGCCGCGCGCCACCGCCTCAACCGCCGCTGTACACAACAGTGTGAGCGCGGTCGCGAGCGCACGCACTCCATGAAGAAGCGACTCTGAAAGTCGCGAAACAGGTCGATACCAAACTACTACTACAGGTCAAGAGCGCACTGTTTTAAAGCACGTCCGCGCGTTAATCCTTCAATATAGTCAAGCAACACGCGTCAACTAGGTCAAGAGCGTACTGATAGAAATAAATTATATATGGCCTAACCTGCCGACGCCGCGCCGGAATAATACTGTGAACAGTATCCGCATCCGCGCGAATATGAACCCTATATGGCTAAAGATAGGGCTTCAACCCGAATGCATAGTTTACCGAACAAAATCATTATATATACAAAAGCCTAATTTATTTATATACATACTAGTGACCCGTCCTGGCTATGCATGGGTACAATGCTAATACTAAATAATCTGTAATATCTTTGAAAATAATATTTAAATTACATACTGTAAATAGCCATATTGATCTATGTAAAATGCACAATGTATTTAAGGTACTTCATTCGATAAGGATTAATGCTAGGAGTATTGCTTAAAATCGCTTTGTAAATAAGCCATTAATTCTCGTAAAAAGTATATATTAAGAAATGGTTATGGTGGGTTATCCCTAAGAGATAGACATTTACCATTGCAGATTTTATTGTAGACCTTTTTAAGGTGTACAATACTGTAGTACATTATTTTAATCTATCTACTAGGGTTCAGCAAGCTTAAGCAATGTAAGTGCAAAATAGTGTTTATTTATGACATCACATTAAAAACCTCTAAACTTATCAGTGTTTCTCTACTATATTATGCATGTATTATACATATAAACATTCCTCTTGAATCACTCTATCTATTCATGAAATTCATCATAATCCGTTGCATAGTTTTAAAGAACTAAGCACATATAGGGACTGAGAGACAGCAGAAAGTGACTGTTTTACACTATGTAGTGATAATTGATATTTAGAGTAGATGTCCTTGAAAAATACAATCTTTTCTCAGAACAAGCATATGGATTCTGGCTTGGCAAATCAGCAGATTTTGCAAAAGCATTCAACATGGTTTCATACCACCAACTCTACTAGGAAAACTAGAATGTTTTGGCATTAGAGGGAGCATACTCAACTGGTTTTATAGGTTATCAAATAGGAAGCAATGTGTCAAAATAGACAGATATACCAGTAGTAGATACACCTCTTTCGGAGTGCCTCAATAAAGTATTTTAGCTCCTACTCTGTTCACCATCTAATAGATGATATTTTCAGAACAAAGATACCAAATTATATGTACTAATAGGCTTATATTTCTGATAATTGTCCTAATTTATATTGTTACTTCTATACATAAGACAGTAATTGTTGAAATGTAAATAATAAACAAGAGTACCCAAGACACAGGCTCTGCCTAGTTTGGGACCCATTGATATTCTTATTAATTTCAACATGACACTCTTGTAAAGTTTGTACTGTACAAATCTTTTGGAAATAAATTATTATCTTATAGCAAGAAGTTGTTAGTAACTTTTGCATGTAAGAGAGGACCAGTCTACAGAAAAACATATTTATATTGAGCCCAATTGAAGACAGCTGCAGCAACAGCAACTATGAAACTACTACTATAGGAGCGGTTTCTATACGTGAAGGTACATAAGTTTATTTCATTACTTACATCGATAGAGAAGCATCTTTGTAGCATTTCCGAGTAAACTTCTGTAGTTCCATTGTGTACATGCCCAACCAGCATACTTTTGACTGCACCTTCGTTCAAGCACAAAGTACACACGCCCAGCTGAGGTAAGCTCTCCACTATTATGTCTGAATCCATAATGGACTATTTATCTTTATTTTAATAAACAAAAATCAATCAACTCATTACAAATTATCTTAAGAATTCAATATTATAATAGTGTATAAAACTTAAAGGTATAGTCAAAATAATTAATTCTGTAATAAACGTATATACAAAGTTACTTTATGTAATAAACCACAGAACATTAAAACAAGGGTATGTTCCATTTGTCGCTAAGAACGTAAATTTCGATAATTTTGATCACATTCTGCGTCTGTGGTTATGATCACTGTGATCGATTGTAACTGTCATCCCCTGTTCCATTTAGGATAAGAACGCTAAGAATGCCATTAAAATTTGCCACTTCTGTCACTTTTGACATTAGATGTAGGGAATTCAAACTGTTCCAGTAGCCTCATAACGTTTATGGCAAAAATAACGCCAAGACCCATGTGGAACAACTTTTTGGGAGTGTGATCGTTTTTAGCGTTTTTAGCGAATCTAACTTCAAATGGTATGCACCCTAACGTTACATTTAATGTCAAAAGTGACAGAAGTGGCAAGTTAGTGGCATTCTTAACGTTCTTAGCGACTAATGGAACATACCCTATTTTGAGTGATTTTTATGGGTGCTTACCATTTGAGTGAGATTCGCTAAAAACGCTAAAAACGATCACACTCCCAAAAAGTTGTTCCACATGGGTCTTGGCGTTATTTTCGCCTTAAACGCAACATCTAATGTCAAAAGTGACAGAAGTGGTAAATTTTAGTGGCACACTTAGCGTTCTTATCCAAAAATGGAACGGGGATGACAGTTACAAACGATCACGTGATCACAACCATAGACGCAAATGTGATCAAAATTATCGAAAATAACGTTCTTAGCGACTAATGGAATATACCCTATCTTGCTTGATATAAGATTCTATTTGATTTATGGGCATTTTCATTTTAAATGGTGCTGGTTTTAAAAACAGCTTTTAAAAATACATTATTCTTTTAGGATTTAAGAACTATGAATTATGGTAAAAAATATTATAATTTATGTGATATATATAAAAGTTCCAAGCAGAAATGTCTATTTTATGTCTTAATTTAATATATTAGTAGTGGATTGGGAAAAAAATGTCTTGTTAGTAACAAAAATCAAATCGCGAAAAATATTTAACTGCTGGAAATTAAATGAGAAAATCTTTCCTAATGAGCTTTTATATTTCAATTAATGAAACTCAAAATATAATACTAAAACATTAGATATTATTTTTTATTCAAATTCAACTATTTGGTCAGTATCGTAACATCTTGTCCAAATAAAAGGTTTATCTTTGTAATACATTTTTGATTTGTTAATAAATGAATAATTTATAAATAGAATCTATATTGTTGTTTTTTATCCTTTTTTTATAAAAAAATATTAATATTGGTTAGCTTATATAACTTTAGTTTTTTGAAAGAAATACGGCGAAATATTTTAGGGACAGTCACTAAATGGACATGTGAAGTGACGAAACATAATTATTAAGAATAGTACTCACTGTTTGGTTAAAATCTTATAATATAGTTCTTCTAATGAGTAAATAAATTTGACATTTATTAAATATAATATACTGAACTAACGATAAATTATGAAAAATATTAACATTCCCACAGTCATGACAGCGTACCTATTGATAAAATAAAATGAGTCGACTTCCAGGACCAGTTAAGATTGTCAGATTAACAATCATAAAAATCTTTCTACTCCAGAAATATATCCCTGTTAAAATATATCACCATTTCGAAAAGCAATTATACCACCTGTAAGTTAAAAAAAATATTATCGATCATTATTTTTAAAAAGTTTCGTCCAAATTCGTTCAGCTGTATTTGCGTGAATAACTATAAAAACATCCAAGCATACAAACTTTGAAAAGCATAATATTAATATGATCTCTAAAAAGTTGTTGTTATCATACTTTATAAACTCCGTTAAGGTAAATCGTCATGAATGAGTAATAAGCTTTATAATGTCTGTTTCGTAACATTTTTGTCCATCCTATAGAAACGGTTGCTAACAGGACGTGACGAATGTCGAATTCATTTTAAATATATCTTGAAATACTTGAAAATGTTATTAAAAACTACATAATTCAACTTCTATATTCTTCAGCATGCTTTGAGGTATATATACAGCTCAAGAAGAGATAGAGACAAATTTTAAATTCGTTATAAAACGTTACTAACCACGATATATTTTTCTTGCCCAAAATTTCACAAACTAAAGAGTTCCGCGCCAACAGGACACCTTGCGTAACAAACTTAAAAAAAGCGTTTCATTCTTTGACATTGTACTTGAATTTGCCATATAAACCAAATTTACTCCATAAATGGGACATTTTAGTAGTAAAAAACGCGTGACTATCCAGACATGTCCTGTAATCGCGAAATCGTGAGACAAGTTTTTTTATATTATAAAATAATTATAGATAATTATTGATGTAAAATACTTAGTTAAAATGCAGCAATAACTATCTAACAATGAAAATAAATTGTCGCTACCTTTCCCCAGGGTACAAAAAACTTCCGTAAAATCAAATTCAAGGAGGAAAACTGTCATTGGGACAGCATAGTTTTACACATTTTCGAATAATTTTTATTTAAAATAAAATATAAAATGTAATATTTCAGGGTACAATAAATCAGATTTATACAGAAAAAACAGGTATCTCAAATATCGTCAACTTTTTCATAAAATAATATGTTTCCAAACGTATTTTTCATCGGATTGTTTTTAGGGGACAACCAAAAAACAGCCTGCACCATTTAAAATGAAAATGCCCTTATATTTTATGACTTATAGGGCGTTCGGATAGCCTATCGGTGCCAAAAATAACACTCACAAACGCTAAAAATGATCACACGGGCCGTTCGTTTTGGGAGTTCGTGAGCAAAAATATCGTTTTCGCTCACCGTTCGGATAGCTTTGAAAACGCTACAAATGACAGAGAAAAGTGATATTTTTGACCCATGTCTTACCGTGGGATCGTTGTGATCGTTTTTTGACAACTGCTGGTTGACAGTTGTATTTGGCGCGATTGAAGAGTTTCACAAGTTTTTTATTTAATTAACTATCAGAAGCCATTAACAAAGAAATAATAATAATATAGGTACCTGCTTTTTTGTTAATTTTAGAGATTGATTCCATGTTTCATACTGTGCAAAATTGTTAAAATATTGTCGGTTGTCAAAGTATGTTTTAAGCCGTTCGGATAGCATGCAGTAATTGGTGGTCAAAAATAGCAAAAGCTTCTATCCGAACGCTAATACACATATGCCACTTTTGAAACTGCTACAAACGCAATCGAGCCAAAACGAACGCACCTTTAGTAATCTATGGTTATCTTTTCTGGTGCCGTGCCGTTGAGCACTCCGTGAAATTTCGATTTAGTTAAAATATCATGAAATAGTTACATATTGATAATTACGTGATATTGAGTTATAGAAACAAAGTACTTTTTTATATACTGAAATTTTATATGTTTCTAGAGTTGCGGCCAATACGCTTGGTTCGGCGGTAAGTTTAGTAATGTCAAACAAAAAGTTTGAATTAAAACTAAAGCTCGGGAAAAATATATTAAACACCATACAAGGGATATCAAATAATAAATTTGCGGTACATTTTTTGTGCATGAGCTTTCTGTCTATGAAAGGGGCAAGGCCATTAATTGCTCTCAAGACAGGTGGACAGTTCTAGCATGTTTTGCCATCTTGAAAAAAGAAAAGAATTGACAGATGGCAATAGGCTCGCCACAAAGTAAGATAAGTATATCGTAAAATGCAATTAAGTGAAAAATGCACCCAATGAGCAGCATACCACCATCCACTTACTACATGATACTGATTGATGTGCAACAGCTTCTCACTCACCGATGTGAGTGAGAAGCTGTTGCACATCCATCAGTGAGCAGCAATGCATTGCCTAAGGCTACAAAACCGAAGCCAAAACTTATTACAAAATAGAATTTAAGAGTACCTATATCCTTATGTTGGCCTGTGTGTAGTTAGCGAATACATATATTTACATCTTGTGGTAAGCACTTATTATATTTGTATTAGCTACCTACTTTAACTTACTAGAGACTACTTATGAGATTACAATGGGATAATTACTGAACCTCTAGTTGTAACTTTGCACATAAGGTATGGTATTATATTTTGGGGCAAATCTACTGATGTCAACAAAATATTTAAATATATCTAAATATGATTATGAGCACTACAGAATGCTGAGTGAAATTATTTACAAGTTATTGGCACCACAAATTGGCCCCTATGACGGTTAACCCATTGATATCGGCGATAATTATAACAATAGAATTTCATTCATAAATTGGCCATATTGGGCCAGTCCGATACCAAGAGGTTAAAGTAATACAATTGTAGCACATAGTTTCGACTTGAAAGAGTAAGGTTCCGGTGGCCGAGAGGAACAGGCATCCAGCGTGTAATCGAAGGACACAGGTTTGATTCCTGTCCTGAACAAATTTTGTGCTCCAATTATTTATTAATGCAAAAATATTGAAATTTCAAAAACTAAACTAAACTATTGCTGTGTCTCGGTTAAAATTTCTGAAACATGCACCTTAAAAAAAATAACTAACAATTCCATCACTATAGAATGAAATGAATGAAACTTCTATGTTTGTCAAAAATAACTATTTATTCTATTGGTAATCAGATCGAATAAGACAACAACCATAAGACCTAGGTTCAAGGCTCTAGAACGAAGTTGTTATGTGTCTGCCACTTTATACAAGGTGTCCCAAGAAGTAGCGATATACTGAAGCTGGGAGGTAGAGGATCTAGAGGGCTCGCTGAATCACCCCCATGTATGTACTGCGATTTTTCGTATTTTCGGTGTTATGACTTTTTTTTTATTTTTCACCTATCGCCGAGTACAATGAGATTCTTGTTTAGGGTGATGAGAATAAAAAAAAAAAAAATTAAATGCCAAGAAAGATAAAATTACCCAGTATGTACACAACTTCTAGGGCCCTTAAAAAAATAAAATCACATATAAACAAAATACCGCTTGGCTTTTAAAAACTTGCTGTATCTATCGGGTAGCTACCCTGAAAATTTAATTTTATTATTTATAAGGCTTCAATAAAAAAATTGAAATCTAAATGTGGTAAGTGCAAAATTTTAATTTACATGATGATTAATGCAACCAAAGTAAAACCAATTACAAGGTGTTTAATTACAATCAATTTTCAAAATGGCCCCCCTGTTGCTCAATGCAAGTGCAACATCCCCAGAAAATGTTGTCTTTTAAACGTCTGAATGCACTTCTATTAATTTTAATGGTTTCTTCTGCTAATTGCAGCATTCTCTCGAGTAGACGAGGTCTTTGTAGTATCCCCATACAAAAAAATGAATGGGGTTTAGGTCGGGGGACTGTGGAGGCCAGGCTATAAGGCAGGCGTCACCCCGGCCGCAACAACCAATCCATCTTTCAGGGTATCTTTGATTTTATATAACAGAAGAATTGAGTGCCTCCCCCTTTTTTTGAAGTCGGTAGATAAACTCTTTCAAGGTTAATATTTTTAATATGCACTTAGATTTCAGTTTCACTTACCTAGATGTTCAGTGGTTGGTATGAAACTGTCTGTGGTATCACCTGAAGCACACAATTACATTGTGACAAATTTTAATTACACACACAAACTGACCCTGTTCATTTAAGAATTGTCAAGCGGCACCAGTCACAAATGCTGCTATGAATCTTATTACTTATTATATTAAAATAATATTTGATAAATTACAACATAAGTGAAAACATCTCCAAAAATGGAACTGTAACGCCTCACTAGCCTAGAAGATAGAAGCCTTAGGGTTGATCTTATTGAGTCATTTAAGATAATTAATCAATATTATAACCTACCTGATATAGAATACTGTTATGTAATAAGAGAAAGCTCAAGGCCAATCCGGGGACATAAAATCCAGCTTACTCGGGATTTGGCCATAATAAAGCCTGCCCACCATTTCCTGAGTAACAGAGTATTGCATAACTGGAATAAACTACTAGAACATGTTGTGTCAGCCACATCAATAAACAATTTTAAAAATAAACTAGAGAAATGGCTGTCTACAGAAAAGAAATCTCTTCTGAAACTATAAATCCAACACTGCAAGTGTGAACAAAAAGGCAGTTCTGTAGAAGACAAATGCTGCCCACCTACAGTCGAATTTTTAATCAAACTGACAAAATGAAATGACAAATTTCCATCCATCATAAGTCCTTTTTTCCCTTCATAGTGAAATGGTAGCAATTTTGTTTTTATTGACGTAGAAGGATTAGTGCTTGTACTAATTTAGCCATAGCTACTAATCTAGAAGTCCTAGAATCACTCAAAATGTCTCATTTGATTGCCAAACATGTAGGCTTGTAGAGTTTTTGAAACAATGATGGCAGAGCGGTAATAGCTATGGACTACCATGCCGCAGGTACCAGGTTTGATCCCCACCACTGGCTTGAGCTTCACCGCATGGTGGAAGGGCATTTTGTGATTGCCTGCTTGGCTAGCTACAACCAGCACCATTTATGTGATGTTGTCTAGGTATCTCAAAAATTAAACATGTTAGGAATCTGAAATTTTGGCAGCAGTGTTTGAAAGTCAGTGAAATTACAGGCACATGAGACTTAACAACTATGTCTCAAAGTGACGAGTGCAGTTCAATTTGTGACTTGTGATGAAATGCATCTGTTATAGGCATAGGTTAGTCCGCTTAACATCAGGTGGGCCTCGAGCTTGTTCGGTCACAATAACATAAAAAAAGACTATAAATCAATAGCCAGCATTTTTAAATTTTTATTCACAAAATATTGAAAAAAATTGCTATTGCAAAATTGCTTTATAGTATTTTTCCTTTAGACAGCTCTTGCAACAAACAGAAAAGCACTGTGGTGCCCAATTCTAACCAGGCACTCCAAAAGTAATGGCAATATGCGCGTGCATAGAAGCGTTTCTTACCTGGTGAAATGAGGGTTGCTAACTTGCTAATTTATTTAGTACTTCTAAATTAGAGATTTTTTTTTTTTTTTTTTTTAACTTTAAATCTGACCACAGGCTTATACGAGTGCACTTTGCTCTAGAAACACCAAAACCAAGTCGGAAAAATTTTAAACCAGCTACAAAGTCACTAAATACTGAATCAGACAAATTAAATTATATAAAATCGTTAGAAAACAACCTATCTAGCCTAAATGAAACACTTAAAAAAAAATACACAATATTCAAACCTATTATGACAATTTGGAAAAAAATATTGTTTCTAGTACCAAATCGAAAATAGAAAGTAACAATACAGAACATAAAATACTACAAAAAAGTACACTAGAATTGATAAATAAAAGAACAGAACTTATGGCAACTAAAAATAAAACAAAAGAAATTAAAGATGAGCTAAAATTTCTATGTAAAACAACCCATAAAGCTATAAGAGAAGACTATCAAAACTACAGAAGGACAATAATAGAAAAAAAATTTGACTAAATATAGAAGTGCAAAAAGGGCCTACAAAGAATTGAACTCACATAAAAATTGGATTCAAAATCTTAAACAAAA
This sequence comes from Plagodis pulveraria, assembly GCA_963890685.1. Taxonomy (NCBI): domain Eukaryota; kingdom Metazoa; phylum Arthropoda; class Insecta; order Lepidoptera; family Geometridae; genus Plagodis; species Plagodis pulveraria. Next base: position 5,776,652 of record OY982976.1, on the reverse strand, counting down.
CCAAAAAGAAACAAAAACAAGACAAGACATAATGAAATGCGCAACTGCATACTACAGAGAGCTTTATAAAAAAATACCAGAAGACACCAATTTTAAAGAAACAAGAAATAATGAGTACAAAAGGATAACTACAACCGACTATATAACAGAATATGAAGTATTAAAACATATAAAAAAATTAAAACTGGAGAAGAGTCCTGGCCCGGACAATATCTCTAATGAAGCCTTAAAGGTAGGAGCTCCACTGCTCGTAACATTTTTAACAGAACTGTTCAATATGGTACTTGAATCAGGAACTGTACCACATCAATGGTGTAAGTCTGAAATAGTACTGCTATATAAAAAAGGAGATCCAAGTGACATAAGCAATTACAGGCCAATTAGTTTGCTGTCCAGTATTTATAAACTCTTCTCATCGTTGTTATTAAGCAGAATAGCAAGCAAAATAGATGGCATGCAGAGAGTAGAACAAGCTGGATTCCGTTCCAGTTTCTCAACAATGGATCACATTCATACGATAGAACAACTTTTGGAAAAATGCAAAGAATTTAATCATCCCCTCTATATTGGTTTCATAGACTATCAAAAGGCATTCGATAGTATTTCTCACAGCTCCATATGGGATGCACTAACATCATGCAATATAGACTACGGGTACATAAGAGTAATCCAAAATATCTACTCACAAAGTACGAGCAAAATACGTCTGGAAAACAAGGGGGAAGCAATAAAAATAGAGAGAGGTGTAAGACAAGGTGACCCGCTATCACCTAAACTATTCATAGCAGTGCTGCAAAACGTGTTTCATGGACTGGATTGGCAGTCTAATGGCATATGGATTGGTAACGGATACCTGAGCCACCTAAGATTTGCTGACGACATCGCAATCTTTGCTAACTCAGCGTCAGAACTCGAGCGAATGATGCAGTCTCTGAACAACAAAAGCAATAAGGTTGGCCTATATATGAACACCAGCAAAACTAAAATTCTGACAAACAGCCATGAGAAGCTTATACAAATAGATGGGAACCAGATCCAATACGTAAAAGACTATGTCTATCTCGGCAAACAATTATCATTCGACCCTGACAGTAATGAAAAAGAAATAGAAAGAAGGATTAGAAGCTCTTGGAATAAGTTTTGGTCACATAAAGAAATTTTAAAGGGAACCTATGACTCAGAGCTAAAAAAGACAATAATGGATGTATGTATCTTACCTTGCCTCACCTACGCAAGCCAAACATGGGTGTACACTAACAAAGTTAGACGCCGACTACTCACAACACAACACGCCATGGAGAGAAGCATCTTGAAACTAAGAAAGATACATAAAGTCAGCAACAAAACCATCAGAAAAAGGACAAAACTAACAGATGTTCTTGAACATGCTCGCAAAATGAAATGGCAGTGGGCTGGACATGTGGCTAGAGCTCTAGACCAACGATGGACTCTCCAAATTACTAAGTGGAGAGGTCCACCGGGAATGAGAAACCGTGGCAGACCAAAAATGCGGTGGATGGATGACATTGTCACAGTGGCAGGCGAAAACTGGCTGGAGAGAGCAAAAAATAGGGAGACTTGGAAGGAGATGGGGGAGGCATATACCCGGATGGGATCAAGGCTTTAAAAAAAAAAAAAAAAAAAAAAAACTAACTAACAATAGTTTAAGAATTTTATTACTAACATATCTTTATAGAACAATATGTAAACAAAGTGTCTTGAATAAATATGCTTTATTATTATATTATTTATAACTTGCTAATTTAGTGTAACAAAAAAAAAATTGTTGTTTCAGGCCAAAATGAATTCTGTGGCCTGCACGGGCGACTCTGAGGACTGGAATTTAGATGAGGGGGTCCTTAATTCAGACATCCACATGGTGTAAGATTTATCTTGATTTATTTGGAAGGGAATTTTAGAATTGACCAAGCTTATGAAAAAGGAATTTTAGATTTGAAGCGCTTGTAACGAAGTTTGTTTAGCCGTTCTTAACCGATCAGCAAAGTTAAGCAACGTCCGCCGCGGTCATGACTTGGATGGGATCACTAGTGACATTACTACTGAGCGGACATGTGCTTCGGAGGGCACGTTAAGCCGTCGGTCCTGGTTGTTGTCTTAGGATGGCAGTCGTTATAGCATGGTGTTAGGGCATTATGCGAATGCCAGCCTGGCTAGCTCCCACCCTCAAGTAGAAAATCTGTCGCCAAGCACCTAGCGGTGTGGTCCGGCAGCAGCCCTTGACAGCCAGTGGAATTACAGGCACATGAGACTTAACAACTATGTCTCAAAGTGACGGGCGAAGTGCAATTCGTGACTTATGACAAAATGCATCTGTTACAGGCAGAGGTTAGTCCGCTTAACATCAGATAGGCCTCGCGCTTGTCAGTCACATTAACATAAAGAGAAACCTTTTTTTATGAAGATGGCTCAAACGAAGATACATACTACAACAACATAAAACTGTATATAGAGAGGGTCAGACAACAATTATTTTACCAGGCAGGTATTGAAGCAGTGATGGCTCAGTGGTATTGGGTATGGACTGACGCGCAGCAGGTCCCTGGTTCGAATCCCGCCGCGGGCCTGACTTCACCGCAGGGTGGTAGGGCATTTTGCGGATGAATGCCCGCCTGGCTAGCGACCACCCTCAAGCAGACAAACTGTCGCCAAGCACCTAACGCACCACGCAGGTTGCCCAGCATGCTGGCAGCATAGCACTGTTGAATTGCAAATCTTATTCTTTGAGCCAAATAGGTGCCAGCATTTTGATCACATCGATGAAGAGCTCTGATAAGTTATGGAAAATACGAAGAGCTCTCGGTCCTCACGGACCCAACATGTCTATACCAACTGACTCAAATATATAACCCATACCGAGGTTAGCATACTTGCGCCGCTTGAGTTGCTCCACCGAAGTAGCCACGGCGCCAGCCACGTTGGTTTCTGAAAGATGTGACTCCACGCATATGATAATATGTTATATATAAGTTATTTTATATTCTGTTGCCGTACATACACCTTTTTGTTTTTCAGGTTACCTCTGACAGATTCACTGCCAGATTTGAATTTTGAAGAGGTGCATTTACAACTTTGTGATCTCTCAGGGCCTGTGGTGAGTAAGGTTTGAAGTTGTTCCTAAGGTTAAGGCGGCAATAGGCTTGGCCTCTATTATTGGGGTCCAAATATAACATATGTAGTGAAATGTGGATGTTTAAGACACTTGTATCTGCCCATTAAGGGGGCATACAGTCATGATAAAGTTTTTATTTATTACATTTGACAGGTGACAAAATGAAAACCAAGTTGCTTTGCTTGTTTTGTATCAGACAATATTCCGGGATATCACTATAAATGTTTGTTATAATTTAATATAAAATTTTACCACAAAACTTATAATCTAAATTATTATATATATAGACTCAGTTACTGACTAATTCACACTAGCCCCCATACTAGGATACCCTGTGTTGAGGGTGGTCTAGTTCTATTCCTAATTTTGTTTTTTTTTTTATTTATGATCTATAGATAAGTGCAATAGATAACTGAGTATTTTTTATATTGTTATGATTGCAATAACGCCTGCTAAGCGGATTACATTACAAAATCACAAATATACGATAGGAAAAATTTAAGTTAAGTTAATCCCGCACATGACTTAAATTTTTCCTATCGTATATTTGTGATTTTGTAAGATAACTGAGTATTCTAAAAACATACAGTAAGTATTTAATGTACTGTTATTTTTATTAAAGGATAGTATGATGTGACTTTCTTAAAAAAAATATGTAAGTTAGCATTATTTAAAATTTCCTATAGTAATACCTATATCTAACAGTATACCAAATTATAAAACTGCAAACCACGGAGAATGAAATATACATTTTTATTAATGTATCTTTCTAAATGCACAAAATCAATTGTTCAAAGTCAAATCATTTAATCAATTTAGGCGTCTACGACGCTCTTATGAAGGTCAATTACAAATTTTAGTATTGAAATATTCTACATTGTACTGCCACATTCAGCAAAAAAAATTGTATAGAGCCACTGCGAGAAGAACGGGCAAGAAACTCGGGGCCATTCTTTTAAACGTCTTGTAATAATATTTTACAATTTAACAATTCTTTTAACAATGTGTTACATACTTACTATATAATAAAATATTACAGTATTTGTTTAAATTACGTAGGTAACAGGCGATAGTTTGGCAGAGGCGGAATTGTCCAGGCATTTTTGTCGTTTAAGTAATCATAAACTGTGTAGTAGGATTTCTTAATCAATATGTTTTTCACGTGCAACTTGAATTTCCCTTCTGTGAGCGTTGTAATATGTTTGGGAACTTTATTATAAAGCCGTACACGATTACCTAAGAAGGTCCTTTTTTTTGTCTTTGCTAATCTAAAACCTGGCATTACCTTCGCTTTAATAAAAAAATGGTGATATTAGGCAATACGATGGTTAAAGAACGATATGAAAGATTTGAGTTATGACGTCATGTCAGCTCAATTGGTTAGAGCATACCTCGCTCAAGGGGTGGATGGACGCGGGTTCGAATCCCGCGCATGACTTAAATTTTTCCTATCGTATATTTGTGATTTTGTAATATATACTGTTGTGTTGAATGTGTGTTTAGATCGCGAACCGCGGCCCTCCAGAGCGAACTCCGTTCGCTGGCGATTACGACTTCGCGGTCGAGATCAACGGCGGCCACACAAACAAGAAGAAATATGTGGTGAGCATCTTCCCATTACTGATGGGCTACCATTTTCAGGTGCACAATGTTAAATGGTTGGAGTATGCTGCGGTCAATGAGGCTAGGAGTTTCTTTTTTAAGGTTGAACTGGCCGGTCACGTCTCCATACAAACGGCGTAGGGTGATCACTCCCTTATTTGAGATTTTAAGTCCTGACTTAAGCATAATACCGATTGATATCGTCATTATCTAAGCTTGTATGATGCCAAAATTTTAAAAAGTTTATTAAGTTGTAAGTTATGAGCCTCGAAAACTTTATATGAAAATGTTTCAAGGCTCATAATTCTCAAGTTAATTATTTTATTAAAATTTCGGCATTATACAAGCCTAGATAATGACGTGATCAATCGGTATTATGCTTTATTTTGGACATAAATCCTCAAATAAGAGAGTGATCACACTACGACGTTTGTATGGAAAACGGGCCGGCCAGTTCACCCTTAAGTGATGTGATCGAAGATGTTGTTCAGGCTAACCTAGAAATACTCGCTTTCAAGCACAGCTGCCGGAAGACACCGTTCGGTGCTTGGCGACAGATTTTCTACTTGAGGGTAGTAGCTAGCTAGGCGGGCATTCGTAAAATGCCCTACTATCATGCTATAACGACTGCCATCCTTAGACAACAACCGGGACCGACGGCTTGACGTGCCCTCCGAAGCACGGAAGCGCTCAGTAGTAATATCACTAGAGGTCACCCATCCAAGTCATAACCGCGGGCGACGTTGCTTAACTTTGCTGATCGGTTCAGAACAGCTAAGTAAACTTCGATACAAGCACTTTTGAATTTTTATTTGTACCTGATAGGTTAGCCTTTGACAACTATCTTATCATACATATCCTGATGGTAAGTGATGATGTGGTCGAAGATGTTGTTCAGGCTAACCTAGAATTACTGGCTCTCAAGGACAGCTGCTGGAAGACACCGTTCGGTGCTTTCGATATCCTACTTGAGGGTGGAAGCTTGCTTTTTCCCCCACACATCTTCCTCGCATATTTCTGTTGGTTACACAGCATTAACCCGGAATAGGAACTGGCTCTTAAGAACAGATTCCGGAACACATAGTTAAGTGCTAGGCGACAGATTTTCTACGTGTGGTAGCTTACCAGGCAGGCATTCGCAAAATGTCTATGTATGTAAGAGACCGCTTCTGAGCCTTAAAGTTGAACTGGCCGTACAGTTCTCCATACAAACGTCGTAGGGTGATCACTCCCTTATTTGAGATTTTAGGCATAGAAATAAGCATTATACCGATTGATCTCGTCATTATCTATGTTTGTATCGTGTCGAAATTTTAAAAAAGATAATTAAGTTGAAAGTTATGAGCCTTGAAAACTTTATATGAAAATGTTTCGGGGCTCATAACTCTCAACTTAATTATCTTTTTTAAAATTTCGTTACGATACAAACCTAGATAATGACGAGTTCAATCGATATCATGCTTTGTTCTGGACCTAAATGCTCAAATAAGGGAGTAATCACCCTACTACGTTTGTATGGAGAACGGGCCGGCCAGTTCACCCTTAAGAACAGATTCCGGAACACATCGTTAAGTGCTAGGCGACAGATTTTCTACGTGTGGTAGCTTACCAGGCAGGCATTCGCAAAATGTCTATGTAAGAGACCGCTTCTGAGCCTTAAGAATGCCCATTGTACAGTATCATCATGTTTTTAATTTCTTTTATGTTCTTCAGTACAAAATTAATTTCTTGTATGTTCCTCAGTTCAAATTAATTAATTGTATGTTCTTCATTTATATTTTTATTGTTAAATTTTCGTGAGTCTTAAACACATTTAAATGTTGGTATTAACTTTTTTTTTTGTCATTGTGACTGAACATGCTCGAGGCCCACCTGATGTTAAGTGGACTAACCTCTGCCTATAATAGATGCATTTCATCACAAGTCATGAATTGCACTGCGCCCGTCACTGACGCAGTTGGTAAGTCTCATGTGCCTGTAATTTCACTGGCTCTCAAGGACAGCTGCCGGAACACACCGTTAGGTGCTTGGCGACGGATTTTCTACTTGAGGGTGGTCGCTAGCCAGGCGGGCAATCGCAAAAATGCCCTTCCACTATGCAGTGAAGCTCAAGCCCGCGGCGGGATTCGAACCAGGAACCTGCGGCACGGCAGTCCGTAGCTTTTACCGCTCGACCATCATTGCTTCATGATAACTTGCAAGACAATCACGTTACGGATCGAATACGTCGACCCGGGTTTTGAGAATATCAGATTCTCAGTATCATCAGTACACGGGAGCTCGCAGACGCTGCTGCGCACTCGTGCTGATAATGGGCGTCAGAGAAATGCTCTAAACCCAGGTCGACGTATTCGATCCCTAGCGTGAATGTGTCGCCATTTAAATTCTTGTATGTTCTTCAGTCAAATGAATTTATTGTACGATTATATTCTCCAGTACAAATTAATTGCTTGTATGTTCTTCAGTTCCAATTAATTTCTTGTATGCTCATCAGTTCAAATTAATTTCTTGTATGCTCTTTGGTTCAAATAAACTGCTTGTGTTGCCCGTTGGGTGCCGGGCTACAATGTCACCCATCTCTTCCCGTGGGTGTCGTAAGAGGCGACTAAGGGAAAAATACCGGAATGTGGGCAGCAGCACCTCCTGAGAAATATACACCAATAACTGCGATCCACAAGATACCAAGCGTGGGGATTATAGCAAGACCTTCCTTGGGGGAGGCTATTGTACAACAGTGGACGTCTTCTGGCAGATGATGATGATGTTCTTCAGTTAAAGTTATTTTCTTGTATGCTCTTCGGTTCACATTAATTTCTTGTATGCTCTTCACTTCACATTAATTTCTTGTATGCTCTTCACTTCACATTAATTTCTTGTATGCTCTTCATATTAATTTATTGTATGCTCTTCACATTAATTTCTTGTATGGTCTTCACATTAATTTCTTGTATGGTCATTACATTAATTTCTTGTATGCTCTTCACATTAATTTCTTGTATGGTCTTCACATTAATTTCTTGTATGGTCTTCACATTAATTTCTTGTATGGTCATCACATTCATTTCTTGTATGCTCTTCACTTCACATTAATTTCTTGTATTTTCTTCAGTTCAAGTTAATTTCAATTCTTTATTGCAACATAATGCAGTTCCTAATATAAACTTTCACAAAGTGATATATAATATGTACCCATATTGGGTATAGCAACGGAAGTAGTACAGCGACCGATCCTTTTCATAACCATTCAAATAAATCGTCAAGAAACTAATTTGTGGTATTTCTTGTTTCTTCAGTTCTCCCACAAATTGAACCGCATGTACGTGGATAAAGACACAGATTTCTCTGTGCAATTCAACTGGAAGAACCGCGGCGAAATGTACGTGCGAGCTACTTGCGTGTTTGCTGACATATCGCAAGCCGAGAAGCGAGTGGAGAGATGTCTGCAGCATTTCCACCAGAACGAAGAGTTGGAGAAGAATGTTCGTCGGAATGTGTTGCATTCATCGCGCCCCGTAGGTATGTATTTCTTTTTGTTTATGATAGTTTTAGATTTTGAACTTTTAGTGCAGAAATTATATAGTAGTATATACAGGACTGCCCCTAACTCCACTTTACACAGCCCACCTGGCTAACCACCATCTAGTAAAAATCTGTCGCCAAGCACCTAACGGTGTGTTCCGGCAGCTGTCCTTGAGAGCCAGTAGGTTAAGCCTGTTAACACGTGCGACCACATCATAACTTGCCATCAGGTGAGATTGTGGTCAAAAGCTTACTTGTCAGAAATGTATAAATAAAAAATGGCTGACCAAAAATATAGTGTTATACTGGAAGGTGGGCAGCAGCGCATTCTACAGAACTGCCATATTACACTGCGATCCCCAAGCCGCCTGCCAAGCGTGGGGATTATGGCAAATATCCCCTTTATACGGGAGGCTATTCCTGTGGCATTCAGCAGTGGACGATCCGGCTGATACAGTACAGTATAGTACTGATTTTGCTGATATTTTTTATATACGAAAGCTGGTGCTTGCGATCCCAATAAATTTGTATGAGATCTAACGAGCAGTAATTGATTTATGCCTAATAATGCATATTTAATTGGCTTCGACTACATTAATGTTCTCATTTTCACCTGTTGATGTAAAATTAACAGAAAAACTGTGTGCGATGATTTGGTTTATTTAATTTTAGTCCATTTTTTGTTTATGAATATTTCTTATTTGAAGTTTTAACTGTTAAAAAACAACGTCCTTTCTATACACATTACATTTTTCAAATAGGTATTTGTTTTTACTATACGAAGGAAATAGTTCACGCACGTTCCGCCCTTTTTAGCTAGAGCCGCGATGTTTTCTCCCTGTCCCTCTTTAGTACAGCTTCGGCCGTCGGACGGGGACGGATGCTGACGACGTGCCTTACACACGCACACATACGCGGTGCGCCTAAAAAGCTCGGTGCGCTCTTAAGACTGGAGGGAAGTCTCGAATTTTCATACAAAAAGAGAAAATGTTTCTACCCCCCTAAACAATCACCGATTTTGATGATTTTTGGATATGGTATAGATGTTATTAATATCCAGGTTTATAGGTTTTGATCTTTATCATTATATTAAAGGAATTTGAATTAATGGGTATTTAAATACAGATATTTTCTCAAAACTTGTATCTCTAGTTTGTGAATTATTTATAGGAAAAATAATGATACATAAAGAAAGAGGAAAATCTATAAATCTAGTTTATTCTGTCAGTTATAAAATAAGTCCAAAATTATTAGATTTGATTAATATTTACTATGGGAGAAAAGTTTTCTCTCAGAACGCAAATTATGCGCAAATTCTAAGTCAAAACTTGAAGAAGCTGCAATTGTCCTTATCGCACTATTCTGTTCGGGCGTTTAGCGGCGAGACAGCATCACTTTGTTAAAATGCCTATTTTTCTGTAGGGTGTTCTCTTCCCGTTCCTCTTAACACGTTCCCATTGTTGTAGGCACCGGTGGCGTAGTTTACTGCGGCGAGGCGGACGCGGCGGACTCGTGGCTCTCCGTAAAGGTGAAGCTGCAGAAGGTCAGCGAGGAACCCACTGCCCATGCCTACCGCTTCGTCTGCAAGAACTCCTGCACCAGTGGCATTAACCGACGCGCTATTAATATTATCTTCACACTCGAAGATGGCAGGTAAAACATTTTTTTTTTATTGAGACGGAACATGCTTTATGTTCTCTTTTTTAAACAAATTATTGGAGTACAAAATTTTATGCTCAAGGCGGGAATCGAACCCGCGTCCTCCGATATCGCGTTGGATGCCTAAATTTTCCTCGGCCACCTGGACACTGCATTTGTAGCCGAAATTTCATACTCCAATCGTATTACTTTAACCGTCATAGGGGACGGTGCGCGATAGTGCTTGTAATAATATTTAGAAATATGCTTTATGTTCACCTGACGTTAAGAGATTACCTTTGCCTATAACGCACTGTGCACTGCGCCCGTCACGCTGAAACATAAAATTTAGTCTCATGTGCATGTAATTTCACTAGCATCCCCCTCAAACCGGAACACAGTAATGCGTACTTTGCTGTATGGCGGTACTTCGCATTTGTTTTCAAAATTAGATTGTACATTTGTTTGTAAAGTGTTCATGAAAATATAATAAGCGGTCAAGCGCGTGTCGGGCCACGCGTAATGTAGGGTTCCGTAGTAGCCCGTTATAATAATATAGAATAGTTCTGTTGTTCTTTTTCTTTTTATCTCTCTACCTATAACTTTCTAAGCAATTTGTTCTTTTGTTTATAAATTGTGATTGCTTGCACGTGTAGACTGTTGTTGACCGTGACTATTAAGTTGGAATATACGTTTCTTAGTTCCTCACAAACTTTTTTCTTCTCTCCATTTAACGACATCTCTCTATAACGCCATAAAATGCACAGTCCCTTGAGTTTACACTGTATATATATATATATATATATACACATCTATATATAGTGTAAACTATATAACGACGCTGAAGGACTGTGCATATATATATATATATATATATATATATATATATATATATATATATATATATACAGTGGACCCCCGGTAGTCCGACAAACATTTTGCAGGGCAGTGTCGAACTATCGAATTCTTCGGATTATAGAGTACTGCCTAAGACCTATAGTCCGGATTTTTTTACAAAAGAGTACCTTGTAATCCGACTAATTACAGATCCAATGATAAGATTCTTTATACATATTATATATACATATGTACATATATGTACTCTGAAGTACAAATCATACTTGTATGTCCATCCAGTGACCATGTCGGATTACAGGGGGCGTCGGATTAGACAGGGGCCGGATTACCGGGGGTCCACTGTATATACATATATTATATATTCAAGAACCAACAAACAGGGTCACAATATTTTCCTAATGAAAAATTATTCTTATTTATAATAATAATAATGACACGGCGAGGATGAGGTCTAAAAAGTACCTTATACTCGTACCGAAGCTAATCGATCAACTCTGTACTGTCATATCTGTTATGACTTATGATATAGGCCATACAGAAGCATTATATCTAATTGTTGCCTTCTAGAGTTTAATTGCAATAATTTATATTTATTTAGCAGCTCTTCATAATGGTTTAATATTATGCAATAAATACGTTAATTCGTTATTGAAGTTACTAGATGACCTTATGACAAAATTAAATATTTTTAAACCACGTGTTATTAATATATTTTGAATATTTACAAGAACGACTAATTTACTATCTAATATTATTACTTAATCCGTTATGACTTGAAATTCATCAAAGTTAGAATCCCATAACACATATGTAAAATTACACATTACAAATCACATACCCTTCACGTGCACGTATACTTAAACATACAGAAACACGCACCGACACATACACCTTTCAAATTCCTTACAAACATTCACTTAAACTCGTACACCAATACTACACTACAGAATAATGACTACACGTAAATATTAATTATTAAAAATATACAAAATGACGTTAATTTCGAATAAAAACATTTCGTTAAATATTTTTCCTATATGTATATATGTTTCAATGTATTGGTTCAATTTAGAATTGTTACTAAATAGTATATATAAAAGAAAATATATAGATGTGTTACAGATTCTCTAAAGCCAGGAAGAACCTGGCTCTTGAGATACAGGCCACCAGCCTAGTTTTAGAGTCATAGACTCATCATAAATGTATCACAGTAAGGAAGAATAAAATTAATTTGTATTTGTATTAAATTATTTATTTTTCGTCTTAGGAGTAAAATTATATTTAATAAAATACACTAAAAATCTGCCCAGATCCTTTTGGAATTTTAAGTGGTCTTGATAAGTATTTATAGAATGATACATTTTCGGGTCATCGGCAAGTAATAGCAATTTAGAAAACTTAAAATATTTTTTAGTAAACACACTGTTTGTTTGTTTGTTATTGTCTACGTTTTAAATATTTCAGTAAAGCTTCGATAAGGCGGGAAAAATTTAGATTGGGCGATAGTTTGCCACAACTTTTAATAATCCTTAGGTTGAATATATGCTGGACTGGAAAACAAATGGTGTCAGCGGTGTATTTAAGAACTTATGGTGAAACATTATTAACTCCAGCGCCCTTAGTTGGATCGAGCCTATGTAGTTCCGATTTGATAAACATTTGATTATAGTAAAACAAACATCACTGATAGTTAAATCTGGCTTGTGGTTCACGTGCATCATCTTCAGAAATATAAAATGTATTATCTGCATTATAACCGTCGGTAACAGTTGAGGGTTCAAATACTGATTGGAAGTGATTCGAGAAAATGTTACTATTATCTAATGGGTCAATTGCTGTTTTTGGAGCCCCCATCCTTGTAGCAGTCTTATCTGCCCTACCCCTACAGTGTTTTTTATAAGCCGGAGACGCGGAGAGGGAGAGGATTAATTATTTTCATGAAGAAGAAGCTTATTTAGGGAAATTTCGTTAGTATTTAAAAAAACTATAGGTTTCTGTAACCCCCCCTCCCATCAATGGGGAATATTCCGCCCTCACTCCCCCTCCCCATTGCACAAAATATATACATATACCATACCTAAAGTCCTTCCAATGTATGTAGATACACATATTTTTTTAATATTATTATTATTAAAAATTAATAGAAACTATTAATTTTTAAGTAGTAACCCCCAAAACCCGGGGGATGCTACAACCCCCCTCTCCCACCTCCACCCCTTCCTATAGTACAAAAGTATGTATATCGATTGTAAAGTCCTTCCACTACTTCATCTTAGTAACTTTAAAGGATTTATTCTAAGAATTTTGTGTTTGGTACAAAATTAACTAACACCCAAGTTCAACGACTATTACTGCTAAAGTAATAAAGTTATCTTAATCGCTATAATTTTCCTTGAAAGTTCATGAACTGCACTATCATCATGAATTTTTTCAGATTTTTCAAGCCAGCAGTTTAGGTTTTAGAGGGGGGGGGACGCCCTACTGGAACAAAAATTTGCACTTTAAAGTTGAATATTTCGTAAATGAAGCATTAAATCGTAAAATGGTATTAGCAACCACAACAAAAACACAGAATTTTATTGTAACAAATATATGTATATTTATATTATTTTTGAAATATGACGTAATTGGAAAGCATGAAACAAAATGTACTGTCGGTTACAATTTTATGTTTACCTATCTTTGTCATATTTATTTCACTGACGTTGAGGGATGCAATTTTAACTCAAATCAAAGTACAAATTAACCTTTGAGGCATTTAGGACGTATGAAGTATAACATTTAGGAAGTGTAACATTGAGGACAATCAGTTTTAATAGTGAACTTACTAACTGTTCGGTTTTGATACAGATCTTGACGCATTAAAAATTGCTAAGAATTTGAAAATCTTGTGAGGTGAGAAAGTGAAGTGAGGGTAACCTGGGCGCGCTGGCACGCGGGGCGGCAGGGGAAGGTATGTACACTATTTGCGCTGTAGCTTGGTGCGGGTGACAGCAGGATAGATAGATGAATAATCTACTAAGTACAAAAGAGACAAAAGCAGAGTCCCTTTCGCACTTAGCAGATGATTAATCTATCTGTCCCTCTCCCTCTATCTGTCACCCGCACCAAGCTACAGCGCAAATAGTGATGACCCTCCCCGCACTGCACAGGTATGCGTATGCTACAATGGCGGTTCCTTTTTGTAATTTCTAAAATAGATAACGAAATGCGTTGCCGCAAAAGTCGTATTGTACTTTAAGTGCAATAAAATTAAATGATGTTTTTAAATATTTTTTAAGTTTAAGTGTGTTACTAAATAATGGATACGGTCATTATTTTAATATCATGCACATTTTTAAATATACTTTAGAAATATATTTCATTAAGATAAAATACAAATACCTTTTGTTTTTGAAATGATAAATTCGTCCTACTATAGAGGATGCTAAAATGATAAAAATTACCGTTTTATTATTTTAAAGACAAAATGTTATTTTTTTTTTTTTCAATAAAATTATACACTTGAACTTTAGAAATCTCACTAAAGGTAGCCGAGAGTGAGCTAGAAAGAAGATATTTACTTCGAAACGTGTACGGCTCCTTATACAAACATTGTGATTCATAGTATTAAGATCAGACAAGGCATTTACAAAATGTTATCCAAAAATTTTTTTTAGAAAATTATGTTATATCTAGTCGCAAACTTTAGGTGAATAAAGACGAATTACTTATTCCAAATAACATATTTTTTAATGTTTTGAAATGTTGTCCCGAATTTCGGGACAGATGTCCCGTAAAAAAATGTAGCGCTAAGGAAGTCTCCATTTCTTGTCTCTGTTCTTCGAAGTTTAGGCAAATAAGCACTACCTATTCCTATCACTGATCATCAGTTACCATCAGGTGAGATAGAGGTCAAAGGCTAACCTATCAGGCATAAAAAAAATGATGCTAAAAATAATGGTTACTCGCAATCCACCTTGGTACCTTTGTATGGGAAATCTATACGTGTACATAAAACGTCATATCGGCAACACTTAGACGGGACGACGCGATCAGTCGTGAGAATGTTGACGTTGTTACGATGCCGTGGCGATTAGTGTGCCTTGACCACACCCTGGACACTCGACTCATTCTCTACACAAAAGCCGCGTTCTAACTACCTTACACAGACACTACACAAATGTTGTTTTTGTACACGCGTAAATGTGTGCGTGAAGTCTAAGGTTGTCATCGTATGAATAATTATTGTACATACATAGATATCTAACAATATGTTGGTACTTTTATTAGTCGTATTAGATATCGTAAATTATGCATATACCTGCAGAAACATTTACAAGCACAACAAGCCAACTCTATGTACGACGAAGGAATATGCAACACACAACCGAATAGGTAACATTACTTATACAATAATAGATACCTACACTTTACAAAAAGTATCATTCCAAATTCACATTTTATACAAGTAATGATAATAATTACAATCACAATAATAACTTATGTTCTTCTCGTATAATAAACATTATTCACAACAAACAATCCTCTTCTCGTTTAGTTGATAAGCAACCGTAAACAGCACAAGAGTACCCCATTCTCAACATTTAAAATACTCGTACAATCGTCACGTCATCGTGCGCGAGTTGCGCGTGCCGTACTCAAGTCAGCTCAGCGACAGCTCAGAATCGGTGGCGGGGTGAGGAAGGCTCGTTTTGGTGGGGGGAGAGGAGTGTCCATTCTATACGTAGTATTATTATATGTTCTATGCCATGACCTTAATCCAGACTTGAAAGTAGTTTATGCTAAAAAATAATTATAAATTCTCATTTTTAACAGGGGCCTAGTATTAGGGCGTCAATGCGTAGGCGCAAGAGTGTGCGCGTGTCCAAGACGGGACATGGTCAAAGATGAGGAGGCCGAAGTCACTCCTCGCAACGGGAAGCGTCGCCTCGCCCCTGCCCATACCGTGGGGAACATCGGAATGGCACCCACTAAAGTGAAGAGGGAGGATAACTGGGAGGATCCTACAAGTGCAATCATTGATCTCTCCGTAAGTATCCTAATGTATTGGTAACTTAATAGGACATGCTCAAAGACAAAGATGCCGCAGTCCTCCCAACGTTAGTGACTTGTCCCTGCCCATACTGTGTGTTCTGCGTGGGTAACGCTACTGCACACTAAAGTGAAGAGGGGAGATAGTACCAGCGCGTTAATTGATCTCTCTGGCAGTATCTTAATGTATTTAATACTAGCGGGCCGCGACGGCTTCGCACAAGTATATAAAAAAAAACTGTAGCTTATGTTCATCCGGGATAATGTAGGATTCGAATGGTGAAAGAATTTTTCAAATCGGTCCAGTAGTTTTTATGTTTATTTGTTACATAAAAAAATACAAATCTTTCCATTTTATGATACTAATGGGATACGGTCAAAGATAAAGCTGCCGCCATTGAACCCTAGCAAACATTAACGACACCCATGTCCATATACTGTGGCATCCAGTGGAACGCCATCGGCCACTAAAGTGAAAAGGGAGGCTTCTACCAGCGCGATTGGTGATCTCTCTGTATGTTAATGTAATTAGTATTGGTAAGTTAATGGGACATGCTCAAAGACAAAGCTGCCGCCATTGAATCCTAGCAAACATAAACGACACCCATGTCCATTTATTGTGGCATCCAGTGGAACGCCATCGCACATTAAAGTGAAAAGAGAGGTTTCTACCAGCGAGATTGTTGATCTCTCTGTATGTTAATGTAATTAGTATTGGTAAGTTAATGGGACATGCTCAAAGACAAAGCTGCCGCCATTGAATCCTAGCAAACATAAACGACACCCATGTCCATATACTGTGGCATCCAGTGGAACGCCATCGCACATTAAAGTGAAAAGAGAGGTTTCTACCAGCGAGATTGTTGATCTCTCTGTATGTTAATGTAATTAGTATTGGTAACTTAATGGGACATGCTCAAAGACAAAGCTGCCGCCATTCAATCCTAGCAAACATAAACGACACCCATGTCCATATACTGTGGCATCCAGTGGAACGCCATCGCACATTAAAGTGAAAAGAGAGGATTCTACCAGCGAGATTGGTGATCTCTCTGTATGTTAATGTAATTAGTATTGATAAGTTAATGGGACATGCTCAAAGACAAAGATGCCGCAGTCACTCCTCTCAAAGTTAAGTGCCGTCTTGCCCCTGCCCGTACCATGGGGTCCATCAGAACGCCACCGCTGACTAATGTGAAGAGGGAAGATGTTGGGGAGGATTCTAGCGCAAATGCTGATCTCTCTGTATCAAACTGTAATTATTGTTAGTAACTCATATAAAAGAGTAGATAGTTTGAAGCGCTCGTAGCGAAGTTTGCTTAACTGTTCTCTGCTCTGCTTCGGAGGGCACGTTAAGCCATCTGTCCCGGTTGTCGTCTTAGGATGGCAGTCTTTAAAGCATGGTGGTAGCCTGGCTAGCTACCACCTTCAAGTAGAAAATCTGTCGCCAAGCACCTAGCGGTGTGTTCCGGCAGCTTTTGAAGTTACTTCCGGAAGTTTTTGAGAAAAAAAAAAAAAACTATATACGGGTCGTCTTAGGATGGCAAATGCCCGCCTGGCTTGGTAAAATCTGTCGCCAAGCACCTAACGGTGTGTTCCGGCAGCTGTCCTTGAAAGCCAATAATTCTAGGCTAGTCTGAACAATATCTTCGACAAAATCAACACTTACCATCAGGTGAGATAGTGGTCAAAGGCTAACCTATCAAGCATAAAAATGAAAGATAGGAGATGATCACACCAGCACAATTCTTGATCTCTCTGCAAGTATCATAGTGTTAAATGGAATAGAAGACAGAAAGGTCGAAGTCACGCCATATTACCATATGGACCATTGAAAAGTGAACGCCTACTAAACTAAAGACGGAATGATGAAAGAGTATCTAGAGGCTGGTATTTGTCAAATTGTCTTTCCCCATGTGGTGAAAGCACGCAGTTCAATAAATACCATTATGTATTTCAGTTGCTGAACCCTCGAGCAGCCATCTTGGGACTGGAAGTGATGATCAAGATGCAGGAAGAAATTAACCAGGCCGAAGATCCCCGAAGTGACCCGAGAACTCATGACGTCATTACGCGCCTCAAGCAAATACAAGAGGACCTTAAGAAAAAACATCCTACTCAGTGACTTACCTCGCCCCGTGACTTACCTTACAAGAAGCTATTCAGCGAGTCACAAAAATTCCTTAGTGAGTTATAAATGTTAACTGCTCAACTTTTTTATGCTGATATGTTAATTGTCCTGCGAGTCAAGACAATAAGCTGAATTGTAAGTCCAAAATAGCTCATACCTAGTGTGTAAGCCAAAAAAAAAAGAAATCTTGACTATGTTTCTCAGTGATTGCGCAAAATTATTACGTTTTGTGATTTAAAATATTTTAATTACGTTTTTCAGTGAATAGGTATAAGTAAATAATATTATCTGCATAAGTTGGATTCAACCTACCAATATATTGATTGAATTATAGGGTGATCTTCATGAGTCTAGAAATTCTAGGGTATAAACTATATAAGTTTAATTTTATTTTCTATAACCAGTCTATAACAAGTCTCCAGTACAAAAGTTCAATGATGTTAAGAAATGTTTTATTTTTTCATGTTCTATTGTAGCAAAGGCGACAGACATTTGCTGTAGTTGTAAAATATGTTTCTAGTTTAAAATTATCCGCGTATAGTTATTAATAATGAAGCTCACCCTTTTTAAATACACATTTAAGCCACTCAGTGAGTCAATTAGCATGTAACTGTATCGTGACTGAAAATATGATAATTTAACAGAAAACATGATAACAGTTTTACACTTCATCGTTAGATTACAATTATAGATATATAAGTCACTCAGTGAGTCAAGACATCGAACTGAATTGCGAGTCAAAATATGATAATTATACAGACTGATACAAACATACTTTTAAACATCTCCTTAGGATACATTTATTACATCTAGACATTTAAGCCACTCAGTGAGTCAAGACATCGAACTGTATTGCGAGTCAAGCTATAACAATTTAACAGCTAAGAACAAACATAGTTTTACTCTTTTCCTAAGAATAATGTAATTATAGACATTTAAGCCACTTTGCGAGTCAAAACATTGAACTGCATTGTGAGTCAAAATATGAAAAATCTTGAGCTTAAAACAATTTGAGTACTAAAATGTATACAATATTATATACATATATATATAAGGAGGATATTAATATATCAACAATACTGTGGGGGTGGTGTGGAATCGATAACTTAATGTGTTCCACTCATGTTTAATTTTGACATACACAAAATCTGTACCTGTAATGTAAATAGCATAAGCTGTGGCACGTTGGCTTTGAGAATAATAGCGACGACGCGGTCTATGAACGCGGTGTAACCATGCCATTCACACACACACACGCACTAATACTACGCGAAGCCAATGAACAGCTATACTAGGCACAACAAACAGCTGTTGCGTGAACCTATTCTGCTCTGGACGGTCTATGGCGGCTTGCGACAAAAGAACGCGCAACGCGGTAGCGGCTAGGTGCCTGCAACTCAATACAGTATGTACCTATGTAAACTTGAAACCAAAACATTGTGTAAGTAAGTCAAATTTTGTCATACGTTAATGCCTTCGCGTCCGTCACAATAGGTACGCGAAACAGCTGGTTTTATTGACTTAGCCTAGAGTTCGTACGTGTGTGAATGAAGTAATCCGCGGTTGTCTGTATCATTCTCAAAGGCAACGCGCTACTGCCTATAGTTAGTACTGATTTTGTGTATGTGAAAATAAAACATTAAAAAATATATTTAGTTATCAATTCCACATAACACCCCGCAGTATTAATAATATATAAATATCCCCCTTATATATTTAGCCCTTTATTATAATCGGTTCAATATCTAGATCTAACCTGCTGCACAGCATATTAGGCTTGTGACGTCAAGCTCGGGACTGCCTTTAGATATATGGTACAATGTAGACATTTTAAAATTCTCCCAGTTATTATTATATTTATTTGAACAAAACTATTTGGGTTGGAGTCAATCCAACACCGTTCCCTATGTGACAATTTGCATTTTGAACTATATATTTAAAATCTGTTTCGGTGTTCTTATTTAGAGTGCAGCAAACTTCAAAAAACAAATTATCGCTAAGTGTTGAACTTGAGTATAGTTTAAAGTATAGCGAAGCAGGGTTTTCTATTTGAAATTGAATACTTTGAAGCGGAGTTCCCTACTTGAAAGTGTATGTATCAAGTAGGGAACTCCGCTTCAACTTTTCCAAAATGGTAGTCAGGTATATTTTGTAATGCTGTGACTAAATGTGACTTAACTATATTAGAAGGTATATACATATTTTAGTAATCTCCCAGTTATTATTATATATGTGTGAACAAAACTATTTGGGTTGGAGTCAATCAAACACTGTTCCCTACATAATAATTTGGATTCGAAATCTCTTCGATGTTCCTATTTAGATTGCAGCAAACTAAAAAACAAATTAACGCTTAAGTGTTGAACTTTAGTATAGTTTAAAGTAAAGCGAAGGAGGGTTTTCTAATTCAAATTGAATTTGAAGCAGAGTCCCCTACTTGAAAGTGTATGTATCAAGTAGGGAACTCCGCTTCAACTTTCCCAAAATGGTGGTCAGGTATATTTTTGAACGGTGTTACTGAATATGACTTAATTATATTAGAAGGTATATAGACTCAACGGTATGGAGCGCTTAGTAAAGGTATATTTTGCAAATAGATTACTGATGTTCAATAAAAGTAAGGTCTCATTATTAGTATGCCAGTTAATAAGTACCAGTTTTATTCTGTGGTTAGTAGATAATTGTAGAGTTTTAAGATGCTTAGCGAGGCAAATGGAGTCAAAAAACAATACACAGAAAACAACTGTTTCTTAAAATAGTCACTGCCAGTAATATTATATCTGCCTCGATTCGATCACTTGCCAAACTCCAGTAAGATTTCTTTCTACCATTCCGCCTTTACCAATATTTACTAAAATAAATATGGAAGTACTTAACCATAAAAAATATTCTTAAACGTCTTGTGGGTTTCATCCGTTCCTGTCATTAGTAATTAAAAAAATAATAAAGGATTTTTAGCACCAAATAAATTGTGAGATGTTAACACAATGTCTAGCAATAAGGGGTTAATGTTACCCCTTATATTTACATACACACAATTTCAAAAAGGTATATGGTTGAGCACATAAAATACTTTGTGTAAAACTAAAAAAAAAAAAGTTTTTACAAATTTTGTATTATCCAGTTTACGGGATTTTATAACTATAGGTAGGTACTATGCCAGCAAAAAAAATTACACCTGAATTCTGTAAAATTTTACCAAATTTCAAATTAATTCCTTTTACAAGAGTAAAAGTACGAAAAAAGAGTAGATAAAGTATTTTTTCTGACGTGTCTCGCAATAATGTTTACCAACTTTTGCCATAGGTAAATAAAAAAACATTTTTGTTGGAAGTGATAAAATTACGTCAGACATTTATCAAACAGTTTTTAGACATTAAATATATCTGATCATAGCTACGGAAATCTACTCATAGTAAGATGGCACAGGCGTACTTAGAATTACGACAACGGGCCTAATTTTATCCTGAAGCCTTTATGGGTATACTATTTGACGCTAAATTCGTTATTTTCGATAATTTTGATCACATATTGTGTCTATGATTCATATTAAATGTGGATCCATAGACGCAAAGCATGGTCAAAATTATCGAAAATAACTCAAATGGAATACGGCCTATGTAGTTGCTCCTTTCTTTCTAATCCCTGTCAGGTCTGGCTTACTCCGCACTTTAATTACAAAGCTATATGTATGTACGTGTCGCGTTAGAAGCGATCAGAGCTATGCGTTAGAAAGAGACGCCTTGTAGGTGAATATAAATATATGGTGCTCCATGCTTTGCGAGCTGAAGTGCACTTTATTGCTTCGCAGCTAGAGTCGCTTATTTATTGGAATAGCTGCGGATCCTTCTGGGCCTTTTTATTCTGTGTCCCTGTTATACGTGTAGACCGTGTTTTTAGTCAGAAACACGCGCGAATAAAAACTATTACATATTAACTATTTTTGATTATGTATCTAATAAAATGTATGGCAAATATAATACATTTATCATTCCCTACACTTAGTAGCTGAAATATTCCGCCTTTACGAAGATTATGTGAATTAAAAATAAATTGCTACTTTGTTTTGAGTTGAGTTAAGAAGTGCTAAATGTCTTTACTGGAACAGATGTTTAGCAAAATTCATTTAAAGTATAGATAGATAGATAGATAAACTCTTTATTGAACACCTTAAACTAAACTATTTTCAAAGTAAGCCAAATATTTTTAATTTAAAAATATTTGACTTAAAAATAGTGAACAATTGGCGGCCTTATCGCTCGAAGAGGAGCAAGTTTTGAAAAGGGATGGCGGTGTACAATATATTTATTAGTATTGATATTTACACATATCTACAATTCAATATACAATACTATACAAATACTATACATATACACTTACACACATAAATAAACATACATATAATATTTAAATGGAGTTTATTTAATTACTAGCACGACGTATAATACAGTTGGAGCACGAAATTTCGGTTCGAAAGAGGGTGCCTGGTGGCCGAGTGGTTTAGGCATTCGGCCCGGAATCGGCGGATGCGGATTAAATTCCCGCCCGGGGCATAAAAAAACTGTGGTCCAATAATTTGTAAAAATAAACTTTATATAGTTTGTAGCTTTAACAAAATCCAAATGTATATGTAAATCTTGATCATATTATCTAAGATATTGAAAAATCCGCAACACGTTTCCTTAACATTTTCTCAATAGAATAAAATTGCAATGTTGACTCTCAATTACGATTGTAACGTAAATATCTTAATTATTTACGTATGAATGTGTATGAAAATATATTAATAAAATAGCAAAACCTTGTCAAGAGGAACAACTAAAGTTACATTTTCGATTTACGTTACTAATTTTGTGTTATTAAGCTTTCTTTCGGATCTTACAGAAACTGACCGCGATTTCACCATCGCTGCCTCTCACTCACTCCTAGGCAGTCAGATAGTGTCAAAAATTCAGCATTTGACAACGTCTTTTTTTTTTATTTATTGGCAATTGGATACATAGTCCTTATGCCTCTTAATATTATTCCTTACGCAGAGTTGCCATACTGCTTGAAAATAGTAAATAAAAAACTTTTTATATATTTTTTTACTAGTGTCCGGAATTTAGACGGCATATTTTAAAAAACAACGTGGGATAATTATGGGGTAAAACTAAAAAGCAATTTATTTTTAATCTAAAAATACATAGTTAAGGTATATTTTTTTTATTGTTTGAAATCATGCTCACAAAGAGTATTTAATTACTTATTCGTATTTAGATTTGTGCTACAAAATGCTAATAATACTTCCAAAATCTCAAATGTGGTTTAGTGAAAGCAAGTTAAGGTTATTTTTAGAACTTTTTTTATGATTAATTTAGGATATTTTTAATAGTCTTTCCGATACTTTTTAGTACAGTAACTGGTTTAGATATTAGGAAATAAACTAACGGTGCTTGATGTGGTTAATGCAATGTGTGTGCCTTTTTTTAGATTAAAATAGGGAATTTATGATACAGTTTAAGCTAAAATTATGTTATAGAACCCACCTGAAGTACCAAAATTAAGTTTTCTCTCAACAATAGGAAATGTAAGCCAATTTCTGCCCGATTTTGCAACGAAATTGTTGCCCGCAATATGATTATTAAAGCCATATTAGATTTTTACGACCAACCCACAAAATACTCTTGGGATTTATGATACTGATCTGACAGTTGATAGGGGATTAAATACCAAAAATAGACACAAGTTTTTGTTTAGCTAGATTCAAAGTTGCCAGTATTTCAAGTTTACTATTTTTAGATATGTTTTAGTATTATGTTATAATTCTTATTTTTTAAGTTCTTACGTTGTGTGCGTAATGCCTACTTTTTATATTATTCGTGTAATGGTGTCAATTCTACGGGATATTCACTAAATTAAAGTTAGATAAGAAGAGGCACACGTTATTTCTAAAATTGTCTTAATTACAGTTGTTTTAATATGAAAGAAACGTGCGCGATAAAAATCCATGTTGTTTACGGCTAAATTTAATTTAGATAATTTTAGATTTAGTGAGTGCCATTCGAATTGGCACCGATGTCTTCCCAATTGGTTGATTTCTGAAAATTGATTATTTGTGTAAACTGCGGTTTTAAAATAAATATTATTGAAATTACTTGTCCATTTATTTTTACGTCTGACCTTAAAACTTACCTGTATAGACGGTCCAAGCTACTTGGACGCCCGACCAACAGCGTTCTGAGTTCCGCGTTCCACGCTCCATGTAACTACTACACACACACGAGCAGTTGAGTTCTACCGACGGGTTAAGGGGCCCTTCCCGGTCCGTCTATCGTCAAAGCGAGCATGATTGAAAAGCTTGTTGTTTCATGAACTCTCCGTCTCACTCCGTCCCCCGCATACTTCTTTCCGCCACTTGGCTAACAAGCAAGTAAGAACCAGATAACATTGAACGAAAAATAGTGTGCGTAAACTTCATAAAATTTGATCCAGGAATTACGTGTTTTTCAACAAGCCTTACAAGTTTGTAAAATAAATGTTTGTTATTTAGAATCTCCATTATATCGCAGGCGGCTGTCAGTGCTCTGCGTGTCCAGTATAATAATGGATTTCGTGTGTTGATGGGACTGCCCCGTTTCTGCAGCGCTTCAAAGATGTTTGCAGAAGCACGGGTTGACGATTTTTATGCCATCCTTCGAAAAAGGACAGCTTCATTGGTAAGAAGGATGGATGGCAGTGTCAACAACATCATGAAAATCATAGCTGAAAATTTTAATTCACCTATTAGCAGGCATTTTGTTCAAAATAAGTTTAATACGAACCGGTCAGCGCTTGAAATAGAATGTCTTTTATTATATACCTATTTGTGTTTTTTTTTTCTATTTATTATAACTAACATTACAATATAGTTTTATTATATGTATACTAACGTGTTGGGCCATTGTAGCCTGAATAAAGAAATTTATTATTATTATTATTATATTTGCAAGGTTTCTATCATATATATTCTCTACTTTTACAATTTATAAATACATTCTGAACGCCCAAAGTTCAGGAAAAAATTGTGCTAAAAAGCAGATTTTTGGAGGCTTATACTGAAGTTGTTTCTCCATATTTTACTTTTTTGTTTGGATAAAAACCTAGATATACTGCACAAGATACCTATTAGCTCAAAAGTTTCAAAGAAAGATCTGTGAAAACGCCATAATCACGTACAAGCGTTTGTATGAAAAGTAAAACTCTCTTGGGGATGTACGTCATCAGGGCGGGACCACCGTCTCCGATTTAGCTCAAAATTTCCTTAGTTTTTTTTTATGCCTGATCAGTTAGCCTTTGACCACTATCTCCACTGATCGTAAGTGAGGATGTGGTCGAAGATGTTATTCAGGATAATCTAGAAGTACTGGCTTTCAAGGACAGCTACCGGAACACACCGTTAAGTACTTGGCCACAGATTTTCTACTTGAGGGTGGTACCTAGCCAGGCGGGCATTCGCAAAATGCCCTACCACCATGCTATAACGACTGCCTTCCTAAGACAACCGGTACCGACGGCTTAACGTGCCTTCGGACCCATGACACAACTACAATGCTCAACTGGTTGTGCCATGGTTACTTTTGATTACCTTCTAAACAACTGATTGGTCCGTTGGTGAAAAAAAACGTACCTATGGCACAACTGACGAATGCTCGAATCGCTGGTTGTGCCGTGGGTTCTTTTGAGACACAACTGATTGATCCGCTGGGGGAAAAAACTGGACGCAAACGGCCATACACTGCCAAAGTTTTAACCGCTTCAGACCCACCGTACTCCGAACCATACCCACGGAAGTACGGTAGGACTTTTAGAGTTAATCAGTACCACCAATTAATAGTGATGTATCATCAAAAGTTTTAAAAGGACTTTATTATTATTTCTATGTAAATGGCTTCTGCAGTTTAATGTTATAAAATGACTTAGAGAAATAAATAGTAAATTGAATTTATTCAAATTAAAGGGACAAAAACTTGTGTTGAATTTTGTTATCACTAGTTACACATTATTATTTTAGGCACTTGTGAAATTTTTGTAGGGTGTAAAACCAGTACACGTAAAAACAGTTGTGAATTTTTTACATAACACGCTACAAACTAACCAAATCAAACGTTGAAGTACCAGGAGATAAGAATCATAAAGAAGGTATATATCAGCGTAAACATAGAATCTGAAATGACATAGAGCTCAGTGCATAGCGCATAGATAGAGCTATAGAGACAATACCATACTCGCAATACTACATACTACTACGTACAAACAATGCAGGTGTATTGTTTGTCTAAAGGAGTATGACAACTTTCTCTAAGTTTCTTATCTCCTGGTACTTCAGGTTTAATTTGGTTAGTTTGTAGCGTGTTGTATGCTGTGAATAAAGTCGCCTCTGTGCACCTGGGTGATTACGTACCTTTGTCTGGACAGGTCCACTCAAACCTGTATGGTGCTCTCCTCAAGAGCAGACGCCTATGGCAGAACCCTATTGCAGACGAACTCTCAAGTCTACATGGAACAAATTATTATAAATTATTTCACTCAATTTATCTGGTAATATTATGAGAATAAGGGAATAAAATATAAAAAATTACTTTGTTATATATGTCTCTTTGACATTTGTAAATTCTTGGTTTTAACAACAACGATAAAGCAGCGGTAAGGCCAACAGTTCGTCTTTCAGTTAAGTCTATTTTTTTTATTTTCTTTAGAGAAAATAAAGGTGGTTGTGCGATGGGAAATCAGAGTGATTTCTAAGTTTCCTACGACTCAACCAGCTGGGCATAGTAGTTGTGCCATGGATCCGGGTTGAGTCGTTGGTACCCAAATTGTGTAGAAGGGAATCAGAAGTGCTCATGGCACAACCAGTTGAGCATTGTAGTTGTGTCATCGGTCCGGAAGGCTTAACGTGCCCTGTGAAACACGCTCAGTAGTAATGTCACTAGCGGTCACCCATCCAACTCATGACTGCGGCGAACGTTGCTTAACTTTGCTGATCGGTTAAGAACAGCTAAGCAAAATTTGCTACGAGCGCTTCCAAAGTTATATTGCTCCTTTCGTGCCTAAGTACTAGAATTTGTGCCTCTATAGTACGACAGATTCGTAATTCACTGGCCATTGACTGCCAAGCAGAAGGTCCTTGATTCGAATCCCGCCGCGCGCTTGAGCATTACCGCATTGGGATTAGTATATTTTGAGATTGCCTGTCTAGCTACCACACTCGAGTAGAAATTATGTCGCCTAGCACTGGTGTCTACCGGCATGTCCTTGAAAGACAGTAATTCTAGGTTTATCCTAATAACACCTTCAACCATATTTTCACTTACCATCATGTGATTGTAGTCAAAGGCTAACCAACAATAAATTAAAAATCAAAGGCTATACAAAATTTAAGCAATTTCTGTTTATAATGTTTTTGTATGCAGTTATATCTGCAATAAATATTTTTTCTCTCTCTTAACATCAGGTAGGCCTCGGGTATGTTCATAACATTAAAATAAGATCGTACTGCATCCGGCGAAACGACAAAATACTGAATTTATGAAAAAATAGCAGGGTAACGATATATAAAAAACTAAATGTCTAATATTTTTTTTATTATATACTAAAGAATACTTAGTTTTTAATTAACTTAATCTTTATAGTACATATTTTACATACTTTAAAGTAAACATCTTATATTACATGTAAACTAGAAAATAGACATGAGACTAGATTCGTATTAATAAATCCACCTCAAAATTAACTGACGTTTAAGGGTGAACTGGCCGGCCCGTTCTCCATACAAACGTAGGGTGATCACTCCCTTATTCGAGGATTTAGGTACAAAATAAAGCATAACACCGATTGATCTCGTCATTATCTAGGCTTGTATGATGCCGAAATTTCAATAAAATAGTTAACTTGAGAATTATGAGCCTCGAAACATTTTCATATAAAGTTTTCGAGGCTCATAACTTACAACTTAATTATCTTTGAACAATTTTGGTATCATACAAGCCTAGATAATGACGATATCAATCAGTATTATGCTAAAGTCTGGACCTAAAATGTCAAATAAGGGAGTGATCACCCTACGACAATTGTATGGAGAAGTGACCGGCCAGTTCAACCTTAATGGAACATCTGTCAAAAAATGGATTTTGAAACGTCAATCTCAACAATGAGGTTCATTTATTAATACGAACCTTAAGGGTGAACTGGCCGGTCGCTTCTCCATACAAACGCCGTAGGGTGATCACTTCCTTATTTGAGACTTTAGGCCCAGAATTAAGCATAATATCGATTGAACCCGTCATTATCTAGGTTTGCATCGTAGAGAAATTAAAAAAAAAAAATAACTTGCGAGTTATGACTCTGGAAACATTTTCATATAAAGTTTTCAAGGCTCATAACTTTCAACTTAATTATTTTAAATTTCGTTACGATACAAACCTAGATAATGACGAGTTCAATCGATACTATGCTTAATTATGTACCTAAAATCTCAAATAAGGGAGTGATCACCCTACGGCGTTTGTAAGGAGAACTGACCGGCCAGTTCAACCTTAATAATGTTTAACGAAAGTTAAACTAAGGAAGGAAAAAACACTAAGGAAAAAAACTTTAATTTTACACAGAATAATAATGGTTGTACGATGTTATTACTTTTAATTCGGTGATTCACTACAGTCTCGTCTATACTGGGACGCATTGTTTTATCTAGAAAAAAATTGAAAGTAAATAAACTGTCACTCTGACATTTGTTTGGGTCGTTGAGTGCCTGAGACACAGATTATATAATAGTTACAGTGTTTCCACAATGAGGGGAACTTCCCCTTTTGAGCGGAAATTAGGGTCCAGAGGGGAAGAAAAACAAATCGCCGACAATTTTTCTCTATAATTTTGTTGACGCATTTAGTGTCAATAATATTAACATAGTATAGTATCAACAGAGGCGTGGGCAGGTTATAGTAAAAAAATCGATAAAACCCTTTTTTTTTAGTTACTACACTAGGGCCAAAACTAAAAACTACATCAGATAAATTTTTGAAGGGCAAAAGCCCTGACAAGGGGAAATCTGAATTGAGACGTGGGGAAAGGAAATCATTTGGAAACACTGAATAGTTAGTATCATGCATTTCGCCGTGGGTGAAACTAACGTAGAATCAAGAGCAGATGATAAACACAATACATTGATTTACAAATTTAATTTTCAATAAGTTCCCCAATGCATTGAAAATTTAGTGAGATAAGTCAATAGTCGTTCCCAGAGAGTGCGAATATCATACAAATTATAGTACCACCAACTTAACTGTGCAGTTCGCGAGGGCGCTGCTGGTCAAGGAAATCAACTACAAACTGTCACAAGTTAGAAACCGAGCCCCACTGAAAATAAACATTGATTTCCTTATCCGTGCATTGGCATGATTAGACGCTGAAAATTAAAGAAAAATTCCCGACCGAGAACTAAATTTAACATTAAAATGACCTAACATTGTCTTACGAACAGCATGGATTCCTAATATATATAATATTGTCCGAAGCAAGCCTTCAGAAATAATAATACTTTTAAAACTGCAAATCCAGCGTAATTAATAGAGATCTATGAACTGAAATTATTTTGACGTTTATTACAATTGGATCCTGAAAAACGTTCTAAACCACAATCATGTAAAAATGTAGTTCTGAATACCAAACTAATCACGTTATTCATATTTTCTGACTGACAAGACATGATAACCCTACTATTGTTCTTTATATCACGACTTAGTAGCCCAATCCACATGCACTACCACACATTATGCATCCACATTAAACACGATTTTCTCAAAATGTTACGTTTGTGGATTGGAACGTTTTTCAGTAACTACGTCCAATTACCCAATTTGAAAGTACATAACAGCCGTGCTGGCAACCCTAGATAGCCAATGATATTTTACCTGAAGATAGGATACTGCCTTAATGAATCTCAACTCGGCCCCAAAACACAAGAATCGCCGACGAGTGTGACAGTAAATGCTAAAAGTACGAGAGTAAGAGAGATAGCTATCTGAACACAAGTGCGCGTCAAATAACGCAAATGAGTGCTGTGTTAAGTAAAGCCGTTTTGATCGGCCGATGTCATTTAGAATGCATATTACCGTATCTAGCCCATTTTTATTTAAAATATCATCGGATATAAGTTTTAGTAGCCAATTAGTTTTTCATCCAACAAAATTTTAATATTCTCGTTCAAATTTTAATATTACCCTTCTTAGAGCCGATATCGTCCATTTAAGAATGAAATTCAAATCTTATCATTATCTATGATGCACATGGCTGAAACATAATTCTAATACAAGTCAGTAATAGCGTTCGGAAGTTAAATTTAGTTCTTTTTCGTTTGGTTATTTATATACAAAAAACATAATAGAACAAGGTTGAAACAGTAATAAATGTTTTAAGACATTGACCTATATACACTAGACGCGACATCTCTAACGAGGATAGTCGACCAGTGCAAGTAAGCCTGCCGGCATACTCTCCCCCACACGCAGCTGGGCACTCGTAGAGATTACATGCGCTTTACGTTCGTAAATTGTGTATTATCAATTGTGAATTTTGAATACACAATTTTTGAACGTAAAGCGCGTGTAATCTCTACGAGTGCCCAGTTGCGTGTGGGGGAGAGTATGCCGGCAGGCTTACTTGCACTGGTCGACTATCCTCGTTAGAGATGTCGCGTCTAGTGTATATAGGTCAATGTTTTAAGATAGTCTTAGTAATTAGGTATAAAAAAATGTTTTAAGGGGTTTCTTAAATATAGTAATATATTCCGATTGGTGGCTTTATTTATTGTTTACGGGACTGTTCGGGCTGTTCTTGAGCAGCTTGCGATTGCGCCTGGGAGTAACGGATACTATCTGTAAATAATAATGAAAAGTTATTATATAAAGCGGTATTGGTAAGTTGAACTAAGGTGTCGCTCCATCCTGATACGATGGTTGAAGAACGAGAGCAAAAATTAGAGTTTTTTTTTATGTAATGGGTTGGCAAACAAGCAGACGGCCCACCTGATGGTAAGCGGTTACCGTCGCCTATGGACATTTGCAACACCAGGGGCGTTACCAATGCGTTGCCGACCCTGTAAAACTCTTTTAACACATTTTTTGAAGGACTCCATACTGTAGCCCTGCGGAAAAACGCTGGATGGAAGATCATTTCACATTTTGCAAGTATGCGGTAAGAAGGAGCGCATAAATCGAGCTGTGTTAGACTTCCAGGACTCGATTATGTGTGGATGAGCTTTTAACCGGTGACGAGTTATGCGTCATTGTGTCATGTTAGCTCAATTGGTTAGAGCATACCCCGGCTAAAGGGGTGGAAGGACGCGGGTTCGAATCCCGCACATGACTATAATTTTTTTTCTCGTAAATTTGTAATGTAATTCGCCAAGCAGGCGTTATTGCAAACATAACAATGTTAAAATTATAAGGTTGCGTCAGCATTTACGAGTTTAAAATCAATTGCAAAATTGGTCTTGTTTGGAGTACAACGTAAGTTGAGCTATAGGTGTCGCTCCTGATACGATGGTTGAAGAACGAGAGCAAAAATTAAAGTTATGAGTCATTGTGTCATGTTAGCTCAATTGGTTAGAGCATACCCCGGCTAAAGGGGTGGAAGGACGCGGGTTCGAATCCCGCACATGACTATAATTTTTTTCTCGTTAATTTGTTAAACGGCAGCAATATATATTCGGTGAACATATCGACCGCTACCTATATTATGGTACAAACTTCAAAAGAAAGTATTACCAAAATCATGTGATTTTTTTAATGTTATTGTGACGGAACAAGCTCGAGGCCCACCTGACGTTAAGCGGACTAACCTCTGCTATAACAGATGCATTTCGTTACGAGTCACGAATGGCACTGCGCCTGTCACTTTGAGACATAGTTGTTAAGTCTCATGTGCCTGTAATTTCACTGGCTCTCAATGACTATTGCCGGAACACACCGTTCTTTAGCTTGGCGACAGGTTTTCTACTTGAGGGTGGTAGCTAGCCAGGCGGACAATCGCAAAAAGTCCTTCCACCATGCGGTGTAGCTCAAGCCGGCGGTTGGGATCGAACCAGGGTACTGCAGAGCGGCAGGCGCCGCAGTACCCTGGTTCCATCCCAACCGCAAAGAAAATCTGTCGCCCAGCTCAAGAACGGTGTGTTCCGGCAATAGTCATTGAGAGCCAGTGAAATTACAGGCACATGAGACTTAACAACTATGTCTCTAGGTGACGGGCGCAGTGCAATTCGTGACATGTGACGAAATGCATCTGTTATAGCAGAGGTTAGTCCGCTTAACATCAGGTGGACCTCAAGCTTGTTCCGTCACAATAACATAAAAAAATTAAAAAAATATAAATTGCCGCGACCACCCTCGGTTTTCAGGAGCTATCCTTGAGAGATAGATCAGAATAATATAACAGAATGTACTTACTCTCATATCGGAATTTGTTCCTTTCCGATTTGGTAGCGCCCTTGATCTTTTTGTAAATCTGTGCGTTGGATTTAGCTTCCAGAGGCTTGTAAGCCTCAACGTTGTCCTGAAATAAACACAAACAAAGCATTAAAAAAATTACATCCAGGGGGCAAACTCCCACCTTTTACGAAAGTAGTGTAGAATTGCCGGTTCTAACTCACAACAAATGGGAGAACGTTGAAACTAGATGGCGCTAGTAGTATGAAAATAGTATGGTGAATGTTTCCGTGGCGATGAACGGAACT
Source organism: Plagodis pulveraria (assembly GCA_963890685.1). Taxonomy (NCBI): domain Eukaryota; kingdom Metazoa; phylum Arthropoda; class Insecta; order Lepidoptera; family Geometridae; genus Plagodis; species Plagodis pulveraria. Next base: position 5,743,994 of record OY982976.1, on the reverse strand, counting down.
AGTATCAACATCGCTCAGCGTTTTGATGACGTCTAAACAAATTGTTTACTCTTTTCGCGAACTCTGATGTTACATTTAATACGAAGTATTACTGTTCCAGCGACAAATCCGTCATGTTTATCCATCTTAAAAAAGTTACTTTCTAGCAGCGGAATTAAACTTGATTTTGGGTATTTTACGAAAAAAATGTGTTTAATTAAAGTGTAAATTACGTACAACGTTTTTATTTCTATTATACCTTAAAATAAATGCAGCAAAATTATTTGATGAGTGAAACTGATCTGATCAATACTTGATCAAAACCTGTTCAATACCTAATCAATACCTGAATTCACCATACTATTTCCATACTACTAGCGGTATGAAAATAGTATGGTGAATGTTTCCGTGGCGATGAACGGAACTAGTATCAACATAGCATGATGGGGTTGGTTGTGTGGTAAAGGTTGTATTGAGGGTTGCTGTGGTCAGGTCTCTCCCTCTCGGATGATGTATGTCATGTGTATGTGGGGTGGCTCTATATATGAATGGGGGTTGTAAATATGTTACACCTGTCTGTGGGCGGGGGGATGCCTGCTCTGCGGCCTTTGTTCTAGTACTTATTTATATACCATGGTTAGTAGTAACTATGCGTTAAGCTGTGATAGGTTAAAATGTGAACAAATGACATATTGACCGGATGAGGACGAATGATAACTTGATAATAATGTTTATGTAGAGTTCATTCTAAATCACTATCATTGCGTGGTATATATAAATGGATGGTTCTAGACTGTTCAGTATATACTACCATGCATTGAATCTGTAGTCAACCTGAAGGGGAGGAGAGGGTAGGTGGAAGGTTATAGGGGAGGTGTGGGGTTAGAAGGCTGTGATGACCCAGAGAGGTGTTTGGATATGGGGGTGGAAGGTTTGTTATCAACTCTGTGATTGGTTAAAATGTGAACAAATTACATATTGACCGGATGAGGACGAATGATAACAGCTAACCGCAGCGAACGCATGTATACGAGATAACATGTGTGTGATGTGGATTTAATTTAATGTAATTGTTGTATAAAACAAGTCTTTCGACAGAATACTCGCGTGTATCATAAAGTTTATAACAAAACAAATATAAAGTAATTATGGAAAATAATAATAATTATTGTGGTCCCTTGTTTCCATACTTTAGTTCACAAAAAGCCCGACTATATAGTTTTATAGATTGGCCACTGTGTGCACGTCAAAAACCAGAGCGACTAGCAGATGCTGGATTCTTCTTCACTGGACATGGTGATAGAACAATGTGTTTTTATTGTGGTGGTGGATTGATGGATTGGGAAGAGCAGGATGTTCCTTGGTTAGAACATATGCGACATTTTAATCGGTGCCCATATATAAATGCGAAATTTAGGAATAATAAGTGTTCATGTTATGTCGATAAATGTGATTGGAAATTATTTAAATAAAAATGCTATTATCTGTGTGTATGTTTTTTATTTAATTTCATAATGGCCCCAAGCGAATGTGTTTATATTATCAGACGAAATAAATCTTTTATCATCATTACCAGAAATTACTTTTTTCCTCTTACTCTGTGTAAATACATTATGCTTATCGCTACAAATAGTATACATATTATCATATTGTACATGACTACAATCAAGAGCATCTTTATAGTTTTGTAAATGCAGCTTTCTCACAATGGCTGCGGAAGTACCTTTGTTTTTCTTGACCTCTTGATCGTCTTCAAAAACATAGCTATACATTTTAGAACGTAGACCTACAAATTCTTTAATTATTTTTCCGTTACTTTCATCCTTCATTAAGCCCACTACTTTTTTATTTACCAATTGTAGATTGTATACATTGTCTTTAGCAAAGTCGGATGTATCAAATTTACTGTGCAAATCGAATCTGATATCTTCATAAAAGTTATCAGTACTAATTTCATAAATGAAGGAATCTGTATCGGTGTACAAAGATTTTACATTCTTATTATATTTAGGCAACATGTAAGAGTAGTGAAAGTCATACATTACATATTTAGATAATTCGAGTACAGAGAAACCAACATATATTGGTTTGTTATACAATATTTTAGTGTTATTCATTTGAATTGCTACAAAGTCTTCACTAAATATCTTACAACTATGAAAATTCGGACGGGATATGTATCTCTCTGCACCATACGCAGATTTGGTCTTTGTTGTTTTGTCGGACCAGGTGTTACAAAGCTTCACATCGACACTTTTAGCAACATTTTCTATTGTCTTACCAAATATAGAATTATTCATAAGTTTATAGAAATCTTTTTCAAAAGAATTTGTGGCTACCATTCTTTCGCAGTGTTTAAATCTATATAGGATTTTAACCATCTAGATTGGTGGAATGACAATATTCTGTGTATTTTTTTACATATTAAACCATGTTCTACCGCTTGTTTCAAAGTCATATAGTGAATTATATAGTTGTTTTTCTCTTCGAGAGTGAGTAAAAGTTTTTTCGTATGACCATTTGGTGGTTTTTTTGTTTCTGCACAAAATGGATATTCATTGTGTAAATCATGTAAACATTCAGGGTACTCTAGATCAACCTCTAAAAAGTAACCAATTTGTGAATTGGGAATCTGCTCAAGAATATTGAATGATTGAATTTCACTCTCACTCAACCAGATGAAATTGGCAAAAAGTAGATATCTACTCATTGCATCTCCATATAGATTATTAATATCTAAATAAATAATGAATTTGCTTTCTTGTGTGGAGTCATGTGTACTCATAAACTTGTTGTTTGCAATGCTGTGTCTTTTGGAAACTTGACTAATACCACCGCGAATGCCAGCATTTATAAACTGTATCATTTCATAGTCCGTGAGAAGTTCTAGTTTCACTCCAGTTTATTTTAACATGGCATCCCACGAGAGGGAGGGTGCAGTCAAATATCTACATGGATCTAATTTGTATGAATTCAAACAAACCTTTCGAAAGTTTTCAAAGACTTCCACCAATAGCAAGACATCTGTTTTTAAATACAAATCAGAATATTCCCCTAAATTGTTTAAATCGAACATTTTCCACACCATCTGAGCATGGTTAGTCATCGTCAGAAATGTGTGATTGTGTTAAAGAACTGTAAAAATCTTTTTTATCAGGTAGAGATTTATTTACAAGCTTTTCCCAACAATCGATATATTCATAGGGAAAAACACCTTTAGCACCAAAAACATCATTTGTTCCCGGTTGGGAAAATGACAGTTCAACAATGTAAATTGATCACATGACAGATTTTTAACTAGTTTATCTAAGCTTGAAGACATAAATTTAAAAGAATCTACAAATCTTATTGTGATATGTTTCGACTTATCACCCTCATCGTTATAACATATCCTTTGACTAAATGAAATGTATTTTTCTTTATTCTGTGGAATACAGTTAGTTTCACCACATCTAGTAGCTAATTCTTTAATAAAAAGATGACTATCGTATCCAGATAAATTATAAAAAAATACAGGAACATAGTTAGGAATTAAATTACATTTTTCGTGAGCGTATGCTCTTATTTTACCTGTAAGATGACAGTGATCTATGACCTTAACATCAGTTGGTAAGAAAGGTTTTTCACAAATATGACAAGATGTGTTTTGAGGTAATTCATCTTCTTGTAAATTGTATGGAAGCTTAACACAGTCCTCACCACGATATGTAACAAATTTAGATAGTGAATCATCATAATTACATTTGATGTAGTATGCAAAACTACATGGTATATGCTTTTGTGTATAAAAAGTATTTTTTTTTAAATTGTTTTCCAATGGACTGAGTATAGATTCAAAATCTGCATAAATGACAAATGGTACTGTTAGTTTATGCTCAAAATTCTTAAACTCTAAATATTTATCTTTAAGAGAAGGCACTTGAATCAGTGTCTTCTCACACCCCAATCTAGTATGAATCTTGAGTTTGCCTTCACAAGTAAAGTTTTGTAGACAAGAATCACATAAAAATATTTTTTTCTCATGTTTAGACAGTTGGCTACCCACTAACCGAGATAGATTTTTTATCCAACAGTAATGTGTTTAAGGGTGCGTTTCATTTGAGTGAGATTCGCTAAAAACGATCACACTCCCAAAAAGTTTTCCACATGGGTCTTGGCGTTATTTTCGCCTTAAACGCTACATCTAATGTCAAAAGTGACAGAAGTTGCAAGTTTTAGTGGCATTCTTAGCGTTCTTATCCAAAAATGGAACGGGGATGACAGTTACAAACGATCACGTGATCACAACCACAGACGCAGAATGTGATCAAAATTATCGAAATTTACGTTCTTAGCGACTAATGGAACAGGCCCTTAGAGTTATTCTCAATAAACAGTAGATTAACATGTTGATTACGCGTTTTTCTTGCTATATACAATGGGGAGATTATATTCTTATTAGACTCTATTCCATACACGTTAATGCTAATATCGTTTAATATCTCAAAATGTTTGATACCTTTAATAGTAACAGGAACTTCAATACCATCAGTATTCATCACTTCCTCATATGGCAGATATGATGAAGGTCGATCCGCATTTTTATCAGCAGGATAGAGAGCACTCACAACGCTCCAAAAAAAGCATGCACTATCAGTATTTTTCACGTTTACACAAGCGCGCTTCTCTTGAACCCATTTCGGAAGTGGAACGTATGAACATCCTTTGAGTGAGCTATGCTTATTTATGTTGACTTCAAGAAACTCAATCTTTTCCAAAGTCCATCCGCTATCACGTTCTTGAAATTCGTCACACCTGGAGAGTATCTTCGAAGAAATCTCCTCATAGAACGCATGCAAATCTGAACTGCTATATAAAGATATGTTATGGGAGTTGAACGATTTCAAGTGTCGAACCACCTGATCACCATTATTCGTTATCATATACGTACTGAAAAGTTGAATATTTACTTTAATGGATATATGCTCCTTCAGCTCTATCGCAATTATATCCAAGATCTTGGATTTGACATTGATTAAATACACTTTTGGGTCTAAAACAGCTGACGTGCCATTAACACGATAAGTTTTTAGTCTGCACTTGAATGCACTTTCCACAACATATGTAAAATAATCTCCTTCATCTTGCTTGCATAGTAATTTATGTCGTTTCGTTTTGGAGTGTGTAATCAACTCGTTGCTTGGAACTGATATATTACAAAATACACAGTCATGCATATTGCGTAATGTTATATAGTTTAAACACGTGTGAAAAATAAACATTTTAATGTGTTTGCTTCCATGTCTATAAGTCCATCTGCATCATCGTCATTCGCTAGATTTTGTTGTAAATGTTGAAAAATATTGTCCAATTCGTAGGATCCTTCAGGTATAGTGATGACCTTGTCACCATAATGAAACAGGTTATTACTACGATCGACATTAGGTATAGAATTGAATGTTTTAAAATAGATTACAGCACACTCATATTTATCAGTCTTGGACAGTTCTATAGGTGGTAAAAAATCCGCATTTAATATAGAATCTTCACCATTTAATGTTAATGTTAAAGACATTGTTACACACCGACTCGAGATCTTGAAATGAAACAACAAACATGGGTTAATGAATATTTATTAATGATTTTTTCTTAATTACTAATAAACAAATAGTCACAAACACTCGTTAAGAAACGTAGACATGAATGACCACAATTATATGTATTATTTTTTTGAACATTATTATAGTTATAATTGATGGATACTGAATTCATTCTATCATTATTATTAATATTACATAACCGCATGTAGTCCAAAAACTCTTTAGGAGGTTTCAAATTTCCATAGCAGTCAAAGTATTGACACTGCAAATCTTTCTTCACATACGCCACCCAATGTGTTCCTGCCCCAGACGAATCATCTAAATTTATGATACCTGTTTCACACCTCCAAGGTGATTTCCACTTCCTGATGAGATCATTCCGCATGATCACACCTCGAAAATGGGGAATGCTCAATCGTTTGGCATATTTCACTATTTCATAATCACATAGAGCACGATTCGGTAGGGCAATATTTAGTTTTTTTGATAAGGACTCAGATAGAGACCCATACCCTTTTTGTATGGTGCCATGTACATGCCTTTGCCTACAGCTACAGGTGTAGATGCTCGCGCCGCTGACTCTGGTTCCTTATCTTTTTTTTCACCATATCATATATATTTTTAGCGACTGTTGATACACCGCCGGCAAACGATCCGGCCGCCGCCAATGCTCCCAATATCGGAATTAAGGGTAGGAAACCGCCACTTTTCGGTAGTCGAATCACCCTCGGTTTCTTGCTCAAATGTTTGCCTTTCATACTTTTTTTTGCAGCTTTCAATGCAGCACTTATAAGCTTAGCGTGAGAATGGTTTTTATTATTTCCTCTGGAGTATTGTTTTAAAGCTTTACGTGTGTCAGTTATTACTTTGGAAAGAGACACACCCATTCCACGTTTTACTTTAAATTTCATCATTTTATTCACCCCGAGTGCTGCTACTTTTTCCAATATATTGGATGATTCACGCAATCGCTTCTTTGCCACTGACGCTAATTCCAAATCAGCCTTGTGCCGTTGTTCTAGAGATTGGTTTTGCGCGTATGCAATATCGTGTAATTTACAGGCTTCCTCCAAAGGATTGATACCTTTGTCACCTCGTCTCAAACGTTTCTCCAATTTATTTCCGGGCCCGCAGTAATTGTATCCAGGTAGATGTAATTCAAAAGGTAATTTGTTAATTATCGTATTAAGTAAACCACTACCTTCTTTCTTGAGTTGAGTTTTACGAGTGAAAGTTTTATTTTTTTTCTTCATATTTAATAATAATTTAAATGATAGGCATCTACTATTTAAAATACCTGCATTCCTCAACACGGTGTCTAATCGAAACGTAGTGTCGGTAGGGAACAAACCAAAAGAAACAGCGACGGTGATAAAGGTGAAAGCTGCAGTGCCAAAGGTGAAGGTTGCGACAGAGGTGGAGGCGAAAGCGACGTCAACAACGACAGTTCCTAAGAAAAAGTCTTTAAAACTATTGTCACAGTCATCATTATCAAGATGAGCAAGTGGCAGGTTGTACAAGAACTCCATAAAAATGCACGTAAAAAATTTCCAAGACGTCGTTTTATTCAAAATGGACTCGATGACACCTGGCAAATTGATTTAATTGATACGCAAAATTACTCCAAGATCAATAAAGGATATAAATATATACTTGTGTGTATTGATACGTTTTCAAAATATACTTGGGCTCAACCGATGAAAAGAAAATCAGCTGAAGACGTTGCACGTGCCATGTCTCTCATTTTAAATAATAACCTCAATCGAAGACCGAAAAACATTCAAAGTGACTCGCGAACTGAGTTTTTCAATATAAAATTTAAGGTATTGATGAAAACTTTCAATATAAATCATTACTGCACCTATAGTGTGATGAAAGCCTCTATCATTGAGAGATTTATAAGAACTATAAAAAATTGGCTCTGGCAGCTGTTCACCTACAAAGGTTCCTACAAATGGGTCGGGGAGCACCTAAACAACGTCATGAATAGATATAACAACAAAGTACATCGCACTATCGGAGTAGTGCGATGTACTGTCCCCAGCAAGCGTGAATCACATCAATGCCAACAACCTCCTATCTACTGTGTACAATCATATTAAAATTAGGTCAAAACCCAAGTACGCGTGCTGTGATTATGTTCGTATCAGTAAATATAAGTGTTTTTTCAAAGGGTTACTGGAAATTGGAGTACGGAAATTTTTCAAGTGGCGAACATTAATAATACTAACCCTATCACTTATCAGTTACATGATGAAAAAAAACAACCAATCTTGGGAGCCTTTTATGAACAAGAATTGCAGAAAGCAAAGTATCCCGATGTGTATTTGGTGAGAAAAGTGTTGAAAAGAAAAGGTGATAAAGTATTAGTTGTTGGGTGGGTATGAATTCTAAGAGTTGGATAAATAAAGAAAATGTGGTTGAATAATAATGGTTTTTATTTTATTATAATAAGCAAGCATCTCTTTCTACGAGTAAACATTTTTTTTACATTCTACAATATTTTCTCTTAGATGTAACACAATATCATATATATAATATTAAACATATTTTTTTTTTTGACATTAAAGTATTCTCTTAAATAATACAATATAATAAAGTAAACAAGATTTTTTACATTCGTTCGCTCTCTAACCATCTCGCAAATGCAATTACCTCAACCATTTTTTTTTTTTTATTATTTTTTTTTTTTTTATTTGCTTGAGGAAAATGCATTTACGCATACACACCCGCCGGGGAGCAGGTGGTTACGTCGGGCTCAGAGTCAATAGGGACCCCACTACCGACTAAAAACCTCATGGTGTTCCGTCGTCTTTTGGACATCCTAATAATTCAATATTAAAGTTTTGTAGGTATAACCGTCCCTCCTTTATATGCCCAAAGAAATTCTTTTTTAGGATCTAAGTTATGAATACATTTTTTCAATTCTCGTAAACTGAGGTCTGTTGTATAGTTTTTAATTAGCATTCCATGGATATAATTTACACAAAAATGCATCTCTTTACTCTTTTCACCATATATTAAAAAATTTGGTAGTTTTAAGTGAAATAGCATTACAGCTTTCTCTACTACATTATATATTGCAACTTCTTTATAATAAATATTTGATTTTATTGGAAAACCATCTATATCGATAATGAAGCGGATAGAGAGATCCATTTTTTACACTTGATAAATATTTGTTGTTTTGTACGCAAAGAAAAGACAATTATAAAATTAAAATATAAAATATAAGATTTAAAAAACTACACTTTCGCTAATACACAAAATCAAAACATTTATTAGTATATTACCTATTTGTTCACTAAACACGTGGTTGTGAGAAAAACACTCTGATGGTGTATTTTTCAATATATCAATCCATTCGTTTCTATTCACATTAATGTCCCCCACTGTGTCTTCCTGATGAGACGATAGATTGTCCCAAATCTGTAACACATTATATATCTCACAATCACTGAAATTACTTTCTTGATAAAGCATATGTAACAATCTAGTGACATCTCCATGTAGTCTAGCAAGTGGTAGCGAGCGTGTCCAAAATCGTAGTAGTTTGTTGTTTCCAATAAAATTGATCCAATCATCTTTACATTCATTTTGCATTATATCAAATACTAATTAAACCATTAATTTTGAATAAAGCTCCAACGCTGTAATGAAGAAAAAATCCTTTTAAGGGTGAACTGGCCGGACGGTTCTCCATACAAACGCCGTTGGGTGATCACTCCCTTATTTGAGGATTAAGGTCCAAAATAAAGCATAATACCGATTGATCTCGTCATTATCTAGGCTTGTATGATGCCGAAATTTTAATAAAATAATTAACCTGAGAATTATGAGCCTCGAAACATTTTCATATAAAGTATTCGAGGCTCATAACTTACAACTGAATTATCTTTTTAAAATTTTGGCATCATACAAGCCTAGATAATGACGAGATCAATCGGTGTTATGCTTTATTTTGGACCTAAATCCTCAAATAAGGGAGTGATCACCCAACGGCGTTTGTATGGAGAACGGTCCAGCCAGTTCACCCTTAAGGGGATGGCTCTTTTGAAAAATCAATAAGCCATGATTTACCATCTGGCCCTTTGTTTTTTTATATAAACTCCACTTTTAAGCACATCAAATTTTGCTTGATTCAAATCGTTATATCTTGAAGGTAATGTGAGTAGAAAATTATCTTCAAGTGTTACAACTGTTTGCAATTTAGTGGGTTCAAACTTGGATTTAGCTCTAATCACATCAATTTTATAGGACTTATTGATTTCCATTTCAGATGTTTTTATCCATTTCTTATTATTGTTGGTAGAGCTCATCTCCTCTAACATTTTATCTTCAGCAGACATTATATTTTCAGCAGACATGTTGCAATCAATAATAAATTTAAAAAATCTCACCACTTTTCTAATTCACTTTTTCAGAGACCTTGTATATTTGCGAAGTTGTAATAAATATATTTCTTATGCAGTGTATACTTGCAAACAATACCACTGGTTGAATGAATATTGAAACTTTTTTTTTTTTTAGGGAGGACATAGATGCTGACTACCGCTATACGGACGTTCAGCTCCACCGGGTTTTGGGCGAGGGGAGGCCCTCTTATAGCCCGGGAGAGAGGGCGGGGCCCGGGCTGAGACGGGCGCATAAGGCGAAAAGCGCCTTATACCTCCGTCTCCTGCGAGCGCCGAATACGCTACGCTATTATCGGGAGGGAAAATATTGAAACTGTGTTAGACGTCTATTTATACTAGACTACTACAATTATTTATCAATGTGAAATTGTTTATCGTTTTATTCTCATACCACAAATGTATCCGTACTTATATAAATTAAATACACTTTTAAAGAGAAAAACCACAACTTTGTTAATTATCGCGTGTGATGGCGGAAGTTTTTGTCACTCTTGTGGCTTTCTTTTGAACGCTATTTTTCTCTGTGAAACGGAAACCATAAAATTAATTTAATTTGGATGCTTTCCAACGCTTGTGTGAAATACGACGTTAAGAAATATATGTGTGTGTAGGTTATGAAAATATCACAATGTTATACCATTTTATTGGAAATTCCAGGAAAAACAATCATACAGCTCTTATCCGAGAACTTTTCAGTTTTTAATTTCTTCAACTGTTCATATCCCCAATGAATTACACCTTCTACCGCCATCTTGTAATGCGTACAGGTTTCACTCAAAGGATACAGCGTTGTTGATGTTGTCTCAGTAGTAGTAGTTGTGGATGTTAATTCTGGTATTGGTGGTGGTGCCGTTGCAGTAGTAATAGATGATGGTGATGATGATGATGATTTATCTTTCTCAGTAGCAAGAGTGGATTTATCATCACGTCTCGGCAACTTCACTCTGATCTCCAAACCACCATTATCTGCATACACCTGCTCAAACGTTTCTTGTGTCCATGTTTGCTGCAAAACATTTTTAACAGGACTTCTTCTAGAACATTGGTTCCTAACCTTTTCGAAATTGTTACCCCTACTGCTCGTTAAAGAAACTGATATTGGCCCTAATTCAAAATTATAAGTAAAAAATACTAGAACATTGGTTCCTAACCTTTTCGGAATTGTTACCCCTACTGCTTGTTAAAGAAACTGATATTGGCCCTAATTCAAAATTATAAGTAAAAAATACTAGAACATTGGTTCCTAACCTTTTCGGAATTGTTACCCCTACTGCTTGTTAAAGAAACTGATATTGGCCCTTATTCAAAATTATAAGTAAAAAATACAAGTAAGTAAAATATCTTTATTCATAAAAAATGCACACTGACAATAACACTTTGTTAATAATATTTAATATTTTTTCCCTGCCAGCGGTATCATTTTATTTTAATCATATTCTATTTCTGTTACCCCCATAAAATATCTATTTTACCCCCGCAGGGGTAATTACCCCCAGGTTCGGAACCACTGTTCTAGAACGACGTTCGTTGTATGTTCTGATTATCTCAATTTTATACAACAATAACTTATGAGCATTAGTACATAACTGCATATTCAAATTTACCCCTTTGTGAAATATTTTCGGTTCTTCATCATCGTACATGCCAGTAGACGAATCGTTAAAATAAAATCTCATTGTCCAATCTCTTACCAAAACACCTTTCTCATCCACCAAGTCCACACTCTTCAAAACCCACAATTTATCACAAAGTTTTGATGAAGACATATCACCTTTTTTTTTTTTTTTTTGAGGGGGGGAAAAATGAAGGGAAAAAAGGGGGAGAAATGCCTTCGCACTGCCCATCCACCACGGGGGTGGTGGAAGGGGATGTGTGGGATTTGAACCCACTAAAACCCCCCCGTGAGCAGTCCTCCGCCGAGGTGGGACAAGATAGGGTCGCTTTAGCATTCACCATCTTGCCCCGGCGGTAGGCCCAAACTCCGTTGGGCCTCTGCGCCTGTGGAGGGGCGACCTTGCTCACCAAGGCCACCCCCCAAACGTGTGGGGTCGTGCAATCTGGTGAAGAATCCCCCGTCTCTTCACCAGTGACCCCACTACGGAGAAGGGAGGAGGCGGGCGAACTGCCGCCTCCTCACCCCCGTTCGTCTGCGCCGGAGCGGGGCAGCAAGACATATCACCTTGCTCCAACAATGAAACATTTCTTTGCACAAACTCAGTATTGTTTGCATTTTGCAAACGGAATAATACGATCCACGGAAGTATACTAGTCCACAACATTATTGAAATAATTAAACACTGATTGAAGAGAAAGCCCTTTTATACCATTTCTAATATCAATTCAACATCCTGTCATGCATAGTCCCCCCGAGCCCCTTCACACCACGCTCTTACGAAAAAAATCCTAGCATAAATTGATAAATTTGCTACTTATTTCACACAATCACATCCTGCAATTCAAAACAATGTAATCAAACAAGTCTAAACATGAATCATACATCCTTCGCGTTCAGTAGGGGTCCGCGAATGTGCACCCTTCAACCCAATACAACCTTTCATCCCTAAAAACCTCTCAAGAACTTTTAACCAATCACAGAGTTGATAACAAACCTTCCACCCCCATATCCAAACACCTCTCTGGGTCATCACAGCCTTCTAACCCCACACCTCCCCTATAACCTTCCACCTACCCTCTCCTCCCCTTCAGGTTGACTACAGATTCAATGCTAGGTAGTATATACTGAACAGTCTAGAACCATCCATTTATATATACCACGCAATGATATTGATTTAGAATGAACTCTACATAAACGTTGCGGTTAGCTGTTATCATTCGTCCTCATCTGGTCAATATGTAATTTGTTCACATTTTAACCTATCACAGCTTAACGCATAGTTACTACTAACCATGGTATATAAATAAGTACTAGAACAAAAGCCCGCCGCCGCCGCCGCCCGCCCGCCCTACAGATTCAGAGCAGGCATCCCCCCGCCCACAGACAGGTGTAACATATTTACAACCCCCATTCATATATAGAGCCACCCCACATACACATGACACACATCATCCGAGAGGGAGAGACCTGGAGACGTCACAGCAACCCTCAATACAACCTTAACCACACAACCAACCCCATCATGCTATGTTGATACTAGTTCCGTTCATCGCCACGGAAACATTCACCATACTATTTTCATACCGCTAGTAGTATGGAAATAGTATGGTGAATTCAGGTATTGATTAGGTATTGAACAGGTTTTGATCAAGTATTGATCAGATCAGTTTCACTCATCAAATAATTTTGCTGCATTTATTTTAAGGTATAATAGAAATAAAAACGTTGTACGTAATTTACACTTTAATTAAACACATTTTTTTCGTAAAATACCCAAAATCAAGTTTAAATCCGCTGCTAGAAAGTAACTTTTTTAAGATGGATAAACATGACGGATTTGTCGCTGGAACAGTAATACTTCGTATTAAATGTAACATCAGAGTTCGCGAAATGAGTAAACAATTTGTTTAGACGTCATCAAAACGCTGAGCGATTCCATTACCGATTGTAAGCTTGCTTAATTGACGTGGAGGTATAAAACATAGCAGTAATGTTAAGTTATTATATATAAGAGGTAAGAGTTGGTCCCCAGTGTACCCGGCGGCACTTCTATATCACTACAGTGTTTGAAGCAAAAGAAAAATTTGGCCTCATTTCAATAAGGGTGCTTACCATTTGAAGTTAGATTCGCTAAAAACGCTAAAAACGATCACACTCCCAAAAAGCTGTTTCACGTGGGTCTTGGCGTTATTTTCGCCATAAACGCTACATCTAATGTCAAAAGTGACAGAAGTGGAAAATTTTAGTGGCATTCTTAGCGTTCTTATCCTAAATGGAACAGGGGAGAACAGTTACAAACGATCACAGTGATCACAACCATAGACGCAGAATGTGATCAAAATTATCGAAAATAACGTTATTAGCGACAAATGGAATATACCCTAAGAAGTAAACTGAAACCGACCAAGCGCCAGTGTTCCGTTCGGACATACATTATATTTAATATTGGAACACGGACTAGAGAACAAAAAGGACCAGTAGGTTCATTCCAATAAATAAGCAACTCTAGCTCCGATGCAATAAAGTGTACTTCAGTTCGCAGAGCACAGAGAGACAGACATTTTTATTATATTTTTTAGAAGGTTAGGATCCCCCCATTTCTTGCCGTGGTAGCCTAAATATACATGAATTCAATTTATAAAAAAAACTAAGGCAAGAAATATTTGAATCGAGTCAGTTTTGGTGGAGAAAACAGGGGAATACAAACTACCGATCTCGTGATTTTCTTTCACATTCCCCGCACGCCTCGTTCCCTTAAAAAGCACTTAGCACAGCTCGGCTCGAAAATTTAGATTATTTCTACATCATAATCTCGAACAGTGTATTTTTGTGGGGAGCTGCAGCTGATATAGAGATGGTCTTGTATCTTACAAAAACTTGAATATATTTATTTTATAGCATATGAATTGTGCTAATCGGTGAGGATTTTATAAAGTAATCTTCTGAAGCGCTTATGACGTCGCTTGCATAGTTGTTCTTATCAAAAACTTAGTTAAGCAATGTTCGCTGAAGGGCATGACTTGGATGGGTGTTCGATAGTGGCATTACAACTGAGCGTGCACATGCATGCACGTGCCAGGTGTTATAGCATAGATTTTTATTTGACGCTGGGAAAAATGCATTACGCATACCCCCCCATCGGGGGATGGAGGGGGTAAGTGGGACTCCCCGGTAGAAGACCGGTATACCCACTAAACAACTCAGCGGCATTCCAGAATCGTCTGTGTGGAGGACTGGGAGACCGGCAGAGCCTTTGCATCCAGTCCCCCTTCTACGACCGCCCGCTTTACAGCGGGGCCTACACGCCCCTCCCGGCAAGAGGAGGAGGGAATGACCAGGAATGCTTGGCCATTCCCGCCTGACGGGGGTGGTTGCGAATGCTCCCCTAGCTAACTACCACTAACCACCAAAAAGTGCAGTCAAGTAAAAATCAGGCGCCGAGCACATAACGGTGTTTTTCAGCGGCCGTCCTTTATTTATTTATTTATTTATTGCAAATTCATATACACAAATCATTACAGGAGTATCCTAATTCAATCGTGTATGTAACATAATATGATTAAAAAATAACTAAATACCTTCACCAAACAATACAAACGAAAAGCAGTAATTACAATTACAGTCTAATCTAAAATATTACCAATTACATCAAATTCAACTACTATGCATTATGATAAATAAGTCAACAAGTTAAAATCTATGTCAATAATTACAAATTAAAATCCATGTCAATAATTACAATTTAAATTTCCTGTCAATAATTACAAACTCAAAAATACATGTCAATAATTATAAACGTCAATAAAATAAATATTATTTTTAATAATAAATAATGTTAATCATTAATGTATACTATTAAATAGGTACTAATGTCAATTACACCAATCAAATGACAATGCAAATTAAAATGTCTGGTATATAATAAAAAGTAACAGCGAAAATATGAATTATTCATTTGTGTCATAACATATGTGAAATAGAGTGCATGACTTAAATTCTGCAACTGAGCATATAAATAGGTCAATTTTATTGGCAACTCGATTTAGTATGTGCAACGTACGGATCAACGGAGTCTTGGCTAACAGGTTAGTTCGTGCGACGGGCACAACAAACAGTAGCGGCCGCCGCCGCCGCGTTACGTATTCGTCCGGTACACATAGACTCATCATTATTAATATGTCCGGGTTTGAGACAATGCCCCGAAACACTCTAATCATATAATATGCGAGTGCCAACTCCCTTCTCGTCTCCAACTTGTTGTATCCCACCATGCCCAAAACGAACAATGTGGGATACATCAATGGATAGAAAGGGTAAACTCCGTATCGTCTTAGGTATAGGTACCTCATAAATTTATTTTGTATGCGCTCCAACATGATTCTGTATTTAGTTTCATGTGGAGCCCACACTACAGCATTGCATTCTAGCTGGCTTCGGATAAGGGCATCGTACAGGGCTGATATGGCCTTTATGTTTGTGAAGCCTTCTGCTTGACGCAGCACAAATCCTAAATTTCTGTACGCCTTTTTACAGACTTGAACAATGTGGTCTCTGAACGTCATATCAATATTTATATTTACTCCAAGGTCCTTAATCGCGATAACACGCTTCATAGCTTCGTTGTCGACTTTATAGTCAAAGTGGAGTGGAACCCGTGACCTACTAAAAGATATTACTGAGCATTTCGTAATATTGAACTGTAGTTTATTTTGTCGACTCCACTCGACCACTCTATCTACGTCCTCCTGCAAACGTCTGCAGTCACCACTGTCTTTAACAGCCAAGAGTAACTTAAGGTCATCTGCGAAGAGTAAGCATCGAGCTGACCGAACTACCTCTGGGAGGTCGTTTATTAGAATTAAAAATTCTAACGGACCGAGATTCGAGCCTTGACTCACCCCAGTTTTAGTGAAATATGGCTCCGATTTGGTACCTGCGTATTCCACATACTGCTTTCTACCTCTCATGTAACTCGCAAAAAATAGCAATAACTTAGGGCCAGTACGTATTATATTAGGCCTTTTTAACATCTATAACATCATCACTTACTATCAAGTGAGATTATGGTCTAAGGATTAGAGATGGGTAGGTCCGAGGATAACTCGGAGTTACATCCGGAAGTACATCCAACTCTAAAGACCTACATCCAGGTTCCGTGTCCGTTGCACCCATATGGGTCCGGCTACACTAATGATTCAAATTCAATAGCTAAAATTATACTAAACATTTATTACTAATAAGTAAATACTGTTTCAATAATGGTTGTGTAACATCATTGATCAGTGAAGATATGTAGGTATGTAACATAAAGGTAGTTAGGTCATACTTTAGTAAAATATATTATATATATTATTTAACGTATGGCATATTAGTATGGCAATATTGGCATTTAGCATTTTTTTTCAGCACTGTAACACGCTATTTATTTATAGTGATTATATATAGCAAAACAAACAAACAAAATACGAAAAACATTTTAAGCAAACGTGCAGCCGTTAAATTGAATCGTCTGATGCTGACGTCTTGCTCAGTTTGATCGCTTTGTGTCGCACACTTTGTTCGATCCGCTCGCACCCGCGCGCCTACGCAGTCCCATCCGATCCGCGCGTCACCGCACCGCCGTGCCGCCGCCGACACGCGCCGTGTCCGGGACACGATGCCGCTCCGGAACGCGATTCAGTTCCACTACTCAGTGCCTCACCTCCGACTAGCAAGGCAATTCGGTCGGCCGGTACTGTTGGATCGGTATCCGAATTGTGGTTGGAAGTACATCCATCAATCACGTGAGTGATGCGGATCCTCGGATTCGTATCCATCCGGACCTACCCATCTCTACTAAGGATAGCCCATTGAGAATAAAATTATAGTAGAAATTTTAATCAGACGGAGTAAACCGACAGATCGAAATGTCACATTTCAAAATAAAGTTGCCAACTTCAAATCATAGTGATGTTACTAGTCCAGTTTTTATGAGCGGAACTAGAGTGTGTTGGACATATAATAATTGTCATTCCTAAATTGTATAATATAATGCTGTGCTGCAATCTCATAAACAACCTATCTTATAGTAATATAAATAGTATATATTTATATTACTAATAGTATATATTTATATTACTATAATAGTATATAAATAGTAATATAAAAAAAAAGCTTGTATAGTAAAATCACTCTTAGGACAATATATTTTGACTTTTACGAAGAGTATGAAAAAATTATACAGCACACTGAAGTGCCGAAGTGAAAGAACTGTCATTCATTTTCGAACGAACAATCATTTTACCACAGCACTATTTTGTTACGTCAAAAAGTAGCAACATCCGTAATGTCACTTTACTCCGTCTGATTAAAAATCCGACTATAATAATAAAAGTGTGTTGGTACTTACATCATCCCAGTTCTCAGCGGAAGAGAAGTCTGCCTGGGATGCTACCACATTCACAACTGGACGGTGATCGTCATCAGTTATGTACAGTTGGGAGTCCAGCATTCCCCTGTGAGTGCAGTTTGCTATGTGATGCTGTGGATAAAATGTAAATACTGTACTGTATCAGCCGGATTGTGCACTGCCTCTTTCACAAAGGGTTTAAATTCGCTTATTTCTACAGCATAATCTTGTACAGTGTATTGTTGTTGGGAGCTGCAGCTGATATAGTGACCGTCTGAATCTAACTCCCCAAGCTTGGCAGGCGGGTTGGGAAAAGTGAAAGTAGGATGTCTTCAGAAGGTGCTGCTGCCCACTACCCCAAAACTACACCAATTAGTATTTTTCCTTTCGTCGTCTCTTACGTCACCCATCGGAAGAATTGGGGGGTGCAATTCTAGCCCGGCACCCCATAGGCTATGTACATATACTTCCAAGGATATGTAATGAATATTAATAAACATTGTGCCTTGTTTGATAACTACATGGCTACAAAGGGAAAAATACCAGAGAGGAAATACCAAGACATCTTCCAAAATGCTCTATCTCCATGCAAAAATAATATGATAATATATTTGTTGTTACTGCAAATTTAAATAATATATATATTGACAAATGGCAAATGTACAAACCATGCGAGTCCAAATACAAACAAAAAAAAGGTATATACATTGAGTTCTTCTTCCTTCACATAGTGCGTCGCATTGAATGGGCAGACATTTATTCTTTGGTTGGGGTACTGCTTCTGACACTTCGCCAAGTGGACCTACAGATTGAAAGAAATAATTAGTACAGGGTAGTACAGTAGTAGAATTATGAATGAGGGATGTTCTATATCCTACCAATAGGCTAGTACTAGAAATACCATATACTTTGCGGAAAATTTAATTAGCAAATTGTTACTATTTTCTTAAATTCCTTAAGAGGCCTTTTACATTTTGCAGCCCTCTCACTCGCACTTTTAAAGATAATTTCAAATAGAAACAATTTGGTAATGATTTTTTTAAATGTGTTCTGACATTATTTTGCTTTTTGCGATTATAGATGGTCTCAACATATTTTTATTTTGGAACATGTTGAGTCCAATTAGAATTAGAGGCCCAAAATTTAAAATAACTAAATTACGGGTCCATGGTTCGAATCCCGCCCAGAGCTTGAGCTTCACCGCATGGTGGAAGGGCATTTTGGGAATGCCCGCCTGGCTAGCGACCACCCTCAAGTATAAAATCTATCGCTAAGCATCTAACGGTGTGTTCCGGCAGCAGTCCTTGAGAGCCAGTGAAATAACAGGCAAAATGAGACTTAACAAGTATGTCTCAAGGTGACGGGCGCAGTGCAATTCGTGAATTGTGACGAAATGCATCCGTTATAGGCAGAGGCTAGCGCTTAACATCAGGTGGGCCTCGAACTTGATCCGCCACAATTACATAAAAAAGAAATAAAACAGGTGAACTATAAAAAAAGGCATATTAATAAACCAACCCTATTTGTGGGCTCAAGACCTGGTAAGCATCTTAATACAGTCAATTTATAAACACATATAAACAGCATCTTACGTGCCACTTTTCAATAATCAGCAGAACACATATTAACATAACATATGAATTAAAAAGCGTATTATATATGGTAATATTTTTTTCGACTTCTGGTACCAGGCTATAATTGCCCCCCTCTGGAGAGAGAGGCATGAGTGGGGGGGAATTCTAGCCGAGTAACAGGCTAGAATTGGGGGGCACTTATCTTCCTGTGAGTTATTTTTTTAATATTGTTTTATTTGCAATAACGCCTGCTCTGTTACAAATTTACGAGGGAAAAAATTATAGTCATGTGCGGGATTCGAACCCGCGTCAAACCACCACGAATACCCGGGGTATGCTCTGACCGACTGAGCTAACATGACAGTATGACTCATTACTCTAATTCTTGCTCTCGTTCTTCAACCATCGTATGGGGATGGAGCCTTCCTGTAAAAGAAGACAGAGCGACGAAAAATATATTACTACTGTTGAGTCCACGACAGGAGAAATTCCAGAAGGTTGTCTGCTAGGATTGTAGTGTGATGCAATCCTAAAGCCCGAGTGTGGTATTTGTTTAAAGAGTGTATACATCTTTAATCACATAATTACTTACCCTCAGATGAAAAAATAGTTAAACGCTAGAATATCAGACTATAAGACAAATATTTGTAGTGTATGTACCTGAATGCGGTAATGCTCCACTTGGTGAGCCATGTTAAATGGACAGGTCACAAGCTGGTTTGGACGGGGCTCCATTGTCTGTGGACAAACTTAATTATCAGTGCTTACCAAATATGATACTATTATAATAATAACTGGTTATTTTAAAAGTGAAGGGGCCGCACTGGATGCCAAGTCTGCTAATTACATGTTCATATTCATTCAAGATTCATACAAGACAGAATCGATAGTCTGCTGATCCCTTATGAATATATGAATCTATGATGAATCTAGGCTGGTTTGACGATATTGCCAACAAAAAATAAAAAGAGAAGAGTAAGGTAATTCAGAAAACAATTTCGTTATTATTTATTATTTTATTACTTTGTTTATTAGATTGAATCAATATTGACTCAATATGAACGATATGAAGTTAGTAGACTACCAAAACTGTCAAATTGACCAGGCCAAGTCCATTCTAGATTCATATTTATTAGCAGACTTGAAGCCCTGGCTTCTGCGGAACCAGTCATGTTTTTGAAGCGCTCGTAGCGAAGTTTGCTTAGCTGTTCTTAGCCGATCAGCAAAGTTAAGCAACGTCGCCCGCGGTCATGACATGGATGGGTGAGCTGCTAGTGACATTACTACCGGAGCGGTTCCGTGTTCTGGAGGGCACGTTAAACTGTCGGTCCCGGTTGTCTTAGGACGGCAGTCGTTACAGCATGGTGGTAGCCTGGCTAGCTACCACCCTCAAGTAGAAAATCAGTCGCCAATAACCTAACGGTGTGTTCCGGCAGCTGTCCTTGAGAGCCAGTAATTCTAGGTTAGTCTGAACAACATCTTCGACTACATCATCACTTACTATCAGGTGAGGTAGTGGTCAAAGGCTATCAGGCATTAAAAAAAAGGCAAGCTTTAAGCATTGTCATAGAGTAGACCATTAGAATTGCTGGTAAAATTCCTGCAGATGACATAGTTAAAGTGGCTAGTGTGGTGAGAATTTTGACCAGCAATTCAAGAGCAAGAGAAGCTCCATGTCTTGATCAACTGCTGCAATACTCTGGCAGTGATGAGCAGCAAATTTTTCAATGCAAAAAAAGATACATGTGGTTACCAGTATTGAAAGATATCATGGTCTGTAACCAAAGACCAGATTTCAATACAGAAACAGCAAAAATATGAGAAGGATCTGCATAGCTAGGGCACACATACATCTAAATCTTAGTTAGTTTGCTGAGGGATAGATACCACTTTCTTTAAAAGAATTTAGAAAATTCAGTATTTGGACAAGTTTTAAGAGACCCTTGTATTTTTGGCTTCTGCCAGATATGATCAAAGGACCCTAAAAATGTTTTTTTTTAGTATCTTTATTTCATTTAGGGACTTTTTTCTCTTGACAGTCAGTCAGTCATGTCAGTCCCATCATAACCTTAATATTTACCTTATCTCATACACATCTTATGTATTTTTAATGCATTCTCCGATGCAGGTTCTACCAAAGTATTAATGTATACTCCTATGTCTAAAATATTTAAATTTAAGGATGTTATTAGCGCATGCCTTTGACTTGCATTCAGGACACACTCCATAAGGACATGATATATGTCATCTACCACTCCATATGACGTCCGGTTAGGTGATATTTCCTTGTTCATCAAATATCCAAATTTCTTTGATGGAATGTGTCCAGAACGTATTCTGTGAGCTATGACAACAAATTGTTTACTCAACTTATATTTAACACACCAAGGTATTGGAGGAGGCTGGCTTTGTATGGTTCTATACCATATACCTTTTTCCTGACTTCTCTTATCAAAACATTTCTTTTTACATATATGTAGAATATCTTGTATGACTTGGTTGTATACAATAGTAACTACCCTCTGTCACTGCCAACTTTGCTAACTTATCAGCCTCTTAATTACCATATAATCCTATGTGTGATGGAACCCATTGCAATTTCAGATCCACTCCAGTCCTAAAAATGTTGCAAGAATTTTGATGTACTGTGTACGGAAGACAAACGAGCTGGTAATGCCTCACCCAGAAATTTAGCATAGCCCTATGTCTTGCAACCACACGGGAAGGAAGGCTTGCAATCAAGCTCTATCATCCATCTCTACATATAAACCTGACACTAACATATTTTTATCCAAGTTCAAAAAAGAAGAGGTTCTCAATACGTCTGTAATTATTTTTTTAAGTTTGTTGTCTCAGAACTTTTGACTGGGTGAACCGATTTTGATAATTCTTTTTTTTTAAAGATGACTGTTGTTGTGTGGTCCCATTTAAATTTCATCAAAGTCGGTCAAGCTGTTTTTGAGTTACACTCCAATAAATGAAAATTATTTTTCTATCTTGATGATATAGTCGTTGACAGTGAATGACAATCGATCCCGTAAGTAGCAAGGATCAGCAAAAATCATAAAAACAATTTTTGTCACAAAATGGAATCACTTTTGACACCCAAAAGTGTATTTGTTGAAGTCAGTACCAAGCCCACAATATTGTGATAATTGGTATTTTTGAATTATTATGGTACCAACTTCAACAAGTTATTTCACACTTTTGAGTGTTGACGTTAGTTCCATTTTCAGGTAAATTTTTTTTTAAGTTGTCTAAGTCCACTTTGTTTCCACAGCTCACATCTCAAATTAATGTAAGTTTAGAAACAAGGGAAATATTTATACTTGTTTTTGGTGACTAACTGATAGTGCAATGACAAAATACTTGTTTTATTGAGTAGCATCCTTAATGTTCAAAATGTATGTTTTGGACCCAAAAACGTTAAACTGGAGCAAGCTGAACTCCGACAAGGTCCTTACATATAAATAACAAAATTATCGAAAATAACATTCTTAGCGACAAATGGAATATACCCTAAGTCAATGCTTACATGCTTCATCTTCAGAACTTCAATCATCGAGTACTAATTCTGAGATAGGAATTACTCTTAGATTAACATTATTTACTTTTTATATACCTATCCTAAAGATTTAATATGTAGAAGAACAGATATAATATTTTACTTTCCATAACATTAGAATATTGACACACAACACCAAATTGACCTACTATGATATGTAATAATAATACGAGTGATAAAAAAACTGCTCTTACCTGTAAAGGTTTCACACCCTACATTTTAGCCATATAATCTATTGTCTATTTAGACTCAGTTGAGTAAATTTGAAGTTGCGATAAAAACACACTAATTTTGCAGTAAATCATATGTGGCTCAGTTTTCCATTGCCTGACGTCGAGTTGAGGGTTGATATTTTTTTCACAGAGAGGTTACATTATTATAAGCACACTTGCAAAGTTTCAAAATCAGAAAATGCGTAGTTTTTGAGAAAAAAAATATTGAAAATTAATTATTTTGCAATATTAATGCTAAAGAATATAGAATTCTCGCCAATGAACGTTTCGTTTTATGAACGGTTAAAGGCGTATTCCACTTGACGCTAATTTCGATATTGTCGATAATTTTGCGTCTATGGTTCCACATTTAATATGAACCATAGATACAAAATGTGGTAAAAATAATCGAAAATAACGGCGATAATAATTGGCGTCAAGTGGATTTCTTTCGGTAACGTTTTGTATTAAAAAAACAGGTTAGGTTAGGTTGAAACTGCGACAAAACAACGCGCGAGCCGAGCGAGCGTAGCGAGCGTGCCGCGGCAGCGGCCGGCGAAGCGCTAAGAAATCTGTTACACATCCAACAAAACAATAAATTTGATCAGTGAAGTGTTACAAAAAGTGAGGTGATGATTTTACAAATATATGCATAACTCGAAAACTATGCATTACCTTGTAATAAAAGTGGTGGGAAAGGGAAGAGATGACCCTCCCCTTCCACTGCCCTCCTTAATAGCAATCGATTTTAAAATTATTATTTTAATTTTAATCCAGAAAATGAGGAAAATTTAAAATAAGTAAAAAAGGGGGGGGTGCGGGACTTTTCCTTTGAAGAGGGGGGAGTGGTACCCCTCCCCCCCTCTCCCCACCCCCTCTACCCCCTGGATTCGACGGCAGTCAATGGAAAGTCGTACCATCATATGTAAATATCAATTGATAATTTTGACCTCAAGGACCTGGCAACACTCCCGTTTAACGTGCAGGCTAATATCGTGAATTCGTGACAGACTCAAGGCCCGAGGAGGAAGTAAAGACCGGAAGTTTCCGTTCTACTGTTTTATTTTTTATTCTTGTCTGTTATTTAAATGGCCATGGGAACAAGTTTCAAACATCTATCGGGCTACAGGACTGACAATCTACTTTAGGCGTATTTCTTACCTAAGTATTACGAGAAAATAATATGAAGGTACAAGTTTCCATGTGGTGATAATTTTTTTAGATTTTAAAACTAACAGGACGTAGGTATATGGTCTGCATGTGGCAAAACAGCTAAACATAAATACCTTGTAACAATTAAACAGCTTTAAACGGTTTAAAGTTGTTAATTACTATGTGTAATAATCGCGAAAACCTAAGACCACACCTTGTAACAAGCTAGAAAAAACATTGATAAAATTCACACCATAACATAAAATAAATAATTAAAAATTACTTACCAAACGCAGACTCAGTAATCTTTGATTGTTAATATGGATAGCAAGATGGCAATTGAAGAATTTGTAGAGAAAAACGGCAAAACGTGTGTGTATTGTGGTGGGGTTTTGGAGAAAAAATTTAATTTCGGTTTCTTTTTCAATTCGATATTTTCTCGTAAATGCTATTTTGCAAAGGGTATTTTCACGCAATCACAATAATCTGTGGAACTATTGGAAATATTGGAATGAGTGGCAGTAAGGGTGCGTGCCATTTGAAGTTAAATTTGCCAAAAACGATCACACTCCCAAAACTTGTTCCAGATGGGTCTTGGCATTATTTTCGCCATAAACGCTATGAAGCTACTAGATCAATTTGAATTACCTAGACCTAATGTCAAAAGTGACAGAAATGGCAAATTTTAGTGGCATTCTTAGCGTTCTTATCCTAAATGGAACAGGGGAGAACAGTTACAAACGATCACAGTGCTCACAACCATAGACGCAGTATGTGGTCAAAATTATCTAAAATAACGAAATTAGCGTCAAATGGAGTACGCCCAAATACTATTGAAGAGATAAACTTAAATTATCAACTGCAAAAGCATCGTGAATGGGATAGCTAGTTATTAATTATAATATTCATCCATCTTTCCATAGAGAAAAGTAATATACATCTAAATCATAGGCTTAGGATGTACGTACAAAGCGATTAAACTAAGAATAGGACGGGCTCTCGGCTAACTTCACTCATATTCACTGTAATAAGTACGATCGGCAAAACAAACTTAAAAATAGAGCAGTGCCATATTATACGTCATTTTAAATGAGTTACCCGAAATTGTTAATTTTAATAAATTCATATTTTTAAGGTTGACAGCACACACGCCATCTTGGTTTTGATGGAAACGCGGGCGTCAGGGTCTTATTTCTCCGACAGTGTACTACTACGCGACACGTTTCCGAGTGTTTATTGATCTTCTCGTTTAATTTGTTTTATTGACTGTTTAATTTGTTCTCGTTGACTGTTTAATACGTTTTTGGTGGTTGTTATATTTGTTTTTGTTACAAGTTAATATGATAACGATGAGTCTGACTCAGTGGGCCATCAGGACATGCATCGAAGAGCTAAGCTATTCAAATGAAGATACCTAAGTACAAAATATTGCTAACAAATTAAATCAGTTCAAATTATTTCTGTGTTTGCTGTACCTACAGTCACCTACAACTTCGTTTACCTACCTATGACTACTAGTTTTTTTACACGACTGCCCACATAAACGAGTGCTAAGTTTCAGGTTTATGGAACTTAGCACTCGTGAAACTCAGACTCGTGGAAGGATGTATGTTTGTGAGTCTCTTTATTTCACCATAACTTAAAGGGCTTAACCGATTTAAATGTACGAGATATCGTTAGATTTATCTTGATAGCTCAAGGAACACTATTAACCAATTTTTGGGATTAGGGCACTAGCTTCCTGGTAAGATATACCATCTCGGGACATTGTTACCTTAATATTTTTCTGCCTTTCTTGTTCTGGACAGGTCCTGCTAGTACTAAAATGGTGAGCAGAGCAATAGAGGCAGGTAGAGTTCTCCTCTTGAACAATACAGTCATCACCCTTGTGGGGTTGACTGCATCAGCAGCATCAGGGTTGGGAGCGAAACCAAATTGACCGCAATTCAAACATTGAATTGTTGTGTACTGGTATGTTTCCACAAGAAGACAAAAGTAGTAAGAAAATATACGCCGTGGTAATTCTTAACCCCTGAAGCTCAGGACTACAGTTTGTAGTGGTTCCCATACCATATTACCATCTACTTTATTTTTACGATTCAGTCGTCTAGCTTTCAAGATTTGTGTGCAGCAACCTGGTACTTGCACTGAGTTAACAAAGTCATCCATAGACCAGTCAACTGGAACTCCACGAACTATTCCCGTCCTTGTGACATTAAAAGTGGGTATGAAAGCTTCATATTTATATGCTTTTTTATACAGAATTAATAAGGAAGTTGTTGGCTCCTAAAGCAGTCCTAAATTGAATGAAGATTTTGTTTCTTCCTACTAAATAAAAACTTTCTTAAATCCATCACGACAAACTTGTTCAATTTTATTTGAGAACAGGAATTGTCCGAATTTAATGGCCTTATAGTCGTACCTGCGGTGGAGTCAGCTTCGATTCTAGACACATGGACAATAAACGGACGAGTGTCCTTTGCCTCATATGACCGAATGCCTAACACTGTCATCGACGGATGCGTATATACTGTTTGTACAGATGCTATAGCTAATTCTTTATCTATAATGGTCTTCTTAGCTGAAACTTCTGTACTATATTCGACATTTCTGCGCTTTGTACCTACCTGAACCTGCAGAGGTGTCACCTACATTGGTGATGGCGTCGTTTGGCTCGTCGGGTCCTGAGGATGCGGTGGGCGATCCGGCGGAGCCGGCTCCATATTCATCGGTTGCAGTGGCCGTCTTACTGTGTCATCCCTGAGAAAAGCATGTGTTGCTATTGGCAAGTCTTTGAACACAAATGTCGAAGGCTGAGAATGCCGTGATGCTGGAATGGGACGAAGATTGGCCATTTTGGTCCGTAGGTGTACCAAAAAGTCTGGTGCATTATTTGTGCAGTTCTGTGATGGCGGAACAATAAGTTCTCCAGGAAGCCGTAGTGGTTCACCATACAGGATCTCAGCAGATGAGCATTGCAGGTCTTCTTTCAGTGCTGTGCGGATACCAAGCAACACTAATGGTAGGGCCTTACTCCATGTGTCGGCGTGGCACATGAGCGCCGCCTTGAACTGTCGATGGAGGCGCTCCACCATACCATTTGCTTGTGGGTGGTAGCTAGTTGTTCGTATCCTCTTAATAGCACATAACTGCAACAACTAAAAGCGAAAAGATTGGACTCGAATTGGCGTCCTTGATCAGTAGAAAGATGAGTGGGACTCCAAAACGTGAAATCCAGCCATTTACAAAGGTATCCGATACTTCTTCAGCTGTAATACCAGACATAGGCCACACTTCCGCCCAACGAGAGTACCTGTCAACGGCTGTCAGACAGTATGTATAGTCTCTGGATGATGGCAGGGGACCAATTATATCAAGGTGCACATGTTGAAAGCGTGCAGAAGAACTGGAGAAGTTACCTAATGGTGAGGATATATGTCGAGACACCTTACTGCGCTGACATGAGATGCAGGATCGTGCCCAGGAACTGCAGTCCTTACGCAGAAGAGGCCAGATGTAACGATCAGCTACCAGGCGTGCACTTGCGCGCGCACTCGGGTGGCTGAGGTTGTGCAGTCGCTGGAACGCAGGACGGCGGAAAGACGCAGGTAAGTACGGTCTCGGCTTCCCAATAGAAGTATCACATGTGATGGTAATATCTGTTCCTGTAACGAGAATTTGTTCAAATGTGAGTGAGGAGCCAGTGCGGAGTTTCTCAAGCTCATCATCAACTGCTTGAGCCTTAGAGAGTGCAGCATAATCGTCTGTAAGAGTTATTGCCTCTATGCGAGACATTGCATCTGCCGCTACATTGTCCTCACCCTTGATGTGTACTATATCAGTAGTAAATTGGCTTATGAAGCTTAGTTGGTTTAGTTGAGCTGGTGGGAGTTTTTCTCGCCGTTGCTGAAAGACATATATGAGAGGTTTGTGGTCAGTGTAGATGGTTGTATGTTTGATCTCCAAAATGTGTCTAAAATGCTGGACACTTTCATATACAGCAAGAAGCTCTCTATAGTGTGTTGGCCACTCTGTTTATCAGACAATTTTCTACTAAAATAAGCCAGAGGGCGCCAGGCTTCATTTTTATTGCATCTTTGCTGAAGACATGAACCAATATGGGTACCTGATGCATCGGTGAAGAGGCCAAGCTCAGCACTACTATCAGGATGGGACAACATAGTAGCCGAAGGTAGGCTCTTCTTACAGGCCTCGAAGTGCTCTAGGAGCTCTGCTGTCCACGGGAAAGGTTTTGCACCTTTGCAGTGTGTGGCAGCTACGGCGTCAATAAGCGGTGCCTGGTATTGTGCTGCATCGGGAAGGTACCTGCGATAAAAATTTATCATACCCAAAAATCTACGCATACCCTGCACAGTTTTAGGTGGGGTTAAATCACAGAGTGCCTGAATATGATCTTTGGGCGGCTGTGAACCTTCTGCACTTATTTTGTAACCCAAGAAGGTCACCTCTGTCATTCCAAAGACACATTTGACTGGGTTGACAATTACCCCATACTGGTGTAAGCGCTCAAACAGTATTCTAAGGTGTTTAGCGTGCAGAGTGGCATTCTTTGAGAAAATGAGTATATCATCGATGTACGAGAAGCAAAAGTCAAGGCCACGCACCACCTCATCTATAAATCTTTGAAAGGTTTGAGCAGCATTACGGAGCCCGAATGACATAAATGGAAAATCATAGATGCCGAACGGTGTTACGATTGCAGTTTTACAGATGTCACCACTGTGTATTGGAATCTGGTGGCACGCTTTCACCAGGTCTATGGTCGAGAACACAGTAGCTCCAGCCAAGTTATGTGAAAAATCACCTATGTGACGCACTGGGTATCTATCCGGGATGGTACGAGCATTAAGTGCTCTATAGTCACCGCATGGTCGCCCTGTTGCATCCTTCTTGGGTGCGAGATGCAGGGGCGATGACCAAGAACTGCTGGATGGCCTTGCAGTACCAGAGCGGACCATTGCATCAAACTCCTGTTGTGAAATGCGGATCTTATCAGGTGCAAGGCGACGTGGTTTGCACGATACTGGAGGACCATCAGTGGTATTGATGTAGTGAACGGTTGAATGTTTAATAAATCTATTTATACCAGGAGGCCTTGTGATGTCAGGAAACTCAGCAAGCAGTTGTGCGAAAGGTGAGCTGGAGTCGCTGCAAGTCACCGCTTTGATGCTGTCTTGGTATGTGCGAGCAGCAGAAGCAGACACTGACATCTTTGTAGTGCCATCAATGACACGTTCATGCCTGCAATCCGGTAAAAGATTATAAAAATTCAGAAAGTCAGATCCAATTATCGGAGTACTGACATCTGCGATGATAAAGTTCCATTCAAAATTGCGACGTAGCCCTAAGTTTAACTGTAGAGATATACTGCCATAAGTTTTAATAGCTGTGCCGTTAGCAGCGCTCAGATCATATCCACTACTGGATACATGCCCTTTTGTAAGTTGCCGAGGAAAGCAGCAAATGTCCGAGCCAGTGTCAACTAAAAATTTTCGGTTGGTGTACTGGGCCACGACGAACAAACGGTGACTTGTGGCTGGGCGGTCGGTATTCGCCATTACTGACCGCTGTTCGGGTTTTCCGAACTATGTGTGCTTGACCAGTTGCATGGCGTCACGCATTTCCTGGCCTTTTGAGCAAAACGGTCATGATACCAGCACAAGTCTGCATTGCGTGGGCGTGAGCGTGACCGACTACGGTTGCGACTTGAGTCACGGCTAATACTACGGTTTTCAGACCGGCCACCAGTAGTAGTAAGAGAAGCTACCATTTGTGTAAGTTCAGTAACTTGCCTCTGCAGAGCAGCAATGCTGCTGTGCTCGGCAGGTGGTGGTGGAGCTAGTGGACTGAGTGCACATACCTCTGATGGCTGTGACTGGATGTCCATCAGTCTATCAGCCAGTTCAGCAAGCTCACCGATATCCTGTACCCTTTGCGCTGCCAACACTATCTGTAGTTGCCGGTGCAGACGGCTGGACCAAATGGACTTCAGCAAGTCATCTGGAAAGGAGAGGCCAGCAAGAGACTTAAGGTGGCGCAGGAACAATGATGGTTTCCTGTCACCCATGAGCTCCCTTTCCAACATCCTTCGAATTTTTTCTTTGTGTGAATCAGAAAACCTAGAAATAATTGCATTTTTTAAAGTGCTGTAAGGCATGCTTTTAGGTGGCTTAGTAATTATGTCTTCAACCTCCCTCGTGCAGTTAGTGTCAAGGTGTGCGATTGCAAAGTTAAATTTAGTAGCCTCTTGTGTTATTTTATTAATATAAAATTGTGCCTCTAAGCTGGCAAACCAGAGGGCCGGCCTGTCTTTACAAAAGGGAGGTGTGCGTATGGACACCCTGTTAACAAACACCTCAGAAGCTGCATCCGTAAATCCATCATCATCAACGGGAGGCAAAAGCTGCGCAGAGGATGCAGGTGGTTGCTCATTTTCGGGATTTTGAGCCATTTTATAAAATAACAGAAACCTAATACCTTGTTATTAGTATCACACACGTATTAATATCCGTAAGGGAATGATAACATACACAGAACATAAAATAAATAGCAATATGCCTTATAATGTAAACACAACAACGTGCAATCACACAAAATGCAGTTAGTTAATGCTGCCTAGCAAGTTAGTGAAGTGTCCAAAACCAGTTAGAATGTTACTAAATCACAAATATACAGTTAAAATGTTCCAAAACACTGTAAGACGTATCAAATTACGATGAACCGGGAGGTAACAGATGATAACACTGACAGTTAAAAGTTTGACGTAAGCATACTGACACAGATCATTTGCGGCGGGAGATTCGGTAAGTTCCCAATTAGTCCGTTGTAAAGGCGGTGGCGCTAGCGTCAATGCGATAACACAAGGGAACTGGACGGCGATTCTCGTGCAGTGATATGAATATCATAGTAGATAAATATCGAGAAAACATGGCGAATATCGAGTCGTGTAGTTTTGTGTTATTCTCGCAATATCACTATCGATAAATATCAAGCCCTAGCGATCGACACGCAACATTGCGATATCGGGATTATCATTATACTTTCTATACACATGAACACAAGTTCATCTGTGGCCATTTTTTTATATCCTCCACTCGTGAGAATAGCATTTTTGTGAAAAGTCGATATTTTTGGGATATTAATAGTCTATAGGTGACACGGGATAAATATCGAGAATCGATAGAATTATCCCAATATTGAGAATTGCCCCCCTGAGTTAGTAGCGTGCAATGCAAAATGGCCTTACGAAACACAAAGTTTATGAATGAAAGTAACAATATCACCAGATTGATGCGCAGTATAGGCGTATGCGGGAAGTATGCCTCCGCACACGTATTGTTGTTGCTCTCCCCTCCCCTCGTGACCCGGCGACAAGGTCTCGACTCGTTGCGATGTCGGCGCCGCGGCGCCGACATCGCGACGCCACGCCGCGCCGGCGCGCCGGCGCGGCGTGGCGTCGCGATGTTTTGATGTCGAAATATTTCGACCCGGGCGCGTCGTGGCCTCGTGGCGTGCGGTAAAATGCCTCCGCACGCTTGTTGGGCCGGTATTATCGTATTCACCGGCGTTCAAACCTCGCTGTAAGTCTGTGTTGAAGTTCACGTCGTAAGGTCACCAATTTGGTGAAGTGCGTGCTGGGTGTAGATAGACCTCGTCGAATGAAACACATCTATGTTTGTTGACACCATGACATTTATGCACTTCCACACATACAATAATTGCTATAAGCAGAACTTCAATTACATTATGTATTATTTACAATTTGAGGTGCGTGCGCTACGACAAGTTATCGAGCAGAGAGTAGTAACTTTTTCGGCAGTGTTGCCAGACTAAAACTAATATAATGGCGTACACAGACGCCATAAGTCGATATTTTTGGGATATTAATAGTCTATAGGTGACACGGGATAAATATCGAGAATCGATAAACTTATCCCAATTTTGAGAATTGCCCCCTGACGTTTTATAATTTATCTATGGGCAATTAGTTTCTACAGATTATAAGAATTGCGGGGAATTAGCTAGCTATGTCATATCTATCTACCAAAATATAAACAAACACGGATGGAAAATGTAAAATAAATAAAAGTTTATTAAAGAAAAGGCTTTATTTACCATAATTTAATAAATTAATACATGCAGAAAGCCATCAGGTCATTACAAATGTTTTATGTATTTAAAAGCTACAGTATTGAACTGTGATTTACAAAATATGGCTTCTGGAACCAATCGTATACTTGTGTGCCGCTATTGCCTGAATGATTCAAGGAATGTTGCTGCCGATAGCTTTACTGTTGACGAGACGGAAGAATTTGAGAACATGATTACAGATACTTTTAGCATACAGGTAGGTACAATATAGTACAGAGCCATTTACAATAATAGTAAATGGTTCACTCTAAAACATGATCTAATTAAGATAGCTGCTCCTATCCTAGGTATGTATCTCAGCTCTTATTTTACAGTTTACTCCGATTACTTCTTGTGCATCGGGTACCCTATTCATATGGGTTGGCATACATGTCTCTTTCAGCATCACAATATAATATAAAAATGATGAATTTTATTACAGCACACAGGGTTACACAACAAAATAATTGCAAAAAGTTTTGGCTTGTTATGCTAAACGGGCAGGTTGCCTCATCCTGTCCTCAATCCTGTTGTTGGTGGTAAACCTGCTACTGCTTGGTTAATTAGGGTGTTAATCCCTTGACATCGGCTGACCCACTATGGCCAAGTTATGAATGAAATTCTATTGTTATCATTATTGCTGATGTCAATGTGTTAAGATGGTAAAGGAGTTGTGGTCTACACCACTCATAATGATGTGTTTTTGCAAATTAATATGAATCGTAAAGTCAAAATTGCTTATTCCATTTTAGTAACTGCAATCTAACAAGTTATTAAAATTGCTCGTATGAATGTCAGTGACAAAATTTGATTATTACAATATTTTAATTCTCATGCACACTTGGCCAGTTTTTCAAAGCTTTTACAGCATTACCACTATTTTGCTGTTGTAATTCTCATCAACAGCCTTAATATCCACAGTTGGACAAAGTGCTATATTGCGTAGTAGGCATCTTCAGAAACGATGTGTATTATGTCAGTTATAACAGATGAATTCTTATTTTGTTTACAGATTTGCCATTTAAGCTCCATGGATAAAATAATATGCTTACAATGCATTAAAAATTTCCGTCATGCCTTTAAAGTAAAGAAGAAAATCTTGGAAGTGCAAAGGGTTCTTCTGGATCAAGTTGATATTATAACTGACACAGGTTTGTTTTTTTCTCATTTTTTCATAGACCATTCTGCAGGGCTCAGTACAAGCAATAGCAATTGCCAAATAATGCTTGATTGACCCTGGTTGCAGAACACCCGCTTATGCACATAGAACATGTATTGTAGCAAATCAAGGAAACAACCTAGTGACGCGAAGCCACTATAAGTTGTTAGGGAATTTTATGTAATTTGGGTACTTACTGGGATGGATGTTGTGGGGTGGCTGAGAGCTGGCCACGGCCTTAATTGTGTGCCGATGAAGGCGAGTAGAAGTCCAGAGTCCTGGGGTGAAGTCGAACACTGGTTACTGTGCTGAGGGCGGAGTCATAGGCTTAATATAGCACTGTATTCACTGTTAATAGTTGCGCCGGCGCGGGTTTCTCAAGGCAATGCGAATGTAGGTCAAGTTAGGTGCTGGCCAGCGCACCCCACAGGGAGATAATGATGGTAACGAAGCTTAATTGGCCTGTAAGTGAAAAGTGCGAGCAAATGTCTCTGTTTCAGTTTCAGCAAAAATGCTTTTGTCTATCCAGATTTCCAGATGACTATGGAAATTTTTCAAAATGGTGTATAGAGGGGTTGAAAAGTAAAACAAACATATATCAGTCTCAAGGTCCTCACAAAGTAACTAGTGTGGAATGGGAATTGGCTCTCAATGAGAGCTGATTTAACACCCAATTGTTTGTCAATGGGTTTAGATATTTGAGCTGGCCAAGCGGGTACAAAATACCCTACGTTTGTTGCAGCTTCGTTACAGCATGCCTGCTATGGGATTTGGACCATAGACCTTTATCTATCTTAAATGGCTGAAAGTGTTAAATAGTTTTACTTGAACAGATTTTATGCAAAATTTATTTAATTTGTAGCATGTAGCACTTTTTCTTGCCATTGGTACACCTTTTTACACAACTGCCCAAAAAGGAGAGTTATGTTTTAAGGGTTCATGTATGTATGAATCGTCTCCTTTTAATATTCCACAGAGGGAAATGGAGGGTAGCAATTCAAGCCCGGCATCCTACTGGACATTTCGATGGTAGAAAGAGACATAATTATGCTCTCTTAAATATCTTCTTCTCAGTCGTGCACTCTTGACATAGTGGTTGTGGTTGATAAGATGGTGTAACATGATGGGGCATTCAACGTCGTCTTGTCGGTTTTCACTGATCTGGCTCTCCATTTTTGCTGATTGGTAGTGTTGCGCATATAGTTTGATATGGATGACTGTGTTGCCGTTTCGTTCAGATCAGTCCAGTGAGTGAGAGATCTGCCTCTAGCTTTCCTGCCTTATGACCCTGGACCACCAATCGTTCCATCGAGATGCGCCAAACTTTAAAATTCCTAAATAGGGACCTCCGACACCATACCTCCAGAGCGTTGATTTTATGGTGATCCAGTAGTCTTTAAGACTACTGGATCTCCAGGTTGCAGCAGGTAGAGGAAGATTGGAAAGACTAGACAGTTCATCAGTCGCACCTTTGTAATTTTAGTGATTCTTTTATCTTTCGATAAACTCCTAAGTTCCTTAGAAAAGGATTACCCTTTTCCAACCTCTCTACAGCAGATCTTGTAATTGAGCTCCGTCTTCTAAATGTCATCCTCGCAACCTCCCTCATATATCTCTCTCAAAAATATTTACTTCTTATTTCAGGTTGTGAATCACCAAAACAAGATATAGACAGTAGTGGGTATGACGAATATGATTACAGCACAGGGGATGATGTGAATATAGATGGAGATTGTAAAATCATTCACAATCCTGATTTGGAGGACGGTTATAGGTTGAGTGAAGAAAATGTTTTTGGTAAGAGAGCACACTATTTAACGACTATGCTACTGTTACCTCAGAACTCTTGACTGGGAGAACTGATTTTGATGATTCTTTTTTTATTTGATAGCTGATGTTTCCCGTGTAGTCCCATTTAAATTTCATCAAAATTGTTTCTGAGTTACACTCCAATAACTGACAAGTGTTTTCCTATCTTGATGATATAGTCATTGACAGTGAATGACAATCGATCGCGTAAGTAGCAAGGGTCACTAGTAAGGGTTTTTTTACGTATAAATGGAACCAACCCATTTAAATTTCATCAATATTGTTTTTGAGTTATATACATTCCAATAACCGACAAGTGTTTTCCTATCTTGATGATATAGTCATTAACAGTGAATGACTATCGATCGGGTAATGGCAGTGATGGCTCAGTGGCATTGGCTATGAACAGCCGCGCAGCAGGTTCATGGCTCAAATCCCGCCGCGGGCTTGAGCTTCACCGCATGGTGGATGGGCATTTCGCGAATGCCCGCCTGGCTAGCGATCAATCAAGTAGAAAATCTGTTGCCAAGCATCTAACGGTGTGTTCCGACTGCTGTCCTTGAGAGTCAGTGAAATTACAGGCACATGAGACTTAACAACTATGTCTCAAAGTGACGGGCGCAATGCAATTCGTGACTTGTGATGAAATGCATCTGTTATAAGCAAAGATTAGTCCGCTTAACATCAGGTAGGCCTCCAGGGTGTTCAGTCACAATAACTGGAACTGAGTTATGTAAGTGGTCTAAGACCTTAACGCTTGCGAGAGACAGTAATTAAATTGAACATTTCTGTTGTTGTGAGTTTTACACAGATTTAGTCATCATTATGTTACACAAATGTGGATCTTACTATAAACAGAATAAGGACTACCATAGTTTAGGGAGTTTTAAATGTAGAGATTTCTTATAAAATCAACATCAATATTGTAAATTGTAAGTATGATATTATTGTAACTTATATAAGTAGAAAAATAATAAAAAGAGGATATCCTCTTTTTATTATTTTTCAGGTAAAACCTGTGTTATAAAAATAGAGCCCGAAAACATGGATGGAGCCCCATTAAAAATGAGAAAGACAGTTATCAAGAAGATATCTAAAAGCCCTAGGGTATCAGAACCAGATGCTGTTGAAATAAGGGAAATTGAATTCATGAAAACAGAAAACGGTAAGCTCAATTAAAAAAAAACACCACTCGGCCACCGAAACATGATCGAGATGAGAGAATTTTCGTGCTCTTATTGCGTTACTTGAGGACGGTGTGCAGTCATCAACCAGACTACTAGACTTCATCTGATCGTAAGAAGTGCTTTTTCAAACACTTAACTCTTAGTGACATTGGTTATGGACTGCCGCGCAGCAGGTCCATGGTTCGAATCCCGCCGCGGGCATGAGCTTCACCGCATGGCGGAAGGGCATTTTGCGAATGCCCGCCTGGCTAGCGACCACCCTCAAGTAGAAAATCTGTCGCCAAGCACCTAACGGTGTGTTCCGGCAGTTGTCCTTGAGAGCCAGTGAAATTACAGACATATGAGACTCAACAACTGTTTGTCTCAGAGTGACGGGTGCTGTGCAGTTCGTCACTTGTGATCAAATGCATCTGTTATAGGCAGTGGTTACCACTTAACATCAGGTGGGCCTCGTTCTTGTTCCGTCACAAAAATGTAACAAAAAAAACTCGCAATGATGTCACTACCATTCTATATTTCTAAATATGATTATAAGCATTGCTTACTCGTATAATCATATCGCGTGCCAAGTGAAAACTACGTTTACAAATTATTAAAACATATTTTTTTCTATGACATATTTAAAAATTAACCAAGAGCGAGTTGGATGGATTCCAGTTCTGTCACAGAGTAAAAAAGTCCAGAAGGATCACTCTGTAAAGCCATTCCAATAAATAAGCGACTCTAGCTATGAAGCAATAAAATGCACTTCAGTTCGCACGGAGTACAATACTTATATTCACCTAAAAGGCGTGTCTCTTTCCATCGCATGTGCAGGCATGGCTCTGTTCTCTTCTGACGCGGCACGCATCGTACAATAAGCCCGTACGGACGGATACGCCGATGTACCTGTAGCTTTGTACATAAAGTGTGGAGTGAACCAGTCTACTAGGTTAGCCACTATCTCACCTGATGGCAAGTGATGATGTGGTCGAAGATGTTGTTCAAGGTAACCTAGAAGTACTGGCTCTCAAGGACAGCTGCCGGAACACACCGTTAGGTGCTTGGCGACAGATTTTCTACATGAGGGTGATAGCTAGCAAGGCAGGCATTCGCGAAATGCCCTACCACCATGCTATAACGACTGCCATCCTAAGACAACAACCGGTACCGACGGCTTAACGTGCCCTCCGAAGCACGTGCACGCTCAGTAGTAATGTCACTAGCGGTCACCCATCCAACTCATGACCGCGGGCGACGTTGCTTAACTTTGCTGATCGGTTGAGAACAGCTAAGTAAACTTCGCTACGAGCGCTTCAAAACATATTTGGAACATACCTAACGTTCCAAATATGTCAACATTTCTAAGTAACTAATTTAGTGTCTTTGGGTGCCTCAACAATTCTGTCTTTGCGATATCCATTTTTTTCTAATACACATTGAAATTGAATCAATAACTGTTCAGGATAATACAAACAATATTATTTCATATTTTCGAATACCATAATCATGTACTATGGTCATCAAACATAGCTTAAAGTGTGGTAAAACTATTAAATACTTGAATTATCCGCCAGACGTGAATAGACACTTACAAGCGTTAAGGACAATAAAGCATTTGCATTTTCATTAATTATCAACGTTGTTCTTTAGGTACAGAAGAAACAGAACGAACTTCAGAGAAGAACCAAACAACTAACGCAAGTACAATAGAAGGCTTAAAGAAAATACGTAATAATACATTGAAACTGTTAACCAATTCGAACATGTCCCCTTTCGTATCAAAACGTACGAAATACGCGTGTTACTCCTGCACAGATTCATTCTTAGATATACGACAGCTGCGTGAACATTACACCTTACACCCTTTTGAATTTAGAATGAAA
Organism: Plagodis pulveraria; assembly: GCA_963890685.1. Taxonomy (NCBI): domain Eukaryota; kingdom Metazoa; phylum Arthropoda; class Insecta; order Lepidoptera; family Geometridae; genus Plagodis; species Plagodis pulveraria. The sequence continues at coordinate 5,705,344 of OY982976.1, read as the reverse complement.
GCTGACATCAATAAGTGCCGAGGCATGAGCTACAAGAACGTGGATATTTCTAATTTAACATGCAAGATATGTTCTGACCACTGCACAAATATAGACACCCTGCAAGAACATCTTGAAAACAAACATGACTTAACATTTGACGGGTCAGAGCATTTGCTGCTGCCGTTTAAGTTAGAAGAGGGATTCAAATGTGTTCTATGTCAAGAGAGCCACAACACTTTTACTAGATTGGCTATACATATGAACACTCATTCGACTAGCAACTTTTGTGAGATATGCGGTGCCACGTACATTAACCGTATAAGCCTTAGGAATCATATTAATGCAGTGCACACAAAGAAACAGTGCTCGAAATGCTCGTCAGTATTCCCGACTATTTCAGCTAAAGAGAAACATATGAGAATCGTACATAACAAGGCTCGCTCGAGACGTTACTGCATGAAATGTGAAATGACTTTCGCGTATACACATCAGCTAAGGCAACATATGATAGAAAAACATGGGGAGAAACGTGAGGTGCTCCATTGCGAACATTGCGGGAAGAAATTCTCAGCGGCCGGCAATTTGAAAATACATATCCGCTCCGTGCATATCGGTGAGCGAAATTATCCGTGCTCGATATGCGATTTGAGATTCTTCACGTCCTGCGATAAAGCGAGGCACGAGAAAACGCACGGAGATGAGAAGGCTTACTCGTGTGAATTTTGCGAAGTTAAGTTTAGGTCGAAGGATTCGCAGAGACGGCATCTAAGGAGGCAGCATGGAAAGTCTAAAAGTGGTAGAGGGGAGAGCGAAGCGAGCGGAAATTGAAAGTTGAGGTGAGAGCGAAGCGAGCGAAAATTAAAAGTTGCAGATGTTTAAGTACATGCATCAAATGATGGTCTCTAATATAGTAGCGCCAATTTAAAGCGACTGTACGTAGAGTTATTCAAATCAGAAGATGGTTTAAAAAGGATCTAGATGGAAAAACATAAGATAATCGGCAAGATATGTTGTGACTGTATCTGTCTGTGAAATTATTCTTGCTCGACATGCGATTCTTCACGTGCAAAAAGTTATTTATACAGCTATTTTTGTGACAAATTGAAGAGGTCACAAGGATATATCTATGAAAAAGAAAAAATCGCTCGGAGGTAAGGAGACTGACTTTGCAAATTCTGAAAAACTAGATTTGCAGAGATTGTAGCGGATCAAAGCGAGCGAAATTAGTCTTGAAATATTTATACTGCAGAAATAATAGTAGTACTTTCAGATTATGGGAGTTGTGGTTATGATGACATACTATTTATTATTATTCGATTTTGTTTACGTCATATGAATCACAGTAATGTGTATATTTTTAAAGGTTTTTTATATATTGATATCAAATCCATTTCCGGACACAAGCTACTAAAATATGAAATAAAAACCGGTCCAGTGCGAGTGGGACACGCGCACGGAGGGTTCCGTACCATTTTAATATTTTTACCAATTTAATTATTATTATTTTTAGCAAACAAACGGTGAAAACCTCTTTTATTGTATGGGAGCCCCCTTAATTATTTATTTTATGTTAATTAATTATATTTTAAGAGAACATAAAACTAAATATTCTGTGAATAGTTAAAGCTACCTGTCACCATTATTAGTATCGAGCAAGATACGGTAAAAAAATCAAGTTTGTTGTATGGGAGCCCCCGATAAATATTTATTGTATTCAATTTTTAGTATTTTATTGTTACAGCGGCAATAGAAATACATCATCTGTGAAAATTTCAACTGTCTAGATATCACCGTTCTTAAGATACAGCCTGGTGACAGACGGACGGAAAGCGAAGTCTCAGTAATAGGGTCCCGTTTTTACCCTTTGGGTGCGGAACCCTAAAAACTACTCTTAAGTGGACGTGTGTATGAAATAAGTAGGGTAAAGTGGTCGACTTTGTACCAACAAACTAAAAAAAGAAACAAATTCTATATTCTATAGACAAAATGTATCTACATCTACCTAAATATTATAAAGAGGAAAGATTTTTATTTTTGTATGCAACAAATAAACTTAAAACTACTGACCTATTTGGATGAAATTTGGTATAGACATAGTTTGAGACCCGGGGATGGACAGGAAAGTTTTTATTTAACTGCGCAAAAAGGTTTTACGCGATAACCGACACACGCACTGGTGAAGTCGCGGCCGGAAAGCTAGTTATATATATTTTGCTATTCACCCGCAGTGTAGGGCTCTTTTAACTCCTCAATTTTTTGCTGGATTTTACTTTTTATTTCAGGTAACGATACAAAGATATCACGTTCTTCTTCATCGTTCAATACTTCCACAATTTTGTCTAGTAGCCTTTGTTATTTTTGGTCTTAAACAGTATTATACTAAAATAGTTTTCACGTGTACTACGATGTACTGTAAGATTCTCTTCTTCTCTTCTCAGACATCTCTGAACATAATTTCCTCTTAATCAGAGCCAGTCTCCATATTAAAATCCGCACCACCAGATGAAAATCCACTTGCAAGAAAATCTTTTTGATCTTCATCTGAAAATTCATCAATGAATACGTTTTTCTTTCATCGCTTACTTCCATTTCTTGCATCAAGCAAATCCCTTGTGACCTTTTTAGCCAGCTTCCAAAAAGGTGGTGGTTCTTAATTCGAACGTTTTTCTGTGTATGGTTACCAAATTACTCTTTACAGAGTGTACCGATCTTGGTAAATATGTATCAAGGCTTATGTTGTGTTAAGGTAGTATTTTGAATACCGCATTCAGAAATGAAATTATTAAATTCTGCTGATGAGAATGGAGGCCCGTTATCACTTTGCACATGTTGACTAAAGACAGCTTTCAGGACTAATATTAAAGCGTTGGCGCTTGTGAAATTTGAGTAATAACCTTCAACAATTACAGTCTAACAAATCAACACCTTCTTTTTCCCATGGCAGAGTAGCATGCTCATGTCGCTGCTTGGCTCAGTGGGTTAGCCTCACCCACTCCAGGAACGTGGGTATCACTGAATGGGGTCCAGATCCCGGTGGGGACCCAGATGAAGTTTCGGGATGGCATTCTGGATGGGAGGTGGGCTTTTGGGGCCCAATTTACACAGTTAGCCCCAAAAGTACTGGGAGCCGCGGCCGCCTTGGGGAGGCTGATGCCCAACGTGGGTGGCCCTAACGCCAACTGCCGTCGTCTATACTCCGGAGTAATTCGGAGCATGGCCCTGTACGAGGCGCCTGTCTGGGTGCATGCCCACAAGGGAGGGCGATATCCATGCTGCCGCGCTCCGACTAAAACGAATGGGAGTGAGGAGGCGGCAGTTCACCTCCACCTCGTCCACCTCGGCGGAGGATTGCTCATGAGGGGGTTTTAGTGGGTTCATGCCACACACATCCCCTTCCACCTCCCCCGTGGTGGTAGGGCAGTTCGAAAGCATTTCACCTCCTCAAAAAAAAGGTGGGTTAGTGTTTCGGCGTTTTATACATGTATCAAGATTGAACTACGTACCTATTTGATATCTGATGGCCAGAAAACAATCCCTTTTCAAAACTAGATCTTTCTATTTTTGAAAAAGGATTGTGTATTATTTTGAAAATTTCTGGTTTCTTAGGTATAATAATACTGTTACCTCTGAATAGTCGGCCAGTCTCAGTATGAATATCACTCCAGAAGTTCCAGTATTCTTTTATTAACTTGTTTCTTGCATGTGGGCCAGCCAGTTTGACAGTAAACTTTTAAGCATCTGCATGCTGTCATCATGGTTCAAAAGTGGAACAAGTGAAAGAGTTTGTATACTTGGGATCCATGTTTACAAAAGATGGAGAGTGTGAAAGTGATACAGAAAGGAGAGTGAACGCTGGAAACATTGTAAACGGAGCATTGCACGCGTTTCACACCTTCTGACGTCTCAAAAGGCTCGTCTGGCTGTTCATGAGGGAGTGTTGGTTCCGACACTAATGTATGGTAGTGAAAGTTGGGTATGGCAGAAAAAGTATGAAAGTAGAATAAATGCAGCGGAGATGAGAGCATTGAGGAACATGATTGGAGTCAAAGGGAGTGTTAGGATAAGGAATAGTGTGATAAGGGAACGATGTGGTGTGAATGAGAATGTAGTGACAAAAATAGAGAAAGGTATGTTAAGATGGTTTGGACATGTGGAGAGAATGAATGAAATGAGAATGACTCAACAGGAGTACGTGGGACAACTGAACGGAAGTGTTGGAAGGGGAAGACCTAGGCGAACGGGTCGAAATCAGATTGAAGACGTTCTGAAAAAAGGCCAGGTCAGGAGTACGGAGTACGGTACGGTAAGGAGTTTAAAATGATTGATGAGTGTAGATGAAGCGAAAGAGATATGTAAGGATCGTAGTAAGTGGAAATCCGTGGTCTCTGCCTTCCCCCATGGGAAAGAGGCATGTTTTATGTATGTATGCTGTCATCAGCATTTGTTGCTTAGGTCCAAGGCTTCGCTTGCCAAGCATGAGGATTATGGCATTTATTCAACATGGTATAATCTGGGTCTACTCGGAGTTTAGGGAAAATAAGTCCATTATCATAAAACGTCATCGCTAGTCGTGTGGTGCGAATATTCAAAAAGATATTGAAGGGTCGTCGTATACTATGTCATCGTAAGCACAACTATTCTAAATAAATAATAAATCAATACAGTTAAGTTCTTTGTTTTATTTATTAGAAATACCCCTTTAATGATAATTGAATAAAGTTAAGGTGCCATTTCAACAAAGGCGAACGTCGAAGTATCGCGATTTAAGGGGAAGGTGCGATTATACATACAGATGTTATACCTTGATATCATCCTGGATAATGCGTCTATGTTAAAAATATTGCTGTCGGCGACCGACCCGTGGTACAACTGCGATGTCCAACTGGTTGTACTACGGAGAAGTAAAGTTACCCATGGTTCAACTCTTTTTTTATATGGTTCAACTGGTTGTTCTATGGGGAACTATCTTTACCAATGATTCAACTCGAGTGAGTTATTCTTTCCTTGGTTCAACTAGTTGTACTACTGGGAATTGAATTTATCTATGGACTAATTATTTATTTATCTATAGTCTAGGGCAAAGTCATATTTAGGTGCGACGACGAGCGAAGCGAGGAGGAGCGTTAGGTTAATTCTGACTACAACATCGCGCGAAGCGAGCGTGCCGCGGCAGCGGCCGGCGATGCGCCACATAAATTTAATTTCATATACTACTTTTGGTGATCATTTACTACTTTATACCCTAAGTCCAACCAGTTGGACAGTTGTACCATGGATCATAATCATAAATATATAAAAAAGAGTTGAACCATGGGTAACTTTACTTCTCCGTAGTACAACCAGTTGGACATCGCAGTTGTACCACGGGTCGGTAATGTTGCTGTCTATACCAATAGCAACCATTTGTATAATTTAAATCTAGGCCTGATGTAGACGCGCCCCTGTAATTTCATTTTTTAATTGATATAATTGCCATAATTAACGTCACATTCGAACTGATTTTGGTTATTCTTTTTTTGTCGGGAAGGGTACCTATGCCTACCTCCAAATTGGTCTCATTTAAATTTCACCACAATTTATTGAGTCTTTCAAGTCAAATTAATAAATATATATAGGTATCTATTTATATATCATAGATAAATTAACGAATCGTATTCCTGTTTCGTCACTTGTCGTATGTACGATCAAATACAGTCATTTATGAAAAATTCAAGACTGATTTTGCTGTTCTATGCGGACGTCTCCGCACTTAGTCTAAGGACCTGTTTCAGAATGTTCGAGTAAGTTACGGTTATACTACCCAGAACATATTTAATAAATAAAACACTATCTTTGCGTTTCACAGTCATCGATTTAGTCTATCCATCGGTTAAAGCTTGAAACGCGCTGCATGTTAACTGTCATTTTTATCATTCAGTTATTTTATGTTCTGGGTAGTATAACCGGAACTTCTCGAACATTCTGAAACAGGCCCTATGAAGCGCATACATGATTGAGCCCCGGCACCTTCAAAATAAGACAACCACAGATTAATCATATGTAGTTAGGGTGTGACAGAGACAACCATATTGAACCTCTGCCTTGCATGGTCAAAGATTTCTGCGATATTGTTTTATTCGCAGATGATACCTCTCTGATTTTTAAAGTAGATAGGAAAGACAGTGAAATGATGCATGTAAATAATGTATTATCTAAGATTTGTAAATGGTTCGCCGCTAATAATCTTCTCCTAAATTCAAAAAAGACGAAATGTTTAAAGTTTTCTTTACCAAATGTTCCTTATGTTGAACCAAACATAAAGCTTGGCCCAGATAAACTCCCTATTGACAAAGCGACAGTCTTCCTGGGAATCAAAATGGATTCCACTTTACAATGGGATCCACATATACATGATCTCTCCGGAAGACTTAGTTCTGCTGCATATGCAGTTCTTAGGATAAGACAGTTAACAGACGTAGCTACTGCTCGGCTAGTTTATTTCGCGTACTTCCACAGTATTATGTCGTATGGCGTATTGCTGTGGGGAACTGCTGCTGAGATAGAGACAATCTTTATCATACAAAAGCGTGCAATTCGAGCCATATATAAAATGGGTCCTAGGGAATCTGTGAGGGATCTTTTTAAAGAAATTGATATTTTAACTTTACCAAGTCTGTATATATTTGAAAATATTATGTATGTTCGTAAAAATTTGAGTAAATTTAAATTAAACAGTAACAATCACGATTACAATACTAGGAATAAAGATAAAATAGTGGTGCCAGGTTTTAGATTAGCAAAGACAAATAAAAGGTCCTTCTTAGGTAATTGTGTGCGGTTTTATAATAAAGTTCCTAAACATATTACATATTACAACGCTCACAGAAGGGAAATTCAAGTTGCATGTGAAAAACATATTGATTAAAAAATCCTACTAGGTACACAGTTTCTGATTACATAAACGACAAAAATGCCTGGACAATTCCGCCTCCGCCAAGCTATTGCCTGTCACCTACATAATTTAAACAAATATTGTAATAATTCTATTATATAGTATGTATGTAACACATTGTTAAAAGATGTTTAAAAGAATGGCCCCGAGTTTCTTGCCCGTTCTTCTCGCAGGGGCTCTATACAATTTATTTGCTGAACGTGGCAGTACAATGTAGAATATTTCAATACTAAAATTTGTAATTGACCTTCATAAGAGCGTCGTAGACGCCTAAATTGAATAAATGATTTTGACTTTGACTTTGATGCCATAAAGTAAAAAAAACGTTGGTGGTTCCAGTTGAACCCCCTAAAAGGTCAATAAAATAGAAAGAAGATCTAACCTCCTTGTTTATTTTGTTGATAGAATTTTGTCCGACGTTACACTGGCAATAATTTTCTGAAACATTTGCCATACTGGAATACTCGATTTAAAAAAAACCGGCACGAGTGATTGTTATTTTATTTATTTTATGGGATTTTTGATTAGAAATATTTATATGGAGATGCAAGGGAAATCTGGTCTTTACTCAAGCTGTGATCATGTTCCGAAGAAGAAACTCATAAATATCGGGAATGAGGGTAAGTATTATGTAGGTATCTAGCACTTAGTACATATGTTTTTTTATCCCTGCAGCTTCCTCAATTGACATTAAGTAAGAATTAATAGGTAGGTACGTACTCTTGGGCTGTACCAGGGTTGCCAGATCCGCGAGTTAAAAATTATCCGAGATTTAATGCAAAATTATCGTGTTTTTATCGCAAGTCCAAATTTACTCTATAAGTTACTAAACCGAGTCTAAAAAGACAGTACGGCAAAAAATTAGGGTGTGTAACCTTAATACACAGTTTTTTTAAGTAGATTCTAGATCTTGATACGACTTACTTGTCATATTAGGCAATTTTAATGTTGGGCGCCCACCTAATTTTCAGGAAACTACACGCAGGTTGTTTCTGTTGTTCTACAAATTAAATCTTACAGATAGGTATATAAAAAGTAATGAATCCTCAGAATCAGAACACAATGATTGAATTTCTGCGGATGAGCAATGTAGGCCTTATTGGGCTCTGTTTTTTTTTTCAGGGCCGTATTCTCCTTACCTATTCGTACACTCCATCATGCTCGGTTTGGTATACAATCAATTCAGCAGGTGTTTGCGCTACCACTGTCACAGCCTTCTACACCCAAAACTATGCCATTAAAAGTAGTTGTTATAGGACGGTGTCGGCTTTTTTATAACTTAATATAAGTATTTTGGAAAAATCAATTTACATTCCACGTTCGTATGAATCTGGACTGCCTTAGATTATAGAAAAATATTACAAAAATTTACGTTCCGTTACAGATACCTGAATTCATCTCAAAAATATCGTGTATTTGACAAAAATATCGTAGAAGTTGGATAAAATATCGTGCGATACGTACCTATTATTTTATATCGCATGGTACGCCAAAATATCGTGGATCTAGGATAATTATCGCATGTCTGGCAACACTGGGCTGTACCTACAAGTGTGGATGCTCTAGGTGGGCTGCGGTATATCTATGGGTATTGAGTTAAAGTAACGTAAGTTTTTTTTTTAATATCGGGTAAGCTAGCCTCTGATCAAATCTCCCTATTGTTGTAAGTGATGAAGACAAAGTCAAATTCATTTATTCAATTTAGGCGTCTACGACGCCCTTATGAAGGTCAATTACAAATTTTAGTATTGAAATATTCTAAGTTGTACCTACTGACGTTCAGCAAATAAATTGTATAGAGCCACAGTAGTGTATTATTGGGCGTCCTACTCCACCTTCCGTTTCTGAGGCTCACTCCGTTCGCCTCATCCACTCTCGGTGGAGTAGGCCGTCCAATAATACTTCGAGATCGTGCAACATATGAGCTTACCTTGATTAAGATATCATCGAGTGTTTGGTCTGGGCGCTGTTCCACTGCACTACTTCACTACATCAACAAAGATTTACAATTCAACCCTATTCCACTTTTCCAGTTTTTAAACCTAACCGGATTTATATTATTTTATATATGTCGATGTAATAAATGAATCTACTCATTATTAATCAAACCATTTCAACCGGTGGCCATGAAATTTGTAAAACAATCACAATCGTTAGATTTAAACAGAATCTGCGTTGAGGCTGGAAAGTCTGATTTACGTCATGGAGAATTATTGCCTAATTCGGTTCGGTGCATTATTTGTGGACCATCAAATTGTGGAATAACTAATTTACTGATTGGTCTTCTAATACATGAGAATGGTTTAAGATTTCAAAATGTGTATGTTTATTCAAAAACCCTGCATCAACCGAAGTATATTTTTTTAGAACGAGTTTTGCAACGTGTACCAAGCCTTTCATTTCAGAAATATTGTGAAAATGAAGAGGTATTAAGTGTTCAAGACGCAAAACCGTATTCTGTTATCATATTTGATGATGTTGCATGTGAAAATCAAAATAACATGCGTGATTATTTTGCGATGGGGAGACATAAGAACATTGATTGTATTTATGTGAATCAAACATACACTAAAATCCCGAAACAGTTAGTAAGAGACAACGCAAATGTAATCGTACTTTTTAAACAAGATGAAATAAATATGAGGCACGTATATGATGAACATGTTAATACAGACATGACATGGATTGAATTTCGTGAAATGTGTTCTAAAATATGGAGGGAACCCTTTAATTATGTTGTAATTAATAAAGACTGTCCCAAGAATAAAGGTTGTTACAGAAATAAATTTGACACTTTCGTAGTCTTTGATTAGGAACATGAGTTATATATAAGACCGTTACCTGTGCGGTAATATTATTCGTCAGACAACCCCTAATCAATTGTGACCTATTTTAAAAATATGGATAAATCATTGAAAAGGCAAATTGTTGATGCAGCAGAAGCTGTGAAGAAAAAAGTACGAAAAATGAGAGATGATGAGATTAACAATAAACAAGCACTGGAATCGGTTTTCAAGCCTGTAACAGAACCTCTCAATTTAATTGCTAGCGCCAGTCAGCAAACTCCTCTCGTGCATGCTATGGAAGATGAAGAGACCGAAGTTCCATTTATTGATAAAACTTTGCACAAGGAACCTGACTATCAAAGCAGCAAGGAAGATGAAAACGAATACGAATCTGATAGCGACAGTGACATTTCATATAAATCAGTAGGTGATACGTCATCCTGGTCAGTATCTTCAGATGCGTTAACAGACATACCGTTTGGTGTTAGTGTAGAACGTGGGAACCTAATGTTAGGTTCTGCTCGCATAACTATCAATGATCAATACATCATCGTGGCAGGACGTAAATACCGTAATACGCCTGGTTTGAAGCAGTTGCTGTTAAAGAAAGACGTGGACCTGAACTTGGTTACAGATAGTGATATGCAACATTATAAATCGATGCTAATCGAAACAAATGCACATCGACGAGGCTTTGATCCAAGTAAGCCAATAAAAAGTTATAAGGGACAAAAATATTTGCAAGTAATTAAACCTCTTTTCAAACTGCGAAATACAGTTCAGGGTATCCAATCGAAAGGAAAAGGACTACCGCTGACAAAAAAATGGAAGAAAAACGTAGATTTTGTGTATTGGGATGATCCGAACGAATTAGTGGAAAGGCTAAAATTATTAATTGCATCTCGAGATGCTGGTAACACAGGTTTAGACAACGAAATAATATCTATTATTGAAGAATTACGTGAAAGTAAAGTAATAAATAAGTAAAGTATTTTTTTTATGTTTCATTTTATCATTGACCATTCATTACAATACACCCTAATCATGAATGTCGATAAGTTCGGTCATTTTATTCATAAAAGAATGCGTTTATCAGAAATATTTGACTTTAACGAAAACGCATTACTAAAATCAGAAAATGGAAATTTCAATCTGAAAAATTCTAGATTGGGAGGAATTAAACCTCCCGTAGAATTAGACGATGCTGTTAATAAGGATTATGTGGATCGATTGAATACTAAAACGATAAGAGAATTTGATAAACTGATTGGTTCATTACGATCTCGAATCATATTAGACGTACACAAGATAGCTCAGGATACTTTAAAAGCAAAGATACCTGAGGTTTTAATTCAATTGGAAGATAAGTTTTACACTAAAGCAGATGTAAATAAATTAATAAAAAAGACTCCGTAATGTCAAAACAGCAAATTGTAAATGAAATACACAAAGCAGCACGAAGAAATTTTCTTCGACGTTGTGTTATTCTTAAGGGAATTGACGACTTGTGGCAAGCAGATCTTATGGACATGCAAAACTTGAGAACGTATAATAAAGGACATAATTACGTTTTAGTAGTGATTGACTGTTTTTCAAAATACGCCTGGACAGAGCCATTAAAATCGAAAAATAAATTTGAGGTTAGTAGGGCATTTGAACGTATACTGCTTAGCACTCATCGGCATCCTGTTAATTTACAAACTGATATGGGGACAGAGTTTTATAATAGCACGTTTCAAACGCTCATGAAGACGTACAACATTAATCATTACTCATCGTTTTCCACAAAAAAAGCTTCGATCGTAGAACGACTGATTAAAACGGTTAAAAATAAATTATATAAATCTTTTAGTTTGAATGGAAACTATAAATGGTTAGGTTCAACATTAGAAGATATACTGAAGACATATAACAACACAATCCATCGAACTATTAGATGTAAACCGGTTGATGTGAATAAATCTAATGAATCAGTAATAAAAGAAAATATTAAAAAAACATACAAACATATATCCATCAAACGACTGCCTAAGTTCAAAGTTGGTGACTGTGTTCGTATCAGTAAATACAAACACAATTTCGAAAAAGGTTACACCCCCAATTGGTCAACTGAACTATTTACTATTAAGAAGATAAATAAAACCATACCAGTAACATACCACATAGAAGATCAACGAAAGAAAGATATAGTAGGAGCATTTTATGAGCAAGAACTTCAAAAATCTAATCATCCTAATGTTTATTTGATAGAAAAAGTTTTAAAAAGAAAAGGACGTAAACTGTTCGTCAAATGGTTAGGTCTAAACGATGAAGAAAACAGTTGGATTGATAAAGCTGCAATAATGAGTTAAGATATATAACTAATGCTGATGTAACATTCCTATCATTACACTTCGAGTAATGCAGGGTGGTGGACTAGTAAATAACATAATCAATAATCTACCGTTTGAAGTTCATTTGCCTGGATACAATTATTGCGGACCAGGAACTAAACTTCAAAAACGTTTACTACGAGGTGATCGAGGTGTAAATAAGCTAGATGAAGCTTGCATGCACCACGAAATTGCTTACGCAAATCATACAGATCTATCCCATCGTCACAAAGCTGACTTACAATTACTCAACATGGCCAAACAAAGACTTAAATCAAAAGATGCGGGAAAAGGTGAAAAGTTAAGCTCATGGCTAGTGATGAGCAAGGTTATGAAAGCAAAACTGAAGTCTGGTTCCGGAGTTAAAACCTTCAGAAGCTTGGTTTCAAAAATAAGAGCAAAAATAAAAAAATTGAAGCCTAAGAATAGTAAAACTTTGATTAAAGTTGCTTATTTAGCAGCTAAAAAAATGTTTCCAGAAATTAATCGAATTCGAGTACCGCGAGTAATACCTTGGCCAAAAACTGGAGGGGTCCTGCCTTTAATCCCTATTTTCGCTGGTTTATCAGCTTTAGGCGCTTTAGCTGGTGGTGCTGCTGGTATTGCAAAAACTGTAAACGATTACAAAGCAGCTCAGCAAAATTTGCGAGAAACAGAACGACACAATAAGGCTATGGAAGGTTCGGTGCTGGGCAAGGGTTTATACATTAAACCGTACAAAAATGGTAAAGGATTGTTTATAAAATCATCAAAAAACTAGAAAGTTTGCTACCTGATCGTCCTCTGACTAATGTAGATATTCAAAAGTATGCAAGAGACATCCCATATTTCCGAGGGATCTACATGAAGGATCAGTTACCAAGAAAACCGAAGAGAATTGAATGCGCTATCGTAAACTTAGACGATTCTAAGAACGAAGGAACTCATTGGGTAGCTTATGTTAAATTATACAAGTATTGTGAATATTTTGATAGCTATGGAGATTTAAAACCTCCAGCAGAATTAATGCGATATTTTAAGAATTGTAATGTTTATTATAACTACACAAGATATCAAAGATTCAATACAGTAAATTGTGGTCACTTATGTTTAGAGTACCTGCTAACTTTTTGGAATAAAAAATTATAAAATGTATGTTTTTCTTTGAATTCAAGCATTATCACAATGTCACTCACATTGTCAATAACTGGAAATTCGTCAACGTTATCTACATACTATCCAAATACATTGCAACTAGATGGTGCTTATGAGTGTGCCTTATTGCAATTTTCAACATTTAATTCAATTCCAAATGTTGACAAAAGTAATAATAAGTTTTATTATGGCTCTAACGAAGTTATTGAAATACCGGAAGGCACTTATGAATTGCAAGATATCAGTGATTATTTAAAAACTGAAATAAATGATGCAACTATAAAACTACTGTGCAATAACAATACGTTAAAAACTACTATTTTCTGTACAAAAGACATTGATTTTAACAAAGAAGGCTCTTTCAGAAGACTGTTAGGATTTAATAAGCAGATTTTAAAAGGTAATAAATGGCATGTATCACAGTTCCCAGTCAACATTTTACCTACGACCGTGATCAGGGTTGAATGTGATATTGTTAGTGGGTCGTTTATAAACAACGAACCAAGTCACATCATTCACGAATTTGCACTCAACGTGCCACCTGGATACAGGATCATAGAAATAAGGAAGAACGCAATATACTTTCCGATAAATCAAAACAATATAAGCTGTATTCACATTAAGCTATTAGATATAAGGAATCGCTTAATAAATTTACGTGGTGAAGAAGTGCAGCTGTATTTGCATCTCAGACGAAAAAATGATTGACTACAATAAATATGTACCTCAACAAGTAAAAAATATCAGTTCTACTCGAGCTATCCGCCATACAAGACCCCGCTCTAAGAAGAAAATAAAATTAACCAAAGACAATAAAGCATTCCTGAAAGCAATCGGATTACTAGAATGAATATCTTAGACGTTTTATCCACTCCGACTTACGACACCACGATAGAAGGCATAGAATTTCATTCTTACAAACCCTACGTAACAAGTTTTAATAGAAATGATGAAATACGTATACCTATCAACCAACAGGACCTGTACATATTACCGTCAGCTAGCACTTTATATTTGGAAGGAACCGTTATAGTCAGCAAAAAGGATCCGAAAGACAAAGCTACCAGTGTCCAATTCACCAACAATGCTCTACTTTACCTATTTCAAGATATTAGGTATGAGCTAAATGGAGTAGAGATAGATAAAATAAAAAATGCTGGTATAACTACAACCATGAAATCGTTAATATCAATGAATGAGAGTGAATCAAAGATGTCTAACGCCTGGGGTTGGAATATCGACGGTGTAAAAAATATTAACGAAGGAAGTTTTTCTGCTTCTATCCCACTTCGCAATATCCTCGGTTTTGCGGAAGATTTTAAAAAAGTCGTTATAAATAGTAGACACGAACTGGTACTGTTACGAAGTAACACTAATTTAAACGCTGTAAAACTTAACCCTGGGGAAGTAGTGGATGACATTCACATCAACAAAATCATATGGCGTGTACCACATGTTAAAGTATCAGACAAGGAAAAAATTTCTTTGCTTAAACTGTTAGAAAAAGATCGACCGCTTCAGATGATTTACCGAAATTGGGATCTGTACGAATATCCAGCTTTACCTAAAACTACAAAGCATACATGGTCTATCAAAACTGCATCTCAAATCGAAAAACCAAGATACGTCATTATAGGCTTACAGACAAATAGGAAAAATAGTGCAAGTTCTGACATGTCTCAATTCGATCACTGCAATGTTCGTGACGTAAAAGTGTACCTTAATTCAACTTATTTTCCATATGAAAGTCTTAACGCGAATTTTGCTAATAACAGGATTGCTTTATTATATGAGCAATATATCAGATTTCAACAGTCGTATTACGGACGTTGTCCACAACCGTTGTTAAGTGAGAAACAGTTTAAAGATTTAGCACCGCTGTTTGTGGTTGATTGCTCTAGACAAGCAGAGAATCTAAAGACGGGTCCTGTTGTAGATGTAAGAGTAGAAATTGAGAGTGATTCGGAACTACCAGATCAGACAGCCGCTTATTGTCTCATTCTGAACGACTGCATTGTTGAATACAAACCATTAAGTAGCATCGTAAAGAAGATATCATGAACGTAGATACCATCATAGTTGACCTCCAAGGATTTAAAGATATTCAAAATAATTTTATCGTGAAGGAAGTGGCCATTGTAAGTCAGGAGCTTACACAAACATTCTTAGTAAAACCACCATATTCGTTTCATTATTTGTCTGATGAAGAAAAGAAGCAAGTAAGATGGTTAGAAAGAAATCGAGGAATTTACTGGAGTGAGGGTTACATAGATTATAGAGAATTTCTACGTGTTATAGTATTATATCTCGAGAATAAAAAAATAATGACAAAGGGTTTGGAAAAAATACAGTGGATTAAAGAATTGTGTACAAAGTGTGAAGTGATTGATATTGGTGAAAAGGGATGTCCTAATCTTCAAACATTAAAAAAAAAATTTTTAAAAAATAAAACTGACTTTAACTGTGTGCATCATAAAATTAACTGTGCATTAAATAATGCTATATGTATTAAAAAATGGTGTTTTGATAATCACACGTATATGTTTGATTTGTTTAGAAAAAATAAAACATAATTGATTTATAACTAATAGCAGTTTTATTTATTATATCATCATACCTATACACTAAACATACAGTGTTCATATTTCATTATCATAAAACTTAATAACAAGAAATTAAATACTTATATACTTTAACTACTTACTGCATAAATTTAAACATTTTGATTACATCTAAATTCTTAATTATTTACAGTAAATGAAATTAAAATAGTAACATTTCTTATACCAACACACCTTTAATATTTACACATAACTAGAGTCTTCACATAGTTTTTTCGATATTTTGTTCACTAATCTTTCTGCCTCATCCATAATGTTGTCCACTGATTCACTCACTACGTATTGCGCACTGATCAGTATATTATTATCATCTTCACTGAGGTCTACCACTTGTATTTGAAGGAGTCTTAAGCCTTTTTTCTTTTGATTATTGATCACGTAAGACAGATAACTATTAAGTTGCTTCCGTTTTTGAGGCTCCCGCCTCGTCCTTGATTTTTTATTGACCGGTTCGTCTTGTGGTTCAGGAATATGCCAGCTTGGATTTGGGCTCGGAAATCTTTGACCATACTGAGAGAAAATATCAGGTGAATCATTCATTATTGTTGATAATCTGAAACAATAATAGAAATTATTTATTTGTACATATAAAAGGTAATCCTATAATCATAAGATTCGTAAAATATGTATAGGTACTTACGATTTATTAAATCGATGTGATCACCACAACAAGCACCAGCTTAATGATTAATAAACTAATATTATTGTACGGCGAATGCATAGTGTAACATAAAACTTATGACACAATTTGATGTTTCCTTCCAACAAGTTTGAACTTGTTTCTCGAGCACAATGAGTGTTGGAAACACCTGACTAATATTATATTTCAAAACTTTATATGTTTTGTATGGCAGTTACTTACTGAGAAAAATTATATCATGTTTTGACAGGTTTGTAAATTATACAACAGGTTTCAACTTGTCTTTGTAAGTGATATATTTCAAAAACTTTATAACCTTATTTTATACCAGTTAATTACTGATTAACAATATCATCGTATGTCAACAGGTTAAAGCTTGTAAATCCTTCGACAAGTTTGAACTTCTTTCTATATATTTTGTATAGGTACCTACCAGTTAAACACTGAGAGACAATAATATCAACAGGTTTGAACATGAATGCCAGTTAATTACTGAAAACAATAACAGGGTACCTTTTTATTGAATGTACGACTGGCTTCTATTTGGTATAGTACATTCATAGACGTGGTAGGTAGGTATTACTAAATGGATAAAAATAAAAGAGTCTATATATTCACACAAATGTATTTATTTTCACATAAAACTTACAATTTATTTTACTACACAGCTATTTTTAATATCTTTAAATAATATTTACGTTACATTAGCACATAGTATTCTATAACTATTTATTACTCTGTATACAGTAGAAACATTTAATTTATAACTAATAATTTAGAAATATATAGATACATTACTTTAATATAGATGCATTACCCCAAGCTAAAGTAGATACTTTATCAGGTAATAGCAAACGTTTATCGTCATTGCTAGAAAGTGCTATTTTATTAACACTCTGTGTAAATATTTCATGTTTGATTGACCTAAAGAGTAAATTTTTCTTGCGGATGACATTACAATTATACAAAACATTTTATAATCTATCATATGTAAATTTTTCGTTACACTTTTTTTTGTTCCCTTTGCTTTCTTTATTGTTTTGTCTAAAGTTTTTATACAGTATAGCTTTGAACGCAGTCCTACAAATTCTTTAATTATTTTACCTCCCATTTCGTCCTTAAAGAGCCCAGGTACTTTTTTATTAATAATTGGCAGGCCAAACTTGTTATCAGAATTGTAATTGCTAGTATCAAAATATTTAAGGAAATAATTTTTAATATCTTTGTAAAAGTCATTCGTATTTACATTATAAACAAGACTATCAGTGTCAGTATAGCATAATTCAACATTATTGCCATAAAATGGTTTTATAGTAGAATAGTGAAAATCGTACATATGACTCTTTGATAATTCTAACACAGCGAAACCTATGTATATCGGTTTATTAAGAATAACACGCGAAGGTTTCATTTGTATTGCTACCAAATCATCTGAAAATACTGAAGCACTATGAAAATATGGGCTGGCGATTAGTTTTTCAGCACATGTTGATTTCTTGGTCTTATTTTTTAAATCATGCCATTTGTTTACTAACTTTAAATCAATTTTATGCTCATTGTTTTCTAGAGTTTTACCAAAAATACTGTTGTTTAGTAATTTAAAAAAATCTTGTTCAAACTGTGACGCGGCTTTTTGACGTAAATGAGTGTTAAGATCAATATATTTTTTTAAAAAATTACTTTGCTTAAAAACGATAGCGCGATGGATCTTTTTCAATATTAAACCGTGACGTATGCATGTTTTTAAATGAGTATAATGAATAACATAGTGGAATTTATCATACAAGTTTGGTATTAGTTTTTTATTCTTACCACCAGGGGGCAAGCACTTTTCTGGACAAAATGGAAAGTCATTGTGTTCAGTGTGTAAATTCTCAGGGTATGTTAAATCAACTTCGAGAATATATCCATATTCCGCGTTATCACTAATATCAGTCAAGTTCAAATGTAAATTATCTATTTCATTGCTCGACATAAATCTAAAATCTGAATACGGCAAATATTGACACATGCTATGTCCATATAAATTGTTACAGTCTAAATAAACGATGAATGAATTTTGACGAGTCTGATCGTAAGTATCTAAATATTTGTGATTGGCTTTTACGTGTCGTTTGAAACACATACAAATACCTCCGCGAATACCTTTTTGTATCATTCTAAAAATTTCTACATCGCTAATAAGGTCTAATTTAACGCTTGTTTTCAAAAGCATTGCATCGAACGATAGACTTGGTGCTGTCAGGTAAAATGCCGGATCAAGATTATAATACCGTTTGCAAGTTTTTCTAAAACTTTCAAACACGTCTGCGAGCAATAACACATCGGTTTTAAGATATAAATCTGTGTACATACCCATATTTTTTATATCAAACTCTAACCAAATGGAATGCGCGTGTGCATAGTCGTCATCGGTGATAAGCTCATTTGTCAAGGAGTTATAAAAATTAGTTTTGCTGGGCAAACACGTATCTTCATAACGGTTCAATTGTGACATATAATCATACGGATATACTCCTTTTCGAGTAAGGAGCTCAAATTGTCTTGTATCAGGAAAATACGATTTGAGTAATTTAAACTCTTGTTTTTTCATTGTATTAACTAATTTTTCTAAACTAGTCCCTAAAAACTTGAAAGAATCTACAAAGCGAACCTTTATACTTTCTTCTTTCGAAATAGGAATGAACTTTGTGAGCGAAATATAGTTTTCTTTTGTTTTAGGTATTACTTTTAAAGACCCAGGAGCTTTGCCTAATTCTTTAATGAAAAGGTGACAGTCATAACCTGATAAATTATGAAAAAACACTGGTAAAAATGTAGGCAATTTATATTGCAAGTTACAATAACTATGAGCCGTGCCGCGATATTTACCGGTCAAATGACAGTGGTCTCGGACCTTATCACCAAACAATAAATTCTCACAAATATGACAAGTAACCGAGTTATCAAAGTCATGAGCATTAGTATCGGTGTAAATCATAGGAACTTGTTTTTTAAAAATATTGTAAATTTTTTTTGCATCTTTATAAATAGAATTTACAAATTTTGATATGCAATCCAAACCACGGTAAGAAACGTACCTATTGTATTGTTTGTCTAGCGCACACGTAATATGATAAGCAAAAGCGATAGGCACATGTCGTTGACGTGTTACCGTATGCGATTTACTCGGATCAGGGTCACAGGACTGAAATCGTTCTAGCATTGTTTCAAAGTCTGCGTATATAACAAATGGTACAGTTTGCTTTCTGCTAAAATTTTTAAATTGTATAAATGAGCCCTTCGGGGGTAGTTCCGTAGCGACACCTCCACAACTATGTGAATCAAGGGCATCGTATGTATTAAAAAATATTAAACACACATCACAAAAATGCAATTTACCGTGATGTTTTGTGATTTGATTTTTAACAAGTCGCGGTAAATCTTTAATTAGACAGTAATGTGACAAATCATTGCTTTCTAGATAAAGTAAATGAATAACATTTTTCTTTAAATTATTTGATTTATAAAGCGGTCCTACTACAGTATATTTTTTTAACCCATAGATATAAACACAAATTTCAGGATTATTTACTTCAAACTTAGCAATATCTGAGAAAGTTAATGGAAATTGTATGCCTTCTATATTTAACACATCCCGAAAATCAGGGTAAGACGATACTCTTTCAGGATGACTTTTGGCTGGGTATAACGCTGCAACGACTGACCATAAAAAGCAATAATCATCCTTATTTCGAATATTTACACAAGCTTTTTTAGATTTTATAGTAGCCGGTAACTCTATAAAGCCTGAACCATGCAAAGGTTGATATTTGTTAATATTTACTTCTAAGTGTGAGCTACTTAAGAATGTCCAACCACTATCGCGATCCTGAAATTCTTCAATCTTTTTTGTTAAAATGTTTTTAACTTGAGATATTAAGGGTTCGTATTCATAGTTTTGATGAAGTGTATAATTTTTTGTAAAGAAGGATTTCATCTCTTGAGAGTCATTTTTAAACATTAAAAACAAAGCAAAATATTCAAAGTTAATTTTCACGCATATATGTTGTTTAAGAGACAAGGTTATTAATGACCTAATCTTTTCATGAATGTTATTTAAAAATGAAATCAAAGAACAGTTTTCATATTGATTTACAATTCTATAGGACGCAATGCGGTTTCGAAATGCAGAATTTATTAATTCAACACCATCACAGAAATAAGAAATACTTTTATTCTTGTGATTAGTACTACGTAAGTGACCTACCCAGTGCTTGCGCTCAACAGATGTATTACAGATAGTACACAAAGGCATTTTAGATGGACGAAAATGGGATTAGAATAACTTATTAAGTATCTCAATAAAAGTACAGTGCTACACAATAAAAAAGAATGATCTAATTAAAATCAATATTATCGCTAAAGTACGTAGGCTCTGTGTTATTAAATAAAAAAAAGGATGATCTAATTGATCTAATAATATCGCAAAAAGAACAAATTACCTAATCTATTTAAAATTAATATTATCGCTAAAGTACGTAGGCTCTGTGTTATTAAATAAATCATGTGCTCGTTGCATGAATTTTTGCAGCGCATTCCACTGCACAGAGCCTCGGTCTAATTGAACTTTTAACGCTACTAACGCCTTTCTCCACCGATCTTCGCGAGGGATGGAGATCACGTCGCTCTTAGCGTAAACTTTGATGTCTACGTAAAATTCTCCCGACAAAACCGCTTGTCTTCTCACCTTCCCGTTATCGACGCGGGCCACGAGAGACGAGCCGAGATCACTGCGTGTAGTAGGGGGTCGCTCCACATCCACTTCTAGGCCGAAGAGATCAGTGGGCTTATTTCCATTGTCAGAGTTTTTTCTGTAAATAAAAATAATAAATTACTACCTATTGCGAAAGAGCCTAAGGTTGAGATCTATAGATGTTTAATAATAGATTGAAATGGACTAAGTTAATTGACAGTTATTACCTAGGTATATTTTATTTAAAGTTTTAATGTTTATTTGTTACACTACTTAATTAAGGTACTAGGTAATGTGTCCATGGATCAGGGTGAACAGTACTATTGTTCAATATTAAAACCAAAAATTACAAATTAATTACGTTCTAAATTTAGATCGGGTTGAAGCGCGGTCACGTGCTAGCTCTACGTACAATTTACTACATCAACAATTTAGCCCACTCGCCTGTGTGTCCCTACATCAACCCCTTCCTTTTTTCAAATAAGTTTTTTACAACAAACTTTATATAGTAACGTCTTAATTAAGTCTTATAAACTACCATAAAAAATCGTTGTCACCCTACAACCTTGCTGGTTGAAGTTTATATCTACTACGCTATAAGTACTAACTAACACAGTTAAATTGTAGTTTTTATTAATATCTTGTACTTCGTACCTGGTAAAAGTACCATACACTACGAAACAGTAACTCAATTAAGACAATTCTTGAAAATGTGTATTTTCACTAATCTATGTTACTCATAACCATCTTATATTATATATATATATATACTCGTTTTAGCATAAAATTATAATCGCTTTAGTTTATTGACTTTAACATTTTTCCAATATGAAATTTATTAGTATACTACATCACTGGACACAAATAATATTAATTTACGTATAAAGTAGGTAATACAAAGCAAAACATTTTCAAAGTTAACACAAGTAATAGAATATACTCGATGAAATAAACTTACGTATAACTGAGATATTTGGTTCCCACTTTAACATATTGCATATGAATTCAAATTACAGCGTAAATACAACCTGTTGTGGATTTCGCGTGACATTGGCTACTTCCACACATGGTTTATCGTTCATTTGTCCTCAGAGACGTTTTAAGCAATTACTATCTCCTTACTGAATGTTTTACCCATGATTAACCTTAGTGGTTTAACGTTGAAATAACTATATTACCTACTAAAAGTTTTGTACAAAAAGAGAATCTTTAATATTTGTTATGTGTTTTAAATCGGAGTAGAAGACTTATATGTATAATTGTAACGGACTATATCTAATACTGGAAATGTAAGTAATGTAAGTAAATTACCTTAATTTTGACTCGTGAGGCTTGGAAACGGTGACACTGTTGGATGTACTCGTAGCTTGTGAATCGGTCACTTTGCGTTTCGTCGCCCTTTTCTTCAGCTGCTTTGCTTGCGGCGGTGCTTCAACCACTACGGAACGGCTGTTGTGAGAATATTCGCTTTCGGAGGTAGACCTGCAAATAAGACACAAAGATTAATAATTTATAAAACACCAACTTTGTCTGCGACCTAATCCTGGTATCACGAGAAAAGATAACCTATATGTTTCATTAAAATCTGTACAAATATATTTTTAAACATCCAAACATTGCACTTATAATGTTAATAAAGATTGATACAATCACTAAGTATTGTTAATAACTTAGTTAATGATTAGGATTGTTATTCATTAAACCACAAACATGATTATTTAGATAGATAGCACTTACTTACATTTTCGTTGTAGCTTTCAACAGTTTTTAAGCGCGTAGCAGCAAGTATATCCAGCCGGTGGCAGCGGGCAGAAACCAGGATCCGTAGTTGTCACGTTAAGACAAAGGAGTAAAGTAATTTATCAAACCAAATTGATCGAGTTTTTATATAGAGAAATCGTCCATTCAGCAAAACTATGTTACTTTGAAAATATACTTAAAGTTCTTTGTTTTAAAGAATCGTGAGTAATTATTGTCGGTTACGACCATTTAAATTAAATCTTTCCCATCGATTCCTTCAAATTGACTTTTTTGAGTAATGAAATATAACACTTTCGTATATTCAAAGCCGCCAATAATCGCCGCAACTTCTTTGAAATAGATACCCGTGTACTTGTTCATAAAACATAATTACCTAAGCGTAATATATGAACTAGTGTTTGTCCACGACTTCGTACGCGTTAAAGTTACAATTAAATTGTATCATTTTTACTATAGTTATTTTTGTCTTTAGTACCTATTTGATGAGGACAGGAATCATACAAATAAATAAAGGACCTATCCAATCGTTCTCCAGTTGTAAATTGTGTTAATAATACAATTTTGTTTTATCTACATGTACCTATAATACTTTATTTATATAGATTAAATCATATTTCGGACATTGAAAGATTTCATTTAAAGGCTACGTAGTAATGTTTTAATATAGACCGCAAAATGCTCGAATCATCAAAAGTTGTATTCCCACAACCTTGACACACACATGCACACACATGTGAGTAGTTACTTTAATACGACCCGTGCAATACTTAGAAATGTACATTATGCAGCTCAGCAGTTTTATTACTTTGTAGCTTTTAATAACGTAATTCCAATGTCACTTCACGAAGAAACGTGAAAGAGTCAAGTTTATACATTCTAGTGATGATATTTCAGCTAAACCTAAAAGTGTAATAATTTCGGTCGGCGATAGGTAGTAAAGTAGTGCAGTGAAACAGTTATTTATACTAATTTCGGTCGATGATAGGTAGTGAAGTAGTGCAGTGGAACAGCGGCCAGACCAAACACTCGATGATATCTTAATCAAGGTAAGCTCATATGTTGCACGATCTCGAAGTATTATTGGACGGCCTACTCCACCGAGAGTGGATGAGGCGAACGGAGTGAGCCTCAGAAACGGAAGGTGGAGTAGGACGCCCAATAATACACTACTAGCCACTAACTTACTTTATAAAAGTTATTACAATATTTCATAATTAAATTACGTAGGTGACATGCGATAGCTTGGCAGAGAAGGAATTGTCTAAGCATTTTTGTCGTTTAAGGGTGCGTGGAGTTAAATTCGCCTTTTAATAATGTGTTACATACTTACTATATATAAAAGTTTTTACAATATTTCATTAAATTACGTAGGTGACATGCGATAGCTTGGCAGAGGCGGAATTGTCTAAGCATTTTTGTCGTTTAAGGGTGCGTGGAGTTAAATTCGATGGCACTCTCAAAAAGTTGTTCCACTTGGGTCTTGGCATTATTTTCACCATAAACGCTATGAAGCTACTGGAACAGTTTGAATTACCTACATCATAAACTGTGTAGTAGGATTTCTTAATCAATATTATTTTCACGTGCAACTTGAATTTCCCTTCTATGAGCGTTGAATATGTTTGTAACAGGCTACTTAGATCGGGTGCGGTGTACTCCGGCAGCTGTCCTTCAAATAGTCAACGACAGCTGCCGGAACACACCGTAAGCTGCAACTTCACGATAGATTTTCTACTTGAGGGTGGTATCTAGTCAAGCGGACATTCGCAAAATTATCTACCAACACCATGCAACGTGTTGGAGTTTTTAGACTTTACTGTGATGCTCAGAAAACAACCGCGACTATAATAACCCCATCCCCAGCACCCCACGGGTGGAAGAAGGTAGTTCGCCATAATCCCTTCGCACGGGGGGTACATCTGTTCTATAAAAGAGTAAATGTCAGCTCTCCAGAAGGTGCTGCTGCCCACCTGATCTCTTTGTCGCCTCTTAAGTCTCTCACACAAAGACATGGCAGGTTTAGTTCTAGCCCCGCATCCCACGGGGTTAGTTTTATATGTACCTATACTTTAGAGTAATTTATTCCAGAACTAGCGAACGAAATAAGTTCCAGCTTCGATCTCCTTCCTCTTTACGAGAATAGTATTTTCGAACATAACTTCAAGGAGCACTACTCCCTACAACGAAACCAAAACTTGGCTTGTCGCTGGGCGGAGTACAAGCGCACTATTGAGACGAGAGAGTTCGCGCCTTTCCAGCTTCCTGACAACAAGTATGTTCTACGACTCTTAATCAGTCTTGATTAGCTGACTGAATACTGAGCGCTCATTGGCGCTAAGAGCTAAGAGACTTTTAACATCAGGTGGTCCAAGTGCTTATTCCGTCACTAAAAAAAATAAAAAAACATACATACATAAAATCACGCGTCTTTCCCGTAGGGGTAGGCAGATCCTTACATATCTCTTTCGCTTCATCTACACTCATCAATCCTTTCATACTTGGACCTGGCCTTTTTCAGAACGTCTTCAATCTGATTTCGGAACGTTCGCCTAGGTCTTCCCCAACCAATACTTCCGTTCACTTGTCCCATGTTAAAAAAAACATTCTCCTAAAAAGTTTTGTTAGAACAAAATGTTCAAACAGAAGTAAAATCTAAGAGGTTGTTAGCATCTTTCCAATAACCCTGTATATGAAACTAATAGCAGTTGATTACTTTATAGATTATAAAAATCAGTCGTTAAATATTTCTTCTTATTGTTACCAGAGCGTTGCATTTCCACAATGGCACTGTAAGATTCCGTCCGGCTGCACAATTCGAAAGGCAAGATCACAGGATGAGGTTAAGACCAGGGCCAGGCGTCGATGACGTCGGCCAGATGCCCATCCCTCAAGAAGCACTCATGAAGCGCGGCACTGCTGTCAAAACTGACGGACATGTCAATGTCAAGCGAGAGTTTAAAATGAGAAGGGGAGGGGTTCGCGGCGGTCCTCCTCGTCGCGGACGTTCGATTTAATATCGATTAGTTAGAAAAGAGTATTTTATATTTTATAGTACCTGAATATATGAAGTTAATATTTAATAACATTTATTAACAAAATACTACGAACCATATACAACACTACAGCTACTACAATAAAAGCATTTAGATCCCCATAAGCCATTGCAGACTCATAGACAGTCCAAATGCTCTAGCCCACTGCCACAGTTGGCAGCGTGCCCAGCATGCTGGCAGCATTGCCCCGTTGAATTGCAATGCTTATTCTTTGAGCCAAAATAACTTTTAGTTTAAATTTCACAATAATTCGGACTGAAAATAATTGACACTTTTATACACTTAGGGCCTGTTTCAGAATGTTCGAGTAAGTTCCGGTTATACTACCCAGAACATAAAATAACTGAATGGTAAAAATGACAGTTAACATGCAGCGCGTTTCAAGCTTTAACCGATGGATAGGCTAAATCGATGACTGTGAAACGCAAAGATAGTGTTTTATTTATGAAATATGTTCTGGGTAGTATAACCGGAAATTCTCGAACATTCTGAAATAGGCCCTTATACTTGTAGCAATAATAAATTACAAAAAAAAAACAATAAAACACTATAAAACATATTACTTACTTAAATGTAAAATAAAGCACTTATATATTACCGTCACTCATTACATTTTATAACTGAAAATTTAAATGAAGACTATCTAAAGGTGCATGGCAAGGGTAGAAAATCTGTCGCCAAGCTCCTAACTCTTAAGAGTTAGTAATTCTAGGTGAGCCTGACCGACACCTATTGGATATTTATTGGAATGGCTTTGCGGATTGATCCTTCTGTACCTTTTTATTCTGTGATGTAAAGTACACAATGCTGTCGTAGGGCGTTACTATAAATTGAAACTACAAAGACTAAGGTGAAAGCTTCATTGCCCGCACTACTCCTATTTCTCAATCCTATCTGAACATTCATCAACTACTTTCTGTGCACCCGCTGGACGCCGGAATAGTATGTACGTTACTCTTTTATGGCGCCAAATTTTGACAGCTGTCAAAATATAAAACCGTTGTTCTATCGAAATGAAACACAGAAACTGGTTTGACATTTTTAATTGGCCCCAACATGTGTTCTTTTCATGTGTCGCCTCAAAGAATCGCGTGTTGCAAAAGGATTATTGCATAAAATACATGAGAAATTCTTTTCCCCCGTGTGCGTGACCCTGTGCCGCGCAACGTCCGACTTGGTATAAAAAAAGTTATGACACACGTCACATTCATGATTTTTCTCCTTATTATGAACATTCTTAAAATGATTATTGCACAAACTCCTTGTTAAGAAACTTTTTGAACAAATATTGCACTTGAACTCCGGCTTGGCCATACCATGGTTTTCAACTAAATGTCGAACTCGAAAGTTTTCTTGGAAAAATCTCTCCGGACAAAACGGACACGGGAATCGCAGCTTTCTTTCGTGTTTTATATTATGCACATTCAAATCGTGCTGTCTCTTATCTGTTTTATTTATAAAACTCACGCTACAAGACTTGCAATTCAAAGGTCGATGAGACCTTGTTTTGTGTAAATTTAAGAAGACCAAATTTGAAAATCCCGCTCCGCAAATATGACATACTTGCTTCTGAAAATGCCTGTTCATGTGTATATTGAGCAATCTGAAAACCGTGAACTTTTCAAAACAAATCTGACATTTCAAATCATTTTCTAACTTGAATGGCACCAGCAGATCTTCTGTAATTTCTATACCATGGGTATCAGATAAATGTGGTTTCAATTTGGAGATATCTTCAAGAATATCGCCACATATCTTGCACTGTAAATTAGAAACTTCAACTTTCACCAATCTATTTTGCTGTAGGATAATCTTCTTTTCTATGTCTTCGAGCGTGTGAATATTATTCGTGTGTTGTTTTAGTAAATCAATGTCTGAAAATGGCTCCATGCAGCAAAAACACCTGTACCGGCTCTTATTCCATTGGAAAACGCATATTGTCGAGTTTTGAATGAGTTTCAGAGAGTTCTCTCGTAGTAGGGGACCGGTGCCGCGGCGTTCGGCGATTTTAGTCCAGTCTTTTTCAAGAGGGTTTTTTGATACTGTAAAATAATTTTACAGTATTAGATCCCTCGTTGATTATATCTAAATACTCGAACAAAGGGAAGAAACGTAGCATCTGGTGTAAAGATTGGTTAATGAAGAGAAACAATAATCTAAATGTGATGACAAGCTATCAGGTGCTAAGCGAAAAACACATTTACAAATTTTTAAAGCACAAACCCCATATCCCTCGATTTCCCCCTATAAAGCACCCGATGCGTAAAATCGGGGTTCCGTTCCCATTCGAGGAGAGACATTATGTGCTATAAAAATTTATAAATGTGAGAAATAAACATGTAACATCACATATGAATTACAAAATTTTTAATTTTACACTGTGATTATACAATATAATTTTAATAATACAAAATTTTTAATTTTGTAATTTATATGAGAATTACGAAATTTGTAACTTGAAAGTGATCCGCAGAGCAAAGGTTATTGCAAAAATAAAAATATTTAATTTCTTATATGAACTGTGAAATAATTTAGTATATTTTTTAATTGCTGATAGGTAAGCCTTTGATCACAATCTCACCTGGTGGTAAGTGATGATGTGACCGGAAGTAGAAGGTGTTACCAGGCTTAACCTAGAATTACTGGCTCTCAAGGACAGCTGCCGGAACACACCGACAGATTTTCTAGTTTAAGGTAGTCGCTAACCAGGTGGGCATTCGCAAAATGCCATTCCACCATGCGGTGAAGTTGAACCGCGGCGGGATTCGAATCATGGACTTGCTGTCAAGTCAAAATTTATTAAATTTAGGCGTCTGCGATGCTCGTATGAATGTCAATTACAAGTTTTAATATTGAAACATTCTACATTGTACTGCCACGTTCAGCAAAAAAATGTTTAGAGCCACTGCGAGAAGAACGGGCAAGAAACTTGGGGCCATTCTCTTAAACATCTTTTAACAATGTGTTACGTACCTACTATATATAAGTAAATTATTACAATATTTGTTTACATTATGTAAGTGACAGGCTATAGCTCGGCAGAAGCGAAACAGTCCAAGCATTTTTGTCGTTTAAGTAATCACAAACTGTGTAGTAGGATAATAGATTCAGGCGTTACTTTGCGGAAATCCATATTTAATAATAACAAATATTTTGAAATATTTTAAGAAAACATCAAATTAATATTTTAATAAAATACTTAATAAATATAAAAATAAATCTAGTGACAATTTCGTCTAATTTTCCTGCTAAGCCGGCGTGACGTCACAAACGCCACGCAGCCAAACCGGAAGAATTTTCGACGCGTTTCGCTTTTACAGGAAGCACCTAATATAAAATATTTATCATATGCAATTTGAACATTCCTTCTGTGAGCATTGCGATAGGTTTGCGAACTTTATTATAAAACCGTACACAATTACCTAAGAAGCACCTTTGCTAGTCTAAAACCTGGCACCACTATTATATCTTTATTCCTAGAGTTATAATCGGTATTGTTTAATTTAAATTTACTGTCCTTGAGAGCCAGTAATTCTAGGTTAGCCTGAACAACTTCTTCCACCGCATCATCACTTACCACTAGGTTAGATAGTGGTTAAAGCCTAACTTAAAAATCAGATTTTTTTGTTAATGTTTTTTTTGTCCGGGTCACGATATTTATTGAACGTGTAGCATTCGCCTAAGAGTGACACGAGTGTGTAGGCGATCCCACACAAATTATAATAAAAAGCAACGAATAGAGCACGTTGTGACCACTTGCGGCATTACGTATTCAGCACGTTTATTTTTAGTATACAGGGTTATTAGAAAAATGCTAATAACCTCTTAGAGTTGACTTCTGCTAGTCCTAACAAACATATTGGTATTTTATTTTTTAATATTGTAGTTATTTTTTAAACAATAAAAATAAAAAAAGTAAAAAAACATCTTAAAATGTATGTTAGGACTAGCAGAAGTCAACCCTAAGAGGTTGTTAGCATTTTGCCAAGAACCATGTACATACAATGTCGCCCTAACATTGCAGATACACAAATTATGATAAAAAGCGGCCTAGTATCAGTAGTCCGATAATTTAGTTCGATAATCGGACTAATTCGTCGTCCGAAGTTCAGTAGTCCGGTGTTGCAGACAATCGGACTACTGAACTTTTCAGTCCGATTTTAATAACAATTATATTTCGATGATCGGACTTTTTGTCTCAGTAGTCTGATGTTACATAAAATAGGCCTGCTGAGCCTGGTAGTTTGATGTTACCAGGCATACAGAAATGAGTAAGAGGTTAAACTTAAAAATTCAGATAATGTAATATCTAATTAAAATCGATGAAAGTACCAGGCAAACAAAAACCTCATGAAAGATGAGAGTTATTATATAAGTTCTATATTTATATACTGTAGTGGAAAAGTTAGCATCTGAAGTGTTAGCTTCTTTATTCGTTAACTTAATATAATATAGCTAAGCTAAACGTCTGTTCTCGCTGAACGCCAAGTCAAAAGTGAGCGGCACTGTTAGCATCAACGACTCATTCCCTGTGCGGATATTACACGTAATATCAGCTGTCATAGAGTTATGTTGTCATAGAGAAAGACTATCGGAAGCAAGTCGTTGACGTTAGTGGTAGTTTCTAACCAAATCCATACTTTTAAGTTTATCTACCTCCCTAAGTGCCAGATGGCAGTAGTGATGCAGTTTTTCTCTGGCAGTTTAATGATTGCTATAGGTGGCGACAACAGAAGAAATTCTAGAATAATAGTAAGTAATAGTGAGTGCTGTTTCCTGCCCTGTGGGATGGGGCTAGGGGATTTGGTAGAAATAACTTTTTTTTTGTCTTGTATTCCAGTGTGTATTTTTTATTTTTCTAGTAAAAGTTAAGCAGGTAGTTAATGATAACAAACTAAAAGTCACAGTCATATTATAGGTCCTATGTAACATCGGACTACTGAGACGAAAAGTCCGATCATCGAACTGTAAATGTTATTAACATCGGACTATAAAGCTCAGTAGTCCGATTGTCCGTATCACCGGACTACTGAGACGAAATCGTAACGATAGTCCGATCATCGAACTAAATTAGCTGACTTACTGAGAGCCAGTACTTCTAGGTTAGCCTGAACAACACCTTCGACTGCATCATCACTTACCATCGGGTTAGATCGTGGTCAAAGGCTAACCTATCAGGCATAAAAAAAAAAAAAAAAACTTCTCATACTAGGCCTAAAAAGCAACGTATAGAGCACGTCATTGTGAAGTCCACACTCGCCACTTGCAGCACTCACGTATTCAGCACTTTTATTTTTCATATACAGGATTATTGGAAAAATGCTAACAACCTCTTAGGGTTGAGTTCTGCTGGTCTGCTGGACCGCTCTAACGTTGTATATAACAACGTTAGGGCGGCCCCGCACTAATTGTAATATAACGCAACGTATAGAGCACGTCATTGTGGGACCCGCACGTATTCCGCACGTTTATTTTGAAGCAGTGATGGCTCAGTGGCTTTGGCTATGGACTGCCGTGCAGCAGGTCCATGGTTCGAATCCCGCCGCGGGCTTGATCTTCACCGCATGGTGGAAGGGCATTTTGTGAATGCCCGCCTGGCTAGCGACCACCCTCAAGTAGAAAATCTGTCGCCAAGCACCTAACAGTGTGTTCCGGCAGCAGTCCTTGGGAGGCAGAAAAATTACAGGCTAATGAGACCTAACATCTGGACGTCTCAGTGTGACGGGCACAGTGCAATTCGTCGTTGACGAAATGCGTCTGTTAGGCAGAGGTTATTCCACTTAACATCAGGTGGGCCTCGGGCTTGTTACGTCATAATAACATAAAAAAAACACAGTTCACCCATGCATTCAATATGAAACATTTATAAAATTAAAAATACTTTACCAATTTTATGGTTTCCTTTGATTTTACAACGCTTAGATTTGGATTTCTTATCGTGTAAAAGTTTCCGCTTGCGCTGATTATGTATGTCAATTTCATCAGGCTTAGACAACTCCACTTTAAAATTTGCAAGAATTTCTGAAAAGAAAAACATTAACAAACATTTTAAAAGTATTCTAAGAAAAAACAAAATCAATATTTAATTAAAACACTAAAAAATATAACTAGTGCTAATTCCGCTTAATTTTCCTGCTAAGCCGACGTGACGTCACAAACGCCACGCAGTCAAACCGGAAGAATTTTCCACGCGTTTCGATTCTACACGAAGCATCAAGTCTTGACTCTACGAGCGCACGATCGTGCGTCGTTGCGCATTGTCACTAAATATATTTTTAAGTGATTTATTGAAATAGTGATTTAGTTTTTTCATAGAATACTTTTAAAATATTTGTTATTAAAAATGGATTTCCGCAAAGTAACGACTGAATCAATTTATTAATATCAAAAATGATTAATTGATAGATTTTCAAAAAGGCTCTCAATTCTATAACATATGTTATTTTTTTTGGTAGTTTGTGCAATACTCCGCCAATTATAAACTAATTTTGATGAGTATTTTTCTGTTGAGTATACCTCTAATTTGAGCCATTGTAATTTTATCAATATTGGTCGAGTAGTTTTTAAGTCATAGTCAATTAACTGAAAATTGTATTTGGATGATTTACTTGTGATTGCTTGTGGCAACAGGCGAGAGAATGATCTTGTAAGCAGTATTACTCAATTATTTTTTTTTAACTTAAAGATGGAACTGACTTCAACACTCAAAAGTGTGAAATAACTTGTTTAAGACGGTACCATGATAGTTCAAAAGTAACTATTATCACAATATTGTGCGTATGTTCGACAAGTTATTTCACACTTTGGAGTGTTGAAGTTGTTCCATTTTTTGATAAGAATATTTTTTACACTCTTTTTAGTGACCCTTGCTACTTACGGGATTTATTGTCATTCATTGTCAATAACTATATCATTAAAGATCGGAAAACACTTTTCAATTATTGGATCGTTGCTCAAAAACGGCTGGACCGATTTTGATGAAATTTAAATGGGACCGCACGGGAAGCATCACCTTTCATATAAAAAAGAATTATCAAAATCGGTTCACCCGGTTTTGATCATCTAAATAACAGTGTGAGACCTGGACACCCAAAAGTATAAGCAGAAACTGAGCGTGTTCGAAGGTATTGACCAGGGCCACTGTGGGGCGAAGCCAGCGGCTACCGCATGAGAATGGACAAACTCGCAGCCTGGCTCAAATGGTGGAAGTTGCTAGAGCATGCCAAGACCCACATTGGGTTGTAGTGGCGAAGGAAGATGAGGAAGTATAAAAAAATTACTATTCTTCATCAGTTCACGTACCATCATCATCAAAGCTGTCATTATCATCATCACCACATATAGTATCAACGGAAATGGTCTCTGGTGATGCTTCTATTTTAATGGTCTCAGTTTTAAACGCACCATCTCTCTGGTCTTCATCTGAAACACAGTACATTAATTTATTTGTAGTAAATTAATTAATAATCTTAGTATGTGTATCCAAGGCAGCATAAGGTGAGGCAGGGGACGAGGCTCGTGCGTTGAAGGGGAGCATTGGTGCCTTCATAAAGGGCACTTACCGTGCTGTACACCCCGAGTTGTAAGTACCAGGCACCCGAGACTTGAGCGTCTCCCTCTGCAATGCTATGGACCCGCACCTTCATGGTGAATCCATAGTATTAACATACCCACAATTCGTCTATCTCTCATCGTTGTAAGTTTTTTTATCCTAATTCGCTTCTATCTTTCGACCAAACCCAGTTCAAATTTTCACAGCGTATGTGACACTAAAATGGACTGCCTAACAAATAATAACAACAAAAAGTTGATCTTCTCCATACCTTCAGAACATTCTAAACTTCGTAAATACTCAAGAAAGGTCTCTTGACTGTGCTCTACCATTATTTTGAAAGCACTGGCATCCTGGAGGCACTTGATACATTTTTCACAGATTAATCTAGTATCAATGCTGGATTGATGAAAAATCTGTAAAACAGTATGACAAATATATAAAATATATTAGTTGTACAGTATCTGGCTGCGGCATCTGGCAGTGCATAAAATTTTTTTTTGCTGAATGGCAGTCCTTTTCCACTGCCTCAGCAATATGTTGGCAAATTGTAGGCCCAATAGTTACAAGTTATAATCTATGAATAAATATGTACACATATGAAAAACACTACAAAACTCCTGAGGATGTTGGTGTTTCGTCATCCGGACCAGATATATTTCTATACTCAAAAAATCTAAAACACATAGTACTTGTAGAACTTACCGTGCCGTGGGAAACAAATATACCTAAAGACCACACAATAAAAACTAAGAAATATTATGACTTAACAAATGAATTAACCAAAAAGGCATTGGTAGGATCTTACCAAATTTGGTTGGGCAGAGGAAGAGACTTGAGTGGTAGAGGAGAGAATTGATGACATCGTAAAGGGACCCCTTCACCCTACTCCCTGGTGCAAGTCCCAGGCACCTGAGACTTGAACTTCTGCTCGCATTCGCACAGTGAACTCATGAAATGCTAAGGCATTCGTATCTCTAAACTGAGTCACTGAATCAGTTTTTTCACTCCGTATACTGAAAAAACTATGTTCGGACCGATCAACTTAGCGGCAAGGTTCTGAACGGCCCGCTAGGTAGTCTTCTATTTTGATCTGTGGATTTTTTGTGTGAAAAAATTAGAATTTTGCTTGTCGCTTTTGCCCTTGGTTTTTAACACTTTTGATTACTATGAAAAATTTGGAAAAGAGGGATTTGTAGAAATTTGTATAGCTAGCTCGTGGCAGAATAAATTTGTTAATATAATTAGTGTTGTGCAAAACAGCAGACCTGAAACCATATTCGTCGCCTAGGCAGACCTAGGCTTGGTACGTCCAAATTGACGAGACTTCACTTTATGGTACGTAAGTATCATGTATTAAATGTTGCATGTATTTTGTACTTAATTCTTTTCAGCCCGGCGAACGGCCGGCAAGTTAAGCATTCGAAACAGATTGTCCAGGTGGAAGCCTCTCTGCTAACCATCCCTGCCTGGGCAATCTGGAATCCTAACAAACTATTTTGAATAAGTTTAAGGTATCTACCAAAAGAAAGATGTACCTACCTACATATCAAACTATGTTTCTAAATGAATAAAAAAATAATGCAAGTACCTGAATGTTGAAGGTATATTTCAGTATATCTTCAAATGTTTTGTTCTCTCCAATAACATGATTTTGAGTAGTTATATCACTAAATCCATCTTCTTTCAAGCAACATCGACAAATGTTAGATTTCTTTGAAAACAATGACATTTTAGCCGATATCTCCATTTACTTAAGTGAATAATAATGTGAAACACTATTTGATCGCGTTATTTTCCAATGTTTGTGTTAGAATTCACAAAAAAACCTTTAACAAAAAATAGTGAACGAACATCAAACAAAACAACTATTGGTGCGTACCATTTGAGTTTAATTCGCCAAAAACGATCACTCCCAAAAAGTTGTTCCACTTGGGTCTTGGCATTATTTTCGCCATAAACGCTATGAAGTTAGTGGGTCAGTTTGAATTACCTACATCTAATGTCAAAAGTGCTAAATTTTAGTGGCACTCTTAGCGTTCTTATTCTAAATGGAACAGGGGTGTGGTCAAAATAATCGAAAATAACGAAATAGGCGTAAAATGGAATACGCCCTACAAGATCACCACCACAGAATACTACCACTACTCTCACCACAGACCTAGGATTTTTTCGCTACGGTCAAACTCTCACAATATTATCGAAAGATAGAGTAAAGTACGGCCAATAATTCACGTACAATATTACGTAGACTGCCTTCAAATTATTGGGATAAACAATGCGAAGCATAAAATATTTGGTTGTTCACCATCTTACATCTACACGAGTTGATACCTATTGCACGGCCAATAATTCGACCAGTGGTGTGGTGTGCGATATTGGCCGTGATATACAGGCTGGAAACTTTCTGCACAGGGTGGTAAAGTACAGCCAATAATCCGTGTACATCAAGACTGTAGAAATGTCAAAGAAAGAGCCTCGTTTGCATGTTCCAGTATCCTTTGACCGCTTCTTAAATTTGACTTCTGTTAGTCCTAAAAAAAAAATTTTTAGTAGAATGTTTTTTTTTTAAACCTTATGTTTGTGACAGACAGACGAGGACCACCTGATGTTAAAAGTCTATTGTGCTTGTAATGTATTAAAAAAAAAACTACCAAATATGTTTCTAGGGGTACGTACCATTTGAGTGAGATTCGCTAAAAACGCTAAAAACGATCACACTCCCAAAAAGTTTTCCACATGGGTCTTGGCGTTATTTTCGCCTTAAACGCTACATCTAATGTCAAAAGTGACAGAAGTGGAAAATTTTAGTGGCATTCTTATCAAAAAATGGAACGGGGATGACAGTTACAAACGATCACGTGATCACAACCACAGACGCAGAATGTGATCAAAATTATCGAAATTTACGTTCTTAGCGACTAATGGAACATACCCCTAACAGATCAGATGTTGATATGGTTAGTCTTTATTTTCTTTCGGGATTTGGACTCGCGGCGTCTTATGCATTTGCCAGCGTCATATTTTAGATAGGTTTGTTAAATATGCGAGGTCATGAAATTGGATGTAACAATTTCATAAAATAATAATTTTGGGCACATTATTAAGGATATCAGCAATGATGTGCCCCTGAAGATTTTCTGTTTATTATAATATATTTTGTGGTGAACATGGCTATAAGAACCATTGGCATTATTAATCCATTTTAATGTAGAAGTGAAAATATAATTAACACTTTTTTTTGCCTGATAGGTTAGCCTTTGACCACAACATCACTCATAAATAAGTGATGATGTGGGCGAAGATGTTGTTCAGACTAACCTAGAATTACTGGCTCTCAATGACAGCTGCCGGAACACACCGTTACGTGTTTGGAGACAGATTTTCTACTTGAGGGTGGTAGCTAGCCAGGCGGGCATTCGCAAATTGCCCTACCACCATGCTATAACGACTGTCATCCTAAGATAACAACCGGGACCGACGGCTTAACGTGCCCTCCGAAGCACGTGCACGCTCAGTAGTAATGTCACTCGCGGTCCCATGCAACTCATGACCGCGGGCGACGTTGCTCTTGTTGGTCTTGTTAGTAGTACAACGCAATGGTTAAAAAATGGTTAAAAAACGATAGGAAAGATTTGAGTTATGACGTCATGTCATATTAGCTCAATTGGTTAGAGCATACCCCGGCTCAAGAGGTGGATGGACGCGGGTTCGAATCCCGCACATAACTTAAATTTTTCTTATCGTAGGTATATTTGTGATTTTGTAATTCACATATGTGTTTTTACACATATGTGAATTACACATACACACACCCTCATATACAACGAGGCAGTTGAGAAAAGTACCAACTATACGAAATGTCTAGTTTTCATTAAAGTAATGCCTGGTGCTGGATGAGCGTAAGACGTATAAGATTAGTGTCAAAATTCGTATTGGACGAAATACGACATAAATTACAATTCAGACGAACTGCAAACAAATCTAGCCGCAGTCTCACTTGATGAAAAATTATGACAAGGTGAGTGTGGGACATGCTTACCTAACAGTTACTTATTCACTCTACGTGAAGACTCCCAGATTATATCTATTGGGCAATAGATGCCCTGGAAGTGTTCCATAATTCAGCCGTATGCATTATGAAACTGGATTTAAAGCGTTGTGCATTTATAGAATATTGAACATGGAGGGATGGCGTATTCCTGTAGGTTTTGTGCAATAAAAGAAAGTTGATGCGAGTTAAGATTGTAGTCAAAAGAAAAGATTGATGAGATCACGACAATTTTGGAAATATAAATCAAATCAAATAATTTATTTGCTAATATACTTGTCACAAAAGATCGTATAATAATGATTAAGGATACAATGTATTTAGTCTGCAAGCAGACGTACAAATTTTTGTGTAGTATTTATTAAGTGCTTGCCATGCTCTTCACTTTTTGTATAGGGCATAGTTACCTACCGGAGGAAATGATGAAAACCATAGTTGTGCCAATCATAAAAAACAGAACTGGTGATGCCTCTTGTTTGAATAATTAAAGACCGATATCACTTGCAACAATTACTGCAAAGGTGTTGGATGGTGTTCTTGACATTCACCTAGCAAAATATTTAAAATTACATGACGCTCAATTTGGCTTCTGTAATGAATCTCAAACACACCGTCCAATACTACACGAAAAGAAGCACGCCTGTCTATGCATGCTTTTTAGACTTATCAAAGGCATTTGATCTTGTAGCATATGAGAGGTTATGGCAAAAGTTGTCAAGTGATACAGAGCCTCCAAGTGAGCACATATCACTCCTTAAATATTGGTATAGTAGTCAAACTAATTATGTTAAGTGGTCAGGGTTACTATCGGATGAGTACAGGTTGGAGTGCGGAGTGAGGCAGGGTGGGCTGACGTCACTTAAGCTCTTTAACCTGTACATGGACCGCCTGATCCGTGAGCTCAGCAGCACGCAAGTTGGATGCTCGATAGATGGGGTAATTGTTAACAATATCTGCTATGCCGATGACATGGTGCTGCTGAGCCCATAGATCAGTGCCCTAAGGAAGCTTATTAAAATCTGTGAATCTTATGCAGAGGCCCATGGACTCAAATGTAACCCTGTAAAGAGTGAACTAATGGTTTTTAAGGCAGGATCAAAATGTTACCAGACTATTCCGGCAGTCACTCTGAACGGATGTAATCTCAATAGGGTAAATAATTATATGTATCTTGGTCACTGGGTCACGGATGGACTCACAGACGATTTAGCCATAGAGAGGGAAGGGCGTTATCAATTAGAGCTAATATGTTGGCTCGTAGGTTTGCACGCTGCACTGCACAGGTAAAAACAATGTTGTTTAGAGCATACTGTCAGTCATTTTACACTTGCAGTCTATGGGTCAAATATAAGCAGAAATCATATAACGCCCTGCGTGTGCAATACAATAACGCGTACAGGGTTCTGATGAAGCTGCCTCGCTTTTGCAGCGCATCGGGAATGTTTGCGCAGGGTCGAGTGGAGTCTTTTCCAGCTATACTGCGCAAACGAACAGCATCCTTGATGCAGCGAGTGCGGGGCAGCTCCAACAGATACCTGCAACTGATTGCACATAGAATGGATGTGGACTGCAGTTTTATGGAGCATTGGACAAAAATGCATGTCGTGCATTCTTGACTAATGCTTAAATAATGTAATTTATATTTAAGACTTTAAAAATGTGTTGTGTATGGACTGTAATATTTATTGTAGTCTGAAATAAATAAATTTGATTTGATTAAGTACTTAAAATTGCTGTTTTAAAAAATTCTGTAAATTCTTTCACACTGTAAAAACAGTTGTCAAGAAGCCAGTGAGTCAAAGAGCTTTTAAATTTGTTACCATCCAATATTTGGATGTCGTTTGGTATACAGTTATAAATGGTTAGACACATATTGTAAATATTTGTTTTATATAAGTAAGTCCTTCTTAGCTCGAGGATCATACAATAGATTGGTGAACTTTGCCCTTTTTTGACGTGTAAAAAACATCATCACGTTGCTTAAAAAATCAGGTGTTGTTTAGTGAAGACACAAATGTCTTTTAAGTACATGCACGGTAGAGGAAGTATGTTACATGTTTTAAAAAGGGGTTTACAGCTGTCTAAAATAAATTGTACTGCAAATAAAACAAGTAATTAAGTTAGAGGATAATTTTTATTTGAAAATAACTGAAAAATACTATCTACGAATACATACACCTAAACTTATAATAAACTGATAATTTGTATTCGCTTAAAAATAAATTGGGAAAATAATCACATTTTAAAACAGCCTAGATTTGTACGTAACGGATTTTTGATGAAAAAAATGTTACCATTAAATATTAAATTCTACTAAAATGGTAGTTTTTAATGACAAGGTGTAATAACGTTACACTTTTTCATAAAAATGTAATAATTTAGATTTTACTGAAGCCCATGATATTTATTTAACTTTGATCATACACTGAACACTAAACTTATTCTATATTGTTTTTACACAACTACCAATCTAAATAGTGGAGAAATGTATAAGGAATTTGATTAATATTGTTTTATAATAATTAAATGAGATATGGCATTTAAACGGTCTTTTGCAGATACTCGTCAAAGAGATAGAGGGCCAGGGACAGATCTTGTCCGTTGTTCGCTGTGATGAACTTCTTCAGGTCTGTAGTGTGGCCTGCGAGGTTACGGATAGTCTTAGCGTGATCTTCAATGAACTCTTCTTCGAGATATTGGGCGACCTGGAAAAATAAAATAATACAAATAAGGATTGCAATTCAACGGGGAAATGCATCCAATATGCTGGGCACGCTGCCATGGCTGGTAGTGGGCTGGAGCATTTCGACTGCCTGTGAAGCATTTTTTTAGGTTATGAAGTGGTGATACGGTCAAGTCACCCACCTGATAGTAAACGGTCACGCTTATCTATAACAGAATGCACTGTCACCATCCTCATTCCGCTTGACATTGTACTGCGTTCATCACTCCAAGACGGTTATTTTTATGTCTCGTATGATAAATATGTCACTTGCTACAGTGCCCTTTACACCTAAGCA
The DNA here is from genome assembly GCA_963890685.1 of Plagodis pulveraria. Classification (NCBI taxonomy): domain Eukaryota; kingdom Metazoa; phylum Arthropoda; class Insecta; order Lepidoptera; family Geometridae; genus Plagodis; species Plagodis pulveraria. The sequence goes on along the minus strand of OY982976.1, from coordinate 5,664,706 downwards.
GTAGCAAGCAGTACTGTTTGCACATTACTGCTTCGAGGAAAAATATCTGACACTACGGTGCGTGGTACCCAACAAGACAGTATCTTTCTAAAAAAAGACCTAACTATCTGGTGAAAATTACTTAGTATGTACTTAACCCTACCACTGCCGCGTAATGTATGAAGTCAAATTGAGTAGAAAACACACACACCTCGTTGTTTTTAAAGAAGCGTGCTGTCTGTCTGTTGAATCACTCGTAGCGAGCTGCGGCCATGAGTTCTAGGTTAGCCTGAACAACATCTTCGACCACATCATCACTCATCGTCAAGTGAAATAGTGGTCAAAGGCTAGACTATCAGGTATAAGAAAAATCGAGCCTGATATGTATATCAACAATTCATCCTACCTCAGGGTCATGCAGATGCTGGCTGTTCCTGGTGGCTTCACGGTGGATGTAGAACGCACGTTCAGCGATTTCCTTCTGCGTGTCCAGTGCCTTGGCCAGAGATTCCAACTCATGCAGTTCCACTGTGTAGTTCTTCTTCTCTGCGGGACGCGCAGTGCTGCGGCGGCTGAAGTCCATCTCATCGCCTGACACGTTTAAAAATTATAAATATAATATTGAAACAAGTATCACTCCAAAGTAGTTGAAACGTCCGGACAAAAGTAATGTTAAATATAAGCGATTCAAACCGTTTAAACTTGTTTAATTACTATGTGTAATCGCGAAAACCTAAAACGACATTAAGAAATAATAAAAAAACTTTGATTTATGAACGCAAAACTATAATGTTGCGTCATCATTTACAAGTATAAAACCACATGCAAAATTGGTCTTGTTTGTAGTACAACCTATGTAAGTAGTACTATAGATATCGCTCCATCCCAATACGATGGTTAAAGAACGATAGGAAAGATTTGAGTTATGACGTCATGTCATGTTAGCTCAATTGGTTAGAGCATACCCCGGCTGGATGGACGCGGGTTCAAATCCCACACATGACTTAAATTTTTCCTATCGTAGCAGACGCGCTTCGATAGTAAGTATATTATGATTTTTTTTACTTAAGGCATGTATGACAACTTAATAACTTAGCATCAGGTAAGATTGTGGTCAAACGACGGGCATATACACTGTAAAACAAAACTCACCTCTCAAAGTAACGTGTTTGATGATCTCAATGGTCTTCGCCCAGGAGTCATCTGATAGCTTCTTGAACAGCTTGCTGAAACCAGCCCTGTTTGTCTGGAAGTTGTTGAAGTATGCCGCAGAGAGGAGATATTCATATGATCTCTCCAAGTGTAGGTTCGCGTACGCTTGCATCTCCTTCGCGACGTTGCCATGACGACCGTACTCGCCGTATACCGAATTACAGCTGGGCAGAGCTGTGGAAACATAACCGCTGTAAATGATTGCAAGATGGGCGAAATGGCGACATGACTCAACAATGGGGCAAATCTTCAAGAAGTTCATAAAACCTGCACCTGGTACGTTGAAGCAGTGATGGCTCATTGGCATTGGCTATGGACTACCGTGCCGCAGGTTCGAATCCCGCCGCGGGCTTGAGCTTCACCGAATGGTGGAAGGGCATTTTGCGATTGCCCGCCTGGCTAGCGACCACCCTCAAGTAGAAAATCTGTCGCCAAGCACCTAACGGTGTGTTCCGGCAGCAGTCCGTGAGAGCCAGTGAAATTACAGGCATATGAGACTTAACATCTATGTCTCAAGGTGACGGGCGCAGTGCAATTCGTGACTTGTGACGAAATGCATCTGTTATAGGCAGAGGTTAGTCCGCTTAACATCAGATGGTCATCGTGCTTGATCAGTCACAATACCATAAAAAAAATGGGTGGAGTGTTGGGCAAGATGGAGCAGATAGTAAGAAGTTACATGCTGTGGAAGAAGTGTATACGCGTGTGCTCGCTTGAATTTAAGAGTCCGGTACAGACCTGTTCAGTCACGAAGGCACGCTCCTTTACAATAAATTATTGTACGCGTATTTGTGTGAGTAGGTGGCGTTTGTAAACTACGATTTAGTGTGTAAAAGCCAATGGAACATACAGTAAAACAATAAAATATGATAAGATAGCTATACCCACCTAGGGCAGTATTAGTTACAACTACACACAAAAAACAAGTGCAAGGTGCAAGTCGGACTCGCGCACCGAGGGTACCGTACAACAACAATATAAGTAAAAGTTATGGTATTATTATTGCTAAATGAAATCCATAACATTTTAACAAAAAAAAAATTCGCAATTTTTCCATTATCTGTGTTGCTGTTATAAGGCGTTGCTTCCTACCAAATTTCATGATTCTAATTTCACGGGAAGTACCCTGTAGGTTTTGATTACCTTGCGAGTGTCGAAATTTTACGGCATAAACGGCTATATCTTTTGATTCCGTTGGCTTAGTAGTTTGATTTTTTCACAGCTTCAAGGGACACTCGACCTGAGTATTTGATATGAATATCAGCTTGATACCGCCACGCATTCCTGAGAAAAGGGTCTTGACAGACAGAGAGACTGACAACAGTGATCCTATAAGGGTTTCGTTTTTGCCATTTGAGGTATGGAACCCTAAAAGCGAAGCCCTTTGAAGCGCTCGTAGCGAAGTTTACTTAGCTGTTCTCAACCGATCAGCAAAGTTAAGCAACGTCGCGCGCGGTCATGAGTTGGATGGGTGACCGCTAGTGACATTACTACTGAGCGTTTCCGTGCTTCGGAGGGCACGTTAAGCCGTCGGTCCCGGATGTTGTCTTAGGATGGCAGTCGTTATAGCATGGTGGTAGGGCATTTTGCGAATGCCCGCCTGGCTAGCTACCACCCTCAAGTAGAAAATCTGTCGACAAGCACCTAACGGTGTGTTCCGGCAGCTGTCCTTGAGAGCCAGTACTTCTAGGTTAGGCTGAACAACATCTTCGACCACATCATCACTTACCATCAGGTGAGATAGTGGTCAAAGGCTAACCTATCAGGCATAAATAAATAAAAAAAAAAAAGTACGGACGGTCGCGCATTCGTGAGTAGAAAGTTACGATTGCATCTCTTTCGCGAAGTTACAAAGGTGACCGTACTTGCCGTACAAAGTTTCAGCTGGGTAAATGTTACCAGTTGCGTAATGATTTCTACTATTTTCGTATATCTATCATGATTGCCAGATGTTCATGTTGTAATTTATCGTTATCTTGTGATGGACGGGTCTATCAGGCCTAACAAAATAATTTTGTAGCACTAGCTTCTACACGCGGCATCATTAGCATGGAGTTATATTATATTGCTCTTCCTCAAGAACTCCCTGGCTAGCTACCACCCTCAAGTGGAAAATCTGTCCCCAAGCACCTAACAGTGTGTCAACAGTCCTAGAGAGACAGAAAAATTACAGGCACATAGGACTAAACAACTGTTTGTCTCAGTGTGACGGGCGCAGTGCAATTCGTTCGGACGAAATGCATCTGTTATATGCATAGGTTAGTCCGCTTAACATCAGGTGGGCCTCAGGCCTGTTGCGCCACAATCACATTTAAAAAAATACGAATCGGGATTACGAACGGCAAAGTATCATCGAAATCTATTCAGTTATGCGAATAATATCAGTCAATCTACACGGGCAAATCCATTGGTAAAAACTAGTTGCATGCATTATTTCAAATGTAACGATGACTTGGTTTATGTCAAAAAGGCATTTGATAAGAGAAATCTGTTTGAGAAATTACATAACAAGGTTTGATGAGAAAAGAAACACATCCCTACTTATGTAGATCACACAAAGTAAATGTGTATGTTTAGTTGAGACTCACCTCCGGAATGCCTAAACCAATTTTCTTGTAACTTTGTACATTTATTCAATAGGACAGGGATATTGGATACTTTTACTCCCAATTTTGAGGGACCAACATATTAGTAAGCTTAAGGTAGTCACTTGATAATTTGGGCGATGCCCCGTTTGAACTTTCCCAGTCTGGTGGGTGGACGGGGAATTCAAGTTTCCCCCTCCACTCACTGCACTATAGTGGTAACAAAATCATTTACTTCATCGATATCACAAATAATACTATAGCCTTTTTTTATTGCTGCTAGGTAAACCTTTGACCAAAATCTCACCTGATGGTAAGTGATGATGTGGTCGAAGGTGTTAACAGGCTTAACCTAGAATTACTGGCTTTCAAGGACAGCTGCCGGAACACACCGTTAGCTGGTTGGCGACAGATTTTCTACTTGAAGGTGGTCGCTAGCCAGGCGAGCATTCGCAAAATGCCCTTTCCACCATGCGGCTCACGAGCCATGAGAACTATGAGCTCACGCTGGCGGCGGGATTCGAACCATGGACCAGCTGCGCCAGTGTCCATAGCCAATGCCACTGAGCCATCACTGCTTCATAGTCTGTCACATTTTGTAATGTGGCTACCTTAAATAAGACTTGCATGAATTTACAATATGTTCTTTTATTATTACTTATGTCTCCACTCCAGACACATTTATGGGATCTTATTAAAAATAACTTAAAATCAACCATAGTAAGTAAATCTGCGTACAAAAGAACATCCTGGATTTAAGATAATTAATAGATTCAGGCTTACTTTGCAGAAAGCCATATTTAATTATATAAAAATATTTAAGAATACATTTAATTAATATTTTAATAAAACACTTAAGAAATATAGCCCACGATCGAGAAGATCATTCTCGATCTTGCACTCGCTGAGTCAAGACCTCCTGAGGATGCTTCGTGTAGGAGCGAAACGAGTCGTTCAATCTCTTCCGTTTTGGCTGCATTGCGTTTGTGACGTCGCGTCGGCTTAACAGGAAAATTAGGTGTAATTGTCACTAGATTTATAATTTATATTTTTCAAGTGTTTTATGAATATTAATTTTATGTTTCCTTAAAATATTTTTTAGCATTATCGCGGATTTATATTCGTACGGCTCCTTGAAAAGAAGTTACAAACATGCATAAAAAATACCCACTTTGTATTCATATAATTTGTAGATACATACATGCACACATGTTGAATGTATGACATTCATGCTATGTATATGCATTTAATAACATATATTTTACTTACGGTACAATCTGCCCACTGTAAAGATAAGACAAGAGCTTGAACTCTAATCTACGATAGATATACATAGAAATAGATTGATTTGCTGATGCCATACCCATTGAAGTGGGTAGCTATAACACCATCTTTTAAAAACTATCATGAAACATTTACAATATTATGTCAATGATAAAATAATATTACTTATACTCCTACCATAACTGACAAGAAACAAAAAACCTCTAAATAGCACATTCTTTATTGCACAACTTTTGAAAAAACATTGACATTTGGAATAAATTGTAATGAAACTGTAACATTGATATACAGCTGATTTATTAGTAACTTTTTAGTAGACTATAAATGGCAATTTGACTTTTCCATATCATACAACCCACAGAGTAATAACATAGTAGAAGGAGTGAGGCCTGATGATGAGTGATGCTTACTTATTTTTTTGTTGTATTAGGTATGCCCCGCGTCGCCGTATCGCCAGTCGGTATTTTTTTCATCGTGAAATGTGTTATCATCGTTTAGGTATAAAGCCGACCTAACTAACCCTGAACCCAGACAACACAAGTAAAAAATACAACTTCCCGGCCCTTGCCTATTTCTAGGTACTGAATTTAAAATTTAGCATATACGAGTACATACATTATAAATAAGTAACAACCCTGAGACAGGCAAGTGTGGTAGGTAATTATATCGCGAATTGGGCCAGAGATGGCCTACTTCCCACTCTTTCTACTATGGTAATAATTACAGTAAAGGGAGTGATATGACATTTTTACTTCGTCGGCCATTGCACTGGGCCATTGACATTATTTGACATTTTATCATGTCTATGCAATTTACACTGTTAGGGCGTTCGGATAGCCTATCGGTGCCAAAAATAACACTCACAAACGCTAAAAACGATCACACGGGCCGTTCGTTTTGGGACTTCGTGAGCAAAAATATCGTTTTCGCTCACCGTTCGGATAGCTTTGAAAACGCTACAAATGACAGAGAAAAGTGATATTTTTGACCCATGTCTTGCCGTGGGATCATTGTGATCGTTTTTTGACAACTGCTGTTTTGACAGTTGTATTTGGCGCGATTGAAGAGTTTCACAAGTTTTGTAACTATCAGAAGCCATTGACAAAGAAATAATAATAATATAGGTACCTACTTTTTGTTAATTTTAGAGATTGATTCCATGTTTCGTACTGTGCAAAATTGTTAAAATATTGTCGGTTGTCAAAGTATGTTTTAAGCCGTTCGGATAGCATGCAGTAATTGGTGGTCAAAAATAGCAAAAGCTTCTATCCGAACGCTAAAACACAAATGCCACTTTTGAAACTGCTACAAACGCAATCGAGCCAAAACGAACGCCCCTTGTGTATTACTTTTCTCTATGAGTAGGTAGGACACATCAAATCTATCTTGTGTACAAAAAAAACTATCAATTATAAAAATTTAAATGTTTTTCAATGCTGTGTTTTGTCCGTGAACAACAACTAGAGGATAAATAAAAGATCCACATAAGTCTATATAGGTTTACATAAATTAACTAAGCTATTATTTTAAGCAAAACAAAGAAATATACATCTGAAGTGGCTTATAATAATCACCTTAGACTTACTATGAATTTATAGCTAAAAAAAGGTTTCATACTGCAGCATAAAGAGGACACATGGCCAATAGACAGTCTCTATTATAATTATGACTCCATGATAACAACAACTCAATCTATAGTAAAGACTGATAATGCAAGGTCGTCATATAGTTTCAAATATCTTAAGAGGTACTAGGAGTTGTATGAAGTTGCAGACACTCCCTATTAAATGAATAATAATACAGTCAACTCTAAACAATAACATACTGTATCTATCTTCTTGTTATTAGGTATTGTAATTGGGTAGGTAGGTACCAAAAATATAAGTATAGATATTGAATGTATGGTGCCCCTTTTTAACTCTATTTTTATCAGAATAAAAACCGGCCAAGTGCGAGTGGGACTCGCGCACGAAGGGTTCCGAAACTAAATATTCTGTGCATAGTTAAAGCGTCTACTTGTCACCATTATTAGTATCGAGCAAGAAACAGTAAAAAAAAACAAGTTTGTTGTATGGGAGCCCCCCTTAAATATTTATTTTATTTTATTTTCAGTATTTGTTGTTATAGCGGTACATAAATACATCATCTGTGAACATTTCAACTGTCTAGCTATCACCGTTCTTGAGATATAGCCTGGTGACAGACGGACGGACAGCGAAGTCTCAGTAATAGGGTCCCGTTTTTACCCTTTGGGTACGGAACCGTAAAAAATGAAACTGATATCTACATTGACACAACAATCTACTCACCTAAGCTATTGGAAGCTTGTCCGCAGTCCAGGGAAACATCTTGGTAGCAGGAGTCAGCGGTTACACTGGACACTGCCAGCAGGCAAGCAAATGCAAATGCGATGACCTTCATGATTCTAAAAAGAAAGTAGAATAAAAATTTGTGATTTCACTTCATATGTTGTATTATTTTGTAAGATCATTTGGGAGACTTGCTGGAAGGTATTGAATATCACTCGAGTGGTTACCACAATACACCGGATGGCGTAGAGTTAGTAGGACCCCCTAGGCGCCTACCAACACCAACAAAGTAGATAAACTGACGTGATCGTTAAAGTCGCAGGTAGCCAATGGTTACAAAAAGCTAAAAGCCGATCTTTGTGGCGTTCTATGGGAGAGGCCTTTATTCAACAGTGGACGTCTTCCGGCTGATGATGGTGATGATGATGATTATTGAATATAATTGACAATGGAAACTTGGTTTTTCATTTCAATTGTATAAGATCATAAATCCCATTGCAATGTGGCTCTGGACTCTAAAAAGTAAAGTCATTTGTACCGCTTACCCGGAACAAATTGTCAGTGTGGGTAATGGTTAATCAGTTGAATGTAGGTCTAGGCAGTATGGATGTTATTATATATATATACATAGGGTTTCTTACTACAGGTCCGTTAAATGTTAAAATGATTACTTGAGTTTTTTGCCCATTCGGTGCAAATATGACATTATTGTTAGTAGGTATAGCCTGAGAGTAACATCAAATGATGATTGTATTTAGATGGTTCTTTGATAAGTAGGTAGGTAAACTATTTTTAAATGATTATTATTTACTTAAATGTCTGGTCCAGCATATGATTCAATCTTCAAGTTAGAAGTTCCTACTAGGATTGAAAGAGTAACAAAAATGCACATTGCATTTGTTTATCCTCTCAAATCCTCAGCATTAATATATATAAAAAAATAATCTAAACTTTGAGTATATGTACTTAAATAAACAATCTGGGATAAGTAAAATTCTTTGTTAAATATTGTAAAAACAATTTTTTAAACTCTTGAACTATATCTTTACCGTTAAAATGTAAACATGAGGAAAAAATTATAAATATGTTTATGCTTACATTTTGTATCAAAATTCAAAGGTGCCTACCTACCCAGTTTATAAAAACTGTGTTAATTTGATATTTTTATCATCAATAAATGGAATTTTATAAACAAATAGTGATTGTGAAATGATGCAGATGTAAGAAAGAATTAAAATAGTCCATGCTGACTTCAACTTATTTTTAATTCATGATTTCAATCATCGCTCAATTTTTTTCGTTGGAAATTAGATTGATAGGTCAATCAAAACATTTAAGTTTCTGATTAAATATCTACGTGCCAAGGAAAATCACCTAAAAAATATTTTAATTGAATCTATAACCTACCTCCACCAACACAACACAATGACAAATAAAAATAAAATAACTTCCGGAAAAGTCTTTTCCAAGTTGTCAATTGAGGAACTAAAACACAAATTTGGATTTATTTACAGTACACTCACCAAATTAACGTGCGACGTAATAAAAAACACTTTGATCAATGTATCACGCTAATAGAGATCCGTTGAAAGTGCAGCCTTTACACACACTGGCGCAGAAGGCTACTCCCAACACAAAGAGCTTGAAACTGATAAAGTCCCGCAATAGAGACGGACGGCAAATACGTACAACGTAATATATTTTTATATGTGGACGATCCGATTGGCAACAAACTTGCGACTCAAATAATAATTGTCACGTGAAGTTAGCAACTGTTCCGCTTGGGGGGACCAGATGGTAAAAAATAATATCCTCAATAGCTGACATTTGGTGGCATAATGTTGTTCAAATATTATAATTTTTTAGTGTATTTCTTTAAGAATACACGTGTTAAGCTGATTTACAGCTAAAGACTAAGCTGGTTATATATGAGTGCATTCTATTAGATTATGTAGTTTTACAATCTCCTCAAATATAAGATAAATAGAAACTGGTATCACCGTCTACCCCACCTCCCCGCTGGAAACTGCCCCGCTATTCCTCCCTCTTCGTGACGTATTAAAAGGTCGAGGTTTTGCGTTGCAAGAAGTTTCTAGCTCTTTATTTTTAACAGGATTTCTAGTCTTTTCTTTGAACTGTTTGTATGAAATAATAAAGGGACTTTGACTCAGGTAGTTTATGCTTAGAAATAATGGATTTAAAAGTTTAAAACGTGTAAAGTGTACAGTGAAAAATTCCATAGATGGCCTCGAAACACAAAACCTCGGGGGGTTTTATTGCTCATTGTACAATATTTTCTGTCTCGCTTGCTCCGTCATTCCACTTGAGTCACTTGTCAACACGAGATGGTTTGGTTATCGCTGCGTAGTTCATTTTATAATAATCAGAGTCATCCACGCCAATAGTTCGCTTTTTGTTTTGTTGTGTTTGATAAGTCGCCTTCTGCACCAGTGTGTGTAAAGGCTTGACTTTCGATAGTACTGTCCATATATTCGATCAATTTTCGCTTGTATCGTCAAAGTATCTGTGATTTTTGTAGAAATTAAAATGAAGTTGATCCTGTTAGCCCTCGCTTGCCTCCTGGCTGTATATGTTCCAGCATCTGCTACTCAATGTAAGTTTCAATCTTTTTTATTTTCTTTGTATATCTTATACCTAATTGGCAAATGACAAAATAAACTTATTGACAAGGAGTAGAAGTCCAAGGCAAATCTGGACATTATCGACGCATTGGTGAGTTCAAATTAGGTAACAAAGGATCCAAATTTCAGAAATTAATGTAATATTAAGGGCAAGTTCAAATCATCATTGTAATTCCGATCAATAATTTTCATATTTATTTACCAGATCAGATGGTTAGTGTCATATTTGAGGAAAAAACAAAACATAAAATTTGCATTAAACCTGAAGTTAGTGGCAAATTAAAATGTTGTCGGGTTTTTAAACACTGAGATATTATATTAGATACGTATACCTTCTTCGTTAGAGCTGCATATATAGAAAATTGAATGAATTTATACAAAGTAGCATTGCTTACAGCAATGTCAAAGTAGATTTTATAATGCACTTCTACAAAGCGACCTTTGAGTCTTTTGACTGTGTCGTAAGTAATGCTAATTTAAAAACAAACTTAGCTAAGTAGATAGATCTAAAAACCAATAATAGGTAATTAATTTAATATGTTGTTTAAACAATTATACATAAAATCGTGGGTTTCAATACCACAATAAACAAACTACCTTACTAAACTACTATAAAGTAATAATAAAAAGAATAGTATGTTAAATACGAACCTGTTTGTTGGTTTGTCCTCCAATAACTCAGCTTAGAAATTGATGTCTGTTGATAAGAGGGCCGGAACCTGAGACAGAACATACCTACGTAGCCCGAGAGAGCACGACATACATTTTTTGCATAGCAATTAACATCATTCCACAATGCACAATGTTACTGTCGCGAGAAGGGTTAATACTCTTTTAGTAAATTAAGAAATGTACGTTTTATTTGGTTATGATTTTTTATAAAACTGAAGAAGAACTACCACTGTAATGTTTTCCAGGGTAAATGAGGTTAGGTTTCTAACCACTGTGCCTCTTGGTAGCAATAATAGTTTGAAATTTAAAACCAAAACGGTTTGTAATTGTTAAATTTGGTTTTATTTTACAACTACAAATATTTTGATAGCACAATTGTTTGCTAAGGTCCAAGTCTTGAAAATCAGACTGCAAATAAAAGGCGGTACTTAGGTATTTGGTACACCATAGTAAAGCTAAACATAAAACTATTTCATCATAACATTTAACAAATGTTAGGTACTTTCCCCTTAACTTTTACTTTATTTTCTATCACATCTCTTATATATTTAGAAAGAAAAAAAACACGCATTTAAGGGTTACCTAGTATCAATTTGTAGTAAACAACATAACATATTGTTGACATGCCTAGTTAGGTATTTGAGTAGGTATATGTAATCATAAAAGGTATACAATATTACGTAATGTAACTAGATGTTTCGGTCATATAAAAAAATATAGAATGCTCATTAGAAAAAATATACATGTCACAACACACACCTTCCACCACACGTCGAATTTAACTTCACTGAACAATTAAAAATGTAGCTTTACCAACTAACCCACATAAATCTGCCATTGCAATATCTTCTTGGAACACTTGGATCAAGGCCAAACATGTTCGAAGTATCAACAACAATAAAAATAGTCTGAAACAAAGTAGGTAGGTAAGACATACTTAACGAGTCTGTTCAATCTTCCAAGAAGTTGTGTAGATGCACTTACTAATCCAGGTAGATAAATATAATTCACCACGTGTTAGGTACACGTGGTGAATTATATTTATCTACCTGGATTATTTTTGATTTGATATTATGAACGTTGTCGTTGATTCCGATCTCTGAATATCATCGGAACCCTTGATTAAGCTGTTACGTGGCCTGAGGATGCTGATTATACCTAGGGAGGTAGATAAGTATATTAACAAAATATGGAATATACCTACTTAGTTACCTCCATTTAAGACTGCTGGATTGGACTATTAGCAGTCTTTTCTATATTCTGTGCTAATAGCTCAAGCAGAAACTTAGGTCTACTGAGAGTAATCTTAATAGGTAAATGCGATGTTAAACTTGATTGGAATTATTAACTAGCCTACCTTTGTGATTCAAATATACTATTTTAATGTTTTTGCTGAATTGTAACAAATACCTAGTATCTTATATCTGAATGCAGTCTGTTGTTTGGATACTGTAGCTAAGGTGATTTATCAGTTGCCTTCATGTCCACTTTATTGCTACCAAAGAGCCCGGCTCTTTGAAGAAACTACTTTTTCTCCTTAGCACTTGAATTCAATGGGGATGTTTCAGTAATATTTAATATTTCACTACTTGTATACCTACCTACTACAACTACAAACTTAAGTATAGGCTGACTGAGGGGATTTTCAGTATGACATAATTTTGACGCTTATGTCGTCAGTTATATTGTATTGTAATATTATTAAAATATATAATATAGGTACATATTCATGACCCACTAAAATAGACAATAACACTTAACAATCGATAGTAGTCCGATAATTATGATAATGATTCATGTTATAATGAATTATCTTTGTAATTAACAAACACTTATTGTGTGTATATTGTCATATTTATCAACAATGACAGCACAAAACGTTATCGTGTTAGCCTAATCGGTTAATTTCTACTTAATTTTTAAGAGAGATGTTGAAAAAGCAATTCATAATCGAGTAAGTATACGTTTTTCTCATAATAGTAATCTTGTTCTAGTTTTGAACTTTCAGTAGCATTTCTTATTTTGCAAATTGGGGTACCTACAATTTGCAACTTTCCTAGAGTTTTTGTGGGTATGAGATGGGCAATTATTTACACATATGCCATTCTTTCATGAGGTAGGTATGAGTCTTTTGCTGTTCTGTTTCAACATGTTCACTCATGAAAATGTTTTTATCAATATGACGTCGATATCTTTTTTTGGAGAATTATGAAGTAAAACATTTATTTTTTCATTATTATTATTCACCGTTTACGTCCAAAGATGGAAAAAAGTCTTCTTCAGCAATCACACTTTCATTTGCAGGCTAGCAGCTAGTATACATTCGCATATTTATATCTACATTATGCGTAGTAGGTTATATAACAGCTCTTGAACTGTTCTGTACTTTGAACTGTATCAGAATTTTGTAGTTAAATACCATTCCTACATATATTTGAGTTGGCAGCATTATTTTACTGAGACATTTCTATGTGTCAAATTAATTCATCTAGTTAAAACTGAATGTAGCTGTGGGTACATACGAACATCTTTTTTTATCATAACATTTAGAGGTAGGTAATCAATGACGATCTAATAGGATATGAAGGATGATTGCAATGACTCTTATTTGACGTAATATAATTATTTTCTTGTTACTATAGATAGAAAGCCCTATAGTATCATGTTTTCCTGATAATGATGATGAAATGTTAGTAGCCAAACTGAAACTACAATTTTCAACCAATATTACCATATCATTGCGTGATATTTCACACATATGTGTGATCTAAATTAGTACCTTTTTTACTATGTAGTGATTCATATCGACATTTATCCGCTAACAAGAGCCGTACACACATTGCTGTAAATTGATATACTTTTTGTATGATATGTGTGTAGGTATAATATAATATAATAATTTTTCTAATATAATGTCCGATAATTTAGACGTAGTAGAATTAGTGGAAGTCAACGTCACATGTAAAAGTTACCACTCGGTCTTGTTCTAAATATTTGATCTCTAACTGTATTACGTAAAATGTGAGAGAGATGAAAAAATATCACAAAAGAACAGATGAAATATTGTGAAGTATTCTCCTTTTCAAAGAATGCGCTAAGATTATAATAACTACAAAACTGTATCAGCTTAGGAATTTTCTGCGTTAAAACGAAGTTCATGGAATACGTTTTCACAGCCTTCGACATCAAATCTGAACAACTTCCACAGCATACTTGCTAAATGTGCACATAATAATATTAGATTGCCAGCCATTGGCTAAACGTTATTGAGTCCGGTCTAGGAAACGCAATAAGGAGATATGTTACTAAGCTTGCTTTATCATATATTCCACAGTAAAATACATGATAAGCAAGCTCACCTAGAAAGACACGAAGCTTTACTAGTAAAATAACAAGTAAAAAAAAACTATAACTATTATATAATAACTTAATACAAAACGTCTAGGTATCCTTGTGTTAAATCTAATTAGTAGAAAACATTAAAACTCTAATACATACACGCCAATGACCTCCGTATAGGTTATCAATACCGTCATAAAATGCTAAAGTAGATAACCTAGGTACAACCTAGACATCAATGTAAGTTAAAATGTTTGTTTATGGTTAAGGTATTTACAATATATACTTACACTGTAGAAATAATTAATAAATTTTATCAAAGTTGGTTGTTGATTCATCCTGGAAAAGGTATTTTGACTTGAGGCCCCTATTACACCATCATATTTATAGGATCATAGTTAAAGCTGTCTAAACTCAATTCGGCAACTTCCAAAATCACTACCAAATAATTTTTGGAATGCAAATTGGAACTATGATGTAACTTTTACAGGTGGCTTTTACACAGCTTTAACTATCACAGGATCATAATTGAGGCTGTGTCCCTATCTATATTGCGTGATAGGGGTCTTAAAATACAAAATAAACAGGAGGAATGTATAATGCGAATTAATGGTTTTTTACACCAAAACCTCATTAATTGCTCTAAATGCTTATTAAACTTTTTATCTCCTTGTCCTTTTATTGTTATATGAATGACAACGTCGTGTTATAATAAAGATGACACATAAAAACGATTTTGTGCTCCAAATCTCTAACTACCGTTGACTAAGCAATTAGGTTTCATAGGTAGGTACGTGTATAAATAATTAGATACGTGATATAGATAACTTTATTGTTTTCTTAATAATTGCTGTAAATAACTCTACGTGACTTAATGTAATTAATTACATAGTATTAAACATAAAATAACTGAAGTGACGTTTATAAAGCGCGAATATGCCGAGTAGTAAAAAAAAATAGAATGTATGGTTTTCCATTGAACATATATGGTTTTTTTTGCGATGAGTAAGCCAACATGTGCGCTTGAACTAAGAAAAACGCAGAAGGAAAAGATAATGTGAGTAATCATTTATTTTCCCCATTCCGTTTTATATCATTGGGTTGAAAAAATCCCCAAGAAGCTGGTACGCTGACGCCAAGCTACCTATTTAGAATTCAATTATCACAAGTAGTGATCCGCAAGCTGAGACCTAGAGCTTTTGTTTGAATGTTGCACATTTTGTCTTATAACAAAAACAATGGTTTAATGTCTGAACTATGCAAACACTGTTTACGTCTGAATTCCGGAGAAGTGTGCATAGCCCAATAGTGTTCATTTCTAGAATAAATAGGTACTAGGTGCCGCGCTAATAATATGTTATTTGTATTGAAAGCAAATCACAATTTTTTCCAGATATAGATTGTTTTTTCTTTTTTCGAATGACAATTTCGAAAGATTTAATCTAATCATCTGTCAATAATATTGATGCCTACAGATGACAATATCATATGTAAATGACCTTTTATACATATGTCAGATAAGAGGATACGTGCGTCGGGTTGTGTGCTTATTATCTGCCACTTGAGACATATTGTAAAGGATACCTAGATTACAGAGTACCTACCAATTGTAACCGGGGCACCAATGATCTTTTGTTGTGTCACTCACTCTTAACAAAGACAATATATCTTTTGGTTTAGTTACCTATGCCCTTATAGTAATAATTATATGATTTAAAAATTGCATACTCGACTTTAAATAATTAAATAGAAGCTACTGGTAAGTATCTAAATAATACATTATTATTTATTTAACTTGACTTCACACACAAAACAATGAATGAAGCTCAGACGGACTCGGTTTGAGGAAAGAAGATGATACGATTCGTGGAATATGGAAATAAACTAGAAGCTAAGAGCTATCTCTTTATATAAACCTATAATAAAATTCTTTGTTGTGTCGAGCGGTAACAAACATAACTAACTTTTTATTTTATGCTATCTAAAATTAATTAGTTAATATGTTAAAGACGAGCGCTAGAGAATATACTTAAAACACATGTTTGGCATATTGCAATAAATTTTCAGTTTATTGACATTATCTATTTAGTAAGTTGCACCCTTTTATAACGTATGACCTATCAAAGTCAAACATTACACTACGCCAGATAGCACTTCCGCTTCCGTTGTGAGTACCAGCTGTGGTCTGAAAACTACACGCTATATAACTTTTCTATATGGTCAGTCCAGCGTCACCAACCTTAAAATAAGGTAAAGTATTGCAGGTGAACCGATTTCTGTCCAAAATTACCAAATACGATGTCATTGTCACATTGACAACTCAACTGGACTGTCATGGCTATAGACTACTCATATTTGTTTCCGGTATATTACTACCTATGTCATAATGTAATATTACTTGCTCAGTGTATATTGTGAAAACTCATGTCACTCACTCACTCTCGTTTGAGGCGGGAAATTAAAAAATGTTAACAGTTTCATGGCGCTCATAGCTGGGTTAGATTAGATCATTCTACATGAATTCGAAATTTCACAAAATAATATTTTTAGTATTTTATGTATAACAGTATTATGTAATCTGTGGTGTTACCATGAAAATTCATGTACCAATATGTTTATAATTTATGTAAGTATATTTACACCTAAGTTTGTACTTGGCTCCATAAATTACCCCTAAATTCCACAAAAATATAAAAAAGTACTATGTTAATAAGTGTTAAAAATATAGTTACATTATATAAGATATCAATGATATCATACTAAATATTCTCCGAATCTCAATTGGTGCGTTCGTTTTGGCTCGATTGCGTTTATAGCAGTTTCAAAAGTGGCATTTGTGTATTAGCGTTCGGATAGAAGCTTTTGCTATTTTTGACCACCAATTACTGCATGCTATCCGAACGGCTTAAAACATACGTTGACAACCGACAATACTTTAACCATTTTGCACAGTACGAAACATGGAATCAATCTCTAAAATTAACAAAACAAGTAGGTATGTACCTAGTATATAATATAGTATTCATATTATATATTTATATATAATATAAATAGTAAATAAAAAACTTGTGAAACTCTTCAATGCCGCCAAATACAACTGTCAAACCAGCAGTTGTCAAAAAACGATCACAACGATCCCACGGTAAGACATGGGTCAAAAATATCACTTTTCTCTGTCATTTGTAGCGTTTTCAAAGCTATCCGAACGGTGAGCGAAAACGATATTTTTGCTCACGAAGTCCCAAAACGAACGGCCCGTGTGATCAATGATCATTTTTAGCGTTTGTGAGTGTTATTTTTGGAACTGATAGGCTATACGAACGCCCCAAATGATCTAGGTAGATAGCGTAGGTACCTACCGTAAAACATACCTAGCAACATAACCCAAAAAAAAATGTTTCCTTAGCTGCCATAGATAGCGTGCACTTTACCAAATTAGAAATCACCTAGTTGTAGGTAAAGTTGATTTGTACCAAATAACTTAATATATTATAATCCTATCTGGTTTTAATAAAAAAAGGAATCTAAAATGGCGCCGAAAATCATTACCGCTCATTTGCACACTATTACTACAGACTAAATATCCATATATAGTACTATACACTGTGCTAAGCCACAGAATAAAAAGGACCAGAAAGATCACTCCGTAAAGCCAATACTTATGCAACTTTAGCTGAGAGTCAATAATTAATATTCACCTACAAGGCGTTTC
This sequence comes from Plagodis pulveraria, assembly GCA_963890685.1. Classification (NCBI taxonomy): domain Eukaryota; kingdom Metazoa; phylum Arthropoda; class Insecta; order Lepidoptera; family Geometridae; genus Plagodis; species Plagodis pulveraria. The sequence continues at coordinate 5,646,972 of OY982976.1, read as the reverse complement.
TCTTTCTATCGTAAAGCTCTGTTTTGCTCTGTTTACTGTGTACTAGGAAGAATAACAATTATAATTAAGGACTCGGGAGCTCAATCACACACAAGACGTTGGCAGTAACTAGCTTTTATTTAGATCCTTGTACAGAACTACCCTACGTACCAGGCTACCCACATTATATATATTACACTCTTAGTATTATTATATGTTCTATGATATTAGGTGCGGAGTGAGCTAGGCCTTTTATTACTGTCAATAGTGTCCAGGTGAGATCCTGGGCAAGTATTATTATATGTTCTATGATCCTGGGCTCCATTTTAGATTTGTTTCTGTACTGAACTGAGTTATAGAATAAAATAATTCCTACTAGGTACTCGTCTTTGTTACAGCAACATGACAAGAAAATGCTAATAATCAAGCGTATATTTTTGCATTGTTTGTCGCCATTGTGCCTGCTTGAAGTTTGGACTTTGACCTTTCATTGTTATTGGGTGTGATGAATACTTAGTAAATTGAATTTTATTGTAAAAACTCACAACTGACCTTCCATTTTTTTAGTTCGAAACTTCCTAGTCAAGAAATACCGGAAGTCAGTCTACCAACTTTTAATGCTTTGTTCACACGATATTAGTTAAAGCTGTGATATTGGGCTCGTTATATATGTAGGTATATCAAAGTTGAAATCTGTTGAGTTCTGATGCAATTTTATCAGATTTTTGATGCATGTTGAAATTTATATAAAATATATCCATAATATATTTTATTTACACTGGCAAGGTGGTATATCTTATAGATTATGGATTATACCTATATACTTTTTATCAAAATAACACTTAAACTTATGACGATATAAATACCTATTATGAACAAACACATAAATATGTAACCTATATTTTCTAGAACAGTAGATCCATCTAGTAGTAAGATCCAAACTAGGAATCTCAGACTTTTACCATGTGAAAATGATCCTTATTTTCTTAATTTTAAATCTTAAAACTGATTGAGACATAATAGCGCTTTCAGGGTAGTATGGTAGATTCAATAGCGTGGCGAGATTTGTAATGAAGGATGCGGTCCGACCATAGACAACGAAACTTCGTACCGCAAATTCCATTTTCGTAGTCTAAAGTGTCGCTCGAAACGCTCGAATCTTAAAATCGATCTCAACCTTGTGATGCATTTAGTTATAAGTATTTAAGCGGGCTGTGGCCGCTGCAACTCCCACGTGGTTTGTCAGTGACTAGTTATGCACACATAGCAGTGCGTGTAGGTAGACCTTTCGTTCCGTACCATTCTTTATTCATTAGGCTCAACGCTTTTGAAGGCTCATACAAAGTTGACGACATAACTTTGTAAAGCGTATAACCAATCAAATTCCATACATTTTTTTTAAGGATACCTACATTTAATCATTAAGGGATATGGAATTACATCTACACAACATTAATTCAACTTGAGAGTAACCTTGTAAGGAGGAAATAACACAGATAACTTTGTAATAGATCGTATTTATTGTGTGGGTAACAACGAACAATATTTATAATATGCAAGATGTTTTAAGCTGTCAAAAGACGATAGCTAAACCCATATTGGATAGAGTTTATATATTAGGTACTTAGGTACCTATTCTATCGTATTACAAAGTTATCTGTGTTAATTCTCGAAGTAATGGTTCCTATATTGAGTCAAAATATTACTTAAATAAAAATATGTTTTTAAACCGTCTACCAAATATAACGTTTCCAATTTCATTGCGTTTTTTCCAGGCTCTGTGAACCCGGTGACCATCCCAAAGGAATGGATCACGATGCATCGGCCATGCCGCGAGAGCATGCGCCGACAGATCCAGATGGAAGTAGCCGCTTCTCTGCAATACTTGGCTATGGGCGCGCACTTTTCTAAGGATGCTGTGAGTATATTTATTTCCATGATATTTACACTCATAAAATTTGCACTCAGTCCACAATGTAAGGATCGTAGTTGAAGCTCTCGTAGCGAAGTTTGCTTAGCCTTTCTTAACCGATCAGCTAAGTTAAGCAACGTCCGCCGCGGTCATGACTTTGATGGGTGACCGCTAGTGACATTACTACTGAGCGCACGTTCTTCGGAGGTCACGCTAACCCGTCGGTCCTGGTTGTTGTGTTAGGAAGGCAATCATTAAAGCATGGTGGTAGGGCATTTTGCGAATGACCGCTTAGCTACCACCCTCAAGTAGAAAATATGTCGATACGCACCTAACGGTGTGTTCCAGCAGCTTCTTCAGAACCAGTTATTCTAGGATAGCCTGATTTAACCTGAGCATCCTCGACCACATCATCACTGACCATCAGGTTAGATAGTGGTCTAAGGCAAGCCTATCAGCTATAAATAAATAAAAAGTCTTGCCTGCATCTGTACACTCTGCTGAAACACGCAAGTGTTCTGCGTGTCACTTATATCTCTTTCATTTGGGTTCGCTATACTTATTTATGTTTTCTTCAACAACATAAAAGACGCTACATAATATGCTGTATCAGCCCATTCCCCGTAGGAAGCAGGGGATAATTGCAACCCTCTCAACGAGTCGTAAGAGGCAACGAAAGGAAAAATACCAGAAGGTGGGCAGCAGCGTCTTCTGAGGAACTTTCATCTTAAAATGCGATCATCAAGCTGCCTGTCAAGAGTTGAGATTATGGCAAACCCATTTGTCCAATCCCTTAAATTTGAAAGGCTGCGTTCAGCAGTGGACAATTGAAACAAGAACAAACAAATCAACAATATTTATTTTGTAATAAGCCAGCCAAGCCTCCTTCTTGACACCAACCCTCTGTGGGGAACGCTCTCGTATAAAGAATTTTATAAAGTATTGGACTTAGTTTTTTATGGTCGGCTACCTTTCTGACGCGAACCCTCGTTGGTGATGCTTTTGTTGGTAGCTTAGCCATATTGTGCGCATGATATGCAACACCGAACTTAGTAAAGTAGAACTGCCTTCTAAGATTCTTTAACTTAATTCTAAAATGTTAACAAATGTACCCATCTGCAACAGATCAACCGCCCCGGGTTCTCCAAGTTATTCTTCGACGCAGCTTCAGAAGAACGCGAGCACGCTATGAAGCTTATCGAGTACCTGCTCATGAGAGGAGAGCTCACTACTGATGTCACTTCGCTCATCACCGTCAGGGTAAGGCACTTACGATTAAACAGTTCACTGTATTCCCTGACAGTCTTCTACTATATTTTATTCTTCTAGGCACTTCATAAGATGCTCACAAGACTCCTCTTGTAAACCTAAGAACTATCATCCTCACACTCACGATTGTCAGTGTAAGAAGCCTTAATTTGAGGCCCTGACAGTTATTCTTTGAAGAGAAAGCGCCTAACACTGATGTTACCATGCTCATCGCTGTTAGGATAAAAGGCACTAACTATTTAACAGTCAATTGAGTCTCTTCTCTAAGTTATTCTTCGAGGTAGCTTCAGAAGAGAATGACCTCAACACTGATGTAACCTCTCTCATCGCCGTCAGGGTAAACGTTACAAACTATGTACATTTGACTTGAGTTTGTGACAGACATCTCTAATTTATTCTTCGCGGCAGCTTCAGAAGAGGTTCATGAAAATGCACTTACATGAGTGTGAGAGAGGACTCTCGTGAGCCTCAACACTCTTGTCACCTCACTTGTCGCCGTCAGGGTAGAGATACATGCAGCATGAGGGCACCTAGCTATTACCATTGAACTGGTGACTTTTACCGTTTGTCTCTTACCGTTTTTCTATATTACGGTTTCATCTATGACTGCGCCCATGTGGAGTTTTTTTTAACAGAACAATTTTTTTCCGGACGGGAAGCTCAGTTGTTATGTCACTTAGCGTCCGGAACAAAAAAAGGTGTACTTCAATAATTTGTAAATGTGATTCTCGCTCAGCACGCGATAGTGCTTCTTATCATATTTAGAAGTATTGTCTACTGATGGGCCGAATGTGGTTTGAACCGAATACGAACTTCGGCCGAACATTCGGTATAAATGAAAAATTCGGCCGAACTTCGGTTCAATTTTGCCGCGCTCTTTCATGTTGTGACTTGTGTAAACAGCACGGCTTTCGCTCGCTGCAAATGTCCCCCGCCTGCACTCCGCGCTACCCCGCGGGCCCTTTAGGTGGCCGTTCAGTTGTAAATACGTTACGTCACGTGCTATTGTTTATATTACGCAAATCAATTGTTTTAGTGGTATTTAGTGGCATTATTTGTATAGAGATATTTATTTGAGTGTTGTGTAAAGATGATGTAAAAAAAAATCAAGTGTTAAAACATTTTATACAGAAACTGACGATCAGAACAAAGTGAAATGTTATATGTGGTTCGTTGATATCTCGTGGTGGCATTGGCCGTAAAGCGTCTACGTCTGCTCTTACCAACCACATTCGCGTGAAGCATGATCGACAATTTATCCAATTACAACATCCTGACTAATTTTATTTCACTGTTATTATTACAGATATGTTGTTTTAATTTATTTCTATTATGTAGTGCAAGTGTAATAAAACATTCGGTTGTTTTGCACCGAATGTTCGGCATATAAACCGAATTTCGGCCGAATGACGAAGTTCGGTTCAACCTGCCGAAGTTCGGTTAGACCGAATGTTAAACGAATTTCGGCCCATCCCTAATTGTCCACTAGTCATATAGCAATAACTGAAATTAACTTAATATATTAAAATGATTATAGCGCGTGGATGCATATTCGTCGTTTATGTATGTGTAAAACATTGACCTGATTTGCTGACGCCCAGTTTTGCGTTACAGATGTTTGTATCAGACATTTGAGTTTCATTCCGGGCAATGTTTATTTGTATCTATTTAACTCGCCTGCGACAACGTCCACATTGTGTTTATTTATATTGTGATCGCTTGCAAAATTTTTATATAAACTGTCGGTATTTGCCGCCTTAATTCGAATCTTCCACAAAATCTGTTGTTTGCTAACATATTACTGCTCTCATAAACTTTGAAGCGCTCGTAGCATAACTTGCTTAGTCGTTCTTAACCGATCATTAAAGTTAAGCAAGGTACACTGCGGTGATTACTTGGTTGGGGAACCGTTGACGGATTGATCGCGAACGTTAGTATGTCAGTCGTTAAAGCATGGTAGGGAATTTCGCGAATGTCCACCTGGCTAGCTACCACCCTTAATTAGAAAATCTGTCGCCAAGCATCTAATATTCCGGCAGCTTTAACAACATCTCCGACCACATCACCACTTACCATCAGGTGATGGCGACGGCTGGCCAATCAGCAACTACTTTCCTGCCAAATTTCAATTTTATAAGTCAAGTAGTTTTCGTAGAGATTGTGTTTAGTAAGTGGTTGAATAAGTACTTTCGCTTTTTTTCTAAAATTAAGGTCGTGTTTTTTTTTTATGTTATCACTTTATTGTCCTTATTTTCTTTATAGGCACCTCCACTAAGCACCTGGGAAAGCGGATCCGCTGCCTTGGAGCACGCGCTGCGCATGGAAAGTGACGTCACAAAGAGCATCCGCACCGTCATCTCCGCCTGCGAGAGTGACCAGCAGTTCAATGACTACCACGTAAGTTACTTCCATTTCCTTAAGTGACAAACGTCGCCTTGGAATCTCTGTTCAATATAAAGGTCAGACAAGAAATTGTCGAGTTTCCTGTCAGACATTTTCAGTGGCATAATTAATAGATTCAGGCGTTACTTTGTGGAAATCCATATTTAATAATAACAAATATTATAAGAAAACATTAAAATAATATTTTAGTAAAACACTTTAAATTATAAAAGAAAAGACTATCTAGCTTCTCGATCATGCGCTCGAAGAGTCAATACCTCCTGAAGATGCTTATTGTAGAAGGGAAAAGCGTCGAAAATTCTTATGATTGGACTGCGTGGTATTTGTGACGTCATGTCGGCTTAACAGGCAAATTAGGCGAAATTGTCACTAGATATTTTTTTATATTATTTGAGTGTTTTACTAAAATATAAATTTAATGTTTTCTTACAATCTTTTTAAAATATTATATAAATTTAATGTTTTCTTACAATCTTTTTAAAATATTTGTTATTATTTTTATTAGCAGCTTGTAGTGCATGGTGGTAGGGCATTTTCTGATAACCCGCCTGGCTAGCTACCACCCTCAAGTATAAAATCTGTCGCCAAACAACTAACGGTGTGTTCCGGCAGCTGTACTTGAGAGCCAGTACTTCTAGGTTAGCCTGAACAACATCTTCGACCACATCATCACTTACTATCAGGTGAAATAGTGGTCAAAGGCTAACCTATCAGAAATAATTGTGCATTTAACTGGCATTAGTCTCGCCTCCTATTACGTGGGACCAAATCTGGCAATATATGACTAACGCAGGTCACGTCTTCCATTACAGCTGCAGTGTCATCGTTCTTGTTCTGCTTGACACTAAACTGCGCTCGTCAATGTGAGACGTTATTTCTTACGTCTCGTTTGCCCAGTAATTTCACTTGCTATAGTAGCTTCCTTGCTTAAACACGGTGGTGTTTGCAAACTACTGCTTCAAGGCAGAATATCTGACACTGCAGTGGTAGCCATCAAGACGAACTCTTGCTACAGAGACCTAGCATCTGGCATAAAAATCTTTCCCTAGCCCTTCGGAGAATACAGGCGTGAAGATAATTTATTTGAAAGTGATGAAAATCTCATAACTAAAATTAGACATCTCTATCTTAGCTTCAAAGAAAAACTGAAAGTAATATATTTTCAACCAATCAATAACATGCCTACCATGAATTACACAAGCCTATAAAAGTGTAAAATAACCAAAAAAAAATTTAAAAAAACCCTTAGAAAAGAATTGGCCTAACGACGAAACATGAATATTAGTGTTTTTATCAAGATTAAATCTCACATCAGCTTTATTCCTCAAAAGGAAAAAAACCTTAGGAATTTGGCGGCGCACTTGTGCATCTCAAATTAAATAAACTATATTGGGCTTTGGCCCGTCGCGCGTGTTTTTCTGCTGTCACTTCGTCAATTTACTCTTTGTTTTCTTTGGCATTCTGCCAGTCGTATACTAACTTTGTGTCTTTTTGCAGCTTGTTGACTATCTAACCGGAGAGTTCTTGGAAGAGCAATACAAGGGTCAACGCGACCTCGCCGGCAAGGCCTCGACCCTCAAGAAGATGATGGACCGTCATGCCTCTCTCGGAGAGTTCATCTTTGACAAGAAGCTCATGGGCATGGACGTTTAAACCTTATTTTAGTCAACTCATTTTAGTGTTTTAAGATATCGTTATTATTTCCTTGTAAAATATAGGCTACCTATTACAAATCATTTCGAATATTTAATTGTATTCTATAGATGTAGGTTTAAAAGTTATCTGAAAATATGTAAAAAATATTAAAAATCTGTCAATCTCACTTGTTCGAATTATTAGTATCGTGTAAAAGCACATTATTCTTTAAACTCGTTAGCGGCCATTTTGAAATTCTTAGTAAACTTTACGCGCCATATTTGAATACTTAGGTCACAGAATAAAAAGGACTTAGGTACCTCAAAATATAATGTACTTTATGTTGGTACTTATACATTTTCGCATTTAGACCATGGTACCTATGATACCCACGCTTGTAAGAATATCCGTATATTGTTGTAGGTATTTAATAGAAATAAGTTCATTTCCCTTAATATAAGTTATAATGTACAAAATATTAATGAAAAAACTAATTACTCCACTAGTAGTTTAAAAACTAAAAGTCAATACTTTAATCATCAACAAATTTTGAAAATCGTTTAATAATAATGCCTACACATCTTTTTGTAATGAAAAGGTTGTAGTATTAGATCAATGCTGTGAATTTTGTTTAATTTTGTTAATTAAAGATATATATTTCCATTCAATTCAATATTGTTTTATTTTGTTAAGTTTTTATTTATACCTATTATGTACCCCATGGGGTGACGGGATAAGATTGCACCTCCTAATATCTGTGGGAGTCGAAAGAGACGATGGGGAATATATGTTATATATATATATATATATATTTTATGATATTGTGACGGAACAAGCTCGAGGCCCACCTGATGTTAAGCGGCCTCAACAGTCTACCTCTGCCTAAAACAGATGCATTTCGTCACAAGTCACGAATTGCACTGCGCCCGTCACCTTGAGACATAGTTATTAAGTCTCATGTGCCTGTAATTTCACTGGCTCTCAAGGACTGCTGCCGGAACACACTGTTAGGTGCTTGGCGACAGATTTTCTACTTGAGGGTGGTCGCTAGCCAGGCGGGCATTCGCAAATGCCCTTCCACCATGCGGTGAAGCTCAAGCCCGCGGCGGGATTCGAACCATGGACTGTAGCGCGGCAGTTCATAGCCAAAGCCACTGAGCCATCACTGCTTCAAACACTAGGTGAAACGGTCTAATTCCATCTGACGATGACGATACTTGCGCGGGGCGCTCGGTAGCAGGTCGAGCAGGATCGAGCATGGGTATTATTGTCTCAGCTGGGGGCCAACTCCCATCTCTTAATTCAGTCTTATTTGAACCCTATATTAACAATTTTAATTCACACTACCACACCACACTATAGTAATCTTACATTAGAACTTCAACGTGAAAGCGGGCTGCAAGCATTGGATCAAGTTATATGTGCGATAGAGATAGCGCTATATGAACATTATTGTTTCGCGACGGCCACGGTACGAATCTTAGTATCAATATTTTAAACATGAAATAATGACATTGTTCTATGATATTTTTTAAAAAGTGGGAGTTGGGCCCTGGTCTCTGTTCGTAGAACCGGTTTTTATGAATGTTTTTGTTATATATTATTGAGACTTATGGCCGCGTAGATCCAGCAAATACCAGTATGTGCGCCGTGCCATCCCGCAGAAAACGCAACCAATCTAGAATTCCCAAAGCTGGTTGTGTAATGAGTGACTGGGATTTAGTATTAATATCAGCTCTTGCTGAAGATGAAGAGACAAATACGAACTGCTTAGTAGAAGAAAATATATAGGTACAATTACTTCTCGTGTCATGACATGAGAAACTACGATCAAATTGTATCGAAGTAATGTATTATGAATTTTAAAGTGATTGTCATAAGGTTAAAAATAACTTAATCAGTAAAATAATGCCGTGCTGTCAGTTAGCGCCGGTCCTTTTACTGCGATCCCCAGGACGCCTATCAACCTTGAGGAAGGGAAGGTTTTCAAGGAAATTATCTAAACATAACAGTACACGCTGTCGAGTAACAGTGTGGCTCGTTGCGACATAAAAAGTATTAGTGAGTAACAGTGTAACTTGATGGGAAAAATATCCCACCGAGTCACAGTGTGACTGATTAGTAACCCACCAAAATAATTATAAATAGATTGCATTCAAATCGTTTTAAGTTGTTAATTACTATTGGAAAACCACCCCAAAGGGAGGATAGTATCAACGAGTAACAGTTTGATTTGATGAGAAAAATATCTCAACGAGTCACAGCGTGACTCATTTAGTGTGACAGGTTTGAAACCCATCAAAATAATGATAAATATATGCGATTCAAATCGTTTAAAGTTGTTAATTACTGTTGGAAAACCATCCCAAAGGGGGGATAGTATCAACGAGTAACAGTTTGATTTAATGGGAAAAATATCCCTACTAGTCACAGCGTGACTCGTTTAATGTGACTGTTTGGAAACCTTCCAAAATAATGATAAATATACTCGATTCAAACCGTTTAGTAAAGCTGTTTATTCCTATTGGAATACCCTCCAAAAAGGGTGGCCTTTGATCAATGGTGGACGTTATGTCTGTAATAGTAGTTTTATTTAGGGTATATATATACATATACATATTGGTACGCTAGTAGTGCATCAAGTGGAAACTTTCTCCCTGTCACTACTAGGATGGGTGACCGTTATAGTACTATTTACTACTTACCTACTGAGTATGCACGTGTGGTGAATGCGAATGGCTGGCGTTATAGCCTGGTGATATGGTATTTTACGAATGCCTGGTTGGCTAGCTACCACCATCTAGTAAAAAAGTAAAAAAATGTTGCCTTTGCCAAGTACCTGCTGTCCTTTTTTTTTTTTTTTTTAATCTTTATTTAAGGAGCTTTTTCGCTCAGCGAATATGCCGCTCCGTATGGCATCAAAATTATACAAAACAATATACATAATTACACTTAGCTATTATTAATACCACTTAGCCATTATTAATACCACTTAGCCTGTTTTTTAGACCAAGCTTTACCAGTGCTAGTACCATTTTGGCCTTGTGGGACGTAGGGAATGATAGGTAACTATTACACAATCCAATAGAACTGTCATCGAGTAATGCCCTTCTAGCTACTTCGTTTCGGACACATTCCATTAAAATGTGGTACGCATCTTCGTCTTTGTTACAGGCCGTACATAAAGGTGAACTCATTTTGCGCATTAGATGAGCAAACTTATTCAAAGGAATGTGTCCGGAGCGCAGTCTTAATAACAGAACCAGGTCTTGCCTATCAAGCATGCTGTTGTCAATCCACGGTGAGCTCAGTGGCTGCGGCTGGATAGTTCTAAACCAGATTCCTTTTTCTCGTGATCTAACATCAAAATATTCTTTCCATAGATCCCGACAAACCTTTTTCACAATAAATAAACAGTCACTATAAGGTGGGCACAAGGAAAAATCAACGCCGTCATTACAGTATTTGAAGCGCTCGTAGCGGATTTTACTTAGCTGTTCTCAACCGATCAGCAAAGTTAAGCAACGTCGCGCGCGGTCAGGAGTTGGATGGGTGACCGCTAGTGACATTACTACTGAGCGTTTCCGTGCTTCGGAGGGCACGTTAAGCCGTCGGTCCCGGTTGTTATCTTAGGATGGCAGTCGTTATAGCATGGTGGTAGGGCATTTTGCGAATGCCCGCCTGGCTAGCTACCACCCTCAAGTAGAAAATCTGTCGCCAAGCACCTAACGGTGCGTTCTGGCAGCTGTCCTTGAGAGCCAGTACTTCTAGGTTAGCCTGAACAACATCTTCGACCGCATCATCACTTACCATCAGGTGAGATAGTGGTCAAAGGCTATCCTATCAGGCATGAAAAAAAAAAAAAAAAAAAAAAACACGCCTGTTTTGCCAACAAGTCAGCAGTCTCATTGCCGCTTATGCCAATGTGGGATGGAATCCACTGTAAAATAATCATTTTAGACTGTGATAGCAATTCCAAAATTGATTTTAATATTGCATAGGCAATCGGTAGACCTCGAAACGTCGAAGTACATCGAGCCAAATGTTGAAGTGCACTTTTTGAATCTGTGAAAATAACAGCTTTCTTAATGTCAATTGATTCCACATAAGATAAGGCTTCAGCGATTGCGATGAGTTCTGCGTGCATTATTGATATGTTACTGTTTATTTTAAGTTTCACACTGGCTTGATTTGTTTCGTCAAAAAAGGCCGCCCCAATGCTACCGGCTTCTTTCGACCCATCTGTAAATATTTTGTAGAATTCTAAATATTTTAAAATCGTCTCGTTACATATGTTACTTAACTCAGATCTGTTATAATCACGCTTAGCTTTAGTTAAAGGTTCAATAAATTTTATTACATTATGTAGATTTATGCTATTGACCCAGGTAGCAAGGGAAAACATTTCTAATTTGGAACTTGAGTGAATGGGGGTGTCCTTTATGGTATCATATAGTGTAACTAGTAAAGGTATTTTCTTGCTTCTCCAATAATATGTTTCTTTTAACGCATGTAACTGTTTTATAGCTTCTAACGCAGGTCCGTCCTTAAATGAACACATCTTGAGGCAGAATTTACCTGCTAAATAGTGTCTCCTAACTTCCAGGGGTTGTAGCTGAAGGTCAACTTCCATGACATGTATTGGAGTCGTTTTGATGTACCCACCAATTACACGCATAGCCAGATTCTGCATTCTATCTAGTTTTAGTAAATGTGTTTTACAACTACTGCCATACAAAAAACTGGCATAGTCTAGTCTACTTCGCGCAAGAGAGATGTATAAACGTCTTAGATGTTTTGGATGTACTCCCCATCCCGATCCAGATAGCACTTTAAATAAATTTAGATGCTTTGTTATTTTACCCCGTAGCTCATTTATATGCTTCGCCCATCTTAACGCGCTGTCCATCCATAAACCGAGATATCTCACTGAATCTACCAATTCTAAGCTGATACTATTGAGTTTCAAATGTATGATTTGATTATTATTTATTGTCCTTTTTTTAGTAAAAATACAAACTTTACTTTTGTTTGGTGAAGCTTCTAATCCAATGTTTGATAGAAGCGTAGAAAGAACATTTAAAGCCCTTTGCATATTATCAAAACAGCATGTAAGGTTTTTGTGTCGAAAGAATAAAACGAAATCATCGGCATACTGTGAAATAAATACGTTATCTATTTGTTTACATATATTCATCGTTGCGATATTAAACAAAAAAGGAGACAATGGATCGCCTTGAGCTAACCCTTGTCTTGTTTTTCTGCAAAGGGTAACATTATCAATGATAATATTTAAATTCCTATCGACTAAAAAATTCCAAAGATATTCGCACATTCGTATACCTACATCTAGTTTGTCTAACATTTGTACGAGCGCCTTTATGTCTACATTATTATATGCATTGTTTATATCGATAAAACATGCAAGAGATAGCTGATTTTTGGTGAAACCTGTTTGAATCATAGTGACCAAATAACTGAGATTTTCTAAGCACGATCTAGACTTTCGGAAACCTATAGAAAAGTCAGAAAACACACCTTTATTTTCTAGGAACCATTCCAATCGTTTGTTAATGATTAAGTGAAATATTTTACATAAGCATGATATAAGAGATATAGGCCGCAGCGATGAGTCAGAGCTCGGGTCTCGACCGGGCTTAGGTATCGGTATAATGTGTATGTCCCGCCATTGTTTTGGAACGAAACCGTGCGTAAGGAATTTATTGTACAACTTTTGCAACATATTCATGGCTTCTTCGGGTAAATTTCCTATCATAGAAAACGATATTTTATCTAGGCCAGGTGCAGTGTCAGATGTTTTAATGCATTTTCTAATTTCGTCTACTGAGATTGGCGATTCTAGGTTAGTGTTTGTTGAAAAAAAAGCTGGTCTGGTATCTAGGACAAAATCAGGTGTTAAATTATGCAACAATAATGTTATGCGGTCTTTGTCTAAGCACCTATTGTGCGTCTTGGACCCTTTTAGCCACTTCATGCGCTTCCATACAACGCTAGAAGACGAAGTATTATCTATAGACGTGCAGAAGTTGTGAAAGGATTCTTGTCTTGCCTGTCGTGTCAATTTCTGTGCTGCAGCAATTTTATTCTTAAGGAGCGTTAAATTATTAGGTATCGGGTTACTTCTAAATGTGCTGAGGGCTAAACGACGCTCGGCTACAGCTTTCGATAAAGAAACACTCCAGTAAGGTTTGGGCCTGAAATTACTGTAAGGGTTTTGATTAATCTTCATATACGGAATATATATGTCTGCCGCTTTATTTATTTGTTGTACAAAGCAGTCGTATGCTTCTTGGCAGTTTTCTGGTAGAGTGAGATCGATAAATACCCGTGTTAAAAATGTTCTATATGAAGACCAATCAGCCTTTTTGAAGTTTCGTTTTTTAATTGGATTAATGTGCGATACACATTCTGATGATATTTTTATCATCAAGTGATCACTGCCCAAAGATTCATTAGTGACCTTCCAATTAAATTTTACTGCAATGTCAGTTGAAATAATAGATAAATCTGGAGAGGACTTCTGTAACCGACCGTCTACTAATTTAATCCTAGTTGGTGATCCATCATTTAGGGTAATAAATTCAAAATTAATTAAAGAGTTAAAGATTTGGTAGCCACGTGCCTCCGTTTTATAGGACCAACTACTATGGTGCGCGTTGAAGTCACCAAGCACCAACGTTTTTCTATGACACAATGAAAATAATTCGTCCCAATCTCCTTGAGATGTATCAATAGAAGATGGACAGTAAATTGACAAAATATTCTCTAGTGACGAACAATTTAAAATTTTAACGTGTAAGATTTCAATACCTGAGTTAGATACGTATGACTGCACCTCTTGAGCGACAACTGAAAAGTGTGTCAAAATTGCTACACCTCCCCAACCTCCTGCCCTATCCCTACGAAAAATATTATAGCTACTTACTCTCATATCTAATTGTTGTTCGTACCATGTTTCACTTAGAGCTGCAACGTGGACCTTCTCCTGAGCTAGTAACTATTCAAGTGATACAAGCTTATTCCTCAAACTTTGACAGTTCCATTGGATTATGTTGAACTTATATAAACGTTGGTTGTTATCCATCATAAACCAAAAAAGGTTTTATAAAAGGCAAATCCCTGAAGTAGTTTGCCAAAAATGATACTAGCCATTTAACACAAGTTTTTGCAGCTGATTTAAATTTATCAATAATTAGTCCATTCTCACTAAAAAATATATCCTTTATGCTTTCCAAAAATCCATTAAATGTAAGATTCTCCTCCTTCTCACTATAACATTTTTTCTTTGTTTTCTCTCCCCTCTCTTCATGTTTGTTGGTTGGTCTGGCCTCACAATCTGTGTCCGTGTAACAACCTTCCCAATCAAAGCTTAAGTCATTATTTACTTCTTGGTTGTGCTTTGTTTTTTTAGATATTTTGCCGTTCTTCTTCTTTTTATTTTTTGCTGTTAATGTAGGGTCATCGCAAAGTTTGGGTTCTAGCGGCTGATTATCTCTACTGGTTGAAGGAGTCAAAATAGAAGCATAAGTTTGTGTGGTTTGAGTTGCTGGGAATATGGTATTAAATTCTTCTTCTCCAATATTATGGCCTAGTCTGGGGTGATAAGCCGTCTCTGTTTGGGATCCATACACTACTGCATGTGACCGTTCTTCAACTTGCGGTGTATTCATCTCTGGTACGTACATCGTTTGCGCTTTACGGTAGGTACAATTAAAATCAGCCATTATACCTCTTATTTTTTTCTCCTTAATATACATAGGGCACTTTTTGCTAAGAGCTAGGTGATTACCCGTACAATTCACACACACAAACGTTGTAGCTTCGCAATTCTCGTGGTTTTTGCCGCATTTGGGGCTGACAGTTCTTTTTCTAGGGCACATTTTTCTAGGATGACCAAACTTCCAACAGTTAGAGCATTGAGTAACCGGGAAAATGTATGGTTCAACTCTCACCCGTATTCCATGTGCGTAAACATATGAAGGAAGAGACGATCCCTTAAAACATATCCTCACGCATTCACTTTCAGTCCATCCAGCACCGTTGTCTGATCTTCGTGTCAAGCGTTTAATCGATAATATATCAAGATCACACTGTATTGTATCCACCATATTTTCCTCACTTAAATCGAGCTCAACATTTCTAACCACCCCGTAGGAAAAACCAACATCTGATGTTTTGAAAATTCTCCAACCACGTCTTTGTATCTCTTCGGAACACATTAATGTTTTAAGGCTACCTTCATTCGCAAATCGTATCATTATTTTAAAAGCATTTATATATTTGATTTGCATAATATCCAATATATTGTTATCTTTCATTATACGTGCAAAAGCAAATTGTTTGGGTAATTCCACTCGAGATGTTATAAATACGTCTAAGTTTTCTGCTGGGCTTGTTTCTTCTGTTGAGTAGTCTTTGCGGATTCTGTGCCTTTTTCCATCTCTTCCGACCATAATCCAATTTTCTTCTTCATCTTCATCTCGTCCACGTTTGCTCCTCATCTCCAAATTAGTTTCGCTTGCCATTCCCATTGCCACTGATTGAGTACTATCTTCAACATGCTGCGCAGAACTTTCTTCTATATTGTCAGCATAATTTCTTTCTTCTACCGGTCGAATCATATCCTCATCCATCGCGAATAAAGTGCACTCAAATGCACAAAACCCACGACGCGTCGCGCGGAATGCGCGCGGTACCGTTATCTGGTCAATCAATACGAGCGCTCTAAACAATACGCTCTCACGAGTTATCTCATCGACAGCTACGGTCGAACTGAAGTACCTGCTGTCCTATGGCAGTTCCTATGTACGTTACGCATAATATATTAATATACGTTACGCCTGTTTAACACCTTAGACCACATCATCACTGTAGTAGTAGGTGATGTGGTCAAGGCTAGCCTAACAGCAGTGGAAAGAAATTTCATATCGTTTTATTATTGTCCATTATTGTGGATTAGTTTCCATTTAAGATTTTTTTATGAATTTGTAATGCTTCAAAGTACTGTTTTTTAGTCTTCGCCTACGGCATGGGCTAGCAATATCACCTCGGCTGTAATTTTCAACTTACCGCATTTATATGATTTTTTTAAATTTATTTATTTTACACAGTAATAATAATACATGACATAAAACATCTACAAATATATAACAAGACAAATTTTTGAAAATATACATTTCAACTCCCTTGCTCGTAAAGTGAGCTTTATTATATCGTTCTTATGGCCATAAACTTAACTATAACACCCTCGTGCATTCCTACAAAGTTAAGTAACCTAACTGCAAATTGTATGCGAGTAAACAGAGCATTTTCAATTTAACTGGGTAATACAGATTTGTAACATCAAAGAGAACATCATATGTAATCAAACATCATAAATTTGCCTCGCGCAAAAAAAAAAAACTCTTGCGCTATTTTCCATAATTTTCGTATGTTGTTTGTATTGCATTTGTGCAACATATATATTTTGTCCTCGCAAGGGTGTTGCAAAAGTGCGTATGAAACTCGTGAGCAACTTGCTCATTATACACTCAGCTGATTTACGCCCTCGCTTACGGCTTGGGCTGAAACACACAGCCTCGTGAATAATGAGCAACTTAGCTCACTTGTATCATAATCTACTATTAGTTGATAAGTTTTTATACTTGTAGGTCAAGCATAATGTGTCAAATTGGACTCATCTCAGCATAATGCAGAGTGTCATAGACATTCGACGCTGGTTTTCAGATAATCATAATTTACTATTATGTAGGTAAATAAAACGCTGTATATTTAATGTCTTGTTTTATAATTTAAACTTAGTTTTGACTAATTGTCCCCTTAAAAGAAGTAAGTAAGGCTACATTTGTATATATGTGATTCCATCCCACTTATACCTTGATCACAGACATTATCTTGAAATCTGTTTTACTGCGTTATTATATTATTCTTACATTGGATTATGATAGCTGTTGAACATTCCTGCAGAGGAGGGTCAGCATTTACTCAATATTCATATAACACTACATTTCCATCGCTAGGCTTTTCCGTAGGGTAAGTAAAGCGTTATATCATGAGTTTGAGGGCTTTTCTATCCAGTTTTTCACCAGCGCTCCGGGGCAGATCGTCCACAAACCTTACACCACCGGCTAGCTTCACTCTGTATGTAATCTGAAAAAAATCATTAGGTAGATTAGTAACACCAATTCACCTAAGTAAGTTTTTTTGCGTTAGCATTTGGTGCCGTGACCATGCTGTAAACCACAAATACGACATGTATTTTCTCGTATGCGAAGTGAATCATTTGTCACAGTAGTGTTGTGAACGTAGTTATCAATACTCCTAAGCATTTGGAGGTTTTGCTTTAGAAGCTTAAACTGACCATTGACCTATAAATACTAGACGCGACATCTCAAACGAGTATGCCGGCCGGCATACTTGGACTGGACGACAATCTTCGTTTGAGATGTCGCGTATAGTATATATAGGTCAATGAAACTAACAAGGTGTTTTGCTGATCTTTCTGTTTTTCAGAACTGTGTTCTAGGATTATTTGCTGGAATAAATCATAAGCTTAGGAACAGAATCCATGCTTGTAAGTCATAGCTAGATTTGAGATTAATACTTCTTACCCTGGAGTTGAGATAGTCGGTAAGTTCATCTGCATTGGCGCCGCGACCAGGTTGTAGCACCACTAATGCAGTTGGAGCCTCACCGCAGGCGGGGTGCGGGGCTCCAACCACGCCCGCATCACGCACGCACGGGTGACTAAGCAAGATTGCTTCTAATTCCGCTGGTGCTACCTGTAACAAACGGTAGAAAAGTTTTTTTTTAATGTTATTGTGACGGAACAAACTCGAGGCCCACCTGATGTTAAGTGGACTAACCTCTGCCTATAACAGTTGCAATTCATCACAAGTCACGAATTGCACTGCGCCCGTCACATTGAGACATAGTTGTTAAGTCTCATTGTGCCTGTAATTTCACTGGCTCTCAAGGACTACTGCCGGAACACACCTTTCGGTGCTTGGCGACAGACTTTCTACTTGAGGGTGGTAGCTAGCCAGGCGGGCAATTGCTAAATGCCCTTCCACCATGCGGTGAAGCTCAAGCCAGCGGTGGGGATCGAACCAGGGTACTGCGGCACGGCAGTCCATAGTTATTACCGCTCGGCCATCCTTGCTTCAAATTAACATTAAACATAAGTTGACCTTTGCCCATAAATAAACAATGGTTTAATAAATTTATATGTAAGGTGTTATTTTTTTTATAGCAAAATCATAGCGTTTATGTAACGAAAATAATTAAAGGCATTCTAATTAAGTAAATAAATCTAGATGGGAGAAGCCTAGCACTCGAAAACACAGTTTTTTTAATTACTTTGGGAGCCAATAGATTCAATTAGTAATTATCTAAACTAATATAATAAAGAGGAAAGATTTGATTGTTTGTTTGTTTGTTTTTTTGTTTGCATTGAATAGGCTCTGAAACTACTGGACCGATTAGGATGAAATTTGGTATGGAAATAGTTTGAGACACGGGGATGAACATAGGATAGTTTTTAGCCAACTGCACAAAAAAGAGGTTAATGGTTTTGCGCGATAACCGATCTACTGGACCGAATAGGATGAAATTTGGTGTGGAAATGGTTTGAGACACGGGGATGGTCATAGGGTAGTTTTTGTCCAACTGAGCAAAAAAGAGGTTAATGGTTTTGCATGATAACCGATCTACTGGACCGATTAGGATGAAATTTGGTATGGAAATAGTTTGAGACACGGGGATGAACATAGGATAGTTTTTAGCCAACTGCGCAATAAAGAGGTTAATGGTTTTGCGCGATAACCGATCTACTGGACCGATTAGGATGAAATTTGGTGTGGAAATAGTTAGAGACACGGGGATGGTCATATGATAGTTTTTATCCAACTGTGCAAAAAGAGGTTAATGATTTTGCGCGATAAAAAACATTAGACCAAAAAAGCAGATATAAATTAAAGTTCATTAAAAAATTATATTAAACATTCTTTAATAATAACAAATATTTTTTAAATATTTTACGATAACATCAACTATTCATTATCTTAAACATTCTTTATTATTTTCTTTTCTTAGTAACCTGACTTAAATAGAAGGGTTTATGTGTTTGTGTAAAAATTATTATAATTATTTTTTTAATTTACGTGCGAAGCCGGGGCGGGCTGCTAGTTAATTATATACCTGTAACATCTGACACATTTTCACTTGAAAAATAAGCGAAATAACAGCGGAAGATTCAACATTGGCATGTTGAATCTTGCTGCCATTTTACAATATAATCAACAGGCGGCGTGCTTTTTATTACGTGTAATGATATTTATGTACTCTTTGGCATTTTTCAGTACCTAGTTATGTCTTCTATGGACATTTAGCACTAAAAATCAATTGATCCGAGTAATCATAAATAAGTTGAGATATTTTTTTTTCTTACCGATATATCATTGTATTTGATCAATTCTTTAACTCTGTTGATAACGTAAAAATATCCATCTTCGTCGTAAAAGCCCACGTCTCCTGATATAAAAAAGCCTTCCTTGTCTAGGTGACTACAATTGTCTAAACCTAGGTATCCTGAAACACGAAACATCAGTACAGTTTATACTTCATTAGTAAACTTACAATTTGTGTAAACAGGTTGACTATCGTAAATTTTCGGGTTCGAATCCCGTCGCGGGCATGAGCTTCACCGCATGGTGGAAGGGCATTTTGCGAATGCTCGTGGCTAGCGACCACCCTCAAGTAGAAAATCTGTCGCCAAGCACCTAACGGTGTGTTCCGGCAGCAGTCCTTGAGAGCCAGTGAAATTACAGGCATATGAGACTTAACAACTATGTCTCAAAGTGACGGGCGCAGTGCAATTCGTGACTTGTGATGAAATGCATCTGTTATAGGCAACATCACCGTAAGTCCGCTTAACATCAGGTGGGCCTCGCGCTTATTCCGTCAAAATACCATAAAAAAGTGAAATTGGTTTAAATCTGTGTAAATATGTATACCTGTACCTACTATGTTTTAATTTAATCTCTAAATAGCATCATCATTGAGATGATAACCAGAGTTCTTTGATATAGAACATCTTTCGATCAGACGAAGTCTATTAGTCTGATTTAACGGCCATACCGTCTCCTATGACGGTTAAAGTAATACAATTATAGCACAATATTCACCACAGTCAAGCTAACCTACATAGCTTAGTGGTTAAGGCACCTGGTGCGCAAAACCGAGCACGCGGGTTAGATTCCCGCTCAAAAAACCTTCAGATTCCCCTTCCGCTATGGGTAAAGTATACTTGAACCCAATAAAACACCCCCGTGAGCAGTCCTCCGCCGAAGCGGGCAAGATGCGGCCGCATTAGCATCCACCATCTCACCCCAGCGGTAGGCCTGACCAGGCCCCTGTGGCTGTGGAGGGGCGACCTTGCTCACCAAGGCGTGTGGAACCGTGCAAGATTGTTTTTATTACCTGGAGTAAGGGAAGGTGATTTGAAGCAAATCTCGCCACGCTCATTGGGTCCCAAAGGCTGTCGTGTATCTATATCTACCACCTGAAATACAATTCTAAGTATAACTAACCGTTATGTTATAATAGTTACGATAAGATATAAGCTCATGAAAACATAATTAGTTTTAACAGGGGTATAAATCTTGGTTTACAATCGCTGCACAATGCGCCAATACATTAGTTAGTAGCTTAATAAACGCAAAGTACGTGACTGATTACAATTCTTGGGGGTGCCTATAGTTGCCGGCGAGCCTTCAAACTTCCAGATCTTGAAAATAGCGGTTACCTCTTCAATTCATCTAGAAAACTAAACTATACGCCAGTGGGTATAGTTGAGTTGTCAACATGAATTGTATTCAAGAAGATGTGTTGATATTTGTACCTACAATAGTCGAACATATCAGCATAGAAAGCAGCATTTCCAAGGTATCTGGGATATTTTACTTTATCATATAAATGTGTTTCATAAGCTATATTGTTATTGCACACTTTGTAATTATGTTGTCACTATACGTGAAAACCTATAATTAGCTTTCTGTTACTATAAGTGTTATATATAAGTTACTTCAGCTGATGGTTTTCCCTTAAATAAATAAATAGAACATATAATAATACTACGTAATCAGTATACATTCGACTATTGTAGGTACACGGCCAACATAATGTTCGACAATTGGGAGTGTTCCCCACAAGTCACACTAAGCGAGTTACACTGTGACTGGTTGGGAATGAATATTCCCATCGAGTAACAGTGTTATGATAGTATACTCAACAATATATTGATAATTATTGTTTCAACCTTATTAATTACTGTGTATGTAGGTAGTATACGGCCCAACATTGAGTATTGTTTTATGCACAGATATGGGGAAAAAATAGCTACCCTGAAACAGGGAATCCTAGTGGAGTGGCTATTTGTACATTATAAGCAATATTGTAAACTACTTTTTTCTGGTACAATATTACTAGTAGCTCTCCGAGCTGTAGACCTCGTGAGTCTACCCTTGCATAGCTTACAATTGAATAAAGTTTCACTGCGCATGCTAATGGGAGAATGGGTCAAGAAATACAAAAATCTAGATATGTAATGTAAGTCCAAGAAAATCAATGACACGCGGGCCCCAGCCAAGGCTAGTTGTATCAGAAATAGGTAGGTAAGTAGTAAATATACAATAATGTTACATACTTGGTATTTATCTCGAATTAATGTACTGGCTACAAAAACAATGAAAATAAATAATTGATTATACGAGATAGAGAAAGAGCCTGTCACTTTTAGGCAACTGACGTGCGTATCAAGACATTGCCATTAAATTAAGCGCAGGCGTCCATACTTTCAACACCTTATAATGAATATCTCCGTCATTTTGAAAAATTTCCAAAAACTGAATCGACAATTTTTTTTTATTGACTTATCTAACCTGCTCACAAAATTTCGTGAGAATCAGTTGAGAAATGCGACCTGTAGAGGAGAACAGCCGGACGAAAGCATTTTTGTGTAAGTTGAAGCAGAGACGCTTCGCTCGGTCAATGATGAATGAATTTTTTTTATAAATGTCGTCCTTTCGATTAACTGTTACTCGATGAAACTTTTTTAATACGTGGTCTCTTCGAATCACATTGTTGCACGTTGTTCCCTTTTTTGGAGGTACACGCCCAATATTTACCGTTTTTTTATTCTATTTGGGCGTCATAACACTTATTAAGGTCAATGAAAAATAAAATTGTAATATTCCACATTATACATGTACATGTTCAGTAAAAAAAAAGTATAGAACCATTGCGAGAAGTACGGGCAAAAAAACTCGAGGCCATTATTAAACTCGTCATACCTATTGTTACGTTCGACGATTGGATTTCCACGAATATACAAACAAAAATAATGTCCAAGGGTTGCATTAATTCTTAACTTTGCCATAGATAAAGAGAAACTAGAAGTTATTTGAGGGATAGTTTTTTCCTGAGAAAGTGAAACTTCATAGACCTAAGTACCTAGCCTAATTAAAAGAATTTTCGATGCGTGTCGCTTATACAATACATGAAGCTGAATTCTTAATGTTTTCTTAAAATATTTATTATGAAGCAATGATGGCCGAGCGGTAATAGCTATGGACTGCCACGCCGCAGGTCCCTGGTTCGATCCCCACCGCCGGCTTGAGCTTCACCGCATGGTGGAAGGGCATTTTGCGATTGCCCGCCTGGCTAGCTACCACCCTTAAGTAGAAAATCTGTCGCCAAGCACCTAACGGTGTGTTCCGTCAGCTGTCCTTGAGAGCCAGTGAAATTACAGGCACATGAGACTTACCAACTGCGTCTCATAGTGACGGGCGTGCAGTGCAATTCATGACTTGTGATGAAATGCATCTGTTATAGGCAGCGGTTAATCCACTTAACATCGAGCCTCGAGCTTGTTCCGTCACAATAACACAAAAAAAAATTTATGAAAGTAACGTCGAAATTATTATTTTGTACCTTAAAGATAAATCCATGTGAAGGCGTTCCTACACTCCCGCTTCTTGGCCCAAAAGGCGCATACAGTTCATTGCAAGAACTCCCTGCTTCCGTCGTACCGTAGATTTGGTACACGCCTTTTAGGTTTGATAATCTGAAATATAAATACACTACGGTTTAAATCACACAAACACTGCTGTCGCTGCAAACATTGCAAACGCTTGGTTCATAACTGAAATACGAGAGTATATACTGTTTGCACGCAAACGATGTGAACCGATTAGCAGCCGTGCTTATAACATCTGCTTACTGCCAATTTGCTTCTTCGCAATTAACCCAAAACAAAATAACCTTCACTTCAATTGAAATTAGATATATTTCATTTCAAGGAATTCTTTTATGAACAAGATTGTTTTTCACGTGTAAAATTCTAACAACAACAAAAATCTCCTCATTTATCTGAGTTTGACGTTTACTCAGTCTGTTTTCTGTAAGCGTTATATGCAGCCGGAGGTGACGTCATAGATGACATCATATTGGTATCGTGGTGTTAATTTAGCACGTTATGAACCGAACGTTTGCGTGCAAACAGTGTAAATAGCGCATATTTGCGTGATAGATATAGAGTAAACCGCGGAGATATGTCACCGGATAATTGTACGATACGTTAGTTTATAAAAAATCTAGTGAGATTATAAACTGTCGATAGATTGTGAACGAAAATTAAAATTTACAATCTAACGCTTACATTTTCGTCAGATTATAAACTAACCATGTCTAGCTGGCAGTTTATAATCTAACGATCTATAATCGCCCGCGAAATTGTGAACTGTCCTCTGATTGGTCGCCGTTATGGGTGGCATGAGTTCATTTCATAGAGTTACGAACAAAAATAATAGTCAGACAAAAAAAACATATTCATTTCGAGTTTGTACAATAAAAAAACTAAGGGATTGATAATACTCGTAATGACCACCATAAAATGCTTTGTTAACCTTAGTTCTCTTACCAAAAAATGTAATCGGACGCCAAATGTAGTAAATGATCACTATATTTTAGCGAGGGGTTAAATATAATTTAGTCTAGGGTAAAGTCATATTTAGGTGCGAAGCGAGGAGGAGCGTTAAGTTACTTGTGACTACAACAACGCCACAAGACAAGAATTTAATTTCATATACTACTTTTGATCATTTACTACTTTTGGGTTAACAATGATTTATTTTGAGTAATTTTGCTTAAATAGGATAGCGAGATGTTAAAACTTTGGTTATAAGATTACATTAAAATGCGGGTTTCATTTTGATAATAATTTACAATTTTTGTCTGTTTTATGTTACTCTGCTATATCTGGTGGTAAGTTAAAAATAAAAAAAATACATTAAAAACCTGTACCTACGTATTTTGCTTATGGCCACTGTAATACTTTCGTAGATCTATGGTAAATTGTTGATGATCCACATAATTACAATTTGACGGCTGGATATGGTCAGTTTATAATTTAACGAAAATTTAAACGTTAGATTGTAAATTTTAGTTTCCATTCACAATCTATCGACAGTTTATAATCTAACTAGATTTATTATAAACTAACGGATAGTACAATAAAACGGTGACAGATACATAGCACACTGTGGGTTCTAGTCTGACTTTACTACGCGTTATGACATTATGTTTCGCTTGATTTAGAGCGTAAAGCAATGGTATCCTGAAGGGGATTGTTGTGATTTACCGTATGGTGGTTGGTAATTTTTAAAATGGTCGCCTGCCTAGCTAACCTACCCACCAAGTTGAAAAATATAGCCAAGCAGATAATAACAATGTTTTATCTGTCTGTCTTTTAGAACAAAATACTACGAAACTACGAACCTATACAAGTCATTGCAGACTCACAGGCAGTCCAAATACTCCAGCCTACTACCAGTTGCCCCATTGAATGGCAATCCTTATTCGTTGCACCAAATAGGTTCGAAGCAGTGATGGCTCAGTGGCATTGGCTATGGACTGCCGCGCAGCAGGTCCATGGTTCGAACTATGTCTCAAGGTGATGGGCGCAGTGCAGTTCGTCACTTGTGATGAAATGCATCTGTAGAGATCTTGCAGAGGATACCGCTTAACATCAGGTGGGCCTCGCGCTTGTTCCTTCATAATAACATACATAATAACATTAAAAAAAATCATTTTGATCACAGTTTGTATAACTTCATTATATTTTAAAAACTGGTGGGTGGCTAAATCTTCAGACACATCGTCAGTGCTCTTGGAATTACATGTTAACATTACATCTGCCTTCTGAATGTCTCTTAAAGGCTTTCATACACTAAATGCGGGTTTCAGACGTAAGCGTTAAGCTGCGGTTCCACGATCCGTTTTCTGACAGATCAGGCCGCACCAAGCGAGGTCAACTCACCGTGAGAACGGCAATTTTTTAATACCTATTTTTTTTGCAATAACGCTTGCTCTGTGGATTACATTACGAAATTAGAAATTTTCGAGAGGAAAAATTATAGGCAATAATTTTAATTTTTCCTCTCGTAAATTTGTAATTTTGTAAAACTATCTCCTTTATTCAATCCAGTAGCTGGAGATCTGCACGGTAGGTATCTAACTAAGTATTTAAGAAGATTTAGATATTGTTATTAACCAGTCCTGATCAGCTCTTGTTGAATTATAATAATAATAATAAATTTATTTGATCAGGTTACAAAACCCAGTTGTTAGTAATTACACAATGAAACTATAAGAGAGGTTAAGAGGTTAGTCCACTTAACGTCAGGTGGGCCTCGCACTTATTCTGCCACAATTGGATAAAACAAAAAAAAAACTGTTGAAATGGCGCCCAACAGACAGACTCACGCCGCCGTTGGAATTCATATACATTCTACTGCAGTTGAATTGCTTGACACTGAAAGGCTTGGCAATGTCCGGTGCAGATTATCAAATAAAGGGCCGTGGATACCTTTAGCTGTACTATGTGTCTCAAATAGCCACTGTGGCACAACAACGAAGCGCTCGTAGCGAAGTTTACTTTGCTGATCTTAACCGATCAGCAAAGTTAAGCAACGTCGCCCGCGGTCATGAGTTGGATGGGTGACCGCTAGTGACATTACTACTGAGCGTTTCCGTGCTTCGGAGGGCACGTTAAGCCGTCGGTCCCGGTTGTTGTCTTAGGATGGCAGTCGTTATAGCATGGTGGTAGGGCATTTTGCGAATGCCCGCCTGGCTAGCTACCACCCTCAAGTAGAAAATCTGTCGCCTAGCACCTAACGGTGTGTTCCGGCAGCTGTCCTTGAGAGCCAGTACTTCTAGGTTAGCCTGAACAACATCTTCGACCACATCATCACTTACCATCAGGTGAGATAGTGGTCAAAGGCTAACCTATCACGCATAAAAAAAAAAAAAAAACATGCCGCAGTCATTATGTTTTTGTTGGGTATCAAATATATTTTCAACTTTCTACCGATGTAGAGGTGTGTCGAAAACTCATAATAATTAATGCTAAACGGCATCTGTTTACGGGTTGGTAATATCGTAATAGTAGTAAAATGTGTCTGATGACCTTTCACAATAATAGTTATTTAATTACCTTTTTTTAATAGCGCTGACTTGGTCCGCAAAAACTGGAGTGCTGGAAGAGATAATGACTTCCACGGATGTCACATCATACTGATCCAGTATTGTGGATTTGATCATTGCGGTTATAGACGCTGGTGCTAACTGCAAGACCTCGATCTGTAAATTGAGATAAATAATCAACCATATTACCCCAACCGATTGGCAAACTGTCAACAATAGTGGGCTTTTTTACACCGCCTATAGGTTACCGCATATAGGTCTGCAATGGTTAGGTTGCTCAAGTGGTTTTGTTGTAAAGCGGCTCTGGTAGTACTGTGTATACATTGTTGTGATTTCAGGGTGCCGTAAACGCGATAAAAAGTAAACCCATATTAGATCACTCGCGTGTCACAATTTTCACCGAATTTACGGCATGAAATTTACGTACAGCGGTGTAACTCCGCACGTTTTATGCTTGTTTTCCTAGTTATTCTAAGTAAACCAAATATAACATTATTGTACTAAGAATGTATGATTGTCTCTATTACAAACGTGCGTGCAAAGCATCACAGTACCACCACCGCCGATATCCTCTATGCATTAACAATAAAACACAATATTAATACAATATTTGCATACCTACTACGTTTTAGTAAATAATACAGGATAACTCACGTGAATAAGTCAGATAGCTCCGACTATAGTTTAAACCACATTCTCGAACTAGAAATTCGAGAACTCGCCGACATGACCAACTGTAACCCACCCCTCGCACCAACCTATGACGTCACGCAGCTACGAGCTGCCGCCCGCAGTGCTCAGCGAGACGTCAACGCGGGCGTCCCGAGCTCTCCTTGAAAAAGACCACCGGATGTGGTTGAAACTATAGTCGGAGCTATCTGACTTATTCACGTGAGTTATCCCGTATTATTTACTAAAATGATACTACGTCTTCTCATTTGCACGACATCCACATGCACGTCCTCATCTTATTAGATTTATTGTTCCTGTCCACCTGATGACGAAATGTATTCAGATACATATAATCGTAATTATTAACTTCATTTAAATTGTGTATATATTGAAAGGCTAGCCTTTGCCCCAATGTTTTAATGTGGCTATCTGTACTTGTGTTCATTACCTCCCCTATAGTTAAATAATGTATATCGTAGTGTGCAAACAATATATAAATATTGTCTTGGTCTGTGCTCAACGCCTAAGTAGTAAAGTACTGGGCCAGGTCTAGAAATAGGAATCGTAGTAGCTGTAACACAGGGAATCCTAGCACAGCTACTAACGACCCTCCTAGTGTTAAGACTTGTAGTTTCAATATTTTGGCATTATTTTTGTTAACACTTACGTAAAACTTTTGATTGGGAATAAAGAAATTATATTATTTATTATTATTAAGTAATGTGAAGCTAGAATGGAAACTGCTCCTCAAGGATATCTCCCGAAATACACATATCTTTGGTGACAGATTTTCTACTCGAAGTTGGCTGGTGCTAGTCAGATGAGAGTTGACAAAACATCCTGCCAGATTATTACTTACTTTATACCTCTCTATGGCTCGTAGACAGTCAGCTTCCTCGTTCTTAGGAGAAAAGACGACGGTACTGCCTTCCCTTAAGTAGCTAAGCGTGCACATCAACCCATATGTATAGTACCATTCACGGGTATTTAGTATCGAAGAGTATTTGAAACTGAAATGAAAAATCATCAACTTCCTACAGAGTACAGCCTCATAAATCAAGGTAAATAACTCTATTGATACTCTTATTTTATAAGAAGCCTCCTAAGCTAGGCCACGTAGGGATTTAAACCACGGACATTCTGTGCGACAGTCTAGTATACATAGATAGATAGTCATAGCAATTGAGCTATCTTGGTTGCTTCGTGATCAAAATAAGATTATCCTAAGACATTGGCCCGACCATCATTAATTACATAATCACCCTTTTGTATTACCGAAAGGTAAGCAGACTTGACTAAATAACTATTTTCGCTAGGTATAATTGATTTCATTAGTGAGTTAGGATTAGTATTAGGGAGTGACCCTATTGTCCATAGTTCCATAGTGAGCATAGTTCCAACTTCCAGAGTCCACAATGTTACTAAATGATTCATCAGCTTAATGTATCTGTCGCTTTGTCAACAATAACATTGTGTGTACTTTCTAGTTTCGATATTAGTTTTAATGTTATTAATATTCCAAATTACTAAGAAGGCTGTTCTTCAGCTAAGGAGGAGTTTCTAAATCCTAAACGGGTCTTTTCACGCACGAATAAACATCAAAATAATTATATTTTGACTAACCTCGACGTTTCGATTTAGTCACGAGTAGACTCTCTCGTGACCACGGTCAATGTAACTTGATCGAAAAGTCGAGGTTAGTCAAAATGTAATTATTTTGATGTTTATTCGTGCGTGAAAAGACCCGTTTAGGATTTAGAAATATGAGCTTAGTTCACGAAAGTTTAAAGAAAAGGAGGAGTTTATATTTGAGACGCTTGGAATTTTCAGAAGCATATACTACTACTCCAAACTTGACGCAAAGTCAAACAATATCGGCCATTTGCATTGGGTTCTTAAGTCTTCAAATCTTAAATAAAAACGTATGTAAATTACGAAAATTTACCCACCTCTCAATGCTTATGGAAATAGTATTGACCAAAAATCCCAAATGCGTCCAAGGCACGCCTTTTGGCAAACCCGTGGTACCAGATGAAAACAAAATCAGCAATGTATCTTTCCAGCCGTCTACCGGAGTTGGTTCAAATTCAGCCACATCTGCTGTTTCTGACCAAAAATCTCGGAATGCAACGGCGCCAATGCTGCTATTTTTAAATTTGCCGCCATCTTTTTCGTCGTGGCCATAAACAATATAGTTTTCTATGCAACCAACGGTTTCAAAGGAGTTCTTGTGAAGTTCATAAGCAGATGGTGAACAGAACATAATTTTTGGCTTTGCGATTTTGACACGGTGTAGTAGAGGAACTGTGAAATGTACGAGTAATAACTTAAATTATTAAATAAAGCCTAAATTTATTTATTAATTTACTTTAACAAATAGATTTTTCAAAACTTTTTGGTTATTTTAAATTGCTAATACTCAAGCGTTTTGATTGAAATCACACTTTGATGGAAAATATAAACTTACCAGTCCCATAAGTAATGTCAGAGGGGGAAAAGGAAGCTCCAACACAAAATACGCCAAGTATTGTTGGTATCACTTCCATACGTTTTTCACTACAGATTGACACTACGTCTCCCTTTCTCACTCCTATACGAGAGAGTGAGAGAGCAATATCGACAGTTTGCTGGGCTAGTTCTTTGTAAGTGACTGTCTGGTCAGTGTCAGCATTTATCTGAAATTAAATACAAAAACAGTTGAGGTTATACGACCTATCAGTTCGTTTGCCTACAGGCGTACTGCTAATTACAATATCTTATGTAATGAATAAAATACCTGGAAATATGTGTATTGCTAAGTAGAATGACACCGCTAAAAATATTTATGATACTGTATGTATACTTAACTATCTCTAGACGATAACACCCCTAATGCTAGGATGCAATGAGTTTATTTCAGCGACCTTAGAATTTAGGTCTTGGTACCCCTAGAAAACAATTTTATTGAATTTCTTTGAATTAATGAATCCAATTTTTATATCTTTCGGTCCACATACTACATAAAATATTTTAACTTTAGGTGGACTCATTCCGTTTACAATTCTGTGGCATACTCGGATAGACAGCAGACTTTCTGGCTATACAAACGACCACGCGTCGCCCGCTTTCTGTGTAAATAGATCTTTAATAATTATGTCTAACAGTACGCGTCGTCGAACGCACCGTGTTCGGTGTGTGAAAAGCTTAAAGCTTACTTCTTCCACATTTTCTGTTTCTTTTAAACAAATTCATGAAAATACTAGAAACATATTTATTTTATTTACTGAAAATCGTCATTATTTCATGTACATTCGGTAAAAATATTGAACTAAAAATCTAAATAAACCTCTGGTGGAGGGAAAAGTGCCCAGAATGCTGGTATTTAGCATTAACTCGCTTTATCCTAACTGTACTGGATACACCTTACTATGCTGGTGTGCCGAGGAGGGTGTTGCTTGAGAGAAACAAGTATTGAGAGCTTCTTGTTATTTATTCTTCGGAGTTGTTTTCTTGAGGAGAGGTGAGCACTGAATGAATTTCACAGCAAAATGGGCCTGTTTATAAGCCGCCTATTCTCTACAGTCTAGTCGTGCGCAGCGAGAGTGCGCGAGGCGCGCTCGGCCAATGGGAGAGGCGTATGTTGCCTCTCGCTCAGGCGCATGCTCCCTTTCACTCGCACCTATCGCTACTCCGTTGGTTGGAGCCTTACCCTATGGAGAGCACCTATTCTATTATTATTTATTTACACTTACAAATATGGTACGATACAATTTTAACTATATTACAACTATCTATAACTTATGAACTATTCTTGAAGGCGTCGTCCTGCACATCTCTCCCGCCGTGTGACCTCGTCGCATCTGCTGCCGGTGTTGGAGAGACGTCTTCAATAGGCAGGATCACCATCTTCCTTACTGGACGCCGCAGGATGCCTCCTTTAGTCTTCACGTCGACGGTGCGCACGACTGCGTCAGGCCCTGGATACGTGGCGATGACTTTTCCACGAACCCATACGTTGCGTGGCAGATTGGGGTCGGTGATCTGGACTAGATCCCCGATCTGTACTGTGGGTCCTCTTCCGTGTGGCTCCCGCCGGTTTTGAAGTTCTGGGAGATACTCTCGTAGCCATCTGCCCCAGAACATGTCGGCCAGTCTCTGTGCTGCGCGCCAGCTGTCCTTCGTCAGGGTATCTCGTTCGTTGAAGGTTCCAGGTGTCGGTACTCGTCCGGGTCCTCCCAGCAATAGGTGATTCGGTGTTAAGGCTTCCGGGTCGTCCGCGCTGACGGATACGTGGGTCAGCGGGCGACTGTTCACCGTGTATTCGGCTTCTGCCAGAAGGGTGGAGAGGACTTCTTCTGTTGGTCTTCTCTCGTGGAGTGTTGCTGTGAGTGCTGTCTTCACAGATCGCACCATGCGTTCCCATGCCCCTCCCATGAACGGAGCTCCGGGAGGTATGAAACGCCAGGAGATCGTGCGTTTTGCGGCCTCTTCTGCTGTCGCGGTATCGATGGCTTGCCGTAGTTCTTTGTTGGCTCCCGTCAGGTTCGTCCCATTGTCCGACCAGATCTCTGTTGGGCAACCTCGTCGGGCGATCATTCTTCTAAGTGCCATGACTGCTGAAGATGTACTGAGTGAGTTCGCCAGTTCTAGGTGAATAGCGCGGCTCGTTAGGCAAGTGAAGATGGCGACGTATCGCTTCTGATGCGTGCGCCCCACGGTAACTGTCAGTGGGCCGAAGTAGTCGAGTCCTGTGAAGGTGAAGGGTCTTCTGTGGTGTGCCAGGCGACATGACGGCAAGTTTCCTGTTCTCGGGTACGGCGGTGTTTGAGTTTTCATTCTGCAGTGAAGGCATCTTCTTACTATGGTTCGAGCTGTAGGTCGAAGGCGCAGAACCCAATATTGTTGGCGACATTCGTTCACTGTCGCTTCGACGCCAGCGTGATGCAGCTGGGCGTGTACACTCTTGATCCATAGCTTGACTGTAGGATGATCTCCGTCTATGATCATCGGGCTTTTGACGCTTTCTGTGATTTGCGTGGTGGCGTCTATGCGGCTTCTAAGCGTCAATCTTCCATCGTTGTATACGACACTTAATTGCCGTAGACGGCTTTCTTTGTCGATGGGCTTCTCTTTTGCAATGTTCTCTATGTCTTCCGTGAAGGACTCTTGTTGCGAAGAGCGCATGAGGAGTTCTTCTGCCCTTATCAGCTGTTCTGCAGTGACGGGATGGAAGTTTATTTTTTCTGTCCTTATTTTCTGTAGTGGCTGTTTATTCTTCTGATCTGTGGTTTTCTTGTTGACTTTGTTCCACGCGGGATCTTTCTCTTGGTTCCTTTTCGTTCGCCTGTAGTTGACCTTTTCTATCTTCGTCCTGCAGAGTTGTATGAACTGCAGGACTCTCGCGGTGCTGTAGCGAAGTCTCTCCCAGTTAGAGAAGCGAGAGACATCGGGTAGCACTTCTGCGAGCCTCTGTGTCTTGCTGTTGGCTATGTGGTTGACTCTTTCATCTTCCGTTGATGTTGGGGTCGGAGGTGACGTGTCCTTGGGCCAGTTTTCCTCGATCTCGTACAAGAATTCCGGTCCTCTGAACCATCTGTGGTTTGCGTCGAAGGATGGTGGAGCATCTCTGGTGGCGTCGTCTGCTACGTTGAGTTTTGTTGGTACCCAACGCCATTCATTGACTGTGGAGCTTTCCTCTATAGCTGCGAGACGGTGAGCCACATACGGTTTGTAGGATCGCGAGCCCGTCTTGATCCAGGCTAAAACTGTCTTGCTGTCAGTCCAGAAAACCTTGGAGTCTGGTTTTCTCTCATGCTCCTTCATGACGGCTTCGGCGATGCGCGCGCCCATTACTGCGGCTTGCAGTTCTAGTCTCGGTATCGATGTGAGCTTGAGAGGCGCGACTCTTGCCTTCGCTATGACGAGTGACACGTTGACTTCGCCGTTTGGAGCTTCTGTTCGCCAGAAGAGGGCTGTGGAGTAGGCCACCTCACTGGCGTCTGTGAAGATATGAAGTTGAAGGTTGGTGGCGTCGCTGTAACCGAGGTAGCACCTCGGGATGGCCACGTCGCGGAGGTTCTTCAGGTGGATGATCCATGTCTGCCAATCGAAAGACAGATCTTCATCTATTTCGTCATCCCAGGCTGTGCCTCTGCGCCATATCTCTTGCAGGATCTGTTTCGCTCTGGCTGTTACTGGAGAAGCGTATCCAAGCGGGTCGAAGAGAGACATCACAACCTTTAAAGCCTCTCTCTTAGTGGGCCTTTTCCCTTCTATGATCTGTGGTGGTACTCTGTTCAGGTTGAGATTGAACGTGAGTTTATCTTCTTCCGGTTTCCATACTAGCCCCAGAACTCTTTCTGTTTTCTGTTCGGTTTCGTAGAGTTCTGCATCTTCTGAAGCGTTCTGTTCACCGAGGGCTTCAAGAAGTCTTGTTGAGTTAGACTTCCACTGCTTGAGGATGAAGTGGGCCTTCAGGTGTACGTCTCGTACTCCCTTAGATATTCGAATCGCATCTTCTATGGTTCTGAAGCTGTCGAGGTAATCGTCAACATAGTGCTTTTCTTTTATGGCGATTGCTGCTTCGGGATGCGTCTGTTGGTTTGCTTCGGCGTTTAAATTCTTCACGAAGATGGCCGTCGATGGAGAACTGGAGGCTCCGAAAATGAGCGACGTCATCCTGTACTCTTCTGGTGGTCTGTCGTCCCGTCGATCCCGACGCCATAGATATCTGAGCGCGTCTCTGTCTTCTTTCCGAAGTTTCACCTGCATGAAGCGACGTCATCCTGTACTCTTCTGGTGGTCTGTCGTCCCGTCGATCCCGACGCCATAGATATCTGAGCGCGTCTCTGTCTTCTTTCCGAAGTTTCACCTGCATGAGCGACGTCATCCTGTACTCTTCTGGTGGTCTGTCGTCCCGTCGATCCCGACGCCATAGATATCTGAGCGCGTCTCTGTCTTCTTTCCGAAGTTTCACCTGCATGAACTGAATTTCCCCAATATCGGCTGTCACTGCAATCTTGTGCTGTCTGAATCGCATCATGACGCCTGGCAGTGACTGTAGGAGATCAGGGCCTTTTAGTAATGCATCGTTGAGGGCCACTCCCTTTGTCTTGGCTGCGGCGTCGTGCACAACTCGTAGCTTGTCAGGCTTCATTGGGTTTATTACCGCAAAGTGTGGGAGGTACCAGGTTTTGCCTGGAGTCTTCTCTTTCGGTGCAGGTTCTGCGTACTTCTTGGTGATGAGCGCTTCCATCTGTTCTGTGTATTTCTCTTTAAGTTTCGGGTCACGGTCGAGCTTCTTCTCTATGCCATAGAGTCGTTTCAGCGTGTTCTCGTAATTGTCGGGAAATGTGAAGTCTTCTTTCTTCCAGAGCAGAGAAGTTTCGTATCTTCCTTCTTCTGTGTGGACTGTATTCTGTATAAGGATACGCCGGGCTGTCTCTTCTGGATCTGTCGACGGTTTCTTCGCATTGAGGCAGAGTGCGTCTGTAGCGAAGTATTGCTTCATCATTTCCTCCAAGTTATCTTCTTCTCGGGCTTCTGTGATGTGTGAGACGAAGTCTATGCTGCGGCCGAGAGAACGTGTGTGGTTCCCGTGCAGTACCCAACCCAGTGGCGTGAGTGATGCCACTGGTTGGTTTTTGTCGCCTCTTCTTATCTTCGATGTCAGGAGCAGGTGCCAGTTATCTTGGCCTATCAGGACGCGTGGCTTCGCATTTCCATAAGTGAGGAAGCGGCTGAGGTCTCGCAGGTGTTCGCATTTCTCTATTTGTTCTTTCGGAATTTCCTGCGTTGAGACTTGTAGATTCATAACTGTTCTCGCTTGAATTGGTTCCTCATGGTTATTGAGACCCTTAATCACGAAGCTCACTCTTCTAGATTGAGTCTCTGCTGTCTTCATCTTGTTGATTGCTTCAATGCGTAGCGGGTCTATGGGCCCAGTTGCCCCGATCTTGTCGCTGATGTTGCTGTCGATGAGCGTGACTGTGGATCCGTCGTCAAGCAGCGCGTAAGTGTCGATTGTTGCTGTAGGCCCTTTCACTTGGATTGGTATAATCTTGAGGTAAGATTGCTTCTGTGTGGCGGTCCAAGTAGTGGTGACGGCCTCTGTTGTTTCCTTTTCTTTAGCAGGTTCTGTCTTCTTAACGAAGTGTAGCAATTTGTGGTGATAGTACTTGCAGCCGTTGGTGTCGCAGGTACGTCGCTTGCAGCTGTGGTTTCTTGCTCTGTAGCGTAGGCATCGAAAACAAAGATGCTTGTTCTTGGCGATGTCCCATCTTGTGTTGCTGTCTGCGTTTTTGAACTTTTCGCAGTCTGTTGTAGTGTGTCCGGTATTGTCACATACCGCGCACTTCGCTGTGGTTTGTTGTTCTTCTGTGACTGTGTGCACTTTGTATGTGCGCTTGTTCTGTGAGGTGGGCTGTGCTTGAGTGCCCACTGGTTCGGGTTGTGCGTAAGGTGCGCACAGGTCGGCTTCTATCTTCATAAACTTCTCCATCTTCAGTAGGTCTGGATTTTCTCTTGGTTGTTTGGCGGCGAATTCGTAGAACTTGTGACGAAGGGTAGGCGTGAGCTTATCCAGCAGTATTTTGCTTGTCTCTGGATTAAACAGGAAATGTGCGCAGCCCAGAGCTTGAAGTATGCACACAGCGTTGGTGATCTTGCTTGAAACTGTGCATGTGTCTTGCGGGTTTTCTGTGAGTCGTGGCAGCGCCTTCAGCGTATTAAGTTCCGCTATGGCGATGGCTTCCGGCTTTCCGAATCTGGATTCGAGTGTGCGCATGACGTCTGCAGGATCGCTGTTGCTGATGAGTAGCCCTTCAACGGCTTCGCTGGCTTTTCCTTTCAGGTTTCTTCGTAATCTGTTGATGTTCTCGAACTTCGTAAATAATGTTGCCGTCTCATTGTAGGCGGAGCGGAACATCAGCCATTCTTGATGATTCCCACTGAAGACAGGTAGTTCGATGTATCTTGGATGACTGGCGGCCTTGACTGCCATGGTGATCGCTGAAGACAGTTGGGCGAGCTCTTGACTATGAAACGCTCCCGCCGATGTCGATGGTACTTGACGCGGGTCTTGATGACGCGGCGCAGGTACTTGCTGTGCTGTTGCAGGAACTTGCTGTACTGTGGGTATCTGTTGATGCGCAGGTTCTCGCTGTGCTGCGGGCATCTGTCGATCCGCAGGTTGTTGCTGTGCTGCGGGCGTTGCAGGTTCTTGCTGTGTTAACCACGTGTCCACACGTGATTCGACGTCTTCCTTGGAGTATACGGAGACATCCTCGTCGTCATCCGAATCTTCAATTTCTATTGCGGCTACGCGCGCTTCCATAAGCATTACTTGGTAGCGCGCGAGTTCTGCCTTCGCTTGAGCGAGCTTCTGTGCTTTGGCCCGTGACTTCGATTTGACGGACCCAGTAGTCTTCATTGTTGGGCGAACGGGCGGCAGCTTGTCTACGGCTCTGAGACGAGCTTGCCATTCTTCTGTCGGAGGGTCGCCCTGCCTGGCGGCTGGCGGGGCGACTGATTCGGTTTTCGACCTCTTGTCTGGCCTCACTGTGGTGACGGTGACCTCCGTCGCGCTAGAAGGGTGCGCAACGGAGGCTTGTGCCGCAGCGGATGCGTCCGCCTGCGACTCCGATGAAGCTTCTGTTGTCGTGGTGTGTGACGTCTCGAGGCTCATGACGGTATGAGCCGTGGTCTCCGTCCACGCGCTTTGATTCGTCGCGGTAGTACCGGACGAGGACGAAAGGGGGTCTTCGGCGGCGAGGCGCCCCTTTCCTGTAGAGCGTGTGACCGGCATATCGACCGACCAGTTTCTTCTTGTTTCGAACGGCGTTCCTCGACGATCCGACTCGATGTGACCAAAAGATGTACTGGATACACCTTACTATGCTGGTGTGCCGAGGAGGGTGTTGCTTGAGAGAAACAAGTATTGAGAGCTTCTTGTTATTTATTCTTCGGAGTTGTTTTCTTGAGGAGAGGTGAGCACTGAATGAATTTCACAGCAAAATGGGCCTGTTTATAAGCCGCCTATTCTCTACAGTCTAGTCGTGCGCAGCGAGAGTGCGCGAGGCGCGCTCGGCCAATGGGAGAGGCGTATGTTGCCTCTCGCTCAGGCGCATGCTCCCTTTCACTCGCACCTATCGCTACTCCGTTGGTTGGAGCCTTACCCTATGGAGAGCACCTATTCTATTATTATTTATTTACACTTACAAATATGGTACGATACAATTTTAACTATATTACAACTATCTATAACTTATGAACTATTCTTGAAGGCGTCGTCCTGCACACTAACATTTGGCCGAGATATTACCATTTTATTAAAAATTCGCAAAAGTTTAATGCATTTCTAGCTTTTAATATATTCAGTTTGATTTAATTTCATCACAAAGTGCTTCAAATCACATATTTATATATATTCAATTTAGATAAAGTTTGTAAATTGGTTTTGAAGTTTTCAGACCCCCATGGACTGCTGCTGAAAATATCTTTGTTGTAAAACCCAATAAAGGTCTGATCCAAGCATCGAACCGGATCTTGGGATATCAAAGCGTAAGTTTTATGCCATCGACTCTGGAATCTCCCAAGTACCCGTTTTGCATGGAGGTAGTGTTAGAAACAATACGTATTAAGGTGTAAATTATACCACATTGGGGTCTTATAGTGTTAAAATTAGAACTACATGGGTTTTCAAAAAATACCAGATTGTACTTACGTGAAATATCACAATTTAATAGTTCACTCACAAAATAATTACTTCAAAGATAAAGCTTTTTGCAATGGTACGCTACTGCTTATTGGAGAACCTTCCCACTCGACTGCAAGGCAAAGACTGCCCATGTTGTCGACGCCCGATAACAAGTTGTATCGTTTTTACGTGTACCCTCACTTTTCTACAGCACAACCGGGCGGCGAACACGCGGGCAGCGTCTACAATCAGTTATTATATACACACTCCTATAGACAAATATAACAATTATTAATATATTATGAATGTAGCTGACAGTCGGCCATCTGATCATTTAGTACGACCTCGTACGTATCTAACTAATTATTATACATTTAACACGATTTATAGTTACATTATATGACAGGTATACTAACACTTCTGAATGTCTATTTCTTAAAAGTATTGCGTAAAACATATTATTATTTTGTTACAATTTCAGGTGTATCGAATCTTCAAAAATTTCTTAACAAATAATGACATCTGGTAATAAGTTTTGTTGTCTTTTATAGTATAATAGGTAACAGGCCCCACTAAGCCTACGTCCTGAATACCTTAGTTAATAATACATTATTCGGCAACAGGCCCCAACCAGTCCTGAATGCCGTTACATCATTGTCGAATTCGGTAACAGGCCCCACTAAGCCTAAGTCCTGAATACCGTTAACAAACAATTTTGGTAACAGGCCCCAATAAGCCTATGTCCTGAATACCTTCATTATTAATATATTATCCGGCAACAGGCCCCAACTAATCCTACGTCCTGAATGCCGGTACATCATTGTTGAATTCGGTAACAGGCCCCACTAAGCCTAAGTCCTGAATACCGTTAACAAACAATTTTGGTAACAGGCCCCAATAACCTATGTCCTGAATACCTTCGTTCATAATATATTATTCGGCAACAGGCCCCAACTAATCCTAAGTCCTGAATGCCGCTACATAATTGTCAAATTCGGTAACAGGCCCCACTAAACCTAAGTCCTGAATACCTTCATTATTAATATATTATCCGGCAACAGGCCCCAACTAATCCTACGTTCTGAATGCCGGTACATTATACCCGAGTTCGGGTTTCATTCTCCATCCAAGAAGCACCACCTTGAGGTCCCAGCACCCGCTGGTGGAGCAGCCCTGAGGTTCCAGCACCCGCTGGTGGAGCAGCCCTGAGGTTCCAGCACCCGCTGGAGGAGCAGCCCCGAGGTCCCAGCACCTGCTGAAGGAACAGCCTTGGAGTCCCAGCAACCGCTGGAGGAGCAGCCCTGAAGTACCCAGCAACCGCTCGAGGAGCAGCCTCTGAAGCAACCAGCAACTGCTGGAGGAGCAGCCCCGAGGTCCCAGCAACTGCTGGAGGAGCAGCCCTGAGGTCCCAGCACTCACCGGAGGAGCAGCCCTGAGGTCCCAGCACCCGCTGGTGGAGCAGCCCTGAGGTTCCAGCACCCGCTGGAGGAGCAGCCCTGAGGTCCCAGCACCCACTGAAGGTACAGCCTTGAAGTCCCAGCAACCGCTGGAGGAGCAGCCCTGAAGTACCCAGCAACCGCTGGAGGAGCAGCCTCTGAAGCAACCAGCAACTGCTGGAGGAGCAGCCCGGAGGTCCCAGCAACCACCGGAGGAGCAGCCTTGAGGTCCCAGCACCCGCTGGTGGAGCAGCCCTGAGGTTACAGCACCCGCTGGAGGAGCAGCCGTGAGGTCCCAGCACCCACTGAAGGTACAGCATTGAAGTCCCAGCAACCGCTGGAGGAGCAGCCCTGAGGTTCCAGCACCCGCTGGAGGAGCAGCCTCTGAAGCAACCAGCAACTGCTGGAGGAGCAGCCCGGAGGTCCCAGCAACCACCGGAGGAGCAGCCTTGAGGTCCCAGCACCCGCTGGTGGAGCAGCCCTGAGGTTACAGCACCCGCTGGAGGAGCAGCCGTGAGGTCCCAGCACCCACTGAAGGTACAGCATTGAAGTCCCAGCAACCGCTGGAGGAGCAGCCCTGAAGTACCCAGCAACTGCTGGAGGAGCAGCCCTGAGGTCCCAGCACCTGCTGGAGTAGCAGACTTGAGGTCCCAGCACCCGCTGGAGGAGCAGCCCCGAGGTCCCAGCACCCGCTACAGGAGCAGCCCTGAGGTCTCAGCACACGCTGGCAGAGCTAGAACAGCTTCTATGATTTCAACTTCCTCTCACTGCGGCCAAGACACGTTTAGCCGTTAGTTAAAAATACATGATCTCTCCTGAAGACTTAGTTCTGCTGCATATGCAGTTCGTAAGATAAGACAATTAACTGGCTACTGCTCGCCTAGTTTGTTTAGCGTACTTCCACAGTATTATGTCGTATGGTGTATTGCTGTGGGGAACTGCTGCTGAGATAAAGACAATCTTTATCGTACAAAAGAGTGCAATTCGAGCCATATATAAAATGGATCCTTGGGTACCTCTTGAGGGATATTTTTAAAGAAATTGATATTTTAACTTTACCAAGTCTGTATATATTTGAAAATATTATGTTCGTTAGTAGAAATTTGAGTAAATTTAAATTAAACAGTGACAATCACGATTACAGCACAAGGAATAATGATAAAATAGCGGCGCCAGGTTTCAGATTAGCAGTAACATAAAAAAGGTCCTTCTGAGGTAATTGTCTGCGGTTTTATAATAAAGTTCTTAAAAATATTACAACGCTCACAAAAGGGAAATTCAAGTTGGAGTGAAAAACATTGATTAATAAATCATACTACAAAATTTGTGATTACTTACTCGTACTCCTAAATAAAATAAAATTGAATAAATGATTTTGACTTTGACTTTGAGTTGATTGGTCTTGTGAGCCTGCTTGACCGGTTGTGAGAAAACCGTTCCTGTGTAAATAGTACGACGTACATACACCCCCTTTTCCCACCAAACTTCCGTCCGTCACCTTAGGTCTCCTGGTGGCGGGCACCCTGATTTTATATATATATTTATATATTGTTCGCACCTATGGTTAGGCTAGGTACTCATAGATCTAGGTGGGGTACGGTCAGTATGTACTCGCATACTTGTACACACACACACCAAACTATGACACATGCAGTAAGGGTCCAGAATCCATAGAGTAAGAAACTTAGAAACTTAGGCAACGGTTTTCAACTATATACACTAGAGTAAACGTCA
Organism: Plagodis pulveraria; assembly: GCA_963890685.1. Lineage (NCBI taxonomy): Eukaryota > Metazoa > Arthropoda > Insecta > Lepidoptera > Geometridae > Plagodis > Plagodis pulveraria. Next base: position 5,605,694 of record OY982976.1, on the reverse strand, counting down.
CTGGTGACTATACACCCGTGTACACACTACGCGTAGGGTAAGGTACCACGGTTACAAGGGGCGCTAAGCTCATCTTGTCATCCTCACTAGAAGATTTATCGAAGATATAGATCTATTAAAATTGAGCCAGAGTTTCATTTTATCTACGGCAACCACTGAGGGAAAACATCTATTTCCCTATGGAGTTAGAAGTGTCTGACCGTATATCTGTCGTTATGGTAAACTTTCGTTATCCGAAATGGGCCTTGATACTTCGGGATAAGTTTTCTACTAGAGCCAGTGGTGGGTACCTGCTTCTCCACCATTACCAGATCCCCCAACTGGTATTTAATAGGCCGGCAACGTTTATTGTCGTAATAATTGATCTGTTGATTATGTTACCGGTTTGAGGAAAATGAAACGAGTGAAATCATCATTAGAGGTACCTACTTGTTTGACTATATCGGGAACTATCAACAATTTGACGTGAGCTTCTAAGTCATCTACTATGATTTGTGCTTTTTACCTACCAAGAACTCTGACTGTAGCGTTATCGAACCCTCTGAGAAGAGGCAACAGTTGATAATCGAAAGGTAAACCGATTGAAATAATTCCAGACAATTGTATCATGGAACATCCTCTACCGAATTCTATTATATTATATTCTATTATATTCTATTCTACAAGGATACTGTTTAGTTTGAAAAGCTTAACAAATTAAATATCGTCAGGGTCAGTCATCGGTAAACTCTTCTCAGATGGTTCAAATGGTGATGCAACAACGACCTCGTCAGGTTCGTCTACAACCCGCACAATAGACTGCAGGAGCGGATACTTTGGAATAACAACGTTCCGTTTCATGTCTAACGCGGTTACACTTTGAGACACTGTTTTCAGGTTGTGGTTATTACTTATTATTTTTGACCAATATATTTTATTATTGACCAATATATTTTAAGGTGACTAAGTGCATACAATTGTTGGTGCTTACGTGACCATTAGGCTGGTCGTAAGCCTGGCAGGGCGGTGATTATCGGTTGACAGATGGGCTTCGTATAAGAGGGAGATGGCGCCTAGTCACGTGGCTGCCAGATAGGCTGAGTCTTCGGCTAACAGATGTACGTGATCGGTCATACAACCGTCTGCGGTGCCGACTTGCACGGTTCCGCCGATCGCTCGTCCGGCTGCATGATGACGCCGATAACCTGGTTGATTTGACCGACCGCGCTGTCTACTCGTACGACTGCCTGAGGTGCCGTTGGCAAAATGCTGCGCGAACGTTGGCGCGACCGGCATATCCAGTTGCGACACCGGCCGTGGAGTTGGTCATGGCTGCGTGGCCGGCTTTCTCGAACAGCTTTTCCCCGGGTCAACATTGGTGATATCGGTGATGAGTTGGGCTCGCCATCAGCCATCATTGGGTTTGGCGCCTCTGTCACTGAAACAGCAATTTCGGCTTCCACCTCAACTGGAAATAAATAAATCAAACAGAAATACCATTCTTTCAGAGTTTAATTATAATTTGACCCCGTACAAGACGATAAATAAATAAGTTATGGACCACCAGGATAACAATGGCATGGGTCTCATAAAGCACAGCCAGAGGGTAGCCCCAGCCACATGCTCTAAGATACCCATTCAGCATGAAATAATATCGGAGAGTGCCCCGATCGGTTTATTTCACGCATTGCGACTGTGTATGATATACATAAATTAAATTTACGTAACGAGAATATGTCTTCGGCGGCGAGGCGCCCCTTTCCTGTAGAGCGTGTGACCGGCATATCGACCGACCAGTTTCTTCTTGTTTCGAACGGCGTTCCTCGACGATCCGACTCGATGTGACCAAAAGATGTACTGGATACACCTTACTATGCTGGTGTGCCGAGGAGGGTGTTGCTTGAGAGAAACAAGTATTGAGAGCTTCTTGTTATTTATTCTTCGGAGTTGTTTTCTTGAGGAGAGGTGAGCACTGAATGAATTTCACAGCAAAATGGGCCTGTTTATAAGCCGCCTATTCTCTACAGTCTAGTCGTGCGCAGCGAGAGTGCGCGAGGCGCGCTCGGCCAATGGGAGAGGCGTATGTTGCCTCTCGCTCAGGCGCATGCTCCCTTTCACTCGCACCTATCGCTACTCCGTTGGTTGGAGCCTTACCCTATGGAGAGCACCTATTCTATTATTATTTATTTACACTTACAAATATGGTACGATACAATTTTAACTATATTACAACTATCTATAACTTATGAACTATTCTTGAAGGCGTCGTCCTGCACACTAACATTTGGCCGAGATATTACCATTTTATTAAAAATTCGCAAAAGTTTAATGCATTTCTAGCTTTTAATATATTCAGTTTGATTTAATTTCATCACAAAGTGCTTCAAATCACATATTTATATATATTCAATTTAGATAAAGTTTGTAAATTGGTTTTGAAGTTTTCAGACCCCCATGGACTGCTGCTGAAAATATCTTTGTTGTAAAACCCAATAAAGGTCTGATCCAAGCATCGAACCGGATCTTGGGATATCAAAGCGTAAGTTTTATGCCATCGACTCTGGAATCTCCCAAGTACCCGTTTTGCATGGAGGTAGTGTTAGAAACAATACGTATTAAGGTGTAAATTATACCACATTGGGGTCTTATAGTGTTAAAATTAGAACTACATGGGTTTTCAAAAAATACCAGATTGTACTTACGTGAAATATCACAATTTAATAGTTCACTCACAAAATAATTACTTCAAAGATAAAGCTTTTTGCAATGGTACGCTACTGCTTATTGGAGAACCTTCCCACTCGACTGCAAGGCAAAGACTGCCCATGTTGTCGACGCCCGATAACAAGTTGTATCGTTTTTACGTGTACCCTCACTTTTCTACAGCACAACCGGGCGGCGAACACGCGGGCAGCGTCTACAATCAGTTATTATATACACACTCCTATAGACAAATATAACAATTATTAATATATTATGAATGTAGCTGACAGTCGGCCATCTGATCATTTAGTACGACCTCGTACGTATCTAACTAATTATTATACATTTAACACGATTTATAGTTACATTATATGACAGGTATACTAACACTTCTGAATGTCTATTTCTTAAAAGTATTGCGTAAAACATATTATTATTTTGTTACAATTTCAGGTGTATCGAATCTTCAAAAATTTCTTAACAAATAATGACATCTGGTAATAAGTTTTGTTGTCTTTTATAGTATAATAGGTAACAGGCCCCACTAAGCCTACGTCCTGAATACCTTAGTTAATAATACATTATTCGGCAACAGGCCCCAACCAGTCCTGAATGCCGTTACATCATTGTCGAATTCGGTAACAGGCCCCACTAAGCCTAAGTCCTGAATACCGTTAACAAACAATTTTGGTAACAGGCCCCAATAAGCCTATGTCCTGAATACCTTCATTATTAATATATTATCCGGCAACAGGCCCCAACTAATCCTACGTCCTGAATGCCGGTACATCATTGTTGAATTCGGTAACAGGCCCCACTAAGCCTAAGTCCTGAATACCGTTAACAAACAATTTTGGTAACAGGCCCCAATAACCTATGTCCTGAATACCTTCGTTCATAATATATTATTCGGCAACAGGCCCCAACTAATCCTAAGTCCTGAATGCCGCTACATAATTGTCAAATTCGGTAACAGGCCCCACTAAACCTAAGTCCTGAATACCTTCATTATTAATATATTATCCGGCAACAGGCCCCAACTAATCCTACGTTCTGAATGCCGGTACATTATACCCGAGTTCGGGTTTCATTCTCCATCCAAGAAGCACCACCTTGAGGTCCCAGCACCCGCTGGTGGAGCAGCCCTGAGGTTCCAGCACCCGCTGGTGGAGCAGCCCTGAGGTTCCAGCACCCGCTGGAGGAGCAGCCCCGAGGTCCCAGCACCTGCTGAAGGAACAGCCTTGGAGTCCCAGCAACCGCTGGAGGAGCAGCCCTGAAGTACCCAGCAACCGCTCGAGGAGCAGCCTCTGAAGCAACCAGCAACTGCTGGAGGAGCAGCCCCGAGGTCCCAGCAACTGCTGGAGGAGCAGCCCTGAGGTCCCAGCACTCACCGGAGGAGCAGCCCTGAGGTCCCAGCACCCGCTGGTGGAGCAGCCCTGAGGTTCCAGCACCCGCTGGAGGAGCAGCCCTGAGGTCCCAGCACCCACTGAAGGTACAGCCTTGAAGTCCCAGCAACCGCTGGAGGAGCAGCCCTGAAGTACCCAGCAACCGCTGGAGGAGCAGCCTCTGAAGCAACCAGCAACTGCTGGAGGAGCAGCCCGGAGGTCCCAGCAACCACCGGAGGAGCAGCCTTGAGGTCCCAGCACCCGCTGGTGGAGCAGCCCTGAGGTTACAGCACCCGCTGGAGGAGCAGCCGTGAGGTCCCAGCACCCACTGAAGGTACAGCATTGAAGTCCCAGCAACCGCTGGAGGAGCAGCCCTGAGGTTCCAGCACCCGCTGGAGGAGCAGCCTCTGAAGCAACCAGCAACTGCTGGAGGAGCAGCCCGGAGGTCCCAGCAACCACCGGAGGAGCAGCCTTGAGGTCCCAGCACCCGCTGGTGGAGCAGCCCTGAGGTTACAGCACCCGCTGGAGGAGCAGCCGTGAGGTCCCAGCACCCACTGAAGGTACAGCATTGAAGTCCCAGCAACCGCTGGAGGAGCAGCCCTGAAGTACCCAGCAACTGCTGGAGGAGCAGCCCTGAGGTCCCAGCACCTGCTGGAGTAGCAGACTTGAGGTCCCAGCACCCGCTGGAGGAGCAGCCCCGAGGTCCCAGCACCCGCTACAGGAGCAGCCCTGAGGTCTCAGCACACGCTGGCAGAGCTAGAACAGCTTCTATGATTTCAACTTCCTCTCACTGCGGCCAAGACACGTTTAGCCGTTAGTTAAAAATACATGATCTCTCCTGAAGACTTAGTTCTGCTGCATATGCAGTTCGTAAGATAAGACAATTAACTGGCTACTGCTCGCCTAGTTTGTTTAGCGTACTTCCACAGTATTATGTCGTATGGTGTATTGCTGTGGGGAACTGCTGCTGAGATAAAGACAATCTTTATCGTACAAAAGAGTGCAATTCGAGCCATATATAAAATGGATCCTTGGGTACCTCTTGAGGGATATTTTTAAAGAAATTGATATTTTAACTTTACCAAGTCTGTATATATTTGAAAATATTATGTTCGTTAGTAGAAATTTGAGTAAATTTAAATTAAACAGTGACAATCACGATTACAGCACAAGGAATAATGATAAAATAGCGGCGCCAGGTTTCAGATTAGCAGTAACATAAAAAAGGTCCTTCTGAGGTAATTGTCTGCGGTTTTATAATAAAGTTCTTAAAAATATTACAACGCTCACAAAAGGGAAATTCAAGTTGGAGTGAAAAACATTGATTAATAAATCATACTACAAAATTTGTGATTACTTACTCGTACTCCTAAATAAAATAAAATTGAATAAATGATTTTGACTTTGACTTTGAGTTGATTGGTCTTGTGAGCCTGCTTGACCGGTTGTGAGAAAACCGTTCCTGTGTAAATAGTACGACGTACATACACCCCCTTTTCCCACCAAACTTCCGTCCGTCACCTTAGGTCTCCTGGTGGCGGGCACCCTGATTTTATATATATATTTATATATTGTTCGCACCTATGGTTAGGCTAGGTACTCATAGATCTAGGTGGGGTACGGTCAGTATGTACTCGCATACTTGTACACACACACACCAAACTATGACACATGCAGTAAGGGTCCAGAATCCATAGAGTAAGAAACTTAGAAACTTAGGCAACGGTTTTCAACTATATACACTAGAGTAAACGTCACTGGTGACTATACACCCGTGTACACACTACGCGTAGGGTAAGGTACCACGGTTACAAGGGGCGCTAAGCTCATCTTGTCATCCTCACTAGAAGATTTATCGAAGATATAGATCTATTAAAATTGAGCCAGAGTTTCATTTTATCTACGGCAACCACTGAGGGAAAACATCTATTTCCCTATGGAGTTAGAAGTGTCTGACCGTATATCTGTCGTTATGGTAAACTTTCGTTATCCGAAATGGGCCTTGATACTTCGGGATAAGTTTTCTACTAGAGCCAGTGGTGGGTACCTGCTTCTCCACCATTACCAGATCCCCCAACTGGTATTTAATAGGCCGGCAACGTTTATTGTCGTAATAATTGATCTGTTGATTATGTTACCGGTTTGAGGAAAATGAAACGAGTGAAATCATCATTAGAGGTACCTACTTGTTTGACTATATCGGGAACTATCAACAATTTGACGTGAGCTTCTAAGTCATCTACTATGATTTGTGCTTTTTACCTACCAAGAACTCTGACTGTAGCGTTATCGAACCCTCTGAGAAGAGGCAACAGTTGATAATCGAAAGGTAAACCGATTGAAATAATTCCAGACAATTGTATCATGGAACATCCTCTACCGAATTCTATTATATTATATTCTATTATATTCTATTCTACAAGGATACTGTTTAGTTTGAAAAGCTTAACAAATTAAATATCGTCAGGGTCAGTCATCGGTAAACTCTTCTCAGATGGTTCAAATGGTGATGCAACAACGACCTCGTCAGGTTCGTCTACAACCCGCACAATAGACTGCAGGAGCGGATACTTTGGAATAACAACGTTCCGTTTCATGTCTAACGCGGTTACACTTTGAGACACTGTTTTCAGGTTGTGGTTATTACTTATTATTTTTGACCAATATATTTTATTATTGACCAATATATTTTAAGGTGACTAAGTGCATACAATTGTTGGTGCTTACGTGACCATTAGGCTGGTCGTAAGCCTGGCAGGGCGGTGATTATCGGTTGACAGATGGGCTTCGTATAAGAGGGAGATGGCGCCTAGTCACGTGGCTGCCAGATAGGCTGAGTCTTCGGCTAACAGATGTACGTGATCGGTCATACAACCGTCTGCGGTGCCGACTTGCACGGTTCCGCCGATCGCTCGTCCGGCTGCATGATGACGCCGATAACCTGGTTGATTTGACCGACCGCGCTGTCTACTCGTACGACTGCCTGAGGTGCCGTTGGCAAAATGCTGCGCGAACGTTGGCGCGACCGGCATATCCAGTTGCGACACCGGCCGTGGAGTTGGTCATGGCTGCGTGGCCGGCTTTCTCGAACAGCTTTTCCCCGGGTCAACATTGGTGATATCGGTGATGAGTTGGGCTCGCCATCAGCCATCATTGGGTTTGGCGCCTCTGTCACTGAAACAGCAATTTCGGCTTCCACCTCAACTGGAAATAAATAAATCAAACAGAAATACCATTCTTTCAGAGTTTAATTATAATTTGACCCCGTACAAGACGATAAATAAATAAGTTATGGACCACCAGGATAACAATGGCATGGGTCTCATAAAGCACAGCCAGAGGGTAGCCCCAGCCACATGCTCTAAGATACCCATTCAGCATGAAATAATATCGGAGAGTGCCCCGATCGGTTTATTTCACGCATTGCGACTGTGTATGATATACATAAATTAAATTTACGTAACGAGAATATCGGCAAAGGTTTCATGAAGCACAGCCAGAGAGTAGCCCTAGCCATATGTTTCATGGCACCCACTCAACGTGAGATAATATCCGAGAGTACCCTGATCAGTTTATCTCACGTATGATGACAATGTGTAAGATATACATATACAAGAAATACATAACAAGAATATCGGCAAGGGTTTCATGAAGCACAGCCAGAGAGTAGCCCTAGCCATATGCTTCATGGCACCCACTCAACGTGAGATAATTCATAATAACATCTATAATTACTCGTAAACTAATATATACAGAGAAATATAAAAAAAAAAAAATGGTACTCACACGTTATAGGTTTATACAGTTGGAAATCACCATGTGATTCGCGGCACGGTATTGAAAGCATATTTGCTTACCCTTCATTGGTGGGGCATATTGAACAATCCCACTTCTGAGATGTTAGAAACTATACGTATTAAGGTGTAAATTATACCACATTGGGGTCTTATAGTGTTAAAATTAGAACTACATGGGTTTTCAAAAAATACCAGATTGTACTTACGTGAAATATCACAATTTAATAGTTCACACACAAAATAATTACTTCAAAGATAAAGCTTTTTGCAATGGTACGCTACTGCTTATTGGAGAACCTTCCCACTCGACTGCAAGGCAAAGACTGCCCATGTTGTCGACGCCCGATAACAAGTTGTATCGTTTTTACGTGTACCCTCACTTTTCTACAGCACAACCGGGCGGCGAACACGCGGGCAGCGTCTACAATCAGTTATTATATACACACTCCTATAGACAAATATAACAATTATTAATATATTATGAATGTAGCTGACAGTAGGGTTGGCTATATCCCTCAAGTAGAAGATCTGACGCCAAGCACCTCTCTTTGTGTGCAGATTTGAGAGCCAGTGTTTTTTTTACAGCAGACAGGAAAGCTTTTGTCAGAGAAGTAATAATTTTGTCGAGGATGTTTAAGCTCTTATCCTAGAGTCACTAGCTCTCAAGTACAGCTGCCGAAACACACCGTTAGGTGCTTGGTGACAGATTTTCTACTTTAGGTAGACATCTATATGGCCATTCGAAAGATGCCCTTACACCATGCGGTGAAGCTCAAGCACGCGGCTAGATTCGAACAACGGATCCTCAGCCCAGCAGTTGATAGCTGATGCCACTGGGCCACCACTAATTTTATAGTCCACATTCCAGGCTTCCCACCTCCGACCACATACAAAGACATTACTAGCAGGTGATATTACTAGAAGACGTAGAATTGATAGGCCCCCCACTAGGTGGACTGACGACATCGTAAAGGTAGCGGGTAGACCATGGTTACTGTACTCAGTTATTACAGTAGTATCAGCCGGATTGTCCACTGCTATACACAGCCTTTTCCATTAAAGTGGGGTTTGGCATAATCCCCACGCTTGGCAGGCGTCTTGGAGATCGCAGCTCTTCAGAAGGCGCTGTTGCCTTCCGGTATTTTACCTTTAGTCGCCTCTTATGACATCCACAGATAGCAATGGGGGTGACATTCTAGCCCGACACCCCTCGGAGCCATATTTACTAGCGGCTAATAGCTGTGCATTTGGGCATTCTATGGGGGAGGAATTTGTTTAGCAATATACGTCTTCGAGCTGATGATGATGGTGATCTCACCTTCATCATCAGCCGTGTGGTTAAGAAAACTATCATATATTATCATATATTAAGGTCACTCACCAAAGCAGGAAAATCCTGATATTCTAGCATCCTGTCGAGCATCTCTTTTCCAAAATGCAAATGAGCAGGCACCTTTACACGCTCGTCACCATATACATACAACTTGTTTCTTAACATCTTTGCTAAATCTTACCTGGAACAAATCGCTAATAGTGGTAAGACCGCCCGTTGTGTATATATTACATTATATTCTAGATTTTTTAATGTTATAACTTACGTATAAGTTTTGTAGCTACTTCAATATTTTAAGAGAAGCTTTTGCCCGCAACTTCTCCCGCGTTTACTCTGCCTTCATTAAATTTGTTTTTTACATTTTACATAAACAGTCTATTCGTATTTTTATATTTAAACCTTTTATCTAAACCTTGACCTTAATATCGATCTCTACGTTAACCTCGACCTCGAATTATAGGAAGTTACCTCCATCATCACATCACCCACAACCTTATTCATCGTTACCATCATCACATCAACCGGAATGACCACCATTGAACAAAGTCTCCCCGTGTTTTTTTTACGATAAGCAAGCATTTGACCGCAGTCTCACCTGATGGAAAGCGACGACGCGGTCGACAGTGGAACCTGCTTGCCTAGCAGATACCTGTTAACTCTGTAACCTACTTGAAGACTTCCAGATTATCGGGTAATAGAGACGCTGGTAGGGTGTTCCATAATTCGGCCGTACGCGTCATAAAACTAGATTTAAAACGCTTTGTGCGTATTTTCGGAATATCGGCCATGTATGGATACCGTGTTCTTGTGCGTCTTGTTGTCCGATGAAAGAGAGAAGAGGGAATAAGGTTGTGTAAATCAATCGCACTTTCTCCGAAATGTATATAGCCTGTAAAAACCCGATAAATTGGCAACTTTGCGTCTATGCTCGAGGCTTTGGAGTCTAGCCTCCACCAACGCATCGTCACCAATGCGCTTCTTAGCTCGTTTATCTATCGAGTCCAAGGCTTTGAGCTGGTACTTTGCCGAACCGTCCCAGAGATGGCTGCAGTATTCCATACAAGACCGGACTTGAGCTTGATATAGGTTTAGAAGCTGTCCCGATGTGAAATACCGCCGCACTTTCCGAGAACACCCAGCTTTTTCGCAGCTAATTTAGCCCTGGACTCAATGTATGACCCGAAATTGAGTTTTGGTGTAAGAGTTACACCTAGTAGCTCGAGTTGGTTCGGTATCGGAACAGGCACACCTCGGAAGAGTGATTGAGAGACAAAAGACTCTGTTTAGCACTAAAGAGACACGCCTGGGTCTTTGTAGCATTGAATTTAACTAAATTAGCGTCACCCCATTCGCAGACTGCCTCTAGGGCCAAATTCATTCGCTCGACCATCGCCTCTCTATGAGACTGGATTTGTACCTCGCCGGCCCGCGCATCGAATATATACCTCTCTACAACTGTGGGGGGAATCACCATAATCCCCACGCTTGGCAGGCATCTTGGGGATAACAGTCGAAATTGTCAGTTCTTCAGAAGGCGCTGCTTCTCTCTGGTATTTTTCCATAGTCGCCTCTTACGATTCCCGCGGGTAGAAATATAGGAGAGGAGGGGTGACATTCTAACCTGGCAACCCACGGGGTATACCCGTATTAGGTACACCATCCCTACATACGATTATCTCCACTATTTATCCTTACTCCCTGCCCTAGCCTCACACTTGATCTCTTAAAATTCTGCACTTAAATATTTTTTTTAGCTGAAGCCAACTAATTAAAACAAATAATTAATGAAATATAGATGGCAATTTCACTTTAATCATAGGACTTTATATTTCCATGCTGGAAAATAGTCAACTACTCTAAAGAAGAAAATGTGACGTCCAGCCCCCACCCCGTGTTCAGCATACAGCTTCGACCACATCATCACTTACCATTGTGTTAGATTGTGGTCAAAAGCATATCAGAAATAGAGATTTTTTTACCTCTATTGGTGTTTCTAGATACGTCTCAATATTAAAAATCTTAGTGCTTTTTCATTAAATGTCACGAAACTTAGTTCTTATTTTAGTACTCTACTTAAAAAATGTAATGATTTATCCTTCCAGCCTCTTTAATATTATCCATTCATATAACCCGCTCATTGCCGACGTCTCTTACCTATAAACTGTAAAATTTCAGTTTCATAAGTCTAGTTAACGTAAACTACCTAGTTTCGAGATATCATCACTGTCCTAACTCCTCCCATCCTCACTCTTAAAATCTTTAAAATTGCCCTTTCATTTAATGAAGCGCTCATAGCGAAGTTTACTTACCTGTTCTCAACCGATCAGCAAAGTTATGCAACGTCGCGCGCGGTCATGAGTTGGATGGGTGACCGCTAGTGACATTACTACTGAGCGTTTCCGTGCTTCGGAGGGCACGTTAAGCCGTCGGTCCCGGTTGTCGTCTTAGGATGGCAGTCGTTATAGCATGGTGGTAGGGCATTTTGCGAATGCCCGCCTGGCTAGCTACCACCCTCAAGTAGAAAATCTGTCGCCAAGCACCTAACGGTGTGTTCCGGCAGCTGTCCTTGAGACCAGTACTTCTAGGTTAGCCTGAACAACATCTTCGACCACATCATCACTTACCATCAGGTGAGATAGTGGTCAAGGGCTAACCTATCAAGCATAAAAATAAAAAAAATAAAAATAAAAAAATTATGTGACCTCTACACATAATAAGACAAGATATAGGAGTTTCAGCGTCTTCAGCAGGATCGAAGCGCATTTAGGACTTTCATATAAAATTTTAACCTCTATTTACATTCCTTATATCATCCCTATAGTTAAAATCTTAGTACAAAACTTATTTATTTATTACCACATAAGTTATTAATATACGTCATAATTAATAATAACAAATATTTTAAAAGTATTTAAAGAAAACATTAAATTAATTATTTAACGAAACACTTAAAAAATCTTTATTTTAATTTATACGATCGAGACTAGAGACTGATGTCTCGATAGTGCGCTCGTAGAGTCAAGACCTCCTGAGGATGCTTCGTTTAGAAGCGAAACGCGTCGAATACTCTTCCGGTTTGGCTGAGTGGCGTTTGTGACGTCACGTCGACTTAACAGGAAATTAGGCGGAATTGTCACTAGATATATATCATTTTTATAAACATTTTTTAAGTGTTTCGTTTAATAATTAATTTAATGTTTTCTTAAAATACTTTTAAAATATTTGTTATTATTAAAAATAGATTTCCGCAAAGTAACGCCTGAATCTATTCATTATACGTCATACTCTTAACTTCACAAACGTAGGACGTCCTTACAAACTTTCACCCCCAATGTGACTCCTAATCCAGCCTTTTTATAAAACCACTTTTTTATATAGCTGACGTCTCCTTACTATAATTTTTTTGCGCGATATTAGGTCCTGTATCAGCTTGATCGTCCACTGCTGAACACAGCCTCCACTAATACGGGGGTATTTGCCATAATCCCCACGCTTGGCAGGCGTATTGTGGATCGCAGTGTAAGATGGCAGTTCTTTAGAAGGCGCTGCTGCCCACCTTCCAGTATTTTTCCCTTAGTCGCCTCTTACGACACCCACGGGATGATATGGGGAGGTGCAATTCTAACCCGGCACCACACGGGGCAAAATCTGTAGGTCGACCCACCTGACGACGATTTCTGGAATACAGGGTGTATTCCAGAAATCGTCGTTTGCTCATTTGTTAAACTTATAGGTAACTATTACCGTTACACATAGTCTAAGTCATTAGACATTTCACTACGTACATAAAATTATAACTTTATATTCTTTACTATCGTTAGAAAACAAAATCAATAAATTTTCAATAATAAAATCCGTGGAATAATTTGACTTGCACTAGAATATGTTTTTAAAATGCGTTTATCTACTTACCCTTGGTCTGACACAGAACAAATAAACAATAAGTAAATGTTATCCGACAACAAATATCTTATCGAATTATATAGATAACTGCACATAATACGGTGGTGATCTACTGCATGCAAGCCGATGCAATGCGGCAAGTCAACTGCACAAACCAGTCGATGATGTAGCTATATTCTCCCAGACTCGCTTCAATGACCCAACGCGATGCACTTCACTCTACAGTAACGTAGTGTCTATTTATTTATTTATTTAGATACACAAAACAAATTACAGTCATGTTTCTAAATCCTAAACGGGTCTTTTCACGCACGAATAAACATCAAAATAATTATTTTTGACTAACCTCGACGTTTCGATCAAGTTGCATTGACCGTGGTCACGAGTAGACTGATTGATTTTGATGTTTATTCATGCGTTAAAGGCCCGTTTAGGATTTAGAAACATGAGCTTAGTTCACGAAAGTTTGAAGAAAAGAAATTACAATCAATTTCTCATTTACAATAATTATACATGTTATACAAATTTTGAGCTGGATTGTAATTCAACATATGTGTATACAGAAAAGTAAAGTGAAATCCGATACGAAGTAAAAGGAAGTACCAATCCGCAAATCAAACTGATATTAATTAGTACTCTGAAACTGACACAATATATAATTATAACTAACAATGAGATAGATCATCCGGACACAACATGGCTGTTGTGTCCGAATTACTTGGTTTCGGTTAAAGAAGATCCTTTATAGTTAACATATCTGCTAAGACTAGGATTAAATAAGTCTAAATCTGGATTATTTTTCAACAGATCATTATATTGACGAGCCATTCTTACCATAGGATTAAAGTAGGATGTATTATTTTTATGGACTTGAAGAGCAAAGAGATTGGTGACTTTGGCGTGCTCTATATTTAATATTAAATGGTATTTTGATATAACAGATCGGGGGAATCAACTACAGAATGAATAATTTTATATAGGTATTAAAAGCCGAAATATATCCTGCGCGTTTTAAGGGACTGCAAATTAAATTTTAACAACCTTCGTTGTCAGAGCGTCCTACATGCTGACGATAACAGAGTAGTCTAAGACGTTTTCTCTGAACACGTTCTATGTTATTGGAATGAATTTTATAGTGCGGAGACCAAATCGTGCTACCATACTCCAAAATGCTTCTTACAAGGGCAAAGTAAAGGTACAGTTTATTATTATTGCAGTAATATTATAATTTCCGCTTACAGAGTGTTATGCACACGAATGTGGTACCAAACCCGACAAATTCCTCAGGAGTCTTTTATTTATGATAGCTTAGCCTTTGACCACTATCTCACCTGATAGTAAGTGACGATGTGATCGAAAAAGTTGTTGTTGTGTTGTGATTAATTAATAATATATAATATAAATTAATCTTATTGGCTCTTAAGGACAGCTGTCGGAACATAACACCGTTAGGTGCTTGGCGACAGACTTTCTACAAGAAGGTGATAGCTAGCCAGGTGGGCGATCCCAAAATGCCCTACTACCATGCTCTAACGACTGTCATCCTAAGACAATAACCGGGACTGACGGCTTAACGTGCCCTCCGAAGCACATGCACAATCCGTAGTCACTAGCGGTCACCCATCCAACTCATGACCGCGGCGAACTTAGCTGATCGGTTAAGAACGGTTAAGCAAACGTGTGCGTAATCCCAGCGGTAACATGTTGAATTACATGATTTGAGTTTAGCAGATATTTAGTGTATGATGTGGTGTAAATGTGTATGGTAGTTTTAAATTTGTGTGTCCAGCCATTCTTGAGATATTTGCGAAAAACACTTTCCGCTGGGAGAACGTTATCCCAGAACTCTTTTTCAAAACACTATACCAATAATTAGAGTATAACGAGAGGTAAATGTGTGTGTTTAAATGAAATTTGTGTATCGCAAGACTCTGAAGATATCCAAGATGCCGCCGGGGAAATCTTTGCCTGTTTGCTGGATATCCTAAACGGTGAAGCGCACAGTTATGATTATTTTAACATATGTTACTATGAATTTGTGTGTAATGTTTCTGAAAACAGAATTCTATTAAACATTACAATTAAAACGAAAAAAAATATACGGAAAATAATGTTTTTAGGTTCTAGTACTTCAAATAGATGTTCTAGAAACCAACTTTTTACCTCAATATGTGTCCTATAATAGCTTACAATGTCTTTCCAAGTCTCATTTGTATACTATTAGTAGTTAATGAGTTATGTTAAAAAAACCATGGCCAATGATATGTACACAAATTTCATTTAAACATACACATTTACCTCTCGTTATACTCTAATTATTGGTATAGGTACTTCTTCTTTTCGTGCGCCTGTTTTGAAAAAATAGTTCTGCTAGAACGTTTACCTAGCGGAAAGTGTTTTTCGCAGATATCTCAAGAACAGCTGGACACACAAATTTAAAACAACCATACACATTTACACCATATCGCTGTATATATGTGCTAAAATCAATCATGTAATAACATGTTACAGTCCGCGAGGTATAAGCTGAGCTTTGCATTTGTGTGAGTGTACATGGATAGTGTAGGTGTGACAACCGGCCTTAGGCGCGGCGCCATTTTCGCCCGGTAAAAACCTGATTTTGGGTAACCGGCCTGAGGCGCGGCGCCATTCTGTCTCGCCGCGCTCCTGCCGATTGGTGATCACTCACACTAATGCAAAGCTCAGCTTATGCCTCGCGGACTGTACCGCTAGGAGTTCGCACACATTTTGAGAATGTCTGCTTGACAGCCACCACTCTCTTTGCTTAGCTGTTAAGCAGCAAAGTTAAGCAACGTCCGCCGCGTTCATGAGTTCGATGGGTGACCGCTAGTGACATCAGCGCTTCCGTCTTACCACTCTCAAGTAGAAAATTTGTCGCCAAGCACCTAACGGTGTGTTCCGGCAGCTGTACTAGAGAGCCAGTAATTCTAGGTTAGCCTGAACAACATCTTCGACCATATCATCACTTACCATCAGGTGAGATAGTGGTCAAAGGCTAACCTATCAAGCATAAAAAAAAACACTCAAGTAAAAAATCTGTCACCAATAATCTAATTGACTGTCCCTGAGTATTTTTTTAATATTGTTAGGTTTGCAATAACGCCTGCTATGCGGATTACATTACAAAATTACAAATATACGATAGGAAAAACTTGTCATGTGCGGGATCCGCGTCCATCCACCCATTGTGCCGGGGTATGCTCTAACCTATTGAGCTGACGACATAACTCAAATCTTTCCTATCGTTCTTTAACCATCGTATTGGGATCTCATGTGTGTGGCCCTCAGGGACCGCTGCCGCCGGTGCACACTGTTAGGTGCTAGATTATATGGCATAGATTATGGCGTTTTTTTTTAATGTTATTATGACCGATCAAGCACGAGGCCCACCTGATGTAAAGCGGACTAAACTTTGTATATAACTGATGCATTGCGTCACAAGTCACGAATTGCACTGCGCCCGTCACCTTGAGACATAGTTGTTAAATCTCATGTGCCTGTAATTTCACTAGCTCGTAAGGACTGCTTCCGGAACACACCGTAAGGTGCTTGGCGACAGATTTTCTACTTGAGGGTGGTGGCTAGCCAGGCGGGCATTCGCAAAATGCCCTTCCACAATGCGGTGAAGCTCAAACCCGCGGCGGGATTCACACCATGGACCTGCGGCAGGGCAGTCCATAGCCAATGCCACTGAGCCATCACTGCTTCAATAAGGGTTACTTGAGGGTGGTAGCTAGCCAGGCGAGCATTTGCAAGATGCCCATCAAATGATTACTTTTTTTTATTCGTTTTAGGTGACGTGTCGTGTTGCAAGTATCAATAGACTCCTGTATCCATTTTATCCAGGTCATCCCAGGCTTGGATATGGCCGTTGCTCTATAGAGCAACCTATATAACCTATATACCTAGCTAAACTAAATCCGACCAGTCAATCTTACTTTGAGTTCGAAACGAGATACAGTGCGATTATCTTTGGACCAAGTGCTAAAAGCGCAGAGTAGTGTGTGAATTAGTGTTTACTTTTTTTTTTTTAATAGGTTAGCCTTTGACCACTATCTCACCTGATGGTAAGTGATGATGTGGTCGAAGATGTTGTTCAGGCTTACCTAGAATTACTGGCTCTCAAGGCCAGCTGCCGGAACACACTGTTAAGTGCATGGCGACAGATTTACTACTTGAGGGTGGTAGCTAGCCAGGTGGGCATTCGCAAAATGCCCTACCACTATGCTATAACGACTGCCATCCTAAGACGACAACCGGGACCGACGGCTTAACGTGCCCTCCGAAGCACGGAAGCGGTCAGTAGTAATGTCACTAGCGGTCACCCATCCAACTCATGACCGCGGCGGACGTTGCTTAACTTTGCTGATCGGCTAAGAACAGTTAAGTAAACTTCGCTACGAGCGCTTCAAAAGTTCAAAGTTCTGTAAAGTACGAAATGTTCAATATTTTAGTGTGAAGTGACTGTAGAACTGGTGAATAAAGGTATGAGTTTGAAGAAAGTGTTGCATTTATCCCGAACCCACAGCTCGAAATTAGAAAGTTTATTAAAACAGTAATTTTATTTACCAATTAGAGTTCAGGACTAAACTTTACTAGTTAACTAAAAACTGATGGAGTTTTATTTCATTTTATTAAACAGCCACTGGTGCCTGAATGTAAATATATATAAAAATCGGCCAAGTGCGAGTGGTACTCGCGCACGAAGGGTTCCGTACCATTATATTATTTTTAGCAAATGAAACGTCTACCTGTCACCGTTATTATTATCGAGCAAGAAACGGTAAAAAAATCAAGTTTGTTGTATGGGAGCCCAACTGAAATATTTATTTTATTTGATTTTTAGTATTTGTTGTTATAGCGGCAATAGAAATACGTCATCTGTAAAAATTTGAACTGTCTAGCTATCACCGTTCTTGAGATATAGCCTGGTGACAGACGGACGGACGGACGGAAATCTATGTAATAGGATCCCATTTTTACCCTTGGGGTACGGATCCCTAAAAACAATTAAACGACCATAATAAGCAGTTATGTATATAAAATAATTATAGTTGTTGGCATGGATAGCTTTGTGATATGCAGACATTTAACTCACTTAAGTCAATTTAAAAAAGAAACGTTTAAAATTGAAGATGGCACTGCTAATCATCACTTCTCACTTGCAGATAATAGTCTATTTATATAATAAACTAATTATAAGCGACATCTTCGTTCGTTCGTCATATTCGTTTCTTTATTGAACCGGGTTATGCCAGTTAACGCCACTTTAAGCATGTGAAACGGAAGTGTTAATCTTTTAGCCAATCACACGAGCCCTACCTGACAGGAGCCAAAAATCCAAAATGGCCGATTCAAGATGGCCGCCATATATTGTGTTTCATTTTTCAAATCAATCAACCTGCGATTAGCATACACGGATATCGACGTCAAATGCAGTCAGACGGTAATAGGGCATTTCCCAACTAAATGTTAAGCCTGCTTCCACTTACAATCATGGGGTAGGTCTTTTTAGCAAGAGTCCATCTTGGTAAGTACCACCGTACCATCATATCTGCTTCGAAGCAGTAGTGTGCACACTATTGTGTGAATGAGAAAAGCAATTTAGCAAACGACACATAACAATGGATGACGAGCGCAGTGCGAGGTCAAGTAGAACGAGGACAGTGATACTGCAACTGTTTTGGACACCCATGACGCTTACCATTAGGAGAGAACTAAGTAAATACTTCTTAAAAAAAAAGAAACGGTTTAAAACTTACCCTGGCAACATTATAAAACAAATATTCAAATAAAATAACAATTTTAAATGCTAACCACATAAGTGTTTTTTTATTATATAATTTAAACAAATCATTATAATCAAATTATTTACTCAGTATTAGGGCCTGTTTCAGAATGTTCGAGAAGTTCCGGTTATACTACCCAGAACATAAAATAACTGAATGATAAAAATGACAGTTAACATGCAGCGCGTTTCAAGCTTTAACCAATGGATAGGCTAAATCGATGACTGTGAAACGCAAAGATAGTGTTTTATTTATTAAACATGTTCTGGGTAGTATAACTGGAACTTACTCGATCATTCTGAAACAGGCCCTTAGTCTTTTATATAGTACAAAAAAGTAGAAACATTTAAGTGCAAGCAGACACCTGTAACACAAGTTAATTCTTAGTGTACTGTACTTCTGCGGACTGAATTATTATACTGTACTGTATTGTATTAGTATACTGTACTGTATTGTATTAGTATACTGTACTGTATTGTATCAGCCGGACCGTACACTGCTGAACACAGCCTCCCCTATAAAAAAACATTTTCAAAATATTATTAGGAGTGACAATCATGTTTGTGAATAATTCTTGTGATAGAAAGGAATAGACTATTGCGAAGTCATTGGAAGAGGTACATATAGGATCTAAAAAAAAAACAATTTAGGACAGCATAAACACTGAAAAACAATGTTTTCTTCTCTCTACAGGATGTTAGAAATACAACGAAGCCTAGTAAAAACAAATTACGACGCTTTTAGACTCATTATATATATTTTTTAATCTTTTAATAATTTATATACATACAGCTACAATAAGATCTAATTGCTATCACCTTGTTTACATATTTTTTGTTTATATAAGTTTTATTAATAAAGATTACACAACTAAGATATAATATAGAACGTATTATTTCTACTCTAAAAAAATGGGTTAAGTATATGGCGCGCTCCATACGCTCAAGCAAGCGTCATGCAATTTGAACAATCGTGAGGTCAATCGTGACACACTAGTTTTTATACAAAATTCCGCCGTTTAGCATATAATAGGCTTGAAGTTTAAAATTACGTACGTGTAACAAACATCTTATATACTGATCCCATTTTTAATTTTACAACACATCTTGTGTTAGAATATTTGAACTAATCTGCCCCATAGATAGATAAAAAAGAAAACAAACTGTTCAAATAAGTTTAGTTCATTTTATTTATTTTTATGCTATGAGACAGTTTACATTCTATGCTTAAACCGATGCTAGCTTCGACGACGTATTCCCGTAATAGGTAAGAAAGTAACCAAATGCCAGGCGCTCAATTAAAATAATGTTATGAAACGATTATGGAAAATGTACCTACTGTACATACTAATATCTAAATTACTCATGGCTGGACTATGTAGCTATCCAACCGCATGCAAAACAAGCCAAGTAAAAGCAACACAATTGCGCAATAATACTGTTTATAAATCTGAATAATAATATAGTTATAGATAGATAATCAACCATCTAATGTTGATGTCCTCGCAACCTAAGATACAGCTTGCTCACACGGTCAATTAATACAATTATTATAAACATATTAAATTATTGTTAATAAGTTTAGTATTTCTATTAATAATTAATTATATTCTCGAATATTCATACAATAACAGTCGCAATTACTTTGGGACATTATAAAACTTTCGCAAGTATATAAAATACGTTTAATATACTAATTAAGTACTTCTTTAACTTAAAAGTAAACAGATTCACAATCTGGCAAGATTTAGATAACAGCTTACATTACTGATTTAGCTTCAATACAATGTTTATTTTTTGGTTGAAACGGAACGTGAAATAGTTACTAGTTATTAAATTTTCTTTACATCAAGCTTGGCTTATTTATGTCATACAAGACTGACATATGGAATTGATGCAATATTGATCGTCTAACAGTTGCCGTGTTAAGTTATTTTTATTATTTATTTTAATAATGTATATTTTTGAATATAAACTGTTTGCCTCCTTTGTGTTTTGTTCATTAATAATAGTTATATATAATGCATAAGTTACGTACTTATTGATTAAGTTATTTATAAATGTTATATGTTTTGATGATGGACTTACAACATTAATATCAATAAAAAAAAACATGTAAAAAAATTAAAAAAGATCAGTCTAAAAATGACAATAATTTAAAACAAATAGTATTTTTTTAAACCAATTAGGAACCAATTATGACTGAGAATGTAAATATTTGTACTTAGTTTGAGATTAGAAAGTCATAGATCAGAGACTAGTTTTTTTTTATGTGGCCATTGCCATAAAACAATATACCTACCTATATGAAATAATTTCTTAGAGAGCCTTTTTCAAATCGTACATTTTGTGTTGTGGATATTTTGTTGGTATTTTACACCATCCGTGATCTAGAATGCGACCTGAACTGGTATTTATTACTGTAAATTAAAGCGTTATCCATAGAAATAATTTTCTCACTGGTACTAGCGTGTATTTGCTGTGTACTCCTACCAGTATTCTATTGAAGTCCTTCGTTGGAGACTTATGCGTCGTATACGAATAACAGAGGTTGCACGTATAATTCGGTAAATACAATCGTAATTTAGGCACACTTTAGTTTCCAATACAAACTATCAGTGTATCTGTGACACTGCTGGCAAGATGACAGTTTGCACTGAGCTTCAATTAAATCGACGATTAGAATATTGTACTTTACTAAATAGAGAATATTCTTCAGAAGCCCGCTCCTGCTGAATAGTTCAACCGTGACTATTATTCGAAATACCTGCCATTAGTCCGAAAGAAACTGGATTAAATTTAAAAATATGCACAATCTAATCCATAACAAATTATAACTCTCACGACTATGTAATTAATACAGTAATTAAACAATTTTACCGGATTAAATACAGTCTCTATACGTTATTTTTAACGTCGTATACATGAAGAATATAGGGCATTGACCCGAATGGTTTATTATCTGTAATTGCCCTACAAAGGTTTTTATTCCATATATTTGGACTCGTACGAATTGTCAAGTAATAGTGTATCAAATTAAATTTGCACAAAAGTAGTCAGAATAAAGGCACAGTCAAGTAGAAGACGAGTCAGCAATTATTTAACATTTGTGAATGTGATATTCGTTAATATAAAAAAGATCACGTTTGTACAAAATGAACACCCAGGTCAATGACCGATTTTCTTCACGCGCTTGTTCTGTAGCTTTGGTCCGTTAAATCTGTTTATTTACTAGTAATAATGACGAAAACAAAATGTATATGTATTTTAAGTTCAGGATACTATGTTATTTCAAGAGTCGTTCTTGTTCATCGCTGCAAGTAGGTGCGTACGCGTGACCATTGCGCGGTTCTAACGCGCGCGGGGCGGGGGATACCGGCATCGGGTTAGGGGATACCTAGAAAAGAAATAGTAGATTTTACTAGTGCATAATACAAGTAATTTTAGTCGAGATGTTTTACAGCCCGAGCCTAAGGCGAATGCTGACTCTTACGTCAAGGCTCGATATTTAGAGAATTGATAATTAGGTAAAGGCTTGGGTTACAATCCCTAGTTGCACACTCAAATTTTCACTTTGAGCGAGTAATTGAAACAAATTTAACGTATATAACATCTGCATTTTTTTAAAATTTGGACTTGAAATTCGTTAAATGTATAATTTTGAGTGTCATTGTTTCGATGTTTATGTCTGCGATAATACCTTTAATTTATGAGTATTTTAAGAGGTCCAGGCAAAGTTTCGAGATGAAATGTATACCCAATAGAACCTCTTTAAACAATTTTTTATAAAATAATATATTTTTTTGCAGGTTTGCTTAAAAACCAGGCCTTTATGCACTAGAGCATAAAAAGCCATTTCAGTCCGCCTACACGGGGCATAAAATAAGAATTATACGAGCATGACAAGTGAAAACAAGATTTGTTGGTTGACACAATTGCTTTTAATCCTACCCCGGGCTTCACTTCATAGTGATTCAACGCATGGTGGTAGGGCAACTTGCGAATGCCCGCCTGGCTTTAGGCAAGCAGAAAATCTGTCACCAAGCACCTAACGGTGTGTGCCGCAGCTGTCCTTACGAGTAAATAATTCTATGTCCTCCGCGTGGACGCTTATGAACGGTTTTATAGCAAATTTTAAGGAAAGAATAACTTCATAACTTTATAGTATTATTTATCTTAATTTTATACTTTATTAGCAGTAATACATCTCAACATTAGAGTTGCGTCGGGTGGCACGGGCTTTAAGTAGGCTTGTTACTTGGTACCAAGCCTTTCAGTGCCATCTCTAAAAAGCAATAAAGAACACAAGAACATAAAAGAAATATTTTTTTGCGCTAACATAACAGGACGACGAATTTTAACTGCCCTGACCCCGACTTTCTTGACAATGGTTTCGTTGGTAGTATACACAGTACCTCTAAGGTAATCAGGGCATTAATCTAAAAGTAAGACATTGTAATGTTTTAAGGTAAAACAAAGTTAAATAAAACTCACTTGACGCGAGGGTGTTTTGTGTTCTCCTGTGATGCTCAAATCTTCATCCACTGACTGCAATAACTGTAAAATAAAGAAATAAACGACATTTTATAAACATAATACCCAGAGTAGGTTCCGAACGAAACTTTGCTTAGTCTGTGATCGACTTGACGCACTTGTCAATATAGTACCACCAACTTAACTGTGCAGTTCACAAGGGCGCTGCTGGTCAAGGAAATCAACTACAAACTGTCACAATTTCAAGGAATGTTGTAGTTCTTTTTTCTGTCGCCTGAACATATAAGTTGGTGGGACAATAGTTTTTTATTTTTATTTGATGCGACCAAATTTGTTGTTTTGTCTATGTTTGACCTATACCTAACATTTTGGAACTTGTATTGCAGGTCTGGCTCAGCATGGATTGACATTGGACGTAATTCTGTTTGCGCGCTACATACTTTATACTAAAATGGAGTAGGTCCTATTGGGTTAGCCAGAGCTCTGCTTTCTTTGCTTAAAATCGGTAATAAATATACACATAATTTTAGGTTTATCTTCTTTACGTGTTAAGTTTTTTTTTTTTTAATTTAGATAAGCAAGCATTTGACCGCTGTCTCACCTGATGAAAGTGACAGTAGAACATGCTTGTCTAGCAGATATCAATTAACTCTATACTTGAATAACTCCAGATTATAGCTATGGGGAAATAGAGACGCTGGTAGGGTGTTCCATACTTCAGCCGTACGCATTATAAAGCTGCGTTTAAAGCTCTTTATGCGTATTTTTGGAATATCGACCATGTATGCATGCCGTGTTTCAATGCGTCTTCTTGTCCGATGAAAGAAACGTGAAGACGGAATGAGGTTATGTAAATCGATATCACATTCTCCGAAATGAAACCTGTAAAACACCGATAAACTGGCAACTTTGCGTCTATGCTCGAGGATTTGGAGACTAGCCTCCACCAACGCATCGTCACCGCTGATGAATGAGCTTCTTTGCTCGATTATCAATGGAGTCCAAGGCTTCGACAGTGTCGACTTTGTTTACACGCATGGATACGATCGGTTCATGAAGTACTAAGACTTATTGTGATAACTAAGAGTCACCAGACTCTTGGAGTACTAGTATACCCTTCAGGTGGAACCTCTGCCCTATTTAGTAGCAAAAGTGAGTTGCGGCAACTTGTAAGTCATTCTGTAAATATAATAGTTTTATTTTTCAAATAAAATAAATGGGTCTGTGTGTCCTTAAGTTATTTTTTTAAGATAACTGAATATATCCACACAAAAGTAGGTACGTCGGTCGGGGTTATTCCTATCGTCCTCCAGTTTTTCGCCCCCCACTGGGACAATGTTTTTCAACAGATTGTTTACATTTTCAGCCCTATACTACGTAATTTTGATTCCTGTTGACTCCCATTAAAATTTATTGTAATATGTCACACTAATATTGTATTATCGTGTATTGTCATCGCGACTATTGAGAAATTGGATTCCGACAACGAGCATTTTGTTTTTTTTGTGTACCCGATAGGTTAGCCTTTGACCTCTATCAGACCTGATGGTAAGTGATTATGTGGTTGAAGATGTATTTCAGGCTAACCTAGAATTACTGGCTCTCAAGGACTGCTGCCCGAACACACCGTTAGGTGCTTGGCGACAGATTTATTTTGTGGGGGTGGTAGCTAGCCAGGCGGGCATTCGCAAAATGCCCTACCACCAGGCTATAACGACGGCCATCCTAAGACAACAACCGGGACCGACGGCTTAACGTGCCCTCCGAAGCACGATAACGCTCAGTATTAATGTCACTAGCGGTCACCCATCCAACTCATGACCGCGGGCGACGTTGCTTAACTTTGCTGATTGGTTGAGAACAGCTAAGTAAACTTCGCTACGAGCGCTTCAAAAGGTTAGCCTTTGACCTCTATCAGACCTGATGGTAAGTGATTATGTGGTTGAAGATGTATTTCAGGCTAACCTAGAATTACTGCCTCTCAAGGACTGCTGCCCGAACACACCGTTAGGTGCTTGGCGACAGATTTTTTATTTGAGGGTGGTAGCTAGCCAGGCGGGCATTCGCAAAATGCCCTACCACCATGCTATAACGACTGCCATCCTAAGAAGTACCGGGACCGACGGCTTAACGTTCCCTCCGCACGGAAGCGCTCAGTAGTAATGTCACTAGCGGTCACCCATCCAAGTCATGACCGCGGCGGACGTTGCTTAACTTAGCTGATCGGTTAAGAACAGCTAAGCAAACTTCGCTACGAGCGCTTCAAACCTTGTCTCTATTTAAAAACCCTGTATGTAAAATACCAGTAACCTTATGTTTGGTTCCTCTCCAGCATTTTTATAATCTTTGACAGTTGTATCATAATAATCTGCTCAGTCTCTAGCCTTCTCTTTTCCACACCTAGTCTCTCCTCTCTAAACTCTTTCTCGTAATCAATTGTATCTCTTTCTAATTCAAAAAATCTATCAAACGAATCGGGTGGATCTATAGAATCGATTTCTTGGTTAATCGATTTGTGTTCTTGATTCGATGAATCTGTTTCGTTGTAGGTTTTGTATTCGATTTTGTAATCGGTGAGACGATTTGTATCTATTTCAGATTCATAATCGATTCCGAACTTGATATTTTGATTGATGTTCCGATTTATTTTACGTCGCGTTATTCCTTCGACATCTTTATCGATTTCAGTAGTATCTGATTTATCATGAATTCGATTTTCAATAGGTTTTGTGATATTCGCAATCCCACTTTGTATCGATAACCGATCAATCCTGTCGGATAACACATAATCGTCTCGATATATTTCACGATTATTGTCAAGTTTTAAATCGTTACCTAGATTAAATAAATCTGTATTATCTCGATCCCGTAAATCGATGTTCTGGCTTTTCAAAGGGATACATTCGTTATTTGATTTATTACCAAGTTTTCGATTGATCGATAAGTAATCGATATTATTTTGCGCATGGCTAGTAGAAGGCAGGTTGTGGACTGTAAGGAGGGATGAATCGGTGTGGAACGTAGCTTTTTTCTTCTTGCAATGTTCAGAATCTAAAATACATATAGGTTTTTATACAGGGTTATTGGTAAAATGCTAACAACCTCTTAGGGTTGACTTCTGCTAGTCCTAACAAACATGTTGATTTAAAAAAAAAATTGTTTTGAATTTTTTTTAATTTTTTATTCAACTTTTTTGATTTTTTGATATGTTTTTGACTGAATACGCACGAGGACCACCTGATGTCAAAAGTCTCTTGTGCCTGTAATGTATTATTTCATATTTGTATCACTTTGCTCGATGTAAATATTCAAAGGGACCACGGCGCGGTCCAGTGTTGTCGCGGCGGGCGCTCTAGGCTCGGAATAGGTATTAAAACCCATTTTTTTTTAAATTGAAATAAAAAATTTAATTTTATTTTTAATAAAATAAAATTATCTCAAAATGTTTATTAGGACTAGCAGAAGTCAACCCTAAGAGGTTGTTAGCATATTACCAATATAAAACCGGTTAAGCCATTTAGAAGTTATGGTGCAATAAAAATCTCACAAACATACATACATAATACATGAACCCTGAAAACAACACGCCTTTTTTTGGGCAGTGATGTAAAAATAGAAACATAAAGTCGAATTTAGAACCTACTTTGGTTAAAAATTATGATCATGACCTATTTTGTAAAAGAAAACTAACCAATACTCTTATCTTCAACTTTCTCCAGCGCAGTTTGTCCAATCCAAAAGTTCGCGCATTCGTCAACATTGCCTTCTATATCGGACAAGTTTAGGCGATTTGCTAAGTATGCGTTAGTCGACTTCGACGTTTCTGTACGTTTTGCATTATCTTTGTACGTCTTAAAGTTTTCAGAATTTGAACATTGTACTATGGCAAATGTCTGAAAGGAAAGTATACTACATATTACATTTTCTATGTTTTTGTGACGGAACAAGTCCGATGCCCATCTGATGGTAAGTTGACTAACCACTGCCTATAACAGATGCATTTCGTCAACTTATTGCCCTGCGCCCGTCACACTGAGACGTACAGTTGTCTTATGTGCCTGTAATTTCACTGGCTCTCAAGGACTGCTGCCGAAACGCACCGTTAGGTGCTTGGCGACAGATTTTCTACTTGAGGGTGGTAGCTAGCCAGGCGGGCATTCCCAAAATGCCTTTCCACCATGCGGTGAAGCTCACGCCCACGGCGGGATTCGAACCATGGGCCTGCTGCACTGCAGTCCATAGCCAATGCCACTGAGCCATCACTGCTTCCAAACAACATAATATGTTAATATAATATATTATAAACATAACATATTATATTAACATAATATATTATATTTACTATATCTACACTATATAATTTTTTTAATAATTATCATTTATTAATTTATATTATAAAGAGGAAAGATTTGTATTTTTTGTATGTAACGAATAAACTTCAAAACTACTGAACCGATTTGAAAAACTCTTTCACCATTAGAATCCTACATTATCCCTGACGAATATCGAATATATATATATATATATATTATTGTTTTTAGTTTAATTAGTTTTGATTATATATATATATATATATATATATATATATCTAATATATAAAATTCTCGTGTCACAGTTTTCGCTGCCATACTCCTCCGAAACGGCTTGACCGATTTTGATGAAATTTTTTGTGCTTATCCGGTATCTATGAGAATCGGCCAACATCTATTTTTCATCCCCCTAAATGTTAGGGGTAGTCCACCCCTAAATTTTTTTATTTATTTTTTAGACAAAATTTTTAATTTCTATTTTTTTATGATACAACATACAAAAATACATACAATCCTCAATTTTCACCCTTCTACGATCAACCCTTATTGTTTAATAGCCATTATTTATATGGCAAAACAACGTTTGCCGGGTCAGCTAGTACATATATATATTATTGTTTTTAGTTTAATTAGTTTTGATTGTTAATTAGTATCGCTAGTATATTTTACTTTATTTCTATCTACATGTTATAATTAATCTCCACAAATATACACTACCTATTTGTTTTTATCTCACCTATATTTTCCATTCTAAGGTGTACAGGAAGAGATCGCTTGCGATAAGTCCGCTCATTTTATCTTAGCTTTAAGAAGTCTCTGTGTGTTCTGTAACATTTGTGGTCAACAAAAAAAACATTTTTGTAGTGTATACTGTAATTTTTAGGGTTCCGTACACCAAGGGCAATACGGAGCCAGTTAATAAGACCCCAGTGTCTGTCTGTCTTGTGTAAAAATGTTGACGCCATGTTGACAAACTAATATTGGATTATAGATTCAATAATTGACCAGGGGTGTTCATATAAACTCAAAAAATAAATTATTTCAAATTAAAAAGCAATGGCCGAGCGGTAATAAGACATTACGACTAAAGTACGTAGGTATCTGATATTCATATGAGCGCGACTGTACCTTCTCAGGGTCTATAACACTGGCCGTGTTACAAATACTGACACGTTTCCACACGTTCCTGTCTACTTCCTTTCTCACTGACGACGACACGGCGAGTTTTTAGTGTCTGAAGTGCCCTTGAGGTCTAACCTTACATTATTTTTCAAGACAATACGACTAAACTACGTATCTGATATACATTATATATTAGCACGACTATACCTTCTCAGGGTCTATAACACTAGCCGTGTTACAAATACTGACACGTTTCCACACGTTTCTGTTTACGTTTATTCTTTCTAATGACGACGGCGAGTTTTTATTGTCTGCAATGCCGTTGAGATCTATTTTTACATAATTTTTCAAGACAATACGAGTAAACTACCTATCTGATATACATATGAGGGCTACCGTGCCCTCTTAGGATCGCCGTGTTACACTTACTGACACGTTTCGAGACGTTCCTGTCTACGTTCCTTTCCGACGACAACGGCGAGTTGTTAGTGTCAACTGTAGTGTCTTTTTAGTCACTTTACATTATTTTTCAAGGCAATACGACTAAACTACGTATGTGATATGTACATATGAGGACGAATGTACCTTCTCAGGAGAGCCGTGTTACACTTACTGACACGTTTTTGTCTACGTTCATTCTTTCTGACGATATGGGCCAGTTTTTAGTATCTGCAATGCCCTTGAGATCTAACTCTACATTCTTTTTCAAGACAATACCACTAAACTACGTATGTGATATACATATGAACATGACTGTACCTTCTTAGGATCGCCGTGTTACACTTACTGACATGTTTCGACACGTTCCTGTCTACGTTAATTCTGTGACGACGACGGCGAGTTTTTAGTGTTAATTGCAGTGCTCTTGAGGTCTAACTTTACATTCTTGTTCAAGACAATACGACTAAACTACGTAGGTACCTGATATTCATATGAGCACAACTGTACCTTCTCAGGGTCTGTGACACTGGCCGTGTTACAAATACTGACACGTTTCGACATGTTCTTGTCTACGTCCAATCTCTCTGACGACGGATAGCTTTGTTGTGTCACTTGCATCAGTTCTATGAGATTTAGCCTTGTTTGAGGCTGAAAGTGGCATTATCTCTATTTTAAAAGGAGACAGATCTTTATTTCACACATTTATGTAATGAACTCGGTTCCATTATGTGGTAAATTTTTTTTTGAGGATGGCGACATCTACTTATATAACATTAAACTATCTACTTTGGATGTTATTGTGACGGAACAAGCTCGAGGCCCACCTGATGTCTGTGACATCACAAGTGACGAATTGCACTGCGCCCGTCACTTTGAGACATAGTTGTAAAGTCTCATGTGCCTGTAATTTCACTGGCTCTCAAGGACTGCTGCCGGAACACACCGTTAAGTGCTTGGCGACAGATTTTCTACTTGAGGGTGGTAGCTAGCCAGGCGGGCAATCGCAAAATGCCTTTTCACCATGCGGTGAAGCTCAAGCCGGCGGTGGGGATCGAACCAGGGTACTGCGGCACGGCAGTCCATAGCTATTACCGTTCGGCCATCATTGCTTCATAATCAATCCACACTCAATACCAAATTTCTATGTTTAAGGTAAGCATCCGTCAATAGTTCATAATAATTACAGCGATTATTATGATACGAGTAATCTTCATGAAGATCGTGTAAACCTTAACGCCGGAAGTACAACTGCCATCGTCTTTGCTGGACACTGTGCTCGTGGACTTCCCCAGGAGCTTCTTGGATATCATGGATATGGGTATGTTTGCGCTTGACGAGTTGCATAGGTGCTGAAATGTAGGAAAAGGAGAGGAAGAGGATTGGAAAGATATGCATATGTTCGCTGGGATATTGTGAATATGTTCGTTGGGTTATTGTGAATATGTTCGAAGAGATATTATGGATAAGTTTGATGGGATATTGTTGATATGTTCGATGGAATATTGCGGATATTTCCAATGGAATAATGTGGATGTTCGACAGGGTATTGTATACATGTTCGATGGAATATTGAGAATATGTTCGGTGGGATATAGTGGATGTTTAATGGGATATTGTATATATGTTCGACAGAATAATGTGGATATGTTTGATGGGATATTGCCGATGTTCGAATTGATATCTATACCTATACTTATTTGATAAGGAGGAAAGATTTGTATTTTTGTATGTAACGAAATAAATAAAGACTACTGGCCCGGTTTGAAAATTCTTTCACCATTAGAATCCTACAATATCCCTGAAGAACATAAGCTATTGAATGTTATCAAACAATATGTTTTTTTTTATATTTTGATAAATACCCGTGCTAAGCCGGGGCTGGCCACTAGTTCTATGTTGTGTGTTGTTGTACATGTTTGATGGAATATTGTGGATATGTTCGATGTGATATTGTAGATATGTTTGATGAGATATTGTGGATATGTTTAATGGGATATTGTAGATATGTTCGATGGGATATTGTGGATATGTTCAATGGGATATTGTAGATATGTTCGATGGGATATTGTAAATATGTTCGATGGGATATTATAGACATGTTCGATGAGATATTGTGGATATGTTCGATGGAATATTGTAAATATGTTCGATTGTATATTGTAGATACATTCGATGGGATATTGTAGATATGTTCGATGGGATGTTCTACATATATTATGTATATGCGAGAGTCCTGATCGTCCGACATTCACAAAATTTAGGTACAGAAGAATTGAAGAAAGAAGGTATTGCTTAAGAGGCCTAAACCAAGATTACGTCTAGTTGCCTATCACCGCAGTGTCTGATATTACATTACAGATAAATATAAATTACATTATGTTTAAGTTTGAAGGGCACTGTATCAAATGAAAAGATTGTGCATACGAGACAAACCATACTTCTCGGAGTGACACACGCAGCGCAGTGACACGTAAAACCATGACACTGGAACTGTAGTGAGTGTCGCTTACCAACCGATTAGAAAGTCCGCTAGTCTAACAATTTAAAAAAGGGTAAACTACAACATAACACGTACCTTATCGACTTCCGTGTCAAACTCCTGTGTAGTCCCCCCTTTGGATATGTTGCCTTTCTCCATTAGGGTGGCGCGCTTCGCTGCTAAATACAGGGACCTGTAAAAAATAAAGTTATCAATAATATATTTATCATTATCAACACACTAGCTTGTAACGGGCCTTTAAATGCACCGATTTAGTGTCATATATATAGTCTATTAAAATAGAATAGAATAGGCTTTATTTATGGCAGAAAACAAACAAAAAAACATTTCTTACACCAAGGCACAAAAAATACAAACAATGTATATTGGATAAAACAAAATGATTTTTGCTGCCCTCTGCCACAAATCGGCTCCAACTCAACATATTGCTGATCGTTAACAACCAGCGTTGGTGTTCCGTTGAGGCCGGTAGGTGACGTCACGCACGGTTACATTTATAATTAAGCACTACAATATTTACAACATATTATTACGCACTCGTGCTGTTTACTACTCTCTTTTTTCTACCGCACTTGTGTTTTAAATAGAAAAAAATACAACGTTTCCACACTTCTCACCAAGGAGATTGTAGTAAGCTTCATTCGTTTTTCATATAAAAAGAAACCAAAGAGTTTTTTACCTACTGAAGTAGAACTTTAGAAGATTTAATTATAAACCTAAATCAGATTATATTTGCTATCAAAAAGATAATGTATATATTTTCGTATCGAAATTTTCTTAATTGTTCCTCGCAAGTGTGTTATAAACTGCTAACTGGTTTAACAAGTGATTAAAGATTCGTTTAAGAAAGTCCGAGTTTTATTTATTTGTTTGAGTTTTAGTTATTATAGTGATGGCTCAGTGGCATTGGCTATGGACTGCCGCGCAGCAGGTCCATGGTTCGAATCCCGCCCAGAGCTTGAGCTTCACCGCATGGTGGAAGGGCATTTTGCGAATGCCCGCCTGGCTAGCGACCACCCTCAAGTAGAAAATCTGTCGCCAAGCACCTAACGGTGTGTTCCGGCAGCAGTCCTTGAGAGCCAGTGAAATAACAGGCAAAATGAGACTTAATAGGTACGTCTCAAGGTGATGGGCGCAGTGCAGTTCGTCACTTGTGATGAAATGCATCTGTTATAGGCAGAGGATACCGCTTCACATCAGGTGGGCCTCGCGCTTGTTCCATCACAATAACATAAAAATAAAAAAATAAAATAATAATATGTTATAAATCGTATATGTATATGTCATATGACATACGTGCGCTTTGATAATAACAGCCTTGAAAAAGGTCGTATCAGGTAAAGCTGGTGTTTTACTATGGAGGACTCACGAGAAACTGCAGAAGTACAAGACCTTAATGACAACACGGTGACTCAATGGCTAGCAGACAAAAGTTTTTTTTTTTTTATTATGTTATTGTGATGGAACAAGCCCGAGGCCCACCTGATGTTAAGTGGACTAACCTCTGCCTCTAACAGACGCATTTCGTCAACGACGAATTGCACTGTGCCCGTCACACTGAGACGTACAGTTGTTAGGTCTCATTAGCCTGTAATTTTTCTGGCTCTCAAGGACTGCTGCCGGAACACACTGTTAGGTGCTTGGCGACAGATTTTCTACTTGAGGGTGGTCGCTAGTCAGGCGGGCATTCACAAAATGCCCTTCCACCATGCGGTGAAGCTCAAGCTCTGGGTGGGATTCGAACCATGGACCTGCTGCACGGCAGTCCATAGCCAATGCCACTGAGCCATCACTGCTTTACTAAACATATGGTGTACTCATAAGGAACATCTCCGAACATTTAATGGAAGTCTGGTATTTTAAATAAATAAAAACTCTGTATTCATGTAGCAATATCGCCTCGGGTGTAATTTGAAGCAGTGATAGCTCAGTGGCATTGGCTATGGACTGCCGTGCAGCAGGTCCATGGTTCGAATCCCGCCCAGAGCTTGAGCTTCATCGCATGGTGGAAGGGCATTTTGTGAATGCCCGCCTGGCTAGCGACCACCCTCAAGTAGAAAATCTGTCGCCAAGCACCTAACAGTGTGTTCCGGCAGCAGTCCTTGAGAGCCAGAAAAATTACAGGCACATGAGACTTACCAACTGCGTCTCAAAGTGACGAGCGCAGTGCAATTCGTCGCTGACGAAACGCGTCTGTTATAGGCAGAGGCTAGTCCACTTAACATCAGGTGGGCCTCGAGCTTGTTCCGTCACAATAACATAAAAAAAAAAAAAAAAAAATTCAACTTACCGCACTTATATCATGATGTACTATTATTTGACGAATATCTGACGTGTTAGTAACAAGTACTTATAATTCCTAAAAAGAGGATTGTTCTATTCAATTGTGCGTAATTGAGGATTGTTCTATTCAATTGTGCGTAATTGAGGATTGTTCTATTCAATTGTGCGTAATTTTACATCAGTTTAGAAAGCACCAGTATTTACAGTACTGAGTATTTAGAATGTCAAGGGATTTACAAATGTTAACTGACAATATTTAATTTTAGTAATAATTATTGCGACTTGATAAAAACATTTGGACGTCTGCTTGCAGACTGAATACTAATGCAGCACATTTGTACAACAACTCAAAATGTAACATGAAATAGTAATTAAACAACTTTAAACGGTTTAAATCGCGTATATTTATCATTATTTTTGTCCCGACGCGACGTTTCTTTGACTTTGCGATTTGAACCGTTTAAAGTTGTTTAATTACTATGTGTAATAATCGCGAAAACCTAAGACAACATTATGTAACATGAGATGTTTGTATTCTGGCAAATAAATTATTTGAATTTGAACCAAGTCACATGACGACTAAAATTACTAAAAACATAATTGAACAGAAATGACAAATTTAACGTTCTCCTTATGTTATTTTTAAGCGACTTCAAAAAGTACAAGGTTCGCAATTCACATCAGAGACAGACTGTATTGTTTTTGTTTGTCATAAATCTTTACAGGGTGTACCGATTATGATGTCTCTTTATACACCGTGTCCCAAAATTCAACGATAAGCCGGCATCGGTGCATGGACCTACACATGACTACTCGGGAAAAAATAAAAAAAAAATTATAACTCTTTTTTTTTTAATTACAGAGACTTTTATAAAGTTGCGCCAACTTTTAATAAAACTTGCCATGGTAGTGTCCATACTTTTTTTTTTAACCCAGACTATAGAAAGTGCATAGAATGTTAAAATCTATGAAAATTATAAGAAAAATTTTTTTTTTACTGATTTTGGTAAAATAACTACAGACTTTCTGTAATTTTAAAGGATTGTGGTAGATAGCCGTCCTTCTTAGGTTGCTAATGCACAAAAAATATCAAAAATATGTCAAAAATTGTGGTCATGGTAGTTGAAAATAGCATAATGGGTATCGAATATCGATGAAATTTATAAAAGTCAATTAATAAAAAAAACAGTTATAATTTTTTTTTTTTCCGAGGAGTCATGAGTAGGTCCATGCACCGATGCCGGCTTATCGTTGAATTTTGGGACACGGTGTATATGCGAAAGCTAGTGCTTGTCATGTGGTCCCATTTAAATTTGAGCCTAAACCGAAAGAGCGTGCCCAGGTGGCCGAGTGATTTAGGCATCCGTCGCGAAATCGGAGGACGCGGGTTCGATTCCCGCCCGGGGCATATAATTATGTGCTCCAATAATTTGATTTTCGCTTAGCACGCGATAGTGCTTGTATATTTAGAAATACTGACGAAGTCAATAATAATAAGTTCAAGTAGAAAATCTGTCGCCAAGCACCTAACAGTGTGTTCCGGCAGCAGTCCTTGAGAGCCAGAAAAAAGCACAGTGCAATTCGTCATTGACGAAATGCGTCTGTTTTGGCAGAGGTTAGTCCACTTAACATCAGATGGGCCTCGACCTTGTTCCGCCACAATGACATAAAAAAAAGAGTTATACCTAATAATTAGAATTGAATGTTTGTAGTCATATTTTTTGTTAAAATTTTATTTCATTATTTTTTCAGTATTGTTTTTTTTAATACGTTATTACCACGATACTAAATGGGTGGTTATATATTTACCGTTTCACCGTGAGGTAATAGACGGAAGTGATGGCTCGCACGGAGTAGTCGGGCACGAAGGTGTGACGTAGCATGGCGTCCATGTTTATGTTCTGCAGGGAACCCATCGCCGACGGCGTGGGGGATTCCGCTGTAACAAACATTATTTATTTAATATTTCGAATCAAGTTACGAGTAGGAAGAATTTCGGTCATTGACCCCAATATTTAATCCGTATTTTTTGAAGAACTATTATTATAGCCTCTGTAATCGTTTTTAACCGATCAGCCAGGTTAATCAATGTCTGCTGCGGTCATTACTTGGATGGGTGACCGCTAGTGGCACGTTAAGCCGTCGGTCTCGGTTACTGTCACAGTTCGGTAGTCGTTATAAAATTGTGTTAGGGTATTTTGCGATTTCAACCACCTCTCCACCAGCTATCACTCCAAAGTATCTGTCATCAAGCACCTAACGGTGTTTTCAAACAGGTGTCCGTGAAAGCCAGTAATTTTAGGCTACCTTGTTAACCTTAGTACGAGTTTTTGTAGATTACGTATTCAAGTACATATTTATAGTTCTTCACGATTCCGCTTGAAGCGCTGCTAAGAAATGTATGGGATATTAGATTGGTACAAAAACGCGTGGAAACTGGTACTATTGGTAATGAGGAATACCTTCGACCGCATCATCCCTTATCATAAGCACTTACTCTGTCTTTTCACTTACCATCTGTTTAATTTCAGCATCAGGTGTGACGCTGGTCAAAGTTTGACTATAAGCAATATAAAATAAGATTGATTGATAAAACTGTTACTTACGTTAAGATATTGTATCTTGTAAACAAAAGCTGAGATAGATACATAACTAGTCACCAGAAAATAGGTACCTTCCTGGTGAATTTTACGATCATTATAGACCACGTCGTCACTATAGAGATATCAATAACACTAAAAGTATTAACTGGTGTTAAAATCTTGGATATAACTCACCAACGCCTACGTTTTGTGTGAGAGCCTGAATACCGAAGTAAGTGAACGGTCCGGCTTCGAACACGAGGTTCTCTCGTCCCACAGTCACCTCCACACGGCCTTCGAGGATCAACAGGAAGTAGTCAACCTGTAAAGATACCACAATAAAGTTCGTTCGTTGACTTACTGACATTGAAGAATATCGGACATTGACCCCGCCCGATTTTCATGTCCTTAAAAACTATATAGCTCTAGCACATAAATCGTCGTGCAGGGCTATGATGTCATCCCGGGAAAATACCGGAAAGTGGGCAGCAGCGTCTTCTGAGAAACTGCTATCTGCAAGCTCCAAGAAGCCTGCCAAGCGTGGGGTTATAGCATACCCGTCCTTAATGGCGAGGCGGAAGGCTATGTTCAGCAGTGGACGATCCGACTGACACAATAATATATATATTTAGGCAAAAGTTCCTTCTTTACGGAAATTGCACAATTGGAAGGAATATTGCCCTTCCAGTATATATTTTTTATGGAATTACGAAACCCGCATTAGGCCCACCCGATGTTGAGCCATAATCTCTGCTTATAAAATTGCACCCATCACCGAGACACATACAGTTGTTAAGTCTCATGTGGTCTGTTATTTCATAATTACTTACTGACTCTCATGGCCTGCCGGATCACACTGTTAGGTGCTTGGCGACAGATTTTCTACTTGAGGGTGGTAGATAGCCAGGAGAGAATTTGTAAAATGACCTTTCACCATGTGGTGAAGCTCACGCTAAAGTTCGGGATCGAACCATGGCCCTGCGGTAAGGCACATCATAACTATTACCGCTGGGCTATCAGTGCTGCGAATAGCCTGCATACATCAAGTATCTTAGTATCACTCTGTAGTATCTTTTCTAATTGAAATGCTTTTTCAAGCTAATTTGATTTTCTTTTTTAAACCCTGCAATTACTGAACTATGCACTCTCCTTTCAAAGACAGCTGTTAAAATACACTGGGCTCATATGAATACCAAAAGGTACCGTTTGGTTTATCAGTGTCATATTTTAATTTACGCACGATGTCGAAACACATTTTACACAAGAAAATAGAAGTTTTATTGATTGTTTACCGGTTTCCCTTGGTGGAACACGTATGTGGTGGGATCTTTCTTGGTTTTGCCCTTCATATTGATGTATTGGATGACGTCTTGCTTGAGGAGACGACGAAGTACAGTCTCGGATACGGTGTCGGGTCGGAATGCATCTACACCTAGGACAGAAATAATAACTTATTTATTTAATTTTTGATGTATTTAGAGGACAATGTTCACGTATCATTTATTTATTATAATAAGCACGGCAGTTACCACTTACACTTATTATTATCAGAATTTAGAAATTGTTATAAATATAAAGCATGCATCTCAAATAGAATGTCATTAAATTATATAGATGTCAAGTAATAATAATAAAAATATCTATAGAGTATGATATTTTTCACAAAATGTCAGTAGTAATTTATAAATGTAATTCCATTTGTCACAAAACATGTCACATTCGGTGTTGGCGTCAAGGAATGCATGGCATCATGTCAGCACCGCATTATTCCTCGAGTCTCTCTCGATTGGACGTATCAATTTAGAACTCATTGACTTATTACTTCGTAAGGACAGGTTGGAATTTTCAACACTTTTGGAGAAGCTATTGTATTTTGCAACGATGAGAATTGCTCTATGCATGCAATGGCTGCAGTGCTAAATTTCTTCTAAACAGACTATTAAAACATGCAGGGCTAGATCGCACATATAGTTTTAGAGCTAGTCGCTAGATCACTAATAATCTATGACTGATAATAGTGATACTCTATTATGATGCAGAAAGCGTTATTGTTTCTATTGGAGTATTTACGACATCATTACCTGTTTACTCACTTGTACTGTACTGTATCTACCGAATTGTCCACTGATGAACACAGCCTCCCCCATTAAGTGAGGGTTTGTCATAATCTCCGCGCTTGGCACGCGTCTTCGGGATGGCAGTGTGAGATATCACTTCATCAGAAAGCGCTGCTGCCCTTCTGTTTTGTTACCCTTAGTAGCCTCTTACGACACCCATGGTAAGAAATGGGAGGTGACATTCTAGCCCGGCACCACACTCACTTGCTGCATTGTTATTGACGTCCAGCTTCACACACTGATTCGTAATCTTCGGTGTTAAAACAACGGCGTAACACCGACGTGGTCACAGTCTACGACGCAAGTGCGATAAGATCACTTGAGTTCAAAATACTTAACTGTGTGGTGAAGCGTTGAACGAAGTATAATTTAAAGAGGCGACAATTTAATAATTTGAAAATTAAACTTCCTTTAACAAAATTGTGATATGCGCCCCACTAGCCATACATAATAGGAGAGCATACCCCTATAGCCGGGGTATGCTCTGACCGACTGAGCTAACATGACAGTATAACTCAACTCTAATTCTTGCTCTCGTTCTTCAACCATCGTATGGGGATGGAGCACGTAATGTAATCCGCAGAGCAGGCGTTATTGCAAACATAACAATATTAAAATTCCTTTTAAATTGTTTGATACATCTAAAAGATCCGACGTACCACACTAAGAAAATAGTTAGATACTTTTTAAACCGTACGATTTACCACGTGTATGCCACGCGTTACTGACGCTGAACGTAGTAACCACGAAACCCAAGAGATGGCGTTGATTTTTCGTCAAGGAGAATTTGCTTTACCAATTCTTAGCTTAGGCATATCTTTACAATGAAATCATTGTGAGAACTTAATATATTGGAAGTTTGTTAAAAAAATGTACTTACTGGTACTCAAAAACTGGAATGTGGCGAGCGTGAGTTGCGGCGATATATGGATACGTTGGTTTTCGTGCCGTTCAGCGAACGCAGCGAAGTCTTGCAGCTTGTTCTGAGGCCGGCGGCGACGCCTAGACCGGTTGTCCACTGGAAAATTAATACACTGTATTTTTTTTCATCCCATCTATTCTACAAACGGTAATAAATACATATTTAATATTAATAGGGTAGCCTTTGACCACTATCTTACGAGATTAAATGTGATGATGTGGTCGAAGACGTTGGCTAACTTAGAATTACTGGCTCTCAAGGACAGAAGCAGTGATGACTCAGTGGCAACGGCTGTGGACTGCCGCGCAGCAGGTCCATGGTTCGAATCCCGCCGCGGGCTTGAGCTTCACCGCATGGTGGAAGGGCATTTTGCGAATGCCCACCTGGCTAGCGACCACCCTCAAGTGGAAAATCTGTCGCCATGCACCTAACAGTGTGTTCCGGCAACAGTCCTTGAGAGCCAGTAAAATTACAGACACATGAGACTTAACAACTGTACGTCTCAGTGTGACGGGCACAGTGCAATTCGTCGTTAACGAAATGCATCTGTTATAGGTAGAGGTAAGTCCACTGAACATCAGGTGGGCCTCGGGCTAATAATAACCCGTCTTACTTTTCATACAAACGCTCGTACGTGATTATGGCGTTGTAACAGATCTTTGTTTGAAACTTTTGAGCTAATAGGTATCTTGCGCACTATATCTAGGTTTTTATGCAAACAAAAAAGTAAAATTTGGAGAAACAACTTCAATATAAGCCTTCAAAAATCTGCTTTTTTGTACAAATTTTACTTGAACTTTGGGCGTTCAGAATGCACTCATAAATTGTAAAAGTAGAGAACGTATTTTGATAGAAAGCTTGCAAATATAATGGAGATTCTAAAGGACAAACATTTATTTTACAAACTTATAAGGCTTATTGAAAAACACGTAATTCCCGGATCGATTTTATGAAGTTTACGCACACTATTTTTCGTTCAATGTTATCTCTTTCTCACTTGCTTGTTAGCCAAGTGGCGGAAAGAGGTATGCGGAGGTCGGAGTGAAAAGGAGAGTTGAAAGCTAAGCGCTGAGAGTGAAAAAAGATGAAACAACAAGCTTTTCAATCATGCTCGCTTTGACGATAGACGGACCGGGAAGGGCCCCTCTTAAGATGAGATATAAAGAAGTTTTATTAGCCCTCTTGTAATTTTTTTTACAAGCAAAATACATGCAAATTGCAAGGCCAATGTACATTTAATACATATTTATGCTACTTAAATATATTAAATTCTAATTACGTCTAAGTAAATAATTGATTAAAATGTAATAATCATAATATTTTTACAGTTAAATACAATTTTCAGTTATCGCATTTGCACTTGTCCTAAGAACAAAGATTCTAAAACAAAAATGTTCTTAAATTTTAGTTTGAACAAACTATATTTTAAGTTGGTCAAGTTTTTTGGTAATTTATTATCAGTATTTTCGAATTTGTTTAAAAAACCTTGTTTCGGTACTTTAGCTTATCTATATTATTTATCGGAAGTTCGTGGACGACGGCAATCACTTACCACCAGGTGAGCCGCCTGCTCGATAGCCCACATAAGGCATAAAAAATATCTTACCTGATTTTTGGTACAACTCTAATTTCATTATGTTTTATAATTCGCTTTTCATTATTACGCAGATTGTAAGGTAAAATTTCTTCCTGTTTTTCCGGAATGTTCTTCATGAATTTCTACTAAACAGTTAAAGATTTGATGAATTTTGAGATACTCACAAAATACGTCAGTTTCGTCCACGATCTCTGACTGTATCATTTCTTCGATGACGTCTTCGAGCGTGACGAGGCCTATGGTCTCGTAGAATGGGTCCCCTTCGCCCTCATTGTTGATGCGGTGGACGAAAGCCATGTGCCCCTTGTGCCCTGCGGGACCAAACACAGTTTTAATTGGGATTAAATATAATGACCGCCATAAAATGCTTTGATACCCTTAGTTCTTTTACTTCAAATTGTATTCGAACACCAAATGTAGTAAATGATCACTAAATCTCAAATTCATATTTAAATGCGACGACGAGCGAAGCAAAGAGGAGCGTTAGGTTACCTGTGACCACAACAATGCGCGATCAGAGCGAGCGAAGCGAGCGTGCCGCGGCAGCGGCCGGCGATGCGCCAGAAGAATTTCGACAAAATACAGTATTGGTGATCATTTACTACTTTTGGTGATAATTTACTACTTTTGGGTTAGCAATGATTTATTTGGCGTCATTTTGCTTAAATAGGGTACGAGATTTTACAACTTTGGTTATACCTAAGTTTACATTAAAATGCGGGTTTAATTTTGGTGATCATTTACTATTTTTGTCTGTTATATGTTACTATATTTGGTGGTAAGTTATATATAAGCCGTTTTAATTTCTGTTTAATATTCCCATATTAAATAAGTAAAGCTGTCTCCCTCTCTCGTTTCACATCGGCCAACAGGCCATATGTGTTCCTACAAAATAAATAATGTTGTCTTAGGTTTTCGCGATTATTACACATAGTAATTAAACAACTTTAAACGGTTTAAATCGCGTATATTTATCATTATTTTTGTCCCGACGTTTCAAACACTTTGCAGTGATCGTGGTCACGGGGTGACTGGAAAATAAATAAATTAAAATAGTAATTTAAGTGTTGTGTAAACCAAACTATGTTCAAAGGACAATACAAATATCAAGTGAGTTATTGAAGACTTTCATTTATAGTGTACCACAGGATCCCTTAAATATTTAACAATTTCATAACATAATGTGGTACTTACACGCAAATCTTTGATTGAACATAATATTAAATTGGTATCACATAAATACGCAACTCGTGTGTGGCAATGTTGGAATGGCGCAGGCTGGTTTATTTATATATTTTTTTTAAGTTATTGTGACGGAACAAGCTCGAGCCCCACGATATAAGCGGACTAACCTCTGCCTATAACAGATGCACTTCATCACAAGTTATGAATTGCTCTGCGCCCGTCACCTTGAGACATATTTGTTAAGCCTCATGTGCCTGCAATTTCACTTGCTCTCAAGGACTGCTGCCGGAACAAATCGTTTGATGCTTGGCGACAGATTTTCTACTTGAGGGTGGTA
This sequence comes from Plagodis pulveraria, assembly GCA_963890685.1. Lineage (NCBI taxonomy): Eukaryota > Metazoa > Arthropoda > Insecta > Lepidoptera > Geometridae > Plagodis > Plagodis pulveraria. The sequence goes on along the minus strand of OY982976.1, from coordinate 5,562,895 downwards.
GGTAGCCAGGCGGGCATTCGTAAAACGCCCTTCCATCATGATATAGTGACTGCCGTCCTGAGACAACAACCGGTACCGACGGCTTAACGTGCCCTCCGAAGTACGTGCACGCTCAGTAGTAATGTCACTAGCGGTCACCCATCCAAGTCATGACCGCGGCGGACATTGCTTAACTTTGCTGATCAGTTTATTATTTATTTATTGATCTAATAACGTCTTGAGACAATTACAATTAAATCAGTTAAGAACAGCTAAGCAAAGCGAGCGCTTCATAACAAACAAATTATTTCCAATCTATGTAAATGTAAGTTTTGAACTGTGACTGGCAATAGACTCGCGTACTATTCATATATTTTTTTTTATATGGGATAGGAGGGCAAACGAGCAGGCGTCTCACCTGATGGTAAGTGATCACCGTCGCCCACGAACATCCGCAACGCCAGAGGTCTCGATGATGCGTTGCCGGCCTTTGAGGTGGGAATATGATCTCTTCTTGAAGGCTCCTAAGTCCTGTTCGGAAATACTTCACCTGGCAGCAGGTTCCATATTGTGGCAATGTAACCTATGCTATAAAGAAGATCAGAAGACTTTCTTACCGTCTTTGAACTGTCTGAACATGACATCTAGCGTGAGGTCCTCGAAGACGAAATGCGCCGCGTTCTGGTAGTACTGGCAGAGCGTGCGCAGCGGCGTGTTGTCGTCGGGGTCCACAAACGCCAGGTCCTTGATGAAGAGGACTGTGACGATGTTGCCCCGACCACCCTCGTATACTGGGATGCGGGAATACCCTGGAATAATTAACAGATCCAGGCGTTACTTTTCTGAAATCCATAAAGTGAGATAGTTAAAGGTTAGCGGAGGTCGCTACGTCGTTACAGAATGTTGGTGGGTAGGGTACTTATTTTCTTGTTACGACTTTAAACTATGCGAAGTCAAAGAAACAAAAATATTTTTCAAAAATGGCACCTACTTCTAACACTGACAATTGTCCAAACTTGTGGAAGTAGTTACCATGCTGATTCAAAACACCGACCTCACATTAGCATGGTTCGAGTTTCACAAGTTATTTCATCCTTATCAGGGTTGATAGTCAGATCCGAATTCATAAAAAAAAAAACTCTTTTTAGTGATAATTGCCCCGTGGGGTGCCGGGTTAGGATTGCACCTCCCTATATCATCCCGTGGGTGTCGTAAGAGGCGACTAAGGGAAAAGTTCTGGAAGGTGGGCAGCAGCGCCTTCTAATGAACTGCCAACTTACACTGCGATCCCCAAGACGCCTGCCAAGCGTGGGGATTATGGCAAATACCCCCTTTATAGGGGAGGCTGTGTTCAGCAGTGGACGAGTCGGCTGTTAGAGTGATAATTACTGCTTACAAGATAATTCACTCGCCTAAAATAGTGTTCATCGTCGACAACAGCAAATACCGTAAAATCATCTAGGTAAGTAAAGAAAGTCGCATCCCGCTGTCTGTCTGTCCCTATATATGCTTAGATCTTTAAAACTACGCAACGGAAGAAAACTACGCTACGAACTACGCATCATAAGATGCAGTTGAAGCGCTCGTAGCGAAGTTTACTTAGCTGTTCTCAACCGATCAGCAAAGTTAAGCAACGTCGCGCGCGGTCATGAGTTGGATGGGTGACCGCTAGTGACATTACTACTGAGCGTGCACGTGCTTCGGAGGGCACGTTAAGCCGTCGGTCCCGGTTGTTGTCTTAGGATGGCAGTCGTTATAGCATGGTGGTAGGGCATTTTGCGAATGCCCGCCTGGCTAGCTACCACCCTCAAGTAGAAAATCTGTCGCCAAGCACCTAACGGTGTGTTCCGGCAGCTGTCCTTGAGAGCCAGTTCTTCTAGGTTAGCCTGAACAACATCTTCGACCACATCATCACTTACCATCAGATGAGATAGTGGTCAAAGGCTAACCTATCAGGCATAAAAAAAAAAAAAGTTTTTTTTAATAAGTAGAGTGATTCAAGAGGCAGGTTTATATGTATAATACATGCATAATATACTAGAGAAACACTGATTATTTTAGAGGTATCTTCTGTGATGTTATGAGTAAGCTCTACAGAAAACATGTTTGTATTGTCTAATGACATAAAAGTTGTGAACATTGTATATAAAGACATTCTGTAGTATAATGAATAGATTCAGGCGTTACTTTGCGGAAATCCATATTTAATGATAACAAATATTATTAAAATATTTTAAAAATATTTATTTAATTTTAATTGTGGTGAATGTGCTCAAGAGCTATATGATCTCATACCGTCTTCTCCATTTCAGTATAAGACAACCAGACGCGGCGAGAGTTTTATCCCTTCACTGTCAATTTGCCGCATGTTCGTTCAAAGCGATTTCAGAGCTCTTTTATCTTGCGAACAGCGAAGCAGTGGAACTCTCTCCCATCGTCAGTCTTTCCAGGTGCGTATAATCCTGGTGTTTTCAAAAAAAGAGTAAATAGGTTTCTTCTGGGCAAGCGTGATTCATCTTCGACTTCGTCGTCGCTTACCATCGGGTGAGATGGAGTCAAACGCAAATCCATCAAAAGTAAAAAAAAAAGTTGTTTTTTTTTAAGTATTTTAAAAATATTTGTTATTACATTCTGTAGTATGTTTAGTATCAGCATTGCACCCGTGCGAAGCCGGGGCGGGTCGCTAGTAACTTATAAACTACTCAACCGATTTTGATGAAATGTATATGGGACCACCTTGAAAGTATACTCTTTCCAAAATTATCAAAATCGGACTAATCTGTAAAAAGTGATGCGTGGTCATACATAAAAAAATATATACGCGTCGAATTGAGAACCTCCTTTTTTGGATGTTGGATAAAAATAAGACAAAGATTCAAAAACTTTAACCTTGTCAACAAAATTTGAATTTTAATCAACCCCTTGATAGGGGGCCGTCCGTTAATCACGATGTTTTTAGCATTTTTTAACTCACCTCTTTATTTTTTACGCCTGATAGGTTCGCCTTTGACCACTATCTCATCTGATGGTAAGTGATGATGTGGTCGAAGATGTTGTTCAGGCTAACCTAGAAGTACTGGCTCTCAAGGACAGCTGCCGGAACACACCGTTAGGTGCTTGGCGTTAGATTTTCTACTTGAGAAAATCTAACGCCAAGAAGAAGAAAACAACAGGGACCGACGGCTTAACGTGCCCTCCGAAGCACGGAAGCGCTCAGTAGTAATGTCACTAGCAGTGACCCATCCAAGTCATGACCGCGCGCGACGCTGCTAACTTTGCTGATCGGTTGAGAACAGCTAGGTAAGTAAACTTCGCTACGAGCGCTTCCCCTTCCCTCTTGGTGATACGTGGTGAGGTTTAAGATTAAAAAATCACGTTTATTTTTTACTTTTAGTACCTACAATGAATCTTAATTGTTTTAGAATATTATCTTTAAATACAGGTATAAAGTATAATCTAATTTTACTCTAAATGCTTTGCGGGGATTTCGTTCTTTACAAAAGCACAAATATACGATAGGAAAAATTTAAAATCGTATATTTGTGATTTTGTAATGTAATCCGCATAGCAGGCGTTATTGCAAACCTAACAATATTAAGATTTCGTTCTTTGCCTGGCAATGGCGTGTCAAGGTCACACTACACGCCGTTTTCGGTTCAAAAACCGCTCGTTTGACGAAAAAATAACTACACGTGATATCTTACTACACCCCCCCTTGTGATATTTAGCGATTTTTGCTAAACCCCCAAACCCCCCTTTCAAGCCTCATGTGATGTTTTTGCATGGTGGAAGGGACATTTTGCGATTGCCCGCCTGGCTAGCTACCACCCTCAAGTAGAAAGTCTGTCGCCAAGCACCGAAAGGTGTGTTCCGGCAGTAGTCCTTGAGAACCAGTGAAATTACAGGCACAATGAGACTTAACAACTATGTCTCAATGTGACGGGCGCAGTGCAAATCGTGACTTGTGATGAATTGCAACTGTTATAGGCAGAGGTTAGTCCACTTAATATTAGGTGGGCTACGAGCTTGTTCCATCACAAAAAAAATATGTGATTAATGGACGGTCTCTAGGAAGGATATCCATAAGAAAAATGTATACAATATGATTATTTTTGAAATTATTTCGAATGGATAAAGATCTTCCAGTAAAACTTGAATTCGCAACCCCAGAATACCATCCTGATGCATTCCAATTATGCTATAGACGCGGTTGATGGACTGTCGATTTTTTTCCCATCCGTTTGAATACACATCTTTTTTTACGTTGGTAACATCTACCTAAAAAGCAAGAGACTATTTACAGAGGCTGGTAGGTTTATCACTTATCACCAAATCGGGAATGGCATTTTTTTTTAAATTTTAGAACTTTCTCGTTAAACAAAAACGCAGAAAATATTTCAGATGGTTAAAGAGAATTTCTAATGGGACTAGAACCCGCAACCCCATAATTGTCCTGATGTATTTCCAATTATGCTATGGAAGCGGGTGCTAAACTGTCGATTTTTATCTTAGAAAGTTTTCTTTTTCCTATTATGCCATCACTGCTTGTAATATTTGAAATTATACAAGTAGTGATGGCTCAGTGGCATTGGCTGACTGCCACGCAGCAGGTCCATGGTTCCAATCCCGCCGCGGGCTTTAGCTTCACCGCGTGGTGGAAGGGCATTTTGCGAATGCCCTCCTGGCTAGCCACCACCCTCAAGTGAAAAATCTGTCACCAAGCACCTGACAGTGTGTTCCGGCAGTCCTTGAGAGCCAGTAAAATTACAGGCACATAAGACCTAACAACTGGAAGTCTCAGTGTGACGGGCACAGTGCAAATCGTCGGTGACGAAATGCGTCTGTTATAGGCAGCGGTTAGTCCACTTAACATAAGGCGGGCTTCGGGCTTGATCCTTCGCATTTAAAAAACTATGTTTTTGCTGAGCATGCGTCAATGCTCTAGTCATGATTATTTTAATTTATGATCTATTACCGAATTCGATCGGTTTTTTTTTTGTTACGTCATGACTCTTTACAGGATGTACCGATTTTGATGATATTTTTATATTCGAAAGCTGATGCTTGTCATGTGGTCTCATTTAAATTTAAGTGAGATCGGACGAGTGTTATTTAGATTCCTTTTTCTGAAGTCGGTTAAAAAACTACATATAATTATCCAACCTTCTCACAAAATTACACAAGAATCGGTTGAAAATGCGAACAGTACACAACCGTATATCCGGACATCCGGACATCCGGACCGAGATACAAAAGCATTTTTGCCCAAGCTGAAACTGAGCTGGATGTATGGGGCGAAGGTTCTTTTTTTAATTTTATTGTGACATAACAAGCACGAGACCCACCTGATGTTAATCGAACTTACCTCTGCCTATAACAGATGCATTTCATCACAAGTGACAAACTGCACTGAATTTTACTGGCTCTCAAGGCCTGCTGCCGGAACATACTGTTAGGTGCTTGGCGACAGATTTTCTACTTGAGGGTGGTAGCTAGCCCGGCGAGCATTCGCAAAATGCCCTTCCACCATGCGATGAAGCTCAGGCTGGCGCGGCGGTTGGGATCCAACCATGGACCTGCGGCACTGCAGTCTATAGCTATATACATATAGTTTCAAGACATTTAGTCTTGTTTTGGAGATCAACTGATACTTTACCTTTTAATGACGTCAGCGGGTATAAAATACGTAGGCATGTTAAATATATTATACACGAAAAATATTACAAAAAAAAAACCGCCTTCAAACATAAAGTACGCATTATATTAGGGATAACTTAAAACCTACTCGTCACTCTACAAATTTAAATGAGACAACACAACTAGTATACAAAAAAAATATAGAAATACACCATGCGGTGAAGCTCAAGCCGGCGGTGGGATTCGAACTATGGACCTGCAGCACCGCAGTCCATAGCTATAATAATAATAATAATATTTATTTCCATAAAGAGTGGCACAATAAGTACACTTCTATTTAGAACACAGTTAACAAATCAATTAAACAGAAGTAGAGTAACAACGAGTTCCAAACTAGGCAAAAGCCTGTGTCTTGGAACCCAGAGATGCGAAAATACAAAATAAAATAGCAAATATGTGATGAGGTTTAAGCATTAAGTATTAAGTATATATAATAATTAAGAATATATATTATGTTGAATAGTATAAAATATTAATGTGTGAAATAGGTAGAGTGTAGAGAGTGAGAGTCGGTAGAAGTATCCCTGAACATGCCGGTTTTGATATCATCTAACTTATATTAAATCCTCTGTTTCCTCATAGGTGAGCTTTATGAGGAATTCTTTGACAACTTTTTTACAAAGGGAGACTTTGCAATCTTTAATTTCACAGTGCTTACAAACTTTGTTATATACATTAAAGTGAGAGAAAGTGGGACCTCTTCTTGTTAGTAAAGATGTAGCTTGCGGTAGTGGAAGTCGGAAAACACGTTTTGAAATCAAGACGTCATAGTCATCGCGATTTAGAAAAGCCTTATGAGCTTTAACAGCTGCAGTTAAAACAAATAGTTGTCTGACTCGTAGAACTTTAAATTCTTTGTAAATGCTATCAGTAGGTTGACGGAAAGGTTTTTTAAGAATGACTTTAACAAGGGCCCTTTGTGCTCTTTCTATAGTCATAAAAATAGTTTTGCCAGCTATAATTGATCATACTCCACACTGATACACGTGTTGAAAATCCTTGTATAATTACAATCATTAATCTTTACTATGATTAAGATTGAATACATCAATATATATAATATAAAACATAAGCCTCGAGTTACGTTCAAGGAAAAATTAGTCTCACAAGACAAATGACATAATAGCTCGCAATCGTATGTCAAATTTGACAGCTCACTTGACACCTACATGATTTACACCCTCGTTGTAATTACAGTGTCATCTTCTTACTTTTATCCCGGTCCTAGTCGGGTCGGTATAGTCAGAGTATACTCGGAATGATTGTATACAGAAGCAGTGATGGAGGTCCATGGTTCGAATCCCGCCGCGGGCTTGAGCTTCACCGCATGGTGGAAGGGCATTTTGCGAATGCCCGCCTGGCTAACGACCACCCTCAAGTAGAAAATCTGTCGCCAAGCACCTAACGGTGTGTTCCGGCAGCAGTCATTGAGAGCCAGTGAAATTACAGGCACATTAGACTTAACAACTATGTCTCAAGGTGACGGGCGCGGTGCAATCCGTGACTTGTAACGAAATGCATCTGTTATAGGCAGAGGTTAGTCCACTTAACATCAGGTGGGCATCGAGCTTGTTCCGTCACAATAACATAAAAAGAAGATACAGAAGAAACTATAGAGTTTTTTTTATATTTTATTTTGCCATGACGGATGCTCCCCTCCATCCCCATACGATGGTTAAGAACGAAATGACAGATTAGAGTCATATGTCATGGTGGCTTAGCGGTCAGTGCATACCCCTGCTATAGAGTTGGATGGCGCGGGTTCGATTCCCGCACATGACCGTAATTTTTCCTCTCGTTGTAATTATGTGTGTAATTGTGCATGGTGGAAGGGCTTTTAGCGAATGCCCGCCTGGCTAACGACCACCCTCAAGTAGAAAATCTGTCGCCAAGCACCTAACAGTGTGTTCCGGCAGCAGTCCTTGAGAGCCAGAAAAATTACAGGCACATGAGATCTAACAACTGTATGTCTCAGTGTGACAGGCACAATGCAATTCGTCGTTGACGAAATGCGTCTGTTATAGGCAGAGGTTAGTCCACTCAACATCAGGTGGGCCTCGGGCTTGTTCCGTCACAAATGTAAAATATTTTACCATTTAATTTAATATAATGAAATAGTGTATGCCAAACTTTTAATTTACTTAAGACAACAAAATCTAAACATTGTATTATTCATCTTTAATATAGATTTCTGGTATGATTTATTTTTGTAAGTACACTTTATTATTATTTAAATAAAAGCCCTGAATTTTAAGCCGGGATCTGTACGGCTGAGTAGAACAAGCGTATAGCCTGTGCGCAATCGTCAAGTAAAGGTACTGTACTGTATCAGCCGGATCGTCCACTGCTGAACACAGCCACATTAAAAAGGGGTTTGATATAATCCCCACGCTTGGCAGACTTCTTGGGGATCGCAGTTTAAGATATCAGTACCACAGAAAGCGCTGCTGTCCACCTTCCGGTATTTTACTTTTAGTCGCCTCTTACGACACCCACTGGTAGCAATGGGGGGTAGCATTCTAGCCCGGCACCCCACGGATCAAGTAAAGAAGTAAAAAAGTGATATGTATGTGTATCAGCTAGATCGTCCACTGCTGAACACAACCTCCCCTACTAAGGGTGTATTTTTATAATCCCCACGCTTGGCAGGCGGCTTGGGAATCGCAGTATAAAATGGCACCTCTTCAAAAGGCGATGCTGCCCACCTTCCAGTATTTTTCCCTTAGTCGCCTCTTACGACACCCACAGTTAGCAATAATCCCCACGCTTGGCAGGCTGCTTGGGGATTTTATTTTATTTTCTTTATGCACTCCACGGGTGAGCTATGTATAATTTAGGTAAACCATATGAGGATGCCCATAGGCAATAACCTTGTGTATGACATGGTTAATTTTGGATGCACTTGGATGTTGTCCAATTTTCCCTACGATGTTATTTCCGTCATATAAATAATTACCACTGCATGTCGAACTGTAGAATAACACGGAATAGTTTCAGAAGATATTTTCAAGGAAAACTCATCCTCATCCCTCCCTTGCCCCATACGATGTGAGGTCGGCAAGTACAATATGATTTCTTTAATATTGCAAAGAAAGCGTTACGCGATACAAGTAGATAAAAATATCAAATATGTACTTTACTGTGTTGTATCAGCCGGATCGTCCATTGTTGAACACAGCCTCCCCTATTTAGGCGGTATTTGTCATAATCCCCACGCATGGCAGGCGTCTTGTGGATCGCAGTGTAAGATGGCAGTTCTTTAAAAGGCACTGCTGCCCACCTTCCGGTATTTTCCCTTAGTCGCCTCTTACAACCACGGGAAGATATTGGGAGGTGGAATTCTAACCCACGGGGAGTTTTTTTACGCGATCATACAGAAAATATATTTAATAAAAGAGACTTCTAGCTGTGTAAAATATTAAATAACTTGTTGAAGTCGATACTATGCTGATACAAAATACTGAGCGCAAATTATCACGGTTCAACTTCCACAAGGTATTTCATACTTTTCAGTGATGGAAGTAGGTAACATTTTTTAACTTTTGACTTTTCCAGTGATGCTTACACAAGAACATTCACTCACCATCGATAAGAGAATGCAGAGCAAATACCATCAAATCATCCAGGTATACAAATACATTTTTCACATAATGAACTACAACTTTAAAAATACTTGACCGATTTTGATGAAAATTAAACAAAATATGGTCTACTATAGATATATGATAGGGAAATATACTCTACTCAACAAAAAAGGAGTAATCAAGGTTAGCCTGAACAACATCTTCGACCACATCATCACTTACCATCAGGTGAGATAGTGGTCAAAGGCTAACCTATCAAGCATAAAAAAAAAAAAAAAAAAAAAAAAAACAAGCCTGAGTAATCGCCTATTATACAGCCGAATTGAAAACTTCCTCCTTTTACAGAAGTCGGTAAAAAAAATTGTCAGCCGCTAAATCATTTAAATAAAAAAATATACAATATTTTTTTTATGATTTTGTGTCAGAACTATAACAAGGCCCACCTGATGATAAGCGGTCTCACTGCCTATAACAGATGCATTATGTCACAAGTGACGAACTGCACTGCGCCCGTCACACTGAGACATATTGTTAAGTCTCATGTGCCTGTAATTTTACTGGCTCTTAAGGACTGCTGCCGGAGCACACTGTTAGGTGCTTAGCGACAGATTTTCTACTTGAGGGTGGTAGCCAGCCAGTCGAGCATTCGCCGTTCCACCTGTGAAGCGCAATCCGGCGGAGAGGATCGAACCATAGTCTGCAGAACTGCAGTCCATAGCTATCACGGCTCGGCCACCATTGCTTCAAAGAACTTTGTCTATGTAATGACGTCATTTACCGCTGTATTACGGCCGCTATATTTGTTAGGATTACTTCCTGGAATTATTATGCTTCATTGCAGTATTCCTATAGGAAACCAAAGGTAACGACTTCTATCCTTAGGGCAACTAGCGACCACCCTCAAGTAGAAAATCTGTCGCCAAGCACCTAACAGTGTGTTCCGGCAGCAGTCCTTGAGAGCCAGTAAAATTACAAACGCATGAGACCTAACAACTGTACGTCTCAGTGTGACGGGCACAAGGCAATTCGTTTATAGAAATGCATCTGTTATAGGCAGAGGTTAGTCCACTTAACATCAGGTTGGTTGGATTGGAACATTGTTGATCGAATAAGAACGACTAAGCAAGCTGCACTACGAGAGTATATACATAGGCAAAAGACATACCTTACAAAATTATAACTAGATGAAACTTTATAGTCAAACCCCACCCCTATAGTCGAGGTATGCTCTGACCGCTAAGCCAACATGACGTATGACTCATCAACTCTAATTTGTCCTCTCGTTCTTTAACCATCGTATTGGGATATAGCGACATCAATTTTTTTATGTTATTGTGAAGGAACAAGCGCGAGGCCCACCTGATGTTAAGCGATATCCTCTGCCTATAACAGATGCATTTCATCACAAGTGACGAACTGCACTGCGCCCATCACCTTGAGACATAGTTATTAAGTCTCATATGCCTGTAATTACACTGGCTCTCAAGGACTGCTGCCGGAACACACCGTTAGGTGCTTGGCGACAGATTTTCTACTTGAGGGTGGTCGCTAGCCAGGCGGGCATTCGCAAAATGCCCTTCCACCACGCGGTGAAGCAAAAGCTCTGGGCGGGATTCGAACCATGGACCTGCTGCGCGGCAGTCCATAGCCAATGCCACTGAGCCATCACTGCTTCAAAAGTTCAACTTACGTAGTACTACAAACAAGAGTAATTTTTGCAAATAAATTTTAACTTGTTAACGATGACGCAACCCTATAATAAGTTTCCTCTAGTTATAATTACACGACTGCCCAAAAGTGGAGTGTTATGTTTTCAGTAATGTTCTATGGTTTTCAGGGTTCATTTATGTATGTTTGTAAGTTTATCTTTTCCACCATAACTTCCAAACGGCTCAACCGATTTTAATGTATTATATCTTTTTTTTTTTTTTTTTTATTCCTGATAGGTTAGCCTTTGACCTCTATCTCACCTGATGGTAAGTGATGATGTGATCGAAGATGTTGTTCAGGCTAACCTAGAAGTACTGGCTCTCAAGGACAGCTACCGGAACACACCGTTAGGTGCTTGGCGACAGATTTTCTACTTGATGGTGGTAGCTAGCCAGGCGGGCATTCGCAAAATGCCCTACCACCATGCTAAAACGACTGCCATCCTAAGACGACAACCGGGACCGACGGCTTAACGTGCCCTCCGAAGTACGTGCACGCTCAGTAGTAATGTCACTAGCGGTCACCCATCCAACTCATGACCGCGCGCGACGTTGCTTAACTTTGCTGATCGGTTGAGAACAGCTAAGTAAACTTCACTACGAGCGCTTCAAAATATATCGTTAGATTCGTCCTGAGTTCATTAGTTACGCGCTGAGAACCGTGCTCGTCGCTTCGCGCAATAGTGACTTCCAGACGAAGGACCTCAAAACGGTCCGAAACTGGTCGGAATCTTTCCAGACCAGTTTCGGACTTTCCGACCAGTTTCCGGTATATAACGTGGGTCCTTGCCGGTTCCTAATAAGTTAATATGGATAAAACTCGCGATAGTTTTCAAAGTGAAGCCATATTGTGAGATAAAAATACTTTTTTCTTTCCAAATCCATCGAGTGCGATATCAAAATGAAGGGCTTTAAAAAAAGATTCCATATTATATATTTGCAATTATTATTTCAATAGCGGGATAAAACGTTTAACGACAATATTTTTTACCCGAAAATGGCAACCGACTTCAACACTCAATTGAGTGTAATAACTTGTTGAAGTAAACAGGACCACACGGCAAGCATCAGCTTTCAAATAAAAAAAAGAATCATCAAAATCGGTTCACACAGTCAAAAGTACTGAGGTAACAAACATTAAAAAAAACAGAAGAATGAAGCTCCACCTTTTTTTGAAATCGGTAATAAATAAATTGCAGTCGGGATTTTAACTTTTTTCATTAATTTATACTTGTTTTGTAAATCGTGGAGCATACGTTACTGCAAAAAACACATACCTGATTTGACGATTTCAGACATAGTTTCAAAATCCAGGACACTGCTTATGGGCAGCATGAAGACATCCTCCAGCTTCGTCATCACGTCCTTGACGGTCTTCTTCCTCATCTCCAACGCGCCAGATATGATGTTCACCTCGTCCTTGTCCAGATCGTTGACATCTGTCGTCACCTGCGACAGGAACGTCAACTGTGGGAACGAGGCATTGCGTGACGGTGTGGAATAGTCACGAGCGTGACTTGCGGCCGCGTTCTCGAGTGTGACAGCCGTCAAAATTATGTCATCCAAACGGTTTTTGTTTAAACAGAATTAAATTTACCAGATAGAATCTTGGCTATTAGCGGTCTTCGAATCTGCGGCTGTGTCTCCGGCATTGTAGATGACGCACAGTCAACAATAAAACGTTTTGAATCAACAAAAACAAATATATAAGTACTAACTAATATTTCAAAGAACATTTAATTCATATCTTAGTAAACATTTTTTTTATAATAATATGTCAGGTGACAATTTTGCCTAATTTTATGAGTTTCGTTTTTAAATGGAACATCATTAGGTGGTCTTGACTCATCGAGCGCACGATCGCAGAACGCGTCGAGTTAGCAGGAAAATAAGGTGGAATTGTCAGTGGATATATTTTAATACTAATTAAATGATATCTAATATATTAACTAAATACTTTTTTTTATATTTGTTACTATTAATTATGGATTTCCACTAAGTAACACCCAAACCTATTTTTGAAGGGAGCTTTCTATTTTTTATGTTATCGTGATGGAACAAGCACGAGGCACGCCTGGTGTTAGGCTGTAAACTCTGCCTATAACAGATGCAGTTCGTCTCAAGTGATGAACTGCACTGCGCCCATCACCTTTAGACATAAAGTTGTTAAGTCTCATGTGGCTATAATTTCACCGACTCCCTTCAAACCGGAATACAGTAATGCGAACATTACTGCTTGGCAGTAGGTAGACATAGGTACGATGGCGGTACTTCCCCGGACGATATCGTTTACAAACAGTTCTACTGTTACTAAAATATTAAAAAATATATGAAGTTACTGGCGTTTGCCACTATAGCAGCAGCAGAGCGATAGAACCGAAGATCTGAATCTGATTTTGAAACGCTCGTAGCGAAGTTTACATAGCTGTTCTCAACCGATCAGGAAAGTTAAGCAACGTCGCGCGCGGTCATGACTTGGATGGGTGACCGCTAGTGACATTACTACTGAGCGTTTCCGTGCTTCGGAGGGCACGTTAAGCCGTCGGTCCCGGTTGTTGTCTTAGGATGGCAGTCGTTATAGCATGGTGGTAGGGCAATTTGTGAATGCCCGCCTGGCTAGCTACCACCCTTAAGTAGAAAATCTGTCGCCAAGCACCTAACGGTGTGTTTCGGCAGGCTTCTAGGTTAGCCTGAACAACATCTTCGACCACATCATCACTTACCATCAGGTGAGATAGTGGTAAAAGGCTAACCTATCAGGCATAAAAAAAAAACCGGAGTCGCGGATTTGAGTTCGCTAATAGCCAATTACTTCTATATCTGAAAATTTATTCATTCGCACCCAGCATGATTTCATGCTCATAAATTAATACATAAATTTCCATTTCGTCACGTCACACCCGTGAACGCGTATACAAGTTGCACGTTTAATATGTTTTTCTTACTTTCACGAGTTCCTTCAATCTCTCCCTGTTGTACACGTTGCCTATCTCCTCGCCTAAGAAATAGTCTAGGAGTTTGCTCACGGGGAACGATAGCGGCGCCGTCAACGCCATAACGCCCTAGGGAAGAAAATTAATTATTATATTGTAGATAATTATTTTAGACTATTGCGGTATTGTTCAGATTCTAAATTTCGTCTGACTAATGATTATTCGTCAGCAATTACGACAACCATTTCTGAAGATATGTAACATTTCTAACCCGTGTAAAACCCGTGTCCGGTTTTACGCGGGCGCCTTAATCACTAGGCTATCGAAGCTGAATCGACTGAGCCGAAATTTACGCTCACTCTGGTTACAGTGCTATCATCAATTGTTGCTATACTGTCACAGATTTCTTAAATGATAAAAATATTTTATTTTAATTAATTTAAAAATGTGAGCTTTAATGTGTACATGTATAACAGAAAAATATATTTTTTTCTCATTTTATTGACATGTATTGATTATATTTTATGGTTATTGAAAAATGACTAATTATATGTGACCTAAGAATAAAAAAATTACTCGCTATGAAAGTTTAACTGATTTTTCATGCCTATCATCGGTTGAAAATGTTGGTTCACCTTGTCATATTTAAGACGTTATTCATTGTACACATTTTCAGTAAATAAATTGATCGATTGATGACAGACTACTAAATTCATCTGAATCAAAACAGTACAAAATACCTTACTGAAACATAATTAAAATACTCCACAACAGTGTAACAGCCAAAACAAGATAAGAGGAAGAGAGAGAAGAAACAAAACACTCACACATACCTATACCCGTAATATATAACAACTCACCTTCGTGATCATGATGCTTTTCGCCCCTACCATGAGACCGTGTCTCGAACAAATCGCTTGCGGAGTTATCTCTCCCAACATCACGATTGCGAGCGTCGAGAAAATCACAGCAAACAGACCCGACGTCAACTCATCCAATAGAATTGTAAAGGTCGAATTGACCGCCACATTTCCTAACAAAATACTGCAGAGTAGGTAGTTCCCATGATCTCGCACAGGCATGATTGCTCGGGCGTATTTCCTTTCCTGTTCCGTCCCTGTATTGGATATGATCTTGAGTTCCGTACGATCTAAGGACATCAAACCCAAGTTCAAGCCAGAGAACAACGCGGAGAACATCAGGCAAAACAATATGAGACTTATTGACACCCATAGAGGAAGAAGTTTGTTGTGAGTCGCGATCATTTTCCAAGTCTCTGTGCCTTGATGGAGGTACTTCTCCTCGTCTAAGGTCGGGTCGGTGACGCCAGGGCGGAGGTTTTTGGCGCATATGTACAGTTTTGTGTTTGCGTCAGTTACTGGCGCAGGCGTGCGGATGACGAATAGGGCTGTTTTGCCTTGTAATGAGCCTTCTTTGACCTGCAAAGAAAATTGTCATGTAGTCATATATATTACCCGTGGGGTGCCGGATTAGAATTGCACCTCATCATATCTCCCCGTGGGTGTCATAAGAGGCGACAAGGGCAAATAATACTGGGAGGTGGGCAGCAGTGCCTTCTTAAGAACTGCTATTTTACACTGCGATCCCCAAGCCTCCTGCCAAGCGTGGGGATTATGGCAAATGCCCCTTTATGGAGGAGGCTGTCTTCAGCCGTGGATGATCCGGCTGATACAGTACAGTACAGTCATATAAAAGGTGGATTTTAATATATCAAGAAACCACCCCGGTTTGGAATAACTGAAAGTTATATTTAATAAAAAAAAATTGTCCCGGGTGGGATTGAGCTGTTCAGGCACCAGCCTAAACTAGTATTTGGCGGGGACAGGAGGCGCGGGGTGCGCCGCCGACTTCACTTCTCACTCGCCCGCGGAGCAAGAACGCCGTGCTCAATTAATTTTAACCACTCGTTTTGGCATCTGATAACTTGTATTTTCCAAAATTATATCTCAACATTTATACAGTCCACCCTTTTATTCAAGTCCCTAGCTAGGACCCTAACAAAATGGTCCTCTCGCCATCCTAAGAACAAGCGAGGAAAGGAATTTAACATCAAGTTATCGGACTTTGGACCTGGCGCGTACGCTTGCAACTGCGTCGTTAATATATTCAAAGCGCCTTGTCATCGCCACCCGTGCCGCGGGAGTTTGAAGTCACCGTATCAAGAAGAATTTATGGACACAATGCAATAAATGGAGGAAGTTCAGTGTTATTCCAGGAGTCTTCAGTACGACTATTGTGCAATTTCGATTGAACGTAAATCGAAATCATACGCCTCCGAGTCGTAGCTTCGTCGATGGATAACAGGTTTCCTCGCGGATAAGGATAACGATATTTAGTGAGTTCGTTCCAATTATTTACCTTCTACATACCTAACATTTTGATTTATTTGTCAGTTTCCTAGTTCATATCATTACATGACTATTTTTCTCATTGCCTCATGATTATTTGAGTTGGCACGTAACTACCTACATTTTGAATAATTTATTTCATCATTTTCATTTGCTTTGCATAGCAATCTTCATTTATAAAGTTTTTATAAAATACATAAATACTTACCTTATTTAATCTAATTACTATCTGATCATGTACTTCGCGCAGTTTCTGAAGCATTAAAGTTGTAATCAACGTATAATATACTTAGCAAACATTCCTTTAGTAAACGCATCAGCTGTACATCTTTCAAGTTCAAGGTCATGCGCCTATCTATTCACGCCTGATAGTTATTATTTTATGCAAATTGAATGCTTAGCCTGTAACTTTCCTGTGCTTATATTTCTCCTTTCTCTTTCACCATGGTTGATGAAGACACTCTTATTAAAAAACGCAGTGCTATGAAAGCAAAGCTTACAAACTTTGCTAACTACATTAGCATAATAGTAAGCTGCGAATCCCTTTCAGATCTTCAACGAATCGAGTTAGAAGGGCGGTTAGCAAAATTTGATGCTATATACGATGAATTTGATGAATTACAGACGGAGATCGAGGTACTGTCCGATCAACCAGACGATGCCTACGCTGAGCGAACCAAGTTCGAGGAGCGATTTCACTCACTAGCTGCGCAGGCTCGCGTGGTGCTGGCGAGGTCCAGCGCTCCCACGCATGGTGAAAATGGGTCTGTAGCGAGCTCGGGTGACCATGACACAGGTAGATCGTCACAACAAAATTTTATTCGCTTACCTAAAATTGATTTGCCCGTTTACAATGGCAGCTATCAGTACTGGCTCGAGTTTAGAGATACATTCTTATCGTTAATACATAACAATAAAACTATTGATGACATAAGCAAATTACATTACCTTCGCGCATCACTAAAAGGAAATGCACAAGAATTAATAAAGAATTTGGACTTTAAAGGTGATAATTATCAAATTGCATGGAAAATGCTTTGTGAGCGATACGACAATAGTCGGCTACTAATA
The DNA here is from genome assembly GCA_963890685.1 of Plagodis pulveraria. NCBI lineage: Eukaryota > Metazoa > Arthropoda > Insecta > Lepidoptera > Geometridae > Plagodis > Plagodis pulveraria. The sequence goes on along the minus strand of OY982976.1, from coordinate 5,545,553 downwards.
AATAACCATTTGCAGGCATTATTTAATGCCGAGCAAATAACAAAGGAATCAAGTTTGTCTTTGCGTCGTCATATTGACGTCATTAATAAAAACATTAGAGCTCTTAATATACTGAAAGAACCTACTGAGCATTGGGACACACTTGTAATTTTTATGATGCTTAACAAATTAGATACAGTTACTAGTAGGCATTGGGAGGAGTACCGTAACACCTTGTCTAGTTCCCCTACTTTGTCTCAATTTTGTACATTCCTTAGTAACAGAGCCGATTTACTAGAAACTTTAGAACACAATCAAAGTTCTTTTAAATTTACCAAATTTGAACCGAAATCTAGAAGTTTCATAGTAGCTGCTAAAAATGATAGTACATATCCATCAAAACATCAACAAATAAACAGTAAACCTTCTTGTCCACTATGTTCTAGTAACCATCTTTTATACACATGTGATATATTTAAAAATTTGCCAGTAGAATCAAGAATCAACAAGTCCAAGGAACTTAAAGTGTGCCTAAACTGCCTACGTCCAGGCCACTATTCAAAACAATGCAAATTGTCTCATTGCAAATATTGCACTAATAAGCACAACACTCTGTTGCATGTTGACGAACCTAGGCATATTAACTATCAAGAGCCCATGCCTAGTGCTTCTAATAATACTAATAATGTTGCCCTTCCAATTAAAGTTCCTGGTAATAACGTTACGCCTACATGCGACTCAGAAAATGTCGTTTTGTCTAGCAAAACTGCTTCTAAACAGCATACTACTTCTTCCCAAATTTTACTTTCCACAGCGATGGTGAAAGTAATCAGCAGTGAAGGCAAAAGGCTCGACGCGCGAGTCCTTCTCGATAATGGCAGCACTGCAAACTTTATCACCAAGGCGCTTTGCGACTGCCTGAGATTATCTCGAGATAACAGCTACTCTACGGTAACAGGTATCAATAATCAGACTTCATTTAGTACACAGTCTTGCAATTTAACTATAGAATCGTGCAACGGTGCCTACAAAGCAAATATAGATTGTTACATCTTGCCAGAAATTACTAAAATTCTTCCTTGTTCCTTGATCGACATCGGCAGCATTCCCTTGCCGAAAGATCTTCATCTAGCGGATCCTACCTTTCATATACCATCAGTTATCGATATTCTGGTGAGTGCTGAGGTCTTTTGGAATGTCTTAGGTAGCGCATGTATTACCCTAGGCAAAGACCAACCTCAATTACGTGATACTAAGTTCGGGTGGATTGTATCAGGCCCTGTGGCTCTTCCATTACATCCATCTACGTCATCAACGAAACAATTTTGTAACTTCTCAATGAATGAGTTAAACACTAATATTAGTAAATTTTGGGAACTCGACTCAGTATCTTCTAAGCACTCCTTGTCCAAAGAAGAGCGTGCCTGTGAGGAAAGTTTTAAACGTAATACTTTTCGTAATAATCAAGGTCAATTTGTAGTAACCATCCCTCTCAAAGATAATCCTAGTGTTCTAGGTAAGTCGTTCGAAATGGCGAAGCGACGTTTTTTATCACTGGAACGTCGTTTCCAACGTGATCCAGCCTTCAAAGACAAATACGTAGCTTTCATGCAAGAATATGAGTATCTTGGTCACATGATAGAAAATAACTGTCCATCTAAATCGAATGATGTCGATTATTTTTTGCCTCATCATGGGGTCATTAAAGAATCCAGTTCTACCACAAAGCTGAGAGCTGTCTTCGATGCGTCGGCATCAACCACGTCTGGACTGTCATTTAACGATATCCAGATGGTGGGTCCTACAGTTCAAGAAGATCTTCTCTCCATACTTTTGCGATTTCGCCAGCATAAATATGTAATATCTGGTGATATAGAGAAGATGTATAGAGCTATTCTAGTGACACCTTCACAGCATTCCTTACAACAAATAATTTTTCGTAGTGATACCAAATCCCCTTTAAAAAAATATAGCCTCAATACCGTAACATACGGTATGGCTTCTGCCACGTTTTTGGCAACTAAATGCTTGGTAAGCTTAGCATCTACTACTACTAACGAGATAGCAAAAAAATCTATACAACGTGACTTCTATGTTGACGATTACTTGAGCGGTGGAGACTCGATTCCCCAAGTTGTAAACCTAGGCAAAGAGGTGACTGCCATTTTAGCATCTGCAAAATTTAATTTACGTAAATGGCACTCCAATAGCCCTCAAATTTTAGCTCAAATTACTAGCGATTTCAAAAGTTCTAATATAATGAACCTGTCTGAACACAAAAACGTCGCTTCGAAAACTCTAGGCCTACATTGGCTATGTGATTCGGACTCATTAGCATTTTCAATTAATATTGATACCGAGAAACGGGTGACAAAGCGTCACATATTATCTGTTATCAGTCAAATTTTCGATCCCTTAGGTCTCCTAGGTCCATGTGTGATTTTAGCGAAAATGATCATTCAAAGACTATGGATCGCTAAAACTGACTGGGACGACCAAGTTTCGGATGAAATACAAAACCTTTGGGTTTCATTTGCGAACTCTCTGCCATTTTTAAACTCTTTAAAGATTGACAGATGGGTTTTATGTGACAATTCTACTAGAAATGAAATCCATACAATGACGGACTCATCCCTTAGTGCCTACGGAGCCTGTATCTACCTTCGCTCTATTGACAACGAAGGTTCAATCAAGGTTCAACTTCTAGTATCTAAAAACAGAGTAACTCCTATCAAAATAACTACCATTCCGCGTCTTGAGCTCTGCGGCGCTCTGCTAGGTGCTAGACTGTGTACTAAGGTCCTGGAGTCACTTACATTACCTGTGAGTAGATGTTACTTCTGGTGTGATTCGATGATAGTGTTGGGTTGGCTGTCTATGCCACCTAATCAATTAAAACCGTTTGTACGTAACCGTGTAGGCGAAATACTAGAACTGACAGCCGGTCATGTATGGTCATACGTTCAGTCAAAACACAATAGTGCAGACTTGCTTTCTCGTGGGCTGAAGGCAGATCTCCTCGGCGATTGTTCGCTGTGGTGGTCAGGTCCCGAATTCCTGCGTAAAGACGAGAAATACTGGCCTAAAATGCCTAACTGTACTTCGCATAAAGATTTACCTGAAGTTATTTCACATCACCACGTACATCATGACTCTCATGCAAACTTTCATAATCATTCAAAGGATAGTTTATTCATTAAATCTTTACTACATAAATATTCGAATTTCAATCATTTGCAAAGAGTGGTCGCTTACATTCAAAGATTCATTCACAATACAACCAAAATACAAGATAAACATCACGGTCATCTCTCAGTCCAGGAACTTAATAATTCTTTTACATTCATTCTCAAACACACCCAACGCGATATGTTTCCTGAAGAGCATGCCATACTTATATCAGGAAAATCATTACCACGTAAACATAAATTCATCTCATTGACCCTCTTCATGGATACTGATTCTATTATACGTATAGGAGGAAGGCTTCAAAATTCACCCTATGACTACAATGTCAAACATCCTATTTTGATTCGCAGTGATCACCACATTACTAAACTTATATTTCGTAAATATCATCACGATTTGTTACACGCTGGTCCACAGCTGCTATTAGCACATATTCGTCAAACGTTTTGGCCCTTAGGGGGCAGAAACCTTTCTAAGACCATAGTCAAACAATGTATCAAATGTTTTAAATACAAATGTCTAAATGTTCAACCTATCATGGGACAGCTCCCTAGTTCAAGAACGCCTAGCTGCGTTAGTGCGCCTAGTTTCCATTTTTACACTGTAGCGTAGACTATGCTGGGCCCGTATTTATAGCTGACCGAAAAGGGCGAGGATGTAAGCTTATAAAAGCCTACCTATGTATATTTGCTTGCCTTTCAGTAAAAAGTGTCCACATTGAGCTCGTTACAGATCTCACCAAGGAAGGGTACATGGCGGCCTTAAATAGGTTTATAGCACGTCGCGGAAAGCCTCTTAGTATCTTGTCCGACAATGGTACTAACTTTGTCGGTACCTGTAATGAACTTCATAAATTTTTGCAATCTGATGCCTCGCTCGAGGTCGCTCAGAAAGGTATTGAATTCAAATTTGCCCCAGCCTATTCACCCCATTTTAATGGCTTAGCAGAAGCTGCCGTTCGTTCCACGAAAACACATTTGAGGAAACTATTACAATTAACGCATTTCACTTATGAAGAAATGTATACATGTCTAACTCAAATAGAGGCAGTGCTTAACTCTCGCCCACTTACCCCACTCTCCTCTGATCCCTTAGATTTTACTGCCCTCACTCCCTCACATTTTTTAATTGGACGACCACTGATATCTATTCCACAACCGCAGGTACCTAACATGAACATCAATCAGCTTGAACGTTACAAAAGAGTAGAGTGCATCAAGCGACACTTTTGGAACAGATTTCATTTAGAATATGTATCTCTGCTTCAGCAAAAGACTAAGTGGTCTTCTTCTTCTGGACAGTTAACGGAAGGAGCCCTAGTAATAATTAAGGAAAAAGGCCAATCACCACTGCTATGGCCTTTAGGACGCGTCGTGAAAGTCTTTCCCGGCAGTGACGGGGTTTCACGAGTAGCGGAATTGAAGACGAAGAAAGGGACAATTCTGCGAGCATTCAACAACATTTGTCCTCTTCCACTGAATTGAAGTGTCCAACGCCGCGGAGTATGTTCAGGCACCAGCCTAAACTAGTATTTGGCGGGGACAGGAGGCGCGGGGTGCGCCGCCGACTTCACTTCTCACTCGCCCGCGGAGCAAGAACGCCGTGCTCAATTAATTTTAACCACTCGTTTTGGCATCTGATAACTTGTATTTTCCAAAATTATATCTCAACATTTATACAGTCCACCCTTTTATTCAAGTCCCTAGCTAGGACCCTAACAGAGCCGTTCTCCGATTTCTCATCGGATGCCTATTCCATTCAGCCACCGGAACCTTAACCTTTCGAGCCAAAACTTACGTTTCCAATTGTATTTCTTTAATCGTCATAGGGGACGGTGCGCGTGTGTTCACTCTTGTTTAATTTTTACATACATAAAATCAATACTAACTATTATTTAAGCTGCGCGTTGGGTCTGATAATGATATAAATGATTCATCATGGGCTAGAACAGCACAATTCCCATATCTGCCTGTGGTAATCGTAAGAGGCGAATAAAGGAAAAATACCTTTTCATTTCTCATACTCGGTAGTAGTGTTTGATCTGAGTAGCGGGTGGAAGACGCTGCTTTCCACCTAAGGGTGGGAAAAACTCATACTAAATGCTTCCTTCTCTAGGGCCGGCATGTCTTTTAACCATGGTAACCTTTGTTGTAAATAAAATTAGATGCCTAAATTTTATCGTTGTAAAATACAACGCTGTTAAAAATAAGTATTGATAACTGCGTTTTGTAATAGCTTAAAGAACTAGTTAATAACAAAATTAATGTAACTTTCTCAAGGTTGTTTATGTTATATGAAAATTTTAGTCACTAATTATGTATATGAACAGTGTGGATTAATAAAACATATCTATTAAAGCGGGACTGCCTCCGAGATAGACGCACTGTGTTCCATATATAAAAATTATTAAAGGCTATAATTTGACGGGATAGTGACTATATACATGGATTAAAAAAAAAAACATAAATCTCACAAAATGTTCTACCTCCTCAATTAAATTTATAAATATACGTTTCTTTTATTCATGTTATCATTTTTAGTCTACGAATAAATATATTTATTCGTAGACTAAAAATGATAACAAAAATGATAACAATTTTTTTTAATAATTATTATAAAAAAACTATACTTATATTTAATTTTACTTTTTTCATATTTTATATGAAAAGTAGAGTGTTTATCACGGATGTAAGTCAGCAATTCCTACTCCGACTACAGCCGCATTAATTTTAAATAGTTAGGTACTACTCATGTTATTATTATCAATAAATATTATAAAAAACTACATTATATTTATTTCCCTTTATGGAAAATGAAAGTGGAGTGTTTAACACGGAGAAAGTCATCAATTCCAATTCGGACCCGTAAATATTCCAAACAAACTTATCATTAAATTTCACAAATTGTTCTAACTCAATTAATTTTAAATAGGTGCTACTCATGTTATTATTTTTAATGAATATTTTAGAAAAATATACTATTTTTACCTTTCCTTAAATTCTAAATGAAAAGTAGAGTGTTTATCACCGATGAAAGTCATCAATTTCTACACGGACTAAAAACCTCAAGTATGGGAATTGATTCCTTTCGACCCTTGTATAACAATCTACTATTTACCGGGTCAGACTATTCTGTTTTTACTATGCCGATATCGCAAACCATTAGTAGTGCCTTTATCGGCCCTTACAACCTATATCTATACCTATAGACAGTGAGTATGCTAACCGGATGCAGGTTCGATCGGAAGTCGAGAGTTACTTCACAGGGAGGTTATTGAGGGGAGGTTCAACTTGCCTTTTTTGATTGAAACGTAGACATTACAAAACAAGCAACACTAATGAAATGAGAGGGCTACCTTTACTGCTTTATTTATTTACTAGCTACCCACCTCGGCTTGGCACTGGTGCAATTCTGATACTAAATATACTATAGAATATCTTTATATACAACGTTCACAGCTTTTATGTCATTAGAAAATACAAACATGTTTTCTTTAGAGGTTACTCATGATATCACTTTAGGGAACTCTAAAATTATCAGTGTATATTATGCATGTATTATACATATAAACCTTCCTCTTGAATCACTCTACTTATAAAAAAAGCCGCATCAAAATCCGTTGCGTAGTTTTAAAGATCTAGGCATACATAGGGACAGAAAGAGGGAAGCTACTTTGTTTCTTACAATGTAGTGAAGTGATGGCTTAAGAGGCCTTTTACATTTTGCAGCCCTCTCGCTCGCACTTTTAGACATAATTTCAAATAACAGCAATACGGTAATATTTTTTTTAAAATGTGGTTGACATTATTTCGCTGCATGCGACTACGAGTACAGATGTTCTCAACTAATTTTCATGTTGATATCTGTAATGGGGGGATCCAAAACGCGTAATTTAGTTATTTTAAATTTTGGGCCTCTAATTCTAATTGCAACATGATACAAAAAAAAATATGTTGAGAACATCTATAGCCGCTAAAAACATTGATGTCAGACCACATTTTAAAAAATCATTACCAAATTGTTACTATTTGGGAGCGCGACGTATTCATTTACACAAAGTCTGTATGCGATACGCCCTACATACTACATCTTAGATAGGTACATATTATTAGTCCGTTCAAATTAGACCAAAAAATAAGAGTAAAGCTACATACATTCTCAACAAGCTGAAAATCAGTAAGATTGTTTAAAATATAATTTAAAACAAAATTTGAAAGTTCCCCATCTATCCCCTGTATGGAAAAAAATAATTCAAGGTCAAAGGTTGCAATTTGTGACTTTTTGAGTACTCCAACGATGGTTGGCCCCATAGAAGTTTTTGATCAGTATTAGAAACAGTTGGCATCAAAAAATGTCTGTGTGTAAAATGGCTAAATAGCCATTTTAATAATAGCCATTTTAACTAATTTTCATCTTGATATCTGTAATGGGGGATCCAAAACGCGTAATTTAGTTATTTTTAATTTTGGGCCTCTAATTCTAATTGGACTCAACATGTGACAAAGTAAAAATTTGTTGAGAACATCTATAGTCGCATGCAGCGAAATAATGATAGACCACATTAAAAAAAATATAAACCATATTGTTGCTATTTGAAATTATCTTTAAAAGTGCGAGTGAGAGGGCTGCATAATGGCCTCTTAACTGTATTTTTGTTGAAAACCTGTGAATGGGGATCAAAATTCCATAAAAAAATATGGATAGTCTCCTAAGACCATTTCCGAGTAGCAACGGATAAGGTACTTCCCCTACTGCTCCGCTGAAAGTTTCCACCCTGTATACATCTCTATAGTCGCTTAGTGTTTTTGAATTGTAATATCTCAAAAACGGTGGCTCATAGAAAAAAAAGGTAATAACATATTTTTTGTAGATAATTTTATGATCTACAATTTTATCTGAAGTGTTTTTATGATAGAACTTGCCGTTTTGGTGAAAATTGCGAAAAGCTATTTTTTTTACCTTTGACCTTGAATATTTTTTTCCAATACAGGGGAAAGATAGGGAACTTTCAAATTTTATTTTTAATCATATTTTAAACAATCTTACTGATTTTCAGCTTGTTGGGAATTCATGAAGCTTCGAATATCTAAATTGACCGGACTATATTGTTTGAATTGGATATGTATATTTAAAAAAAAACATCTCAAAGTGTTTGTAAGGACTAGCAGAAGTCAATCCTAAGATGTTGTCAGCATTTTTCCAATAACCCACTAAACTAAAAACTAGAAAAAAAAAACATTGATTACATTAGTAATCTTCTCAGCCTTACAACCTAAACTAGGTACCTAAATATAAACAGGTTGTAGGTCGGTCATATTGAATATGTCAAAGGCAAAAACCTCCCCTCACAAATGGGCACAATGGGCGATTCGCGAGGGGAGGTTTGATGAGAAATATTCGGAACGCAACGAGTGATTTAACGTAGGTCACAAGAATAGTGAAATGATATATGAGGATATGGATTTACTAAGTTTTGAAAGAAAGAAAGAAAATACATTAATTTGGCACACAAAAACATCAAATTATACAGTTCAAATATGTAAAACCAAAGGGGTATATAATGTAAAGGGTATATTTTGAAGCAGTGATGGCTCAGTGGCATTGGCTATGGACTGCCGTGCCGCAGGTCCATGGTTCGAATCCCACTGCGGGCTTGAGCTTCAAAGCATGGTGGAAGGGCATTTTGCGAATGCCCGCCTGGCTAGCGACCACCCTCAAGTAGATAATCTGTCGCCAAGTACCTAACGGTGTGTTCCGGCAGCAGTCCTTGAGAGTCAATGAAATTGCAGGCAACTGAGACTTAACAACTATGTCTCAAGGTGAAGGCGCAGTGCAATTCGTGACTTGTGACGAAATGTATCTGTTATAGGTAGAGGTTAGTCCGCTTAACATCAGGTGGGCCTGGTGCTTGATCCGTCACAAAAAAAACAAGTTTGAGAATCCCTCATTAAGTTTAGTAGCAGGTGGTACTCATTCAAGTGAGTTATCTCGTACATTAAAGTAAACTTGCAATAATAAATAATAGTATATTAGTACATTATGATATAAGTGCGGTAAGTTGAAAAGAGGCGATATTGCTACAAGAAAGCTGAGGCTGTAATTATCAAAGCGCACGTGTGTCATTCGACGTTTTTCAACACACTTGCGAGGAACAAATACGAAAATTTCGATACAAAAATATTTACTTTATCTCTTAGATTATTGATGGGTCTCCGCTCGTCGGAGCGCGCGCGGAGACCCATCAGTAATCTAAGCTTTATCTATTTGATAGCAATAATAATCTGATTAAGAGGGTTTATAATTAAATCTTGTAAAGTTCTACTTCAGTAGGTAAAAAACTCTTTGGTTTGTTTTTATATGAAAAACGAACGAAACTACAATCTCCTTGGTGAGAAGTGTGGAAACGTTGTTTTTTTTTCCTATTTAAAACACTAGTGCGGTAAAGTAGAAAAAAGCACGAGTGCGTAATAGACTACATAATGACACTAAAACTTTTCAACACCCTTGCGATGAATAAAAAAATATATTGCACAAATGCGATACAAACAACATACGAAAATTATGGAAAATAGCGCACAAGTTTTTATTTGCGCGTGGCAAATGTATGTTGGTTGATTACATATAAACCTCTTTGATGTTACAAATCTGTATTACCCGGTTAAATTGAAAATGCTCTGTATACGCGCATATAATTTGCAGTTAGGTACTAACTTAACTTTGTAGGGATAATTCTATTACGCACTAGTGTATAATATTATTAGGCACGAGGGTGTTATAGTTCGGTTTATGGCCCTAAGAACGATATAATAAAGCTCACTTTACAAGCAAAGGGTGTTGAAAATATCATTATTAGTGTATAAAAGAACGTTCTGAATTACCAGGGGTATACTTTCATCATGATAACATAGGATACTTACATGATGATGACATCATCGCTTTTCATCTGACAAGTACCTATCATGAGCTAAACATTAGATACTTTTCAACATCACCATTATCGTCACTTTTCATCATATTCTACGTATGTGTAACCGCGGGGCGAAGCTATCTACACCACCCTATAACCATACTAGGTAATTACGTATATACGGTTGTAGGGTAGATCGTCCGCAAGTCGAGAGGTACTCCACAAAGCGAGATCGTGAGAGGTTTGACACCGCTTTTTGAAGCGCTACAGCGACATTATTACCAAGGTCAAGTATGAGCGAGAGGTGGCTTACTTCGTATAATATTAAAATACTATAATGTTCTATATTCCTCAGGGTTTAGGTATTCACTTAAAAAACAGCTTCTCACGAAACGAAAATAGTATAATTATAAAAGTTCTGACACAAATTTCGTACACAATGCAGTAAAAATAAATAAACAATAATACAATAACGGGAGCAAGTATTTTTTTTTATGCCTGATAGGTTAGCCTTTGACCACTATCTCACCTGATGGTAAGTGATGATGTGGTCGAAGATGTTGCTCAGACTAACCTAGAATTACTGGCTCTCAAGGACAGCTGCCGGAACACACCGTTAGATGCTTGGCGACAGATTTTCTACTTGAGGGTGGTAGCTAGCCAGGCGGGCATTCGCAAATTGCCCTACCACCATGCAAAATGCACCATGTATCTCACGCGTCACGGGTCAGTAGCTATTCCCCTCTCTTTCTCTCTATTTTAAAACAACCCAAAAATTAAGTTCACGCTACAATACTTATTTGTTGAATAATGGTAGAACATTTCTTTCTTTATTGCTGATAGGTAAGCCTTTGACCACAATATTACCTGATGGTAAGTGATGATGAGGTCGAAGGTGTTAACAGGCTTAATCTAGAATTACTGGCTCTCAAGGACAGCTGCCGGAACACACCGTTAGATGCTTGGTGACAGATTTTCTACTTGAGGGTGGTCGCTAGCCAGATGGGCGAAAAATGCCCTTCCAATATGCGGTGAAGCTCAAGCCCGCGGCGGGATTCGAACTATGGACCTGCTGCGCGGCAGTCCATAGCCAATGCCACTGAGCCATCACTGCTTCATTTTACTACATTTTGTATGGAAGGACATTTTGTGTGTTTTTTATTAGTTTCAGGTCAATATCTCATCTGATGGTAGGTAATTAATATTACTTATAAAATATTTCATTTTAAGATAGTACAATCGGCGGCCTTATTGCTAGGCAGAAATCTCTTCCAGGCAACCGTAAGCAGAAGAATCAATTTGATTAACATCGGGGTAGAGTGTAAAACTAAGTAGGAATAGTAAACTAGTTGCTTACTTAAATACATACAAGTATCTATTATAAATATTTAATATGTGTATAAAATATAACTACGGATTAGATATATATATCTAATGTGTTGTGTGTATATATATGTACATAAAAAATAATACATAAAGATATAAGATATAAAGAAGTTTCATTAGCCCTTCAGAATTTTTTTTACAGGAAAGTCCAAATTACATTTAACACATATAACTACTTAAATAATTCTAATTAGGTCTATGTAAATAATTGATAAAACTTTTATAATCGTAATTTTTTACACTTAATATAGTTAAATAATTTACAGTTATCACGTTTGCACTTGGCCTAAGAACAAAGATTCTACAAGCTGCATTGACATATATTCTTTTAATGTGTAGAAGGGATTGTTTTCAAAAAAGTTCTTAAGTTTTAGTTTGAACAAACTATATTTTAAAGTGGTCAAGCTTTTTGGTAATTATCAGTATTTTCGAATAACGACCTTGTTTCTGTACTTTAGCTAATCTGATTTTTGGTACAACCCGAATTTCATTATTTTTTATAATTCGCTTTTCGTTATTACGCAGATTGTAAGGTAAAACCGTTTCCTGTTTTTCTGGAATATCTCCATCCTCGTGAATTTCTAATAAACAATTATACATACTACATAAACATATAGATACCAAAATATATGATTACTGTAACAGCCGACTATAAAGGGGGTATTTGCCATAATCCCCACGCTTGGCAGGCGGCTTGGGGATCGCAATGTAAGATGGTAGTTCTTTAGAAGGCGCTGCTGCCCACCTTCCAGTATTTTTTCCCTTAGTCGCCTCTTACGACACCCACGGGATGATATGGGGAGGTGCAATTCTAACCGGCATCCCACGGGTAAGATGATTCAAGCAAAATATTTAATCGTGATCTATTGAGGAAAGGTAATACATTTTAATATGTTTTTTTTTTTAGAGTATAGTAATGGAACAAGCTTGAGGCCCACCTGGTATTAAGCGGTAACCTCTGCCTATAACAGATGCAGTTCGTCGCAAGTGGCGAACTGCACTGCGGCCATCACCCTAAGACATAAAGCTGAAGCAGTGTACAGCAGTGGACGATCCAGTAAGTATGCTAACCTAAAGTTGGTCTTAAAAGGGTACTAATAATTCCTTAGAATAATCATGACGCCCTCGTAACGAAGTTTCCTAGCTGTTCTTAACCGATCAGCAAAGTTATGCAACGTCTGCCGCGGTCATGACTTGGATTTCGGAAGGCACGTTAAGCCGTTGTTGTCTTAGGGTGGCAGTCGTTATAGCATGGTGGTAGGGCATTTTGCAAATGCCCGCCTGGCTAGCTACCACCCTCAAGTAGAAAATCTGTCGCCAAGCACCTAACGGTGTGTTCCGGGAGCTATCCTTGAGAGCCCGTAATTCAAGGTTAGCCCTAACAATATCTTCGACCACATCTTCACTTACCATTAGGTGAGGATGTGAGATAGTGGTCAAAAGCTCACCTATCAGGCATATAAAAAATAGTTTTAGTATATGTTTACTCACCATATACTCTCCTTTGACGAGAAACTTGCAGGGTTGTCCGTAAGGCTGCTGGTCATGTGTGAAAGCGATCACGGTATTAGGGGTAAGTCCGATTCCGTAAACCCTAGAAAATAAGTACATTGTTAAATAACAAAATACATCATCATAGTTTGAAAATTACCACAAGTTTGTTAACCATATTATTTTATTAGAAGACTACGCAGCGCTCGCTTCGCACACGATACGAGCACACATTTGTCGTGAGCGAAGCGAGCGCTGCAAAGCCAGCTCTCGCTTGTGCATAGATTTTTATAATATCATGTTCGAAACTTCTGCAACATTGCATAAATCTTGTTAGGCTCATAAAATATACCTATATATAAATTATTGATGTATATAGACACAATTTCAATAAGAATGTAAACTATAAAAGTGCTTAATTGATTGTATGTGACTATTTTACTACCAGGGCCATAGAACATATAATAATACTACGCCCGGGGCAGTCGTTCGTTCTTTCACCTGTTCGATGGTTCGTTCAAAAAGTTTTGAAGTAGTCAGTCGAAGAATGACAATTGAAAGGAGAAGAGCTATAGATTGAATAATTATCCCGATTATTATAGAAATAACACCTAATTTATAGAACAACAATATACACCTTGATATAAATCTGGAGTTTCCCTGGAGTAAGCCCCTTACAATCTAGAATATTGTCAAAACATTACGTTCTGGAAGCTTCCCGTTTACTTAACCTGGCCTATTTCAGAACGCCTCCAATTTGCACATTAAAAGTTTTTCAAGTAATCCCAAATAGTTACCCATGTCTATCTTAGTTATATGCCTTTGGTTAAAACTAGAAAAGAAAACCATTAAATTCAGATCAAAAACAAACACTCACCGCAATGTGACCGAAGATTCAGCTAGCACGCTTGGAATTGCTTCATCTATTATTTTCGGCTCCTTATCCGAATCTTCTATTCTAATTCCTTCGATCATTACCATACTCGAAACCGCCCTTACACTCGTGAAGTCCACTTCGGCACGCGCTTGACGAGGGACCCTTATGTTCGGTAGAATTTCATTAGGAAATAGATCGTTAGTGAAACTATTTCTTTCCACCAGAGTTTTTTTCATATTGCCCTCTGGAATAGAAATATCTTTCACAGAATCGACCACGTCTTCTTTAATGGAACTGCCTTTTGAAACTGTGCTATCCAGTATCCGAGTAGATATTTCACTTAATAGCTTAGATAGACTTTCTCGAAAATCATTATCGTTTGTATACGAATCAGTATTTTGTTCATTCGACATGTATTTTTGAAAGGTTGTGCCTAAAGCTTCGCGTAAGGTTTCAAAATTGGGTAGAGAATTTAATCCGTCAATTAAATAATTGGCGTCTCCAATTATTTTATCACATTTTGATTGTAGTTTCGATTTTATCGCATCAATTTCTTCATCGTATTTTTCATTAGTAATATTAAGCTTTATCTTAACAGGACTAATGTTATCATTATCATTTATAATATTCAAAGCTTTAATAACATTTCGATTCTTATCTTCCTGTCTAATTTCTTCTAGGCTATTTATTTTATCATTTTTGTTATTGCTAATATTATTATTTGCATCACCATTGCGCTTTTGATCACCAAAAAGATCTATGAGTTTTGAATGAGAACTGACTTGTTCTATCAGATCGTTTAGAGGTACAAATTTGTTATGATATAACACTTCTATGTCATTTTTCTCTTCTCGCGTAGGTCTTTGTACATTAGGTAAGTAGTTTACATTAATATCATTGGTTAGATCTATCCAGTCAGTCTTGGTCTCTTGGACATCGTTGTCAGTAGTTTTTTGAACATTGCCTTCATCAGCTAGATTTTTTAACGTTTTACTTACTTGAGTATCGGTTTGTTGGTTTTGGAGAGAGTCTGAATTATGTTTCTCCGTGAATCTGTGGACAATAAAACATACTTGTTAGTATCGATAGAGGGATACGAAGCCGGAGTCGTGGAATCTGGGGCACCTCGAATTTTAACGTTAAGCTCCTTGTATATTAACTGGCAAAATACAAAAATGCAGAAAGCAACATGACTCATTAGGGCAGTAGATTATTCTTTACAATCTGTACAATGTTAATCTACTTCATCTATTCGTATTCTTTATTATAGTAAGAAATAGAGCAAACACACAGATAAGAATATAGTATGTCCCTGTCGGGCATACTGTTCTACTGTATCAGCCGGATTGTTCACTGCTAAAACACCCTCCGCCATTACGATGCCCCACGCTTTGCAGGCGTCTTGGTATCGCATTGTGAGATATCAGTTCCTCAGAAAACGGCGCTTCTCACCTTCTGGTGTGTTACCCTTAGTCGCCTCTTACGACATCCACGGGTAGAGATCGGGGGTGACATTTTAGCCCGGCACTCCACGGGACAGAACTAAAGTCCATTTACAACCATTACTTACGTGAGCTTAAATGAGGGGGATAGGGTCCAGCAAAATCTAATCAAATCTCGAACATATAAAAATATATATCATAAATTCTTATAAGGTAAATAACACAAGGGAGGAAAGAAATCTAATATAAAAAAAAACACCGCCCGTTACGTTTGTATAACGTAACGGGCGGTGTTGATTGTTTGGTAAAGAGAGTCCCCGAAGGGGTAGTACGAGGCAACCCACGTTTTGCCACACAATTTTAATGTGAACAAATAGTTACAACTTATTTTGGTTAGTCTTCACGCATCACTTTCCATTCAAAGGTAGTTTCGTTGTAAATAATAACAAATATTTTAAAAGTATTTTAAGAAAACATTAAA
This sequence comes from Plagodis pulveraria, assembly GCA_963890685.1. Lineage (NCBI taxonomy): Eukaryota > Metazoa > Arthropoda > Insecta > Lepidoptera > Geometridae > Plagodis > Plagodis pulveraria. The sequence goes on along the minus strand of OY982976.1, from coordinate 5,529,801 downwards.
TTAAATATTTAATAAAACACTTAAAAAATCTTAAAAATGATATATATCTAGTGACAATTCAGCCTAATTTCCTGTTAAACGTGACGTCACAAACGCCACGCAGTCAAACCGGAAGAGTATTCGACGCGTTTCGCTTCTAAACGAAGCAACCTCAGGAGGTCTTGACTCTACGAGCGCACGATCGAGACTAGATCGTGCGCTCGTAGAGAGTTTTGAAGTGTTTATTAAATAATTAATTTAATGTTTTCTTAAAATACTTTTAAAATATTTGTTATTATTAAAAATTGATTTCAGCAAAGTAACGCCTAATCTATTCATTATCTTTAGTTTCGTTGTATTTTATGTCCTTGATTCTAATCTTCGATCATAATCGAAAATTCTAATATATATGCTTCAGGTTTACAAGTTTCCATTAGATTATTTATTTAATTTCAATACTTAAAAAGAAAAAATCCCATAGGGAGACGGACTATAGAGAAGATCCCCATATTTTTGTGGGAGTCGTTAGAGGCGCCGAAGAACAAATATCAGAAGGTATGCAGTCACACCTTCTGAAGAACTACGATACCCAAGACGCCTGCCAAGCGTGAGGATTATGGCACAACATCCCTTAATGGGGAAAGCCTTTGTTTAACAATGGAAGTCATGGCTGTTGATGAATATAAATAAAATAAAGTTCCAGTCGTATATTGTAAATCTTAAAGGACAGTGTACGAGTCTGATCGTAACGAATAGGCTACCATAATTTGAGTTGTGAATCACTAGTAATGTTATAAAAATACCATTTATTTGCAATATATTTGACGATCGCGTGTCGTAAAACACGCACTTCCTATACCGATGAAGTGGAAAGCTGAATTCAACGCCAAAACTCTACAACACGCCTAATGACGTCATTCCACGTCAATGCGTACGTCACTAGCAAGCTACGAGCGGCAATGCAAAATGGCATTATAAATTCGAGTACGTTCTAATATCATGTCAATATTAAAAGAGTTATGTAGTCTGTACGAGAAGATTCACGAGTGTCTAAGCGCAAGAGTTTTTTTTTTATTGCTGTTAGGCTAGCCTTTGACCACTATCTCACCTGATGGTAAGTGATGATTTGGTCGAAGATGTTTTTCAGGCTAGCCTAGAATTGCTGGCTCTCAAAAACAGCTGCCGGAACACACCGTTAGATGCTTGGCGACAGATTTTCTACTTTTTTTACGGTTTCAATTATCAATTTCTCAAAAGAATTTAAAATTCACTTACAGAAAAATACATTATAAATCTTATACGTGGTAAACATAAATGTCGTTAGGAAAACAATAATGTGTATTATAGTAATATTGAAGGTAGATGTAAATGGTATACTGTATTATAGAAATGCATCTGTTACAGGCAGAGGTTGGTCCACATAACATCAGGTGGGCATCGGGCTTGTTCCGTCACAATAACATAAAGAAAAATCTGCGAACGCATTGAATTCCCAGTCCAAGCAAGTTTTATATAAAGCATATCTGGTTCAAGGGCGAACGTTTTATTTCCTTTTGGCATGCCCTTGAATCATTCCCTTGCTATACAAGTAAAACTGGTTCGAAACACGTATGGGTTCGGAAGGGTACCCACACTTTCTTACGAGACATTGGATGCGAATGTTTGTGTATGTGTGTGTAAATAAGTAGTTCCCAGGGGAGCGTGAATGATGCTTTGCTTATTTGTAGCATTGAGCCAATGGTAGAGATTTTTTGATCGCTTGGATCAATAACAACCTCGTGAAGAACATTTATAAGAAAAGATAATCATTTATTTCGGAAAAATACCTTACAGAAGGCACGCAGACTTAAATTTTAAATACATTTAAAATTTTAAAGTAAAAGAAGAAAAATATATAATATACTAGCTGACCCGGCAAACGTTATTTTGCCATATAAATAATTTAAAAAATAAGGGTTGATCGTAGAAGGGTGAAAATTGAGGATTGTATGTATTTTTGTATGTTGTATCATAAAAAAATAGAAATTAAAAATTTTGTCTAAAAATAAAATAAAAAATTTAGGGGTGGACTACCCCTAACATTTAGGGGGATGAAAAATAGATGTTGGCCGATTCTCATAGATACCGGATAAGCACAAAAAAGTTCATCAAAATCGGTCAAGCCGTTTCGGAGGAGTATGGCAACGAAAACTGTGATACGAGAATTTTATATATTAGACGAGAATTTTATATATTACATTAATAAAAATAGTTCTCCAAGTTAACGTGTACCGAAATAACAATTGAGAATTGGCTACTATTACTAGGTATGGCGGTTGATACATTAAGAGTATAGAGTGCACGGAGCGCGTTCCATACAAAAATACAAACTTAAGAGTGTCCAAAAAAGGAGTGTTATATTTGTAGAGTAATAATAAAAATAATAATAAAAATCTTTATTTAAGCCAATTAACACTTTTTCAAACTTATGTATTGCTGGTGGTCTTCCCACTAGACGTTTAAGTCTGTATCGTAAAGACCTTTTGATAGCTGTACAGTAATAGGGTTAGCGCTCAGTTGACTTTATTAAAGTTTTACAGCAAAATATTTATGAATATATGTTTAACCTACACAGTCGATTTTTTTATTTTTTTAATTAATTTATTTTTGTTTTTAAGTTAATTTAGATATTTACAAACTATTTGTTTTGATTACAGGTTTGTTTTTATCTAATAATACAGAAGCATTGTATAAAATTATATTAACTGATAGTTGAAGCCTGGTAACTCCTTCGCGCCGATATATACAAAAGAAAAACGTATTTTCATATCTACAGACACGACGACTACGCGGCGCCGAGGTAAAGGTCCTTGACCCAATCGTCATTTTGTCTGAGGGAAAATCAGACTATAGTACCACCAACTTAACTGTGCAGTTCTCGAGGGCGCTATTGGTCAAGGAAATCAACTACAAACTGTCACAATTTGAGGGAATTTTGTAGTTCTTTTTTCTGCCGCCTGAACAGATAAGTTGGTGGGACTGTAGTTCAGTTTCGCCGACCTTTGGTCACAGATTAAATGATAATTACTAAAGTGAATATGCCCAACAATACGTAGACCAGACTAATAGGCGAAATATTCTAACATTGTATTTTGCATTAAGGGTGAACTGGTCGGCCCGTTCTCTATACAAACGTAGTAGGGTGATCACTCCCTTATTTGAGGATTTAGGTCCAAAATAAAGCGTAATACCGATTGATCTCATCATTATCTAGGCTTGTATGAAGCCGAAATTTTAATAAAATAATTAACTTGAGAATTATGAGCCTCGAAACATTTTCATATAAAGTTTTCGAGGCTCATAACTTACAACATAATTATCTTTCTAAAATTTTGCCATCATACAATCCTAGATTATTTTTTTTTTATTCCTGGTAGGTTAGCCTTTGACTACTATCTCACCTGATGGTAAGTGATGATGTGGTCGAAGATGTTGTTCATAATGACGATATCAATCGGTATTATGCTTAAGTCTGAACCTAAAATCTCAAATAAGGGAGTGATCACCCTACGACGTTTGTATGGAGAAGTGACCAGCCAGTTCAACCTTAACATATGTATGCTAGGAGAATAAGCTAACACAACTAAAATGGAAGGAAATATTTTAATAGCGAATGGGATTCCGTCACTTAAGACGTTTAGAAAATAGGAACGAAAGGATAAATTTAAGCTATGACTATTCATCACGATAGCTTAATTGTTTTTTTTAATGTTTTTGTGACTGAACAAGAGGGCCACCTGATGTTAAGCGGTAACTTCTGCCTATAACAGATGCATTTCATCACTTCGTTTTTTGAAGCGCTCGTAGCGAAGTTTACTTAGCTGTTCTCCACCGATCAGCAAAGTTAAGCAACGTCGTCCGCGGTCATGAGTTGGATGGGTGACCGCTAGTGACATTACTACTGAGCGTTTCCGTGCTTCGGAGGGCACGTTAAGCCGTCGGTCCCGGTTGTTATCTTAGGGTGGCAGTCGTTCTAGCATGGTGGTAGGGTATTTTGCGAATGCCCGCCTGGCTAGCTACCATCCTCAAGTAGAAAATATGTCGCCAAGCACCTAACGGTGTGTTCTGACAGCTGTCCTTGAGAGCTAGTACTTCTAGGTTAGCCTGAACAACATCTTCGACCACGTCATCACTTACCATCAGGTGAGATAGTGGTCATTGGCTAACCTATCAGGCTTAAAAAAACAAGTAACGAACACTGAGACATACAGTTGTCGAATCTCATTTGCCTGTAATTTCACTGGCTCTCAAAGACTGCTACCGTAACACAATGTTAGGTGCTTAGCGACAGACTTTCTAGTTGATGGCAGCTAGCCAAGCGGGCATTTGCAAAATGACCTACCACTGCAATACTTCGTGTTATTTCATGCTTATACTGATAAGTTCTTACAGACCCGCCAACTTATCTGTTCAGGTGGCAGAAAAAAGAACTACAACATTCCTTCAAATTGTGACAGTTTGTAGTTGATTTCCATGACCAGTAGCGCCCTCGAGAACTGCACAGTTAAGTTAGTGGTACTATACACTGGTGAGAAATAGGTAAAGTCGGGTAGTCTGCAAATTCAAATCAATCAGCAGGGTACAACAAAATACTTCATTCTGTAAGAAGTCAATTTTGTTTCTTTTATATACCTATATCTATGTAATAAACACCATGTAACTTCTCTCAGATCTTTCTTTAGCAAGATAGATTATTATTGTATAACTAGCTGTACCTGCGACTTCGTTCGCGATTGCAGTACCTGCAGACTAATTATTCACATTTGAGCACTGTTTATCTCATATTAAGAGTGCGCCCAATGCCAGGAAAAAAACAGTTTTTACCTCCACTTCTTCCATCGCCCACTCGAGTGCGAAATACAACCACAGCCAGGCGGCAGCGTCACGAACGCAAACAGCCCTGCGCCGCGCTCGCTCAAGGCCCTGACGTTGAGCGCAGTATATGCGTTACAGTCAGATAAATTAAATCTATACCACTAAAACTAGGACTGGGTATTATTCATGAATACTTAAAAAATGACGGCTTCTATTGCTGAAAAGTACTTTATTTGCATGACATAGGTATTGTTCCAGTTGTGTGGATTTTAAAAAACCATACTAGCGGAACTATTTTGTTAAAACTCATAAGAAAGAATCATCAAAATCAATTCGTATATGGTGGAATAATCACGTAAAATACATAAAAAAATACTGTCATTAAAACACTTCCTCCTTTTTTGAAATTGGTTAAAAATATAATTTAATTTGTTTTTTACTATTAAAATTGCTTAACGATATTTAGAATGGAGATGAATTAAAAGTAACATTAAATTTAATTGCAAAAATAAGGTTAGATTGGGAGACAATCAGATAATATTAAAGGATTATTGAATAAACACACTTCCAAAAAGACATAGAATTTATTTATAAATCAGTATTCAACAATCGACATAATATGTTTTTCATTTGTGTAATGTAATAATCCAGGAAAAGCTTATTGGAATATTTTCTAACACACTTTTTGATGGTAACATCAAAAAGTGTGTTAGAAAATACTCCTTTTGCGTAATTTTGGCATTAGGCCCACCCTTAAGGTCTGCGGTGAAGCACTCTTAGTAAAGCTTTTTACTTTGGGTTTGAAACTCCCGGGTTGTATTTTTCAGAAGACAGTACTTAGTATTAACTCAAATCGTGTTAAGTTTCATTGAATTCCATTCAGTAGTTTTGAAGTGATGCGCGGCCGGGATACAGACAGACTGACAGACAAAAAAAAACAGTTTTGGCATCAGTGTCAGCTACAGAGTGCTCTCAATTATTTTTATCAAAATATCTGCCATGTACAGAATTGGATTTGTTATAGTTTTATTATAAGTATAGATATCAATTGTGATAATCAATAATAAACAAGTACTTCATAAACAGTAAGTATATTTACTAACTATACATTCCGTGACTGCTTCATTATTTATAGTACAAAGCCTCGATTTAAATAAAAAAGGGAGATAGAGTACGCTCTAATATCACGACAGTATAATGTGGTGAAAATTTAACACAAGTATATAATGCACACAACTACATTTCCATTGAAGGAAGACAAGCATGTAAGAGACACACGGACACCACTGAGACTCAATTAAACTGAGGCGCGCATGTTAGTGTTGGTCGACAAGTATAGTCACGGGTAGCCAAAATACAGGTAAACAAGGACGAGTTCTTTGCCCTGCCATGTTAGCACTCGTAGACATAGCGCGATATGTCTATTTTACACGAAATAGAGTGTAGACAAAATTTACTCGTGGTGCGCATGCTAGCCGGGCTGAATTACCTTACTCTTCTCTTTTTATTCAAAAATTAGAGAAAATACACGCAAATACTCGCAGATAAGTGTCAAAAATCAATTAAACTGAGGCGCGAATGTTAGTGTTGGTCGATAAGTAGCCACGGGTAGCCAAAATACAGGAAACAAGGACGAGTTCTTTGCCCTGCCATGTTAGCACTCGTAGACATAGGGTATATTCCATTTGACGCTAATAACGTTATTTTCGATAATTTTGATCACATTCTGCGTCTATGGTTGTGATCACTGTGATCGATTGTAACTGTTCTCCCCTGTTACATTTAGGATAAGAACGCTAAGAATGGCACTAAATATTGCCACTTCTGTCACTTTTGACATTAGATGTAGCGTTTATGGCGAAAATAACGCCAAGACCCATGTGGAACAACTTTTTGGGTGTGTGATCGTTTTTAGCGTTTTCTCTAACTTCAAATGGTAAGCACCCATAGTGAGATATGTCTATTTTACACGAGATAAAGTGTAGACAAAATTTACTTGTGGTGCGCATACTAGCCGGGCAGGAGACGTCGCCTGGTTTGTTATTGCTATGTTTGAGGAGAGAGTGCCGTTTCTCCCGTATATTTAAGTTCAATAGTCTATAGACATGATATGGGTACATCTATAAAATTTGCGAAGGAAAACCCGGTAAGTAGACAAAACATGAAACTGAGATAATTTAAAGTTTTCGATAAAATCAAGATAACGTAAAAAATTTTTTTTTTAATTTTATTTTATGCCTGGTCGGTTAGCCTTTGACCACTATCTCACCTGATGGTAAGTGATGATGTGGTCGAAGATGTTGTTCAGGCTAACCTAGAAGAACTGGCTCTCAAGGACAGCTGCCAGAACACACCGTTAGGTGCTTGGCGACAGATTTTCTACTTGAGGGTGGTAACTAGCCAGGCGGGCATTCGCAAAATACCCTACCACCATGCTATAACGACTGCCATCCTAAGACGACAACCGGGACCGACGGCTTAACGTGCCCTCCGAAGCACGTGCACGCTCAGTAGTAATGTCACTAGCGGTCACCCATCCAACTCATGACCGCGCGCGACGTTGCTTAACTTTACTGATCGGTTGAGAACAGCTAAGTAAACTTCGCTACGAGCGCTTCAAAATTTTACTAAATAAACCTTTCGTGTCAACTTTTTACGGTGAACCTAAATATAGTTAAGGCTGATAAATCTACAACTTATTGATATTGAAAATTAATAAGCACATTTTAATCTTATAATAGAAAAAAAGGGAATCCACTTAACGGGTTTTACTCATTAATACAGACGCTTCTTCAGTAATAATGGATTATTAACATCAAAATAATTATAATTATTTAATTACAAGTACGCTTCCTTTTCTGCCATTGACGTCAGAGCAACAGAAACAATAACATATTTAACAAATATTTGGAGTACAATTTTTTTTTATGCACAAGGCGGGAATTGAACCCGCGTCCTCCGATATCGCGTCGGATGCCTATACCCTTCGGCCACTGGGACACGGCAATTGTAGCCGAAATTTCATACTCCAATCGTATTACTTTAACCGTCATACGGGACGGTGCACGGCCATCAACCAGACTACTAGACTTCATCTGATCGAAAGAAGTGTTTTTTCAAACACTTAACTCTCTATGATGTCGCTACCCTTCTATATTTCTAAATATTATTACAAGCACTATCGCGTGCTAAGCGAAATATATTTAACAAATTATTGGAGTACAATTTTTTTTTATGCCCCGCCTTGGGCATAATATTTTGTACTCCAATAATTTGTTAAATATATTTCGCTTAGCACGCGATAGTGCTTGTAATTATATTTAGAAACAATAACCTTTATTTGGCAACCGCGATTCGTAAATAGTAAAGTTCAAAAGAACCTATTTCGTCAAATATTTAATATAACCATGTCCTTTTGTTCTGTGCTTCCACGGGTATTTGCAAATAGTCATGTAAACAACCTTGTTAGCGACGGCACCTAGAAGTTTATGTATATATATTTACAACAGAACGCAAACGTTACCGCGACGCGCGCGGTTTAATTAAACTGTACCGTGCGGCGCAACGACATTACTGCGTAGCGACCAATCGGTGCCGATCATTTCTATGCGCCAAATCAAATTGAATTTGGAAGATGGTGCATAAAATGCATAGTATACTGTGGTCTTCGCAGTTCTAGACCACAGTATACTATAACAGCTTGTTATAGTCCCGTTTTTACCCTTTGGGTACGGAACCTTAAAAACGTCCAAGTGCACGTCGCAAACGCGCTAACAATCCCGAACCAAAAGATTAAAAATAACGATTTTATTCATATGTTAATACATAGGTCCTTACATATAACAAATAACATTGTCACAGAAGAAAATGACAGAAAAATGGTTCCGCAAAATCCATTCCAATAAATAAGCGACTCTAGCTACAAAGAAATACAGTACACTTCAGCTCGCGAAGCACGGAGTACCTAATTTCTTTTCACCTACAAGGCGTCTCTCTTTGTATCGCATAGCCACGTATAGCTCTGATCTCTTCTGACCCGGCACGCTCAGTACAATAAGCCCGTCCGGACGGGTACGCCGATGTACTGTAGCTTTGTACCTAAAGTGCAGAGTGAACCAGGCCTAATATTATTGCGTGGATATAGAACTGTTACCGGCAATCTGTATAATTCAGGTATTTTACTATACAATGAAATATGAAAACGAAAAAAATCTTTATTTTCAATGGTATACATACAAAGTCTTATTTACATATTATATTAACTTAAGTAAGTGTTTACCATTGAGACTATGTATTTCGCAGATAATTTTATCTACTAATACTAATATCTTAATTAGCTTGTGGCCTCCACACTAGGCAAAGCCTGTATCGTGGAGACCGAGTTATGATTTGCTATTAGCTTGGTGACACAATACCTAGGCAATGTATAGAATACTTGGGGCATCCAGGCAATTATTGAAATATTATGAATATTTTTGTACACTACATACTTTACCTAGGTAATGAATACAATTCCTAGGGATTATATAGAGTATTTCTAAATATAATTACAAGCACTATCGCGTGCTAAGCGAAATATATTTAACAAATTATTAGAGTACAAAATTGTACGCCCAAGGCGCGAATTGAACCCGCCTTGGGCATAAAATTTTGTACTCCAATAATTTGTTAAATTATATAGAGTACCTGCTGTTGCACCGGCCATGTGTAAAATAAATATATCTTGATCTATATTTATCAATGTTACCAGCCAACCCATAAAATGACGAGTAATTAAAACATGTAAGTACTATTGCATAAAATCAACTTCATTAAAACGAATTTTGTATGAATCTAAAATTGTATTTTATAATTGACATTGTATTGAAACTTGTTTTTTTTTTTATGCCTGATAGCTTAGCCTTTGACTACTATCTCACCTGATGTTAAGTGATGATGTGGTCGAAGATGTTGTTCAGGCTAACCTAGAAGTATACTGGCTCTCAAGGACAGCTGAACAGACCGTTAGGTGCTTGGCGATAGATTTTCTACTTGAGGGTGGTAGCTACCCAGGCGGGCATTCGCAAAATGCCCTACCACCATGCTATAACGACTGCCATCCTAAGATAACAACCGGGAAAGACGGCTTAACGTGCCCTCCGAAGCACGGAAGCGCTCAGTAGTAATGTCACTAGCGGTCACCCATCCAACTCATGACCGCGCGCGACGTTGCTTAACTTTGCTGATTGGTTGAGAACAGCTAAGTAAACTTCGCTACGAGCGCTTTAAAATGATGTGTGTTCCATTGATTGATTGTTCAAGTGCCTAGAATCATATTTTTCTCCTTTGCTATTGTTATTTGCTTAATTGATTGCCGCCACTAAAATTTGTACGCCTATATGGGCAAAACATGATGATCACTATATTTCATTATAACACCAATATATATGCGTTTGTTATGTATAATACTCATATTTTATGCAAATAAATGGTTATCTTATCTTACGAACAATTATGGTGCTCCTTTAAAATAATCTTTATGAAAAAGGTACCTAAAAGTGTCATACCTACTACAGAAAAATCACAATAAAATTAACGTGAAATTTAAAAATCTAACCTAACCATTGTTTCCAGCCTGCACATCCCCTCCTTTCCTGCTCTCGTCTTCTACATACATTACTGGCTGCATACTTATTCAGTTTTTTTTTATGTGATAGGAGGACAAACGAGCAGGCGGCTCGTTGGTAAGTGATCACCGTCGCCCAAGAACATCCGCAACACCAGAGGTATCGAGGATGCGTTGCCGGCCTTTGAGCAGGGATTATGCTCTCTTCTTGAAGGCCCTTAAGTCGTATCCGGAAATACTACACCTGGCAGCTTGTTCCATATTGTCGCAGTGCGACATATTGTATAGAATACCTGGGCAAAGTATAAAATAAATAATATTTCGTACATTACCCACATGCTTTAGGTATTCTATACATTACCTAGGTATTATATAGAATGACGGATTATTCAGATTACGGGTAACAGAACCATCCGCCTCGGCGTAGGAGTACTTGACATGTATTAAAAGCTTATCCATTCCCATCCAATAAAAACACATAGATTTCAATGCAAGATTTTATAATCATCTCAAAATATACGAACTTGATACATCTGATGGATTCTATCTTTGGAATCGAAAAGCTTTTAACATAGACGATATATAAATCGTAAAATATTGAAACAATAATCGTAAAAATTCAACGATAGATCGTCGGATGTTTCAACAACAAAACATTAAAAGCGAGTAAATAATATGCCCAATGATTTTTCAAAGGCTGCTGATAGTTTTGGCATTGTTTTTTATAGCTAGACTAGCTTTCTGTACGCGTATTTCGGTTATCGCGCAAAACCATTAGCCGCTTTTTGCGCAGTTGGATAAAAACTATTCTATGTCCTTCCCCGGGTCTCAAACTATTTCCATACCAAAATTCATCCAAATCCGTCCAGTAGTTTTTAAGTTAATTCGTCACACACAAAAATACCAACCATTCGTCTTTATAATATTAGTATAGATTAGTATAGATAGGCAAGCCTTTGACCACATCTCACCTGATGGTAAGTGATGATGCGGTCGAAGATGTTGTTCAGGCTAACCTAGAAGTACTGGCTCTCAAGGACACTTGCCGGAACACACCGTTATTGTTAGGTATGTGGCGGCAGATTTATCTACTTGAGGGTGGTAATTAGCCAGGCGGGTATTCGCAAAATGACCTACCACAATGCTTCTTGCACTGTCATCCTAAGACAACAACCGGGACCGACGACGGAAAAATATATATTGCACAAATGCGATACAAACAACATACGAAAATTATGGAAAATAGCGCGCAAGTTTTTTTTTGCGTGCAGCAAGTGTGTGATGGTTGATTACATATAAACCTCTTTGATGTTACAAATCTGTATTACCCGGTTAAATTGAAAATGCTCTGTTTACTCGCATATAATTTGCAGTTAAATACTAACTTAACTTTGTAGGGATAATTCTATTACGCACTAGTGTATAATATTATTATGCACGAAGGTGTTATAGTTTGGTTTATGGCCCTAAAAACGATACAATAAAGCTCACTTTAGGAGCAAGGGTGTTGAAAATATTTTTAATAATTTTTAAATGTTATGGATATCATTTAGCAATATAAATACCATAACTTTTACTCGCCAATCGCCAAAACAAGATATTTAACCATGAATCTATATGAAGCAATGATAGCCGAGTGGTAATAGCTATAGACTGCCGTGCCGCATGTCCATGGTTCGAATCCCGCCGCCTGCTAGAGCTTCACCGCATGGTGAAAGGGTATTGTGCAAATGCTTGCCTGGCTAGCTACCACCCTCAAGTAGAAAATCTTTCGCCAAGCACCTAACAGTGTGTTCCGGCAGCGGTCCTTGAGAGCTAGTAAAATTACAGGAACATGAGACTTAACAACAGTACATCTCAGTGGAATTCGATCGGACGAAATGCATCTGTTATAGGATGAGGTTAGTCCGCTTAACATCAGGTGGGCCTAGTGCTTCTTCAGTCACAATCACATTAAAAAACCTATAACTAGGTTCATGCATTTAACTAAGGTAAAAGCTGAAGATGGTACCCAAAATAGCTTTAATTTAGCTAAATGAATATACAATTAATTATTTAAGTATTTTTACTCCGCAGACACCATTTAAGGGTGAACTGGCCGGCCCGTTCTCCATACAAACGTGGTAGGGTGATCACTCCCTTATTTGAGGATTTAGGTCCAAAACAAAGCATAATACCGATTGATATCGTCATTATCTAGGCTTGTATGATGCCGAAATTTTAATAAGATAATTAACTTGAGAGTTATGAGCTTCGAAACATTTACATATAACGTTTTTGAGCCTCATAACTTTTAACTTAATTATTTTTTTTTAATTTCGGCATCATACAAGCCTAGGTAATGACGAGATCAATCGGTATTATGCTTTGTTTTGGACCTAAATCCTCAAATAAGGGAGTGATCACCCTACGGCGTTTGTATGGGGAAGCGACCGGCCAGTTCACCCTTAAAGGAAAAGTTATTGTCGATCGCCGTTTATAGTATTCTATTATAATAAACCCATCGGCAAATCGGTTCCAGCGAGAACGAGAGCAATGTTGGCAAGAAGACTATTTGTTGGAAATAGGTTAGCCTTTGACAACTAGTTTTAAACCTCAGTTGCTCGATGGCCTTTGACCACAATCTCACCTGACGGTGAGTGATGATGTGGTCGAAGGTGTTAACAGGCTTACCCTAGAATTACTGGCTCTCCAGGACAGCTGCCGGAACACACCGTTAGGTTTTCTACTTATACAGATTTTCTACTTGAGGGTGGACATTCGCAAAATGCCCTTCCACCATGCGGTGAAGTTAAAGCCGGCGGTAGGATTCGAACCATGGACCTGCTGTGCGGCAGTCTATAGCCAATGCCACTGAGCCATCAGTGCTTCAAAAATGGAATCGACTTCAACACTCAAAAGTGTGAAATAACTTGTTGAAGTCGATACCATGATAGTTCAAAAGTACCTATTATCACAATATTGTGCTCATGGTACCGAGTGCGACAAGTTATTTCACATGCATATACATCAGTGTTGAAGTCGTTCCATTTTTAAGTAAACACATTTTTTTCACCATTTTTAGTGACCCTTGCTTATGGGATCGATTGTCATTCACTGTCAATGACTATATCATCAAGATAGGAAAACACTTTTCAGTTATTGGAGTACTCAAAAACGGCAGGGCCGACCGATTAAATGGGACCACACGGGAAGCATCAACTTTCAAATAAAAAGAGTCGTTAAAATCGGTTCACCCAGTCAAAAGTTCTGAGGACAATACAAACGTACAAAAAAAACATTCGAATTGAGTACCTCCTCCATTTTTAAGTCGGTCAAAAAGTTCCTAATTGAAATAGAGAACATGGTACAATTTATTCCATGCTTATATGTGCAGTTCTTGTTAAAAACGGCATTCACTTGAACAATTAAAGAAACTTAACTAATTTTCTTAAACCCTCAAGATCAGTGCTCAATTGTGAATATTTTGTCTGCAGGTACGGCAATCGCGAACGAAGTCGTAGGTACAGCTCGCGAACACATAAGGCAATTTTTAATTAAAGCTTCAGCTGATATATGTATATTTAGCATTCTTTTAAGAAAACCACTATAATGTTATATGCCTCGGCGGAAATGGCAATTGCCTCATATTAGTGAACTCATTCTCGACCTGCAATTGCCTATTTCACGGACGTTGCATTATTGTACTACTAGCTACGCCCCGCGGTTACACCCGCGTGGTGATAGATGGTGATGATAAAAAGTATCATATGTGTTAATCCATCATCTACCTCCATACCAAATTTCATCGAAATTGGTCCAGCTGTTTGAGCGTGAGGAAGCAATTAAACCAAATCTGTCACCAAGCACCTAATAGTTTGTTCCAGCAGCAGTCCTTGAGAGCCAGTGTAATTACAGGCACATGAGACTCAACAACTATGTCTCAAGGTGACGGGCGCAGTGCAATTCGTGACTTGTGGCGAAATGCATCTGTTATAGGCAGAGGTTAGTCAGCTTAAGAGGCATTTTACATTTTAATGCGGTGTACGAAGATTTTAAGCGCTTAATTTACTATCATAGGAAATATCTACAAGTTGTTTAATAATTGATAAAAATAGAATAAACTGTTCTCTTTTCAGTTAATGTACCAGATTTACAAACATAACATTAATTATTTTGTAGTGACCAATCTCCCGCACCTTGTTTTACGAATTAACGTACACACAGCCAACTTCAGAGTTCTATCTCTTGTATAAAGATTCATCAAATTAACTAAAAGAAAAAACTGTGCATCAGGCATATAATCTTGTTGACACATAGTGTACTAGAATATCGATAATTAATCGTCTTTGTAGAAAAAAAATAAAGATCTTGCGCCAATTTCCACGAATTATATCAGCAGTTTACCACGATATATTGCGTTTAATAAAGTGTAATTCCAAACAGATATTATATGAAAAGAAAGTTCATTCTTTAATTAATCTGATCTTTAATAAATTGTGCTATTAACTCTGTTTTGTTAGACAAGAAAAAATATTTAACATAACTCGAAATGCTCATAAATTGAAATGTACAAGCGCGAGGCGATCAGTACCGCGCGAGCGCTCATCGAGGTAGGACCTGCGTTCGTTTTGCCTTGCTCTGACGTCTCGTACGCGGAACGCTTAGACGCAAGTTTATAGTGCGACCACAGAGTTTTGATCATGTCTTTATTTTTTTAAGTAACAAACTTTACTTTATTTTTGTTGTCCATAATATAATTATTGTTGTCTTGTTAACAACAATAATTACACAACATCAATACATCTTTAGTTTCTGTTCATCCATTGTGTTAAAAAAAGGAAACGTCACAATGATGCAGCCTTATACAGCGTTATTGGAAATATGCTAACAACCTCAGAGGGTTGACTTCTTCTTTTTGGTCTGCTAGTTTTTATATTATTCTAGTTTAAATTAGTAACTCACTATAACATTTGTTTTAGAAGGATAAGATGACAGGCAAATAATTGATTTCCAATATTTTTGGATTCAGTTAATGTCTATAAGTGAACACAGCGATAACTTCAGCAGGAAATTAAACTACCTTCCTAATTTGTACAAAACGACCTCCCGGCTTTTCCATCATTTGTACAAACCTGGATACCAGTTAGCGGTCGATAGTCGTAATTACAAATTTACCATAAAATCTGCGTAAGTGTTTTCTGCGTAAGTTTAAGTTTTGAAGCAGTGATGGCTCAGTGGCATTGGCTATGGACTGCCGCGCAGCAGGTCCATGGTTCGAATCCCGCCCAGAGCTTCACCGCATGGTGAAAGGGCATTTTGCGAATGCCCGCCTGGCTAGCGACCACCCTCTAGTAGAAAATCTGTCGCCAAGCAACTAACGGTGAGTTCCGGCAGCAGTCCTTGAGAGCCAGTGAAATAACAGGCAAAAATGAGACTTAACAGGTATGTCTCAAGGTGATGGGCGCAGTGCAGTTCGTCACTTGTGATGAAATGCATCTGTTATAGGCAGAGGATACCGCTTAACATCAGGTGGGCCTCGCGCTTGTTCCATCACAATGACATAAAAAAAATAAAAAAAAAGTCCGACTTTCATAATACAAATGGTTTTCAAAAGGATGCATCCTTGCCCATACAAGAAAGGATCCATTCTTTTCTGAGATAACGGAAGTATTTTGAATATTTTGATGAAATCTGAAACCAGCACAAATTACATTTTGGCCCCAAAATATTACGTCATTTCATAGTAATCTCGTAACTACGTCAACAGTTATAAACCTAGAAAAACGCAACTTTACATATGTATAAGTCATTTTTCGCTCGATACATTTTGCAACGCAAACACTTACCGATGCAAATTTGCGTATTAAATAATCTCGTAACTAATTTTAAACTTCTAAACAAAAAAAAACTGAAATAATACAAGTGTATAAATTATATGTAAATAATAATATCAAAGAAGGACCAAAGGCGTAGGTGGTATAGTTTTTCAGAAAAAAATATTGCTCTCCAATACAGTTTTCCCGCCAAAGTTCTTAAAACAATAGGGTTGTTTTAATCTTGTTACTTTAAAATATTTGGCGTAAAAATCTGTAACAATTCATGGCTAAAGAACAATAGTAAATTATGATATTAAAAGAAGAATCGAAGTTCTAGGTGAGTCTAGTTACAAAAAAATAAAAATAGCAATTAAATTACTATTTCCCACCATTTTTGTCGTGTGTTCAAACCCCATTTCCAGTATTTTTTTCTATAAAAAGGTGTATTATCATTTATTTTCCATAGAGGAAATAGTGAGCATAAGATTATATAGTGAGGATTGCATTGGTACCAAGAAGTATATATGTTGATCATAGATTGCATCAAAGATATTCGATTTAAAAACAAAAAAACCTCAAACTGTGTAAATATATATTTACATTTCGCTGTTTGGTCTACTCAAACTAAATGGATGAAAATGTTATTTTTAAAGGTATAGGTGATATATTGTGGTATGGGAATATGAGGGTGACATGTTTAAGTAATGGAAAACCAAAAACGTCATGGGACGTTTGTGGTTGGTACTGGGTTGTTTTCCGGATGCACAGAAAAATAAACCTCAATCCCATTCATGGTCATTATGGCAGACAGTGTTAACGACTGGATATAGATACTGTGTAGAGTGTGAACGAGGAAAATAGCAATTTTTGGAAAATTTAAAAGAAAGAGCTTTTAGTCCGCAGCTTTTAATCAATGCCGTTACGTCAAATATTTATATAATTTTAAGCCGTATAATTATTGAAGTTTATTGTTACAATAAATGATTCAAACATATCTATTTTTTATTCATCAAGGATGATGTGTAAATATACGATTCACGATGTAAGTTGACTATTTAATGTACATGCCTACTTCTTTTCTATAACATTAGCAAGTAATCGACAAGAAATTGATTATTTACTCATGCCAATCACACAATTTTTAAATTCGCAACTTACATTTCTTTATTAATGAGTGATAGTATCAAAATATGTTACTCACAGTCACGCTATTCCGTCGTCACTTCTTTCGCTTGTGTATGCGATGCGCTGGCATTTACCTAAACTTCAGTAGCGTGATTTTGTGAAATGGCTCTTAACATCAGGTGGGCCCATTGTGCTTTATCGGATACAATTACATAAAAAAAAATGGTCAAGTTGCGTTTTCTTGTTAAATTATTATTGTCATCATTGTATTTGCATACATTAACACTATTACTATTATTTATTCTTTGATAAAGGTAAGTATACTCTGGTTTTTAATTCGAGATCAAAAAGGTAAACAAAGGGGTTAACCGTGCAAAAAAATGACATGTACTTAGTAATTATACTAATTTTGGAAACCGATGAAGCATTTAACATTAAAAAAATATTTTAAGCAATGATTGATTACTTTAGTATTCACTAATAAAACATTTTTTTATGCGCGTACATATTTACGCGTATATTCAAGCCTGAAAAAAATGGTGTAAGATATTTTGGTTTTTAATTGCCACACTGGCGGGATCGTCGTCATTTTCCATATGACGCCATTTTTGCTTGTTCGTAAATCGTATTTAGATTCGAATGTGTTTCTCGCCGATATTTTTTCTTGTTATTGTGAATTTTCTTGTTATTTATTATTGTTTTCATCGTTTATAGTTATTTATATAGAGTTGTTTTCAGTTTTTGTTTATTGTTACGAACTATTTATTTTCGTAATATGGAGGCTCCCAGCCAGAGCTCTAACCTCTTCAACAACGAAAGATATTGTATCTCCTGTTAAGAAACATGTTCGAAAATCTTAGAGTGCTTCCGAAAAGTTGATGGTTATGAAGGCGTATAAACACACATCTTTAGCGTGGCCAAATGACAAGTATTGCTCTTTTTTTATGTTATTGTGACAGAACAAGCTCGAGGCCTGATGTTAAACGGACTAACCTCTGTCTATACGACTGTATAGACAGAGACTGTGTCTCATGAGCCTGTAATTTCACTGGCTCTCAAGGACTGCTGCCGGAACACATCGTTAGGTGCTTGGCGACAGATTTTCTTCTTGAGGGTGGTCGCTAGCCAGGCGGACATTTGCAAAATACCCTACCACCATGCGGTGAAGCTCAAGCCCGTAGCGGGATTCAAACCATGGACCTGCTGCGCGGCATACAATAGCCAATGCCACGAAGCCATCACTGCTTAAAGTGTCCTAAATAAACACGGATATGTTGGGAATATTGTCAGTTTCAGTCAGAAGGATAGTCTGCAAAAATAAGGGAAGCGGTGAGTTCCCTTCGCCAAGATCACTTTTCACGCTATAGGTTCGGCAGATTGTTCAACATTTTTTAAAAACAGCAAAATTCTTAAGTAAATACTTTTTGTACTTACTTACCAAAATAAGCTAACATATACCTACTTAAACACAAGTCACACAATCAAATCCAAAACTTCCACCTTTGTACAAGGTTCCATTGGGGGGATTTGCCATAATTCCCACGCTTGGCAGGCGTCTTGAGGATCGCAGTAGAATTTGTTAGTTCTCTAGAAGGTGCTGCTTCCCACCTTCCGGTATTTCTGTGGCCCAACGTCCTATGGGATGTTGGGTTACATTGTCACCCCCGTTTCTTCCCGTGGGTGTCTTATGAGGCGACTAAAGTAAATATATATATATATACGGTATATATATATAACATTATAGACTAGTCTGTATAGGTTGTGTTCTACTCTATTATTTACAACAAATGCATTTGTAAATAAATACTTATGCTGCATTACAAACATACATGTTTCATAAATATAAAGGCTTAAATGATATTAACCACCTATATAGTCATAATTTAAAAAATAACAATAATTAATCTCTAGCAATTGATAATTAATTGAAACTAGAAATTTGTTGTTGTTTTTCATTAGAATCTACTTGTACGAAAATATGGGAGAGATGGATATTGATGGAAGGAAGGTATTCAAACTTCCCTGTGAAGGAGTTGAGGACCTCACTCATAGTAGTCAAATTCTTATTCTTCAGTTTGATTTCGAAAGACTTGAATAAAATTCCACCAGTGTTAAATAATATACAAAGAATGGAACTTTTTATTCCAAAATAAATTATTTTACCTAACAATAATTTTCTTGTTATAACAAGAACAACAGGGCAGCGTTTTTAGAATATTGTTCTAATCCTGCGTTGGATTCGACGTTGAAATATATGACTAAGGATTTCTTCGAAGTTAATTAAATTAGGTACATTTAAACACTCACGATAATTTATCTTTGTTAGATGAGTCCACATCTTTTTTTGGCTCCAAAAACTGTACAACGCCCTGGTGCAACCAATTTCCTCCAAAACCTGTTTTCTTCGACCTCTCTTGCAAACAGAAGAAAATTTTTCCATCTTCATTCGGTATTGACACTTCAAGCTTAGAAAACCACTGAGATGTTTCAATCTCTTTTATTTCGTAACTTGGGTAAAAAGTCTCACATGTTGTACCCTTAGCACCTTCCTCGGAAGTCAATCTCCAGGAGTAATGCCCTAGAAACTCACCCCCACTTACGTTTAGTAAATATTTACAGTTTTTATTGTCGCATGTTACACTACCCACTTGAAAGGACTGTATCGTTAAATCTGAAGTCTTATTCACTGAAGCGTGCACTTGGAAAATTATGTAAAATATTATTCCACAAGTCCGTAACAAATTGCATGTTAATGCCATTTTAGTTCGCGTAAAAAATATTATCGAAAATTAATCGCACCGCATCAATAATATCTACAGCGACATGCTTGACGTTTATCTCGCTTGACAATTTACAGGCAACTGGCAACTCTCAGAAAATTCAGAAAATGGAGTGAAGACTTCTATAATCTTTGGTCATATTTAAGCCTGACCATAGATTGTAAGGAATTCTGTTAAAGGACCATGAGCAAAAACGAACGAAGCGTGGGTTCACCCACCAACAGACATCAGATCGATTTGAATATAGTAGTACAACACTAAATATTAAGATGTAAACTCATTTTTGTGAAGAATCTTATATAAACTATACCATATTATTGAATTGGTATGTGCACAACTTCCTACTGTGCGTGTACCCATTAGGCACGAGCAGGAATAATGAGCGATGGCATCTGGACCTATTTCATTTCTGTTGACCAGAATATATACGCAATATGTATGTGCTCGAACATGTCTGGATTGTATTCTTCCTCTTAACAGCTACACATTTTGGTGATGGATATTGCATGCTGCTAAATCATTTAATTCATTTTCACGATATACTTCTATCGTATATAAGAAATGTTCGCTGCAATATGATTCAGCAAGTTCGATTTGATATGACCCAACGGATATCATAAAATTCTTATTTATGGTCAGCCGAGGAAAGTCTACCAAACCAACTGATTTGCTTCCGTTGTAATAAATGCGGCTCTTTGTCTGTTAAGGTTCCATAGTCGTACAAAGTCGTTCAAAAGAAAGAGCCAATATGGAATTGAAAAAGTATTAATAGTAAATTGTGTTTAAAAATATTACTTTTTATATCAACATTTTATTAAGTTTGTGTATTTATTCTGTCAGTGAAGAGAAACCTCAGGAACGATTAAAAACTTATATAAAAGTATTTAATCGTTCCTGAGGTTTCGTCTAGTATTTTAAAAAGTTTTTATCACTGTTTTCAGTAACGACTGTAGAGATTTTGATAAAATTAGGAAGCTTATTCTTATACGACTTTACTGTATTATTCGATACAGTTCACAGTGATCTTTATCAAATGCACAATGTATTTAAGGTACCTAATTGGATAATGATAAATGCTGTATTGCTTAAAAATCGCTTCGTAAATTTCTCGTAATAAGTAAATAATAAAAAAATGTTATTGTGGGTTATTCCTTAGAGATAGACATATACCATTGTAGATTTTTTTGTAGACCTTTTTAAGTTGTTTAATACTGTAGTACATTATTTTGATCTATCTCTTAGGGTTCAGCCAGGGTTTGCAATGTAAACGCAAAACAATGTGTTTATTTACGACATAACATTTGAAACCTTTTTTTATGCCTGATATGTTAGCCTTTGACCGCTATCTCACGTGATGGTAAGTGACGATGAGGTCTTTTGTACTTGAGGGTGGTAGCTAGCAGATATTCGCAAAAGGCCCTTCCACCATAACTGTAACGACTGCCATCTTAAGACAACCACCAGGACCAATGGCTTAACGTGATTTAAGATTATTTTACTTTTAGATTTCTTTTGTTGGGACAGTTGAGTCACAGATTTGTAAGCAACCCAATGTTTAGTCTGAAATTTGCACTATTCACATGGAGTGCTCACCAGATACCAAGAACCACTATGTGGTGCTCACAGTGTCCATCTGCGGGGCGGTACTGTAGGTAAGCGGTGTGATGTCAGTAATGCAAAAGTTTGGCACCTTTTGTACAAATCGGACCAGCTGTGAGCGTGTTATAGGTACCAATTGCGTATTCGGACTGCAATTATGTAATCAAGAAAAATAGCTCTATAGTGTCTCTCTGACTAAACATAGCAAACATGGATTGATACCTGGGGGCCAACTCTCACCTCTTATAGTAATAATAACTTAATCTTACTGCTAAATTAAACCTCCACAAAATTTAGCAAGCTTACAATTGCTAATGACCTTACTCGGCGCTATGATGACATCACAAAAAAATACTTCCCTTTTTTCGCGGACTCTGACGTGACATCTAATACGAAGTATTACTGTTCCAACGACAAATCCGTCATGTTTATCCATCTTAATAAAGTTACTTTCTAGCAGCGGACTTAAACTGGATTTTGTCATTTTACGATAAAAATGAGTTATGTGTAAATTACGAACAATGTTTTTATATAAATTATTCGTTAAAATAAATTCAGCTTAATTATTTGATAAATGAAACTATAAAAAAATAAAGACTGCTGTTGTCCAGCATACATTGAAATGTCGTAAACATAATAATATAGTAAAACCGTTTCATAACATCGTAATTCGGAGCAGTGTGGGCGGGATAAACCTATATTATAATCATCTTATATCTCGCTTGCACATCCGCGATACATATTTCATTCGTTCTTTAAGTAGGACCAAACCAATATTGCTTGACGCGATTGTGGGTCGGTGATAGTTCGTGTCTGCGAATTATGATTATAAGCATGAAACAAAACGTTCCTCTTTTTTGATGGTTTCGTAAAAGGTGGGATGTAGGGGTTACCCCCCGCATCTAAAAGACAGACCCATTGCGTAAATCAACTAGTTTTTATGTTTCAAGCGTTCAGTACTGATAACCATTTGATGATTGAGGTTGGTATCTAAACTACGAATAAACAATGTATTTATTCGTAGTATCTAAAGGATTTATTCAACATAAACGCGATTATTAATAAATGTTTTAAAATACTTTTATGCGTGTCTATGTAATTTTTAATGTCACAATCATTGAAGAATTTGAATAAAGAACTAAATGGTTCAAAAGTTATATTAATGTAAAAGATCTTGGTGAATTGTGGTAACATTAACCGCAGAAGCAATTAACGAAAAAATAATAGTAAGATCTTGGTGACGTAGGTACTTACTTCGGACTAGACATCATTATAGTGCCGTAATAGATACCAATGTTATATTTTTTTATGATATCAAAATGTAAAAAGGAACAATAGATAAATAATACCTTAAAAATGTTATAAGACTGATATCATAAGTGCCGAAACGCCAATGTGAACAATTTTTGCAATTGATGATAAAGAAAGAAAATATATTTATTTTAGACAGAATGAGGAAATTGTCATCTAATTTAAAAAGTTAAATAAAAAATATTAAAATTGAATTTAAAGTTAGTGTATAAATTTTGGGAAGATTATAATTATGTACCCAGGTAGTTTAGATATGCGACTCCAAAATGAGAAACTTTGTTATATTTTTAAGACGTATAGAAAATATATATCATCATCATATCAACCGAAACGTCCACCGTTGAAGAAAGTTCCATTGGGGCAGATTTACCGAAATCCCCACAGTTGGCTGTCGTCTTGAGGATCGCAGTAGAAGTTGTCAATTCTTTAGAAGGCGCTGCTTCCTAACGTCCGGTATTTTTGTGGCCCAGCAACCTATAGGATGCTGGGTCACAAGGTAAATAAGGACTAAGGTAAATATAAAATATATTATGGGTATGGAATTATTACAATTTAATCAAAATGTGTGAAACTTAGCGCAGCAGGGTGCACCGCTACGGATTACGTAAGAATATTTTTGAAGAAAAACTATTGAATACCCCTGACCTATCAGTTTGAGAATGACATATACTGACATTTCTTTGTTTACATTTTTGATCTCGAATTAAAAACCAGAGTATATTACCTTCTGAATCATCCAAATCTTGGCTAGCTGTCAAATATTGCTTGTCTTATCTTGTACAACTAAGTATTGTACAAAATTAGACAAAGATTAGAGATTGTTAAATTGTTATTGCTTAACTACATAATGAGTTACTATCTAAAAACATCGCTATCCAACTCATATTTTAGGGTGCTTACCATTTGAAGTTAGATTCGCTAAAAACGATCACACTCCCAAAAAGTTGTACCACATGGGTCTTGGCGTTATTTTCGCCATAAACGCTACATCTTATGTCAAAAGTGACAGAAGTGGCAAATTTTAGTGGCATTCTTCGCTTTCTTATCCTTAATGGAACAGGGGATTACAGTTACAAACGATCACAGTGATCACAACCATAGACGCAATGTGGTCAAAAATATCGAAAATAACGTTAGTAGCGTCAAATGGAGTAGGCCCTTTATAGGTTGTTACATGACCATCAAGCAAATCTAGCTCGACCAATATTTGCCCAAGACCTTGCAAGAACGTACCCCTGAGGTTGAGCCATAAACTTCTGCAGTCTGTGGCAAAGAGAGAATAATCAAAGAGTTTTAATGTCAAAATCGAATGGAGAGAAGTGAGTGCGTTGGCTTTATTTTATTTTGGAATTAAATTATAGCTATCCCCTCATAAATTTTAATGAGATTGTAGCTTAACAATACAAATACCTATTCATACAGTGAACCGATTTTTCTAGTAACTACGTGTTATTAAATTGCGAGTAAAACACACACTTCTTTGTCTTCGAAAACTATGAGCATATTTTGGAGATAGAAATATTGAATTACTTAAATAAATATGGAGATAAGAGAGGCTGGTGATGGTGCAGCATCAGGGGAGAATACTAAGATGCCACAGAAGAAGTATTCTTGGGCTGAAGTCCGCCAAGCGGTCCACGACTTGAGGAAAGAGTTATCATCATTATCAACCATGGTTCCTACGGCTATATCGTTTAGGAAGCTCAGCAATGGCAAGATGAGAATATACTTTTTGAGGACCCCACAAAATGGTTGGGAGATCACACTATTGTACACTGATGTATCGCCCAGTGCCCAGCCAACTGATGCAAGGTAAGATAACTAATTCTTAAAGTTGCTATGTCAGCTAGAAAGTACATTATGGGCTTATATTAAATAAGTAAATAAAATCAGCTTTAAAAGTTTAAAATATTACAATAGGAAAAAATTTAACTACCAGCAGGATTCAAATATGGAACCATATGGCTTTATGGGCAGGATATGCTTTTCGAATTTGAGCTAGCATGGCAAAGATGAGCCATAGTTTAAATATTACTTCTTATTTTTTTTCTTCTAGGGAAATTTTTGATAATTTTGTAAGCATGTTTACCTAATTTTATCACAATTTTATTTAAATTCTATGCTAAATTTCTGCCCACGCACATTATATCAGTTATCGCCCCAAACCATTTTCCTCTTTTTGCGCTGTTGGATAAAAACTATGTCCTTTCACTGGTCACAAACTATTTCCATACCAAATTTCAACCAAATCGGTCCTGTGGTATATAAGTTTATTAGTTTTCTACTAAAATACAATCATTCTTCTTTATAATACTGGTGTACATAGCTTAAACTATGTATTACAAATGTAAATTATTTAATGGTATGTTTTACACCGTTAACATTTCTGTGTAAGGCTGTTGTGAACTTAAATATTGTCAACATCAGTCTCCTCGTTTAATTATAATATTCAACTTAATAAGTTGGCGTCGTAATGGACCACTATGTCCTAGTTATGGATGAAATTCTATTGTTATCATTATCGCCGATGCCAATGGGTTAAATATGAACTATCAACATTTTATTTTTAAGATTGAAAACACATATATGCTGAAAATGATCTTTCAATAAACCATTGGTATAGAATGTAATAGTTGTACCACTTCTATCTGTTCAAAGCAAATGAAATTACTACTGCAGTTACAGAATTATTAATAGAACAAGCATACAGAAGGATTGCTCTCTGACAAAAGTCTTTAAGTATAAAACTTTATTCACTCTCATGTCTGTTGTCTGCTTTAATAAGAAATTGAAAGTTATTGTGTGACACAAATGTTTGTATATTATTGAACATCACTGACTCGAAACCAGTTTTGCGACCAAAGCTCAAGGTTCCCACTCACCAATACACAGTATAGATAAATATTAAACTAAATCAATAAAAATAACTGTGTGTTAATTTAGTAAACAACCTTTAGTATATAAGTTGGCATCGTCCTGGACCACTATGGCCTATTTATGAATGAAATTCTATTGTTATCATTATCGCCGATGCCAATGGATTAAGTTTTTGAAGCACTTGTAGCTTGCTTAGTCATTCTTTAGTGAGATATTTTGTACTCATTTTTATTATTAAAACTAACATGGTTTTCACTAATTTCAGTAAATAATATAGGATAACTCATGTGAATAAGTCAGATAGCTGTAACTATAGTTTCAAGGAGAGCTTCGGACGCCTGCGTTGACGTCTTGCTTAGCATTCCTTAAATAATTTCAGCATGATTATGAGAATAGGATTATTTTTGAAATCCAAGATTCTCAACAATTTATAAATGTTGATTGGGAAAATTAGATTTGTAATAGTGTTATAAGAAGGGGTTCCAATTACAATTGTGTGTTATCATAAATTATTTGTTCATTTTTGTCTTAAGTAAAACTGTATTTAATACATACTTCTAGGTTAGCCTGAACAACATCTTCGACCACATCATCACTTACCATCAGGTGAGATAGTGGTCAAAGGCTAACCTATCAGGCATAAAA
Source organism: Plagodis pulveraria (assembly GCA_963890685.1). NCBI lineage: Eukaryota > Metazoa > Arthropoda > Insecta > Lepidoptera > Geometridae > Plagodis > Plagodis pulveraria. The sequence continues at coordinate 5,503,228 of OY982976.1, read as the reverse complement.
AAAAAAATTAAAAAAAAAAAAACAGCACTACAAGATTCCTGAAAATGTTTGTGTTTCGTCTTCCATACCAGATATATTTCTATACTCAAAAAGTCTAAAACACATAATACTTATAGAACTTACTTGCCGTGGGAAACAAACATACCTAAATACAATACCACACAATAAAAACAAACAAATATTTCAACCTAACAAATGAATTAACCAAAAACAGTTATGTAGTTAATTTAATATGCTGTAGAAGTCTGAGCAAGGGGTATACCAGCAAAATCCCTATATAACCTACCTAAAGAGACAAATTTCTTAGCATTACATGGATTCACTGTGCGGGTGCCGGGTCCATAGCTATGCAGAGGAAGAGGCCAGAGGGGCCTGGGACTTGCAACCCAGGAGTAGGATTAAGGGGCCCCTTTATGATATCAATGCTCTCCTTCACCGCTTGAGCCTCCTCCCCTGCCTAACCAAATTTGGTAGGTTCCTACTAATGCTACCTTAGATACATGTTCTAGGATGGAAGTTATGGTTGTTCTTGACAGGCCAAGGTCTTTAAGTAGGTTATACAGGGATTTCGCTGGTATACCCCTTGCTCCAACTTCTACAGCATACAGATTAACCACATAACCTTGGTCTACCAGGAACAACCGTAACTTCCATCCTAGAACGTATATCTAAGGCGGCATTAGTAGGATCTTACCAAATTTGGTTGGGCAGGGGATGAGGCTCGAGCGGTGAAAGGGAGCATAGATGCATCATAATAGGGCCTCTTAACCCTACTCACTGGGTTGCAAGGCTAGCCCAGCACCAGCACGGTGAATCCATAGAATGCTAAGTAAATTCGTCTCGTCCGTCAAACATATTGTGAAGATAGTACAAAATCTAAAGTTCAACAAGAACGAAAGAATTATAAAAAGAAGAAAGTGTGTGTCATTGCTACATGTCACCCGATAAGGTTTCCAAACTCTTTGAAAAATAGTTTTTTAAATCAATGTAAGTGAAGCAATCAATATGCTATAAATGTAGTAAAAGTAGTAAGGCATTAAATAGTTAATCTATCATACATTATCCACTTAGTTATGACTATGATTTATGTTTATCAATAAACTTTTCAAGTTAGTAACCTCATTCTACATAAACAATACAATAATATTGTTTCAAGACAATTGTGATAATTATGTCTCAATTGTTTATTATAAAAACCTATTGATACAACTGAAACTAAGCAGCCATAGATCATGGAGATTCCAGCTAGAGGCAGCTAGCTGGCCATCTATTAGGCTGCTGTCAACAAAACTGAAGCCAAAACTTTTACAATAAGGTTTTCACAAAAAGTTGAAGGATCTAGACCAGGCCCGTCCAACATACGGCCTCGGGCCACTAAGAGGCCCGCGTAAGTCCTTCATCCGGCCCGCAAACTGGTTAAATCTTAAAAAAGTGGTTATTTCCTTCATCACTGCTAATATTCATTATTGACGAATCCGTAAATGATGGATCCATTGTGTACGTATATTTACCTACAACTTTACAAATCCAAGTAAATGCCACTGTCTGTGTCTGGGTTGACGAAATACCAAATTTACCGCTTACGATCCGGGACTCTTGATAGGAGGAGAATGTGTTTCCACAATTGCTGAATCTGTGCCATTTAAATTTCTTGGTAGGAAGATAGATTACAAAGGGCGAACACCATCTCTAGACGCAGTTGTCGATAGCTTTCTGAAAGATCTTAGTATGGTACACCAACAACCAATAAGCAACGTTAAAAAAGCTTGGATATACGACAACTACTTAACATCACGTCTGACTTGGCCTTTTTTAATATACGACATTACTAAAAGCTGGATGTAAACGTCATTAGGACATTAAAGTCATGGTTGGGGCTCGCACTTTCGGCAGACCCATCTACTTTATTTAGGGATCAAAATAATTTTGGGATGAAATTAAAGAAACCATCGGAGCTCTAGAAACACCTCAGAGTTACCAAAACGCACGTCTTACAAAAATCTCTAGACGATATAGTCGCATCTCTCCCAAAAGACAAAAGTGCCTCAGATCTTGATTCGAGGCTTCAATTCCATAAACAATTTATGATAGGTGCACAGTCCAGCAAAGCGGGTTTCGGCTCGAGAAAGAAAATTGAGGATAAAGATGTTGTAAAATCTTTTCTACAGCAAGACGAAAATGATAGCTATAAAGTGCATGCAATGAGCTTGGAAATGCAAAGCGAATGGCTAACCATAGGTGAATTTTGTATCCCTCTAACGTTAAAGTGGCGCACATTGTTATACGACTGGTCACCTGCCTTATTAAAATTCTATCTTAACGCCTTTCAGATGACCCTCCCAGACCAAAGTAATTTAGTAAGATGGGGGAAAGCCACCGAAAAGTCTTGCGGTATTTGTCGGGAGGCCATAGGTACAGCAAGGCACCTATTGGTAGGATGCAAGGTGCTCCTTGATAGGGGTCATTATTCACGCCGTCATGATAGAGTCCTCGAAATCATACGAGAAGCAGCGAGTCTCTCGGTAGCTAGAGCAAAAAAAGGTTTGACCACGAACATACGACAGATTGCTTTTGTAAAAGAGGGGTCATCTACAAAATCGAAATCCAAGCCTTACTCCATCTTAGGCGCAGCTCCCGATTGGACTCTTTTGATGGACACGTATGAAAAACATTACAAAATTCCTGAGGATGTTGGTGTTTCGTCATCCAGACGTATTTTTATACTCAAAAAATCTAAAACGCATAGAGAGAGACGAATTTCTTAGCATTCCATGGATTCACCGTGCGGGTGCCGGGTCCATAGCGTTGCAGAGGAAGAGGCTCAAGTCAAGGTGCCTGGGACTTGCAACCCAGGAGTAGGATTAAGGGGCCCCTTTATGATATATATCAATGCTCTCCTTCACCACTCGAGCCTCCTCCCCTACCTAACCAAATTTGATAAGATCCTACTAATGCCGCCTTAGATACACGTTCTAGGATGGAAGTTACGGTTGTTTTTGGTAGGCCAAGGTCTTTAAGTAGGTTATATAACCTTAACTTACTGTGCCGTGGGAAACAAACATACCTAAAGACCACACAATAAAAACTAACAAATATTATGACCTAACAAATGAATTAATCAAAAACGGTTATGTGGTTAATTTATATGCTGTAGAAGTCAGAGCAAGGGGTATACCAGCAAAATCCCTATACAACCTACTAAAAGACCTTGGCTTGTCAAGAACAACCGTAACTTCTATCCTAGAATGTGTATCCATGGCGGCATTAGTAGGATCCTACCAAATGTTGGTTGGGCAGGGGAGGAGGCTCGAGCGGTGAAAGGGAGCATTGATGCATCATAAAGGGGCCCCTTAACCTTACTCACTGGGTTGCAAGTCCCAGGCACCTCGACTTGGGCCTCTTCCTCTGCAACGCTATGGACCCGGCACCCGCACGGTGAATCCGTGGAATGCTAAGTAATTCGTCTCAATAGTATTGAATGAATACAACACTAAACTATCTACTACTAGAAAGCTACTAAATCGAGATTTACGAGATAAACCGCCATGCTTGCTGGTTTAATTTTGACGTACACCATGCAAGACGTTTATGTAGCTCTCTTCATCACAAGATTTGAATTATTAGACAGATATCTGACAAGCATTCTGCGCATAGTCACTTCTAAAATATCTGCTGACATAGATGCACTGTGCAAGCAAAAAAGATGTCAGACATCTTATTAGTTTTTAATTAAGTGTAAGTATTATACTTATACACCAGATGGACTGACGACATCGTTAAAGTTGCGGGTAGCCAATGGCTAAAAGCGGCTAATAGCCGTTCTTCGTGGCAATCTATGGTTGACAGGCGGCTTGGGGGTCGCAGTGTGAGATGGCAGTTATTTAAAAGGGGCTACTACCCAACTTCCAGTAGTTTTCCCTTATTCGCCTCTTACGACACCCACGGGATGATATGGGGAGATGCATATATATTTTAACCCGGCATCCCACTATTTAAATCGAATTCTGTCATATTATCATACTTGGGCTGATCTGCTAAATTACAATACATTTTTTTTTTTTTTTTAGTTTTTTTATACGTTATTGGTTAGCCTTTGACCACTATCTCACCTGATGGTAAGTGATGATGTGGTCGAAGATGTTGTTCAGGATAACCTAGAATTACTACAAATACTTTATTTTACTTTACTTGATTTTACAAATACTTTGGTCTGAACATACGACTTTTTGTATCTGTCATTCCTCACACATTCTGTCAAGAAATGTTGTACTTCTATAACGCCACACTAATTGCAATTAGATGTTTTTTTTTTGCATCAAAATTCAATCATCATCAATTTGATATGAGTGGAGCGAATACTAAGAGCGGTCACTAACTTTGCAACTGAGAATGTGTTTATCTATCCATTGGTATTTTGCATACTGACTCTGAATAGTCGGTACCAAATACCTTTCAAATAATAAATAGATTCAGGCGTTACTTTGCGGAAATCCATATTTAATAATAACAAATATTTTATTATTGACAATTACATCATAATGGCAATAAATAGATTACAAATAATAATTTTAAATATTATTCATATTCAAAAACACATTGCATAGTATATACAATTTAAAATTATTATTTGTCATTTTATTGCCATTATGATGTAATTGTTGTTAGCTACAACAAAGAGCAGTGACTCACGCTCGAGTCTAGACAAAGGCGTGCTGACTCAGCCCGAGTCTATATAAAGGCGGGCTGAGCCGCCGGCCGCTCATTCTCGATCGTGTGCTCGTAGAGTCAAGACCTTCTGAGGATGCTTCGTGTAGAAGCGAAACGCGTCGAAAATTCTTCCGGTTTGGCTGCGTGGCGTTTGTGACGTCACGTCGGCTTATCAGGGAAATTAGGCGGAATTGTCACTAGATATATTTTTGTATTTATTAAGTGTTTTATTAAAATAGTAGTTCGATGTTTTCATAAAATATTTGTTATTATCACCTTTCAAAATACTTTTGCAACAATATTCTACATTTATGCTTAAGGGTGAACTGGCCTGTCACTTCTTCATACAAACGTCGTAGGGTGATCACTCCCTCATTCGAGGTTTTAGGTCGAGAACTAAGCATAATATCAATTGATCTCTTCATTGTTTAGGCGTGTATCGTAACGCAATTTTAAAATAGTACATTATGCAACAAGTGCGCGAAGTTGTTTATTACAATCGAGACGGGTTTTGATCGAAGGCCTAAATGGAGTAGAGATTGTAATAAACAACGCACACGAGTTTCATACGACTATTTTCAACACACTTGCGAGGAACGAATACGAAAATTACCATGCGAAAACATTTTCTTGATCTTTTTGATAGCAATAATAATCTGATTAAGAAGGTTTATAATTGAATCTTCTAAAGTTCTACTTCAGTTGGTAAAAAACTGTTTGGTTTGTTTTTGAAAAACTAACGCAACAAACTACAATCTTCTTGGTGAGAAGTGTGGAAACGTTGTTTTTAGTTCTATTTAAAACACTAGTGCCGTAAAGTAAAAAAATAGCACGAGTAATAGACTATATTATGACACTAAAATCAGTGCATTTAAATGCCCGTTACCAGCTAGTGTGTTGAAAAGATAATTATGTTGAAAGTTGTGAGTCTCGAAAACTTGATATGAAAATGTTTCATGGCACCCGGCACCCCCCGGGGAACGGTCTACCTGTATCAGCCGGATCGTCCACTGCTGAACACAGCCTCCCCTATTAAGGGGGTTTTTTGACATAATCCCCACGCTTGGCAGGCGTCTCGGGGATCGCAGTGTAAGATGGCTGTTCTTTAAAAGGCGCTGCTGCCCATCTTCCAGTATTTTTCCCTTTGTCGCCTCTTACGACACCCACAGGATGAAATGGGGAGGTGCAATTCTAACCCGGCACCCCACGGTCTACCTAAAATGGTGGAATTTTTCACGGTTGCATTATTAAACCATAAAATTTGATTTTCCGAAAAGTAACACTTAAATAAATCAATTTTCAGACTGGAATGGAAGCCTCTAATAGAAAGCGTAGCACTAGGAGTGACATCGGGCAAGTGGTCACGCGAGGAACAATTGCTGTGGGAGCGGCAGCGCGTGGCCGCGTGGGGCATCGCCTCCTACGAGCTGCACCCAAGCAGCGGCCGAGTGCTGTTCCCGTGCGCCTCCTCCCTCTTTGTGGCTGAAGAGAGGCCGCTGCAGGTATGTACATACACTATTTGGCGACGGTAGAACCATACTGATCCAAGTATCGTTTTCATTATATTGAGAAAAAGAAGGAAACGCGTTTGAACTTGTTTTAAAAAAATACGTGATTTATTATGCTTTAATCTTTATCGAAATGATGGCTTATATGTCAGACAAAATAAAAAAAAATATAATAAAATATTTTGATTAAAAGTAGTCAAAATATTGGTTTCTGCAGAAAAAAACAGATACTAAATAAAAATTGGATCAGTGAAGAAGAATATATTTTTGAAAGTAAGTATAATGCTAAAGTGAAAAATTGAGGTACTCTAGCAATATAAGGCGCTTTTTGTACTTGGATCAATGTGGCATCAGTGGAATATGTTTTTCCTTGCATTTGTTGCATATAACTCCAATATAGAAAAAATGTCACTTGGATCAGTATGGTTCTACCTTCGCCATTTATTATTTTAAAATGTTTGCATATATTACATACTTCATTGCAGACAGTGTGAGATTGATCTACGATTATTCACCGATCTGCTTTCTTTTATCGGATAACATGACGGACCCAGGAACGCGGCATTAGTACATGGTAGTTACCACATATTTTTTTATTGGAACTAACATACTTCACTTGAGCCAGTACTTCTAGGTTAGCCTGAACAACATCTTCGACCACATCATCACTTAACATCAGGTAAGATTGTGGTCAAAGGCTAACCTATCAAGCATAAAAAATAAATTAAAAAAAAACATCCTGCACTGAAAAGTAGGTAATAACTTGTAGTATTCAGTATGTAACTTGATGATTGATTGATAAATTATATACTTGTATACAACAAATACCCAAGACGCCTGTCAAGCATGGTGATTATGGCAAACCCCCCCATAGTGGGGGAAGCTGTGTTCAGCAATGGACATTCTGGCTGTTACAGTAAATACAACTACTGCTTCAGAGACGAATTTACTTAGCATTCCATGGATTCACCGTGCGGGTGCCGGGTCCATAGCGTTGCAGAGGAAGAGGCCCAAGTCAAGGTGCCTGGGACTTGCAACCCAGAGAGTAAGGTTAAGGGGCCCCTTTATGATGCACCAATGCTCCCTTTCACCGCTCGAGCCTCCTCCCCTGCCTAACCAACATTTGGTAAGATCCTACTAATGCCGCCTTGGATACACATTCTAGGATGGAAGTAATAATTGATTAAAATGGAGATGGAAGTAATGGTTGTTCTTGACAGGCCAGGTCTTTAAGTAGGATGTATAGGGATTTCGCTGGTATACCCCATGCTCCGACTTCTACAGCATATAAATTAACCACATAACCGTTTTTGGTTAATTCATTTGTTAAGTCATAAAATTTGTTAGTCTTTATTGTGTGGTCTTTAGGTATGTTTGTTTCCCACGGTAAGTGTACCATGGGAAACAAACATACTTAGTGAAGTAGATGAATACTTGCCAAACTTTGGACTTGCTTGAACTTTGGACTGCCAAAGACCGTTATTAGTGACGCTTCAGTTAATTGTTTTAAAAATAGACTAGACAAACATTTGGAACAAAAAAAATGCATTGTTTTTTTTTCATATACCCGCATCAGTTTTAGCTGCTTAGTGTATAATAATAATAATAATAATTCAAAACACGAACTGAAATTCAAATTATCACGGTCAGACTTCTCTAACTTATTAAATACTTTAAAAAAATATTTAAACTGCTTATGTTATGGTGTAACCTTTTAAATTCCTTTTTTTTTGTTATATTTGTATGTTAGTAGGGCATTTTGCGAATGCCTACCACCCTCGAGTAGAAAATCTGTTGCCAAGCACCTAACTGTGTTCAGCCAGTTGTACTGGTGAGCAAGTAATCCTAGGTAATCCTGAACAAAATCCTTGACCACATCATTACTTACCATCAGATGAGATAGTGGTCAAAGGCTAACCTATCATCAATATGTATCAAAAAAGAATAAGTGTATTACAATACAATACAATACAATATTCTTTATTTTTCTCTCCACAAAGGTATCTTAATTTATTAAAGATTATGTGATACTTATATTTACACGTATTACACGTATACCTGTGTTGTGAGAGACTGGTGCCTGAGTTAGGTTTAAAAACCTGTATTACAAGTCACCAGGGCCCCCAATCCGCAGATTATAGGTGAAAAAGTGAAAAGTGCATTTATGGAAATAGATAACGGAAAGTACAATAAGGAGTGAGTATTCTAATATTACTACATATAATGCATGTTTAAATGTGTGTATTTTGTTTTAAAGTGTGTCTGTATGTGATGGAATCATGTGAGTGTAGAGTGTTGAAAAGAGTTAATGAGACAGTGACAGAGGACGGTTTTTATTTTAATTTTTTTAAATAGCATCTGTTATCAGGAGTTTTAATCAACACTTCCATGATAGAAGATTTTATCAGTAATTTTGATGAGTCTATTTGATTTACGGTATCGACAATTATGATCAATTTAGAACTTCAAGTATTTTTTCTGTTGTTTCATAATCGAGGGTTTTTAACAAGGTCGTTATTTTTTTGTTGCAACTATAACTATGTAATGGGTATATTTCTAACCTGCTATTAAATTTGTTGTATAAGTATGGACCAAGGAAACAGAAGAAATTATGGGATAGCATGGTACGAAACTTATTCGTAGGACAAACGGTACCTGTGCGGCGTTTAACGTTTATAAGATCCGGCTCGTATCCAGAGAGAGAGTGTTGTTTGAGAATGGTTCTCAATACAAAGGTCTGTCTTACCGTGAGAACGTTCCAATCTTTGTAAAGTTGAGTGGTAGGAAATCGGTAAGGGAGCCCAGCACCAACTTTGAGGACGGCTCGTTGTGCCCTTTCCAGCCTGATTAAATAAGTCTTAGCGGCGCCTCCCCAAGAGGTGATGCAGTATTCCATAATAGGTTGACAGAGGGCACTATATACCATTTTAATTGTGTCACGGTCAGCAATTTGCCTTAAAGATTTAAAAATATATATGAGTTTACGCGTACGAGAGACAAGAATATCAATGTGGGGTTTAAAATTTAGAGATTGATCTATAGTGACACCTAGGTATTTAAAAGAATCGGTTCTCTGAAGGGGCTTGCACTGACATCGTATGGAAACTTCGTTGCAGACGTGGGCAGTAATATTAAAGTTGGATGGCGGTAATTGGTTTGATTTGAAGGCAAAGGTCATGTACTTAGTTTTAGAAACGTTGAGCGTGAGAACGTTATTATCAAGCCACATACAAACTTGATTTAGACCACGTTGGGCTACAGAGAAGACTTCAGTCCAGTTGTCTCCGCTAAAGAAAAGTGCCGTGTCATCGGCAAATGTTAGGATTTTTCCTTTCTGAAGCTGGATATTACAAAGGCTATTTATGTAGGTAAGAAACAGGGTAGGGCCAACGATACTACCCTGCGGCACGCCATAAACTACCCTTTCTTCATTGCTAATCCAGTGGTCTATCTTAACACGCTGCTTACGATCAGTTAAATAGCTCTTGAAGAGTTCCAGGGGTAATCCTCGGACTCCAAAGCCTTCCAACTTACTTAACAGATGAGGACAGTATTAGATATTGACAGTATCATGTTATGTGTGTCTAAAACTATCCTGTTTTTTTTGCGTTATACTATTTATGTAATATTGCACTAAGTATATATAAGTTTAATGTTACTTTTAAATTATTTCAGCATAAACTTTTTGTCCGGGGCGGGAGCATCGAACCCGCGCCCCCGATTTCGCGCCGGGTGCCTTAACCATACGATTAAGAAAGTTCTACAATTAAAAAATTTCAAATTCACTAGAGAGAAAATTGTAGTTAATCGCGGGATTTTTCTCTCCTAAATTTGTAATTTTGTAATTTTAATGTAATCCGCCGAGCAGGCGTTATTGCAAACTTAACAATATTCAATAAGTTCTTTAATGTTCCTTCCAGTCACCACCACTAATACCCCGATCGCTGAACACGGGGGGCGGAGCACCCCTGACTCCGGCGATGTGTCCCTCCCAATGTTCTCTTGTGGCACACGCGGCGCGCGGAGACATCTGGCTCGCGGGCGGAGCCCTACGCCGACCCACCAGGCTCACATACGCGTGTCGGGGACATGAACCGAATAGGTAAGATTTTAATATAAAGTACAAATGTTTTGATTAAAAAAACTTTTTTTTCAGTAGCAACAAGTATTAATTAATTAAAAATTAAAAATCCCGACAGCAAATTATTTATTTTCTTTAAAAATATCCAGTTTGCTTTTTTTTTACTATTTTTATGTATTTAGTGTTACCTACGTTGTCAAGACAAATCTAATGATATATTATACATTAAAATCGGTTAAGCCGTTTAGTTATGTTAAATAAAAAATAAAGAAACTCACAAACATACATACATACTTTGGCAGTCGTGTAAAAACATCGCAGTGCACGTTAGTACTCAACGTATGCGCTGCACAATGCAGAGTATACTCCTTTTGATTATGTTTCAGGAACTTTATCACACGGTCGCTACATAAAATAAAAAAATGAAATTTGTATTAAAACGATTCACTTTATAGACACAAAACTCGATGCAGCGAAATTATAGAGCTGTATTAGTAGTTTTTTTTTGTAATCGTGTTTTCGGAACTGTCATTGTATTTGTCATATCCTCTACAATATTATATCTGTAAGGCGAAACATATATATTTTTTTATGCTTGATAGGTTCGCCTTTGACCACTATCTCACCTGATGGTAAGTGATGTAGTGGTCGAAAATGTTGTTCAGGCTAGCCTAGAATTACTGGCTCTGAAGGACAGCTGCTGGAACACACCGTTAGGTGTTTGGCGGCAGATTTTCTACTTGAGGGTGGTTGTTAGCCAGGCGGGTTTGCAAAATGCCCTATCACCATGCTATAACGACTGCCATTCTAAGACAACAACCAGGATCGACGGCTTAACGTGACCTCCGAAGCACCGAAACGCCCATCCAACTCATGACCGCGCGCGACGTTGCTTAACTTTGCTGATCGGTTGAGAACAGCTAAGTAAACTTCGCTACGAGCGCTTCAAACATGTTCATAATTTGCCTCTTTGAGACTCATTTCAACTTATAATGTGTTGGATATTTGTTTAATGTTGTTCGTAGGTTAGCAGACGATCCTCGACAAGCGGGCGTGCCTTGCTACGTGACGCAAGAAGAGTTCTCGCGGTATACGGGCTTCTGGTGGCAACCGGACTCAGAAGGTATATAGATACTACACGATAAATAGTAATACTAACTTTGTAATTAGAGCGAATTAAGCGAGCTCCGTCAATATCCCACAACTTGTACATTTTGTGGCCCCTTTTACTGATAAACCATCAAGCCTATAGATTTGTGCTTTAACATAGTAATTTTACTTCATATTTATATGTGTTATCTCTCAACAAATATAATTTATTAACCTTTAAAAAAATTATATAAACTATTTTGTATTCATTGGATAAAATGTTATTGTATGACAGATGGCGTTAGTAACGCCATCTGTTAGAAACCAAAGAGTTAACATCGCTGCAACAGAACTAAACTCTATACTCAAATACATCTTAGTTAATCTACTCAATACTAGATGACACCACTAGAATCAGGTTGTAAAATAAACGCGAGCTTTCACAACAATCAGCTTTTTGCTAGTTAAAGCATAACAACTGCTAAGTGAAATCTTACAAAATTGCAACGAAAGGAAAAATGTTGTCCACATTTTTCTATATAGGCGCACAGTAAGTACTATGAGTTTTAGCTTTTGTGTGTACAGAAATATATCTGGTCTTGATGACGAAACAACAATATCCTCGGGAATTTTATACGTTTCCATCAATAAAGTCCAATCAGAAGCTTCGCATAAGATGGAGTAAGGCTTGGATTTAAATTTTATAGATGGCTCTAATGTTCTTTCATTTCGTATCAATGCCTAATTGGCTCTTAGATATTTTTTGCCCAATGGGAGGCCACCTCCACGGCCCTGTAAGATGCACACTTGGGGCCATATTGTATGCAGGTGGTTGGGCACTGAGGACAAGACAGTAAGTGTGCCATATTTTGCTCAGTGGCACCACACTCACATTCCACATGTAACTTGTCCTTTATTCCTCATTTGGTCAGGTTGCTTTTGCAATGACCAATTTGGGTACGGAGCTTGTTGAGCGACTTCCAGGGGAAAAGCCACCGAAAAGTCTTGCGGTATTTGTCGGGAGGCGATAGGAACAGCAAGGCACTTATTGGTAGGATGCAAGGTGCTCCTTGATAGGGGTCATTATTCCCGTCGCCACGATAGAGTCCTCGAAATCATACTAAGAGCAGCGACTCTCGGTAGCTAAAGCAATAAAAGGTTTGACCACGAACAAACGACACCTTGCTTTTGTAAAAGAAGGGGCCATCCACAAAATCTAAATCCAAGCCTTGCTCCATCTTAGGCGCAGCTCCCATTGGAATCTTTTGATGGACACGTATGAAAAACACTCCAAAATTCCTGAGGATGTTGGTGTTTCGTCTTCCAGACCAGACATATTTCTATACACAAAAAATCGAAAACGCATAGTACTTATAGAACTTACTGTGCCGTGGGAAACAAACATACCTAAAGACCACACGATAAAAACAAACAATTATTTTGACCTAAGTAATGAATCAATCAAAAACGGTTATGTGGGTTAATTTATATGCTGTAGAAATTGGAGCGAGGGGTATACCAGCAAAATCACTATATGACCTACTTAAAGACCTTGGCCTGTCAAAAACAACCGTAACTTCCATCCTAGAACGTGTATCCAAGGCGGCATTAGTAGGATCTTACCAAATGTTGGTTAGGCAGGGGAGGAGGCTCGAGCGGTGAATTTACGATGAAATCAATGCTCCCTGCATTGATGACATCGTAAAGGGGCCCCTTAACCTTACTCACTGGGTTGCAAGTGCCAGGCCCCTTCACTTGGGCCTCTTCCTCTGAAACGCTATGGACCCGGCACCCGCACGGTGAATCCATCCAATGCTAAGTAAATTCGTCTCATAAATATACCTGATACATACAATAATGATAGAAAAATATACTTATTTACAATAAATGCCTATAGCTGTGATGATAGGTACATCTTTACCATATCTTTGAAGGAAAGTTCACTTCACCATATTTTTGAAGCAGTGATGGCTCAGTGGCATTGGCTATTGACTGCCGTGCCGCAGGTCCATGGTTTGAATCCCGCCAAGGGCTTGGGCTTCAAAGCATGGTGGAAGGGCATTTTGCGATTGCCCGCCTGGCTAGCGACCACCCTCAAGTAGAAAATCTGTCGCCAAGCACCTAACGGTGTGTTCCGGCAGCAGTCTTTGACAGCCAGTGAAATTACAGGCACATGAGACTTAACACCTATGTCTCAATGTGACGGGCGTAGTGCAATTCGTGACTTGTGACGAAATGCATCTGTTATAGGCAGAGGTTAGTCCATTTAACATCAGGTGGGCTTCGTGCTTGATCAGTCACAATCACTATCAAATAAAAAAAAAGATATATATATATATATATATATATAGTTAGTATTGATAGTATTTGGTATGCCTGATATTAACAGATAGCGCATTTTATTTGTCATAATATATCGATGTAGCAGAACGGAGTAAAAATTGCAGAATGTTTGAAGAACGCAGGGAGAGTGAGTGAGAGTGATGTAATGAAAACGTTCTTTGAGATAAAGTGGAGTGGTAGGAATGAACAAGATACTATAGAAGTGAAAGAACATGAGCATCTCAATATAGTTGGGTGTGGGGTATTTTTGTGCCGTATAAGTTGAATGTGTGTATAAGTTGAACTCTAATGTTATGATGATGCTATTGTCATTTCAGATGATGTTTATCGGATAGTTTATGAAGAGGTCGACGAGAGTGAAGTCAAAATATACAGTTTTCCATCATCACAGACCAGCAGCGGGGAAGTGGAAGAGTTCAGGTAGAGACCATGCATCTTCCTATCGTTATTGTAGCGCTGGTAGCGCCATCCAAACCTACAGCCGGGGCATGCTCTGAACATTTAAGCTAACATGACTTTATGACTCATAAATCTGATTTCCATGCCCATACCCATGGTTAAAGAACGAGAGGAAAATTTATAGTTGTGTGTCAGCGATGTTAGCTTAAATGCTCAGAGCATACCCCGGCTATTGAGGGGGATAGCGTGTGTTCGAATACCGCACATGACTGTAATTTTTCCTCGCGTAAATTTGTAATTTTAATTTTTTTCTTGCATGAAATATATGTTCAAAATATTTTATAATTATAATAAATACAGGTTCAATGTATTCTGCCTTAGTTAAACATGCAATGTTAGTATTATTACAAATTTATCAAAATAATAAGACTAACTAGGGTGATTGAAGCGAGGCCTGTCCCTATCCCACAACTTGTACATTTTGTGGTCCCTTTTACTGAAAAACTATCACACCTATAGATTTGTGTTTTAACTTAGTAATTTAACTTCATATCGAGATGTTGTTATCAGTCAAAAAAATATAATATTATTACCATTAAAAAAAATTACATTAACAATTTCGTTTTCATTGGATAGAATGTTATTGTACTACTAACGCCATCTGTTAGAAAACTAAAGAATTAACATCGCTGCAACAGAACTAAGCTCAATACTCAAATACATCATAGTTAATCTACTCAATACTAGATGGCACCACTATAATCAGGCTGTTAAATAAACACGAGCCCTCACAAAGCTCAGTTATTTGTTAGTTTTATTACTGATATAATGTATTACAATATATTATATATTAATAACTCATGTGACAAATGAAATCAAAATTAGACTATTGCCACACAAAAAAATATATAGATAGAATTAACAATGACAAGCAATACACAAGAAAAACCTTAAAAATGATTCGTAACTAACATAGAGGGAAAAGAAAAAGATGATATGATATAAATAAATAATGTGGGCAAAAGGAGAAAACTCAGCATAAAGTCCGTACACATGTGCACAGACGCTGTTTTTCAGTAATCCCCTGCGCTCGAACAGGTGTTCGTCGAGCTAGAAAAAATTAGTCGCCCCGTGACCACGATCACTGCAAAGTGTTTGAAACGTCTCGGGACAAAAATAATGATAAATATACGCGATTTAAACCGTTTAAAGTTGTTTAATTACTATGATACAATATGTTATTTTTTCAGATTTCCTAGAGCGGGCACTCCCAACGCGAAGTCAGTTCTAAAAATGGTGACTTTCAGACTACAGAAGGCATCCCCAACTACTGTACTGGATTATTACCAGGAGGGCGTTAGTGATCTACATTGTAAGTACTTATGTTGCTACCACAGAATAAAAATGAACAGAAGGATCTCTTCGCAAAGACGTTTAAATAAATAAGCAACTCTACTACGACGCAATAAAGAGCAATTCAGATCGCACACCGCTGAGTACCTATCATTTATATTCAACTACAAGACGCCTCTCTTTCTATCTCGTAGTTCATATCTCTTCTTAGAGCCTATTCCATTTGACGCTAATTTCGTTATTTTGGATAATTTTGACCACATTCTGCGTCTATAGTTATGATCACTGTGATCGTTTGTAACTGTTCTCCCCTGTTCCATTTAGGATAAGAACGCTAAGAATGCCACTAAAATTTGCTACTTCTGTCACTTTTGACATAAGATGTAGGTAATTCAAACTGTTCCAGTAGCCTCATAGCGTTTATGGTGAAAATAATGCCAAGACCCAAGTGGAACAACTTTTTGGGAGTGTGATCGTTTTTATCGTTTTTGGCGAATTTAACTTCAAATAGTATGCATCCTTACGCGGTAAGTGGGTTAGGGTTGTGATCGTGTGCTCATATGCTACACACGTACATTATACAAAACATATAGAACCAATAGATTAAAAGCAATTAAATACATTTCAAATATAAGAACCTCATATTAGCAGAAAACTATTTTAAAATGTAGGTACATATGTACTCGTATACCTTCATTAACAAAATACTACGAACTATATACAATACTACGAACTATATACAACACTACACCTACTACAATAAAACCGTTTAGATCCCTATAAGTCATTGCAGACTCATAGGCAGTCCAAATGCTCTAGCCCACTACCAGTTGACAGCGTACCCAGCATGCTGGCAGCATTGCCCCGTTGAATTGCAATGCTCCTTTGAGCCAAATAGGTGCCAGCATTTTGATCACGCGTCGCATCGACCAAGCGCTCTGATAAGTTTTGAGAAATACGATGAGCTCCCGGTCCCCACGGACCCAACGTCTCTACACCAAACGGCTCAAATATGTAACCCATACCGAGGTTAGCATACTTGCGCCGCTTGAGTTGCTCCGCCGAAGTAGCCGCGGCGCCCTCACGTTGGTATATGTAAGAAGCATAATGTCTGTTTTGACCTATTTAGGTAAAAGTCCTTATTTAATCCGGATTGACTTTTTATTTATTTATACCTGATAGGCTAACTTTTGAACACTGTGTCACCTGATAAGTTATGATGTGGTCGAAGATATTGTTCAGACTAACCTATGATTACCTACTATTATGCTAGATATGAAGTGTTCATTGTTATGTATTAACTATTGTAATTTATATTTTTGTTTTATGTTATTGTGACGGAACAAGCTCAAGGCCCACCTGATGTTAAGCGGACTAACCTCTGCCCATAAAAGACGCATTTCGTCACAAGTCACGAATTGCACTGTGCCCGTCGCCTTGAGACAGTTGTATATTGCTAGCGACCCTCCCCGGCTTCGCACGGGTGCAATGCTCATACTAAATATACTCTAGAATGTCTACAAATCAATCAGTGATCATTAAATGCACAATGCATTTAAAGTACGATTAAGGATAAGGGTTAATGCTGTATTGCCTAAAATCGCTTCGTAAGTAAGCCATTATTTCTCGTAAAAAGTAAAGGATAAAAAATGGGTTATTGTGGGTTATCCCTAAGGGATAGACATATACCATAGCGGGCTTTTATGTAGACCTTTTTAAGGTGTACAATACTGTAGCACAGCCTGGACACTCGACTCTCCATACAAAAGCCGCGTTCTAACTACCTATTACACAGACACCACACAAATGTTGTTTTTGTACACGCGTAAATGTGTGCGTGAAGTCTAAGGTTGTCATCGTATGAATAATTGGTGTACTTACCTACCTAACAATCTTATGATGCTGTTATTATGACTTATTAGATTTCGTAGGTCACGCGTGCCTTACCTAACTTCAGAAACATTTACAAACACAACAATCCAACTCCATGTACGACGTACGAATATGCAACACACAACCGAGTAGGTAATATTACTTCACATTTCACTCCATTACTTATACAATAATAGATACCTACACTATACAAAAATTATCATTCCAAGTTCACATTTTATACAAGTAATGATAATCATTACAATCACAATACCTAATAATTTATGTTCTTCTCGTATAATAAACAAACATGAAATGTGCCGTGTGTCAATCGTAGCGAAGGTCGGTATGTGTATCTCTTTTCTCTATGGTAGGTATATTCGCTGGTAAACGAAGTCGATATCCACGGATATTTTTTGCAAACGAAAATCTTCTAAAATAGTCATTATTTTAATAGCAGTTTGAATAACATACAAAGATAAAGTATTCTGTTTGTATATTTTTCAATACCTACTGTAAATAACCGGTTTTTATAAGTTACCTAGGTACTGTATAACTGAAAAACGACAAATAGGTAGGTACTTAATGTAGGTTACCAAGGATGACTTACCTCGTTTTATCCTTAGGGAATCTACAAAAACTACTATCCTTACCTCGTTTAGTTGATAAGCAACCGTAAACAGCACAAGAGTGCCCCATTCTCAACATTCAAAATACTCGTACAATCGTCACGCTTCGTCGTCACGTCATCGCGCGCGAGTTGCGCGTCCCGTACTCCGGTCAGCTCAGCGACAGCTCAGAATCGGTGGCGGGGTGAGGAAGACTCGTTTGGTGAGGGGAGAGGAGTGTCCATTCTATACGTAGTATTATTATATGTTCTATGACTGTAGTACATTATTTTGATGTATCTCGTAGATTTCAGCCAGCGTTTGCAATGTAAGTGCAAAAAATGTGTTTATTTACGACATCACATTAGAAACCTCTCAATAGGGTTGTTGACTTGTTTTTTTAAAGTATGTTAAATTATTTAGAACACTGAAATATACACCTAGTATTTTTAATTTTTTTTTCAGGAGTCCTGAAATACTAGAAATCCATCTTTTTATTTCAACTTTTAAAATTGGCGCTAAAACATCATTCAATGGCGGCCTGTATGCTTATGACGTCACTAGGGCAAAAACAAATAGTGCTGAAATGTAATACGTTTTGCTTGCTTGTTGTAGTGTCGTGCGTAATCGATTATACAGGTTGTTCGGCAGAACGTGTACCATAGTGTAGGGGTGTATGTAGACTGAATAAAACAATCACAGAACCAACACAGTTTGAAGCACGGATACATGAGTGGCAGCATTATCAATTATTTTTCATACATGGTAATTAAACAACTTTAATCGGTTCAAAATCACTATTTTCTACCGACTTCAAAAAAGGAGGAGGTACTCAATTCGTCTGTTTTTTTTTTTTTTTTTTTTTTTTTATGTTTGTTACCTCATATCTTCTGACTGGGTGAACTGATTTTAATCATTCTTTTTTTATTTGATAGCTGATGCTTGCCGTGTGGTCCCATTTAAATTTCATCAAAATCGATTTAGCCGTTTTTGAGTTACACTCCAAAAACTGAAAAAGTGTTTTCCTGTCCTGATATTATAGTGAATGTTTGTTACCTTAGAACTTTTGACTGGGTGAACCGATTTTGATAACTCTATTTTTATTTGAAAGCTGATGTTTGCCGTGTAGTCCCATATAAATTTCATCAAAATCAGTCAAGCCGTTTTTGAGTTACACTCCAAAAACTGAAAAAGTGTTTTCCTGTCTTGATATTATAGTCAATGTTTGTTACCTTAGAACTTTTGACTGGGGGAACCGATTTTGATAACTCTATTTTGATTTGAAAGATGATGCTTGCCGTGTGGTCCCATTTATATTTCATCAAAATCAGTCGAACCATTTTTGAGTTACACCCCAATAACTGAAAAGTATTTTCCTATCATGATGAATTCTCATCGAAGCTCAAATTTGGTGGTAACACAGTAATATTTCCTCAACGGTATAAGATAGAAATAAAATTTTTGGATAGGAAGATAAAACGTGTATTATGCCGCAAATTAAAAAAAAAACTAGTCTTATTTTAATATTGTTAGGTTTGCAATAACGCCTGCTATGCGGATTACATTACAAAATCACAAATATAAAACGAAAAATTTAAGTCATGTGCGGGATTCGAACCCGCGTCCATCCACCCCTTGAGCCGGGGTATGGTCTTACCAATTGAGCTAACATGACATGACGTCATAACTCAAATCTTTCCTATCGTTCTTTAACCATCGTATTGGGATGGAGCGACAACTATAGTGCCACTAGCGTTATACTACAAACAAGACAAATGTTGCAATTGGTTTTATACATGAAAATGATGACGCAACCGTATAATTTTAATATTGTTAGGTTTGCAATAACGCCTGCTATGCGGATTACATTACAAAATCACAAATATACGATAGGAAAATTTCAGTCATGTGCGGGATTCGAACCCGCGTCCATCCACCCCTTGAGCCGGGGTATGCTCTAACCAATTGAGCTACCATGACATGATGTCATAACCCAAATCTTTCCTATCGTTCTTAAACCGTAAATGTCATTAACAGTAAATGACAATTGATCCCATAAGTAGGGGACTAAATATAATGATCACCATAAAATGCTTGGATACCCTTAGTTCTTTTACCAAAAATTGTAATCGAACACCAAATGTAGTAAATGATCACTAAATCTCAAAGCCATGTTTAGGTGCGACGACGAGCGAAGCGAGGAGGAGCGTTAGGTTACTTGTGACGACAACAACGCGCGAGCCGAGCGAGCACAGCGAGCGTGCCGCGGCAGCGGCCGGCGATGCGCCAGAAGAATTACAGCAAGTTTAATTTCGATTATAATTTACTTTTTTTGGTGATTGTTAAATATTTAAGGGATCCTCTTGTATTCGCTATAAATGAAAGTCTTCAATAACTGACTTGATATTTGTATTGTCCTTTGAACATAGTTTGGGTTACACAGCACTTAAATTACTATTTTAATTAATTTATTTTGTAGGAACACATATGGCATGTTGGTTGATGTGAGACGAGAGAGTGAGACAGCTTTACTTATTTAATATTAAACAGTGATCATTTACTACTTTTGGGTTAACAATGATTTACTAAGAGTAATTTTGCTTGGATAACGAGATGTTAAAACTTTGGTTCTAAGTTTACATTAAATTGGGGTTAATTTTAGTCTGTTATATGTTACTATATCTGGTGGTAAGTTAAACATAAGCCCATAAGTAGCAAGGTTCACTAAAAAGGGCGAAATAAAAATTTTTACCAAAAAAAATAGAACCGACTTCAACACTCAAATGTGTGAAATAACTTGTCGAAGTCGGTACCATGACGGTTCAAAAGTACCTATCATCACAATATTGTGCGCATGGTACCGACTTCGACAAGTTATTTCACACATTTGAGTGTTGAAGTCGGTTCTATTTTTTTTGGTAAAAATTTTTATATTGAACATTTTTGTAATCCCGAAATGTAAACACTTTCAAGTGATCGAGACAATCAAATGGCGTGCAGTGACATCGGAATAAATATAATGATAAACATAAGCTTTTCCAACTGTTTAAAGTTGTTGTATTACTATGAGTAATAATTGCAAAATGTTTCCATAGATTCTTGTTCCGAGTTTGGGTTTTATTATCTATGCTGGTCTTTGATCAAATCTCACGGCGAAATATGATCAACGATAAATGAGTCAAATGTACGTATTACACTATTAAATATATAGGATCCAATGGATTTGATAGTGAAATAGGGGCCTAAGTAGTAAATCGATAGTGATGCGACATTTTGTAGGTTGCTTGCTATTAGCAATTACTAATGTCAATTGTCACTGTCAAAACCTTTGGAAGCAAACTCTCATGATTACTATTACCTATTCTGTGGCTTTGTTTTTGTCCTTATGACATCATTTCCGCCTTTACTTCCGTTTGAGATCACGTGACTTAAAGAAAATTTAAACACATTTTGTTTATTCAAAATAAAGGTAATCCAATGCAGAATAAATAATTTGTTAATTTCGTCGAGTTATGTGCTCCAACTACTATCATGTTAACGTTACACTGTATTTTATTTTAGACTGTGTCAACTACCCTATTTGTCAGTGTTTCTCTACTATGTCATGCATGAATTGTACACATAAACCTTCCTTTTGAATCATTCTATCTATTAATAAAAACCGCATCAAAATCCGTTGCGTAATTTTAAAGACCTAAGCTAATTTAGGGACAGACAGACAGCGAGAATTAACTTTGTTTTATACTATGTAGTGTATGTTATGTTGTTTTAGCATCAGAAACCAACGACATGGAGGTGACTGATATCCGATGGTTCGAGATGCGACAACCCCTCAAAGACACCTTCCCCTGGTTCGAGTACTTAGCGAGGGTCGGTTGGACTCACGGAGGGAAGCAGTAAGTACGAACTACCCTCAAACAACAATGTTACAAACCCTAGTTTGTAAGTGACAACCGATCAAAGACACCTTTACTGGATTAGTACTAAGCGTGGGTCGGATAGACTGAGGGCACAGAATAAAAAAGACCAGTATCACTCCGCAAAACTATTCCAATAAAAAGCGACTCTAGCTACGGAGCAATAAAGTGCACTTCAGCTCGCAAAGCACGGAGTACCTAATATTTATATTCACCTACAAGGCGTCTCTTTCTATCGCATAGCTCTAATCTCTTCTGACGCGCTACGTTCTGTAGAATAATTCCGTTAGTATGGATACGCCGATGTACCTGTAGCTTTGTACCTAAAGACAAAGTCAAAATCATTTATTTAATATAGGCGTCTACGACGCCCTTATGAATTCAATTACAAATATTAGTAATATTCTACATTGTACTGCCACATTCAGCAAAAAAAAATTGTATAGAGCCACTGCGAGAAGAACGGGCATGAAACTCGGGGCATAAAGTTAATACAATATTTATTTAAATTACGTGACAGGCGATAGCTTGGCAGATGCGGAATTGTCCAAGCATTTTTGTCGTTTAAGTAATCGGATACTGTGCAGTAGGATTCCTTAATCAAAATGTTTTTAACAAGCAACTTGAATTTCCCTTCTGTGAGTGTTGTAATATTTTTGCGAACTTTATTGTAAAACAGCACACAATTGATCTTGTATTTTTCTTTGCTAATCTAAAACCTAGTACCGCTATTTTAACTTTATTCCTCGTGTTGAATCGTGGTTATATATGATGATTGTATATTACGATCCTACATAATATTTTCAAATATTATACAGACTTGGTAAAGTTAGAATATAAATTTTAAAAAATTCCCTTAGAGAAGTAGTAAGTACGAACAATTCCATATTAACGACTGTTTTGAACTCTAACAACCCATTAGCATTCGTGCGGGCGATATCGTCCATTTTATTAATGAAATTGTATCGTTTTCATTATCTTTTGATGCGGAAAATGCGAAAAACTAATAGTTAAGTAGCTATACGGCCCTTTCTGAAGCCGTGCGGCGCTTCTGGGAAATTGAGGAGCCCCCTGTTGCCACACCAAGGACCCAGCGCAGGAAGAATGTGTACTATTCCACCAGAATAACACTGGTCGCCTGCGCTCAGGCTTAACCTAGAATTACTGGCTCTCAAGGACAGCTGCCGGAACACACCGTTAGGCGACAGATTTTCTGCGGTGAAGCTCGAGCCCGCGGCGGTATTCGAACCATGGACTTGCTGCGCAACAGTCCATAGCCAAAGCCGCTGAGCCATCACTGCTTAAAAACCATTAGGGTATATATTGTCTAACGTCGTATAATGGTACGGAACTGCGCGAATCGAACTCACATTTGGCCGATTTTTCATGTAAATGTTTGTTGTTTTCTTCCAGCGTATGGGTCCAAATACTAGACCGCAAGCAGCAGCGACTAGAGCTGGCCCTCATCCCCGTGTCGGAGTTCAACGCGCCCTGCACGTACGAACACGCGCCGAGGGACCTCAACGGTAATGCGCACGCGCCGACTACAACAAACAAACAGGTAACTTCTCTACTGTGTTTCTTTTATGATAGCAGGACTATTTGTAAAAGAGCATCCTAGTCTATTTGATAAATTAGGAGATACTAAGTATCCTCGACTAATTAGTAGAGATCCCACCAGGCTACGTACGCCCAAGTGTAATACTGCCTTATGTAGTCGAAATTGTAATATCATGTGCATTAAAATATTTCACAAAATTCCCGTGGCGATCAACGAGCTCCCATATAAATATTTTAAATTAAAATTATACCTGTGGCTGACTGAAAACTGTTTCTATGCAATCAAAGAATTAATGAATTTTAAAAAGTGACATTTAATTTTATTATAATATAGATACCTAATTTATGCACTTGAATTGAATTATAATTTTTGGTTTTAATGTGTATATTAAATTATTATATTACTATTTGACTAATAGTGACTAAGATAGTGTAATAAATATAATGGTCCTGACATCTTTTACTTTTATAATTCCTTGACATTCATATTATTTAATTTAATTCAATTGCATTTGATTTATTGACATATTTTTTTCTGTTTGCAAGTGTAATAATATTCATATTGTATATTTAATTTTTGTATGCCAATTGTTTGTGACACATGCGGAACCTAACTAATCATATAACAACCTTATTGTACCATCTCTCCTGCAAATAAAAAAAAAATCATTTCATTTCATAGGTTAGCCTTCGACCACTATCTCACCTGGGGCCCGATTCTCTTAGCTATTGAACGGCGATAACGCAACTTAATTGCATGAAAAAGAGTTTTTGACAGTATCCGTAGTCTGCCCGCTATTTAGGTTCGATCGGAAGTCTGTGGCTTGCTATCAATAGTTATTGACATATTTGGTATTCTGTAAGCTATTTTGTTGCGATAGCGTTGCTATAGTGGCACAAAATATTTTGGAGGATTTTAGATTGAAAAATAGGTAAATGACTTTATTAATTTAATGTATTATTTGCTAGAAAACCACTATATTGATGTTTTGACTGATGCTTGATTGATAGAAGTTTTCATTATTATTTCAGTACCAACATTTGCAAGCCATAGCACAGCCACACGATAGCGACGCGATTGCTATACAACTGCGATTAGGAGGTAGACTTAGCAGACTACCGAATTTAACATTAACAGCAGTTCGATCGCAGTAGTGTGGCGTTTGGTCAATAGCTAAGAGAATTGGGACCCTGGTCTGGTCGAAGATGTTGTTAAAGCTAACCTAGAATTACTGGCTCTCAAGGACAGCTGCTGGAACACACCGTTAGGTGCTTGGCGACAGATTTTCTACTTGAGGGTGGTAGCTAGCCAGGCGGGCATTCGCAAAATGCCCTACCACCATGCTATAACGACTGCCACCCTAAGACAACAACCGGGACCGACGGCTTAACGTGCCCTCCGAAGCACGTGCACGCTCAGTAGTAATGTCACTAGCGGTCACCCATCCAACTCCTGACCGCGCGCGACGTTGCTTAACTTTGCTGATCGGTTGTGAACAGCTAAGTAAACTTCGCTACGAGCGCTTCAAAAGTTCGATTGATTTTGATATTTAATGTATTTTGTTTTGTATTTGCAGAAAATAGAAGAAATACAAGTCCTTGTAAGTGAGACAGCGCCCGAGGCATGGATAAACGTGCACGACATACTGTACTTCCTGCCGTCTCCGTGCGAGGAACAAGTCTCGTTTATATGGGCCTCGGAGGAGACCGGACATCTGCACTTGTATTTGTACACTTGTGGACTTGTGCATAAACAGAGAGACCATAAACGATGTGAGTATATAATTTTTTTTTTTAAATAGAACGAGTTTATTGTTTGAGGTTAAATATGTCCGAATGCGTCCGGCCAAAGTGTACGTTACAACTCTAATGTCTTCAGTTCATTCTCACGTCTCATGTTCATTCTTGACCGTGAGGAATTGATAAATGTTGATTGTAGTCATTGTATAGGGCGTTCGGATAGCCTATCGGTGCCAAAAATAACACTCACAAACGCTAAAAATGATCACACGGGCCGTTCGATTTGGGACTTCGTGAGCAAAAATATCGTTTTCGCTCACCGTTCGGATAGCTTTGAAAACGCTACAAATGACAGAGAAAAGTGATATTTTTGACCCATGTCTTACCGTGGGATTGTTGTGATCGTTTTTTGACAACTGCTGGTTTGACAGTTGTATTTGGCGCGATTGAAGAATTCACAAGTTTTTATTTATATTATATATAAATATATAATATAAATACTATATTATATAGTAGGCACCTACTTGTTTTGTTAATTTTAGAGATTGATTCCATGTTTCGTACTGTGAAAAATTGTTAAAATATTGTCGGTTGTCAAAGTATGTTTTAAGCCGTTCGGATAGCATGCAGTAATTGGTGGTCAAAAATAGCAAAAGCTTCTATCCGAACGCTAAAACACTAATGCCACTTTTGAAACTGCTACAAACGCAATCGAGCCAAAACGAACGCCCCTATAGTGAATCATACTTGCCGGCCGACTTCTGAGAATATCATACGATAGGTTATTGAGCCAATCATTAGGAATGCGCTATTATATTTAGAACTAGCTGTACTTGCGACTTCGTTCGCAATTGCGGTACCTTTTTTTATGTTATTGTGACGGATTAAGCTCGAGGCCCACCTGATGTTAAGCGGAATAACCTCTGCCTATAACAGATGCATTTCCTTAACGAATTGCACTGCGCCCATCACCTTGAGACATAGTTGTTAAGTCTCATGTGCCTGTAATTTCACTATCTCTCAAGGACTACTGCCGGAACACACCGTTAGGTGCTTGGTGATAGATTTTCTACTTGAGGGTGGTAGCTAGCCAGGCGGGCAATCGCAAAATGCCCTTCCACCGTGCGGTGAAGCTCAAGCCGGCGGTGGGGATCGAACCAGGGTACTGCGGCGCGGCAGTCCATAGCTTTTCGTGAATTATTACAAGCTATGCTCGGCCATCATTGCTTGTAATAATTCACGACAAACCATAAAATGATCAGCGTTTCTCTATTATCATGCATGTATTATACAATGCAAGTGGTACTATAGATGTCGCTCCCCAATACGATGGTTAAAGAACGATAGGAAAGATTTGAGTTATGACGTCATGTCATGTTAGCTCAATAGGATAGAGCATACCCCGGCTCAAGGGGTGGATGGACGCGGGTTCGAATCCCGCACATGACTTAAATTTTTCCTATCGTATATTTGTGATTTTGTAATGTAATCCGCATAGCAGGTGTTATTGCAAACAATATTAAAATATCCTTACTTACTTACTTGAAACTTTACATTAATATAGCTTACAGTGGCATTAGCTATGGACTGCCGTGCAGCAGGTCCATGGTTCGAATTCCGCCACGGGCGTGAGCTTCACCGCATGGTAGTGCATTTTGCGAATCATTGCTGGCTAGCGAGCGCCCTCAAGTAGAAAATCTGTCGCCAAGCACCTAACGGTGTCTTCCGGCAGCTGTCTCTGAGAGCCAGTAATTCTAGGTTAAGCCTGTTAACACCTTCGACCACATCATCACTTACCATCAGGTGAGATTGTAATATGTATGTTTGTTTTATTTCAGCGGTGATAGAGCTGATGATAACTGATGAGGAAACGAACGCGGTCGGACCCAACATCATCAGTAAGGAACCTCTCACGGCCGGAGACTGGGAGGTCATGGGCCGGAAGATATGGGTGAGTCTACCACAAAGAAAGACCTAAACATACAGTGAAATCATAAAGTTTTCTGTTGTTTAGTTAAAAGTACTCCTAACTTCTGTGTCGATTCTGCGAGTTTTTTTTATTTTCGCAGCTATTTATATATCCAACCAGTTACATTTTTTTTTCATAACGATTCACCTCATAAGTCTTGAAGCAATGATGGCTGAGCGGTGATAGCTATGGACTGTCGTGCCGCAGTACCCTGGTTCGATCCCCACCGCCGGCTTGAGCTTCACCGCATGGTGGTAGGGCATTTTGCGATTACCTGCCTGGCTAGCTACAACCCTCAAGTAGAAAATTTATCGCCAAACACCTAACGGTGTGTTCCGGCAGCTGTTATTGAGAGCCAGTGAAATTACAGGCACATGAGACTTAACAAATATGTCTCAAGGTGACGGGCGCAGTGCAATTTGTCACTTGTGATGAAATGCGTCTGTTATAGACAGAGGTCAGTCCGCTTAACATCAGGTGGGCCTCAAGCTTGTTTCGTCTTCATAATTAACAAAAAAACTGGTCTAGATGCCCCGCAAGGAACAATATTCACGTTCCTAAATCAAACTCTTTTCCGCCCTCAATAAAAGTCTCTAGAAAAGAAGTACTTTGCTGGCGCTTATAGACGAACCAATCATTGTTTTTCGCATAGATAGGATAAAAACATTATAACATTATCTAAAAAAATATTAACATAATTGCGTTTGTGATACTTAACACAGGTATGACTTTGTAATTCATACTGACAGGTTTTATTTTCAAAGTCTTAAATCAAAATCATTTAGTAGGCACCTAGTACTAGACTACCTAAGCACTGAGAAGCCTAGTATTTTCTCTATGATTTACCATCACTCAATTGTTCTCGTGACTTCATAATAGCCACGAAAATTACATGCATTGGTTTTTGTACAGTTACTAGAGATTTTTTTACTTTGTTATATGTCCGTGGTATACTACTCTAATGGCTTTCAAGCTGTCTAGCAAATATAACTACCCACGATTGCACAAAATAAGTTTAATATAAATATTATAATAAATAGATTCAGGCGTTACTTTGCGGAAATCCATATTTTATAATAACAAATATTTTTAAAATATTTTACAATTCCGCCTAATTTATTACTAATTAAATTAGGCGGAATTGTCACTAGCAATATTTTTGTATTTTTTAAGTGTTTTATTAAAATATTAATTTGATGTATTCATAAAATATTTTAAAAATATTTGTTATTATAAATATTATAATTTTAAGTGTTATATTTAACTAGCGATACGCCCCGGCTTCGCTCGAAAATATTCATTTAAATTACATGCTGTAAAGGGTCATATTGATCTATATTATATGCACAATGTATTTAAGGTACTTAATTGGATAAGGAGCAATTATTTCTCGTAAAAAGTAAAGGATAAAAAGTGGTTATTGTGGGTAATCCCTTAGAGATAGATATACCATTCCGGACTTTTTTGGAGACCTTTTTAAGGTGTACAATACTGTAGTACATTATTTTGATGTATCTCGTAAGGTTCAGCCAGCGTTTGTAATGTAAGCGTAAAAACTGTGTTTATTTACGACATCACATTAGAAACCTCTAATATTATCAGTGTTTCTCTATTATATTATGCATGTATTATACATATAAACCTTCCATTTGAATTTTTCTATCGATTAAAAACAACCGCAACTAAATCCATTGCGTAGTTTTAGGCTGAACTGGCCGGCCCATTTTCCATACAAACGTCGTAGGGTGATTACTCCCTTATTTGAGGATTTAGGTCCAAAATAAAGAATAATACCGATTGATCTCGTCATTATCTAGGCTTGTATGATGCCGAAATTTTCATAGAATAATTAACTTGAGAATTATGATCCTCGAAACATTTTCATATAAAGTTTTTGAAACTCATAACTTACAACTTTATTCTCTTTTTATAATTTTGGCATGATACAAGCCTAGATAATGACGATATCAATCGCTATTATGCTTAATTCTGGACCTGAAGTCTCAAATAAGGGAGTGATCACCCTACGATGTTTGTATGGAGAAGTGACCGGCCAGTTCAACCTTAAAGATCAAAGCATACATAGGGACAGATAGACAGCGGAAAGCGACTATGTTTCATACTATGTAGTGATTTTAGTTTGCGTTCAATGCCGATGTATATATAATAAGTGCGTGGTTTTTGGGCAGGTAGACGAGCCCCGGCAGCTGGTGTACTTCGTAGGGCTCCGCGAGACGCCGCTGGAGCGCCACTTGTACGTGGCGCCGCTGTCTCCGGCGCGGCCGCATGCAGCCGCCTTGCTCACCAACGTCGGACACTCGTGCACTCTCTATCTAGACGAGGTATGTATACTAGCGGGCACCCCACAGCTGGGGTACTTCGTAGGGCTCCGCCAGACGCTGCTGCTATATTACTGGCGTTCGCTAAATATATCCATTTGCATGGTAGTAGGATATTTTGTGAATGCCCGCCTGGCTACCTACCACCCTCACTAAGCAGCGAACATTTTTAAGGATTAACAATGTTGCTGCAGTTATAATTTTATTATTTCTAAATATTTAATTTAAACAATTATACCGTGTTAAGACGGTTAAGGTAAACTTGGAAAAAGCCATGTTTTAAAGGATTTTTCAACGATTGAGAACATATACTGTGGGAAATAATTTAGTTTTTAATATACCGTAGTTACTATAAACTCTCGCTAACATCTCACTATGTCATAGGCCTTAACAAACACTGAGTTACTGGCTCACAACAAGACGTTGCGCTGCGTTTTGGATCATATTTTTAAATGAGGGTAGATATTATAACATATTATCTATTCTGTTCTCTATATTAGGAATGTCTTAGACATTGATCTGGTCTAAAAGGTATTGATGATTAAATACATTCCAATCATCAATGTAGGCTTATATAGATAAGTACAGTCTAGGGATGTCTACTTGCTGAGTGAGGAGTGAGAATTTGAATTGTATTTTGTTTTTTTATTTTACATAAATAACGTATATAAGTAACTGTTATAGATATATTATTAAGTAACTATTTTATTTCATGTACACTGTGCAATCCGGTATTTAAATTTTACTTTGTTTTTAATGTGTTTCTCTGTAAGTTTATTCATTTATTGTCAACTTAGCACAAACACTTAATTTTAAAACTAAATAGGCCCTCACGATACAGACCTAAACGTCTAGTGTGATGACTACAGGTAACCTTTAAACATAATTGTGCATTTGTTAAATAAAGAGTGCGTTCGTTTTGGCTCGATTGCGTTTGTAGCAGTTTCGAAAGTGGCATTTGTGTATTAGCGTTCGGATAGAAGCTTTTGCTATTTTTGACCACCAATTACTGCATGCTATCCGAACGGCATATAACATACTTTGACAACCGACAATGTTTAAACCATTTTGCACAGTACGAAATATGGAATCAATCCCTAAAATTAACAAAAAAGTAGGTACCTATATTATTATTATTTCTTTGTTAATGGCTTCTGCTAGTTACCTATATAAAAAACTTGTGAAACTCTTCAATCGCGCCCAATACAACTGTCAAACCAGCAGTTGTCAAAAAACGATCACAACGATCCCACGGTAAGACATGGGTCAAAAATACATCATATCACTTTTCTCTGTCATTTGTAGCGTTTTCAAAGCTATCCGAACGGTGAGCGAAAACGATATTTTTGCTCACGAAGTCCCAAAACGAACGGCCCGTGTGATCATTTTTAGCGTTTGTGAGTGTTATTTTTGGCACCGATAGGCTATCCGAACGCCCGAAAAGATTTTTTGTATTTTGTATTTTTGTATATAAGTGAATATTGTTATTCTTAAGAGAAATAAATTCTTAAACCACAAAGTAATACAATTAGAGTGAAAAAATCAGCTCAGTCGAGCCATCCTCGATGGCCCAGTGGTTCAGGCACCCGGTGCGTAGAACTGTGGGTGAAAAGTGTTGTGTTCTAAAATTTATAAATGTCTCTAAACCTAGTTATTCGGCCATAAACGATTTTTTTAATGTTATTGTGTCGGAACAAGCTCGAGGCCCACCTGATGTTAAGCGGACTAACCTCTGCCTATAACAGATGCATTTCATCACAAGTCACGAATTGCAATGCGCCCGTCACTTTGAGATATATTTGCTAAGTCTCATGTGCCTGTAATTTCACTGGCTCTCAAGGACTGCTGCCGGAACACACCGTTAAGTGTTCGGCGACAGATTTTCTACTTGAGGGTGGTAGCTAGCCAGGCGGGCAATCGCAAAATACCCTTCCACCACGCGGTGAAGCTCAAGCCGGCGGGGGGGATCGAACCAGGGTGCTGCGGCACGGCAGTCCATAGCTATTACCGCTCGGCCATCGTTGCTTCAAACTAGACAAGCAACGCTGCGAGGCTTTGAAAATGGTGTTTAATGTGTTTATTTGTTATAGGATTGCACGACGGCCGTGATAACAACATCTAACATAAGTGCAGCGCCGACGACCCGCGTGTACAACATAGTGCACTCCCCGCACCCCCGCCTGCACGCCGCCGGGACGCTGTGCGAACATACTAACGGTACGTGTGGGGGGGGGGGGGATCTGACTCGGGAATATATGTAAACAAAACGTTGAAGAGATAAAATACTTTTGAGATCATTGAGAAGCATGATTGGAGTCAAACGGTGTGACAGGATAAGGAATAGTGTGATAGGGGAACAATGTGGTGAATTGTGGTGTGAATGAACATGTGGTGACAAAAATTGAAAAAGGTTTCTCGATTTTTGTCACACCTGATGTACCAGGAGAGCATCAACTTGTAAGATGTAGTAAATTGGTAACCCAACGTAAACTTTTTAATTCCTTTACTGTATTTGTACTTAGTTATAAATGATGAACGGAGCATTGCACGTTCTTATGTACATTATATATATGAACAGTCAGACTAAGAAGGCTCCGACACTAATGTATGGTAGTGAAAGTTGGATATGGCAGAAAAAGCATGAAAGTAGAATAAATGCAGCGGAGATGAGAGCATGATTGGAGTCAAACGGAGTTACAGGATAAGGAATAGTGTGATAAGGGAACGATGTGGTGTGAATGAGGATGTAGTGACAAACATCGAGAAAGGTTTCTCGATTTTTGTCACACCTTATGTACCAGGAGAGCATCAACTTGTAAGATGTAGTAAGTTGGTTCCGACACTAATGTATGGTAGTGAAAGTTGGGTGTGGCAGAAAAAGCATGAAAGTAGAATAAATGCAGTGGAGATGAGAGCATTGAGAAGCATGATTGGAGTGAAACGGAGTGACAGGATAAGGAATAGTGTGATAAGATAAGGGAACGATGTGGTGTGAATGAGGCTGTAGTGACAAAAATCTAGAAAGGTTTCCCGATTTTTGTCACACCTTATGTACCAGGAGAGATCAACTTGTAAGATGTAGTAAGTTGGTTCCGAGACTAATGTATGGTAGTGAAAGTTGGTTATGGCAGAAAAAGCATGAAAGTAGAATAAATGCAGTGGAGATGAGAGCATTGAGGAGCATGATTGGAGTCAAACGGAGTGACAGGATAAGGAATAGTGTGATAAGGGAACATCGTGGTGTGAACCTGGATGTGGTACCTGGTACAATTTAGTCACCACATCCACTTGGTGTACCAGGGGTGCATCAACTTGTAAGATGTAGTAATTTGGTAACCCAACATAAACTTTTCAATTCAATTACTGTATTTGAACTTAGGTATAAATGATGAACGGAGCATTGCACGCGTTTATGAACAGTCAGGTGTCTAAGAAGGCTCTTCTGGCTGTTCTTGGAGGAGTGTCGGTTCCGACACTTATGTATGGTAGTGAAAGTTGGGTATGGCAGAAAAAGCATGAAAGTAGAATAAATGCAGTGGAGATGAGAGCATTGAGGAGCATGATTGGAGTCAAACGGAGTGCAGGATAAGGAATATATTAGTGATAAGGAAACGACGTGGTGTGAATGAAGATGTAGTGACAAAAATCGAGAAAGGTATGTTAAGATGGTTTGGACATGTGGAGAGAATGAATGAAATAAGATTGACTAAACAGGTATACATGGGACAAGTGAACGGAAGTGTTGGAAGGGGAAGATCTAGACGAACGTTCTGAAATCAGATTGAAGACGTTCTGAAAAAAGGTAATATCAGGAGTACCCTAAACCGACGCTTATGTATGAAAGGATTGATGAGTGTAGATGAAGCGAAAGAGATTCGTTAGGATCGTAGCAAGTGGAAATCTGTTGTCTCTGCCTACCCCTACGGGTAAGAAACGTGATTTTATGTATGTATGTAAAGAAATGTAAGTGAAGCTTTATAACAGCAGAACGCAAACGTTACCGCGGCGGGCGTGGTTTAAACTATACCGTGCGGCGCAATAACATTACTGCGCAGCTACCAATCAGCACCGATGATTTCTAAGCGCCAAATCAGTTAACCAATCCAATTGAAATCGGAAGATTGTGTGTGTGTTTTGTTAATTGTGAACTTGTAGAGTTTGATTTCTAAGCGGTAACTATATGAGACTTCTTTACATATTTATGAAATAAACAAAGACACTGTATTATTTACTATATATACCGGCTAGCACTCACGGTGTTTGGTCGTAATCTCCGACCGGTGTTCGAGCGGTAAAGATGCTCATTTTTTTTATGCCTGATAGGTTAGCCTTTGACCACTATCTCACCTGATGCTAAGTGATGATGTGGTCGAAGATGTTGTTCAGGCTAACCTAGAAGTACTGGCTCTCAAGGACAGCTGCCGGAACACACCGTTAGTTGCTTGGCGACAGATTTTCTGCTTGAGGGTGGTAGCTAGTCAGGCGGGCATTCGCCTAATGCCTTAACACCATGCTATAACGACTGCCATCCTAAGACGACAACCGGGACCGACGGCTTAACGTGCCCTCCGAAGCACGTGCACGCTCAGTAGTAATGTCACTAGCGGTCACCCATCCAACTCATGACCGCGCGCGACATTGCTTAACTTTGCTGATCGATTGAGAACAGCTAAGTAAACTTCGCTGCGAGCGCTTCAAAATTATCAAGGAATGCGTGCAGCTTCGAGGGCTGCTAGACGCGTACTGCTGGCGACTGTCTTCACTGCACTCGTCAAAAGTAAGTAAGCTATAGTGTGCGAAGACCCTACACATAGTTTTGACGAGTGCAGTGAAGACAGTTTGGCACGCGCCCCTTCCCTGCCTGCGATGCCATTGCTGCCCGCCGTTCCTCAAGTTTCGCAGAGGGCGTTGCTTACAGCCGCCCGCAGTGCGCGTTTAGCAGCCCTCGAAGCTGCCCGCATTCCTTGATAATTCCTTGATAATTTGAAGCGCTCTTAGCGAAGTTTACTTAGCTGTTCTCAATCGATCAGCAAAGTTAAGCAACGTCGCCCGCGGTCATGAGTAGGGTGGGTGAGCGCTAGTGACATTACTACTGAGCGTGCACGTGCTTCGGAGGGCACGTTAAGCCGTCGGTCCCGGTTGTCGTCTTAGGATGGCAGTCGTTATAGCATGGTGGTAGGGCATTTTGCGAATGCCCGCCTGGCAAGCTACCACCCTCAAGTAGAAAATCTGTCGCCAAGCAACTAACGGTGTGTTCCGGCAGCTGTCCTTGAGAGCCAGTACTTCTAGGTTAGCCTGAACAACATCTTCGACCACATCATCACTCACCATCAGGTGAGATAGTGGTCAAAGGCTAACCTATCAGGCATAAAAAAAAGAGCATCTTGACTGTTTTTATGGAAAAAAAAGAAACTGTATATGATGAGGTTTATTCATTTAATAGCGCATGTATTGTTTGTTATATTTTCTGTTCGTAGTCGGTTTTCTTTTAGTAATTTTTTTATTGTTTAATATTGTATCAGCTCGATTGTCCATAGCTGAACACAGCCTCCCCCACTAAAGGGGGATTTGCCATAAACCTCGCGCTTGGCAGGTATCTTGGGGATCGCAGTTAAGGAGGAATTAATATCAGTTCCTCAGAAACCTTCCGGTATTTTACCTTTAGTCGCCCCTTACACACCCACAGGTAGCAATGGGGGATGGCATTCTAGCCCACCATGGGGTATTGTTTAGTAAAAAAAAATTAATAATAATAAATGTTTATTAACACAAAATATATTTAATATTTAGATAAGCGTGAGCCTGTATCGTGAGGTTCTGAGTTGCGATTATACAAAACTTGTTTTTTTTTTTAACAAATTATTGGAGTACAAAATTTTTTTTATTTATTTATTTCGTTCACAACACAAATTACAATCATAACAAAATACATAAACAAATACTTAAGGTTCAGAACTAGATTATAATCCAAAACATGTGTACACAAGGAAAAAACTATTTGTGGGGACGTTGAGGTAAATATTAAATAATTGTATAAAAAAATAAATTGTGAAACCTTGCAGACTATGCTCAACCGCGATGAATTTCGCCGCTAAAATGCACGCGCGGCATGCATAGGCAATCCTTAACCTGTGTTTTAATTTTATGCCCAAGGCGGGAATCGAACCCGCGTCCTCCGATATCGCGTCGGTTGCCTAAACCTCCTCGGCCACATGGACACGGCATTTCTAGCCGAAATTTCATACTCCAATCGTATTACTTTTACCGTCATAGGGGACGGTGCGCGGCCATCAACCAGACTACTAGACTTCATCTGATCGAAATAAGTGTTTTTTCAAACCCTTAACTCTCGGTATGATGTCGCTACCCTTCTATATTTCTAAATATTATTACCAGCACTATCGCGTGCTAAGCGAAAATATATTTAACAAATTATTGGAGTAGAAAATTTTATGCCCAAGGCGGGAATCGAACCCGCGACCTCTGATATCGCGTCGGGTGCCTAAACCTCCTCGGCCACCTGGACACGGCATTTGTAGCCGAAATTTCAGACTCCAATTGTATTACTTTTACCGTCATAGGGGTATGTGCGCGGCCATCAACCAGACATTTTTTTTAAGCTATTGCATAGCTTCTATCGCGGGCCTTGAGCATGGAGACCGAATCCAGAAATTCCGTAACGAAAATAACCTAACACCCCCCACTCCGACCGGCACAGCGGTGATACTTTTTAGTTTTGCCATCTATCGATGAATAGCAGAACTTTTAATGACTTTTTGAAATATCACGCTTGTCTCTTTAGTTCAGCAACTCGCCCCTAGGTGGCATTGGTTGTATCGGCGTTACTGCGCATGCGTAATCCCCCTCTTCACCAATGTATGTAAGATAAAAAATGCTATGCAATAGCTTTACCGCGGCAGTCTCCGAGTGCCACACGTCTTTTTTTTTCAGTGTCATTAAGAGCCCTTTTGCAGCCTTCTCACTCGCACTTTTAAAGATAATTTCAAATAGCAACAATATGGTTTATATTTTTTAAAAGGTGGTCAATCATCATTTTGCTGCATGCAACTATAGATGTTCTCTACTAATTTTCATTTTGATATCTGTTATGGGGGATCCAAAACGCGTAATTTAGTTATTTTAAATTTTGGGCCTCTAATTCTAATTGGACTCATAATATAACAAAGTAAAAATATGTTGAGAACATCTATAGTTGCATGCAGCGAAATAATGATTGACTACATTTTAGAAAATATAAACCATATTGTTGCTATTTGAAATAATCTTTAAAAGTGCGAGTGAGAGGGCTGCAAAATGTAAAAGGCCTCTTAAATAGACAAGTCGATTCAACATATAATTTTTTTACAACGTTCTCTATTTACAGAATCTTCGGAGCCGAAAAGCTTCAACGGTTCGTGGGACAGTCGTCTTGGAGATGACGATGATTGTGCGGACACTGGACTTGTCAGAGGTCAGTGCTTTATATAGTGGTACTAGCTGACCCGGCAAACGTTGTTTTGCCATATAAATAATTTAAAAAATAAGGGTTGATCGTAGAAGGGTGAAAATTGAGGATTGTATGTATTTTTGTATGTTGTATCATAAAAAAATAGAAATTAAAAATTTTGTCTAAAAAATAAAAAAATAAATTTAGGGGTGGACTATCCCTAACATTTAGGGGGATGAAACTTGAATGCACAAAAAATTTCATCAAAACCGCTCAAGCCGTTTCGGAGGAGTATGGCAACGAAAACTGTGACACGAGAATTTTATATATAGTGGTATATTATTATTTTTAGGATATTGTCGTGAATTTACAATAATGTTTTAGGTGCTTAGCGACAGATTTTCTACTACTTTTTAATGTTATTGTGACGGAACAAGTTTGAAGTCCACATGATGTTAAACGGACTAACCTCTGCCTATAACAGATGTATTTTATCACAAGTCACGAATCGCACTGCACCCGTCACCTTGAGACATAGTTGTTAAGTCTCATGTGCCTGTAATTTCATTGGCTCTCAAGGACTGCTGCCGGAACACACCGTTAGGTGCTTGAGGGTGGTAGCTAATCGGGCGGGTATTCGCAAAATGCCCTACCACCATCCTATAACGACTGCCATCATGACGACAACCGGGACCGACGGCTTAACGTGCCCTCCGAAGCACGGAAGCGCTCAGTAGTAATGTCACTATGTTCACCCATCTATCACATGACCGCAGTGGACGTTGCTTAACTTTGCTGAT
Source organism: Plagodis pulveraria (assembly GCA_963890685.1). Lineage (NCBI taxonomy): Eukaryota > Metazoa > Arthropoda > Insecta > Lepidoptera > Geometridae > Plagodis > Plagodis pulveraria. The sequence goes on along the minus strand of OY982976.1, from coordinate 5,465,496 downwards.
CGGTTGAGAACGGCTAAGCTACGAGTGCTTCACTATTTGATGTTTATTTGTGCGTAATTAAGTCACTACATAGTTTAAAACAAAGTCTCTTCTCAATGTCTGTCTGTCCCTATGTATGCTTATGGGGCGTTCGTATAGCCTATCAGTTTCAAAAATAACACTCACAAACGCTAAAAATGATCACACGGGCCGTTCGTTTTGGGACTTCGTGAGCAAAAATATCGTTTTCGCTCACCGTTCGGATAGCTTTGAAAACGCTACAAATGACAGAGAAAAGTGATATTTTTGACCCATGTCTTACCGTGGGATCGTTGTGATCGTTTTTTGACAACTGCTGGTTTGACAGTTGTATTTGGCGCGATTGAAGAGTTTCACAAGTTTTCATAAAGTATTTATATTTCATGTAGGCCAGACTCTAGGTACCTACTTGTTTTGTTAATTTTAGAGATTGATTCCATGTTTCGTACTGTGCAAAATTGTTAAAACATTGTCGGTTGTCAAAGTATGTTTTAAGCCGTTCGGATAGCATGCAGTAATTGGTGGTCAAAAATAGCTAAAGCTTCTATCCGAACGCTGATACACAAATGCCACTTTTGAAACTGCTACAAACGCAATCGAGCCAAAACGAACGCACCTTTAGAACTTTAAAGCTACACAACCCATTTTGATGCAGTTTTTTTTAATTGGTAGAATGATTCAAGAGCAAGATTTATATGTATAAAACATTCATAATATAGTAGAGAAACATTGATAAGTTTAGAATTCCCTAATGTGATGTCATGAGTAACCTCTAAAGAAAACATGTTTGTATTGTCTAATGATACAAAAGCTGTGAACGTTGTATATAAAGACATTCTGAAGCGCTCGTAGCGAAGTTTGCTTAGCTGTTCTCAACCGATCAGCAAAGTTCAGCAACGTCGCCCGCGGTCATGAGTTGGATGGTTGACCGCTAGTGACATTACTACTGAGCGTGCACGAGCTTCGGAGGGCACGTTAAGCCGTCGGTCCCGGTTGTCGTCTTAGGATGGCAGTCGTTACAGCATGGTGGTAGGGCATTTTGCGAATGCCTGGCTAGCTACCACCCTCAATTAGAAAATCTGTCGCCAAGCACCTAACGGTGTGTTCCGGCAGCTGTACATGAGAGCCAGTAATTCTAGGTTAGCCTGAACAACATCTTAGACCACATCATCACTTATCATCAGGTGAGATAGTGGTCAAAGGCTAAACTATCAGGCATAAAAAAAAACTGTAATATATTTAGTTTCAGCATTGCACCCGTGCGAAGCCGGGGCGGGTTGCTAGTTATTTATAAAGAAGTGTTGTTTGTTTTCCAGAGAGTTCTATAAGCGCTCGCATCCCCGTAGCACAAATATACGAGACACGGCTGTCGTGCGGCCTCACCGCCTACTGCACGCTGTGGCGCTGCGGCCGCCCGGGGCGAAGCCCTACGGTCCTGCATGTGTACGGAGGGCCCGAGGTGCAGACCGTCACTAACAGTTACAAGGTAATTTTATATATATATATATATATATTTATGTCTCGTATTAAAAAAAATAAGAAAATCTGTAGATATAAATTAGTCTTACAAAATCACAAATATACGATAGGAAAAATTTTAAGTCATGTGCGGGATTCGAACCTGCGTCAATCCACCCCTTGAGCCGGGTATGCTCTAACCGATTGAGCTGACATGATATGACGTCATAACTCAAAGCTTTCCTATCGTTTTTTTACCATCGTATTGGGATAAAGCGACATCTCTAGTACCACTTGCGTTGTACTACAAACAAGACCAATTTTGCAATTGCTTTTATACTTGTAAATGATGACGCAACCTTATAATTTTAATATTGTTAGGTTTGCAATAACGCCTGCTATGCGGATTACATTACAAAATCACAAATATACGAAGGATTTTTTTTCTTTTTCCTCTCGTGATTTTGTAATGTAATCCGCATAGCAGGCGTTATTGCAAACCTAACAATATTAAAAATAAATTAATCTTGTTTGTACAATATTGCCTGTCACCTACATAATTTAAACAAATATTGTAATAACTCTATTATATAGTATGTATGTAACACATTGTTAAAAGATGTTTAAAAGAATGGCCCCGAGTTTCTTGCCCGTTCTTCTCGCAGTGGCTCTATACAATTTATTTGCTGAACGTGGCAGTACAATGTAGAATATTTCAATACTAAAATTTGTAATTGACCTTCATAAGAGCGTCGTAGACGCCTAAATTGAATAAATGATTTTGACTTTTGACTTTTTTTTTACTTTTGACAACGTAAGTTGAACTTTAGATAACGCTCCATCCCAATACGATGGTTAAGAACTAGAGGATAAATTATTAAGAGATGATAAGTCACTTTCCCACAACTTGTACATTTTGTGGCACACTTTACTGAAAAACTATCACGCCTATAGATTTGTGCTTTAACATAGTAATTTAACTTCATATCTAGGTGTGTTTTCTGTAAAAAAAATATAATTTTTATGACCATTAAAGAAAATACTTTAACAATTTTGTATTCATTGGATCGAATGTTATTGTACTACTAACGCCATCTGTTAGAAAACCAACATTAACATCGCTGCAACAGAACTAAACTCAATACTTAAGTGCATTGTAGTTAATCTATTCAATACTAGATGACACCACTAGAATCAGGTTGTAAAATAAACGCGAGCCCTCACAATGCTCAGTTATTGCTAGTAGTGCACGCTCAGTAGTAATGCCAGTAGCGGTCACCCATACCAGTGTTGACCGCAGTGGACGTTGCCGATAGCAGTTGATCCGTTAAGAGTGCCTAGACAAGTTCCGCTACGAGGGTTAAAAAAAATAATATTTTATATATAATCTCATTCGGTAATATTCTTATTGTGAAATGAAATACAGACTTTTATTGGCATATTATACTTTCCATGTTTGCTTATAAAAAGACCTTAAAACAATGGTTAATGGAACTTGCCTACGACGAAACCGAGGAATTAATTTAAACTTTCACAATAACATTACCTTGCACTCTCATGCACCACACACAACACACCACAACACATAAACATATGTACACACAACACCTATATACAAAGCACACTTATTATCCACGCCCATACACAGAAGCTCACATTTACTCAAATAATTACTACATTTGTATTTTTTGTATAATATCCCACTCTTAGTCTACTTTGTAAGTCTCCTAGTATTATATTACCTTTTATAAGAAATTAGCTAGTTTAACCAAATAAGGCAATCCTTGACTAAATTTGCTGTATAGATAAAATCGCCCTCGAGCTGCAAGACACAGGCCTCGTGCTTAGTTTGGGGTTCACTGAAAATCTGTTATACTCTGTAATCCACTTCAAACAATGTATACTTTTTCTGTATAATTTTGGTAATACTTATGGTAATAAAGACATCTTGTATACTTCTTTAAGAAAATTAAAAAGTTAAATTAAAGCATTATTCTCCTAACAAAACAATGCTTTAAAACAATTGTTTAATTATTAAAGTACAATGTGTCCCGACCAAGGAGGTTTCAATTCAATTTAAGTACACATTATCTGTGGTGAGCGCTGGTTCCGAGCCATAGACCAATAACAGACTTTTTCTATTTTGCCGCTATTTCGTACATACGAATTTGAGTAATATTTTGTTGGATAAAATTTATATTTAATGTAGCTACCTATAGCCATTAGATTAAATAAAGTAGTGAATGCAACTGCATATAATTAGGTATTAAAACACTCGTGTAATCTTATAAGCTACACTCATGTTTTAATACCCTCTATTATAGGACAGTTGCATAACTACTATAATAATGATTGTATGGGTAAAATAAAAAAAACTAGTAAACACAAAACAAACCACCGACCGCATTACTGTTGATAAGATAACCTTATATTATATTATGTGACATGAGATGATGATGAACTGGTTCCAGGGTATCCGTCAGCTCCGTATGCACATGCTGGCCGCGCGAGGGTTCAACGTGGTGGCCGTCGACTCCAGGGGGTCGAAGCATCGCGGCCGAGCGTGGGAGCAGGCCATCCGGGGGAAGATGGGTCAGGTCGAATTGGATGACCAGGTACTTACTACCTTCATTAAAGCGCCTATCGGCCACTGGCAAAATCTTAATACGTTTAAAAAAAGAACGAAAGGATAAATTTGAGCTACGAGTCACTCATCACGGTAGTTCAATTGGCGGAAGAAGTCCTTTATTTTTGCGAAAACGCCTTCCACGCAGTTCCGGGGGGAAGCCGCGTGGTTATGTGGGACTTCCCGGGGTCTACGTCTTATGTGGGATGGAGTGGAGTCGCTTGCGCGTTCTACCGTAATCACCCCAACGCTAGACTTGCTTACTTTTCTTCAGCATCCCTCCCTGGGGGGCATTCTTCTTCCTTGCCCTTCATTAGCGGTGGGTCCTCTGAACCACCAGGTGGGCAGTTTCTCTAAGGAGGTGGAAATAGATGTGCATAGCGGCGTCTTCTCCGCCCTGGGGGCCAACTCCCACCTTTTACGAAACCATCATAAAAAAGAAGCGTTTTGTTTCATGCTTAAAATAATCATTCGCAGTTACAAACTATCACCGACCCACAATCGCGTCAAGCAATATTGATTTGATGCTACTTAAAGAACGAATGAAATATGTATCACGGATGTGCAAGGAAGATACAAGATGTTTATAGTATAACGTTTTCCCGCTCGCACTGTTCCGAACTACGATGTTATGGAACGGTTTTACCATAATTTTACGACATTTTATTGTTACTGCACAACAGCTGTCTGTAGTTTTTTATAGTTTCACTCATCAAATAATTTTGCTGCAATTATTTTAAAGTATAATAGAAATAAAAACATTGCACGTAATTTACACATTAATTAAACCCATTTTTATCGTAAAATAGTCAAAATCAAGTTTAAATCCGCTGCTAGAAAGTAACTTTTTTAAGATGGATAAATAAGACGGATTTGTCGTTGGAACAGTAATACTTTGTAACGTCAGAGTTTACAAATAGTTAGCAAATAGAGTGGACAATTTGGTTATAGACGTCATCAAAACGCTGAGCGATATCATTACTGATTGTAAGCTTGCTTAATAGACGTGGCGGTATAAAATTTTGCAGTAAGGTTAAGTTATTATTACTATGAGAGGTGAGAGTTGGCCCTCTGGTGTCCTCCTTCGGATTGGGTCAGCGAATTCACTTTCCTCCATGACCAGTTCGGCGGCCTCCTTTTGTGATATGATCTGTTCACAAAAGGCGGCCTTAGCTTCCCAGCACCGCTTGCTGCCAAGCATGGCATCCACCAGGCTTGACGGCGGGAGGTCACTTCCAACTTTTGCTGTAAGGGCGTGCCTTTGGAATCCCCATGTGACAGTCAAACAATGATAGCCGAGCCGCAGTTCCATTGTTTGATCCCGACCGCCGGCTTGAGCTTCACCGCATGGTGGGTGGGCATTTTGCGAATGCTTGCCTGGCTAGCTACCACACTCAAGTGTGTTCCGGCAACGGTCCTTGAGGGCCAGTGAAATTACAGGAATAGGAATGGTGTTTTTTATTTTTTTTATTTTTTGGTCTACCAACAGACTGATACAGTTTATAAATAACTTATTTATCATAGTGTTTTGGTTAAGAGACATATGTAACAATCCAATTAAAGGTAAACACAGCATGATTAAACGACATCACATTAGAAACCTCTAATATTATCAGTGTTTCTCTAGTATATTATGCATGTATTATACATATAAACCTTTCTTTTAAATCATTGTATTAAAAAAACGAATTAAAATCGTATTAGTAAGGTTATTAGTAAGGTTTGCCTGACCCCGTATATAACCGGACCTCACCTGCAGTTCGGTCCAGTTAACTCATACTTGGCCATGAAGGCTTACTTACTGGATTCTGCAGTAATGTACTATTATGATTTCGCATAGGTAAGGAAATATGTGTGTTCACGTTGTTTGTTGTTGTTTTCAGGTGGAAGTATTACAATGGCTGGCGAAAGAGACCGGATGCATAGACATGGAGAGGATCGCGATACACGGCTGGAGCTACGGTTGGTACAACATTACTGGTTAGAGGTCTTCATCCACATCCTGCTATTATCTATTATGGCAATTGCTTAGCTGTTCTTAACCGATCAGCTAAGTTAAGCAACGTCCGCCGCGGTCATGAGTTGGATGTGTGACCTCTAGTGGCATTACTACTGAGCGTGCACGTGTTTCGGAGGGCACGTGAAGCCGTCGGTCCCGGTTGTTGTCTTAGGATAGCAGTCGTTATAGCATGGTGGTAGGCTATTTTGCGAATGCCCGCCTGGCTAGCTACCACCATCAAGTAGAAAATCTGTCGCCAAGCACCTAGCGGTGTGTTCCGGCAGCTGTCCTTGAGAGCCAGTACTTCTAGGTTAGCCTGAACAACATCTTCGACCACATCATCACTTACCATCAGGTCAGATAGTGGTCAAAGGCTAACCTATCAGGCATAAAAAAAAATATTTACAGGCACATGAGACTTAACTACTATGGCTCAATGTGACTTGTGATAAAATGCATCTGTTATATGCAGAGGTTAGTCAGCTTAACATCAGGTGGGCCTCGAGCTTATTCCGAAAAAAATAAAATAATGTTTCGGTAGATAGACGAAGAAAATACAATATTCCGTCAATAATATTTACGTTAGGCATATGAATTATATACCATTGTCTTGGTATTGAAATATTCTTTCGGAATATAACCTGCTTATTTACTATAAGTTGAACTTGGGGTGCCGGGATAGGATGCCACCCCCCATCTCTACCCGTAGGTGTCGTAAGAAGCGACTATGGGTAACACACCAGAAGGTGGGCAGCACTTTCTGAGGAACTGTTATTTCACACTGCGATCCCAAAACGCCTGCCAAGCGTCTGAAGCAGATTTACTATAGTACTTATATAAGGGAGAATATATGAATTTATTTCATATACATAAAAACAAAACACTTTAACATGTTATCATGTTAACATACCTTTCTAGATTTTTGTCACTACACCCTCATTCACACCACATTGTTCCCTTATCACACTATTCCGTATCCTAACACTCCGTTTGACTCCAATCATGCTCCTCAATGCTCTCATCTCCACTGCATTTATTCTACTTTCATACTTTTTCTGCCATACCCAACTTTCACTACCACACATTAGTGTCTGAACCAACACTCCTCCATGAACAGCCAGACGAGCCTTCTTAGTCTGACTGTTCATAAACGCGTGCAATGCTCCGTTATCATTTATATCTAAGTACAAATACAGTAATTGAATTGAAAAGTTTACGTTGTGTTACCAATTTACTACATCTTACAAGTTGATGCTCTCCTGGTACACCAATTGGATGTGGTGACAAAAATGTACCAGGCACCACATCCAGGTTCACACCACGTTGTTCCCTTATCACACTATTCCTTATCCTGTCACTCCCTTTGACTCCAATCATGCTCCTCAATGGTCTCATCTCCACTGCATTTATTCTACATTCATACTTTTTCTGCCATACCCAACTTTCACTACCATACATTAGTGTAGAACCAACACTTCTCCATGAACAGCCAGACGAGATTTCTTAGTCACCTGACTGCTCATAAACGCGTGCTATGCTCAGTTCATCATTTATACTTAAGTTCAAATACAGTAATGGAATTGAAAAGTTTACGTTGTTTTACCAATTTACTACATCTTACAAGTTGATGCTCTCCTGGTACATCAGGTGTCACAAAAATCGTGAAACCTTTCTCTATTTTTGTCAGTACATCCTCATTCATACCACATCATTCCCTTATCACACTATTCCTTATCCTGCACTCCGTTTGACTCCAATCATGTTCCTCAATGCTCTCATCTCCACAGCATTTATTCTACTTTCATACATTTTCTGCTACGAATAAATGATAAGTCAGGAAATGTAATTTTGAACAAACTCCACACAAAAAGTGGCCCTACTTCAAACCAAAACGACGTATGATTTAAGAACGAATCACTTCCTAGCTTCACAAATAGACATGCTTCGTGATTGGTTTAAATTCATAACAGAATGAAACGATTGGTTCGAAAGTGTGCTGCAATGTCTTTCATCACAGCTGAGCTTCGAGTATCCATAGTAACTAAGATACTTGAAGCTGGAGTTACAGCAGAAGGGACGACGTTATACAATAAGTGGTCCGGAACAAGTCAATAATAAAAAAGTTATATTGTACAATGCTTTTTAATAACTTTTTGAGCTTTTTTTACATTTCAATAAACGCTAGATCCGGTCAAATATGATAAGTTTATTAAGTTTTTGCCTAGAATATATTAAAAGGTAATCTTCCTTTGCAATGTAGTGAATACTGATTCTGGGAAATCAAACAATTATAATTTTTATTAAAAAAAAAATTATGGCTGTTTATTGTTTGGTGAATGTTTTTCAGTTTTTCATTCGTGCTTTGCAGCACTTGTTGAAACAAGATAATTTTACATTTTGTTATCTTTGCTGTTCGTCACTACATTTAGCATTTGTATTATTCTTCTGAAAATAACATTGAAAACCAGTTTCTGATCTATGAAAAAACAAAAATACCTCAAGATTAAGTGCAAAAAAATATAGTTAAACCTCCGGAGTTTATGTTTTCGTGCCTTATGCGCTTGAGGGTCTACAGTATTTGTTTTATTGAGAACTCAGGTAAATCACACACTTCAAAATTGGCAGTGGGTAAATTTTCCTTAGCCTGTAAAATTTTTAGTGCTTTAATTAGACCAAACAAGAAACTGTTTCAATGGCATAGTTATTTCATGAACCAAAAGGCCAAACCTATATAACATACCATTTTTATCGTTCTTTCTTTATTCATTTTCTATAGTATCTCTTAAAAAGGTTGACGTTTTTCGTGACGAATTATTGATAGATAGATTGATAGATAATACTTTATTGTCACACCACATAAATGAAACAGATATAATATACAATTCAAATTAATAGTGTTACAATGGGTGGCCTTATTACTGAAAGCAATCTCTTCCAGGCAACCTTTGGATGGAGAGGATCTGTAAAAACCGATTATCATCCGGTTGTAAAAGTAGCTTAATTTCGATTTTAATATACAGGGTGTCCCAGAACTCAACATCAAGCGGGCACGGGGCAAGAGGGGGGGGGGGGGGGTCATACCAGTACCAGGAAAAATAAAATAAAAATTCTATATCAGTTGGTTAAGTTATAATTGGCAAATTTATGAAAAAGAGGAAAATCGACACCTTTATTCATATCTTTAGTTATTCTGACCTCAAAGTTAACTATTTTACAATGTTTTTTTTCCTAACGTGGTCTTTAATAAACATGCTATCAATTGCAATCACAATTTAAACAAAAAGAGTTGCTATGTTTGTTAAAATTATCGCATTTTCTTTGAGTTGTGGTTGAAAAAATAATATCAACTAACTTTGTTGGTTCAGTAAAAAAAAAAGATATGGTACTACCCTAGGCAAGTTACTTCAAAAGATGGCCCATTTAGTCAAGATTTCAAAATGATACAATACTTTTAACTTTTCTACCTATAACATTTATTGCCAATTCTTATCGCAAAACATACTCATTTAAAAAATTAAATTAGGTCATCACAATACTTGTTTTCCTTAAAAAAATCGGAGATATAGAACAATGAATAGTATGCGGTGGTCACCGACAAATACACCGCGTTACAGGGCTATGACAGAGCGAGGTAGATAGGTCTACAACATGAGTAAGAGAGATGGATGCTAACACAGATGCTTCGAAACGAAACAAAAAACGACTTTTAATTAAAAAACTCAAGTGTTGTGACTAATTGTTTGACTTAAATTAAGCAATAAATTTAAAAATAAAACAAACTGTTGTATGTGATCGATAATAATTTATTAAATCAAATGTTCGAAATGTTTGCCGCCTGCATCAATGCAGGCTCTACATCTTTTTAAAAATGACCTCTTGATTAGTCTTGCATAACTAGCTGCACTACTGCAGTAAAAAAAATCTATTGGCTTTAAGTCGGGGGAACGAGCGGGCCATGAAACTGGACCAAGGCGCCCAATCCACCTTCCGGGATATTCCGTGTCCAAATACTCTCGTACCTGACGAGCATAATGCGCTGGACAACCATCTTGCTGAAACCACAGCGCCCTGTAAATGTTTAGGGGCACATCTTCTAGGAGGTCTGGCAAATGGTTTTGGAGAAAATCCAAGTAGTTATTTCCATTTAAAGTTGCGGTAAGCTCGAACGGTCCAACTACTTTTCCATTTAAAATTCCGGTCCACATGTTAATTTTAAACTGAAATTGGGACCGGTCTTCACGCATTAAATGCGGATTTTCCACGCGCCACTCATGCAAGTTATGACGATTTAAATATCCGTCCTTTTTGAATGTCGATTCTTCAGTCCACAATACTTGGTCTAAAATGACGGATTTTCACTATTTTTCGCCACCATTGTTCTACAAAATTCGAGTCTAGGTGCGTAATCACGAGATAGTAGATCTTGTACACGTTGCACATGGTATGGATGTAATTCGTTAGTTTTCAATACACGGTGAACAACGCTCTTCGGTATTCCCGAACTTATCTCAATCGCACGTACTGAAGTACCGGGATCGTTTTCGATTAGATTTAAGATGATGTCTTCGTCATATCATTGTGTTCTTCCCCCGGAGGCACGTGCACTAGGCAATCGACCTTGTGAACATTGACAAACACGCGGTGGTCAGGATGACGTTCTGCGTTTGGGTACCTCGCGATACAATCTGGCAGCAGCAGAGGCATTCACCATAAATGAAATGCATATTTGCATACTCTTCCGCTGTATACAAATACGGCATATTGCGAAGTGGAGTATCACAGTGCATACAACACAATTCGAGTCCAGAGAAACTAACCCAAAGTCGTCAGTACAAGTGATATCAAGTCCAGGTAAACAGAAGCCAAAGTTGTCAGTACGATTGTAACACGATTACGAGGAGATACGTGGTAAACGAAGGAATGCAACGTACTGGTTGGTTTGTTTGGGCCTCCTTTCTTAAAGCTAAAAAGAAGTTCTAAGTGTAATGAATAATCACTATACATCGGTATACTATCCATATACTAGCACTACTATCGGTATACTAGTATCCATCTCGCTTATTCATGTTATAGAAGGATCTATCTATCTCGCTCTACCATAGCCCTTTATCGCGGTGTATTTTGTCGGTGACCACCGCACACTATTCATTGTTCTACTTCTCCGAATTTTCTATGGAAAACAAGTATTGTGAAGTCCTAATTTGATTTTTAAAACTAGTATGTTTTGCGATAAAAATTGGCAATAAACGTTATAGGTAGAAAAGTTAAAAGTATTGGAACATTTTTAAATCTTAACTAAATGGGCCATCTTTTGAAGTAACTTGCCTAAGGTAGTACCATATCTTTTTTTTTACTGAACCATCAAAGTTAGTTGATATTATTTTTTCAACCACAACTCAAAGAAAATGCGATAATTTTAACAAACATAGCAACTCTTTTTGTTTAAATTGTGATTGCAATTGATAGAATGTCTATTAAAGACCACGCTAGTAAAAAAAACACTGTAAAATAGTTAACTTTGAGGTCAGAATAACTAAAGATATGAATAAAGGTGTCGATTTTCCTCTTTTTCATAAATTTGCCAATTATAACTTAACCAACTGATATGGAATTTTTATTCTATTTTTCTTGGTACTGGTATGACCCCCCCTCTTGCCCCGTGCCCGCTTGACGTTGCGTTCTGGGACACCCTGTATAAAAATAATGTTTTGAATAATAAAACAATATGTAATTACACAATGTACAAACTGGAACTGCAGTTTTGTGTAACATGGAAGCTTATACCTTATTTTAATGATTTCCAAATATCGTATTCGTCAGAATCCATGGAGCATACTCTGCTGGTTTTCAAATGCATCCACAGTCATGTCTTTCTAGCTTAACTGCAGCTATCCACTTATTTTGCCGAATTGGATCGACAGGGAAACAAAAAAATAAGCAAAATACATCAACGTTATTAAAATATATTAATTAAATCGTTTTTCATTTCAAAAATTTCATCATGAAGCAAAAAAAAACCTAGATGAAACATTGACTGACTTCATCTTGCATGGTGTTGACAATCACGCTTTGATAACGTATCTGAACATCATTAAATATTTTGATGATTTATTAGTGAAAAGTGATCTCTGGACATTTTCATCTTGTATGGCTTCTGCACTAGTTCACAACACATACTGGCATGATGATTCACCACTGTATTTCACAATGATAAAAACGAAAACGTACGCGAATATATATAGGGCGTTCGGATAGCCTATCGGTGCCAAAAATAACACTCACAAACGCTACAAATAATCACACGGGCCGTTCGTTTTGGGACTTCGTGAGCAAAAATATCGTATTCGCTCACCGTTCGGATAGCTTTGAAAACGCTACAAATGACAGAGAAAAGTGATATTTTGACCCATGTCTTACCGTGGGATCGTTGTGATCGTTTTTTGACAACTGCTGGTTTGACAGTTGTATTTGGCGCGATTGAAGAGTTTCATAAGTTTTTTATGTAAGTAACTATCAGAAGCCATTAACAATGAAATAATAATAATAAAGGTACCTACTTTTTTGTTAATTTTAGAGATTGATTCCATGTTTCGTACTGTGCAAAATTGTTAAAATATTCTCGGTTGTCAAAGTACGTTTTAAGCCGTTCGGATAGCATGCAGTACTTGGTGGTCAAAAATAGCAAAAGCTTCTATCCGAACGCTAATACACAAATGCCACTTTTGAAACTGCTACAAACGCAATCGAGCCAAAACGAACGCACCTAATATGTGTGCTCGCTTACAAGAAACATGTCCGATTGATGACGCGCTGGACTTTTAAGCCCCGCCTACTTGGATACTTTGGTTGGGCCATTTTTTTAACGCAGTTACATTTCCTGTCTTATTATTTCTTCGTAGATTTTACTCTATTTTGGTACGGCATAACTCGCTGAAACTAAGGTTTTCCCGCAATGACATAGATTTTCTTGTCGTAACTCCAATTTTCCTGTAAAAACTCCGATTTTCGCACCATCTACAACTATTACAAATTATTTTTATGATAAAAAGCTACTATTAAAGATATCACTCTTCCCATTTAGTACATATCCCACCGTAACTTCGACATCTCCCACAGTGACTCTGACATCTCCCACCGTGACTCGGACATCTCCCACCGTAACTCCGACATGTCCCGCCGTAACTCCGACATATGCCACCGTGACTCGGACATCTCCCACCGTAACTACGACATCTCCCACCGTGACTCGGACAACTCCCCCCGTGACTCGGACACCTCCCACCGTGACTTGGACATCTCCCCCCCTAACTCCGACATCTCCCACCGTAACTCGGACATCTCCCACCGTGACTCGGCCACCTCCCACGTTAACTGCAGCAGTCCCGATCGTTCCCCAGGCGGGTACCTCTCGCTGCTGGGGCTGGCGACGCGGCCCAACATCTTCAAGGTGTGCGTGGCGGGCGCGCCGGTGACGTGCTGGCGGCTCTACGACACGGCGTACACTGAGCGGTACATGGCGGCGCCGGCGAGGGCGCCACACGCCTACTCGAGGGCCAGCGTACTCGCGCATGCGCCATTCTTCCCGGACCAGTGAGTACTACACCTACTATACACGGTTATTGCTCAAATGCTAACAACCTCTTAGGGTTCACTTCTGATAGTCATAACAAACACTTTGAGATGTTTTATTTCTTTTATTATTACTATTATTATTATTTCACTATTATTTCAGATAATCAATCCATAGATTGTTAATAATACAAACAGAATAATTTTAGTTTTATACCTAATATATATATTATAAGTAGTTTCTAAAATACTATTTCATAACAAAAAAGAAAACTTCAAAATTATTTTATATTAAATTTAGCTGTCGGCGCATGTATCACATTACAATGACACACTATTGGACAGTCGGATCTCCACAGTATGGTATTTAAGAGGCTGTTGCTACTATCCCTCACGCCATGCATCAGTGTGGCCATACGTTAAGAATTATTGTTTTAAAACAATCACTCAGGTGTGAGCCTGGGAGAACATGTCTGATGCACTACACAATCGAGACAATTTCAACAACATTCTAAACCCATTGTCATATTGTATTCGTAGGGCGTTGAAAGTCTTCTACCTATAGTTGGTCCACAGACTGCAGGTGTACATAGTTTGGCAGTAGGCCTTAAAAAGGGTTATTTTTACATCAACCGTACACCTTCCAAATCTACGAGTCAACATGTTGCTTCTAACTGCCAACGCCCTACGCTCCCTTTCCATATCAAGATCATCTGTGAGATTCTCGGTGACCCAATGTCCAAGTTATTTAAATTTGGTGACTCTGCCTAAGATCGATCCAGCAAGACTGATTCAGGTAACTTGTTACCAGCTTTGAAAATAAGCAGATCACTTTTTTTTTGGGTTGTACTTTAGACCATGTGCCTTCGCGTACTGTCACCTGCCTACCTAAGTTCGGTAGTAGGGAGCATGAAAGGAAACAAGAGAAGAATTATAATATACAGTATAATTAAGAGAAGGGTCGTGGATCTCAGACAGGTATGGCAATAGTAAACTTCCCTGTATAAACCCAAGTGGAACGATGTTGCTGCAAAGAGCGTGACGACGAAAAGTTATTGGGCACAGTGGGACAGCTTGGTTATTCAAGATGGAGTACTGTGCTGGAAATGGGAAAATGCTCGAGGGACAAAGTGTCCTCTCCAAATGGTAGTTCCCAAAGCAAAAATTCCTGAAGTTCTTCAACTTTACACCACAACTGCCACCTTAACTCGGATATCTCCATATATCCGCCATGTCACTTTACCATGACGGATGCTCTGGAAGTCATATGGGTGTTAAAAAGACTCTGCTGAAGATAAGGAAACGTTTCTATTGGATTCACTGTCGTGACGATGTCGAGGACTGGTGCCGGAAATGTACTACTTGTTCCGCGGTGAAAGGACCCCAGACACGAAGTAGAGGGGCGCTTAAGCTCTATAACGTTGGAGCCCCGTGGGAAAGAACATCATTAGATATAGCTGGACCATTCCCTGTGACTGAAAATGGAAACAAGTATTTCATGGTCGTCATGGACTACTTCACAAAGTGGCCAGAAGTGTTCGCCATTCCTAACCAGGAAGCAACGACTGTTTCTGACAAATTAGTTCACAAAGTCATTTGCCGTTTCGGTGTCCCACTAGAAATTCATAGTGATCAAGGACGAAACTTTGAGTCCCAAGTATTTCAAGAAACATGTCGAGTTATGGGAGTTCATAAAACTAGAACCACTTCTTACCACCCGCAATCTGATGGAATGGTAGAACGATTCAATCAAACACTAGAAAGGTATTTGGCAAAAGTGTTTGAGAGCAGACTAAAGGATTGGGACAAGCACATTCAACCATTTCTTCTCTCTTACCGAAGTGCAGTTCACGAAAGCACATCTGTGACACCAGCCTTTGCGAACTTTGGAAGAGAATTAAGGTTGCCCGCTGAACTCATAACTGGCATTCCACCTGACGCTGCCCGCAGCATAACAGACTACGTAAGTGACCTACGCAGCAAAATGAATGACATTTATGAACATATTAGAGATACCGGCCAGCAGATGTCCGCAAAAATGAAGACTCGATACGACAGGAAACTAAACAATCCCGGATTTACTGAAGGGTGTGCTATGGTGTGGCAGCATAACCCTATACGCAGTAAAGGGAAGTCACCGAAGCTACAGCCTAAATGGGACGGACCATACCAGGTTGTGACAAAAATCAACGACATCACGTACCGGATACGAAAGGGTCAACGAGGAGTATCTAAGATTGTTCATGTGGATCGATTGGCGCCATACTGTGGTTCCAACTATGCTCGGGACGAACATGTCTTAGGAGGGGGCAGTGTTACGGCGGATTCCCTCGAACAATCTAGAGTAATCCAAGGTCGATAAACAAGTAAAACAAAAAATGTACCAACTCTTCACAAAAAAAATATATAAAAAGGGTCGCCTATTGTTCTTAGGCAACAAGTAAACAACCACAGTATAATTAGTAGTTAGTTTCCATTGAATTGCATACAAAAGTTGTTTACGTTAAACGAGTGATTTATGGCCCCTATTGTTTTTCTATCTAGACTAGTATAGAATATTCTGGAAACTTTGACTTTTGGGTATAAATAGGGCCGGGTCCGGGCCGACGAGACAGTCTTACTTTGAGTTCGAAACGAGAAACAGTGCGATTACCTTTGGACCAAGTGCTCCAAGTGCGAATAGTTAAATTGAGTGAAGTGTGTGATAAGTGATCTGTAAAGTGCGAACAGTCAGTGTTTTAGTGTTGTGTTCAGTAAATTGTGAAGTGACTGTAGAACTGTGTAATAAAGGTGTCAGTTTGCTGAAAACGTATTGCATTATTTATCCCGAACCCTCAGCTCGTAACAAATTGGTGTCAGAATTGGGGATAAATAATGCCTGTGCTACCAAAGGACGACGTTGAGGGCATCCGAACAAGAAGTGAGCGGCAACAGGATATCGACCAAAGAAGGTTTGGTGAAGCCGAGAATGCAGTCATCAACAATATCAGCAACAATGACATTATGCGGGAAAGTACTCTGACCCAGCTTCAGTTCCACCTCCTTTTCGCCTTGGACGGATATGTGCTGACCGGTGGCTGTTAGCAGTAGGATTTGGTTGTGGTGGTAGTCCCCTATAATGCGATTCGACAGTTGGGAACTCAAGACTGTTCGTGAAGCTCCCTAGTATCCAAGGTAAACTTACAAGGTGTCCCGTTGATTTCTCCATGAATAATCAGGCTGTTCCCAGCATGGGCTTGTGAGATGATAACTTTGGGGGCTATTTCTACACCAGCCAGCACACGCCCCGCAGTTCTGGCTTTTATTCGTTTCCCTGCTCATGCTGCACAGTACTCACTGTCCTTTCTTCCTGGGATCGCATTCCTTCTCTCATGGTTCGCTTGGGGCAACTAGATCTAAGGTGGCCCCTTTCTCCACAATAGTAGCATCGAGGGCTGAATCTTTGCCGACTGTCGCCAGAAGTTTGTGTGGTAACCTCTCGAATACGATGTGATCGATGATCCTGCCGTACAGCTTCAACCTCCAAAGCATGGGCTATAATGCATCCTTCAAAGATGCCCGAGCCTTACCGCAGCCCTCACTTCTATGTCACGAATCCCGTCGATGAACGCTTGAAGTAGATTTCCATCGATGAGCGCCGGTGATGTCTGGTACGCCTTCCGTACGAGCTTCTCCACTTCCAGAGTCCACTGCTGTAGATTCTGGTTGTTTCGCTGGGTTCTATCTTTGAGCTGGGCTCGGAACACATATTCCAAATGAGCATCACCAAAGCGAGATTCCAATGCCTCTAGAAGCTGGTCATACTCTGGTCTTTGCCTAGAGCCTCAAGTACTGTTAAGGCTTTGCCACGAAGGCCCAGAGTAAGCGCTGTCATAGCCTGCGCTTTAGTCCAACCATTTGCCTTCACAACGGCCTCAAACTGAATTTTGTAGGCCGACCACGAAGAGGATCCATCGAATGGGGGCACTTTGAACCCTCGAGGCTAAGGTGCGGGCACCACTTGAGCAACCATGCTCTCTCCAGTTTTGAGAACGCTCAAAGATTTTTTACGTCAGTGATCCCAGCTTCAACTTCTGCTATGCGGTTCTCGTGCTGCTGGACCTGATCTTCAACCACTTGAAGTTTCTTTCCAAATGATGCATGCAGGTCTTTCATCAGAAGGGTCTGCTCTTCTTGGCGACGGGTCTGCTCCTCCTGCCAGCGGGCCTGCTCCGCCTGCCGGCGGGCTTGTTCCCCCTTATCTTTTTGCAGCTGCTCTTCTTGGCGAGGGGTCTGCTCCTCCTGCTAGCGGGCCTGCTCCGCCTGCCGGCGGGCTTGTTCCTCCTTATCTTTTTGCAGCTGCTCTTCAAGACGACGGGCCTGCTTCTCTTGCCGGCGGGCTTGCTCCTCCTTGTATTGTTGCAGCTGCTCTTAAAGACGCCGGGCCTGCTCCTCCTGGCGACGGGCCTGCTCCTCCTGGCGATGGGCCTGCTCCTCCTGGCGATGGGCTTGCTCCTGAAGCATCACCATTAGTGCAGCAAAGTCAGGCGCAGCCGGAGCACTCATAGTCGAAGGGGTTCCCGAAGTAGTGGCGGCGGTTGTCTCTGTAGTTGGTTGTTCTTCGGAGACCACTGGTGCGGTAGCTCCACCAAACCTTCTTTGGTCGATGTCCTGTTGCCGCTGACTTCTTGTTCGGATGCCCTCAACGTCGTCCTTTGGTAGCACAGGCATTATTTATCCCCAATTCTGACACCAATTTGTTACGAGCTGAGGGTTCGGGATAAATAATGCAATACGTTTTCAGCAAACTGACACCTTTATTACACAGTTCTACAGTCACTTCACAATTTAATGAACACAACACTAAAACACTGACTGTTCGCACTTTACAGATCACTAATCACACACTTCACTCAATTTAAGTATTCGCGCTTGGAGCACTTGGTCCAAATGTAATCGCACTGTTTCTCGTTTCGAACTCAAAGTAAGACTGTCTCGTCGGCCCGGACCCGACCCTATTTATACCCAAAAGTCAAAGTTTCCAGAATATTCTATACTAGTCTAGATAGAAAAACAATAGAGACCATAAATCACTTGTTTAACGTAAACAACTTTTGTATGCAATTCAATGGAAACTTACTACTAATTATACTGTGGTTGTTTACTTGTTGCCTGAGAACAATAGGCGACCCTTTTTTATATTTTTTTTGTGAAGAGTAGGTACATTCTTTGTTTTCTTTTACTTGTTTATCGACCTTGGATTACTCTAGATTGTTCGAGTCCATGCGCCGTAACAATATCAATGATGGGCCGCTAGTATTTAATAATAAGCATTATTTTAAAAATATTTATTAATGAATTTAAAGATTTTTTCAAATATTTCACGGTCGTGCGTTCGATAATAATCAAGACTTCCTTAGGCAGCTTCGTGTAGAATCGAAACGCGTCAAATTCTTTAGGTGTGGCTGCGTGGCGTTTGTGACGTCACGTCGGCTTAGCAGGAAGGTGAAGCAGAATTATCACTAGATATTTTTTTTACATATTTGAAGTATTTTTCTAAAATATAAATTAAATGTTTTCTTAAAATATTGGATATTATTAAATGTGGATTTATGCAAAGTAACGCATGAATCTATTCATAAAAAATATTTATTTATTCATTTCAAGACACAACCATGTAATTCTCTAACTACTTAACTATGCTGATTTGCCTAAGTATTTAGTACTCCCCTGTTCTATCTTACATCCTTGATCTACAAATACAATATTTTTTATGCATGATATACAAATATTTGGCCCCTATCTCACCTGATGGAAAGTGATGATGCGGCCGAAGATGTAGCATGCTTGCCTAGAAGATACCTATTCACTTGAAGGCTCCAAAATTATACTGTTCGGGAAACAAAGACGCGGGCAATGAGTTCCACTCCTTCGCTGAACGGATGATAAATGTGGAAGCGAAACGCAACAATAAATATAATATATAAATTACTAATTACTTACAAATCTTAAAAGTTATTGTAGACAATCAAACTATCACGAATGCTGAGTAAACACTGGCTTTATTATATTATCATCTTTATTATATGGCAATGCTGCCAGCATGCTGGGCACGCTGCTAACTGGTAGTGGGCTAGAGCATTTGGACTGCCTATGACTCTGCAATGACTTATAGGGATCTATATGCTTTTATTGTAGTAGCTGTAGTGTTGTATATAGTTCGTAGTATTTTGTTAATAAAGGCATACCGCCGGTAAAGAAAAAAAGTTTGCCTTAATTCCCTCGATCGAATTGGGGATCGCAGTGTGAGGTATTAGTTCCTCAGAAAGTGCTGCTGCCCACCTTCTGGTGGGTTACCCTTAGTCGCCTCTTACGACAGCCACGGATAGAGATGGAGGGGCAAAGTTCTCAATAAAAAGATTTTTTCAATGTAATATTTTTAGTATTGTATACTTACTAAAGTGGAGACAAGCTATCCTGTCACCTACATAATTTAAACAAAAACATATTGTAATAACTTTATTATATAGTAAGTATGTATAACATATTGTTAAAAGATGTTTAAAATAATGGCCCCGAGCATCTTGTTCGTTCTTCTCGCAGTGGCTCTATACAATTTATTTTGTTGAACGTGGCAGTACAATGTGGAATATTTCAATACTAAAATGTGTAATTGACCTTCAAAAGAGCGTCGTAGACACCTAAATTGAATAAATGATTTTACTTTAACTTTGTTGTTCCAGAGAAGGCCGGCTGCTGATAATCCACGGGTTGGCCGACGAGAACGTGCACTTCTGTCACACCGCCGCCCTGCTCTCGGAACTGGTGCGGTTAGGGAAGCCGCATAGAGTACAGGTTATATATATCTTATACAGTATGTTTATTGCTTATAGGTAACCCTATGACCACAATCTCACCTGATGGTAAGTTATGATGTGGTCGAGGGTGTTAACAGGCTTAACCTAGAATTACTGGCTCTCAAGGACAGCTGCTGGAACAGACCGTTAGGTGCTTGGTGACAGATTTTCTACTTGAGGGTGGTCGCTAACCAGGCTATGCACTTCCACCATGCGGTGAAGCTCAAGCCCGCGGCGGGATTCGAACCATGGACCTGCTGCGTGGCAGTATTGCCAATGCCACTGAGCCATCACTGCTTCAAACGATAGTTTATACTGATCATCTTCCGCTCTTATCTGACTGATGTGGGGTCGGTATAATATTTTTAAAAGAAACAAAAATGTAAGTTTTCGCTTAGAACCTAATATTTTTGAATAACGGAGCTGGATTCCGGGTCCTGTTACACGAGTTTTTTTATGTACAAGGTCTATCTGATGTTAAGCGATTACCTTTGCGTATAACAGATGCATTTCGTCTGCGCCCATCACCCTGAGTCATGCAGTTGTTAAGTCTCAGGTGCCTGTAATTTCATAATTACTGGCTCTCAAGGACTGCTGCTTACAGCGCGCACTGGCAGGTGCTTGTCGACAGATTTCCTAAGTGAGAGCCAGGCGAGCGTTGCCAGAATGCCATACAACAATGCGGTGAAGCTCATTCAGACGCGGCGGGGATCGAACCATGGACCTGTGGCACGGCAGTCCTGCGCTCGAAGAGTACAAAGCTGCTGCTAATGCGTAGTGAAGAATCGAATAGTGTTAAAAATGCTCCCGGTTAGGCTACGTAGCCATTCTTGTGTTATTGTGACTGAACAAGCTTGAGGCCCTCCTGATGTTAAGCGGCCTATCATGAAATGCATCTGTTATAGGCCCCTGCCTATAACAGATGCATTTCATCGCAAGTCACCAATTGCACTGCGCCCGTCACCTTGAGACATAGTTGTTAAGTCTCACAATTACCGAGGTGACGTCACTTCGGCTTAACAAGTCCCCAAACTTTGACTCAAAAGTGTGACAAGTTATTTCACACTTTTGAGTGTAGCAGTCGGTTCCATTTTGACGTAAAAATTTTTTCACTCATTTTTGTGATACTTAGGGGATCAATGACTATGTCATCAAGATAGGAAAACACTTTTCAGTTTTTGGAGTGTAACTCAAAAACGGTTTGACCGATTTTGATGAAATTCAAATGGACACGGGAAGCACCAGCTTTCAAATAAAAAAATAATCATCAAAATCCGTTTACCCAGTCAAAACTTCTGAGGTAACAAACATAAAAAAAAGTCGAATTGAGAACCTCCTCCTTTTTGAAGTCTGTTAATAACGTTTTTTCGCACAGTAACGTCTGAATGTATTAAATAACTAAATTAATTACAAAATTACAAATATACGATAGGAAAAATTTTAGTCATGTGCGGGATTCGAACCCGCGTCCATCCACCCCTTGAGCCGGGGTATGCTCTAACCAATTGAGCTAACATGACATGTCATAACTCAAATCTATCCTATCGTTCTTTAACCATCGCATTGAGATGGAGCGACATCTATAGTACCACTTGCGTTGTACTACAAACAAGACCAATTTTGCAATTGGTTTTATACCTGTAAATGATGACGCAACCTTATAATTAAAAAAAAATCCTTTCCGTATATTTGTAATGTTTTTTTCCCCCGTGAGTGGGGTGCCGGGTTAGAATAGCACCTCCCCATATCATCCCGTGGGTGTCGTAAGAGGCGACTAAGGGAAAATACTGGCTGGTGGGCAGCAGCGCCTTCTAAAGATCTGCCATCTTACACTGCGATCCCCAAGCCGCCTGCTAAGCGTGGGGATTATGGCAAATACCCCCTCAATAGGGGAGGCTGTGTTCAGCGGTGGACAATCCAGCTGATACAGTACAGTACATATTTGTAATGTAATCCGCATAGCAGGCGTTATTGCAAACATAACAATATTAAAACTAATTGAATATTTTCTCTTTGACAGATATATCCCGGAGAGAGACACTCGCTGCGAGCGATGCACGCCGCCAAGCACTACGAAGCCACGTTGTTGCATTTCTTGCACGAGAACCTTTGAACCTTACTGTACATATAGTCACGAGCCCGCGTTAGGGCACTCGGTATCGCGGCTGGCATGGATACCCAACAATTACAGATACCGGCTTATTTTATAACTAGACTGGTAATAGGGCTGAAGATCGGTTTAAAGTTAGAGAAAAATATGTCTTTATTAATATATAAAAAATAAGTATTATACGCGACAAACAACTAAAGTGAAGTACCCCAAGTACTCAGTAATTACTGACAACTTGGATAATTTTGAGTAAAGCTAGTTTCATCATCATCAGCCGGAAGACGTCCACTGCTGAACAAAGGCCTCCTTATTACGCCACAAAGAACGGCCATTAGCCACTTGTAACCACTGGCTACCCAAGACTTTCACGATGTCGTCAGTCCACCTGATGAAGGGCCTACCAACTCTATTGGTTGTTTGATAATACCTTTTATTAAACTAAAACTACTATTATTAGAAAAATGATAACAACCTCTTCGTTGTTTTATATCAGCATGGTACCGACTTCTACAAGATTTTTCATACTGTTCAGTGTTAGTAGTCGGTTCCGTTTTTTGGTAAATAATTTTAAGTCACATAAATGCTGTCAATTGCATACAAATTTTTAGCTTAAATATACAAAGTATTGTGGAACATGTCTAAGGCAGCCGTTGCATGATCAATCAAGCGTCAAACCAATCCGTCAGTCCTAACTTTAACGGTGGCTTGCTTTATCTGTAGCCTCTGCCTAGGAACTGCCGCCATCCTCGCGCAACTGTTCACGTACCTAAATAAAAATATCACTAAAATAACGTCTGCGAATATAAAATACGCATAATTAGGGATAACTTAAATATTACTCGTGAGATCTCACTCGAAAACAAATGGGAATTCCGAATGAAAAAAAATATCAAAACCGGTACACCCTGTAAAGTTACTTACATATAAAAAATAAAATAAAGTTGAACTGAGAACCTCCCTCTTTTTTGAAGTCGGTTAAAATGAATACCGTCTCTAAATATGATTACAACCACTATCGTATGCTAAGCAAAAGCTAACATGACAGTATGACTCATAACTCTAATTCTTGCTCTCGTTCTTCAACCATCGTATACAGGCTACAGGCGTGGTTGGACACGGGTTCGAATCCCGCACATGACTATATTTTTTTCACGTAAAATTGTAATTATGTAATGTAATCCACAGAGCAGGCGTTATTGCAAACATAACAATATTAAAATTATAATGTTGCGTCATCATTTACAAATTAAAAAACCAATTGAATAATTGGTCTTATTTGTAGTACTACGTAAGTTGAACTATAGGTGTCGCTCCATACCCATACGATGGTTAAATAAAGAACGAGAGGTAAAATTAGAGTTACGAGTCATACTGTCATGTTAGCTCAGTCGGGCAGAGCACCCCGGCTATAGGAGTGGATGTACGCGGGTTCGAATCCGACAATGAAAATATTTTTTTCTCGTAAATTTCTAATTGAATACTTGGTATTTAAAATAATGACTAAACTACGTTTGTATGGAAAGCGCAACGTGATCATTTTACATTATAGGGTTATCTAGAGTGTCCGATATTGTTTCCGTAAGATTATATACTAGTCCACTTTCATGAAATCTCACTGTATTTGCCGAAAAGTAAAATATAACATCTTTGCCTACCCTCTCGGGGATAAACAGGCATAACGTCTCCATCCCCATACGATAGTTAAAGAACGAGAGGAAAAAATTGAGTTATGATTCAAATATCATGTTAGCTTAAATGCCCAAAGCATACCCCAGCTATAGGGGTGGATGACGCAAGTTCGAATCCCGCACATGACTATAATTTTTCCTCTCTTCAATTTGTAATTTTGTAAGGCATGAAGTTTTTATTGCCAAGTGGGATCCGTATTCGAGATCCGTCCATTGTCGTACTGATCTGTTCCTTTGAACAAGCACTTGACGAACTTGACTGATGCAAAGATTGATCGTGTGATTATTGCTGTAAGCGGTGACTGATGATCTAAATATTTAGGAATCACGACTGACACCAAAAGTATTATATTTCTTTATAAAATACGACTAAAATAAAAATGTTATTGAAAATTCTGCGAACTCCTTAAAGTAAAGGAAATAAATATATTTAGGCTTTAAAGTAAAAGGAAATCAATATTAAATAAATTCAACTCGATATCATATTTTTTTTATTGGCTGACAGGTAAGCCATTGACCACAATCTCACCTGATAGTAAGTGATGATGTGGTCGAAGGTGTCAACAGGTTTAACCTAGAATTACTGGCTCACAAGGACAGCTGCCGGAACACTCCGTTAGGTGCTTGGCGACAGATTTTCTACTTGAGTGTGGTCGCTAGCCAGACGGGCATTCGCAAAATGCCCTTACACTATGCGGTGAAGCTCAAGCTCGAACCATGGACCTGCTGCGCGGCAGTCCATAGCCAATGCCAGTGAGCCATCACTGCTTCATAAAATAATATAATATAAATAATGAAATAAACGTATTGTCAAAAAGATCTCTGAAACTTTGTTGCATGTTTAAGTGATTGTATTCTGCTTCTGCGACGTGTTTCGAAACATTGAACAACATCTCATAAACAAAAACTTAGTTACAGAAACATGTCAATTGATAAAATGTCAGTGCTCCGTTCCTGTTAGCGACGCGCCCATTGTTTTTATATTATTAAAATTATATTATATTATTAATTATTAAAACAAGACAGGCTAAAGAAAACCACACAGTACCTACTTTACCCACAAAAGCAGCTAGGTAGAAAAATATAAAAAAACACCAGTAAATTAGTACATTTCAATTGAAAATATATTGAAGACTGACTTAAACATAATGACAGTTGAACAAAACTACGTTCTAAATTTAAATTGGTAAAACGGCCAGTTGTAAAACATAAAGGAGAATCGCCAATAACAGGCAATTAAGAAGTACCCTCATTATTTTGTAAATAGTATTTGTATATCAAAGTTTTCAATTACAATCAAGATTACAATTCATTGGTTTGTAACAAGGTGTCGAAGCTGTTGCAGACATATTAATCAAAGAGTTTTTGAAGTAGTGATGGCTCAGTGGCATTGGCTATGGACTGCCGCGCAGCAGGTCCATGGTTCAAATCCCGCCCAGAGCTTGAGCTTCACCGCATGGTGGAAGGGCATTTTGCGAATGCCCGCCTGGCTAGCGACCACCCTCAAGTAGAAAATCTGTCGCCAAGCATCTAACGGTGTGTTCCGGCAGCAGTCCTTGAGAGCCAATGAAATAACAGGCAAAATGAGACTTAACAGGTATGTCTCAAGGTGATGGGCGCAGTGCAGTTCGTCACTTGTGATGAAATGCATCTGTTATAGGCAGAGGATACCGCTTAAAATCAGGTGGGCCTCGCGCTTGTTCCATCACAAAATTCATTACAAGCAAAAGCTGGCGCAAGAGAAACATTTGGACCCGCAAATGGATTTTAAGCAAAGAGCAGGATGCAATCTAACAATTTTCTACGTCAAGTAGAAAAATAAGAGTGCATATAAAAACCATTTGAGGTTCAACATTGAACAATTTGACTATATATTATTAGTAGCCGCCATGTTGTTTCACAATATTCATCCGAGCTGGCTCGTAACAATAGGACGCGGTCCGAGTCAACACACATCGGACGCCGTCGTCCGAGTGAACTTTACTCTTAAGGGTGAACTGGCCGTCCCGTTCTCCATACAAACGTCGTAGGGTGATCACTCCCTTAATTGGGGATTTAGGTCCAAAACAAAGCATGATACCGATTGATCTCGTCATTATCTAGGCTTGTATGATGCCGAAATTTTAATAAGATAATTAACTTGATGGTTATGAGCCTCGAAACATTTTCATATAACATTTTCGAGGCTCATAACTTACAACGTAATTATAATTTTAAAATTTCGGCATCATACAAGCCTAGATAATGACGAGATCAGTCGGTATTATGCTTAAGTCAGGACCTTAAATCTCAAATAAGGGAGTGATCACCCTACGACGTTTGTATGGAGAAGTGACCGGCCAGTTCAACCTTAACATCTTCGTCCGTCTCACCATCAGATGAGAGAGAGGTCAGTGTCTATTAGCACTAAAAAAAGGCGCTACAGACACATTTCTCAAATTAATAAATCGTACGATGCGATTGCTTCTTAGCTACGAGTATGTTTGATTGCCGGCCTGTGAGGTAGATATGTCATTCTTAAAATCCACGTCCTTTCAAACTCTGTACCCCTACATATAAAGTTATATACAGGGTTATTGGTAAAATGCTAACAACATCTTAGGGTTGACTTCTGCTAGTCATAACAAACATTTTGAGTTTTTTTTTTTGGGTTTGTTTATGTTTATTTCACTGAAAAAACACGAGGAACTGATGTTAAAAATATCTAGAAATTATTGTTTTAGGTTTTGAGAAACGTAGTAAAAGACAATGCCTACTCCGAGCCAAGAGCGCGGGCTGCCCAACACTGGACCCTCCCTTTGCATAAAGATCTGAATTATTACGTCAAAAATATGAAATAATAACTTAGACACAAGATACTTTTAACATCAAGTGGTTATCGTGTTTATTCAGTCAAATACATATAAACAAAGACAAAAAAACTTAAAATGTTTGTTAGGACTAGCAGAAGTCAACCCTAAGAGGTTGTCAGCATTTTACCAATAACCTAATATATAGATTCAATACACGCAAACTCGTCACTATCATTGGTGCTTAGTCATCGCTGTGTGCGTGCGATTCCCGAGTGCACGTCGTGCACGCACACACTTTTAAAAGAAGTGCACTTAGAGCTTTTCATACAACCGCGCTTTCGTCATAATGAAAATGACAAAACACACACGTGAAGAAAACCATAGCAAAATTTAAGTACAGAATATCTTCTTCTTCTTCATACGAAAACACTGACATTGACAGAAGGAACTTGTTTAGTGAAGAGAAGTAAAGAATCTCATTCATGAAATCAAAACAACATGATATGGCGTAAGAAGAAATATGCAAAGCCATGAAAACAAATGTTTCAGAGATTTACATGCAATATTATACCGAGTTTGAACACTTGGTATTTAAAATATGACGAAACTAAGTTTGTATAGAAAGCGCTGCGTGGCTCTAGCCTTAAATAATCACGTTTCGTAAAGGGGCGTGTATTTTAGACAGACACATCGGACTCTACACATGTATATTAATTGTAAATATTTTTACACTTTGTTATGAATTTAATTAAATATACTTTCAAGTTGTAACTGTGCACTGATTTCATGTAATACAGGACATGTATATACTTGTAACGCAATTATTTGACTTTCCTAAGAAACTGCTCTGTATTTCGAATTGTTGACTAATTCCTGTGAATCTATAATCATGTATGAGATTTTCTATGGATTTTAAATAAATCCTATGTATTAGCTAGTATAGTACCACCAACTTAACTGTGCAGTTCGCGAGGGCGCTGCTGGTCAAGGAAATCAACTACAAACTGTCAAAATTTGAAGGAATGTTGTAGTTCTTTTTTCTGCCGCCTGAACAGATAAGTTGGTGGCACTGTAGTTAAAATTTCAGTTTAGCATCTACCGAAAATGTATAATTTTATTTCCAAATTACTTTAGAATGTTAGTGTGTAATAAATGTATTTGACATTTAAGAATCAACTGAAAACAGATATTTATTTTGTTTATAAACTTAGGAATTTCAAATAATGTGACAAACGAACAGTGTTTAATTAGAAATATATAGTGAAAAAATTTAAATGTATTCTTTTATTTAATTCCGCAATTCTAAATTCTAACAAAACATTTTTACTGTACTTCAACATCTTATCATGTATATGTCATTTTGAAAATTTTATAAAAACTGAATCGACAAAAAAGTTTGATGGACTTATTAAAAACCTGCTCACAAAATTTCGTGATAATCGGTTGAGAAATGCGACCTGTAGAGGAGAACAATCGGACATACGAAAGCATTTTTGTCTAAGTTGAAGCAGAGACGCTTCGCTCGAACTAAGTCCTCGCTCGGTCAATAACAAATGAGACACATAATTTAAAATCCATGTTTTATTTATTTCCTTATAGAATACGGTAAAGTAGAGACTATTCCGAGTCGCTAGTGTCGGACATGGCCTCTGCGACGTCGACGTTGAACTTGTACTCCTGATCGGCTCCGAGGTACGCGTCCGACATGAAGTACAGCGTGTACGTGTGCCGCCCGGACGAGCCGCACACGAAGTCCAGCCGTACCTGGAGAAATGACAAAAACTTGCTCAACAATAGGGTATATGCATATGATTCAATTAATAAAGCATGGTATCTGGACAGCTGTAGGCCTTTATTTAGGTTTAATAATATTTTACCACTTCCATGCATTGATATACATTTTAGAGATTTATGCATATTTGTCACACAAAACTCTTCTTATTTCAAAGCTCGTAGTGAAATTTTTCCAAGACAAAAACGCAATCATTTTAAAAACTTATTATATCAACCCCGCTGCCATAAAGATATATATAAGAGAAATGTTTATAATATGCGCATAACTGTTTATAATAAATTACCAGACGAAATAAAGATATTAGAGGGTCATGTTTACCTATAGGAATAGGCTAAGTGAGTGGTTATTAGAAAACTGTTTTTATAGTGTATTTTTAGCATTAGCTTTAAATATTTGCACGTCTGCTTGCACTACCGTGCAAAGCCAATACACTGTAAGTCCAAAAAATGCATTTTGAGAAAAGGATCAATTAAACTTTTTTTGATTTTATTTGATTATTCGTCTTCGTTATAACTCTAAAGTATATTTTTTGGTATAGTTTTCAAAGTATTTTAAAAACCTATCTAGCCATGTAGTATTTTCCTTATTATTTTAAATAGTAAGTGAAATATAAGCAAAAAAGTGTTTTGCCATGTCAAAGTTCTTCGGTTATGTAGCAATTGTTGTGGCAAAACACTATATATGGTATTACAGTGTTTTACCTTTTCAAGTAAGACTTGTTATATTTTATTTTATTGAGTGATTTACTGTATAATATGATCAATTCATAATACTAACTGCGAGCACTCCATGTTATTACCAGCGTGGTGATGAAAAATTGTGATAATGATGATGAAAGTGAGCTTTCTCTATAATTTTAACTAAATTCTTATATTTTTTAGGTAGGTACATCCTATGTATAGTATTTCTATCAATTACAGAAGCCATAATTTTCTTCTCAATCTGTGCGTAAGAAGCACCAGGCATGCAATAATTTTCAACAGAGCAGTGTAGTGAATTACCAAGTAATGAACCAAAATTTCTGCCTATTGCATCTGAAAAAACCAAAACTTTGGTAACCATATCCTGGTTAGAGGGGATACCCTGATTCTCCCCCTGCGCTGTGCATGTTTTGTTCAATGGCTGACCTTTTGTTGGTATTAAATGGGGCTCTCTCTCTCTCTAACACATCGACCTTCATATTCTTACATGAACTTTTTATGATCTGAACAAAATCATTGAAACCATGTACTTCTCGACGAGCTTTCAGTTTTTTTTTTGTGATTGCAGCATGTACTCCATCTGCAGCCATTAAAGTATGACCCAGTTCGAAGTACTCAAGCGTGATTATTTGCAAGTTTGTCATTTTATCGTTACTCTCTGTATCTACCTATACTATATAAGTTGAGGATGTCGATGGCAGAGTTTCTTGGGAAGTTGAAGATATCCCTGGAAGATAATAATCTTGTCCAAGTGCATGATGGTTTCGAAAAGCAAATGGGCTTTAGATTATTAGATTCAGCTACTGGTAGCAATTCAGTGTAACTGACATCTTCTCCCAAGTTTTCCAAAATGCAGTTATTTACTTGCCATTCACTAAGGGGTGTGAATGGGCGGATGCGACAAATAAAAGTTTGATCCGATGTAAATTCATCGTATCGTATATTTGCACAGGGATATTAGGATCTCTGTTTCTCATAATGTTTTGTAAGTTTGAACTCAACTCAGAAGCCATAGTTGCAGAAGATGTATTGTTATGGTGTTGCACATTATTGTGACACAAATTCAGCAGAAGCTTGTTACGAGATCCACGCATTTTTAACATATAAATCATTAAACTATATAGTTAGCCCTTAGTGATTTGTACTAACGGCCCCAATGCCTAAGTGTTGCGCGTTATATCCCTTACTTCCAAACTCCAACCCGCGCGCCCGCGCAGATCCCCAATCAAGCCATACTCTTAATAACCATTAATAGCTGAGCTCCAGCCAAATGCGGGCTGCCGTTTGAGGACCGCAGAGCGCGTGTCTAGAAATGTTGGTTTATTAAACACTGTATAATTTTGCGCGTACTGTTTTGTTTTGGTAATACACGGTATGTTTGATTGCCGTGTTTTGGAGTTATAAACCGTAAAGCTTTGTTAAATACAGTGTTTTTTAACTTGTATTATATCAGTATAGGTAAGTGTTAGTAGAATTATTTATTTACAGAAGCATAGAATACATTAAAAGAATACGATTGGGCCCTGTTAAACCAAAACACTGTAACTTGACTTACAGTGTATTGCCTTTGCACGGTAGTGCAGGTAGAATACAGAGACCACGCATTTTACACAAAATCTCAAAATGTACATATATGATTGTATTCTTGCAAATAAATTATTTGATTTGATTTGATTCAAGTAGCAACGGCGTATATATTACTGTCACTTTGACAGCTATCCCATTGATTACAAAATCACAAATATACGATAGGAAAAGTTTAAGTCATGTGCGGGATATATTTTTCCTATCGTATATTTGTGATTTTGTAATGTAATCCGCATAGCAGGCGTTATTGCAAACCTAACAATATTAAAAATACCTTAGCGTTCCTCGCGAGAGACACCCTCTTGATGGAAAGAAGAGTGTTCGACTTCGGATCTCCAATCACCACCCACCATCCCTCCTCGCGTTTCTGTTATATACACAAAAATAAACATTAATACTTAATAACCTAATTAACTTCAATTACTGTAGTATTATGAAGCAGTGATGGCTCAGTGGCATTGGCTATGGACTGCCACGCAGCAGGTCCACGGTTCGAATCCCGCCGCACGCTTGAGCTTCACCGCATGGTGGAAGGGATTTTTTTGCGAATGCCCGCTTGGCTAGCGACTAACCTCAAGTGGAAAATCTGTCGGCAAACACTTAACAGAGTGTTCCGGCAGCAGTCCTTGAGAGCCAGTGATACTACAGGCACATGAGACTTAACAACTATGTCTCAAGGTGACGGGCGCAGTGCAATTCGTGACTTGTGATGAAATGCATCTGTTATAGGCAGAGGTAAGCTCGCTTCACATCAGGTGGGTCTCGAGCTTGTTCCGTCACAATAACATAAAAAAGGTAGTCTTGTAATTATAGTTAGAAAATACAATAAACGTGATATTAAATAGTATTTTACCTGCGGGAAGAATGGCGCGATGACAGGGCCGACGATATCATCTTCTCTTTCTAACGACACCTCCACAACTATCGGCTTGCCCGCGCGCAGCCGGCGCTCGTTCTTTACCTAAATACAAAAAAAAAAAAAAAAACAAACTTTGAATCAATGTGCACCTTGGCATAAAATTCTGTAGGTCTAGTAATCGCAGTCCAGTCAAAAACTTTTTTTTTTTAAATTGGCCTCATTTGGTTTGTACAGGGTGCCTCCAATCTACCTCCAATTAGTTTACATTTAAATCTGAATTCCCGTGTATTCTTCCATGTGGGTGGGCCTTGCATTAATTACATTGAAATCTAATTCTTGTGTATTTTTATGTGGGTGATGGGTCTAGAAACTTGAATTAGTTTATATTTAAATCTGAATCCCCGTGTATTCTTGTATGTTGGTGGGCCTTCAATTAGTTCACATTTGAATTTGAGTCTTTAAGAGGAACGGGAAGAGAAGCTCCTACGGAAGAATAGGTATTTTAACAAAGTGAAGCTGTCTCGCCGTTAAACGCCCGAACAGAATAGTGCGATAAGGACAATTGCAGCTTCTTCAAGTTTTTACTTAGAATTTGCGCATATTTGCGTTATGGGAGATATTCTTCAATAGTAAACATTAATCAAAACAAAAGAATTTGATTTTATTTTATAACTGACAGAATAAACTAGGTTTATAGGTATTCCTTTTTTCTTTGTTTATTATTATTTTTAATATAAATAATTCACAAACTAGAGATACAAGTTTTGAGAAAACATCGGTATTTAAATACCCATTAATTCAAATTCCTTTAATATAAAGATAAAAATCAAAACATATAACCTGGATATTGATCATAATAGAACATCTATAACATTTCCAAAAATCAACAAAATCGTTGATTGTTTAGGGGGTGGGGGGAGGGGGTAAAAACATTTTCTCTTTTTGCATGAAAATTCGAGAGTTCCCTCCAGTCTTAATTTATTCACATTTAAATTTAATTTCCCATGTACATTTGTATGTGGGTGAGTATTTAATTAGTTCTCATTTAAATCTGAATCCTCATATATTCTTGTATATTTCAAGTCGAAAATCTGTCGCCAAGCACCTAATTCTGTGTTCCGTCAGCAGTGCTTGAGCAGTGAAATTACAGACCTAACAACTATGTCTCAAGGTGACGGGCGCAGTGCAATTCGTGACTTGTGACGAAATGCATCTGTTATAGGCAGAGGTTAGTCCGCTTAACATCAGGTGGGCCTCGAGCTTGTTCCGTCTCTATAACATATGGGTGGGCCTTGAATTAATTGTTTAGGTAGAGAAGTGCCTTTACCTCGTAGTTGAGTTCGACGTTGGGATATCTGTTGCAGAAACGCGCGACATCCGCCATTTCCGTCGGCGACAGTTGCAATAACTTCGCGCGAGCGGTGTCCTCCAGTTCCATCACGTCGAACACCGTCTCAACGCCCTGGAAAAGAAACAATAGTATATTTAGATTAAGGTTGAACTGGCCGGTCGCTTCTCCATACAAACGCCGTAGGGTGATCACTCCCTTTTTTCAGATTTTAGGTCCAATAATAAGCATAATACCGATTGATCTCGTCATTATCTAGGCTTGTATGATGTAGAAATTTTAAAAAGATAATTAAGTTGAAAGTTATGAGCCTCGAAAATGTTATATGAAAATGTTTCGAAGCGCATAACTCTTAAGTTAATTAACTTATTAAAATTTCGGCATCATACAAGCCTAGATAATGACGAGATCAATCGGTATTATGCTTTGTTTTGGACCTAAATGCTCAAATAAGGGAGTGATCACCCTACCACGTTTGTATGGAGAACGGGCCGGCCAGTTCACCCTTAAAATGTTTGTTAGTACATTACTTATTGCCACTAGCTGGACGATTTGTACTGAATTATTTTATTAGACAAACCCAGTACATAGTAGTAGTGGATCGTCGTAGAATTTTCGATGGACGAAACGCAACCGTTTTAGCGACGATGAAAACGGTTGCAGAAAACGGTCATCGTCGCAACAGCTTTGAGAACTATATGTATTAAACGAAACTTTGAAAACTTCTTTAGAACAGAATTAGCGATTACGTCGAGTGAAAAGGTTGCAGTGGCTTCATACATAGTAAATAAAAATGAAACGGTTTACTATTCGTTTTACTGTAGAGTATGCAATGAACTTCCCTTCATACTTTTCCCAGGCTCAGGACTGGATGGGGACAGATTTCGATCTTGACACCAGGATATTTCAAAAGCTGATTTCATTTTATGTACCTACATATTATTTAAATTTTAGAGCGTTTTCGTTGTTATTTTTTTGGATTGAAATTTTTACAAACTATATCCATTTTACATATTTAAATACATTTTTTTTTCATTTTATATACATAATTCAAATTTAAAGTTTTTTTATTATTATTTTATTTTAATATTTTAATTTTATCTGATACAACAACAAGTAACAATTGGGCAAAAAAATTTAAACATGTTCAAGCGCAGGATACGCGCCCCAAATTGAATTCCAAGAAATTCGCCTAATCTTCTGTTACAATAACAATGAACGCAAGGCACTTTGCACTTTGATATAATGAAAGTAAGACTGTATTTTGATAACAAAAATGTTAATTTTTTACTATATTAGAACCATGAATGAATGCGGAGCGAGAACTAACGAACACAACGGCGACGCGACGTGCTAGACGAATGTTGGTACTTTATAATAGAATCGATTCATTGCATTCTATACTATATTTACTTATTTGTAGAGTATAAAGTCGCATAACGTTATTGAAAGACTAGTTTGTGCAACGAAAACTGTTTTGACTCTGGCTGTAAATCTTTTTCATCGTCGTTGTACACAAAACGGTCTTCCGAAACGGTTCGTCGTCGCAACGCCCACCACTAGTACATAGCTATAAAATATAGAACATCATTTCATTAGTACCGTTTTTACTCGTATCGTTATGGGTTTATTTTTAAAATTTGTATTTATACATAACCCGCAGATTACAAAGTCCCGAGTGAATCAATTGATTCAAGATTAAAATTCTAAGGTAATATTATATCCCGAGTGAATCAATTGATTCAAGATTAGAAATCTAAGGAAATATAGTATCCCGAGTGAATCAATTGATTCAAAATTAGAAATCTAAGGAAATATAGTATCCCGAGTGAATTCATTGATTCAAGATTAGAATTCTAAGGTAATATTATATCCCGAGTGAATCAATTGATTCAAGATAAGAAATCTAAGGAAATATAGTATCCCGAGTGAATCCATTGATTCAAGATTAGAATTCTAGGGTAATATTATATCCCGAGTGAATCAATTGATTCAAGATTAAAAATCTAAGGAAATATAGTATCCCGAGTGAATCCATTGATTCAAGATTAGAAATCTAAGGAAATATAGTATCCCGAGTGAATCAATTGATTCAAGATTAGAATTCTTAGGAAATATAGTATCCCGAGTGAATCAATTGATTCAAGATTAGAATTCTAGGGTTATATTATATCCCGAGTGAATCAATTGATTCAAGATTAGAAATCTAAGGAAATATAGTATCCCGAGTGAATCCATTGATTCAAGATTAAAAATCTAAGGAAATATAGTATCCCGAGTGAATCAATTGATTCAAGATTAGAAATCTAAGGAAATATAGTATCCCGAGTGAATCAATTGATTCAAGATTAAAATTCTAAGGTAATATTATATCCCGAAAGAATCAATTGATTCAAGATTAAAATTCTAAGGTAATATTATATCCCGAGTGAATCAATTGATTCAAGATTAGAAATCCAAGGAAATATAGTATCCCGAGTGAATCAATTGATTCAAGATTAGAATTCTAAGGAAATATAGTATCCCGAGTGAATCAATTAATTCAAGATTAGAATTCTAAGGAAATATAGTATCCCGAGTGAATCAATTAATTCAAGATTAGAATTCTAAGGTAATATTATATCCCGAGTGAATCAATTGATTCAAGATTAAAATTCTAAGGTAATATTATATCCCGAGTGAATCAATTGATTCAAGATTAGAAATCTAAGGAAATATAGTATCCCGAGTGAATCAATTGATTCAAGATTAGAATTCTAAGGAAATATAGTATCCCGAGTGAATCAATTAATTCAAGATTAGAATTCTAAGGAAATATAGTATCCCGAGTGAATCAATTAATTCAAGATTAGAATTCTAAGGAAATATAGTATCCCGAGTGAATCAATTAATTCAAGATTAGAATTGTAAGGAAATATGGTATCCCGAGTGAATCAATTGATTCAAGATTAGAATTCTAAGTGGAGTGTGGGGGTTCAAGTTCGCTCTACGAAGACAGCTTTATATATACTTAATACTCTACTTTTTACAACTGCGCATATGTATATAAAAAGTAACTTTGCTTTAATATATGAATAATATAAATGATGTGTTACCTTCTCTGCACACCTGGCGACGAGATCGTGGGTGAAGTGCGGCAGCTGCCTCAGGTAGGAGTCCTTGGCCCACATCGCCTGCGTCGCCATCTGCGCCAGCTCCATCGCAGCCACCGCCGGGGACAGCCAGCCGCTGCTCGACACCACGTCCACGCACGCTTGGATCAGGCGGATTGCCTATACAAAACACATACAAAGAGATAAAAATAAGAACATATTTATCAAAACTTGGTTACGATTGTATATGATACATTTAAACACATGCAATATATATTGAAAATCTGACGCCAAGCACCTAACGGTGTGTTCCGGCAGCAGTCCTTGAGAGCCAGTGAAATAACAGGCAAAATGAGACTTAACAGGTATGTCTCAAGGTGATGGGCGCAGTGCAGTTCGTCACTTGTGATGAAATGCATCTGTTATAGGCAGAGGATACCGCTTAACATCAGGTGGGCCTCGCGCTTGTTCCTTCACAAAAACATAAATAAAATAAAAAAATATAATGATTTACCCCCTTACTTATAAAAAATCCGCTATGTAGTTGCTAAGTAATGCATAACTAAACAGTGTTTAAGTAATGCTTAAATATTTCTTACTTATAAACGCTACTTAGCAACTATTTAGCTAAACAATGGATAATGAGGTCAAACGTATTTTAAACTGACAACATTGAACTAAAAGGTATTATGGAAGACCCAAATTGCCAAAAAGCACGTATCTAGTGCTAAAAATATTAAAATTAAAAAGTTAAAAAATATCTATTCTTTATAGGTACGTATTTTTGTACATATGGTTAGGTGTACTGGAGACATTTGTAGTGAGTTTTAATTTTGTAATTTGGTAAATTCAAAAGTGCCCTAATAAATTTCCAATTATGCTATGGAATAACAACCTATTCCATAGCATTATTGGAAATGCATTATGGGGTTACCCCAGAATTTACGGGTGTAACCCCAGAATACCGTCAAATCCCGCTGGAAGTTATCTTTTTCCATCCCAAACAATACCTATGCCCAATTATGTCTACGTTTTTTTCTATGAAGCCAAGATTCCAATCCTTATTTATTTTTAATCATTTTATAGCGATTCCTTAAAGCACAGTAAGTGTAATTTAAGGTATCGCTTATCAAAGGAATTATAAAGGCCGTAAATAAGCAAATAAGTACTCAATTCTGCTTTTAAATTGAATCACTAGTATTATTTACGTCTTCTTACCGGTATTCTAGACCTACTATTGTAGGTATAGAGTAATATTGAATCGTCCTACCCTAACAAGGATTATATATACCTACAATTGTTAGGCTAGGGAGATATATCCCCCTTATGTAGGGTCAGTTTATATCTCAACTATATCAATACAAAATACAAATCAACAACATATTTAAAATACTCGTTAACAACGCAAAGAACAACACGAGAACAAAAATGTAAAATGTTTTGGCTTTGATTTTATAATCGACAACCAACTTTATTAGTAGCAGCTATAGTATACCCGCTACCTTTCCGGCCATAATCGTGACATGGAGAACTGTTTTCCACCCAATGTTCAGCAACACCCTACTCATATATATCAACGTCAATAGTGGTATAATACTGAAATACCTACACCACTCATTGAGAGCATCGTTTTCCAAGTTGCCTTGTAATACATCCAATAGGAATATACGAGTGTAGCACAATCCTTATATTCTTAATTCAGGAACTGTACCTGCGGTATACTCTTCAATAAGATCAAGAAAAGTAATAAGGTTACGCATAATATTTTATTTCATCATCCAATGTATGTTTCTACTTGCTATATTTTTACGATTTATTTACAGAGTATGTCGTGTTTATAGTTTTGTATGCCTCCTTGACAATAACCTCAATAGTAACTAAATCAGCTGATCAGAAACATCGGCGCCATCTTGCTACTTAAATATTTAAACATGGGTGGGACGGTGTTTAAATTGACAGCTGATTTAAGCAGTACTTAGGCACTGGATAAAGTTATGTAGCGTTTATGAGTAAGGAATTTTGCTAATCAGCGGCTAAGTAATGCTTAAAATTTAAGTAGCGTTTATAAGTATGGCTGTTAGTCTCACCACGTTTTGCCTACGTAGGCGTACAATTTTAGAGATGGAGCGACCAAATTAAGAATACAATTATTAATTATTATCATACATTTCATTAATTTTCAAAATTAATATTGTCAATGGCAATGTCAATAAATTTATAAGAATGTAATTTACAATAATATTTAAATAAAATAAGATAATGTATACAGAACTAAGACCAAAAAGAAGCAATGATGGCCGATCGGGAATAACTATGGACTGCAATGCTGCAGGTCCATGGTTTGACCGCCGGTTTGAGCTTCAACGCATGGTGGAAGGGCATTTTGCGAATGCTCGCTTGGCTAGATACCACCCTCAAATAGAAAATCTGTCGTCAAGCACCTAACGCTGTTTCCTACTTAAGATCGATAAGACCGCCAATTGTTACATTATTTTGAATTGTGTTTCTGCTTAAACTATTCTATTTAAGGTGTTTCTATAAGGAATATCTATCAAGCACGCAGTAATTCTTGAGAGCCAGAAAAATTACAGGTACATGACATTTAACAACTATGTATCAAAGTGTAGCATTTCATGACTTGTGATGAAACGCATCTGTTATAGGCAGAGGTTGTTATAGCAGTCGCTAGCGGGCGTTCGCAAAATGCCTTTCCACCATGCGGTGAAGCTCAAGCTGGCCACGGGAATCGAACCATGGACCTGTTGCGCGGCATTTTACGAGTTGTTTTTACATATTAAGATTAACAAGAGTATAGCTATTACTTGTTGATCTTAAATTTAATAGTGTCTTGCTTACCAAATTTTATTCTATTATTCTGTTAATATTAAGTTTTTTTTGTAAATTGACTTGCCTAGTATAGCTACTAATGTTATAAGGCTAATAAACAATTCTAGTTCTAATTCATTTCATAGCCAATGCCACTGAGCCATCAGTTCCATCCCACCGTTTTTTTTTTTTTTTTTTTTTATGTTATTGTGACGGAACAAGCCCGAGGCCCACCTGATGTTAAGTGGACTAACCTCTGCCTATAACAGTCGCATTTCGTCAACGACGAATTGCACTGTGCCCGTCACACTGAGACGTCCAGTTGTTAGGTCTCATTAGCCTGTAATTTTTCTGGCTCTCAAGGACTGTTGCCG
The DNA here is from genome assembly GCA_963890685.1 of Plagodis pulveraria. Taxonomy (NCBI): domain Eukaryota; kingdom Metazoa; phylum Arthropoda; class Insecta; order Lepidoptera; family Geometridae; genus Plagodis; species Plagodis pulveraria. The sequence goes on along the minus strand of OY982976.1, from coordinate 5,425,818 downwards.
GAACATACCGTTAGGTGCTTGGCGACAGATTTTCTACTTGAGGGTGGTCGCTAGCCAGGCGGGCATTCGCAAAATGCCCTTCCACCATGCGGTGAAGCTCAAGCTGGCCACGGGATTCGAACCATGGACCTGTTGCGCGGCATTTTATGAGTTGTTTTTACATATTAAGATTAACAAGAGTATAGCTATTACTTGTTGATCTTAAATTGAATAGTGTATTGCTTACCAAATTTTATTCTATTATTATGTTAATATTAAGTTTTTTTTGTAAATTGACTTGCCTAGTATAGCTACTAATGTTATAAGGCTAATCATCATCATCATCATCAACCGGAAGACGTCCACTGTTGAACAAAGGCCTCCCCCATAGAACGCCACAAAGAACGGCTATTAGCCGCTTGTAACCATTGGCTACCAGCGACTTTAACGATCGTCAGTTCACCTAGTGGGGGGCCTACCAACTCCACGTCTTCCGGTGTATTGTGGTAACCACTCGAGAACCTTTCTTCCCCATCGGTTATCAGTTCGTCGAGCAATGTGGCCCGCTCATTACGAACTTGCTAATTCTGAAAGCTATGTCGGTGACTTTGGTTCTTTGGCGAATATCCACGTTCCGGATTTTATCACGCAAAGAAACTCCGAGCATAGCTCTCTCCATAAGGCTAATAAACAATTCTAATTCATTTCATAGCCAATGCCACTGAGTCATCATTGCTGTGAAGGTTTCTAAGTATGTATACCTTGGTGAGCACTATGGCCGTGTCGGCGTGCAGCTCGGCCGGCAGCTGCGTGCGGCTGAGGTGCGCCTGCAGCAGCACGTGCGCCTTCACGTGCGGGTCGTTGTACTTCACGGCGCCGCCGCCTGCCGCGCTCGGCTTGTGAGGGACTCTGCAACAGATAAATACTACATTTACACCTCACAAGGGTTTGTTTGTTATTATTATTATTATTTGTGATACACAGGCAGCTCTTAAGCTGATGCGTGTATATCTGAGTCTTTGTCAATGCACTTTAAATATTTGTCCAGTCTATTTTTGAAAGAGTTCACTGAGGGAGCACTGATCACTGATTCCGGTAACCGGTTCCAAGTTTTAACTATGCGATTCGGTAGTATGTGCTCTCTGGGTTTGCTTTTACTTGGCCCCCGTTGCAGCTTCAGCGAGTGTCCTCTCAGGTTTGTGTTTGTGTTCATAGTATATAGTGTCTCTGACAAATTTGGTATACTATATCTGTTGGTGAGAATTTTAAAGGTCTCTATAAGGTCTCCGCGCTCTCTACGTTTCTGAAGGGTGGTAAGCCCTAGTTGGTTATTAAAAAACTACATGGAAAAACGCCTTCAATTCGCTAGCATGGAAAAAGTATTTAAAATAACTTAATGTAATCTCATTCGGTAATACTCGTATTCTAATTATGAAATAATAATAATAATATTTTTGTTTACTTCAGGCATAAACCCATAAATGAAATACAGACTTTTATTGGCATATTTTATTTACATACTTTTTTAAGAAAATGAAAAAGTTAAATTAAAGCATTATTCTCCTAAAAAACAATGCTTTAAAACATTATTTTAATTATTAAAGTACAATGTGTCCCAACCAAGGAGGTTTCAATTCAATTTAAGTACACATTATCTGTGGTGAGCGCTGGTTCCGAGCCATAGACCAATAGAAGTCTTTTTCCATATAAGCTATTTCGTACATACGAATTTAAGTAATATTTTGTTGGATAAACATTTTATTTAATGTAGCTACCAATAGCCATGAGATTAAATAAAGTAGTGTATGCAACTGCATATAATTAGGTATTCAAACACTCGTGTGATCTTATTTTGAAAATCGCCTGCGGCTCGTTTCAAAAAACTACACTCATGTTTTAATACCCTCTATTATATGACAGTTGCATAAACTACTATAATAATAACAAATATTCTAATAAAACATTAAATTAATATTTAAAAAAAAACACTAAAATAATATTTGTCGAGATAATTACAATATCAATTTTATATTTTATTTAAATATCTTTAAAATATTGGACGTCAGGAACTTCTAATCTTAAATCTAATCAACAGCCTAAAATATAACTTTTATGCTTCTAGTTCTGAAAATGACAATACTTTCATATAACCTTCCATCCCTCTTTTGTACTCTTTATAACACTTTGTTCCAATTAAAAAGTAGCATATGTACTTTCCAAGCTCTAGATTATTCGTGTACCAAATTTCATTTAAATCGGTTCAGTAGTTTTGGCATGAAGGCGATATAGATAGAGTTACTTTCGCATTTATAATATTAGTATGGATAATAATGCAAAAAAAATAGTTAAGGGGATGGGTGGTCTTTTTGTCCATTTAAATAGTTAAAGGGATCTTTGGTCTTATTGTCCAATTATCCCCTTCCAACACTCAAAGATGACGCCGCGCGATAGGATTTCTGGAATAGGCCATATTGTACCATCAATATTGTATCAAACAAACTTACTTGGCGGCGAGCGCTTTGATGATATTCTCTTCTCGATGCCTGATGCTGAGATCGGAGTACTCCGCAGCCGAGGATATGATCTCCAGGAGGCCACGGATCTTCGTCTTGTTGGTCAGCGACAGGCTGAACAGTTCTGTGAATTTATTATATTGGTGTACCAGCTGACCTTTGTAATTTTGTAATGTAATCCGCATAGCAGGCGTTATTGCAAACCTAACAATATTAAAATTATAAGGTTGCGTCATCATTTACAAGTATAAAACCAATTGCAAAATTGGTCTTGTTTGTAGTACAACGCAAGTGGTACTATAGATGTCGCTCCATCCCAATACGATGGTTAATGAACGGTAGGAAAGATTTGAGTTATGACGTCATGTCATGTTAGCTCAATTGGTTAGAGCATGCCCCGGCTAAAGGGGCGGATGGACGCGGGTTCGAATCCCGCACATGACTTAAATTTTTCCTATCGTATATTTGTAATTTTGTAATGTTATCCGCATAGCAGGCGTTATTGCAAACATAACAATATTAAAATTATAAGGTTGCGTCATCATTTACAAGTATAAAACCAATTGCAAAATTGGTCTTGTTTGTAGTAAAACGTAAGTGGTACTATAGGTGTCGCTCCATCCCAATACGAGGGTTCAATAAAGAACGAGAGGGAAAATTGGAGTTATGAGTCATTGTCATGTTAGCTCAAGCGGTCAGAGCATACCCCGGCTATAGGGGTAGGTACGCGGGTACTATAATTTTCTCTCTCGTAAATTTGTAATTTTGTAATATTTGCCATAATCCCCACGCTTGGCAGGCGGCTTGGGGATCGCGGGTAGAGATGGGAGAGGGGCGGGGGAGCGGCATCCCTCAAAAATAATAAAAAGAAATGAAGAGGAGCTAAGTGTTTACCGATGGTAGTATAGTTGATGTAGTAGTAGGAGGCGATCATGCCCAAGTTGAGAGGCTGCACGTCCATCTCGTCCTCGATGGCGATGCACTTGGACTGCTCCAGGTCTGTCAGCGTCGTCTCCACCAGCTCCGACAGGTGATCTGACAGATGTCTGTCACAAAGATAATATAGAATCAATTGAAACAGTGATAGCTAGTGGCTTTGGATATGGACTGCCGCGCAGCAGGTCCATGGTTCGAATCCCGGCGCGGGCTTGAGCTTCATCGCATGGAAGGGCATATTGCGAATGCCCGCCTGGCTAGCGACCACCCTCAAGTAGAAAATATGCCGCCAAGCACCTAACGGTGTGTTTCGGCAGCAGTCCTTGAGAGCCAGTGAAATTACAGGCACATGAGACTTAAGAACTATGTCTCAAGGTGACGGGCGCAGTGCAATTCGAGACTTGTGATGAAATGCATCTGTTATAGGCAGAGGTTAGTCCGCTTAACAACAGGTGGGCCTCGAGCTAACTCCGTCACAATAACATAAAAAAAAAAACAAAGTAAGTTTAAGTAGTAAAGTAAGTTTGCATAGTGATAGGGCATTTTGCGAAAGTCCGCCTAGCTAGCTACCATCAAGTAAAAAATCTGTCGCCAAGCACTGAAAGATGTGTTCCGGCAGCTGTTCTTGAGAGCCAGTAATTCTAGGTTAGCCTGAACAACATTTTAGACCACATCATCGCTTACCATCAGGTGAGATAGTGGTCAAAGGCTAGTCTATCAGATTTTTTGTTTTACCACAAATGGAACCGACTTCAACACTCAAATGTGTGAAATAACTTGTTGAAGTCGGTACCATAATAGTTCAAGAGTACTTAATATCACAATATTGTGCTCATCGTACAGACTTGGACAAGCTATACACATTTGATTATTGAAATAGTTTCCATTAATAGATAATAATGAGTTCGATTGTCATTCACTGTCAATGACTATATCATCAAGATAGGAAGAAAACACATCTTTCTTCCTTCTTCAGTTATTGGAGTGTAACTCATAAACGGCTAGACCGATTTTGATGAAATTTAAATGCATGACACACATTTTGATGACAACACAGCATGCATCAACTTTCAAATAAAAAAGAATGATTCACCCAGTCAAAAGTGCTGAAGTAACAAACATAAATAAAATAAAAATTGAGTGCCTCCTCTTTTTTTTTGAAGTCGGTAAAAAAACTATTAATCTACTACTCATATCCCACCTGTGTGTGACTCCCTGCAGATTGTAGTAGTTGGGATTCTGCGTTAGCCGTCGGTACAGGAACGTCCACGTGAGGTAGTCTACTGCATCCTGTTTGTTCTCGATGGTCTTCGTAACTATTTCTGCGTTGATGTGGTCATGGAGACGGTGGTCTAGATGGCTCTGGAAAAAAACATATTTAGCAGTTTTTTTACGATAAATAAAAGGTTACAAAATCACAAATATACGATAGGAAAAATTTAAGTCATGTGCGGGATTCGAACCCGCGTCCATCCACTCCTTTAGCCGGAGTATGCTCTAACCAATTGAGCTAACATGACATGACGTCATGACTCGAATCTTTCCTATCCTTCTTTAACCATCGTATTGGGATGGAGCGAAATCTATAGTAACACTTGCTTTGTACTACTAAACTAAACTAAATAAAAGGTTATTTAAACAAATATTGTAATAACTCTATTATATAGTAAGTATGTAACACATTGTTAAAAGATGTTTAAAAGAATGGCCCCGAGTTTCTTGCCCGTTCTTCTCGCAGTGGCTCTATACAATTTATTTGCTGAACGTGGCAGTACAATATAGAATATTTCAATACCAAAATTTGTAATTGACCGTCATAAGAGCGTCGTAGACGCCTAAATTGAATAAATGATTTTGACTTTGACTTTGAGGTCCTTTTTAGGTAATTGTGTGCGGTTTTATAATAAAGTTCCCAAACATATTACAATCCTCACAGAAGGGAAATTCTATATGCACGTGAAAAACATTTTGATTAAGTAATCCTACTACACAGTTTGTGATTACTTAAACGACAAAAATGCTTAGACAATTCCGCCTCTGCCAAGCTATCGCCTGTCACCTACATAATTTAAACCAATACTGTAATCATTTTATTGTATAGTACGTAACACATTGTTAAAAGAATCATGCTAAATAAATCTAAAAATTTAACAAAGACTTAATAAAATAGGTTTTCAATTATAAGTACTTATTTAAAATAAATTTGTTCATACATTATACTCGTATGTAATAATAGTATTGATGAGCTTTGGGAGGAAAATCAGGAATGTGTTTGTGTGTATACTGTAATATACACACAAACACACCTAAACACATACATACTAAAATTTGTGTAACTTCGAGTGTCTTCATGTAATAATATTGGTTTTTAGTCGTTGCATGATAGTGAACCTGAGTTAAGCCAAATTGTAGGTAGATATAAAAAAAAATATATATTGGTGTTGTCGATTAAAAATTTTGCCATCGTTCTACATATAAAAATACTTAATTCTGACCATGTTTACACAAATATAAATTTCATAACTTTTATATATACATGGTTAAAGGTAAAATGCTAACAACCTCTTAGGGTTGACTTCTGCTATTCCTAACGAACAGTTTGAGATGTTTCTTTTTAGTAAAAGTAGTTTTCGTAGTAAAAGACACTATGCCTACTACATATGACAACGACTAACCAAAACCGCCCAACACTTTACCGCGCCACGCTCTCTTTGCATTGAGTTTTGAATATTTACATCGAACAAAGTGATAAAAAATATGAAATAATAAATTACAGGCACAAGAGACTTTTAACATCAGGTGGTCCTCGTGCTTATTCCGTAAAATACACACAAACAATAACAAAAAAAATATCTCAAAATGAGAGATGTTGTTAGTATTTTACCGTCCCTGTATAGACGAGAACAGATTTAGGCCAGATCCTCCAAGTGGATTGGAAAACAAAACGTGTATAATTGCGTGAGTGTGAGGGAGTGTGTAAAAGTGTGTGTTTACATGTAAACAAAGACAATTCGTAGTTTGTATATATATGCAATAGATATATGTTTTACCTCAAGCGGCAGACAGTCGTTGAGCAGTTTAGTGAAGAAGGGCTTCTGATGCGCGACACACATCAGCACACACACCGAGTGTTCGTCCTCTAGGGGGCGACAGGCTCGCCCTAACATCTGCAGCACCGTCGTTATCGGGTACTGCTCGTAGCAATGGAGTTTGCCATTGTAACTGGAAATGAAAGTACCAAAATTAAGTAACCGATCAGCAAAGTTAAGCAACGTCACCCGCGGTCATGAGTTGGATGGGTGACCGCTAGTGACATTACTACTGAGCGAGCCCGTGCTTCGGAGGGCACGTTAAGCCGTCGGTCCCGGTCATTGTCTAAGGATGGCAGTCTTTATAGCATGGTGGTAGGGCAAAGTTCAGCAGGATCGAAGCACTTTGGATGGCGGTCATTAACTATTTTGGTTTTTTGACAGGTGTCATTAGACTCACCCGTTTCCCTAAAGGGACAGCCTACGTAAAATCTGTTCAAAGCAAGTTTATAATCTATAGTATCTAGTATCGGTTGCTATAATCTCAAGCCATTGTGAAGATTTACAGCGATACAAGTCAACTGGAGAGCAAGTAGGGCCTGAAGAATGGAGGTATCCCTTCATAACCGATTTAATGAAGTGAATTGGACCTATTTTGTTGTAATCTGAGCGATTTTACAAAAATCGCATTACATGTTCTGTATTTTACTATATTTATAGCTACTTTATTGGGTTGGGTACAATAGAGTGTAGTAATGTACCTGTAAAGATGTATGTATATTAATAAATAATTGTATTTGATAGGCATGACATTTAATATTAGGGCGAATTGTCCATCTTATGACTTACATAAAGTAAAAAAGTAAATGGGGTGGTAATGTTTCGAAATATTAGTATTTAACCCTTAGGACTCATTCGAACACGGGCGAAAATCGTTAAATCCGTAAAAAGCGTCTGGCGAAGACTTGAACAGACGCGGGCGGCGGATAATTAGCGCGGATTATCAGAAATGAGGCAATCCTTGACGCATCCATGGACGCATTAGAACCAAAGTAACATTTCTAGAAAGCCATTAAACTAAGCTATTGTATTATGGTATTGGTAAGGCAGGGGAGGAGGCTTGAGCGGTGAAGGGGAGCATTGAGACATCGTAAAGGGGCCCCTAAACCTTACTCCCTAGGTTGCAAGTCCCTGGCCCCTCTGGCCTCTTCCTCTGCAACCCTATGGACCTGGCACCCGCATGGTGAATCCATGGAACGCTAAGTAATTCGTCTCTATGACGGACATGATTTGCTTGTTTGTTTGTGGTACTACAGGTGTTCTTTTCGAGGGGACTTGGAAAATTTTACTGGTAAAAAGATATATACAAGTATGTATGCTATAGTTACATAGTCTTTATACCTAGTATTAAAATGCTGCTTTTAGAAATCTTACATATAAAGGGACGTAGTTGTCTATGGTTAACGATTTTTATAACATCCTGTGTATATGTTAGTGTAAGGGGGTGTGAGTGTAAATAATGGGGAAAGAACATTTGTGAGTGAGTGTATGTGACATTTATATTTGAAACATAAATGTGTGTGCCCAGTTAATTTTGGCATTTTAACAATGTACTTAGATAACCCTGCAATAACAACTATAGCATGTTAGTGTAAGGGGGTGTGAGTGTAAATAATGGGGAAAGAACATTTGTGAGTGAGTGTATGTGACATTTATATTTGAAACATAAATGTGTGTGCCCAGTTAATTTTGGCATTTTAACAATGTACTTAGATAACCCTGCGATAACAACTATAGCATAAGACTTTAGTCACTTTCCTTTATATCCTTTGCCGGCGAAAATTGAGTCTATGTTCGGTAGAGTGTAAGGGGATGAGAGTATGTGTATCTAGCGATTGATAATATGTATATTATGAAATTAAGAGTGTGTGAGTGTGTGTGTGTGTGTGTGTGTATTACGGTGTATGTGTGTGTACTCACGTGTGCGTATCGGCTATAATGACGGTATGTACATGCGCGGCGAAGGCCCACGCGAGTTCAGCGGCCACCACCACCAGCTGTGCGGCGCCGGACTCCACTAGCTGTTGCACCAGGCGACGGTCACTCTGCTCTACGCCTTCGTGCAGGTACGCCACGCCCGCTGCTAGAGTTTCTTTCAACATCTGGAGACATGTTCATGACAATATGTTTAGTTATTTTTTTCATCTCGATATTATAACCACTACCTCGCTTGATAGTTGGTAACGATGCGATGGAAGATGATATTCAGGCTAATCTAAAATTACTAGCACTGAAGGATAGCTGCTAGAACACACCATTTACAATACAAATATTTTCCCTCTAAGGCATGGTTTTGAAATAAAAATATATCAGATGAGATATTTTTATTTCAAAGTAAGATCAGACTGCTATGTTTTTTTATTAGTGATAGCTAATCCTTTGACCACAATCTCACCTGATGGTAAGTGATGATGTGGTCGAAGGTGTGAAGCTGGAACACACCGTTAGGTACTTCGCGATAGATTTTCTACTTGAGTCGCTAACCAGACCGGCATTCGCGAAACGCCTTTCCATCATGCGGTGAAGCTCGAGCCCGCGGCGGGATTCAAACCGTGGACAACATCACTACTTCAAAATACTTATATTTCATTCATTTGAAACTATAGTCGAAGCTATCTGACTTATTCACGTCAGTGATCCCGCATTATTTACTAAAATGACTTATATTTCAAATAACTCAATCAATTCAACCAAACTTATAACAAGCGGAACTTTTCTTTCAAACAGGGAGCTTAGATAGAAGCGTAGATCGACGAGCCGTGGTTGTTGCGTGATCCAGTCACCCAATCAGGAACCTCTCAAGGTGGCGCTGCGCAACGACGAGCGCCTGTATATCAGCGACCAGGAGATGGGAGAGTCTAGGAAACACTGTACACTGTACAATAGTTGCTAAGTCTAGGAAGAATTGCGTATCAAACAGTTCAACAATTGCTCCTTCGAGCCGGATGCAAGTGACCTTGGAGCACACTCTGTAGAAGAAGAGCTACACGGGTATCGCCCAGAAAATGGAGAGCCTAGGTAGAAGTTGATATATATTTAACAAATTATTGGAGTACAAATTTTTATGCCCAAGGCGGGAATCGAACCAACGTCCTCCGATATCGCGTCGGATGCCGAAACCTCCTCGGCCACCTGGACACGGCATTTGTAGCCGAAATTTCATACTCCAATCGTATTGATTTAACCGTCATAGGGGACGGTGCGCGGCCATCAATCAGACTACTAGACTTCATCTGATCGAAAGAAGTGTTTTTTCAAACACTTAACTCTCGGAATATGTCTATGACGGTTAAAGTAACACGATTGGAGTATGAAATTTCGGCTACTAATGCCGTGTACAGGTGGCCGAGGAGGTTTAGGCATCCGACGCGATATCGGAGGACGCGGTTTCGATTCCCGCCTTGGGCATACAATTTTGTACTCCAATAATTTGTTAAATATATTTTCACTTAGCACGCGATAGTGCTTGTAATAATATTTAGAAATATAGAAGTTCATATAGTTACAAAAAGATATGTGACCTTATCATACAAGAAGAGCTACAGTTGGGTATCGAGCAGATAATGGAAAGCCTAGGTAGAAGTTCATAGAGCACACAGACCTTATCGCGCACTCTATCGAGGAAGGGCTGCAGCAGGTCAGGCCTGGCGTGCAGGAACCTGGCGGGGCGGCGCTGCGCGGCGGCGAGCGCGAGCAGGTCGGCGGCGAGCAGGCGGGACAGCTTGCGTCCCGGCACGAACACGCAGCAGGGCCGCGCGCCCGCGTGCCGCACCACCGCGTTGTAGATCGGCTTCGTCATCGCCGCCAGCCGGGACGCCGCGTGGGATATGTTGAAGCCCTATAATCACAACACATACTTAATGAGGCGTATTCTAAGTAAAAGGTTTATCTAGCTTTCCTATCTTAATAAGTAGATAAATCATTAATAATTCATAGTAAGAACATCTTTTTTTTATGTTATTGTTACGGAACAAGCACGAGGCCCACCTGATATTAAGCGGTATCCTCTGTCTATAACAGATGCATTTCATCACAAGTGACGTACTGCACTGCGCCCATCACCTTGAGACATACATGTTAAGTCTCATTTTGCCTGTAATTTCACTGGCTCTCAAGGGCTGCTGCCGGAACACACCGTTAGGTGCTTGGCGACATATTTTCTACTAGAGGGTGGTCGCTAGCCAGGCGGGCATTTGCAAAATGCCCTTCCACCATGCGGTGAAGCTCAAGCCCGCGGCGGGATTCGAACCATGGACCTGCTGCGCGGAAGTCTATTGCCAATGCCTCTGAGCTATCACTGCTTCATCAGTCATGGATATTTATTAATCCTAACTGGTCAATATATCGACGAATCAGGGATTTATCAAATCAATAATTAATAGATAAACCTGTAGTTTTTAGATAGCACATCTTCAAATCAGGCAATTCAAGCCCAGCATCCAACGGGTCAAAGCTTGCTAAACCTCTATTTCATAGATAAACCATTAACTGGTTAATAGTACACTCTAATCAGTAGATAGAACCCTTGATAATACACTAATTGATAGACAAACCTCTTAACAAACTAATTGATAGACAAACCTCTTAACAAACTAATTGGTAGATAAACCCCAATATGAACAATGATTATTAGATAAAACCCTAAAATAACACTAGTTGGTAGATGAAGCTCTAGTTAACACGCTAATTGGTAGATTAAACACTAAGGGCCTGTTTTAGAATGTTCGAGTAAGTTCCCATTATACTACCCAGAACTAACCAGAATTTAATAAATAAAACATCTTTGCGTTTCACAGTCATCGATTTAGCCTATCCATCGGTTAAAGCTTGAAACGCGCTGCATGTTAACTGTCATTTTTATCATTCAGTTATTTTATGTTCTGGGTAGTATAACCGGAACTTACTCGAACATTCTGATACAGGCCCTAAATGAAACAGTAATTGGTAGATAAAGCCCAAGTAAACACTCTAATTGGATAAAACACGAGATCACATTACTAATTGGTAGATAACACACTAATTGGTAAGTAAAACCTGAATTGGTACATAAGCACACTATTAAATTAGTACAATGAATAGATTCAGGCGTTACTTAGCGGAAATCCATATTTAATTATTTAGCAGATTTGGCAGAGATTTCTTGATCATATCAAGACCTCCTGATGATGTGTCGTGTAGAATTGAAACGCGTCGAAAATTCTTCCGGTTTGGCTGCGTGGCGTTTGTGACGTCACGTCGCCTTGACAGGAAAATTAGGCAGTATTGTCAATAGATATTTTTTATTTTTGTGTTTTACTAAATTGTTAATTTAATATAAGGCGACGTGACGTCTCAAACGCCACGCAGCCAAACCGGAAGAATTTTCGACGCGGTTCGCTTCCACACGAAACATCCTCAGGAGGTCTTGACATGATCGAAAAATCTCTGCCGGAACACACCGTTAGATATTCCACTTGAGGATGACAGGCTATAGATACCGTAGCTTGGCTCCGGATCACCACTGCCTCCATCTATACTAACGATCCCAAATAAATGGGCTTAGTATTGAAGCAATGATGGCCGAGCGGTTATAGCTATGGACTGCCGTGCCGCAGTACCCTGGTTCGATCCCCACCGCCGGCTTGAGCTTCAACGCATGGTGGAAGGGCATTTCGCGATTGCCCGCCTGGCTAGCTACCACCCTCAAGTAGAAAAATCTGTCGCCAAGCACCTAACGGTGTGTTCCGGGAGTAGTCCTTGAGAGCCAGTGAAATTACAGGCACATGAGACTTAACAACTATGTCTCAACGTGACGGGCGCAGTGCAATTCGTGACTTGTGATGAAATGTATCTGTTATAGCTAACATCAGGTGGGCCTCGAGCTTGTTGCGTCACTATGACATAACCGATCCCAAATAAATGGTCTTAGTATAGGAAGTAGACTAGTTCTCACCTGTATGTGCAGTTCGAGTGGCAGCGGTCGCACGCTCGGATGGAAGTTGAAGGAAGCGTTGGCGCTGCAGCCGAGCCACTGCGAGACGTCGCGGGCTATCGCCAGCGGCAGCGACAGCGCCACTATTCGGATCGGTTTACCTGTTCACAATAGTACCATATTACATAACAGTTTTATGCAATTTTCTTTTGGAGAAGGAATTGAACATGTGTAAAAAGGTTGATACTCGCTTAGCATGCGATGGTGATTTAAATCATTGTTAGAAATATGGAATGTTATAAAAGGTGCGTTCGTTTTGGCTCGATTGCGTTTGTAGCAGTTTCAAAGGTGGCATTTGTGTATTAGCGTTCGGATAGAAGCTTTTGCTATTTTTGACCACCAATTACTGCATGCTATCCGAACGGCTTAAAATATACTTTGACAACCGACAATATTTTAACAATTTTGCACAGTACGAAACATGGAATCAATGTCTAAAATTAACAAAACAAGTCTCTTCCATCGCGCCAAATACAACTGTCAAACCAGCAGTTGTCAAAAAACGATCACAACGATCCCACGGTAAGCATGGGTCAAAAATATCACTTTTCTCTGTCATTTGTAGCGTTTTCAAAGCGATCCTATGAACGGTGAGCGAAAACGATATTTTTGCTCACGTAGTCCCAAATCGAACGGCCCGTGTGATCATTTTTAGCGTTCGTAAGCGTTATTTTTGGCACCGATAGGCTATCCGAACGCACTAAAAATATGCTTTCATCTGTCGAGCGGCCAGCAGCTGGCCGCTCCGGTTTTCACCCAACTGTCGAGTATATTATGTACATTAACACTTTTTTTTATTAAAATAATGGTTTTATACTTTTTTTATAAATATATATGTACCAAAAACGGGGAAAACGTCATATCTCCGTTTCAACTTGCAATAGCATTGGTAATAAACATAAAATATATATTTTTACATAAAAAGTTAGCTTATTTCACCGCAATTGCACTGGTATGTGTACCTCTTGTCTAACCTACCAAGCCCGAGAAATTAGAGGTTAAACACGCAGGCGCGCCAAGCGGCCACAACCCGCTCACACCGCTTGACAGTCAACGCCTTGGCGCCCCGAGAAGCTTGACGGACGTGGGGATATCAAGGCTGTTACACATTAATAAGTCTATAGTAGTTCTCGAGGGCGCTACTGGTCAAGGAAATCAACTACAAACTGTCGACAATTTGCAGGAATGTTGTAGTTCTTTTTTTTGCCGCCTGAACAGATAAGTTGGTGGGACTATAAGGCTATATGCTGCCGTTCGCTTCAATTATATTTAATCTATGGCACTACTACACATTACGAAGCGGCAACGTTATATTTCTTGAAGTGGCAACACTAGCCCCCTTCCAAAGATTTAACAGTTGAGCCGTTGGTAATTTATTTAAAAGTAAAAGTGAAATAAAAATCGAATAAAAATAGTAGTAAATATATAAATATAGTAATAATAATAGTAAAATCACCATTCGATCGCAGAGTGAACAAATAATTTATTGTATGGTTGTTACCCTAATAGTATTTTTTATTTTATGCCTGATAGGTTAGCCTTTGACCACTATCTCACCTGATGGTAAGTGATGATGTGGTCGAAGATGTTGTTCAGGCTAACCTAGAAGACTAGAACCTAGTATATACGGGGTTATTGGTAAAATGGTAACAACCTCTCAGTGTTGCCTTCTGCTAGTTCTAACAAACATTTTGAGAGAAATCAACTACAAACTGTCGACAATTTGCAGGAATGTTGTAGTTCTTTTTTTTGCCGCCTGAACAGATAAGTTGGTGGGACTATAAGGCTATATGCTGCCGTTCGCTTCAATTATATTTAATCTATGGCACTACTACACATTACGAAGCGGCAACGTTATATTTCTTGAAGTGGCAACACTAGCCCCCTTCCAAAGATTTAACAGTTGAGCCGTTGGTAATTTATTTAAAAGTAAAAGTGAAATAAAAATCGAATAAAAATAGTAGTAAATATATAAATATAGTAATAATAATAGTAAAATCACCATTCGATCGCAGAGTGAACAAATAATTTATTGTATGGTTGTTACCCTAATAGTATTTTTTATTTTATGCCTGATAGGTTAGCCTTTGACCACTATCTCACCTGATGGTAAGTGATGATGTGGTCGAAGATGTTGTTCAGGCTAACCTAGAAGACTAGAACCTAGTATATACGGGGTTATTGGTAAAATGGTAACAACCTCTCAGTGTTGCCTTCTGCTAGTTCTAACAAACATTTTGAGATGAATTTATAGAAGAATTTTTGGTTTAAAAAAAACATTTTTTTTTGTTAATGTGTATATGACGGAATAAGCACGTGATGTTAAAAGTTTCTTGTGCCTGTAATTTAATAATTCATATTTTGTAGCTAGATGTAAATATTTAAAACTCTATTCAAAAGGACCGCGGCGCGGTCCAGTGTTGCCGCGGTGGGCACTCTTGACCCTGAGTAGGCATTGTCTTTTACTACGAGACTAAATATTTAAAATTGTCAGACAGTACTAGAAATACTTATTGTTTTAAGTTTTGAGTCTTTCCGAGCCAAGAGCGCCCGCCGCGGCAACACTGGACCGCGCCGCGCTCCCTTTGAATAGAGATTTGAATATTTACATCGAGCAAAGTAATAAAAAATATGAAATATTAAATTACAGGCACATTTACCATCAGGTGGCCCTCGTGCTTATACCGTCTTAAACAAATAAACAAACACAAAAAAATAAATTATAAAAAAAATCCTGTCAATATGTTTGTTAGGACTAGCAGAAGTCAGCCCTAAGAGGTTGTTAGCATTTTACCAATAACCCTGTATATCCGATGTGAAAATACATTGAGTGTACAAGTGATTTTAATAATTTCAAATAAAATGTGATGGTTGAGGGATCTGAACGAAGTCAATTCTCTTTTATTCGACGTTACAAGAATGATAGCAATATCGTTACGAGGGTTAAAGTTTAAATAGCAAGACTTTCGACTAGGAACACTGGACTTTAATCCAGTATCTGGTTGATGCCCACACGGTCCCTTATGATGGATAAAATAATAAACTTGGAGCGAAAAATTCGCATTTGTCAGCCTCGATGGCCGTGTGGTTAAGCTACCCTTTGGGCTTCGATTATCGGCTTGTGATTTCGGAAATATAATAAACCATTTTTTTTTGTTTATTTTTTATGCCTGATTGGTTAGCCTTTGACCACTATCTCACCTGATGGTAAGTGATGATGTGGTCGAAAATGCTGTTCAGGCTAACCTAGAAGTACTGGCTCTCAAGGACAGCTGCCGGAACACACCATTAGGTGCTTGGCGACAGATTTTCTACTTGAGGGTGGTTGCATTCGCAAAATGCCCTACCACCATGCTATAATGACTGCCATCCTAAGACAACAACCGGGACCGACGGCTTAACGTGCCTCCGAAGCTTGTGCACGCTCAGTAGTAATGTCACTAGCGGTCACCCATCCAACTCATGACCGCGGGCGACGTTGCTTAACTTTGCTGATCAGTTGAGAACAGCTAAGTAAACTTCGCTACGAGCGCTTCAAATTTTATAATAGTTTTTACAGTATCGAATGCCAATTTGATCTTCTTTTATATGGGATAAGGATGGAGGGCAAAGAACTAGGCGGATATCCGGTAGTATCATTGTCGCTTACGGACACCCGCAATAGCAGAGCTACCAATGATGCATTACCGGCCTTTGAGGGAACATGGCACTTTTGGAGGTTCTTAAGTCGTATAGTTTCAGAAACACTTCAGATGACAACGGGTGCGGAAACCAGATTCTGTTTATCTATGTGCCTTCAGGAGCTATCAACAAACACATCAAATTGAACTCCTCGAGCTGCTTATATCTAAATCTATTTAATAATAATAAAAATAAAGAGTTGAGACAGTGGTCAAAGGTTAGCCTATCAGGTTTACATCACATACCGATCTGAGAGGCGATGTAGCGCATCCTGGAGCAGACGACTTCCAACACGGGTCCTTCTTCTCCTCCCAGCAGCTGTAGCGCGTCTACTATGAACAGCGAGACGCTTTGCACACTCTTGCGCACTTTCCATCTGTGTTAATAAAAGTAATAAAGGTTAGTATATCTTTGAAGAGGTGTTTTCATCTCAGTCAAAATCATTTATACAATTTAGGCGTCTACGACACTCGTATGAAGGTCAATTACAAATTTTAATATTGAAATATTCTACATTGTAGTGCCACTGGTATATAATAATTAACAACAAATATAACAAAAAAATAAGAAAAAAATCAAAAAATTTAAAATATTTATATCTAGTGAAAATCCGGCAAAATTTCCTGCTACGGCGACGTGATGTCAGAAATACATGTAGCGTGATAAAAATACATTTCGACGAGGTTCGATTCAAAATTTCTTAAATTTGCTATCTTTACATTTCAAACTTTCAAAGTTTTTTTTTGGTAAGTTATTGTGACGGATCAAGCTCGAGCCCCACCTGATGTTAAGCGGACTAACCTCTGCCTATAACAGATGCATTTCGTCACAAGTCAAGAATTAGAATTGTATTGCGCCCGTCTCCTTGAGACATAGTTGTCAAGTCTCATGTGCCTGTAATTACACTGGCACTCAAGGACTGCTGCCAGAACACACCGTTAGGTGCTTTGCGACAGATTTTCTACTTGAGGGTGGTCTCTTCGCTAGCCAGGCGGTTACAATATTATTAGGGATGTGAAAGCACAGTACATACCTTCTGGACAGCACGTCCCATTTATCAGCCGTGGTGATGATGACCTGTCCCTTGTTGAGGAGTTTGTGGTCGGTGGCTGTTTCTCCAGTCAATTGCACTACCTGCCAATAAAATTGTGATATTGCTGTATTAAGTTTTTCTTTTATGAATACTTTAAATTTAAGTTATAAATGTAATTAAGTATGTTTGAATAACATTAATAAATATGGTGTTTGTAATTGTTTTTTTTCGTCTAAACAAAACTAACCGTATTTTACAATGTAACTTTCTACCATAACGCACGACCTCTCACAACGGGGGCTGGCACATGACTAGAATATACATAAAAACACCGCTAACTGGCTAAACACGGGTAGGTGTAAGGCGGTAAACCCGTTCCAATTTTCCCTAGAAGAATAAGAATTAAGTTCTGCTTAAATAGAAATGTAAGCTCACACTAAGCAAGACAATCACTACATAGTTTAAAATAAGTCGCTTCCCGCTGTGTGTCCCTATTGTTATCATAATACACTCAGAAAGTTATTGTGAGACACTGTATTGGTTATAATTTATTTAAGTTTTATATTATTATGTATTAATGCATTAATACACTTGAAATATTTAAAAATATTTATAATAATATTAGGTCCTTACATATGAAATTGGCGTTTTGTATGGGAGGAACAAAAAGTCGAATATTTTTTAATATAATATATTTAATTAATCAAAGTATGAACCATTATTTTCTATGCACTTTTGCCATCTCATAGGTAGTTCATTGATCCCTTTACTAAAAAAACCAGTCGGACGGGAATCAATAAAACCTTTGAAGGCGATTTGGACTGCCCCATCGGAGTTGAATTTTTTCCCTTGCAAGAAGTTATCCAAATTTCGAAAAAAATGGTAATCTGTTGGAGCAAGGTCCGGGGAGTACGGAGGATGTCTTAGACTTTCCAATTGAAGCTCTTCTAATTTAGTAGCCGTCTGTAGCGCAGTGTGTGGTCTAGCGTTGTCGTGAAGCAGCAGTGGCGTGGAGCGATTGACCAGCCTAGGTTGTTTAGCCGCTAGCTTTTCCATCATGGTTTGCAATTCCTGACAATAGACATCAGCCGTAATAGTCTGGCCAGATTTGAAAAAACTGTAATGAACAATACCGGCACTAGTCCACCAAACGCTTACAAGTAACTTTTTTGGGGTTAATTTTCGCTTGGGGCAGGATTTGGCTGGCTGGCCAGGATCTAACCATTGCGCTGAGCGCTTCCGATTATCGTAAAGAACCCATTTTTCATCACAGGTAATGATTCGGTTTAAAATACCTTCATTATTGTGCCGGTTTAGTAATGTAACGCAGCAGTCGACGCGCGTTTGCCGGTATGTTTCAGTCAATTCGTGAGGTACCCACCTTTCAAGCTTTTTAATCTTCCCAATTTGCTTCAAGTGAATTAAAACAGTTTTATCACTAACATCGCAGCCTGCAGCTAACTCGGACGTGGTTTGCGATGGATCCGCTTCCACAATAGCCTTCAACTCTTCATTATCAACTTGAGTCTCAGGCCGTCCACGGGGCTTGTTCTGCAGGTCGAAATTTCCAGAACGAAAACGTTGGAACCAAAAACGAACTGTGTTTTCTTTTGCAACACGACCGCCATACACATCATTCACCCTTCGAGTTGTTTCCGCAGCACTAGTGCCACGGCGGAACTCGTACTCGTAAATAATGCGATATTTAAGGTTTTCCATTTTGTAAAATGAGTGACGCAAACAGAAAAAAACAGAAGAAAATAAACAAATGAATGACGATCATCGAAGCACAAATACATGAGTCTATAGCTGTACAAATTTGAATTTGGAATTCCTTACCAAAGAGGAGAAATTCGTGATTAAAGTGGCCAGTACGAAAAACGCCAATTTCATATGTAAGGACCTAATAATTATGATATAAAATAATTAAATGTGTTATGTATATATTTGTATGTAATCAATATTAAAGTTCTTCAATTTATGTTATTTTAAACACAATCAATTGACTCGCTAGTAGACAGTAGAGGGGGACTGTTCCGCTTTGTAGAAGGGAAACGAATTAAGTCAGTTGTTCGCCTGCAGTTAAGTGGAACAGTCGTCTAAGAAGTGTACTAGCGACTCAGAAGCGTTTGATATGTAAGTGCAAGTTACCATTACTGTTTATTTTATTTGGCTTTGTTAATGGTAATTATGTAAATTTAATATATGGTATTATTGACAATATTGTTTGAATTGTGTGAAATATAATCTAACTACCACTCAATGTGTACTATGTATGCTTAGATCTTTAAAACTACACAACGGATTTTGATGCGGTTTTTTTAAGAGATAGTGATTCAAGAGAAAGGTTTATATGTATAATACATGCAAAATATAGTAGAGAAACAATGATAATTTTAGAGGTTTCTAATGTGATGTAGTAAATATTTAAAAAAATTGCGCTTACATTGCAAACGCTGGCTGAACCCTACGAGATAGATCAAAATAATGTACTACAGTATTGTACACCTTAAAAAGGTCTACAAAAATGTCCGCGATGGTATATGTCTATCTTATAGGGTTTAACCCATAATAACCATTTTTTTCCTTCACTTTTTACGATAAATAATGGCTTATTTAGAAAGCGATTTTAAGCAATACAGCATTAATATTTATCCAATTAAGTACCTTAAATACATTGTGCATTTAATATAGATCAATATGGTCTTTACAGCATGTAATTTAAATGAATATTTTCTAAGATATATGATATAACGTTGGTAGTGCGCTAAAATTTCAGCTTACCTTCAAATTGAACTTGTTAGCGAACTTGTGGTACCAATCAGCGAAGACGATGTCAGCGAGAGCGTCTTTGGGCGCCAAGTAGACGCACCTGCCGGAACTGTTGGTCGACAACATCCTCAGTAACGCCAGTTCCGCGATCACGGACTTCCCCGAGCCCGACGGCGCGCCCACGAACACGTTGTCGTCAGAATTGTACACTGCGTTGAACACCTGCGAGTAATCATTTAACATTATGTACGTTAGAGGTTACATTTTTAGACAAGAAACATTCTCACTTCGGGCGTGAATCGAACCGGGTTCCCCAGTTTGACGCTCCGGGTGCCTTAACCACTGCGCTATGTAGTCATTTGACTGGGCCAAACCATTAATCTTTCTTGAAAACAGCTCCTTTCCAAAATAAATACTGCAGCTTAAGATATTAGGGGTTAACCCATTGGCATCGGCGATAATGATAACAATTGAATTTCATTCATAACTAGGCCATAGTAGACGATGCCAACTTATTAAGTTATGAAATTGCCAGAGACTTACCATATATGTCTCAGTGTGACGCAGGGGCGCAGTGCAATTCGTTACTTGTAATGAAATGCATCTGCTCTAGGCAGAGGTTACACCGCTTAACATCAGGTAGGCCTCGAGCTTGTTCCGTTACAATAACATAAAAAAAAACTATACAAATTTGTAACCATCGCCCCATCTGGCTTTTGCTTATTTGACACATTCCATCAGTGCATTCCATCCCTGACTATTTATTGAGTATAACGGTACGCATTAGAATTATCAAAGTCGCATAGTGGTAGGGCATTTTACAAATTCCCGCCTGGCTAGTACCACCGTCAAGTAGAAAATCGCCAAGCACCTAACTGTGTGTTTCGGGTCCTTGAAAGCCACTAACTAATTCTAGGGGAAGTGCTCGTAGCGAAGTTTACTTAGCTGTTCTTAACCGATCAGCAAAGTTAAGCAACGTCGCCCGCGGTCATGCGTTGGATGGGTGACCACTAGTGACATTACTACTGAGCGCTTCCGCGCTTCGGAGGGCACGTAAGGCCGTCGGTCCCAGTTGTTGTCTAAGGATGGCAGTCATTATAGCTTGGTAATAGGGCATTTTGCGAATGCCCGCCTGGCTAGCTACCAGCACCTAATGGTGTGTTCCGGCAGCTGTCCTTGAGAGCCAGTACTTCTGGGTTAACGTGAACAACATCTTCGACCACATTACATTACACTTACCATCAGGTGAGATAGTGGTCAAAGGATAACCAATAAAAAAAGCTAAGGCATAAAAAAAAACCTATCCATTACATTATGTGACGCTACATATTTTTTGGGTGTAGTTGCAACTACTACTGACTACCTGAGCGAACATATTTTTTAGTTGTTAGTCATGTGCGGGATTCGATACGTTCAAGGTATAACAAAAAAAAGTTTAGCATGAACAACATCTTTAACCATATATACAATAAGGTGAGATAACCAAAGGCTAGCCTATTAGCTATAAATATTAAGATATACAGTTTTACCTTTAATTTTCAAAAGAAAACCGATACTTCTGTACTTTAAAGACGTATAAAACATTTAGGAACTTTCTAACACAAAATAATAATAAAGAACTCACCTGCGTCTGCACAGGGTTGAATTGTGGAAACGTCTCGGAGTACAGATCTTCGTATTTGGGGTTCCGAAGAGCTGATATCGGCAGCGGCTGCAGGTCCAGGAGTTCCGTGGGCGGCAGGTTCTTTTCGGGCAAGATGAGGTGCCGGAATGAAACCGGCAGTTGGGTTTCTGAAGCTATCCATCTGCAATAAATATTCAGACATTAGTAATTAGCTTTGTTTGTTAAATTCCCCGTGGGGTGCCGGGTTAGAATTGCACCTCCCCATATCGTCCCGTGGGTGTCGTAAGAGGCGACTGAGGGAAAAATACTTGAAAGTGGACAGCAGCACCTTCTAAAGAACTGCAAACTTATACTGCGATCCCCAAGCCGCCTGCCAAGCGTGGGGATTATGGCATAAACCCCCTTAATAGGGGAGGCTGTGTTTAGCAGTGGACGATCCGGCTGATACAGTACAGTAATTAGCTTTGAAGTAAGTCCATACAGTATAGATTTTACACATTTTTAACTTTAACTAAAAACAAATACAAAGGTTCTCAGCTGTGGAAACACAGTGAGCTTCTTTTAAGATTAGACAATATATTAAAAGATACGTTAATGTCGGTTTTGAGTGTTGAGACTGATGTTTTTTTTTTATTTATCATAGGTTTGCGTTTGACCACACCCTATCTGATGTTAAGCATTGATGTTGTCGAAGATGGAGCACGATAATATGATAGGGCTTGGGTGCAAGCTTCCCTCCCTGTTAGGTTGGGGGGGATAGGGATACGCAAAATTTCTAGTGTGGCATTACCAGCTTTTTTGTCTTCTGTACACAGCACACACAAATTAGTAGAAAATTCATGCACCATCTTTAGGCTCTTTTGATGTAGCATATCTGGGTGAGGCCAAAAACACATGGAGAATGCCTTGTCCATAGACTAAATTCCAAAAAAGAAGAAATCGAAATACTAATATCATATTTCTTATAGCGCATGAATGAATTCCGCTCGTCGTTATATCTATTTTTTTTTATGTTTTTGTGATTGAACTAGCGCGAGGCCCACCTGATGTTAAGCGGCATCCTCTGCCTATAACAGATGCATTTCATCACAAGTGACGAACTGCACTGCGCCCATCACCTTGAGACATACCTCTTAAGTCTCATTTTGCCTGTTATTTCACAGGCTCTCAAGGACTGCTGCCGGAACACACTGTTAGGTGCTTGGCGACAGATTTTCTACTTGAGGGTGGTCGCTAGCCAGGCGGGCATTCGCAAAATGCCCTTCCACCATGCGGTGAAGCTCAAGCTCTGGGCGGGATTCGAACCATGGACCTGCTGCGCGGCAGTCATTAGCCAATGCCACTGAGCCATCACTGCTTCAAAAACTCTTCCTTTAGTCCTAATTTTGTATATACATTATCGTAACGTTCTCTGGTATAACGAAAGCAATTAATCATTCAGTAATTATCATATCAATCGTATAGTGACAGAACCTTCTAAGCCACCGTTAAGAAGTTATTAAGGCTCTGCTGTTTCGAAAAAAATGCAGAGTTTTCTTTCGCATGATCACCTTTGCTTTCACTATGGCGTGACCCTAAATGTTTTTTGGGGGTAGTAGCAACTACTACAGAATACATGAGCGAACATTTTTTTTTAATTTTACTGTATGTACCTTACACCCACCCTAAAACGTTATGTACAAACGAAGCCTAACCCTTATGTATTCAGATAATACACAATTTTCGAACGTAAAGCGCGTGTAATCTCCTCGAGTGCCCATTAGCGTGTGCGGGAGAGTATGCCAGCCGTCATACCTGCACTGGTCGACGATCCTCCTTTGAGATGTCGCGTCTAGTATATATAGGTCAACGGCCTACCCATACAAATTTACATCAAAAATGTAATGAGGCGGGGCGCGCCTTCATCAGTGAACAGGTTTTTACCTTAAAACGTATTGTAGCGGATGTAACATTTGATATAAATATATTTTGACTCTATTAAATACGTTAAATAATAAAATTACATTTTCTCGATAGTTTCAGATAGCGTAGTTTGCTTAGCCGTTCCTAACCGATCAAGGCTAGCTACCACCCTCGCGTAGAAAATGTCGCCAAGCACCTAACGATGTGTTCCGGCAGCTGTCCTTGAGAGTCAGTAATTTTAGGTTAGCTTGAACAACATCTTCAACTCAAATCTATGTCGGTGACTTTGGTTCTTTGGCGAATATCCACGTTACGGATTTATCGCGCAAAGAAACTCCGAGCATAGCTCTCTCCATAGCTCGTTGAGCGACTCTGAGCTTGTCTATAAGGGCCACAGTCAAGGACCACGTCTCAGTGCCATATGTCATCACTGGCAATACACACTGGTTGAAGACTGACATGACTGGTTGAAATGATGATGATTGAAGCAGTGATGGCTCAGTACCATTGGCTATGGACTGCCGCGCAGCAGTTCCATGGTTCGAATTCCGCTGCGGGCTTGAGCTTCACCGCATGGTGGAAAGGTATTTTGCGAATGCCCGCCCGGTTAGCGACCACCCTCAAGTAGAAAAATCTGTCCCAAGCTCCTAACCTTGTGTTCCTGCAGCTGTCCTTGAGAGCCTGTAATTCTGGGTTTAGCCTGTTAACACCTTCGACCACATAATCAATTACCATCAGGTGAGATTGTACTCAAAGGCCTATAAGAAATAAAATCTAAATAAATTAAACCAAAATACGTTTTGTAAACATGGATGCAAACTTTCATACAGTTTAAATAACTATATGGTGTTTAAAATATGACGAAACTAAGTTTTATATGAAAAGAATAACGCAAACACTGCCCTTAAAGGCATAAATCATTATGTTAACGTTAATAAAAACACATAGTTAATTATTCTCTAACTGATCTAGATATACCAAAGGCGTACATTAACCAAATTGAGTGCACAGACCCGCGCAAGTGGTGCCGTCAACAAGTACAGCGCGGGATTTCCGTGTCGTGTATAAGTATACTTATTTGCATTTGAATTACAATCAGGCGTGTCTTATGCGTATATGCCGAGTTTTGTTTCCTCAAACCTTTATAGGATATCAGTGCTATCAAAAACGAAGTCTAGAATTCTATATCGATGGGGCTTTGGCTAGCACCAACTTTAGACCTTAATAAATGTTGTTGGCCCTTAGGGACAAATTTTTATAATCACTGTAAATATATTATTTCTCCAATTTTAAACGGTCTTGAAATGCTAATTCTACTGTGTTGTACGTTTATATTGACAGCGGCTAGCGGTATCAATACAACGATATTCGACGACCTGACAATACAAGCTGAGACTGACGTTTCTAACTGCATACAGAAAGTGATCCAAGAAATCATTGACCACGAACAATTTATCATAGATGTCACTCTAATGAACGTCCATAATTTACTGGATATTTCCAGACTTAATGGTCTAAAAGCTCGCTTTGTAACAAGAACTTTCTCGTGGGTTAGTAGTAAATTACCTCAGTCAGTTTACGTCATCATTTGCACTGACTTCAACGAGTTCGGGCATGGTATCAGAAGCGCTTCAAAAGATTCATATTTCAACTATTTAGCTCATTTTATCATCGTGCTTAATAACTTTAAACAAGAGCATCATAGAAACATGACGGAGTTTTTGACGTACAATAATATGTACAGCGTCACTGTTCTTGTCAGAGATGGAGCCGGTTATGGGATCTATACATTTGAATCACCGCTACACCCCTGCAAGGCCAAAAGACTGATCGCTGTTACCCACTGCTCCAGCTATACAATGGGTTCTCAAATATTTCCAGAGGGATCAAACATCCATGGCTGCAAATTCAAATTCTTAGCGCGCAACTACTATCCTTTGACAAATTTCGACGATGATAAAGAAGGCTCCGAGCAGCGTGTCATTAGACAATTTGAAAAACATGCCAATATCACGATAGATTTGGTGCCGTACAGTAAAATTAACAAGTTTGGACAACTCGTCCTGAATTCCACTTATGTAGACATGCTGGCTCAAGTGGCGAGTAACGAAGTTGAAGGAGCCGTGGGAGGTTATTTCATTTCCGTCGAGGGTTTGACAAGTTTGTCGTACAGTTACCCGTTGACCATAGACTACACGGTTGCTATCCTATCACATGCCAGCCTCATGAGCACTTGGCACGCTCTCGTACACAAAGCTATCAGTGTCGTAATTCTCATTTTCGTTCTAATTACAATTTACTCAATTTTCGCGTACGTTTTATCATTATTTCCAATCGAAAACACAGACCCAGTACGGGATATATTAATAATATTCGGATGTTTCCTGAACAAGATCACCATACGCAAGTTTAAATCGGGAATTTCTGAGACCCTCATAATTTCTTCTCTACTGCTGTCTATATTTATCATCCCGTATACATTGCAAGCTTATTTGTGCAGTATAAAGACCAATCCAGTGAGAGGGTATGAAGAGAAAGTTCTGTCAGAAGTGTACAAAAACTATGATCTCGTCGCGTCCTCTGCTTGGGAAAATCGAAGCATGACAAAACAGCGACACGACTGCGTTACTGCTTTAGATTGTCTCAAGTTATTCAAAGATGGCAAAAACCAATCATTTTATACGTTAGTACCGAATGAGCTGTTCGAGACATTCAAATGGTCGTTAGCAGACGAGCAATGCAACATGCGCTTGTACAGTGCTGACAATGATGCGAACGATATACTTTCGCCGCGGGTCCGTATTGGTGCAACGTTACGACAGATTCTTTCTGCAGGTAATGTCTTCTGGTTTGGTTCAACAACATTTTAAGGAGATCGTTTTTAAAGAACAGCTTAGATGCAAGGCCAGGCATGTTCCGTCGCACGTTGCATTGAAATTGATGGATTTGAAGGTGGGATTTGTTTTGCTCGTTGGGGGTATTTCCGTGTCTATCGCGAGCTTTGCTTGCGAGGTATTATCAAAGAAACGATAATTATTTTTAGAAAATTGACGCATCTCTTTTTGTAAATACATTTTCAGTAACTGATGATACCGTTTGCTTTTGTCTTTGTCTGTCTAACCTTGTCCCTCGGTAAATCGGGTCGGCGCAATATGACTGTTCTTCGTACACTCTTCTATTATGTGTCATATAAATTGACAAAACATTCATACATAATTTCCTATTCTATGTTTAGGCCGCGCACCATAATGCACCATGCAAGGAAGATGTGTCAAGAAAAAAATTAAGAGCATTAGGATTGCTGCGATCAGCGAGGTTAGGAAAATGAAGAGAATGCATTAGGGGTGCATTATTTCCTCGAACATCGCTTATCTTTCACGCACATATCTGGCAAATAAGCAGCTTTCTACCATCTTCATCGTTAAAATCAGGTGAGATTGTGGTCAAAGACCAACCTAAAAAAAACAAGGAAGTTTATTAAGTATTTATTGGCTCTACTGCCAAAAATTACTGCACTAACCTGTCAGACACAACGCGGAGATAGTACTGCGGCGGCAACGGCTCGAACACCGGCACGAACAGCTTTACCTGCGGGTCAAACGTAATGGTCACACTCTTTCTTATAAAATATTTAGTAACATAGACCGCGGCTTTTTTTAGCTCAGCCTTTGACCACAATATTACCTTATGATAAATAACATACGAGAGCTGGCTGTTTAGGACGGCTGCCAGAACAAATCGTAACGTGCTTGGCAACTGATTTTCTACCAAAGTGTGCAATGACAGATGAATATTGAAATATAATTATTGGCAATATTCGCGTAGCCTCGATTGCCTATGAATAAATAATTATTTCTTCGTAGTCGATTGCCATCGCCATTATGACGTCATTTCCGGTACAAGTACGGTTTTAGGTCATATGAAGTACAAAAAAAAACTTGCTCTCTTATCTCTAATAATCTGAGAGTGGTGTGGTGTAAGCAACCATTGTAAGTAAAGGGGATAATATAATATATAAATATGTTACCAGGTGTTCATCCTTGCAGTATTTCTCCTTCAGCAGGAAGTACTCGTGATGGAGGATCACCTCTGAGTCAACGTCTTCCACCAGGATCCAGAAAGCTTCAGACTGTCCGTGTATCTGATAACAAAAAAATTACTATAAGCTTTGCCCGTCTTCAATATAACAACAGTGCATTATTTATTCCCCGTAGGGTGCGGGGTTAGAATTGCACTTCCCCATATCATCCCGTGGGTGTCGTAAAAGGCGACTAAGGGAATAATTATACTGGAAGGTCTTCTAAAGAACTACTATCTTACACTGCGATCCCCAAGCCGCCTGCCAAGCGTGGGGATTACAGCAAATACCCTGTTAATAGGGGAGGCTGTGTTCAGCAGTGGACGATCCGGCTGTTACAGTACAGTACATTATGTATTAAGGGCGGTAAGTAAGGAATTACGATCGAGGCTCTAGTAGAAGCCAGAAGTCGAAGTCTGAAGGCGTTCTGAGTCGAGGTTCGTAATTCCCGTACCGCCCGTGAAACATACAATATTTTTCATCATATAGCGAATAATTAAATATGAATTATAGCTTTAATACTACTACTAATACTCTAATATTCAGAATACTGTTGGGACTGCCACGCCATTGAAGTGCATCCGGGATGTTTGCGAGTGCTGGAGTAGACGGATTCCATGCAATTATTAGAAAAAAGGTTGCCTCAATGTTCCATCGTCTGCGTGGTAGTTCCAACAGTATTTTGCAAATGATTGCTGCCCAGCTAGACTGCCCAATCTAAAAGCATTGGGTTGGCATAGTCACGGGTAGGATTAAGTAATGTATGTATTGCATCATTTAGTTTTAGTTTACTTACTTAGTTTTTATACACGTGTACTAACACTGCTATGGGTTTTGTGTCCGTAATAATAGTTTTTTTTAATACGCCATTCAGCATAACTATTATTACGAAATACGTGAACTTTTTGTTAATCGGATGGCGGGCTTTGCATGTAGCGAGATTGCAATGAAATTCCTGTTTAGTTAACATTATAAGACAATTTTTTAATTGCGTGTAAACTCCTTGCTTGAACTTGCATGACCTGAGGCCCAACTCCCACCTATTAAAAACTATTATGGAAAACCAACATCATTATTTCAAACTTAAAATATTGATATTAAGATTCGTACCACGGCCGTCACGAAACAATAATGTTCATTTAGCGCTATCTCTATCGCACAAATGTCTTGATTCATGCATGCAGCCCGTTCTCGCGTTGAAGTTCTAATGTAAGTTTACTATGTGTTACATGAGGTAGTACAAATTAAAATTGTTAATGTAAGGTTGAAATAAGACTGAATTAGAGATGGGAGTTGACCAACTGTGTGCTGTGCTATAAATAAAAAAATATACTTACCGACCTTGGGTTTCATGACAAAACGAAAGCTGGAGGGTTTTATATGGGGCATTACGGCCAAGTTAACCCGTATGTTTAGATACTGACACACACAGACAATTTAATTATTTATTAAAGTACACTTGACTGCATATGCGTAAAATAAGATTTATAACAGTAATTCAAATAAAGTCGTTTTTTTTTTTTTAATATTTGTGTATTGATCATATTCCAGACATTCCATTTATAATTATTTTACTATGTATACTTTTATTATTTTGATTTTCCTTATTTTGTAATTTTTTTTTACGAATATATAATAATTTTGATGTGATACCTACCTAAATATTTATTGCTGTTTTGTATTATGTGAGATCTATTAATAATTAATATTATCCAAAATTGTACTCCTGACTTGCCCAGTATGACAATCAATGTTATAAGGCCAATAAATATATTCTATTCTATTCTACTGTTTACGTGCAAGTGTGGCGAAAAGTTATTATCAAGTAGAATATTTACCAAAGCTAGCTAAAAACGCGTAAAAAAATTTAAAAACTGTTTCAATGTCCGCCGCGGTCATGGCTTGGATGGGTGACCGCTAGTGGAGTTACTACTGGAATTAGTACACGTGCTACGGAGGGCACGTTTAAGCACGCTCACCTACGTTAGAACAGTTCTTTTCTTTAAACTTTTCTTTCTAAGCTCATGTTTCTAAATTCTAAACGGGTCTATTCACGCACGAATAAACATCAAAATAATTATATTTTGACTAACCTCAACGTTTCGAGCAAGTTGCATTGACCGTGGTCACGAGTAGACTAAAGAAGCGGGTGTCATCGTCTTGAGGAGCGGCGGGAGCGATTTAAATCTACCCCCGTTCGGGTTTCGTTTATGTCTTTATCACTGTCACCTCGACACAATACACTAACAGTATCGGAACTTGCACGCGGAGACAAAGAACGACTCGAGCACTTTTTTATGCACATAACGTACGAAACGTCGAGGTTAGTATAATATAATTATTATGATGTTTATTCGTGCATGAATAGACTCGTTTAGAATTTAGAAACGTTAGGACAGTTTTGCCGAACGTTATAGCTTACCCGAGATAGTCACTATCTCGGGTAAGCTATAACGTTCGGTCGTATCTCCGTTAAGCTCATCTAAGCTGCATCTTGCGGGTGATTTAAACATAGACTTACAAGGAGAGCAAAACATCAGTCGATAATATTGTAAATAACGCTTTATTACACATAGTAAGTTGTAGCTAGCCAGGCTGGCTATCCCAAAATGCTCTTCCACAATGGTGAAGCTCAAGCCGGCGGTGGTGATCGAATCAGGGACCTGCGGGACGGCAATCCATAGATTCAAAGTCATTATAGACTAGTAATTAAACAACTTTAAACGGTTTAAATCGCGTAAATATTTATCATTATTTTTGTCCCGACGTTTCAAACACTTTGCAGTGATTGTGGTCACGGGGTGACTAACTTAGTCACTGCAAAGTGTTTGAAACGTTCGGGACAAGAATGATGATAAATATACGCGATTTAAACCGTTTAAAGTTGTTTAATTACTAGTCTATAATGACTTTGAATCTATGGATTGCCGTCCCGCAGGTCCCTGATTCGATCACCACCGCCGGCTTGAGCTTCACCATTGTGGAAGAGCATTTTGGGATAGCCAGCCTGGCTAGCTACAACCCTCAAGTAGAAAATCTGTCGCCAAGCAATTTACGTTGTGTTCCGGCAGCAGTCCTTGAGAGCGAGTGAAATAACAGGCACATGAGACTTAACAACTACGTCTCAAGGTGACGGGCGCAGTGCAATTCGCGACTTTTGATGAAATACATCTGTTATAGGCAGAGGTTATCCGCTTCACATCAGGTGGGCCTCGTGCTTGATCCGTCACAATAACATAAAAAAGGCTATCCTGGAATTACTAGCTCTCAACCACACACCGTTAGGTGCTTGGCGTCAGAATTTCTACTTGAAGGTTGTAGCTTGCCAGGCGGGCATTCGCAAAATGCCTACCATCATGCTATAACGACTGCCATCTTAGGACAACAATCGGGACCGATGGCTTAACGTGCCCTCCGAAGCACGGAAGCGCTCAGTAGTAATGTCACTAGCGGTCACCCATCCAACTAAATACAATATCTGTGAAGCAATTTTTCATTTCTTTGAAAATTCTCACGTTACCTTCTATTATTATTTACCAGGTAGCGGTATACGTCAAAGTGAACATTAGTACTTATACAAAATTCGTGGACACACTCGTATTGTACACGAAAGGTGCGTTCGTTTTGGCTCGATTGCGTTTGTAGCAGTTTCAAAAGTGGCATTTGTGTATTAGCGTTCGGATAGAAACTTTTGCTATTTTTGACCACCAATTACTGCATGCTATCCGAACGGCTTAAAACATACTTTGACAACCGACAATATTTTAACAATTTAAATTCCATGTTTCTTACTGTTCACAGTACAAAACATGGAACCAATCTCTAAAATTAACAAAACAAGTAGGTACCTACTACATAAATTAAAAATACTATATAAAAAACTTGTGAAACTCTTTAATCGCGCCAAATACAACTGTCAGCAGTTGTCAAAAAACGATCACAACGATCCCACGGTAAGACATGGGTCAAAATTATCACTTTTCTCTGTCATTTGTAGCGTTTTCAAAGCTATCCGAACGGTGAGCGAAAACGATATTTTTGCTCACGAAGTCCCAAATCGAACGGCCCGTGTGATCATTTTTAGCGTTTGTGAGTGTTATTTTTGGAACTGATAGGCTATACGAACGCCCCAGAAGTAGGGGAACATTATCATCTTTGTCCCGAACGTTAACCGAATCTGGCAAGTTGGCGCATGTCATCGGTCCGACCGTTTTTAACAGGTTGCCAAAATACGTGATAGAGGCATAAGCTTCGACGCTTTTAAACTTTTATTGAAATGCTGGCTTATCGAGCAAAACTTTTATTGCTTTAGCATGTTGGTAGGGCATTTTGCGAATGCCCGCCTGGCTAGCTACCACCCTCAAGTAGAAAATCTGTCGCCAAACACCTAACGGTGTGTTCCGGCAGCTGTTCTTGAGAGCCAGTACTTCTAGGTTAGCCTGAACAACATCTTCGACCACATCATCACTTACCATCAGGTGAGATAGTGGTCAAAGGCTAACCTATCAGGCATAAAAACAATACGATGAATTTGTTAGCTTGAATGATAGAGCTGAATCTTAATAAAGTAAAGTAAATTTATTTCCCAGAAAGTATAAATGTACGAGTATGTTACATTACAGTTGCTTAACTAACCCTAAGAGTAATTTTGACGATAATTATATATCTAATATAATAATTATGTAGCACACACTTTATATTATCAGTGGGCCCCAAACTCGGCTAGGCCTGTATCTTGGGGACCCGTATGGCCACTTGTTTAAACATATATCTTTGATTATTTAGTTTTATAAGATAACCATTATCAATATTTTTATGTATGTATTAACGTTTATAATTATGGTTATATATAACTTCTATATAAATGTACTTATAACCTTTTCATAACTTTTTTGACGTGTATCTTAAAACGAATAAATGACTATTGACTATCAACTCCGCGGCGAACGTTTCGTAACTTAGTTGATCGGTTAAGAACGGCTAAGTAGGATCACTTCAAGATGTTATCGTTACCTTTTCGTCCCAGTGGAAGTCAGGCGTGATTGTGAGCTCGACCCGCAGCGTGGACCTCGTGATGGGCTGAATGTGCGTGGAGAGCTCCAGCTTCGGGAACTGGTGCACGTACTTGTGTATCATCTTGCCGAGCTTGGGCGCACGAACGAGCTCGCCTATCTCGTTGGGGCCGAGCTCGTACAGTTTCTCCCAGGGGAAGTTCTTCTTTTCTAGTTTCTTTACTATCTGTGGAGGAAGGTCAACATTAGCTTTTAATATTGTTAGGTTTGCAATAACGCCTGCTATGCGGATTACATTACAAAATCACAAATATACGATAGGAAAAATTTAGTCTTGTACGGGATTCGAACCCGCGTCATGTTAGCTCAATTGGTTAGAGCATACTCCGGCTCAAGGAGTGGATGGACGCAGGTTCGAATCCCGCACATGACTTAAATTTTTCCTATGGTATATTTGTAATTTTGTAATGTCATCATTAGCTTTCAGAAAAAAACTGTTCAATATTTTAGTTTATAATATAATATTTTAGTCACCTTGAGACATTGGTGTTAAGTCTCATGTGCCTGTAATTTCACTGGCTCTCAGACTGCTGCCGGAACACACCGTTAGGTGCTTGGCGACAGATTTTCTACTTGAGGGTGGTAGCTAGCCAAGCGGGCATTCGAAAAATGCCCTTCCACCATGCGGTAAAGCTCATACATATATTCCTAGGAATAGTAACTATTTGATAATAATTTCCTTGTTCTGTCACCACATTATAAACATTATAAAAACAAGGTAGGGGGTGTTTGAACAAATGTCATAGGGAATCGGGAGAGCAGTCGGATGACACCTGTCAAAAATCCAAAATGGCGGATTTCAAGATGGCCGCCATACAAAGTGGTCCGATCCTGCTGAAGCGAGGCCTTTAGAGATTAATCCATACCTCCTCTGGCATCTTCCTGAACTGTCTGAGCGGCGACATCGACTGCCACATCCTGCGGTCGACCATCTTGCACAGAGCGAGCGTTTTGTCCACTAGTTGCGCCCAACCTGACAACAAGATACAATACATTGAAATATATATATATCTGCCAACAATTGGTGTGTTTGTGGACAACTTAGGGGGATTGATAAAGAAATTTTCAGGCCAGTCTGTAACCGTTTATGGTAGATGACAATATGTTCGCCTCCTATTTATGCGAGACCAAAATATATCTAAGGTTTAGACTAATGCTTAAATAAAAATAAAAAAATATTTTCTCTCAAAATAGTGACTAGCGTGAAGAGTGTCCTGAGCAGTCTGTTAGGTAACAGACTGCTCAGGACACTCTTGCTAGATACACCCGTCTCTGTCACTCACCCCGATACAGTACGATCTCGAAGATGGCCCTGAGCAGTCTGTTACCTCACATTAGCAAGATACACCCGTCTCTGTCACTAACCCCGATGCAGTACAATCTCGAAGATGGCCCAGAGCAGTGTGTTCTCTCGCTCTGGCTACATACACCCGTCTTTGTACCACACTTTGTACAACTCGATGCAGTACAATATCGAAGATGCCCCTGAGCAGTCTGTTTTCTCGTTCTATCTAGATACATCCTTCTCTGTCACTCACCCCGATGCAGTACAATATAGAAGATGGCCCTGAGCACTCTGTTCTGTCGCTCTGGCTAGATACATCAGTCTCTGTCACTCACCTCGAAGCAGTACAATCTCGAAGATGGCCCAGAGCAGTGTGTTCTCTCGCTCTGGCTAGATACACCCGTCTCTGTCACTCACCCCAGTGTAATACAATCTCGAAGATGATGTTCTCTCGGTCTGGCTAGATACACCTGTCTGTCACTCAACCCAATGCAGTACAATCTCGAAGATGGCCCTGAGCAGTCTGTTATCTCGCTCTAGCTAGATACACCCGTCTCTGTCACTCACCCCGATGTAATACAATCTCAAAGAAGGCCCTGAACAGTCAGTTCTCTCGCTCTAGCTAGATCCACCCGTCTCTGTCACTCACCCCGATGTAATACAATCTCAAAGATGGCCCTGAGCAGTATGTTCTCTCGCTCTGGCTAGATACACCCGTCACTGACACTCACTCCGATGCAGTACGATCTTTAAGCAGTCTGTTCTCTCGCTCTGACTAGATACAGCCGTCTCTGTCACTCACCCCGATGCAGTACAATCTCGAAGATGGCCCTGAGCAGTCTGCACGCGGATTGTGTCACGTAGACCATATCGGCCATTAGCGCGAACCCTTCAAGCTTCAACTGAGAGATGTACGCTTGGAGAAGCACGTTGATCTTAGCCGATGGCTCTTCTATGCTCTCCTTTATTGGAATCGGAACCTGAAATAAATAAAAATGTCTTACTATTGTTTGATCGCATACTTAATGTACTAATATCATGCCAGGAGCAATTTATTGTCTCATGGTTCTTCCAATCAAACTTAGGACAACTTGCTTTGAATAGATGTAACTAATAATTGAATAATTGAAACGCTCGTAGCGAAGTTTGTTTGGCGTTCTTAGCAGCTAACGGTGTGTTCCGGCAGCAGTCCTTGAGAGCCAGTAATTCTAGGTTAGCCTAAACAACATCTTCAACCACAACATGATTTGTACTGTATCAGCCAGATCGTCCACTGCTGAACACAGCCTCCCCTATTATGGGGGTATTTGCCATAATCCTCACGCTTGGCAGGCGGCTTGGGGATCGCAGTGCAGGATGTTCAATTATTTAGAAGGTGCTGCTGCCGACCTTCCAGTTTATTTCCCTTAGTCGTCTCTTACGACACCCACGGGATGATATGTGGAGATGCAATTCTAAACCGGCACCCCACGGGTCATCATCACTAACTTCAGGTGAAACAATGGTCTAAGGCTAACCTATCAGGTATATAAAAAAATAAAAATCAATATTCTATAAATCTCAGAACCATGCTGATTCAAAACACCGACCTCACATTAGTATGGTCCGACTTCCACAAGTCATTTCATACTTTCGGTGTTGAATCAGGTTCAGTTATATTTGTAAAAAATATCTCTTTTTTGAAATAAAGCTGCTTACAAGATCATTAAAATTTGGCCTAAAACAGAGTTCATCGTCGACAACGGAATAGTACATTATGCAACAAGTGCGTTAAGTTGTTTATTACAATTGGGACTGTTCGATCTGAGCCCTAAATGGAGTAGAGATTGTAATAAACACCGCGCACGTGTTTCATACGACTTTTTCAACACATTTGCGAGGAACGAATACGAAAATATTTTCTTGATCTTTTTGATAGCAATAATAATCTGATTAAGAAAGTTTATAATTAAATCTTCTAAGTTCTACTGCAGTAGATAAAAACTCGATGCTTTGTTTTTATATGAAAAACGAACGAAACAAACTACAATCTCCTTGGTGAGAAGTGTGGAAACGTTGTTTTTTTTTCTATTTAAAACACTAGTGCGGTAAAGTAAAAAAAAGCACGAGTGCGTAATAGACTACATTATGACACTAAAATCAGTGCATTTATTTTTCGCTCGTTACGAGCGAGTGTGTTGAAAAATACCATTAAATCATCTTCGTACGTGAATCCTTTTTTCAGTTAATTGACTATAACTTATAAACTACTCAACCGATTTTGATGAAATTTATATGGGACCACCTCGAAAGTATACCCTTTCCAATAAAAAAAAATTATGAAGAGCGAACTGCTCTGTACAGAGTCATGCGTGGTCATACATAAAAATATATTTTCTCGTTGACTTGAGAACCTCCACCTTTTTTGGTAGTCGGTTGAAAACTAATTAGCGTTAAGCATATCATTGCAGTAAAAGTACTAGGTGAGCATAAACTCGAAAGAAGTAGTGAACATTTCATTGCTAAAACAATCTAAAATACAATTGATTAGAGTACACCTTCGCAGACGATGTATCAGGCGAACATGAACTTGAAAGATGTAGTAAATTGGTAATCCAACGTATTTTATTCAATTCCATTGCTGACTATGTACATAAGTATCGCAGTTTAATATTTTAATAAAAACACTTAAAAAATATAAAAATATATCTAGTGACAATTCCGCCAAATTCGACGTGACGTCACAAACGCCACGCAGCCAAACCGGAAGAATTTTCGACGCGTTTCGCTTCTACACGAAACATCCTCAGGAGGTCTTGACTCTACGAGCGCACAATCGAGAACGAGCAGCCGGCGGCTCAGCACGCCTTTATATAGACGAGCTGAGTCAGCACGCGTTTATCTAGACTCGAGCGTGAGTCACTGCTCTTTGTTGTAGCCTTATTACAGGTTGTTGAGTATAACTTATTTACAAACACTTTTTTTTTTTTTTTTTTTATTCGTTATAGGTTCACGTTTGACCACACCCTGCCTGATGTTAAGCATTGATGTGGTCTAGGATGGAGCACGCTTACCTAGAAGAAACCTATTTACTCTCGATTTGAAGACACCCATATTGTATTCATCGGGAAAGACTAACCACGGTAAGGAGTTTGCATGGTGGTAGGGCATTTTGCCAATGTCCGCCTGGCTAGCTACCACCCTCAAGTAGAAAATCTGTCGCCAAGCACTTAACGGTGTGTTCCGGCAGCTGTCCTTGAGAGCCAGTACTTCTAGGTTAGCCTGAACAACATCTTCGACCACATCATCACTTACCATCAGGTGAGATAGTGGTCAAAGGCTAACCTATCAAGCATAAAAAAAAAAAAAAAAAAAAAAAAGAGTTCCACTCTTTCGCAGTACGCACGAGAAAAGTGGAAGCGAAGCGCTTCGTACGAGTCTTCGGAATATCAACCATGTACGGATGGCGCCTCCGTTGTCTCGCCGTTTGTCTGGACGTCCGATGGAAAAAGGGTGAGGGCGGAACAACTCACCCGTTCCATCAGCTTGTGCAGCTCAAGTTTCTCTTCGTCCCTGACAGCGACGTGTTTGAACTCCGCCGACAGCGAGAACACGCGGAACAGCTCGATCTCGCCGAGGGTCGGCTTCAGCAGCTGATTGTACGATTGCATCGTCTCGTACGTGCAGTAGAAGTGAGACGCTATACGACCCAATTCGGTCGGCTGGAAATGGCCCGATTTGCGTTCGTATTTTATTAGGCCCGCTCTGTGGAGGAACAATTACAAATTATTATTTTTTTATCTACAGTAATAATTATAAAGAGGAAAGATTTGTATTTTTGTATGTAATGTATAAACTTAAAAACTACTTGAACGATATGGATGAAATTTGGTATGGAAATAGTTTGAGACACGGTGAAGGACATAGCATAGTTTTTATCCAACTGCGCAAAAAGAAGTTTATGATTTTTGCGCGATAGCCAACATACGCGCGGGCGGAGCCGCAGCCGGAAAGCTTGTAAATATATTTATATAACAAAACATTTTATTTTATTGTTACGGAACAAGCACGAGGCCCACCTGATGTTAAGCGGTAACCACTGCATATAACAGATGCATTTAATTGCAAGTGACGAACTGCACTGCTGCCGGAACACACCGTAAGGTGCTTGGCGACAGATTTTCTACTTGAGGCTGGTAACTAGCCATTCGCAAAATTCCCTTCCACCATGCCGGCGGTGGGATTCGTACCATGTGCAAGCTATATCCGCTAGGCTATCATTGCTTAATTTTTTTTTATGATTATTCTTTGACCACAATCTCAAGTAATAAAACATATGAAATAATAAATTACAGGCACAAGAGACTTTTAACATCAGGTGATACTCGTGCTTATTCAGTCAAATACAAATGAATAAACGTAAAAAAACATCTCAAAATGTTTATTAGGACTAGCACAAGTCAACCCTAAGAGGTTGTTAGCATTTTACCAATAACCCTGTATATTATATCGTTTATTTATGAATGAAATTCTATATTTATCATAATCTATGATGCGCATGGATTAAATCTGGTTTAGCCTGGCTAGCGACCACCCTCAAGTAGAAAATCTGTCGTGAAGCACCTAACGGTGTGTTCCGGCAGCAGCCCTTGAGAGCCAGTGAAATTACAGGCACATGAGACTTAACAACTATGTCTCAAGGTGACGGGCGCAGTGCAATTCGTGACTTGTGACGCAATTCATCTGTTATAGGCAGAGGTTAGTCCGCTTAACATCAGGTGGGCCTCGAGCTGGTTCCGTCACAATTACATTTTAAAAAAAACATGCGCTTGTTTTCTATGCCAGTTTTAGGTTTTTAATCTAATAAACAAAACGGACACAATAATAACACATATTTTTAACGCCACGCAGCCAAACCGGAAGAATTTTCTTCCGGTTTGGCTGCGTGGCGTTTGTGACGTCACGTCGGCTTAACAGGAAAATTAGGCGGAATTGTCACTAGATATATTTTTGTATTTTTTAAGTGTTTTATTAAAATATTAATTTGATGTTTTCATAAAATATTTGTTATTATAAAATATGGATTTCCGCAAAGTAACGCCTGAATCTATTTATTATTAAAACGGACACAATTAAAGAGAAATAAACACTATATATTTGTGATTTGTACATACTTGTCCAATAAACTGGCGGCGGTATGCACCAAGTCGGCGCGATGCAACTCCAGCAGCGTGTCGTCTTTCATCTTCTCCGGCGATATGCCGTACAGAGCCGGCTGCCGGATCATACGTATATATAAATACGTGTAACCTGATATATAAACAGAAGAAAATAATTAATATAAACTAATATAATAGAGAGGTAAGATCGAATTGTTTCTTTGCATTGAATAGTCTCTGAAGCTACTGGACCGTATAGGATGAAATTTGGTATGGAAATAGTTTGAGACGCGGGGAAGGACATAGGATGGTTTCGTGCGGTAACCGAAATACCCGCGGGAGGAGCAGCAAATATATTTATTTGACATTGACACAAACAGCTTAAAAGACTACACACTACAAAGCTAAACCTTGCACCACTTCACACTCGACCCCCCGACAGAAAAGGCTGGCGCGCGAAACCGCATCCAAAAGATGCCATACTCAAAGAAAGCGTAGACGAAGAAGAAAAAGACGTAGAGGTGAGGGGGGTGTGCCTGTTGGCTAGCACTGTCCGCGTCGCCGATCGGTCCGCTGGGCTTCGCACCAGCGGGATCAACCCGGCGCGGCCTGATCGCCCGGACACATAGTGCGAAACCGGCAAGAAAACCCACCACAGACACCAAGACAAGCACTCAACAGTGGTGTAGAAAAGACCGTCCTGTCATAACAGGCTGAGAAGAGCCAAGTGCAGAGGGCGCACACCACCCTGAACCCTTTTCCCCACCGCAAGAATGCAGTGAGAAGACTATACTTAAAAGATTTACAATGTTTGCAGTATGTAAGTACGTACAATGCAGTAAAAAGGTTAGGAGTTAGCAACATACATAGATATTTAATAGTAGACTATGATACAAGTAAGCTAAGTTGCTCTTATACGCGGCGTGTCGAAAATTTTCGGCATATACGGCTGTATCTTTTGATTGCGTTGGCTTAGAAATAAAAATTTTTCACAGCTCCAATGGACAGTAGACCTGCGTATTTGATATGAATTTCAGATTGATACCTACACGCGTTCGTGAGAAAAAGTAGCTTGACAGACAGACGGACAACAAACGTATCTTATAAGGATTCCGTTTTTTCTTTTGAGGAACCGTTAAAAAACAAGAAAAATATTAAAAAAAACAAACGGGACCGACTTTCTGCATTGAAAAGTATGAAATAACTTCTCAAACTCAGCACCATGCAAACACACTAATCTTACATTATGTCGCGGTGTCACTAAAACGTTTTATGCTTATTACTTTAAATAACGGTGTAAGCCGTTCGACGCTTACCATCTGATGAATAACTTGTAGTAGGTACATGATGCGATACGTGCCTACATGTGACTATGCGGTCGTAGATAGCTAAGAGAAACGATGATTCAGATCTAGGGCAGCACGTCTCTTCCGACAACCTCTGTTACATGTATCAAGCACGTACTAACTAAGATAAGTACCCATTGTTGTAGTATATAAGAGATGTATAATATAAGTTAAGGAAGTCTAAATACAGTCTTAATACACGATGGAACGTTAAAGGATAGAACACCTCTTTCATTTGGTGGCTCCAGCAGCCACCATCCCTTCAAACTAATAAAACAGAATAATAACTATACTGCCTCTAATAGCCTCTTAAGGGTGAACTGGCCGGTTAGTTCTCCATACAAACGTCGTAGGGTGATCACTCCCTTACTTTAGGATTTAGGTCCAAAACAAAGCATGATATCGATTGAACTCGTCATTATCTAGGTTTGTATCGTAAGCAAATTTTTAAAAGATAATTAAGTCGAGAGTTATGAGCCTCGAAACATTTTCATATAAAGTTTTCAAGGCTCATAACTCTCAACATAATTATCTTTTTAAAATTTCGTTACGATACAAACCTAGATAATGACGATATCAATCGATATTATGCTTAATTCTATACCTAAAATCTCAAATAAGGGAGTGATCACCCTACTGCGTTTGTATGGAGAACTGTACGGCCAGTTCAACCTTAACTATACTGCCCAATTAAATAAAAGCATATTCAGTATGGCTTCTCGAATATTTAACCATTTACCGACAAATATAATTCAATGTACTAATATAAATATCTTTAAGTTTAAATTAAAACAATTTCTGTTAAATAAAGCGTATTATGGATGTTAACGAATATCTGACTGATAAATTATGTTTCAATTAGATAATATTTTCAATTTTGTACTACTTAAATACCACTTAAATTTAAATACACTTAACATTTAAATTTTATCTATTGTAATTACTTATATTATTCTACTAGCGGCCCGCTCCGGCTTCGTACGGGTATTAAATATATAGCCTATGTCATTCACTGATAAAATTATAAAAATCGATCCAGTAGTTTGATTTATTTAAGATTAGAAAAATTTAGAAGGTATGTAATTAGGTAAGGATTCATGCTGTATTGGTTAAAATCGCTTCGAAAATTAGCCATTATTTATCGTAAAAAGTAAATGACAATTTTTTTTATTGTGGGATATCCATAAGAGATAGACATACACCATAGTGGAGTTTTCTGTAGACCTTTTCAATGTGTACAATACTCAGTACATTATTTTGATAAATCTCGTAGGGTTCAGCCTGCGTTTGCAATGTAAGCGGAAAAAATGTAATTATTTACGACATCACATTAGAAACCTCAAAAATAATAGTGTTTCTCCACTATTTAGTGGATGTTATTATACATATAAAC
Source organism: Plagodis pulveraria (assembly GCA_963890685.1). NCBI lineage: Eukaryota > Metazoa > Arthropoda > Insecta > Lepidoptera > Geometridae > Plagodis > Plagodis pulveraria. Next base: position 5,384,006 of record OY982976.1, on the reverse strand, counting down.
CTTCCTCTTGAATCACTCTATCTATAAAAAAAACCGCATCAAAATCCGTTGCGTAGTTTAAAAGATTAAAGCATACATAGGGATATAGGGACAGAGAAAGCGACTCTGTTTTATACTATGTAGTAATGACATTTTAACGCATTGAAGAAGTTTATTTATGACGCATTGAAGAGTGAACATAGTAACATTAATTAGAACATGGATGCAAAATAATTGCTAACTTATATGGTATAATGTAATATATGTAATAGATTAAATATTTTAATAAGTCAGTACTGTATTATTTTTAGTCTCACAGATTCTTGCATGCCAAATGGCCAAATATGGCAGAACAATTTTATATGTATACTTAACAACTTTAATACCTATATTTGCAATAAACGATTTGATTTGATTTAATAAAGACCAGAAGGTTCACTCCGCAAATCCATTCCAATAAATAAGCGACTCTAGCTACGACGCAATAAAGTTCACTTCAGCTCGCAAAGCACGGAGTACCTAATATTTATGTTCACCTACAAGCTGTCTTTCTCTCTATCGCATAGCCGCGCACGCAGTGCAACTGTAACCCACTTTGACACTTGCTTTTATAAAAAATACCCGTAACTTCCCTTGCCTGTCTTAGAGCGTATTCCATTTGACGCCAATTTCGTTATTTTTGATAATTTTGACCACATTATGCGTCTATGGTTGTGATCACTGTGATTGTTTGTAACTGTTCTCCCCTGTTCCATTTAGGATAAGAACGCTAAGAATGCCACTAAAATTTGCCACTTCTGTCACTTTTGACATTAGATGTAGGTAATTCAAACTGTTCCAGTAGCTTCATGGGAAAATAATGCCTAGACCCAAGTGGAACAACTTTTTGGGAGTGTGATAATTTTTATCGTTTTTGGCGAATTTAACTCCAAATGGTACGCACCCTTATTATTCTGCCCTTTGAAACAACTTGAACAGCACCAGACATTCCATTTGCCCGTATGGAACTATCACCATCATCAATAAAACTGGTCGCTAAGCACTCACCGAGCCACGTGACCGCATCCCGAACACTTTGCACGGTCCCCAGTACAATCTCCGCGTTGAGCATGTCCGGCAACTTGCTGACCAGCTGCGACTCTATGGGCAGTTGCTGGTTCAGCAGGGACAGATAGTACTGCAGTTCCGAATGGTTCGTGATCAGGATACCTGAGGGAAAAGTTTAAAAAGTAGAGTATTTCAGAATTCATAAGTGTCAGTAATTCTAGGTTAGCCTGAACAACATCTTCGAACACATCATCACTTACCATGAGGTGAGATAGTGGTCAAAGGGTAACTTTAGGAAAATGGATAGCTAAACTTGTTTCTGAAGTTCAGAATCAAGTATCACATTCACCGTTACACGTGAATTAACTTCAAAAGTAACCTAATAAATGTATAGTTAAACAAGACAAAATAAACAATAAATTAATTAGAAAAGTAAAAAATCCGACTGTTATTTATTTATTATCATTAAATGTTTTATCGTTCCACTGAAATTAAAACTACAAGATATAATTACAAAATCGCAAATATACAATAGGAAAAATTTAAGTCATGTGCGGGATTCGAACCCGCGTCCAGACACCCTTTGAGCCGGGGTATGCTCTAATCAATTGAGCTAACACGACATGACGTCATAACTCAAATCTTTCCTATCGTTCTTTAACCTAATTCGTTCTTTAAGCGTTAAAATGTGGTTTAAGATGTTGTTCAGACTAACTTTACTGGCTGGAATTACTGGCTCTCAAGGACAGCTGCCGGAACACACCGTTAGGTGCTTGGCGACAGATTTTCTACTTGAGGGTGGTCGCTAGCCAGGCGGGCATTCGCAAAATACCCTACCACCATGCTATAACGACTGCCATCTTAAGACAACAACCGGGACCGACGGCTGATTACTACTGAGCGTTTCCGTGCTTCGGAGGGCACGTTCCGAAGCACGGAAACGCTCAGTAGTAATGCCACTAGCGGTCACCCATTCAACTCATGACCGCGGGCGACGATGCTTAACTTTGCTGATCGGTTGAGAACAGCTAAGTAAACTTCGCTACGAGCGCTTCAAAACATATACTACTTACCTATCTATTCCTGATACTAGCTTTCGCTGGGGCCCGCGAGTTATTGATTAATTATTTATAATACATATCTAGATTTTTGGATTTCTTGACCCATTCTCCCATTAGCATGCGCAGTGAAACTTTATTCAATTGTAAGCTATACAAGGGCAGACTCACGAGCAAAAAAATTACAAGTACTTAGTAATTTTTCTAATTTTGGGAACGGATGGAGCATTTAATGTAAAAAAATATATTTAATGCTATAATTTATAGCATTATTATGAAACAATAAAACACTTTTATATGCGCGTACATATTTACGCATATATTCAAGCATGAAAAAATTGGTGTAAGATTTTTTTGTTTTTAATAGCCACACTTGTGAGAATATTTTTGAAGAAAAACTATCGAACACCCTGACCTATCAGTTTGACAATGACATATATTGACATTTCTTTGTTTACATTTTTGATCTCGAATTAAAAACCAGACTATAGATGGGAATAACTCCAAATACACTTGTATCATTCTTAGAAATTCCCTAAATGTACAGGAAATTATTTTAATATTGTTAGGTTTGCAATAACGCCTGCTATGCGGATTACATTACAAAATCACAAATATATGATGGGAAAAATTTAGGTCATGTGCGGGATTCGAACCCGCGTCCATCAGGCCAGGGTATGCTCAAACCAATTGCGCTAACATAACAATGACGTCATAACTCAAATCTTTCCTATCGTTATTTAACCATCGTATTGGGATGGAGCGACGTCTATAGTACAAATTACGTTGTACGACAAACAAGACCAATTTTGCAATTGGTTTTATACTTGTAAATGATGACGCAAGATAAATCTCACACTAGATACATCAAACAATCATTTTTACTGACTCAAAAAGTTGCCTGCAGGCAAACACTTTTGAACTTTTTGAAGCGCTCGTAGCGAAGTTTACTTAGCTGTTCTTAACCGATCAGCAAAGTTAAGCAACGTCGCGCGCGGTCATGAGTTGGATGGGTGACCGCTAGTGACATTACTACTGAGCGCTTCCGTGCTTCGGAGGGCACGTTAAGCCGTTGGTCCCGGTTGTTATCTTAGGATGGCAGTCGTTATAGCATGGTGGTAGGGCAATTTGCGCATGCTCGCCTGGCTAGCTACCACCCTCAAGTAGAAAATCTGTCGCCAAACACCTAACGGTGTGTTCCGGCAGCTGTCCTTGAGAGCCAGTAATTCTAGGTTAGTCTGAACAACATCTTCGACCACATCATCACTTACCATCAGGTGAGATAGTGGTCAAAGGCTAACCTATCAGGCATAAAAAAAAAAAAAAAAAACATTAAAACAAAAAAATAATAATATGATTGTGTAGTTACCCTCTCCCTTAGTATCGTACTGCGGCCGTCCAGCCCTGCCCAGCATCTGCAGCACGTCGAGCGCGCCGAGCTCGCTCCAGCGGCCCTTCTCGGGGCTGTAGACCTGCGTGCCCTTCACGATCACCGTGTGCGCCGGGAGGTTCACGCCCCACGCCAGTGTCGCTGTCGATACCAACACCTGCAACACAAACACTACATATGTACGATTGGAACGTAACGTGAACAGAGGCCCGATTCTCTTAGCTATTGAACGGCGTTAACGCAACTTATTTTTTTTTTTATGCCTGATAGGTTTGCCTTTGACCACAATCTCACTTGATGGTAAGTGATGATGTGGTCCAAGATGTTGTTCAGGCTAACCTAGAAGTACTGGCTCTGAAGGACAGCGGCCGGAACACACCGTCAGGTGCTTGGTGACAGATTTTCTACTTGAGGGAGGTAGCTAGTCAGACGGGCATTCGCAAAATGCCCTACCACCATGCTATAACGACTGCCATCCTAAGACGACAACCGGGACCGACGGCTTAACGTGCCCTCCGAAGCACGGAAACGCTCAGTAGTAATGTCACTAGCGGTCACCCATCCAACTCCTGACCGCGGGCGACGTTGCTTAACTTTGCTGATCGGTTGAGAACAGCTAAGTAAACTTCGCTACGAGCGCTTCAAGTTTAAATTGCATGAAAATGGTAGTTTTTGACAGTATCCGTAGTCTGCCCGCTATTTAGGTTCGATCGCAAGTCAGTGGCTTGCTATCAATAGTTTTTGACATATTTGGTATGCTGTAAGCTATTTTGTTGCGATTGCGTTGCTACAGTGGCATAAAATATTTTGGAGGATTTTAGATAGAAAATTAGCATAATGATTTAATAATATTTATTTAATGTATTGTTTGCTAGAAAAACACTGTATTGAAGTTTCGAATGATACGTGATTGATGTAAGTTTTCATTATTATTTCAGTAACAAATTTTGCAAGCCATAGCACAGTCATACGACAGCGACGCGATTGCTATACAACTGCGATTAGGAGCTAGAATTAGCGGACTACCGAATTTGACATTAACAGCAGTTCGATCGCAGAAGCATCGCAGTAGTGTGGCGTTTGGTCAATAGCTAAGGGAATTGAGGCCCTGAAGATGAGCATTAGTGGTTGGCTGAATGTGACATACTGAGTGAAAGGGAGAGCGATAGAGGATGAGTGAGAGGGAAGGATATAAATGCAAGAATGCGTGTGAGCGAGAATCGATGAAGGACTAAAAGACGACGATATTTTTAAGGAGCATTTTATATCGATATAAAAGGAAAAATAAAGAAGTAAAAGGACGACGGAGTATCATTGAAGACCCTTAGATTATCACCCAGTTTCTTCTAGTTAAAGTTTGAGTCATGTGCGGGATTCGAACCCGCATCCATCCACCCCTATAAGCTCTGACCGACTGAGCTAACATGACACAATGGCTCATAACTCGATATATATATAAAAATATGAACCAAGTGTAAGGGTGTGTATATGTGTAATACGCGACTGAATATATCTATGTCGAGGCCCTATGAACTTCGCTAATGTCTGTGTGATGAATCCTGAATCCATACAGCAGCAGCAGTTCCAAGTTTTTAATTCCTTGTTCTTTAGTTATTTGTCTTATTTATCTTTGGTGTAAACTGTATAAGGTTGTGAGGATGTGTATATGTGTAAGGGGTAGGTGTGTATATATGTAAAGGGTAGGTGTGTATATGTGTAAGGGTGTGTATAAGTGTAAGCATTGAGGGTGTGTATGTGTGTAAGCGTGCGAGTGTGTATGTGTGTAATACGCACCTGTATATGTCTGTCCGCAAAGAGATCTTCCACCAGGGTTCTGTCGACTCTGCTCATGCCGGCGTGATGGATCCCGAACCCATACGGCAGCAGCTCCCGAAGCTCAGGGTTCTTTACTTGCTCCGCTTCGGTCCTCAGGACTTCCATACTAGCCGAGCCTTCTCTGTGGTTACACAATCTTATGGTTTACTTCAGGCGACTAAATTCATCAATATTTTTGATATTTCACGCTCAAATATTGATTTTGAAGCGCTCGTAGCGAAGTATGCTTAGCCGTTCATAATTGAACAGCTAAGTTAAGCAACGTCCGCCGCGGTCAGGAGTTGGATGGGTGACCGCTAGTGATGTTACTACTGAGCGCTTCCGAGCTTCGGAGGGCACGTTAAACCGTCGGTCCCGGTTGTTGTATTACGATGGGAGTGGTTTCAGCATGATGGTAGGGCATTTAGTGATTGTCCGTCTGGCTAGCTACCCCCCTCAAGTAGAAAATCTGTCACCAAGCACCTAACGGTGTGTTCCGTCAGCTGTCCTTGAGAGCCAGTAATTCCAGGCTAGCCTGAACATCTTCGACCACATCATCACTAACCATCGGGTGAGACAGTGGTCAAAGGATAACCTACAGGCAATAAAATAAATATTAAAAATGTTATTTTAAAGTTAATTTTTGCAACCATTCTATTAAGACAACAAGGCTACAAGACTAGATAACATTAGTACATTACTGCAGAATTCAGTAAGTAAGCCTTCCTGGCCAAGTATGAGATAACCGGACCTCACCTGCGGTTCGGTCCGGTTACTGTTAAAGGTGGCTGTTAAAGGCTCCAAAAATATATCTATCTCATAAAATGTCATACCAAAAAGAGAGATAGATATATATTTGAAGCCTCCCTCCTATAACCATGTTATAATGGCTAATAACTAATCTGTGTCTGGTACTACGTTTTTTTTCTAAGCAGATCTAAAGAGGATGACCTAACTGTCCAGTATATAACATGACACTGGCAAATGCACAATACGTGCGAGTCCAAATTACGAGATAGGAAAAAAACTGTCCAGTAATGAATTTACATACTTACGTACTGGACAGTAGGAGAGACCAAATTTAAAATGTCGCTTCTTACTGGACAGTTGTGAATAAGTCTCCGGTAGAGTTCACTTTCTGGATACTTTTTAGAGATGTTATGGCAACATTACATACCATTTTTGAGAAAAATTATATTACCTCAAGAATTGTCCCAGCGTGTCCTTCTCTAAACACATGTCGCGTATGGCGCGCGCCGTCTTGCCGGTCTCCTTGCGCGAATGCACGAACACTAATATCTGTAAATAAACAAACAAAAGAAACATTGATGCGACAACAGGTGGTACAGGATGGCTGACAACACCAAAAGGATCAAACTGGAGACTACAAAGAAGCGGTGTGCTCCTGAATTGTGTCCAGTATTAACGCGACTTTTCGCACTTTCCTACACTAAAAAGGAAGTCCCGTCTTCGTGGAAGACTGCCCACGTGCACCCAGTGCCCAAAAAGGGTGACAGATCGGACCCGTCGAATTACAGGTCTATCGCCATCACCTCCCTTCTCTCCAAACTCATGGACCGTGTGATCAACATACAGCTTTTGAGATACCTGGAGGATCACCAGTTGTTGAGCGACCGACAATATGGCTTCCGCCACAGTCACTCAGCTGATGACCTCCTTGAGAGTCAAGATGAGGCATTGGCAGTGAGCCTAGCTGTGGCAAAGGCGTTCAATCGGGTCTGACACAGGGGTCTTCTAACGAAGTAATCATACGGGCTTCCCGAGGGATTATGCAAATGGTCGCCAGCTTTCTGTCCAGCAGATGCATAAGAGCCGTCGTTGCGGTAGCTGCTCTGTTAGCATCGACATAAATGCTGGCGTCCCGCAAGGCTCTGTGCTGCCCCCAACACTGTTCCTACTGCATATCAATGATATGCTGTCTATTGACGGCATTCATTGTTATGCGGACGACAGTACAGGGGACACCCACTACACGGGCCGTGCAAATATCCCTCGTTCCGAGGTGGAGGAAAGCCGCAAACGGCTGGTGTCTGAAATCGAGAGTACACTAACATGTGTCTCCGATTGGGGTCGACTAAACCTAGTCCATTTCAACCTCACTAAGACTCAAGCCTGCGCGTTCACCGCTAAGAAAACTCCATGGTCTGTGGCTCCACAATTCCAAAACACTTCCTTGAACTTCAGTCAAAGCATCGGGATCCTTGGCGTCGAATTTTTAAGAGACGTTTTGTTCCGAAGTCTCTTGGAAGACAAGGTGAAGCTGGCTTCCAAAAAGCTTGGAATGCTCAACAGAGCGAGGCAGTACTTCACATCGGGGAAAAGGCTGCAACTTTATAAGTCGCCGGCCTCATATGCAGTACTGCTGTCATCTGTGGGCGGGAGCACCTGGATACCAGCTTGGGCCTTTAGACTCGGTTCAGCGACGTGCCATCAGAATTGTTGACGATCCCGAGCTCACAAGCGGTTTAGAACCCCTAAGTCTGAGGGTAGACTTTGCCTCCTTATGTGTGTTCTGGCGTTTGCACAACGGAGAGTGTTCTAAGGAATTGTTCGACTTGATGCCCACGGCTACCTTCCACCATCGCAACTCTCGCCATCGACGGGGAGTCCAACCCCACACATTGAAACCAGAATTGTTTCGTACTGTGCGGGTTCAAAGGAGCTTTCTTTGCGGACGCTCAGATTGTGGAATGAGCTCCCCGCCGTGGTTTTCCCGATGGAGTACAGCATGGGGTTCTTCAAAAAGGGCGTGAAGAGATTTCTTCAAAAGGACGTGAAGAGATTTCTTCAGGGTCGGCCACGCGCGATTGATACCCCTGGTGTTGCAAGCGTCCATAGGCTACGGTAACTGCTTACCATCAGGCGGGCAGTATGCTTGTTTGCCACATTAGTGGTATAAAAAAAAAACTAAGCAGTGGGTAAGAGACGGCTGCACAACGGTACAGCTTTCTCTTTCGCACATTTCAAAATTTAGGTATTTAAATTTATTTCGCACATTTAATAATTTTATTTTTTATACAAATTTCACATCTTTATCACGAAAATGACAATAGTAGATTGCATAAAGAACAGTCCATCGATATTTAACAAAATAAAATTGTGCCTTTGTGTTGCTGTTGTTGGAGAAGACATTGTACCGACCCCTCACGAGGGAAGGAAGATGATGCCCGTCTACGTAGCACATGGTACTGTTACACCTAATATATTGCTGACCTAGACTCGAATCCCTCACAAAACTATTTACGCTTTGTCAGCAGTATATTTCTCTATATAAACGATGGCTTCAAAAATTAAGCGCTCAGAATTATTGTGATAACTCCAAGAGTCACCAGACTCAGTACTAGTAAACCCTTCAGGTGGAACCTCTGCCTTATTTAGTAGCAAAAGAGAGTTGCGGCCACTTGTAAGTCATTCTGTAAATAGCTGAGCTTTGTGAGGGCTCGCGTTTATTTTACAACCTGATTCTAGTGGTGTCATCTAGTATTGAGTTTCATTTTCAAAAAGTGTATGTTCATCCTGTTAGATGATTTAGTAGTTCGGTAGGGTTTGACCGTGGGCATACCTGGGTAGACAAGTAGTGTATATATATATATATATATATATATATATATATATATGTGTTATATATATTATATACTGTGTTCATCCCCGTGTCTCAAACTATTTCCATACCAAATTTCATCCGAATCGGTTGAGTAGATCGGTTATCGCGCAAAACCATTAACCTCTTTTTTGCTCAGTTGGATAAAAACTATCCTATGTTCATCCCCGTGTCTCAAACTATTTTCATACCAAATTTCATCTTAATCGGTCCAGTAGATCGGTTATCGCGCAAAACCATTACCCTCTTTTTTGCGCAGTTGGATAAAAACTATCCTATGTTCATCCCCGTGTCTCAAACTATTTCTATTTCCATACCAAATTTCACCCTAATCGGTCCAGTAGTTTCAGAGCCTATTCTATTCAATGCAAACAAACAAACAATCAAATCTTTCCTCTTTATTATATTAGTTTAGATATATTATACCCCTCTCATGTCGATAAGTAGGCACTCAAATCTTAGTTGTAAATTACAAACAATATATACAAACGTTCAGATACAAGATACAAATAGATAAAAATCCTTAAATTACAAATCATTAGTAAAATATTGACCTCAACTACTGACTCTCGCTATATGACTCGTTTTATTCCTGCACAAACTAACACACACATGTTCACTTTACACACTGCGGTACAGCGTGGCAACAGCGCGAACGCAGCTGTCTCGTATATCGCACGCAAACCAGTCTCACACTCACACATTAACACAAACTCAACTCAACGCATGTAATGTAAACATGTTTCCTACCGTCCTCAACTATTAAATAGCCTGCACTGTATTTAAAATTCCATTTAGTTATAAGTACTTATATTTTTTTGTTTTTTACTATTTTTTATATCTAATTCTTTAGTTCACTTCTTTATTTTGTATCCATTTTAAACATTAACACTAAGTATCCTATAATTAAGAACCATATATAACTTCCTGCCTACAAGTAGTTCGTAATAGCGTAAAACTGATTTTAAAAATTGTATAACAAGGTAGGAATGTCACAATTTATTTCTATCCGCGGGAGGTGTCCTGGTGACCTGTGATACAGGTTTTTAGAAACCTACTTCAGGCACCAGCCCCTCACAAAGATAGGTTTAATTTTGGCACTCTTGTCTGTCCATTTATGTATTTTTACGTAAGAAACCTTTTGTGAGGAGAAAATAAATATTTTTTGATTTGATTTTGATTTGAGTATATTAACTACGATGTATTTAAGTATTGAGTTTAGTTCTGTTGCAGCGATGTTAACTCTTTGGTTTTCTAACAGATGGCGTTAGTAGTATAATAACATTCTATACAATGAATACAAAATTGTTTATGTTATTTGTTTCTTCTGGTTATAAAATTATAAATTTCTTTTTACAGATAACACATCAAGATATGAAGTTAAATTACTATGTTAAGGGTGAACTGGCCGGCCCGTTCTCCATACAAACGTAGTAGGGTGATCACTCCCTTATTTGAGGATTACGTCCAAAATAAAGCATAATACCGATTGATGACGACATTGTCTAGGCTTATATGATGCCGAAATTTTAATAAAATAATTAACTTGAGAATTATGAGCTCGAAACATTTTCATATAACGTTTTCGAATCTCATAACTTTCAACATAATCATCTTTTTAAAATTTCGTTACGATACAAGCCTAGATAATGACGAGATAAATCGGTATTATGCTTAATTCTGGACCTAACATCTCAAATGAGGGAGTGATCACCCTACGACGTTTGTATGGAGAAGTGACCGGCCAGTTCAACCTTAAAGCACATATCTATAGGCGTGATAGTTTTTCAGTAAAGTGTGCCACACAATGTTCAAGTTGTGGGATAATGATAATTATTCTTCAAATAATATAAATGTGTGTGGGTCCTTAATTTTCTTTGAAGATAACTGAATAGGTCCACACATCAGGGGGCCAACTCCCATCTCTGAATTCAGTCATATTTTAACCTTACATTAACAATTTAACTTTGCACTACCACGTGTCACTATAGTAAACTAACATTAGAACTTCAATGTGAGAGCGGGCTGCATGCAACGAATCAAGACATTTGTGCGATAGAGATAGCGCTATATGAACATTATCGTATCGTGACGGACGTGGTACGAATCTTAGTATCAATATTTTAAGTTTGAAATAATGATGTTGCTTTTCCATAATAGTTTTTAAAAGGTGGGAGTTGGACCCCAGAACGTTTAGTCACTCTTTAACAAGAGTACTGTGTCAGCCGGATCGTCAAGCACCCCATTTCTAGCGTAGAACCCCAAGGGCACGGGAAGCATTAAACTACTCTTTTGTCAATGTCCGTACCTGATTTCGTCCGGCATGCTCCATCGTCTTCTCATACACAATGTCATTCATCACTTGAAACCGTTTGAGCGCCTTCTTCTCGGTCACGCCAATGTACTGCTGCTCCAATGCTACTGGCCTGAAAAATAATAATAGGACATAAGGGTTCCGTGCAGCCCGAACCCCTAGAATAAACTAGACCCTTTTGAAGCAGTGATGGCTCAGTGGCATTGACTATGGACTGCCACGCAGCAGGTCCATGGTTCGAATCCCGCCGCGGGCTTCAGCTTCACCGGATTGTGGAAGGGCATTTTGCGAATGCCCGCCTGGCTAGCGACCACCCTCAAGTAGAAAATGTTTCGCCAAACACCTAACGGTGTGTTCCGGCAGCTGTCCTTGAGAGCCAATAATTCTTGGTTAAGCCTGTTAACACCTTCGATTACATCATCACTTACTATCAGGTGAGATTGTGGTCAAAAGCTTACCTATCAGGAATAAAAAAAAACCCCCATTAATAAGTTTGCGATATACATCCGTCCGTTGGTTGGAATTTTAATGTTTATGATGTTTTATTAATTATGACCAAACCACATACATAAAATCACGTCTCTTTCCCGAAGGAGTAGGCAGAGATCACAGATTTCCACTTACTACGATCCTTCCAGATATATTCAATGATATCATGAATACTGAAACCATCCCCCAGCAATGGACCGAGTCTCTCATCATCCTACTGTATAAGAAAGGTGATAAATATGACATAGGAAATTATCGCCCTATAAGTCTTATATCCAATGTATATAAGATTTTTGCTAAGATCATCTTAAAACGGATCGAAAGAACCCTAGACGAAAACCAACCTATAGAGCAAGCAGGATTCCGCAAAGACTACTCAGTGATCGACCACATTCACGTAGTGCGTCAAATTCTGGAGAAATATAACGACTACCAACTCACATATTACATCGCATTCATTGATTATAGTAAAGCATTCGATTCTCTACATCATGATAAAATATGGGAGGCGTTACTAGAACAAGGAATTGAGCACAAGTACATTCGGTTAATAAGAAATATATATAGCTGCAGCAGAGCAAGAATCCAACTAGAAAAGAAAAGTACTCCTTTCAGAGTAGAAAAAGGTGTAAGGCAGGGAGACCCTCTATCTCCGAAATTATTCTCCGCAGTATTAGAATCAATCTTTCGAAGACTCAATTGGGAACATCACGGAATTAATATAGACGGTCAACTGCTATCGCACTTAAGATTTGCTGATGACATAGTGTTATTGGCAAAAACAGCAGAAGATTTAACCAGAATGATAAAAGAACTTGCGAAAGAAAGTGAGAGAGTAGGGCTGGCAATGAATCCGGAAAAAACTAGGGTGATGACAAACGGGTACAAACATACAATAGATCTAGGAAACACTGAAATCAACTATACAGACGAGTACGTATATCTAGGGCAACTCATAACTCAAAAAGATCCTATGCAGAAGGAAGTGGACAGAAGAATTACAAATGGCTGGAAGACATACTGGAGTCTAAGAGAGGCTATGAAAGATAAAGAGCTCCATATAAATCTAAAAAGCAAACTTTTTAACACCTGTATACTACCTGTCCTTACGTACGGGTGTCAGTCATGGTCCTTAAATCAAGTCACCTCAAACAAACTAGCAACTTGTCAGTATGCAATGGAAAGGAGTATGCTAAACATTAAAAAATCCGACAGAGTAAAAAAAATAGTCATTAGAACCAAAACAAAAACTACCGATATAATAAGCAAAATTAAAAGACTCAAATGGCGATGGGCTGGTCACCTGGTAAGAGGACACGACAAATGGAGCAAAAGGGTGACATGGTGGTACCCAAGGGAAGGCAAAAGGAAAAGAGGCCGACCACAGAAAAGGTGGGACGATGACGTTAGACAAGTGGCAGGAGTCACATGGAACAGAGTGGCTCAAGAAAGAAAGGAATGGAAAAGATTGGAGGAGGCCTTTGCCGACTGGCAAACAGATCTAGGAAAGATAACCAAGCAACAAATATTAGTTTAAGTTTATTCATATCTATTAAGTTTAAGATTTTAATTTTACATAAGTTTAAAAAAATTCATTGTACTAAGAGGTCTGAATAAAAGGCTATATTATTATTATTTATTATTATTATTACGATCCTTCCAAGAATCTTTTGCTTCATCTACACTCATCAATCCATTCATACATAAGCGTCGGCTTAGAGTACTCCTGACCTGGCCTCTTTTCAGAACGTCTTCAATCTGATTTCGGAACGTTCGCCTAGGTCTTCCCCTTCCAACACTTCCGTTCACTTGCAAAACCAGCCAAAAACTAGTTCATTCTAGTTCAAACCAAAGTACAGGCGTAAGTTCCGGTTATACTACCCAGAACATAACATAACTGAATGATAAAAATGACAGTTAACATGCAGCGCGTTTCAAGCTTTAACCGATGGATAGGCTAAATCGATGACTATGAAACGCAAAGATAGTGTTTTATTTATTAAATATGTTCTGGGTAGTATAACCGGAGCTTACTCGAACATTCTGAAACAGGCCCTAAAAGTATGAAGTCCTTTACAAAATTACAAATTTACGAGAAGATAAATTATAGTCACGTGCGGGAAGAAACCCTTACCTGAAAGAGTTGTCGAAGTAGAACAGTCCCTTGTCCGGTTTCACTCGTAGGAAAGCAGCTACGTCCGTGTAGTTGGGAAGCGTGGCGGACAGACCGACCAAACGGACCTGGAAAAACATATATATATCACCGTTTTATTGTACTAACCGTTAGTTTATAATAAATCTAGTTAGATTATAAACTGTCGATAGATTGTGAATGGCAAATAAAATTTACAATCTAACGTTTAAATTTTCGTTAGATTATAAACTGACCATGTCCAGCCGTCAAATTGTAATTATGTGAATCAACAACAATTTACCATAGATCTACGAAAGTATTACAATGGCCATAAGCAAAATACGTAGGTACAGGTCTTTAATGTACTATTTTTTTGCTTATGTTTAACTTACCACCAGATATAGTAGAGTAACATATAACAGACAAAAATAGTAAATTAAAATATTTAAGCAAAATTAATCAAAATAAATCATAGTTAAGCCAAAAGTAGTAAATGATCACCAAAAGTAGTATATGAATTTAAACTTATGTGGCGCATCGCCGGTCGTTACCGCGGCACGCTCGCTTCGCTCGCTCGGCTCGCGCGTTGTTGTAGTCACAAGTAACCTAACGCTCCTCTTCGCTTCGCTCGTCGTCGCACTTAAATATGACTTTGCCCTAGACTAAATTATATTTAACCCCTCGCTAAAATGTAGTGATCGGTTACTACATTTGGTGTCCGATTAATTTTTTTGGTAAAAGAACTAAGGGTATCAAAGGGTATTTTACGGTGGTCATTATTTTAAATCCCTTAGTTTTTTTAATGCACAAACTCGAAATGAATATGTTTTTTTTTTGTCTGACTATTCTTTTTGTTCTTCACTCTATGAAATGAACTCATGGCAACTATTACGTCGACCAATCAGAGAACGGTTCACAATTTCGCGGGCGTTAGAGATCGTTAGATTATAAACTGCCAGCTAGACATGGTCAGTTTATAATCTTACGAAAATGTAAGCGTTAGATTGTAAATTTTAATGTTCGTTCACAATCTATCGACAGTTTATAATCTCACTAGATTTTTTATATACTAACGTATCGTACAATTATCCGGTGACATATACATATAAGAAATCCTATGGACTAACATTTCGGGTGACAAAAACGACTTATTTTCGAATCTTGTCTCTTAACATTTTTTTTACTGGCGGTCTGCCTTTATTATACAAATACTACAAACTATATACAACACTACAGCTACTACAATACTACAGCTACTACAGTAAAAGCATTTGGACTAATAGGGAGTCCAAATGCTCTAGCCCACTATCAGTTGGCAGCGTGCCCAGCATGCTGGCAGCATTGCCCCGTTGAATTGCAAATAACATAATACAACTTGCATGGTGCTAGAGCTAGCCACCACCTTCAAGTAGAAAATTTGTCGCCAAGCATCTAACGGAATCTATTTTTTTTATATTGTTATGTTTGCAATAACGCTTGCTATGCGGATTACATTACAAAATTACAAATATAATATAGGAAAAAATTAAGTCATGTGCGGGATTCGAACCCGCGGATGGGTGGATGGCCGCGGACTTAATTTTTTCCTATAGTATATTTGTAATTTTGCCAGTAATTCTGATTGCAAAAGCTCAAAATTATTGATTATTTGCAAATTACAGCCATAAGTGGTATTAATCCCATAAGAATTCTATAAATTATATTAAAAGTTAGCTCTAAATTATATATTAATTGTATTTATACAATTAACATTTTAAGTTTTTTTTTTATTTTATATTTATTTATTAATCCACAGCTCTTAAAATTACGTATATATTTAAAAAATACTTAAACTTACAGCCAAAATCTAAATAACATTGTATAAGGATACAAATTACATTTAACGTATTAAAATAACTGTTAGGTATTTCCAGTAGTTATGGGGAGCCGTCCGATATCTACTCAGCATCTTCTGACTTTAACTTTGCTTCATAATTCATAATCATTGCTATTTAGCTACCTACCTAGCATAATATACCTACCTTCCTATATGCCTATGTCATATATTATATACCTATGTCATACATCCCATAATATAATACAGTCCACTATGTCTATTGAAGTTAGTTGCAATTATACGGTTACTACCGACACACGTTCGTTTCAATCCTACAAACCTTCCCAACTAAAGTGAACCTTATTGCGATCACATAACAGTTAAATAAACAATACTGTATTGTCAATACTAAATTAATTTACAAACAAGCACCAGCATGTTGACATATTGAATGATAATATAAATACCATTCTCACCTGAATCTGTTATTTATTAATATGTCTTTGAAATGAAATTCTCGTGAGTTTAACATATTTCTTTGAAGCAGTGATGGCATTGGCTATGGACTGCCGCGCAGCAGGTCCATGGTTCGAATCCCGCCGCGGGCTTGAGCTTCACTGCATGGTGGAACGGCATTTTGCGACCATCCTCAATCAAATCTGTCGCCAAGCACTTAACGGTGTTTTGCCGCAGCAGTCCTTGAGAGCCAGTGAAATTACACGAAGTGCAATTCGTGACTTGTGACGAAAGGCATCTGTTAAAGGCAGAGGTTAGTCCGCTTAACATCAGGTAAGCCTCGGGCTTATTCCGTCACAATAACATAAAAAAGTGGATATGATCTACGCAGATTAGAAAAAAAAACTTTTTATTTCAGGCACATAGGCCCATAAAATGTTGGTAAGTTTTTACACAAAATATATATATTAGCAATAAAACAAAACACAAAACTTAGAACCAATCACACATAATAAAAAAAATAAAAATCCCGGGTTAAATCTGGTTACTTACGAGTATAGAGACACAAGCTGAGCCACTGGTTTGTGAGCTGTGATCCAGTGCCTCAAAAATCCCCCATTGTAGTCCCCTGAGACGACAGACACCAAGCTGTTGTTTGTGTCCCTAGTTCGGCGTACCACGGACGTTGCACGTTTTCGCATAATTGCATAAAAATCATCTATGCGCGTATCGCAGAACATCCCAGACGCACTACAAAACCGGGTTAGATCCAAAAGCACCCTGAAGCCATTGTTATACTGGATACGTAGAGCATTGTAGGCTTTCTGCGTAAATTTGATCCACAGGCTGTACGTGTAAAACGATTGGCAAAAGTCCTTTACAGGGTTACCTTTACCTCCGCCGTACAACGTGCGAACCTGCGAGCCAGCATGTTACATCTAACCGACAATGCTCTACGCTCCCTCTCGATGTCCATGTCATCAGACATATCATCTGTAACCCAGTGGCCCAAGAACTTGTACCACGTAACCCAAGTGAGGGGAGCTTCGTTGAGCAATACTTCCATGACAGAGTAGGACTTATTACCTGCCTTAAACTGCAATACCTCACTCTTTTTCGAGTTATACTTGAGCCCATGGGATGCAGCATAATCTTCACATATTTTTATCAGCTTTCTCAAACCATTGATCGACGGACTCAGCAAGACCATATCGTCTGCGTAACTTACACTGCGCTTAAAATTACGTAAATATACGCTATTGTACCGGCGGTCATGTATGAAAGGATTGATGAGTGTAGATGAAGCGAATGAGATATGTTAGGATCGTATAGTAAGTGGAAATCTGTGGTCTCTGCCTACCCCTACGGGAAAGAGGCGTGATTTTTATGTATGTATGCACTGTTTGCACGCAAACGGTCGGTTCATAATATGCTAAACTTACACCACGATAGCAATATGATCTCATCTATGACGTCATCTCCGGCTGCGTATAACGCTCACAGAAAACAGGTAGAGCAGCGTGCGCACAAACGCAAACTCATATTTTGACAGATAGAAAAAAAAACACGTTTGCTTTTCTCTTTACATTATAATAGTGAGCAGCAAAGTCTATGAAAACATCTTGGGTTTTATACCTCGCAAGTGTGTTGAAAAACCTCATATGCACATGTATAATTTTAAGTTAAATTTGTCCCAAATGTGAAATTAAAGCCGATAAGCTACCACTCTCAAGTGCATGGTGGTAGGGCATTTGCACCTGGCTAACTATTTATTTGAAAGCATAACACGCTATATTTTCTTTAGGAAACTTGCCTAAAACACCTTGTTTTTGTGTTTTCCACCTACCAATCGACAAAGTGACTAAAAAAACTCTTAATTAATATACAAGTGGAACATACCTCCTCCTGCGTCTGTTCGATAGTCCCCAGAGTCCTGGCGACGAGCGCCTCCAGCACGGGGCCGCGCTCGTCGTGCAGCAAGTGCACTTCGTCTATGATGATCAGCCGCACCAGGTTTGTGAACGAACGCTCTCCTCCTAACATATCAAAAACATCAATCACAAACAGATTCAGGAGTTACTTCACGTAAATACAGGGTTATTGGTAAAATGCTAACAACATCTTAGGGTTGACTTCTGCTAATATGAGTAAATAACACTTTTGAGGTATTTTTTTGTGTATTTGACGGAATAAGCGCGAGGACCTGATGTTAAAAGTCTCTTGTGCCTGTAATTTATTATTTCATATTGTTTATTACTTAGCTCGAGGTAAATATTCAAAACTCTATTCAAAGGGAGCGCGGCGCGGTCCAGTGTTGCCGCGGCGGGCGCTCTTTGTTCGAAAGTAATAAAAAATATTAAATAAAAAAATACAGGAACAAGAGACTTTTAAGATCAGGTGGTACTCGTGCTTATTCCGTCAAATACACATTAACAAACACAAAATGAAAATGAAAAAAAAACAAAACCAATAGAAAGAAGATATTTTTCATCTCAAAATGTTTGTTAGTACTAGTAGAAGTCAACCCTAAGAGGTTGTTAGCATTTTACCTATAACCCTGTATACATGTTTCCGCCCGCGCCTAACTCCTGCAGGTAATATGGGTACAGTGAAGAAAATCTTCAGCTGCACTGAACAAGCTGCAAGTGGGCCGAATACTGGTCTGCGATGAAACGGAGCTAAATTATTTTAACTAACTTAACAATAATACCGGAAGCACTTACCAGTGGGTGTTCAGCGCTCTTTTCAGCAGGGTCTAGGAGTTCGTCGAACATAGTAGTCAGTCCTCGTATGTAATGTCAAGTAATAAAGTCAAATCGGGGAAAGGGTGAGTATTCTTATTCTAATTGGGGGCGATATGTCCTGCACTGACGTCCCGCTTGGGGTGTTTTGTGCATTCTTGGGGTGTTCTGTGCACTCTTGGGGTGTTATGTGCTTTCTTGGGGTGTTTTCTGCATTCTTAGGGAGAGTTATGTGCATTCACATGAGACTTAACAACCTTATGTCTCAGGATGATGGGCGCAGTGCAACTCGTCACTTGTGACGCATAGTTATAGCCAGAGGTTGCCGCTTAACATCAGGTGGGCTTCGTGCTAAACGATAGTTTAAAAACATAAAAATTTGACTTCCTTTTCCTAATTCAACTAACCTTTCCTAGTGATAATATCCCATTTCTCCGGCGTGCAGACAATGAGCTGCGTGGCGTCGATCTGTTCCCGCGTCAGCTGATGGTCGCCGGTCAACTCGGACACTTTCATGTTGTACGCAGCCAGGCGTTTGCTGAAGTTACCCACCTAACATTAAAATAACACTAGATAATTAATAAATTCAGGCGTTACTTAGCGGAAATCCATATTTAATAATAACAAGTATTTTCAAAATATTTTAAGAAAACAATTGAATATTATTTCTAATATTTTTATGTTTTTTTTTTGAAGCAATTATGGCCGATCGGTAATAGCTATGGACTGCCGTACCGCAGTACCCTGGTTCGATCCCCACCGCCGGTTTGAGCTTCACCGCACGGTGGAAGGGCATTGTGCGATTGCCCGCCTGGCTAGCTACCACCCTCAAGTAGAAAGTCTGTCGCCAAGCACCGAACGGTGTGTTCCGGCAGTAGTCCTTGAGAGCCAGTGAAATTACAGGCACAATGAGACTTAACAACTATGTCTCAATGTGACGGGCGTAGTGCAATTCGTGACTTGTCATGAATTGCAACTGTTATAGGCAGAGGTTAGCCCACTTAACATCAGGTGGGCCTCGAGCTTGTTCCGTCACAATAACAAAAAAAAAGAAGTTTGCAATAACGAATGCTCTGCGGATTGCATTACAAAATTCCAAAAAAAAAACCTCTTGTAATTTTCTAATTTTGTAATGTAATCCGCAGAGCATTCGTTATTGCAAACATAACCATATTAAAATTATAAGGTTGCGTCATCATTTACAAGTATAAAACCAATTGCAAAATTGGTTTGTTTGTAGTACAACGCAAGTGGTACTATAGATGTCGCTCCATCCCAATACGATGGTTAAAGAACGATAGGAAAAATTTGAGTTATGACTCATTGTCATGTTAGCTCAGTCGGTCAGAGCATACCCCGGCTAAGAAGGTGGATGGACGCGGGTTCGAATCCCACACATGACAAAAATTTTTCCTCTCGTAAATTTGTTATTTAATTATTATTTTAATAAAACACTAAAAAATATATCAAGTGACAATATCGCCAAATTGTCCTGATAAGCCGACGTGAAGTCACAAACGCCACGCAGCCAAACAGGAAGAATGTTCTACGCGACCGCTTCTACACGTTGTGCGCTCGTAGAGTCAAGACTTCCCGAAGATGCGTCGAACATTCTTCCGGTTTGGCTGCGTGGCGTTTGTGACGTCACGCCGGCATAGCAGGAAAATTAGCGGAATGGAGGTACGGAACCCTAAAAAACATCAAAATCGGTACACCTGTAAAGAATCAAAAGGTAACACACAAAAAAACAGTCCAAATGAAACCTTCTCAATTTTTAAAGTCGGTTAAAAAGATCACAACACAAAACATAGTTACCACACAATATTGTACCTTACTGTACTGTATCAGCCGGATCGTCCACTGCTGAACACAGCCTCCCCTATTAAGAGGGTATTTCCCATAATCCCCACGCTTGGCAGGCGGCTTGGGGATCGCAGTGTAAGATAGTAGTTCTTTAGAAAGCGCTGCTGCCCACATTCCAGTATTTTTCCCTTAGTCGCCTCTTACGACACCGACGGGATGATATAGGGAGGTGCAATTCTAACCCGGCACCCCACGGGGAATATTGTACCTTACCTAGTGGTAAGGTACAATGAAGAAGAAGCGCTCGTAGCGAAGCTTACTTAGCTGTTCTTAACCGATCAGCAAAGTTAAGCAACGTCGCCCGCGGTCTTAAGTTGGATGGGTGACCGCTAGTGACATTACTACTGAGCGCTTCCGTGCATCGGAGGGCACGTTAAGCCGTCGGTCCCGGTTGTTGTCTTAGGATGGCAGTCGTTACAGCATGGTGGTAGGGCATTTTGCGAATGCCCGCCTGGCTAGCTCCCAAGTAGAAAATCTGTCGCCAAGCACCTAACGGTGTGTTCCGGCAGCTGTCCTTGAGAGCCAGTACTTCTAGGTTAACCTGTATAACATCTTCGACAACATCATCACTTGCCATCAGGTGAGATAGTGGTCAAAGGCTAACCTATCAGGCAAAAAAAAAAAAAAAAAAAAAACAAAATAAAGCACAAATCTCACCATTTCCTGTACAAGCGACCTCATGGGCGCGACGTATATCATCTTGAAGTCGTTGACGTTGACAGTTCCGTCATCGTTGACGTGCTTCCCGACTTCCCTCATGATGCAGAGTAACGCGACGTTCGTCTTACCAGCGCCAGTCGGGGCGCAAACCAAGAGGTTCTCGTCCGATTCTAACGCCGCTTTGGAGATTCGACTCTGTTAAAAGGTGATAAGGTTTAAATTAATATAGCAGTATAACTTTTTGTGCGAGCTCGTCTTATCTGCAATACTATTGGTAACATCAGTGCTTTGCCGACTCTAAAGTACTGTTGATTTCCTTTTTACATAATCCCATATTTGTATTCATTTTTTTAAGAAACGTGGTGATGTATTTACACTTCAAAATAGGGCAAACTTCACCAATCTATTGTATGATATTCGTGCTAAGAAGGACTTATATAAAAAATATTTACAATAATTGTTTACATTTTTTTACCGGCGGTATGAATTTGTTATTAATACTACGAACTATATACAACACTACAGCTACTACAATAAAAGCATTTCAATACCAATAAGTCATTGCAGACTCATAGGCAGTCCAAATGCTCCAGCCCACTATCAGTTGGCAGCGTGCCCAGCATGCTGGCAGAATTGCCCCGTTGAATTGCAATATTTATTCTTTGAGACAAATAGGTGCCAGCATTTTGAACCACAATCGACCAAGCGCTCCCGATAAGTTTTGTAAAATACGATTCACTCCCGGTCCCCACGGACCCAACGTCTCAAATATATAACCCATACCGAGGTTAGCATACTTGCGCCGCTTGAGTCGCTCCGCCGAAGCAGCCGCGATATTGTTTACATTGTACATTTATAAATGTATACCTAAAGAAATCAAAGTATTGGATGGTAACAAATTTAAAAGCTCTTTGATTCACTGGGTTCTTATCAACTTTTTTACAGTGTTAATTTTTTTTTTTAATTTTAACATTTAAGTACTTAATACATACCTACACACACAAAATACATTGTATCCTAAACCAATAATATAAGGTCTTATGTGACATGTATTTTAGCAAAGAAATTCATATATTTCGGATAAAAATAAATCCACGTTGTTAGCAGCAATATTAAAAACGAAAAAAGTTAGTATACTCGTACACACAAAATTAAAATTAAATATAAATATTATTACTAAACTACTACTAAAGTTACACTTACTTAAATAGGACATCTCATGCGAACGCTTATTATGGACAGATTGGTTGTCTGACCAACGTTCACACAAAATGTTTTAAAAGGGGAGAACATGGATTGTCCACCACCGTCCTCAGGATGCTGTTGTTACTATCCCGCACTCGCCTCATTAATGATGCTATCTTCTTTCTCATAATTGCTTGAAAGCCATCAGTCTGAGTCTGAACAAACATTTCTGAGGCGCTACAAAAACGGGGTAGTCCCAACATCATCCTAAAGACGTTATTGTACAGAACCCGTAGAGCATCCAGCGACTTTTTCGTATAGTTGACCCATAGACCACCCGTGTAAAAACCTTGACAATACGCCTTAAAAAGGGTGATTTTATCTTGTTCAGTACAACGGGCATCTACGAGCCAACATGTTACCACGGACCACCAAAAATGATTTGATTTGATTTGTAACTATGAGGCAGGACCGAAAAACAAAGGTCAGTCCGAATTTTAATAGTATGTGACCTCTTCAAACATACGGTGCAGGACGTCCAAGCTTTCAAACGGGCTCAGTGCAGTTTACCACTTGTGACGAAATTCATCTGTAATAGGCAGAGGTTTTGCATGGTGGTAGGGCATTTTGCGAATGCCCGCCTGGCTAGCTACCCTCAAGTAGAAAATCTATCGCCAAGCACCTAACGGTGTGGTAACTAGCCAGGCGGGCATTCGCAAAATGCCCTACCATCATGCTATAACGACTACCATCCTAAGACAACAACCAACACGTGACGGCTTAACGTGCACTCCGAAGCACGTGCACGCTCAGTAGTAATGTCACTAGCGGTCACCAATCCAACTTATGACCGCTGCGGACGTTGCTTAACTTTGCTGATCCGTTAAGAACAGCTAATCTTCGCTACGAGCGCTTCTTTTGTACGAACTAGTTTCAAAGCGTATCTTTGCGCCAGCTATGAGTATTAGATGGAACATCTCACCTGTATCCGGTTCAAAGTCTTGAAGCCCGTGAACGCAGGCTGCACGTACTTTGGTAGCTTATCCACCGCCACCAAAGTCTCGTCTTCCTCGAAAGGCTTTGGCTTTAACGCTGGCACGTGAACCTCTTCGTAACCTGAAAAGAGTTATGGAGAATTTAGTTCGGATTGTATATTGACTGCCTCGTTGTGTGTGCATTGCTTTCAAATAGAGGTATAGTACCACCAACTTAACTGTGCAGTTCTCGAGGGCGCTATTGGTCAAGGAAATCACCTACAAACTGTCACAATTTGAGGGAATTTTGTAGTTCGTTTTTCTGCCGCCTGAACAGATAAGTTGGTGGGTCTGTACAGATCTACTCACGAAGACGCGTCCCACAACAGTGAATTATTCATGCGCATTTGTAGGGTAGGTTTTGAAACAGTGATGGCTCAGTGGCATTGGCTTATGGACTGCCGTGCCGCAGGTACATGGTTCGAATCCGCACGCCGGCTTGAGCTTCGCCGCATGGTGGAAGGGCATTTAATAAGAGACAAGCCTATAATATATAAGAGACTTTTAACATCAGGTGGTCCTAGTGTTTATTCAGTCAAAAGCATTTTGAAAAACACAAAAGATAATAAAAAATATTATAAAAAAAACAAAATAAAAATTTCGAAACAAAAAAAAAAAACTCAAAGTGTTTGTTAGGGCTCGCAGAAGTCAACCCTAACCAATAACCCTGTATATGCTTAGATCTTTAAAACTACGCAACCAACGTTGATGTCGTATTTTTAATAGTGATTCAAGAGGAAGGTTTATATGTATAATACATGCATAATATAGTAGAGAAACACTGATAGCTTTAGAGGTTTATAATGTGACGTCGTAAATAAAAACATTTTTTGCGCTTACATTGCAAACGCTGGCTGTACCTACGAGATATATCAAAATAATGTACTACAGTATTGTACACCTTAAAAGGATCTAAAAAAAACCCGCAATGGTATATATCTATCTCTTAGGGATAACCAACAATAACCCATTTATCCTTTACTTTTTACGAGAAGTAATGGCTTACTTACGAAGCGATTTTAGGTAACACAGCATTTATCCTTATTCAATTAAGTACCTTAAATATTATTTAAATTAACCCCCGTGGGGTGCCGGGTTAGAATTGCACCTCCCCATATCATCCTGTGGGTGTCGTAAGAGGCGACTAAGGGAAAAATACTGGAATGTGGGCAGCAGCGCCTTCTAATGAACTGCCTACTTACACTGCGATCCCCAAGCCACCTGCCAAGCGTGGGGATTATGGCAAATACCCCCTTAAAAGGGGAGGTTGTGTTCAGCAGTGGACGAGTCGGCTGTTACAAAAAAAACCTTAAATACATTTTGCATTTAATATAGATCAGTATGGCCTTTACAGCATTAGATTTAGCGTTGCGCGTTGAGTGTTTTTCGTATGGCAAATTATATGTCGCTCTTACAAGAGTAACCTCTAAAGAAAATGTTTGTATTGTCTAATAACATACAAGCTGTGAACGTTGTATATAAAGACATTCTGTAGTATATTTCGAATCAGCATTGCGCTCGTGCGAAGCCGGGCGGGTCGCTAGTTTCTTATAAACAACTAACATAGTTTTAATATTGTTATGTTTGCAATAACGCTTGCTATGCTGATTACATTACAAAATTACAAATATACGATAGAAAAAATTTAAGTCATGTGCGGGATTCGAACCCTCCATCCCAATACGATGGTTAAAGAACGATAGGAACGATTTGAGTTATGAGTCATTGTGTCATGTTAGCTCAATTATTTAGAACATACCCCGGCTAAAGGGGTGGATGGACACGGATTTAAATCCCGCACATGACTTAAATCTTTCCTATTGTATATTTATAATTTTGTAAACTAACATAGTATAATAGAATAATAAAACAGTAACCTTTTCTCTGTTTCCGGAAGGAGCCAGGTGGCAGTTGACACCGCTTGTTCGCCATGAAGTGCGCACCGGCAGCGAACACCAACTCCTCCAACTGTAAGACCTTCCTCGCGCCACCGACTTGTCCGGCTCCGCCAGCGGCATCCGACTCTAGCTTGTGGCGCTTACGCGGCGCTTCGGATTGTTGAGTCGTCTGTAAATAGGTAAAATAATATGTTACATAATAAAACTGATGACACATCTGAACTGACATGTTATCACCTTCGACCACATAATCACTTACTATCAGGTGCGATTGTGGTCAAAGGCTTACCTATTATCAGAAACAGACCTGAAATCCAGTTCTATCTAGATCACGCCGACCAACTACAACATTTTGCCGAAAGATGAAATATTAGTCATAGTAGTACATAGAGTTAAATGAAACAAGGTACCTCATCTTCCCCTTTTTTTATTTACTGCTGTGCAGCGCCATTTATGGCGGGCCTTTGACCACGTCATGTGATGGTAAGTGATGATGTTGTCGCTGGTGTTAACAGACCAAACCTAGAGTGGTAGCTAGCTACTCGCAAAAATGCTTATAATGCAGCACGTTTTCTCTAATAACGCGAAACACGACAGTAGATAATATAGGTAAAAAAAGCTTAGGCTTCTCTTTTATGGCTGGTAGCCTCCCTGACGCCAACCCTACTTAGGTATCAAGTTGTAATGACTAATGAATCAAAGCGTCATCACTTTCCTATCTAATATATAAATAACTCAATAAAAACGAAATTTGTGAAAACGTGTTGCATAATGTACCATGAAAACACGAGTGTGTGTTAATATTAGGAACAGTATCACACGAGTGTTTTAATACGTAATTATTTGCAGCTTCATATACTAATTTATTTACTACTATACATTGGGATTGAACCTACTAAATAAAAGAATCACTCTATCATTGTACTACAACGTATGAACGCCCATGCGTTACAGACAAGTCAAAATTAGAATCAGGCATTTTTTATACTGATATAAAAAAGGCGAGCATAGAGATTTTGATTTCTTGTATTGACCCTGTACCTTATAGGCAAAAATTACGTTTCATAACATGATTTGGTTAGTCAATATTATATTTTTGAATTTCGAGTAGCGAAATAGCCATGGCATGGGCTATGAACTGCCGCGCAGCAAGTCTATGGTTCGAATACCACCGCGGGCTTGAGAGCTTAACCGCATGGTGGTAGGGCATATTGCGAATTCCCGCCTCGGTAGCGGCCACTCTCAAGTAGAAAATCTGCAGCCAAGCACCTTGTCCTTCAGAGCCAGTAATTCTAGTTTAAGCCTGTTTAACATCTTCGACCACATCATCACTTACCAACAGGTGAGATTGCAGTCAGAAGCTTACCAGCAATAAAAACATAAAATCGTTTTGATGTTTATAATTCTACAATATGAGGGTAGATAAAAAAAATATGTATTGATTTATAAGTGAATGTACCTCATCCTCCCCTTTCGTAATGATTGTAAGCGAATGTACCTCATCCTCCCCTTTCGTAATGATTATAAGCGAATGTACCTCATCCTCCCCTTTCCCAGTTTCCAGCTGCGCCAGTATCTTCTGCAGATGCGGTTGTCGCGACATCTCCTCGCGGATGGAGGCGCGCTCACTCTCCGACTGCGAGGACGCCAACTTCGTGCAGTACAGGACTGGAAACGACACGATTATTGACATTTTAATGTGCAAAATGACGGTAGACTATTGTGAATTTGTGATTAGTAATTTATCCGTAGTCAGCTGAGTTTTGTTAGTGGCATAACGAAGCGCTCGTAGCGTAGTTTACTTAGCTGTTCTCAACCGATCAGCAAAGTTAAGCAACGTCGCCCGCGGTCAGGAGTTGGATGGGTGACCGCTCGTGACATTCCTACTGAACGTGCACGTGCTTCGGAGGGCACGTTAAGCCGTCGGTCCCGGTTGTGGTCTAAGGATGGCAGTCGTTATAGCATGGTGGTAGGGCATTTGGCGAATGCCCGCCTGGCTAGCTACCACCCTCAAGAAAATCTGTCGCCAAGCACCTAACGGTGTCTTCCGGCAGCTGTCCTTGAGAGCCAGTACTTCTAGGTTAGCCTGAACAACATCTTCGACCACATCATCTCTTACCATCAGGTGAGATAGTGGTCAAAGGCTAAACTATCAGGCATAAAAAAAAAACAAAAAAAAACATGGTCATGTTTCGTCTCTGCTTTGTTACGGCTTGATATTGTGGGGTAACTCAATAGACATTGAACGAGTGCTTAAAATACAAGAGCCTGGTTTCTTGACAGTAGTAATCCTCTTTTTAAATCATGCAACATACTTCCTCTACCTTGCATGTACGTTAAAGAAATTTGTATATTTACCTAACAACACCCTGATTTTTTTGTAAAACGTTCCCAAGTATTTCCGCGTAAAGGTCCAAGTTCAGTAACTTATTATATAAAACTCTAGCCCTAAAAGATTTATATAAAATATACATTTATAATATGTCTACAAAAAATTATAATTGTGTACCTAATGACATTAGGATATTAAATGAAAGGAAATTTAATAAATGTTTTTTTTTTTTTTTTTTTTATGTTATTTTGATGGAACAAGCGCGAGGCCCACCTGATGTTAAGCAGTATCCTCTGCCTATAACAGATGCATTTCATCACAAGTGACGAACTGCACTACGCCCATCACCTTGAGACAGTTGTTAAGTCTCATTTTGCCTGTTATTTCACTGGCTCTCAAGGACTGCTGCCGGAACACACCGTTAGGTGCTTGGCGACAGATTTTCTACTTGAGGGTGGTCGCTAGCCAGGCGGGCATACGCAAAATGCCCTTCCACCATGCGGTGAAGCTCAAGCTCTGGGCGGGATTCGAACCATGGACCTGCTGCGCGGCATTCCATAGCCAATGCCACTGAGCCATCACTGCTTCAAAACTGGCATCTTACAATTATTTTTATAGTGTTAAGGAATTTTTAGATTATTGTAAATAAATATTTTTTGAGGTGTAAAATAATTTATATAAATTAGCTTCATAAACCCCCCGTGGGGTGCCGGGTTCGAATTGCACCTTCCCATATCATCCCGTGGGTGTCGTAAGAGGCGACTAAGGGATAAATATACTGGAAGGTGGGCAGCAGCGCCTTCTAAAGAACTGCGATTTTACACTGCGATCCCCAAGACGCCTGCCAAGCATGGGGATTATGGCATATGCCCCCTAAATAGGGGAGGCTGTGTTCAGCAGTGGACTATCCGGCTGGTATAGTACAGCTTTATAAAAGATTTGCACGTTTTTTTTTACCTGATAGGTTAGCCTTGGACCACTATCTCACCTGATGGTAAGTGATGATGTGGTCGAAGATGTTGTTCAGGCTAACCTAAAGTCTGCAAGAACGTAACGTCTTCGTTACGTTCTTGCAGACTGAATACATTGTACCTATATGATTAATATTAAGATCCTTTAGACATATACTCTAGCAAATAAATAAATGATTTGATTTGAGATTCAGAGACAAGTCTTTTCTTATCAAAATGTAGCACTTAGCCACATATTTGTATTCAGAGATGTATGGAACAGTGCTTAAATTTAGTGCATGCTATGTTAAGCCGTGGGGTGCCGGGCTGAAATGTCACCCGATCTCCACCTGTAGGTGTCGTAAGGGTAACAAACCAGAAAGTGGACAGCAGCGCTTTCTGAGGTCTGAGAATATCTCGCACTGCGATCCCCACGACAGGCGCACTGGGGATCGCAATGTGAGATGAGCCAAGCGTGGGGATTATGGCAAACACCCCCATGATGGGGAAGGCTGTGTTCAGCAAAGGATAAATTTAACTACAATTTATCCTTTCAATATATTGAAAACTTAAGAACATTAACTTATTTTCGTTAAGATCAAAACTTGCTGCTATGCCTTCCATATCAGTTGAAGACATTTTCTGTCATACGATATATGTATAATGTATATAATATAAGGTTTGACCACGAACAAACGAGATGTAGCTTTTGTAAAAGAAGGGTCATCTACAAAATCTAAATCCAAGCCTTACTCCATCTTAGGCGCAGCTCCCGATTGGACTCTTTTGATGGACACGTATGAAAAACATTACAAAATTCCTGAGGATGTTGGTGTTACGTCATCCAGACCAGACATATTTCTATACTCAAAAAATCTAAAACGCATAGTACTTATAGAACTTACTGTGCCGTATGAAACAAACATTAATGACCACGACAAAACATATAAAAACAAACAAATATTATGACCTAACAAATTAATTAACCAAAAACGGTTATGTGGTTAATTTATATGCTGTAGAAAATGGAGCAAGGGGTATACCAGCGAAATCCCTATATAACCTACTAAAAGACCTTGGCCTGTCAAGAACAACCGTAACTTCCATCCTAGAACGTGTATCTAAGGCGGCATTAGTAGGATCTTACCAAATGTTGGTTGGGCAGGGGAGGAGGCTCGAGCGGTGAAAGGGAGCAATGATGCATCAAAAAGGGGCCCCTTAACCTTACTCACTGGGTTGCAAGTCCCAGGCCCCTCTGGCCTCTTCATCTGTAACGCTATGGACCCGGCACCCGCACGGTGAATCCATGGAATGCTAAGTAATTTGTTTCTCTATATACATATCGGCATTTTGTTTCACTCACTCCAATGACATTTAAAATATTGCTGTCATCGTTTTTCCCTTTGTATTTCATGCTGCATAGTTTACCTAAATGCGATAAATGTTCCACTAGTAAAAACTGTGCCATAGAGTGTGATCTTAACTAATACCGAAGCATGTAGTACTTAGTATAAAGATTGACTTAGTCGACGCTTAGGTAAGACTGGACGAAGAACGTCTTACATAAATGTCTCTGAATCTTAGCCAAATATTGCCCTTTTTAGGGTTCCGTACCCAAAGAGCAAAACGGAGTAAATGGGCTCCGGTTCCATTCGATTCAGAGACTACATACATAAGTACTACATAGTATGAGACCAAGCTGTCCGTCTGTTTGTGCGTCTATCCGATCGTATCGTTAGCTATGTCAAGACTGCTAGCCCAGAACGTGACCACAATTATTGGGTGGCAAAATGCATGCTGGAAAAAGAAGATATATTTTTAGCTCAAAAGCTCAGTAATGCGTTGTTTTTTTTATTGCTGATAGGTATACCTTTGACCACAGTCTCACCTGATGGTAAGTGATAATGTGGTCGAAGGTGTTAACAGGCTTATTGCTGGCTCTCAAGGACAGCTGCTTACCTATCAGTAACATTTAAAAAAACCGGTTTTATTCGCCATAACTTTGTTTTGGAGCGAGTGCGACAGAGGCCTGTATAAAAGCAGACTTAGCACAGAGAATATTTCGACGGTTTTTAAATCCTGCATAAACCAAACAAGACCTTATTAGCAAGTACATAAAGTTGTTAATGCAACTAACTTGTATATCGATACTTGTTGAGTAGTTTGACGAACTCGAAGCAGTCGTAACCAAGCAGCAGCACCAGCCTATTCTCCAGGTCTCTGTCGTCGGCAGCGTCGCCCAGCGCTTTCAGCACTTCGCTAGATTTAGCCTGGAAAAAGAGAAAGCGAGCTAATTAGAACAAAGACAACAGTAAGTTGAATTTTTTTTTTAATATTTTTAGGTTTGCAATAACGCCTGCTAAGCGGATTACATTACAAAATCACAAATATACGATAGGTTTTTTTTTTAAAGTCATGTGCGGTATCCAATACTATGGTTAAGGAACGATAGGAAAGATTCGAGTTATGACGTCATGTCATGTTAGCTCAATTGGTTAGAGCATACCCCGGCTCAAGGGGTGGATGGACGCGGATCCCTCACATGACTTAATTTTTTCCTATCGTATATTTGTGATTTTGTAAAGTAAGTTGAATGTCAATAAATAAAAAAGAAAAAGTTACTTCTGTTGAATGTCAATAAATAAAAATAAAAGAAAGTCACTTGTGTAAAATGTCAATAAACAAAACAAAGGAAAAAGTCACATGTGTTGCATGTCAATAAATAAAAATAAAAGAAAAAGTCACTCGTGTTGAATGTCATTAACCAAAAATAAAGGAAAAAGTCGCTTGTGTTGAATGTCTTTAAAGAAAAATAAAAGAAAAAGTCATTTGTTTTGAATATCAATTAACAATAATAAAAGAAAACGTCAGTAGCGTTGAATTTTAATCAACAAAAATAAAAAAAATCTTGTGTTGAATGTCAATAAACAAAAACAAAAGCCACATTTGTTGAATGCGAAAAGATCTTAAAAGCTTGGCGATAGATAATATAATGTATCAAAATACCAATACTAAATGTTTCTCTTAGCAGTTTGTAGAAAGACTCCGAGTTGGTGTGTTGTTTTTTTAGTTGTTGTTGATAGCTCTTGATTTATATCCAATCTGATGGTAAGCCATAGATATGGTTAGAGTTAGGCTAAACCTAGAATTACAGGTTTTTTTTAGCTTTACCTCATGGTGGAACGTAATTTTGCAAACGCTCACCTGGCTATCAACCACCCTCAAGTAGGAAATCTGTCGCCAAGCACCTAACAGTGTGCCCTGCAACAGTCCTTACGAGCTCGTAAAATTACAGGAACATGAGATATAACATCGAGATAGAGGAATAGGCATCCGGTGCGAAATCGGAGGAGGCGGGCTCGATTCCCGTCCAGAACAAAAAAACTTGTGCTTCAATAATTTGTAAATGTCCAACTACGTGGTGGTAGGGTATTTTGCGAATGCCCGCCTGGCTAGCGACCATATAGTAAAAAATAGGCGCTGTCGCCAAGCACCTAACGGTGTATTCCGGCAGCTGTCCTGGAGAGCCAGTAATTCTAGGTTAAGCCTGTTAACACCTTCTACCACATCATCACTTACCATCAGGTGAGATTGTGGCTAAAGACATACCTATCAGCAATAAAAAAAAATGTCTCAGTGTAACGGGCGCAATGCAATTCGTCACTTTCAACACGTCATGAGAGTGACGAAAAAAGGCAGAGGTTACTGCTTAATATCAGGTGGGATTCGTGCTTGTTCCGTCACAAACATAAAAAAAAATAAAAAAAATATGCCGGGCCGGAACAAGTTGTTCGGTAGTCTCTACAGCCAATCATCGATTTCAGCCAACTGGAGTAGAGACTGATGGTACCGGTTCTGTATACAGGGTTATTGTTAAAATGCTAACAACCTCTTAGGGTTGACTTCTGTTAGTCTTAACAAACATTTTGAAATAAAAAAAAATTTGGAAGAAATTTTCCTTTTTTTTTTTGTTTTTTTTTTATGTGTTTTTGACGGAGTAAGCACGAGGACCACCTGATGTTAAAAGTCTCTTGTGTCTGTAATTTAATATTTTATATTCCTTGCCCGCCGCGACAACACTGGACCGCGCCGCGCTCCCTTCGAATAGAGTTTTGAATATTTACATCGAGCTAAGTAATAAAAAATATGAAATAATTAATTACAGGCACAAGAGACTTCTAACACCAGGTGGCTCTCGTGCTTATTCTGTCAAATACACATAAACAAACACTAGCAGAAGTCAACCCTAAGAGGTTGTTAACATTTTACCAATAACCCTGTATAATTGATCCGAGATGCCAGTTTTTAAGGCCTGCTGACAAAGTGATGTATCAATAAGCATACCTGCGACACCATAGCATCAGGGAAATGTCTGGACAGCCTCCTCTGCAGCCAATAAGCATCTATATCCATAGGGTGGAGGGACTGGTCGCGCCGTTTCTGTGATTGCTCCTCTGAGAGCTGTAATATAATAGTACATTATGCAACAAGTGTTTTTTATGGTTGGTAAGTGATGATGTGGTCGAAGATGTTGTTCAGACTAACCTAGAATTACTGGCTCTCAAGGACAGCTGCCGGAACACACCGTTAGGTGTTTGGCGACAGATTTTCTACTTGAGGGTGGTAGCTAGCCAGGCGGGCATTCGCAAATTGCCCTACCACCATGCTATAACGACCATCCTAAGATAGCAACCGGGACCGACGGCTTAACGTGCCCTCCGAAGCACGGAAGCGCTCAGTAGTAATGTCACTAGCGGTCACTCATCCAACTCATGACCGCGGGCGACGTTGCTTAACTTTGCTGATCGGTTAAGAACATCTAAGTAAACTTCGCTACGAGCGCTTCAGAATTCTTGTTTATTAAAATCGAGAGGTTTTAGAGATTGAAGATCGCGAAGGCCTAAATGGAGTAGAGATTGTAATAAACAACGCGCACGAGTTTCATACGACGTTTTTCAACACACTTGCGAGGAACGAATACGAAAATATTCTCTTGATCTTTTTGATAGCAATAATAATCTGATTAAGAAGGTTTATAATTAAATCTTCTAAAGTTCTACTTCAGTAGGTAAAAAACTCTTTGGTTTGTTTTTATATGAAAAACGAACGAAACAAACTACAATCTCCTTGGTGAGAAGAGTGGAAACGTTGTTTTTTTTTCTATTTAAAACACTAGTGCGGTAATGTAAAAAAAAAAGAACGAGTAGTAATAGACTACATTATGTCACTAAAATCAAAGGCCCGTTACGAGCGAGTGTGTTGAAAAGTACATATTAAAATACATGTTGTACAAGTCATCATACAAGTCTTTGAGAGCCAGTAAAATTACAGGCACATGAGACTTAACTGTCTCAGAGTGACGGGCGAAGTGCGATTCGTCAGTTATGAGGAAATGTATCTGTTTTAGGCAGAGGTTAGTCCGCTTAACATCAGGAGGGCCCCGTCCTTGTCCCGTAACAATTAGCTAAAAGCGAGAGAACCGTATAAAGATCCCGTGCCTGGTGTTAAAAATGGCTCTTAAAGAACTCGTAATTACGATCAAAAATATGAAAATAAAAAAATCTCTTAAAGAACTCGTAATTACGATCAAAAATATGAAAATAAAAAAATCTCTTAAAGAACTCGTAATTACGATCTAAATATGAAAATTCAACTTACGTTAGCGTGTATGGCGTTCTTTTTCCCCTCTGTATCGCTGTCCTCCTCACCGCTGCTCTCTTTCTCTTTCTCATTTTCCGAACCTTCGCCATCTTCTTTGTCTTCTTCATTTACCTGGAACCAATATTAATATCTATGTTTACCGACTTCAAAAAAGGAGGAGGTAATCTATTCGACTGGTTTGTTTTTTATTTTTGATACCTACGAACTTATGACTGTTGAACCGAACTTGATGATTCTTTTTTTATTTGAAAGCTGATGCTTCCCGTGTGGTCCTGTTTAAATTTCATCAAAATAGGTCTAGCCGTTTTTGTGTTACACTCCAAAAACTAGAAAGTGTTTTCCTATTTTGATGATATAGTCAATGTTTGTTACCTCTGAACTTTTGACTGGGTGAACCGATCTTGATGATTCTTTTTTTATTTGAAAGCTGATGAAAATTTCATAAAAATAGGTGTAGCCGTTTTCCAGTTACAGTCCAATAACTAAAAAGTGTTTTCCTATCTTGATTATATAGTCATTGACAGTGAATGACAATCGATCCCGTAAGTAACAAGGGTCACTAAAATGGGTGAAATGTTTTATTTTACCTAAAATTATTGTGATAATAGGTACTTTTGAACTATCATGGTACCGACTTCAACAAGTTATTTCACACTTTTGAGTGTTGACATCGGTTCCATTTTAAGGTTATAAAACTCGGTTGTCCAAATTCAAATTTTGTGTAATCATGTAATTTATTTATTTTTTGGAAGGCCTGAATCGAGAGGTCGACAGCTGCTTCCACGCTACATCTTCAGTTTGTCTCAGAGCTACAGAGACAGGGAGGCTTTCTCAAGCCTCCCTGTCTCTGTAGCTCTGAGACAAACTAAGATCTCTCGATCTTTCACATGGTCAGACCAGCGACCAGGTGATCTGTCTCGGGGTTTTTCCTCATCAGCCTTTCCCTACAGTTACAATTACAATTCTAGCCCGGTACCAATCTCACCTCTCCAAACGCGTCTTCGTCGTCTTCCTCCGAGGACTCCTCGAACTGCACGTTGATGCCGTACGTCTCGTCTATCTCGGCGTTGCCTTCCGTGGCCGAGCTGATGTTGAAGTCTGTTATCTTCTTACCTGTGGAATACACAACAAAATAACATAACGACGTAGTTTTTAGTTTTTGAAGCAATGATATCCGAGTGGTTATAGTTATGTACTGCGGTGCCGCAGGTCCATGGTTCGATTCCCACTTCCGGCGAGCATCCGCAAAATGCCTTTCCACCATGCATTGAAGCTCACAATGCATGGTGTATATACCTACAATACACACACACAGACAGATTTTCTACTTAAGGGTGGTAGCTAGCCAGGCGGGCATTCGCAAAATGCCCTTCCACCATGCGGTGAAGCTCAAGCCCGCGGCGGGATTCGAACCATGGACCTGCTGCGCGGCAGTCCATAGCCAATGCCACTGAGCCATCATTGCTCCTAATAAGTAAAGTTAGCTTCGAGTTAGCTTATTATCCTCATTAAAACACAACTGTAACTACCTACCTAAGGTAATTAGGTATATATGGGAAACTGAAAATAGTAATAAAAGTTAACATTAGAAGGACGCCATTTGCAAGAGTTACAGATTATTCCAATAGGGTGATTAATTTTACCCCACCTCGTACACTAATAACTACATACTTAATTATAAACTACTAGCTGACCCGGCAAACGTTGCTTTGCCATATAAATAATTTTGGCTATTAAAAAATAAGGGTTGATCGTAGAAGGGTGAAAATTGAGGATTGTATGTATTTTTGTATGTTGTATCATAAAAAAATAGAAATTAAAAATTTTGTCCAAAAAATTAAAAAATAAAATTTAGGGGTGGACTACCCCTAACATTTAGGGGGATGAAAAATAGATGTTGGCCGATTCTCATAGATACCGGATAAGCACAAAAAATTTCATCAAAATCGGTCAAGCCGTTTCGGAGGAGTATGGCAACGAAAACTGTGACACGAGAATTTTATATATTAGATTTATTACCATTAATCGTCATTACCAAGACTTCATATTGCTATTAAAATTTGTGCACGGTTTACTTTATCATAGAAGTTGAAGCGCTCGTAGCGAAGTTTACTTTGCTGTTCTCAACCGATCAGCAAAGCTAAGCAAAGTCGCGCGCGGTCATGAGTTCGATGGGTGACCGCTAGTGACATTACTACTGAGCGTGCACGTGCTTCGGAGGGCACGTTAAGCCGTCTATCCCGGTTGTTGTCTTAGGATGGCAGTCGTTATAGCATGGTGGTAGGGCATTTTGCGAATTTCCGCCTGGCTAGCTACCACCCTCAAGTAGAAAATCTGTCGCCAAGCACCTAACGGTACGTTCCGGCAGCTATCCTTGAAAGCCAGTACTTCTAGGTTAGCCTGAACAACATCTTCGACCACATCATCACTTACCATCAGGTGAGATAGTGGTCAAAGGCTAACCTATCAGGCATAAAAATTAAAAAAAAGTTACTGTCTGACAAATTGATTATTATAAAACCAGCACATAACCGCACTACCATTATTATTTATTCCTTCTTGCCGACATTAATCAAATGTAACTGTTATTTCAAGTCTTTAAGTATATTTTCTAACTTGTTACACTCACACACCACATACACACACACACACTCACCACATCATACCGTAACACACACACCACATCACAACACACACATATAAATACCCATATTTAAATCCCTACCGCATGCATATATAAAAAACATTCCATTTACCTACTTTCACTCACTTACCTTAACCTAGTTTCCATGCCCAATCGATACGATCATATATTACGTTTATTAGCTCTAATAATTATATATACATTTATTTTACAACTTTTTCCATACTTAGTCTTCTCGTACGTAAATACATATTTGTTAAATAGTTGACTTTTAATAGTTCACTTTGTTTGCTACTGAGGAACTATATAGTTAGCTTACAATCGGAGGAGGGCGTTGACATCTGCGACACAGTTTTATACTTCTGCAGGTGTCATCGATTCTCATGTGTTTATAACTAAATTGTGTTATGGTTCCAAATAAAAATTATTATTATTATGTTAAATCTGTCATGCCTAAATATAACTGTTTTGTATTTAAGATAATGAATAGATTCAGGCGTTACTTTGCGGAAATCCATATTTAATCGTTCGATCGAGAAATCGTTCGTGCGCTCGTAGAGTCAAGACCTCCTGAGGATGCTTCGTGTAGAAGCGACACGCGTCGAAAATTCTTCCGGTTTGGCTGCGTGGCGTTTGTGACGTCACGTCGGCTTAGCAGGAAAATTAGGCGTTGTCACTAGATATATTTTTATATTTTTTAAGTGTTTTATTAAAATATTAATTTGATGTTTTCGTAAAATATTTTTAAAATATTTGTTATTATTGTTTTGTATTTAGTTTATTATAATAATTAATTGTACCTATATGATCTAAGTTGGTCGAAATAAATGATTTTATTATTATAACATTGTACTGTTCACTTAAATACTCGTAAGGTATTATATCTAATAATTAAAAGAATTAACCTATACTAATTCTTTTAATTATTAGAGTTGGCATCTGCCTACAAACTGCTATGCTAGTTTGCCAGACTTTTCAAAGACTGCTATGTACTTGAAATGTTTTTAAATAAATAAAAATGTGCATTGTTATTTCACACAACAGAAACGGCCTCATTAAACGCAGATAATAGCTACGTCAATATTAAATATACATTAATATCTAGAACAGTATACATCGTCGTCTTTACGCACTGTTTGTACTCATCATTAAGTAATCTATCAAGCTGCTTAGAAACTATTCTTTAACCTGTGGGCACGTGCGGTAATGACGGTGAACTATAGGTGAATTCATTTGCTGCGTTATCAGCTCTGCGAGCCCACAGCTTCCTCTACCCAGAGGCAGTGCTACACGTATAATATAATCCGGAATCCTCATACAAAACTTCAGTTTTAAAATAAAAACAATCGGATTGGCAATCAGAATTCGAAATTCAAAATATAGGCGACGTAAAATAGCGCTGCATTCCAAATCATTGGCTCTTAACCTATCGTATGTTCATCGTATGATATTCACAGAAACCGGCCGGAAAGTATGAATCACAAATACTACAATAAACATTTACAGTCCCACCAACTTATCTGTTCAGGCGGCAGAAATGAGAACTATAACATTCCTTCAAATTGTGACAGTTTGTAGTTGATTTCCTTGACTAGCAGCGCCCTCGCGAACTGCACAGTTAAGTTGGTGGTACTATAACAATTCCTCACGGTCAAGAATGAACACGTGAATGTGAGAATGAACGGAAGATAGAGTTGTGACGTATAGATTGGCCGGAAGTATTCGGACAATTAAGTCCAAATACTGAACTCGTTCTATTTTTAAAATTCGTTTTTAGCAGCGTAATAGTGTCGAATGAACACAAATTGTGGGAACTATGGTAATTCTGATTAACTTAAAATCACTGGCTCTCAAGGACTGTTGCCGGAACACACCGTTAGGTGCTTGGCGACAGATTTTCTACTCGAGTTTTGTAGCTGGCATTTGGTAGCTAAATCTGCTACCACCTTGTCGTTAGTTAGTACCTACTGCCATACTTTTTTTTTTGAGGGGGAAATGCCTTTGCCCTCTCTCTCCACCACGGGGGTAGTGGAGGGGGATGACCTACTGCCATCCTAAGACAACCACAGGCACCAACGGCTTAACGTGCCCTCCGAAACACGTCATCACTCAGTAATAATTGTCACTATCGGTTACCCTAGTACTGACCGCAGCAAATGTTGCTTAACTTAGGCAAGCTACGAGCGTTCCAAAAGAGTTCGTCAGCGTTCATGCTACTTATTGTTCTCTTTACCATATTCGGTCAATTTTCTTCCGACCGAATACTACATGGTGCAACTCTAGTGTTCGTTCATTCCGTTCACTCATTTCATAACATTATCGCAAAATTTCTAAGATGTTGATCTGTAGCCGCCCACAAATAGTGTGGTGAGAGTCGGGTCTTTCTTCACGATAGATTTGACTATAACAGTATCATCGATAACTTGTTATAACTAATACACGAAACAAAAATATAATGACATAAAGACCGTGGTATTCGATTATAAAGGACTTCGTTAATAAACCATGACATTTTAAAATACGTAACAGGTTATAAAACGAAATTTTAGATTTTTATATTGTCTTTTTAAAATGCTGGGCACGCTGCCAACTGGTAGTGGGCTGGAGCATTTGGACTGCCTGTCAGTCTGCAATTACTTATAGGTTGTATAAATTCTTTTATTGTAGGAGCTGTAGTATTGTATATAGTTCGTAGTAGTTCGTTAATAAAGGCAAACTGCCGGTATAAAAAGAAACCTAGTAGGATAACAGTATAATAATCATTCATTTAAAATGTCATTTCAATCATGCCATATTGCATGTTAAGCGAAAATTTTTATTTTTAATATAGTAAGTACATATGCTTCGAGCACTACATTTTCATCTATGGCCAACTTAAAAAAACTTAAAAAATTTCAAGAGCTTCAGCCTTTTGTATTCAATTGGTATCGCTGAACTCGATCAGAATTAATCGCTGCAACAAATCATCGATCATTTCGACACCCCTAGCATTGTCGTCATAGTAATTTTGAGTGAACTAATTGAATGAACTATTTGAGTGAAATAAAATTGATAGTTGGACTTGGTTCTTTGTCTGGCCCGGCCCACTGAGCAAGTAATATTTTACCGGCCGAGAAAACGATAATATAGGTTTTGGTGTGATAATTTGTTTGAAGCTATTTATTTGTGTTTTTCTTTGTAAGGTAAGTGAATTAGCATATTATTTTATTACCTTAAGAGCCATTTCACAAAATCACGCTACTGAAGTTTAGGTAAATGCCAGCGCATCGCTTACACAAGCGAAAGAAGTGACGACGGAATAGCGTGACTGTGAGTAACATATTTTGATACTAGCACTCATTAATAAAGAAATGTAAGTTGCGAATTTAAAAATTGTGTGATTGGCATGAGTAAATAATCAATTTCTTGTCGATTACTTGCTAATGTTATAGAAAAGAAATAGGCATGTACATTAAATAGTCAACCTACATCGTGAATCGTATATTTACATTTCATCCTTGATGAATAAAAAATAGATATGTTTGAATAATTTATTGTAACAATAAACTTAAATAATTAAAAAATTATACAGCTTAAAATTATATAAATATTTGACGTAACGGGATTGATTAAAAACCGCGGACTAAAAGCTCTTTCTTTTAAATTTTCCAAAAATTGCTTTTGTCCTCGTTCACACTCTTCAGTATCTATATCCAGTCGTTAACACTGTCTGCCATAATGACCATGCATAGGATTGAGGTTTATTTTTCTGTGCATCCGGAAAACAACTTAGTACCAACCACAAACGTCCCATGACGTTTTTGGTTTTCCATTACTTAAACATGTCACCCTCATATTCCCATACCACAATATATCACCTATACCATTAAAAAAATAACATTTTCATCCATTTAGTTTGAGTAGACCAAACAGCGAAATGTAAATATATATTTACAGATTTTGAGGTTTTTTGTTTTTAAATCGAATATCTTTGATGCAATCTATAATCAACATATATACTTCTTGATACCAATGCAATCCTCACTATATACTCTTATGCTCACTATTTCCTCTATGGAAAATAAATGATAATACACCTTTTTATAGAAAAAAATACTGGAAATGGGGTTTCAACACACGACAAAAATGGTGGGAAATAGTAATTTAATTGCTATTTTTATTTTTTCGTAACTAACTCACCTTGAACTTCGATTCTTCTTTTAATATGATAATTTACTATTGTTCTTTAGCCATGAATTGTTACAGATTTTTACGCCAAATATTTTAAAGAAAACAACCCAATTGTTTTAAGAACTTTGGCGGGAAAACTGTATTGGAGAGCAATATTTTTTTCTGAAAAACTATACCACCTACGGCTTTGGTCCTTCTTTGATATTATTATTTACATGGAATTTATACAC
This sequence comes from Plagodis pulveraria, assembly GCA_963890685.1. NCBI lineage: Eukaryota > Metazoa > Arthropoda > Insecta > Lepidoptera > Geometridae > Plagodis > Plagodis pulveraria. Next base: position 5,342,518 of record OY982976.1, on the reverse strand, counting down.
CTGTATTATTTCAGATTTTCTGGTTTAGAAGTTTAAAATTAGTTACGAGATTATTTAATACGCAAAATTGCATCGGTAAGTGTTTGCGTTGCAAAATGTATCGAGTGAAAAATTACTTATACATATGCAATATTGCGGTTTTCTAGGTTTATAACTGTTGACGTAGTTACGAGATTAATATGAAATGACGTAATATTTTGGGGCCAAAATGTAATTTGTGCTGGTTTCAGATTTCATCAAAATATTCAAAATACTTCCGTTATCTCAGAAAAATTTGGATTTTTTCTTGTATGGGCAAGGATGCATCCTTTTGAAAACCATTTGGATTATGAAAGTTGGACTTATGCAAATATGGTAAATTTGCATAAGTAACTAAATACGACTATCGACCGCTAACTGGTATCGCGGTTTGTACAAATGATGGAAAAGCCGGGAAGCCGACTTGTACAAATTAGGAAGGTAGTTTAATTTCCAGCTGGAGTTATCGCTATGTTCACTTATAGACATTTACTGAATCCAAAAATATTGGAAATCAATTATTCGCCTGTCATCTTATCCTCCTAAAACAAAAGTTATAGTGAGTTACTAATTTAAACTAGAATAATATAAAAACTAGCAGACCAAAAAGAAGAAGTCAACCCTCTGAGGTTGTTAGCATTTTTCCAATAACGCTTATAAGGCTGCATAATTGTGACGTTTCCTTTTTTTAACACAATGGATGAACAGAAACTAAAGATGTAGTTACTTAACAAGACAACAATACTTATATTATGGACAACAAATATAAAGTATAGTTTGTTACTTTAAAAAATAAAGACATGATCAAAACTCTGTGGTCGCACTATAAACTTGCGTCTAAGCGTTCCGCGTACGAAACGTCAGAGCAAGGCAAAACGAACACAGGTCCTACCTCGATGGGCGCTCGCGCGGTACTGATCGCCTCGCGCTTGTACATTTCAATTTATGAGCATTTCGAGTTATGTTAAAAAAAATTTCTTGTCTAACAAAACAGAGTTAATATCACAATTTATTAAAGATCAGATTAATTAAAGAATGAACTTTCTTTTCATATAATATCTGTTTGGAATTACACTTTATTAAACGCAATATATCGTGGTAAACTGCTGATATAATTAGTGGAAATTGGCGTAAGATCTTTATTTTTTTTTCTACAATGACGATTAATAATCGATATTCTAGTACACTATGTGTCAACAAGATCATATGTCTGATGCACAGTTTTTTTTTTAGTTAATTTGATGAATCTTTATACAAGAGATAGAACTCTGAAATTGGCTATGTGTACTTTAATTCGTAAAACAAGGTGCGGGAGATTTGTCACTACAAAATAATTAATGTTATGTTTGTAAATCTGGTACATTAACTGAAAAGAGAACAGATTATTCTTTTTTTATCAATTATTAAACAACTTGTAGATATTTCCTATGATAGTAAATAAAGCGCTTAAAATCTTCGTATACCGCATTAAAATGTAAAATGCCTCTTAAGGGTGGCCGGCCCGTTTTCCATACAAACGTCGTAGAATGATAACTCCCTAATTTGAAGACTTAGGTCCAAAATAAAGCATAATACCGATTGATCTCGTCATTATCTAGGTGTTTATGATGCCGAAATTTTAATAGAATAATTATCTTGAGCATTATGAGCCTCCAAACATTTTCATATAAAGTTCGAGGCTCATAACTTACAACTTGATTATCTTTTTAAAATTTTGGCATCATACAAACCTAGATAATGATGACATCAATCGGTATTATGCTTAAGTCTGGACTTAAAATATCAAATAAGGGAATCACCCTACGACGTTTGTATGGAGAAGTGACCGGCCAGTTCAACCTTAACGATAATTTCGGTCATTTTGGGAGAAGTGCAGTATATTTATAACTACATATATGATTAATATACAGATCTTGTTAAATGAATAGTGGTTTTTTTATGTGATTGTGACGGAATATGGCTGTGGACTGCCGCGCAGCAGGTCCATGGTTCGAATCCCGCGGCGGGCTTGAGCTTCACCGCATGGTGGAAGGGCATTTTGCGAATGCCCACCTGGCTAGCGACCACCCTCAAGTTGAAAATCTGTCGCCAAGCACCTAACAGTGCGTTCCGGCAGCAGTCCTTGAGAGCCAGTAAAATTTCAGGCACAATGAGACCTAACAACTTTACGTCTCAGTGTGACGAGTACAGTGCGATTCGTCGTTGACGAAATGCGTTTGTTATAGGCAGAGGTTAGTCCACTTAACATCAGGTGGGCCTAGGCTTGTTCCGTCAATATAACATAAAAAAAACAACCTGATGTAAACCATTAACCCCTATTTATAATAGATGCATTTCGTCATTAGTGACAAACTGCATTGCGCCCGTCACCCTTAAACATACAGTTGTTAAGTCTCAAGTGCCTGTAATTTTACTGGCTCTCAAGGACTGCTGACGATACACAATGTTGTACTTGGCGACAGATTTTGAATTTGAGGGTGGTAGCTAGTCAGGCGAGTATTCGCAAAATGTTCTTCCACCATGCATGTTACAGTTCGGCTATCATTGCTTCACAAAATAATAATAAATAAGAGATTAATAATAAATTGTGAGCCAGTACTTCTAGGTTCACCTGAACAACATCTTCGACCACATCATCACTTACCATCAGGTGAGATAGTGGTCAAAGGCTAACCTATCAGGAATAAAAAAAAAATTCTTTGTTCGTCATTATAAAAGCTGTGTTTGGTCTAAAATAGAACAGCTTGTCCTGTGCAGGTACCGTGGCATACGCCATACCGTCTGCTATATCTATTGTGGCGAATGTAACACGGTGCAATATCTACATAAAATTACGCAATCGTGCATTATTGTGACCAACGCTTCGGTAACATATGCCTACGCCTTCTATTTCAAGTTTACGAGAGAAAAATTATAGTGTCATGTGCGGGATATGAACCCGCGTCCATCCACAATGACTCAAAACTCTGATTTTTGCTCTCGTTCTTCAACCATCGTATCGGGATGGAGCGACATCTATACTACAACTTACGTTGTACTACAAACAAGACCAATTTTGCAATTGGTTTTATACTTGTAAATGACGACGCAACCTTATAATTTTAATATTTTTATGTTTGCAATGTAATTCACCAAGCAGGCGTTATTGCAAACATAATAATATTAATAAAATAAAAATATATCTACGACTGTTTCCACACGTTTGTATGGGGTAGGGTATATTGTGACCCGCCTGGCTAGCTACCAGCCCTAGAATAAAATCGGTCGCCAACTACCAAACAGTGTGGTCTGGTAGCTGTCCTTAAGAGTAGTGTGCAAGTAGCGCTTTCCATCCAAACGTAGTTTCGTCATATTTTAAATAACGAGTGTCTTCGGTGAAACTTAGCATGCAAACTTTAAGCATAATAGCTTGTGTTTTGCCAGTTTCCTTTTCCAATTAATTGGTTGACATGAACGTATAAAACTTAGCAGTAAGATTAAGTTCGTACTATTATTCACTTATTTCACCTCTTATGGTAAGAACTTAATCTTACTGTTAAGGGTGAACTGGCCGGTCAGTTCTCCATACAAACGCCGTAGGGTGATCAGTCCCTTATTTGAGATTTTAGTTCCAGAATTAAGCATAGTATCGATTGAACTCGTCATTATCTAGGCTTGTTAATGCTGCTTTCAGAATGATCGAGTAAGTTTCAGTTATACTATCCAGAAGTTATTTTTAAATAAACACTATCTTTGCGTTTCACAATCATCGATTTAGCCTATCCACCGTATAAAGCTACTAATAATTTATAGGTCATAAGAAGTAGCAAGTAAGAAAGTTATTTGATGCGTAAGTGATATGATCAATGAAAATGAATGGAATTTTGAATAACTTTGTTTTGGGGGTTGTCCATTAACTTTGTGAGCTCAAAATAGGAGCGAAAGGGCTTTCAACAACCAATCAAAAAGACTCATCTACAAGAGTATTTTTTAAATCAAAATGTTTACTTTGTTTCCAAACTAAGATTAGTTTCAAGCCATCGTGAGATGCTAGAATATAACTCGCATCCTTCCATGTTTTCTTGTGATGATTCCCGAAGAGGGTAGTGTGTCAGACAGGTGGCTGGCCATATAACCAGCGCCAAAACTTTTACTATTTATGTCCTTGTTGTTTTCTTATGTTTCAGCGTAAACTTATTTTTAATTGTGACATAATTGTACCGACCCACATACAGTGATTATTATGGTAGGAAGATGATGACTTTAAAGGAAAAGGTCTTTTGAATTTCATTTTGAATTAATAATTTTAAAATTAGATAATGTTGCCATAAAATCGTTCATAACATAATTTTGAAACGATTTTGAAATATTATATTATACATAAAAAAGATAGGTAGGTACAAAACTGAAACCTGTTAATGCAACGCGCGGCGTTGGCACCTGGGAGATACTCTCAAAGAGTTATTAGTCTTTATGCGCCATGCTACGAAGAGTTGCATAGCGTAAAGTACCACCAACTTAACTGTGCAGTTTTCGAGGGCGCTACTGGTCATGGAAATCAACTACAAACTGTCACAATTTGAAGGAATGTTGTAGTTCTTTTTTCTGCCACCTGAACAGATAAGTTGGCAGGTCTGTATCATGATCCCCTAAAGGGAAGTGTCCAATATATGAACACAGAATTTTCAAAACAAATATATAAAAAGTTTTTATATTTAAATAAATACTAGTTTTAATGGTCAAGTGGTGTTTTTTTATCTAGATGCTAAGAGCTACTACCTTATTTTGCTAACACCATGCTTTTATTTATTTCAGCCAAAAATGCCAATTTCCGTAAACATCTCCAGTAGATATGGCAACATCACAGCCAGAGCCACGGGGCAGACCAAAACGAAGGGTTACGGCCCTATATTTTGCGAATTCGGACTAGACCGTGACGAGGTCCTGGAAGCCATGCAAGAGATCGACCACCGCTTCACCAGCTTCAGCTTGTACGGGCACACCAAGACATGCATCCCCGACGAGGACAGCGTCAGGGTAATTGCATGTGACCCAGAGATCCTCACCGTCGGGAGACAGTATCTGAAGAACAAGACTTCAAGAACTTCAACCTGTACTTCAAGTCTTTCCGAACGGAAGACGAACAGAACGTCCGTGACATGGTCTGAGAGCGATGGAGTCACCACCGGGTGGAGCGCTGGATTCTCTTGTAAAATCGAAGGTATCACAATCATATTTATGGCGGTATGGGATTTGAAGCGCTCGTAGCGTCGTTTGCTTGGCCGTTCTAAACCGATCAGATAAGTTAAGTCCCGAATTTTCATACAAAAAGAGAAAAGTTTCTACCCCCCTAAACAATTACCGATTTTGATGATTTTTGGAAATGTTATAGACGTTATCAATATCTGGGTTTATAAGTTTTGATTTTTGTCATTATATTAAAAGAATATGAATTAATGGGTATTTAAATACCGATATTTTCTCAAAACTTGAATCTGTAGTTTGTGTTTTTTTTTATCATTTGATAAATAAAGAAAAAGGAAAACCTATAAACCTAGTTTATTCTGTCAGTTATAAAGACCAACATTTTTAGATTTGAGTAATGTTAACTATAGGAGAAAAGTTTTCTCCCAGAACGCAAATTATGCTCAAATTCTAAGTCAAAACTTGAAGAAGCTGCAATTGTCCTTATCGCACTATTCTGTTCGGGCGTTTAGCGGCGAGACAGCATCACTTTGTTAAAATACCTATTTTTCTGTAGGAGCTTCTCTTCCCGTTCCTCATAAGGAACGTCCGCCGCGGTTATGACTTGGATGGGTGACCGCTAGTGGCATTACTACTGAGCGTGCACGTGCTTCGGAGGGCACGTTAAGCCGTCAGTACCTGTTGTTGTCTTAGAATGACAGTCGTTATGGCATGGTGATAGGGCAATTTGTAAATACCCGCCTGGCTATCTACCACATCAAGTAGAAAATCTGTCGCCAAGAACTTCTTTTTTATGTTATTGTGGCGGAACAAGCTCGATGCCCACCTGATGTTAAGCGGACCTACCTATTACAAATGCATTTCATCACAAGTGACGAATTGCTCTGCACCCGTCACCTTGAGACTTGGTTGTTAAGTCTCATGTGCCTGTAATTTCACTGGTTCTCAAGGACTGCTGAAACACACAGTTAGGTGCTTGACGACATATTTTCTACTTGAGGGTTGTAGCTAGCCAGACGGGCAATCGCAAAATGTCCTTCCATCATGCTATTAAGCTCAAGCCGGCGGTGGGGATCGAACCAGGTACCTGCGGCATGGCAGTCTAACGTGTTTGATCTTGATTAATGGTAAATGTACGTGTTTGAAGGCGTGTTTGACGCATACGGTCAAATCATCAGGTCACGCTGGCCGGTCGAAACGGCGTGTATGTCATACTGCATACATATTTCATGGCGAGAAGCGTCGTTTGCCAAACGTATTTGTCAAATTTGTTTGATGGGAAAGAAATTAAAGAATTTTGTAAAACATCAATTTTAATAAATACTACATAAAAATTTGCACGTCTGCTTGCAGACTTAATACATTGTATCCTTAAGCATTATTATATGATCTTATGTGACATGTATATTAGCAAATAAATGATTTGACTTGATTTGACAGGTTCTTACTCGAAATCATTCAACACGGAATCAGGAGAAGACATTACCAACGCCGAAGAATACATCGTAGGATCTGACTGCTCCATGTCAGTGCCTGTGCCACCAAAATCGGAAGTACTAGCTACACTCAAAGTCACCCGCCGTAAGATGAAAGTCAAAGTGACGTATGACGTCTACGTCTGCGGGGACGTCGCCGGCGTGTACGGGACCAGTCGCCAGCCGTTGACTTGCAAGATCAGCGAAGTGCTGAAGAGAGCTGGCAAAAGCAATAAGCTTCGCATCACGGAGACCATAGACATTGATTGTTATACAGACTCTCGGATTACACAAGTTGATTAGGACAGTTCAGATTCTGATTCATACTGACGTTAACTAAGGTTTATTCCAATCTACATTAATATTAGAAAGATGAAAGATTTATATTTTTGTATATCATTATCATTACATAGTACAAAACAAATCTCTCTGTCCCTATATATGCTTTGATTTTTTAAAACTACACTACGGATTTTGATGCCTTTTTTTTCAATAGAGTAATTCAAGAGGAAGGTTTAATAAATATAAACGTATAATACATATAAACCTTCCACATAAAATAATGAATAGATTCAGGCGTTACTTTGCGGAAATCCATAATTAATAATAACAAATATTTTAAAAATATTTTAAGAAAACATCAAATTAATATTATAATGAAACGCTTAAAAAATATAAAATATATCTAGTGACAATTCTGCCTAATTTTCCTGTTAAGCCGACGTGACGTAACAAACGCCACGCAGCCAAACCGGAAGAATTTTCGACGCGTGTCGCTTCTACACGAAGCATCCTCAGGAGGTCTTGACTCTACGACTTCCACATAAACTTCAGAATACTTCCACATAAACCTTTATAATATAGTAGAGAAACACTGATAATTTTAGAGGTTTCTAATGTGATGTCGTAATTGATCAGATTTTTTTGCGGTTACATAGTAAACGCTGGGCACGAGATAGATCTAAATAATATACTACAGTATTGTGCACCTTAAAAAGGTCTACAAAAGAATTTTCAATAGTATATGTCTATCTCTAAGGGATAGCCCACAATAACCATTTTTATCCTTTACAATTATATCTGTTAAATTGTTTTTTTTATAAGATATAATGGCTTATTTCCGAAGCGATTTTAAGCAATTATTAATTGGAATACTTAAGACTGGAGGGAGGTCTCGAATTTTCATACAAAAAGAGAAAACGTTTCTACCCGCCTAAACAATCACCGATTTTGATGATTTTTGGAAGTGTTATAAATGTTATCAATATCCAGGTGTATAGGTTTTGATTTTTACCATTATATTAAAGGAATTTGTATTAATGGGTATTTAAATACCAATATTTTCTCAAAACTTGTATCTCTAGTTTGTGAATTATTTATTAGAAAAATAATGATAAATAAAGAAAAACGAAAACCTAACATAGTTTATTCTATCAGTTGTAAAATAAGACCAACATTTTTAGATTTGATTAATGTTTACTATAGGAGAAAAGTTCACCCAGAACGCAAATTATGCGCATATTCTAAGTCAAAACTTGAAGAAGCTGCAATTCTCCTTATCGCACTTTTCTGTTCGGGCGTTTAGCGGCGAGACAGCATTACTTAATATATATTTATTTATTTATATATATTTTATTAAAATATACAAATTCAATATGTATGAGATTAACATTATTTATCTGTTTTCAAATCTAGTTTGATAATTGTCTTTGTTATCTTGTTCACCACCGTCCTCAATATGCATTCACTTTCATGTCCATTCAAGGTTGCCTGTAAGAAATTGCACTTAGCGATAAGGCCGCCCATTGTACATCCTCTAGCTTATGTCTCTCTGTAACATAATTATATTGTAAAATTGGTGTTCAATAAAGAGTATTTGTATTGTATTGTATTGTACTTTGTTAAAATACCTATTTTTCTGTAGGAGCTTCTCTTCCCGTTCCTCTTAATTGGATAAATATTATTCCTTATCCAATTAAGTACCTTAAAAACATTGCGCGTTTATTAAAGTATACAGTCATTTACAGCATGTAATTGAAATGAATATTTTTGATGATATTACAGTTTATTTAGTAAAAGCATTGCACCCGGGCGAAGCCGGGGTGGGTCGCTAGTAACGAATAAACTTACAAACTACCGATCTGAAAACCGAATTGAAAAATTCTTTCTCCATTAGAATCCTACATTATCCCTGATGAACATAGCCTATAGAATATTTAAAATAATGTTTTTTTAAATACCCTTGCGAACACGGGGCGGGCCGCTAGTAATGTATATTTGTAAATAAACTACGTACAGCAGATCTTACTGTCCTACAGAACATACTTTTTATAATGAATAGATTCAGGCGTTACTTTGCGGAAATCCATATTTAATAATAACAAATATTTTCAAAATATTTTACGAAAACATCAAATTAATATTTTAATAAAACACTTATAAAATATAAAAATATATGCAAATGCAAATGCAAATTCAATCCATTCTCGATCGTGCGCTCGAAGAGCCAAGACCTCTTGAGGATGCTTCGTGTAGAAGCGAAACGCGTCGAAAATTCTTCCGGTTTGGCTGCGTGGCGTTTGTGACGTCACGTCGGCTTAGCAGGAAAATTAGGCGGAATTGTCATTAGATATATTTTTATATTTTTTAAGTGTTTTATTAAAATATTAATTTGATGTTTTCGTAAAATATTTTTGAAAATATTTCTTATTATTATACTTTTTATAATGTAATAAATATTTTCTTTTAAATTGTGTTTGTGATTTATTAAAAGACCTGTGCATTCTAATTTATTCATATAGTAAATTAATTAAAAGAAACTAAAATAAACGTAAATTTGCATAACCAAGCATTTTACCAACACAATGACACATCCTCTTGCTTTCACACGCACACATTCTCAGTATACACAAAAAGAGGAACACTACATAACGAAATAATTCATTTTAGACAACGCGATAAAGCTCCTTTACCAAATCTTGACATAAAATACAAAAATAATACCATTGAGGAAGTTGTTAATACAACATTTTTAGGAGTTAATATTGACAAAAAATTGAACTGGAAGCAACATGTAGAAAATCTGTGTAAAAAATTAAATAGCCTGGTTTATGTCCTATACAAGCTTGCCCCAATAGTTAATGAGGAAACTCTACTTATAGCATATCACGGCCTAATTGCATCAAATATCAGGTACGGTGTAATGTTTTGGGGGAACTCTACCGACGTCGACAAAGTTTTTAAATGTCAAAAAAGATGTATCAGGGCAATGTTTCACCTTCGTATGACCGATACTTGTAAACCTTTATTCTATAAATATAAAATTTTAACTCTACCTTCGCTGTATATTTTAGAAACGGCTATGTTTGTCAGATACAATCCTGATCTATTCTGTCGGCTGTCTGATGTCGTTAGTCGTAATAGACGAGATCAATATAAAGTTTGCGTTCGTAACCCTAAGACAACATTGATGCGCAAGAGCATCTTTATTTTTCTCCATTTATTTACAATAAAATACCTCTTTCATTGAGAGAATTGCCACCCTCATTGTTTCGGAGAAAGCTACGCACGATATTATTAAACAAAAGTTATTACAAAATTAATGAATTTATGAACGATAATTCTATTGATAAATAAGTAGTTTTTTTTTCTTTAATGTAATTTAATTAATTATTATATATTTTTTAGGCAAAATTTCAATTTATATATGTCATAGATTATAATTAAAAGGTAATTTTAATATATCCTCATATTGACCAATTTTTATATTTCGCTGTAATTTAATTTGAATTCTAATTTGACATTTTGTTCGTATTTAATTGTGCAATTTAATTATATAATTCAATTATTTGTTATTGCATGTACCTAACATAAATATTGCACGCCCTTAAAAGGCAGATTACATAGAAACAATTATAGTTTATAATATCATAAAATGTAAATACACATGTAATTCAGCAATAAATATACTTTGACTTTGTACAAAATAACAAATATACGAGAGGAAAAATTTAAGTCACGTGCAGGATTCAAACCCGCGTCCATCCACCCCTTTAGTCGGAGTATGCTCTAACCAATTGAGCTAACATGACAATGACGTCATAACTCAAATTCTTCCTTTGGGATGGAGCGACATCTATACAGGGTAATTGGTAAAATGCTAACAACCTCTTAGGGTTCACTTCTGCTAGTCCTAACAAACATTTTGAGTTTTTTTTTTCATATGTTTTTGACTGAATAAGCACGAGGACCACCTGATGTCAAAAGTCTCTTGTGCCTCTAATGTATTATTTCATATTCTTTATTACTTTGCTCGATGTAAATATTAAAAACTCTATTCAAAGGGACCACGGCGCGGTCCAGTATTGCCGCGGCGACCTCTGGGCTCGGTATAGGGGAACACTAATCAAAAATAGTGAAAATAAATGTTCTAAAATATATAAATTCATCATATAAAAACACTAACTCATTTTATTGTATAACAATACCATTTAATAATAACATAAAACTAATTTCTAATTTCTGTTAAAGCTAAGCATTGCAATTGTTTTTTTTTTAATACACTTTTTTTATGTTTTTGTAACGGAACAATCTCGAGGCGCACCTGATGTTAAGCGGACTAACCTCTGCCTATAACAGATGCATTTCATCACAAGTCACGAATTGCACTGCACCCGCCACCTTGAGACATGTTTGTTAAGTGTGCCTGTAATTTCACTGGCTCTCAAGGACTGCTGCTGGAACACACCTTTAGGTGCTTGGCCACAGATTTTCTACTTGAGAGTGATCGCTAGCCAGGCGGGCATTCGCAAAATACCGTACCACCATGCGGTGAAGCTCAAGCCCGTGGCGGGATTCGAACCTGCTGCGCGGCAGTCCATATCCAATGCCACTGAGCCATCACTGCTTCAAAACAATACTTTGATTTGAGATCTTGATTTTTTGTAAAATATAGGGGAGGTTTGCTGAAACAGAGACCCTAGCCCTAGTTTGGCAGATACCCAAGAAGCAAAATGAATTTTTTTTATCTAACAATATTTAAGATTTTTTAATTGTTTTTTTTAATCAAGACTTAAATGATTATGTTATTCTCTATTTGTGTTTTGTAAACGAATCATTTCTACATGACGTTGAAGCGCTCGTAGCGAAGTTCGCTTAGTCGTTCTTAACCGATCAGCAATGTTAAGCACCGTCGCGCGCGGTCAGGAGTTGGATGGGTGACCGCTAGAGACATTACTACTGAGCGTGCACGTGCTTCGGAGGGAACGTTACGCCGTCGGTCCCGGTTGTTGTCTTAGGATGGTAGTCTTTATGGCATGATGGTAGGGCATTTTGTGAATGCCCACCTGGCTAGCTACCACCCTCAAGTAGAAAATCTGTCGCCAAACACCTAACGGTGTGTTCCGGCAGCTGTCCTTGACAACCAGTGAAATTACATGCACATGAGACTTAGCAACTATATCTAAAAGTGACGGGCGCAGTGCAATTCGTGAGTTGTGATGAATTGCATCTGTTATAGGCAGAGGTCAGTCCGCTTAATATCAGGGGGGCCTCGAGCTTGTTCCGTCACAATATAAAAAAAAAAAACACATGATCATGGGCTCGAATCCCGCACGTGGTTTAATTATTTCGTTGTAATTTTATGAATATATCTGTAGAAGTCGGAGCAAGGGGTATAGCAGCGAAATCCCTATATAACCTACTAAAAGACCTTGGCCCGTCAAGAACAACCGTAACTTCCATTCTAGAACGTGTATCCAAGTCGGCATTAGTAGGATCTTACCAAATTTGGTTGGGCAGGGGAAGAGGCTCGAGCGGTGAAAGGGAGCATTGATGCATCATAAAGGAGCCCCTTAACCTTACTCACTGGGTTGCAAGTCCCAGGCACCTTGACTGGGGCCTCTTCCTCTGCAACGCTATGGACCCGGCACCAGCACGGTGAATCCATGGAATGCTAAGTAAATTCATCTCTTTTATGGTATGAAAAGACGATCTCAATCGCTTGAAGGTAGGTGATTGAAGTAGTTGGACGTTAAGGGTAGGATAGATGAATTCTGAAGCTATCTCCAACAAAACATAATATGTCAATAATCACTTACCCAAATTGACTAGCAGCGCAAATCTCTCATCGGGAACAGCTCCCAGAAGCAGTTCAATCTCTTTCTTCTTCTCTGGATCTTTTAATTTATCATTTTTCAGTACAACTAGTACCTGCAAACAACATTTAATTAATATTTTGATAAAACACAAAGAATATTTTTTTATTTTTTTTTATTCATAATAGGTTCGCGTTTGACCACATCCTGCCTGATGTTAAGCATTGATGTGGTCTAAGATGGAGCATGCTTACCTAGAAGAAACCTATTTATATCTAGTGACAATTCCGCCTAATTTTCCTGCTAAGCCAACGTGACGTCACAAACGCCATTATAACGCGCCCTCCCCCTCAACACAGGTGTTTGTTCAACTGTGGACGTCTCCCAGATGTTATTGTGATTTGTGAAGAAAAAATTGCGCATTGGAATGTGTATGTAAACACACTCATTGTGAATTTTAGAAATACCTAAGTGCAGAATATTGATGCAAACTATGCAAAGTACCAGTCCCCATGCAATTGCCATAAAAATATTTAATAAATTACCAGACGAATGAAAATGAACATAGCTTTACTAAGAAACTAGAAAACTTATTGATTGAAATTTTTTATTATATTTAACATCAGATGGGCCTCACGCTTGTTCAGTCACAAAGTAATTAAGATAATTAACATAATGTGCAATAAATTGATTTTAGGTCCTGTGCTCTATGTATTATACAGATGGGTCTAAAACTGTAAATGGACTAGGAGCGGCATTTATTGAACCCACCACCAGAACATCAGCTATGTACAGAACTGATTCTAATGTGTCTATAATGACTATGGAACTCATTGCAATTTCGGAAACCCTTAAGTATGTTAGCATAAATGTGAATATAAATCACAAAGTAGTGATATTAACGGACAGCAAAAGCGCACTTCAACATTTAGCTCGGTGCACCTCTGGAAGGAGAGGTGCACTGATAGCTTACACGATCTTAGATAAGATCCAAAGGCTTAAACAAACTGGAGTGGATCTGAAATTGCAATGGGTTCCATCACACATCGGATTGTATGGTAATGAAGAGGCTGATAAGTTAGCAAAGTTGGCAGTGACGGAGGGTAATTACTATTGTATACAACCAAGTCATACAGAAATTCTACATATATGTAAAAAGAAATGTTTTGATAAATTTAGAGAATATTTTGATAAGCGAAGTCAGGAAAAAGGTATATGGTATAGAACCATACAAAGCATTAAAAATATATAAGATGTGTATGAGATAAGGTAAATATTAAGGTTATGATGGGACTGACATGTCAAGAGACAAAAGTCCCTAAATTAAATAAAGATAAAAAATAAAATAAAAAAAGTTTCTGAAAATTAAGTGTTCAATAGCACTCTGTCTTTCATTGCGCTTAACAGATGATAATAGGCTCGCCTACTATTAAGTGGGACCAAAACATCTCTGCTGTGGGTGTGTAGACATATCTGCCTACTAAGGTAGACCTCAACAAGTGAGGAGTGAGGCAAGGTATTCATCACCCCACTGAGGTCCCTATCCCTGGGGACAGAAGTTTAAATCCAATGTCACCTCTATTTATGTTAATGGTGATTATGGGAATTTATGCAGGTAACACCTGCATACTTCCAGTCATTCTATGTTTGTGAAACATGGGCACTCATCAAACTACACAGTAAAATCAAAGCTGAAGCGGTGTCAAAAAGCCACGGAGAGAAACAGGACAGGAATAAAGAAACAGGACAGAGTAAGAAGCAGTGAAATAGAAGGAAAGTTAAAGTAGCAGATATTCCCACTTGAATAGACAAACTGCAGTGGAGGTGGACTCGGCCATGAAGGGAAAGTGGAATACCACTGTATCTGACTGGTACTCCAGAGACAGCAAACGCAATAGAGGATCAACAAGTGTGATGGGCGAAAGTCCTGAGGATCACGGCTGGACACCACTGGAGACGAGTTGCAAGAGACAGACCTCAATGGAAAACACTAAAGGAGGCCTATGCCAAAAGGCACACTGAATTACGCATTATTATTAAAAAAACTGTATCACTGTGTAAATGAAATGTAATTCAGAATAAAGGGCTAATTATTATTAATATGTTTATAATTATAATATAACTTAAATTGTCAATATTACCACTTGCCTTATGCTAGTAGGAGCATTCTGTTTGAGAATACATGTACAGTAGAAACCGGTTATAACGACGGCTAGGGGACCGGTGATATTACGTCATACTAACCGGAAGTCGTACTAAACGAATCTACTATTTTTTTATAATCTTAAATCACCGTAAAATTGCCAAGTCAAATTGTTCTTGAGACAACAACCTCACGCGTTTTAAAACAATGCTCATTGAACAAAAGTTCTATATTGTATTTATTTTTCTTAATTGTGTATATTGTCATATGATTTATACCAAATTCCTTCGCAATCGTTACATTCGACTCGCCAGGTTCTAAACGTTGTATTATAATATTTTTTTTCTTCTCGTTTTGTAGGAGCCATTTTAGTGCATGTAATCACTCATCACCTGCAAATATACTGTTAATGTGTAAACCTATATACCGTCGTAAACTAAACAGTCGCATTCGAAGCAACGACAATATCGTCAACACTCTTGTCACCGGACAATTTTGTGTGAAATTCCGTCGCTAAAAACTGTTGATCGTTTTATGCGAAGTCGTACTAAACGGACTATACTGTATATGCTTAGATAAACATACTAACCTCATCACAAGCTCCACACAATATATCTCTTGGTTGGTCACCGAGTGCGCTCTGCATGAAGGACAGTAGCAGTTCATATGCATGTCTCGTGTGTTGAGCCCTCGGTCGGTACAGGACTCCAGGAGTGTCATCTGCCCATGTCACTCTTGCCGATTTGGATTTTGACAGGTCATATGATGCTTCATCACGTTTTTGACGTCTGTTGGTTGAGTTAGAAAGACATTATTATTAGTATTTGAATTGAAGGTTCTCAAGTCCAGCTAAGTGCTAGGCAGACACGAATTTCGCTAACACATCATCACATCAACCGTAACGTCCACCGTTGAACAGGTCTCATTTGCCATAATCCCCACACTTTGTGTCTTGGGGATTGCAGTAAAAGTTGTAAGTTCTTCAGAAGGCATTGCACCCACTTTCTGGTATTTTTCCCTTAGATGCTTCTTACGACACCCACTGCAAGAAATGGAGGGGTGACATTCTATCCCAGAGAAACCACATATGAACCCAAAAAGATATGATTGTACAAAGTGTTGGCCTTCGTTTTATGGCCGTCTGCCTGCATGATGTAAACACTCTGTGCCTCACCTTTCGGATAATAAAGGTGATCCCTGAACTGAACCCTGTTATACATCCAATTGCTTTGAAATTTAACTTTTAACTACTTTGTTTAACTTACATGGTTCATTTACATACTATTATAATCAGTATGGCAACTTTAAGTCAATATAATACACAAAGGTAGAAATTGAGTTTTTTAATTTTATTTAAGTTTACTTACACTCTACTACATACTCCAGTGTCTGTGACTTTTTTCAATTATGATTTTTTTTTTATTTGAAATAGGAAACATACAATATTCAAAAGGAAACAGCGTTAAAGGTTTTTTTTCAATAAAGTCATTGGCATCCAGATCAGACCGGTAACCTCTAGCAGCACCTGCTCACAAGTTGCATGTGACAGCCTTTCTTAACTATTTTCCAATTTTTTTGTCATTCTACCAAGTCGTCCAAGGGTCTCCATTACCAGAAATTGAGATTTTAATGATTTACTCTCTAGTACTGTTGCTACATGTCCTTATATGGGTCAAAAACTTTCAGCGGCCTGCCCCAATAAGGCTTGATGTACCATACTTCATAGGCACAATATGTTTACTCTAGTAAAAGAATAATAGTAGGTAAGGACCTATACTTCAACCCTAATTACAATATTGTAATACAGCCTCTGCTATCAAGCATGTAAGCCATGTAAACCTTGAAGAATATAATTACTAGGCAAAGTGTTACTCCTTAGTTTCCTTACTTAGCTTTCCGTTCCTCAGCCTTTTCTGGTTTAGTTCTTTGTGCCCTGTCTCCCATACGGGTGCCGATGAGCTTTCCCGACAGAGACAGAACTTCTCCTGTTGCCTCATCACGACCACGACGCTCTATGAGTCTCACATCGGCTTGAAGTACGAGATTAGAGTTCTGAAAATCATATCAAACTTGTTTAATAAACAGACATTTCACAATTTTGTGCATATTTGCACAATGCTGGTATGTATTATATAGTAGGAAGATCATTTCATTGTGCTATACGCAATTATTGAGGAAAGATTGCGCCTAACATGTAGTAACAAAATCAACAAACTGAAACAAACTTACGGCTTTGTATTCGTACTGCAACTGCCTTGCAGCCGCATCCGCCATGCCGCTGAATTAATATTGCACTATTAATAAAACAGAAACATGTGATCACAATATTATCAGTTAACTTCCAAATAAACGTAATGCGCGTTTCGTAAACAAAATTCACTTTGATTTGAAGTTTGAATCCAGCGAAGTGAGGTTAGGTTATGGGGGCAACCCGAATTGAAGAAATGGTACCAATCAATAACACGCTCAAAGCTGATCCGAATTGACCGAAAGGTACTAAACGTTTGCATAGCTCATTGATAAGTGTGCTGTCGTCGATGACATGCAACACAGAAATCATGGTGTAGTAGCGCGTGGCGCGATGGTAGTTCCACAGATAAGCACCGGTAGCACTCCGTGCCAATACTCAGCTTAATTTGGATCAAGGCTATCAGAACCTGTGGCTTAATAGTCATAACTATAGATGTAAAGTAAAAGTAAAAAAGCTACAAAATTACAAATGGACGATAGAAAAAATTTAAGTCATGTGCGGGATTCGAACCCGCGTCCATCCACCCTTTTATCCAGGGTATGCTCTAACCAATTGAGCTTACATGTCATGACTTCATAACTCAAATCTTTCCTATCGTTCTTTAACCATCGTATTGGGATGGAGCGACATCAATAGCACCACTTATACTTATACGCAGATGACTTAAACTTTTTCTATCGTTTATTTGTAATTTTCTAATGTTATCCACATAGCAGGCGTTAATGCAAACATAACAATATTGTGTTATGTTTGCAATACATGTTTTTGTAGCCAGAATATTAATACAAGATACAAGATACAAGATGTCTTTATTAACATAAGTATTACCAAAATTTTACAGAAAAAGTATACATTGTTTGGAGTGGATTACAGAGTGTAACAGATTTTCAGTGAACCCCAAACTAAGCACGAGGCCTGTGTCTTGGAGCTCGAGGGCGATTTTATCTATACAGCAAATTTAGTCAAGAATTGCCTTATTTGGTTAAACTAGCTAATTTCTTATAAAAGGTAATATAATACTAGGAGACTTACAAAGTAGACTAAGAGTGGGATATTATACAAAAAATACAAATGTGGTAATTATTTGAGTAAATGTGAGCTTGTGTGGATGGGCGTGGATAATAAGTGTGCTTTGTATATAGGTGTTGTGTGTACATATGTTTATGTGTTGTGGTGTGTTGTGTGTGGTGCGTGAGAGTGCAAGGCAGTATTATTGTGAAAGTTTAAATTAATTCCTCGGTTTCGTCGTATGCAAGTTCCAGTAACCATTGTTTTATAATACGAGATAAACACATTACCAAGTATGTAAAATACTTGTATATTTACTATTAAGCCACCTGTTCCGATACAACTAGCCTTTGCTGGGGCCCGCGTGTCATTTATTTTCTTAGACATAAGTCCAAGAAAATAATTTATTTTTTACATTACATATCTAGATTTTTGGATTTCTTGAACCATTCTCCCAATATCATGGGATGGATGGATGCAGTGGACCTATATTCAATTGTAAGCTATGCAAGGGCAGACTCGCAAGGTCTACAGCTCGGAGAGCCACTATTTATATTAAAAGTTTTACACCTCGTAATTTTTTCTCTCAAATACGTTTAAAATCTGTATTTTTTGTTTACGTGGAAGCGACTATGTTTTATTTTGGGGTTGCTTGTAGTAATGTGGTGTAGATGGATGGTCAAAAGTACGATTTTCCTTGGTACGAATTGATAGTAATGCAAACGGCTGTGAGCATTCAAGTTAGTACTTTTAAAATGCACCGATAGTGAGTCATTGGCACTCTTGGCATAATTCGAACCACACCAGTATGCCGGCCGGCCCCGTAGTTGTCGTATGGTTTGTAGGTATATATTGTGAAGTATTGCACAGAATCGACCCCTATATGCTCAGAATTAGCACCTAAGTTGGAATTGTATTGTTGGCAGACGTGTATATACGTTTTTTTCATCAATATTTTTTTTCCCTTATCTCGGGAAAAAAGTAAAAACTTTTAAATTTTTAATTTTTTCTAGCTTGTAGGTCACCACTGATCCATAGAAATAATATATATAAATTTTATTGTCATCACCGATAACTTTGGCGGGAAATCCAAAACTTAATATGTTTTTGATGTTGTAGGTAGGTACTAGGTAGTTGTAGCCTATAAATGTTTTTTTGTTTGATATAAGTTTTGCAAGCGATCATAAATTACACTAAAGTGTGGAAGTAATTCTGGAAGTTCTGTAGATATTCTTGTGGAATCATATGATTATACTTCTAGCGGACTCTTCCCGGTTTGCAGTTCCTCGCAGGTACGGAAACTGATAAATATTAGGTACATTTGTTATCTTTAAGTCGGTTAAAGCGCCCACTAGTGCTGCTCTTAAAGCTGACATGCAAAATTGGCTACGTGAACACAATATTCCATTTAATGACAAAATGACAAAGAGGGAATTGTATCCCATTATACTGAGAACAAAGCCGCCGAAAAAATATGTCGTCGACGATTTGATGCGAGAGCTTGGCCAAGAAGTTGTGCGTCTGCCACCTTATCATTGTGACCTAAACCCTATCGAATATGTATGGAACTTGGTAAAGCAAAGGGTGGCAGATAAAGACATTGACCAATCGGAAAAGAAAATAGAACAACTTACAAAAGATGCGATTAAGTCAATTACACCAGCTGACTGGAAAAAGGAAGTGAATCACGTGGAGAGACTACAGCGAGAATACTGGGAAAAGGATCATCTAGCAGACGACAACATCACACAACTTTTAATATCACTAGGGGAAGAGTGAAGAGTGAGGAAGATACAATGTCAGGCATAGTCAATAATTTATAGTGACTGAGTTTAATAATAAATGTTTTTGTAATCAAAATTATTGTTTTTTAATAACAAACCCTTCATCAATAATAAATTGATTTGAAAAGGTTAGTATTTTTTTTTACCTCCACATTTCTCGAAAAAACTTTTTTTCACACCGTACCCAGACCGCCGATATGACGTCAGGAGGTCAGGTGCACAGATATTGTGACCGGGTTGTACAAAACAAAGGTCCCAATCGAGCGTAACCAAGGCTCCAAAGTGTTCACAAAAAATCATCTATAAGCCAAATGACGAAGCTGAAGATCCATGATGGCGGAAACGTTTAATTAAAACTAGAGATCTCGGTTTGAGAGGTTTTCTTGACAGCTTTACACCTTGACACGAAAACCCGATGTCAGTTCAGCGCAGGACAAGAGAACCCAACAGACCCGACACTATACCGAAAACATAACCAGACATCAGCCTTTACGAGATTAAATTAAAATGGCTTGTTGGATTGATTTTATGAGACTGAGACGTGGGTTCTAATCTAACTGTGCACTTAATGACCAGCTCAGAGTCGCTCAACAAGGTACGGAGAGAGCTATGCTTGGAGTTTGTTTGCACAATAAAATCAGAAACGAGGATATGCGCCGAAGAACCAAATTCACCGACTAATCTCTCAGAATTTACAAGTTGAAGTGGCAATGTGCAAACCATATAGTTCGACGAACCGACAACCGACATGGAAGAAAGTTCTTCAAGTAGTTACCACATTACACTGCAAGAGTAGTTAGAGTTTGTAAGCATCGTATGTGAACTGATGACATCGTGAGAGTCACTATAATTATGTAGCAATAGCCGTTCTTTGTGGCTTTCTATGGGGAAGGCCTTTTGCAACAGTGGATGTCCTCAAACTGATGATATTTTACATTTTTTTATGCCTTATAGGTAAGCCTTTGACCACTATCTCACCTGATGGTAAGTGATGATGTGGTCGAAGGTGTTGTTCAGGACAACCTAGAATTTTACTGGCTCTCAAGGACAGCTGCCGGAACACACCGTTAAGTGCTTGGCGATAGATTTTCTACATGGGGGCGGTTGCTAGCCAGACGGGCATTCGCAAAATGCCTTACCACCATGCAAATGCAATGAAGATGAAAAGCCATTACAGGCACACCGGCAGTCCAAATGCTCTAATCAGTTGGCAGCTTGTCCAGCATGCTGGCAACATTGTCTCGTTCGATTGCAATGCTCATTCAAGTTAAACCACAAAAGTGTCAGTAACAGATCACGCATCGCATCAACGAAACGCTTTGATAAGATTTGGAAAACGGAGCTCCCGGCCGTCATGGAGCCAACGTTTTTACGCCAAACGGCTCAAAGAAGTAACAACTATCGAGATAAGCATATTTGCGCCACTCGAGTTGCTGCGCCGATGTAGCCGCGGCGCCAGCCGTCACGTTTATTTCAGGCGCTGAAGTATTAACGCCTTTATAATCCATGTTAACTGTTAACATCACGTCTGACTTGGCCTTTTCTAGTATACGACATTACTAAAGCCCTTTTAACAAAACTGGATGCAAACGTCATCAGGACACTGAAGTCATGGTTTGGGCTCGCTATTTCGGCAGATCCATCTACTTTATTTAGGGATCAAAATAATTTTGGGATGAAATTAAAGAAACCATCGGAGCTCTATAAACACCTCAGAGTTACCAAAACGCACGTCCTACTAAAATCTCAAGACGATATAGTCGCATCTCTCCCAAAAGACAAAAGTGCCTCCGATCTTGATTCAAGGCTTTTTTTTTTTTTTTATGCCAGATAGGTTAGCCTTTGACCACTATCTCACCTGATGGTAAGTGATGATGTGGTCGAAGATGTTGTTCAGGCTAACCTAGAAGTACTGGCTCTCAAGGATAGCTGCCGGAACACACCATTAGGTGCTTGGCGACAGATTTTCTACTTGAGGGTGGTAGCTAGCCAGGCGGGCATTCGCAAAATGCCCTACCACCATGCTATAACGACTGCCATCCTAAGACGACAACCGGGACCGACAACTTAACGTGCCCTCCGAAGCACGGAAACGCTCAGTAGTAATGTCACTAGCGGTCACCCATCCAACTCATGACCGCGCGCGACGTTGCTTAACTTTGCTGATCGGTTGAGATCAGCTTAGTAAACTTCGCTACGAGCGCTTCAATTCCAAAAACAATTTATGATAGGTGCACAGTCCAGCAAAGCGGGTTTTGGGTCGAGGAAGAAAATTGAGGATAAAGTCGTTGTAAAATCTTTTCTACAACAAGACGATAATGATAGCTATAAAGTGCTTGCAATGAGCTTGGAAATGCAAAGTGAGTGGCTAACTATAGGTGAATTTTGTATCCCTCTGGCATTAAAGTGGCGCACCTTGATATACGATTGGTCACCTGCCTTATTAAAATTCTATCGCCTTTCAGATGACCCACCCAGACCAAAGTAATTTAGTAAGATGGGGGAAAGCCACCGAAAATTCTTGCAGTATTTGTCGGGAGGCCATAGGTACAGCAAGGAACTTATTGGTAGGATGCAAGGTGCTCCTTGATAGGGGTCATTATTCCTGTCACCACGGTAGAGTCCTCGAAATCATATGAGAAGCGGCGAGTAGACTAGAGCAAAAAAAGATTTGACCACGAACAAACGACACGTTGCTTTTGTAAAAGAAGGGTCATCTACAAAATCTAAATCCAAGCCTTACTTATCCCATCTTAGGCGCAGCTCCCGATTGGACTCTTTTGACGGACACGTATGAAAAACACTACAAAATTTCTCAGGATGTTGGTGTTTCGTCATCCAGACCAGATATATTTCTATACTCAAAAAATCTAAAATGCATATTAGGTCTAGAACTTACTGCACAGTGCGAAACAAACATACCTAAGGACCACACAATAAAAACTAAGTCGTAGGCTGTTTGCTCTATCAGCTGCAATGAGACGCGTATCGTGTGCAAACTGATAACAAGTGCAGTAGTGGATGCAATTACTAATTTTATTGTTGTAAGATAAAAATTGTAGAGGGCCTAATACTGAACCTTGGGCTGTGCCCTCTATAGCTATTATGGGTTTGCTATACGTGTTATCCACATGGTAGATGTACAGTTTCAGGTAGTTTTCGCACCATGTTAGCAAAGGACTTCGTAGTCCACAATTGTCTAGCTTATTGACAAGTTAATTATGGTCTAAGGTATCAAACGCACGGGAACAATCTAAGAATGAAGATAGTACATGTTTTTTTCTCATTTAGATGTTCATTCAACACATCAGTAAATTTTGACAGGAGTTCACTTTTACTTTTTCTTAATTGAAAGCCAAACTTATTCTTGAATTCTCAGTATTTGTTCACGGACATGTTTTTCCAATATTGTATATATTGAAGAGAGAAGCGTGATTATGCGATAATTGGAGTAAACGTCACTTACCTTTTTGTAGACGGGTCTGATTCAACTAACTTTTAGTTCATCGGGGTATATACTACATTTGACCCTACAACACTATAATAAGTCCTGTTCTACCATTTTAATATCAGATTTTCTTATGTTATCTGGCCCTGGAGCTTTGTTTGAATTAAGGTTACGAATTATTTTAAGTACTTTGTCTCCAGTAGTATTTTGAAACAAAATACTACAGTCTATTGGATTGCAATACGTTTTTGGTTCTACTAGTTTCGTGCTACAATTGAGATTAATATCCTTTATTGCTCTGTTAAATTTTGTAGCAAACTTGTCGACTCTAGGTTTAGTTGTTAGTCCTTGGGAGTCACATGCTTTCAGTATCGCGGCATCGAACGACAACGTCACCAACCATGTAGGTAACTTCGAACTCTCAGAACTGATCCGAAATATCCTCTAAAAACATGGAGGAGGTACTCAATTCGACTTCTTTTTTGGTTTTTACCTCATTACAGTTTGTACCGATTTTGATGAAATGTTTGTTATAATTCGAAAGCTGATACTTTTAAATAAGAGCAAGATCTAACGAGTAGTATTTGAGTGAACCCTAATAAAGCGTATTTTATGAATGAAATTGATTGTTTTTTTTTGTTAAGAGGTTTTTTACATTTTGCAGCCCTCTCACTCGCACTTTTAAAGATAATTTCAAATAGCAACAATATGGTTTATATTTTTTTAAAATGTGGTCAATCATTATTTCGCTGCATGCAACTATAGATGTTCTCTACTAATTTTTATTTTGATATCTGAAATGGGGGATCCAAAACGCGTAATTTAGTTATTTTAAATTTTGGGCCTCTAATTCTAATTGGACTCAACATGTAACAAAGTAAAAATATGTTGAGAACATCTATAGTTGCATGCAGCCAAATAATGATTGACCACATTTTAAAAAATATAAACTATATTGTTGCTATTTGAAATTATCTTTAAAAGTGCGAGTGAGAGGGCTGCAAAATATAAAAGGCCTCAAGGTTTAAGTTGTTGGAGCGCCATCTCACAGAGTTTTGAGGTATCAAGGTTAACGTCCAACAGCCACAATGCAAGTAGGTGCTTCAAAGACTTACAAGATGGCGCTTTTTGGCAAATATACTCGTATGTTGACTCGTATCGATTCATAATAAAGTAATAATATTTATATATATTAACATACTAGATATCAAAATTGGGTTTTCATAAGACAAGACTAATAAATATATAAACCTTAAAAGCATTACCATTATGAATAAGTACAAGATTTGCAATTTTTTAAGTTGTTTGATACAAGTATAGATATATAGAGTGGAAACCCGACTGTACATTATTTATTTTCGTTAAACGTTTTATCGTTGAATTGAGATTAAAACTGCAAGTTATATATATTTCCTGAATATTTTATTAAAGCCCTTCATTTTGATACTACATTGAATGGGTTTGACCGAAAACAAAATCTCACAATATGGCATCTAAAATCCGCCAATTTGTTTTTTTTTTATGTTCCTAGTGCCACTTGCGGTATCATGACGAACCTAACGATATCTCATACATTAAAATTGGGCCTTTTAAAAGTTATGATGGAATAAAGAAACTCACAAAAAAGAACCCGGAAAAAAATATAAAATTTCCTTTATTTTTGTGTAAAAAATTTGTAAATTGTACTAAAAACTAAACTAGTTTGCAATCTGGAATATTGGTATATTATTATGTACCCTTTAATACTGAAAATACCAATTCATAATGTAGTTTTATGTGGCTAATGTGACGTAACGGCAGAACCTTAAAGGAGTTCGTTTTGTTCGTTCGTTCCTTCGAGTAAGGACTGTTTTCGCAAGCATCATACGAATTAGAATGTCAATGTCAATGGAACGGAATAAGAACTACCTACAATAACTTCATTCGCAAGCTATATACGTATTATTTAGATTTTAGCTCAGAGTATGAACTATTCATATCATATCCTATAGGTTTCCTATCTTATCTATATTATGTAAGTAAGTAAAAATTCTTTAATATTATTAATACATTTTATAATAATAAATTTCTTTATCTCAATTTTCCAATCCACAACTTTAGTACGAACATTAATACTAGGCACATATTTATTTATTTATAATATATAAAGCTCGATTACCACTGACTGACTCACTGACTGACTGACTGACATAAATGTTCTCCTAGAAGGAGTAGAGTAGGGTTAAAATGATGTAGGACAAAAATGTTCGGGGGGTTTTGGTGAGTATGAGAAAAATCGAAAATCATTAAAAAGACGCCTGCCAAGTAAAGATGGATGACATATCTCAAAAACGGTAAGAGATAGGTAGGGGGTGTTTGAACAAATGTCATAGGGAATCTGGAGAGCAGTCGAATGACACCTGTCAAAAATCCAAAATGGCGGATTTCAAGATGGCCGCCATACAAATTGATCCGAGCCTGCTGAAGCGAGGCCGTTAGGCCGAGGTTCAGTAGGGGCGGAGCAGTTTGTATGATGGCCTTCTTGAAATCCGCCATTTTGGATTTGTCCCAGGTGCTCCTATCATTCTTTATACTGCATTTGGAGTGTATTACCTTATATTTTCGACTGTATTAGGAGTTTTTGTGGGATTTTTGACTGAATTTGGAGTTACTGTCCTACATAAGTGTAGTAGCGAGCCCGAAGGGCGAGCTCCTGGTGAGGCCGAAGGCCGAACTTTCAGTCCGCGAGGCCGAAGGCCGAGCGTATGACGCGCGAGCCCGAAGGGCGAGCTCTTGGCGAGGCCGCAGGCCGAGCCATGTTGGTAACTTGCGAGGCCGAAGGCCGAGCTCCGACTTGAGAGTTTTTTCCACGTCTCCGACTGGTCTCCATGGCAACTGCCCGCGGTAAGCGAAGCACCTACGAGTGGGGTTCCTTAACAAAAGTGACTCAGAACCTTGGTACCTTTCTGCCCGTACCACCTTTTTATGGCAGTAGGGTGAATCTGTTTTAGTGGATACAGTATTGTTCTTTATTGTATTGAGTATTAATATGGGATTTCATACTTCTAATGGAGTTTTGAACATACTTTTTTTAATGTATAAGGTGTTTTGATATTGTTCAAACTTGCACAACGATAAATGCGGGCCGCATGCGGCCCGCACACTGCCCGAAAAACTAGTTTATTTATATAATATATAAAGCTCGATTACCACTGACTGACTCACTGACTGACTGACTGACATAAATGTTCTCCTAGAAGGAGTAGAGTAGGGTTAAAATGATGTAGGACAAAAATGTTCGGGGGGTTTTGGTGAGTATGAGAAAAATCGAAAATCATTAAAAAGACGCCTGCCAAGTAAAGATGGATGACATATCTCAAAAACGGTAAGAGATAGGTAGGGGGTGTTTGAACAAATGTCATAGGGAATCTGGAGAGCAGTCGAATGACACCTGTCAAAAATCCAAAATGGCGGATTTCAAGATGGCCGCCATACAAATTGATCCGAGCCTGCTGAAGCGAGGCCGTTAGGCCGAGGTTCAGTAGGGGCGGAGCAGTTTGTATGATGGCCTTCTTGAAATCCGCCATTTTGGATTTGTCCCAGGTGCTCCTATCATTCTTTATACTGCATTTGGAGTGTATTACCTTATATTTTCGACTGTATTAGGAGTTTTTGTGGGATTTTTGACTGAATTTGGAGTTACTGTCCTACATAAGTGTAGTAGCGAGCCCGAAGGGCGAGCTCCTGGTGAGGCCGAAGGCCGAACTTTCAGTCCGCGAGGCCGAAGGCCGAGCGTATGACGCGCGAGCCCGAAGGGCGAGCTCTTGGCGAGGCCGCAGGCCGAGCCATGTTGGTAACTTGCGAGGCCGAAGGCCGAGCTCCGACTTGAGAGTTTTTTCCACGTCTCCGACTGGTCTCCATGGCAACTGCCCGCGGTAAGCGAAGCACCTACGAGTGGGGTTCCTTAACAAAAGTGACTCAGAACCTTGGTACCTTTCTGCCCGTACCACCTTTTTATGGCAGTAGGGTGAATCTGTTTTAGTGGATACAGTATTGTTCTTTATTGTATTGAGTATTAATATGGGATTTCATACTTCTAATGGAGTTTTGAACATACTTTTTTTAATGTATAAGGTGTTTTGATATTGTTCAAACTTGCACAACGATAAATGCGGGCCGCATGCGGCCCGCACACTGCCCGAAAAACTAGTTTATTTATAATATATAAAGCTCGATTACCACTGACTGACTCACTGACTGACTGACTGACATAAATGTTCTCCTAGAAGGAGTAGAGTAGGGTTAAAATGATGTATGGCAAAAATGTTTGGGGGGTTTAGGTGAGTATGAGAAAAATCGAAAATCATAAAAATGACGCCTGCCAAGTAAAGATGGATGACATATCTCAAAAACGGTACAAGATAGGTAGGGGGTGTTTTAACAAATGTCATAGGGAATCGGGAGAGCAGTCGAATGACACCTGTCAAAAAACCAAAATGGCGGATTTCAAGATGGCCGCCATACAAATTGATCCGAGCCTGCTGAAGCGAGGCCGTTAGGCCGAGGTTCAGTAGGGGCGGAGCAGTTTGTATGGGGGCCTTCTTGAAATTCGCCATTTTGGATTTGTCCCAGGTGCTCCTATCATTCTTTATACTGCATTTGGAGTGTATTACCTTATATTTTCGACTGTATTAGGAGTTTTTGTGGGATTTTTGACTGAATTTGGAGTTACTTTCCAAGATTAGTGTATAGCGAGCCCGAAGGGCGAGCTTCTGGTGAGGCCGAAGGCCGAACTTTCGGTTCGCGAGGCCGAAGGCCGAGCGTATGGTGCGTGAGCCCGAAGGGCGAGCGCTTGGCGAGGCCGCAGGCTTAGCCGTGTTAGTAACTTGCGAGGCCGAAGGCCGAGCTCCGACTCCAGAGTATTTTCCACATCATCGACTGGTCTCCATGGCAACTGCCCGCGATAACCGAAGCACCTACGAGTAGGGTTCCTTTACAAAAGTGACTCAGAACCTTGGTCCCATTCTGCCCGTACCACTTTTTTATGGCAGTAGGGTTAATTTTTTTAGTGCTACAGTATGGTTCTTTATTTCTTTATTTAAAGTTTATATGGGATTTCATACTTCTATTGGAGTTTTGAACTTATTTTTTTTTATATGTATAAGGGGTTAAGGTTAAGTTTAGTACTGCATAACGATAAATGCGGGCCGCATGCGGCCCGCACACTGCCCGAAAAACTAGTTATTTATAATATATAAAGCTCGATTACCACTCACTGACTGACTCACTGACTGACATAAATGTTCTCCTAGAAGGAGCAGAGTAGGGTAAAAATGAAGTATGGCAAAAATGTTCGGGGGGTTTGGGTGAGTATGAGAAAAATCGAAAATCATTAAAAAGACGCCTGCCAAGTAAAGATGGATGACATATCTCAAAAACGGTACAAGATAGGTAGGGGGTGTTTGAACAAATGTCATAGGGAATCGGGAGAGCAGTCGAATGACACCTGTCAAAAATCCAAAATGGCGGATTTCAAGATGGCCGCCATACAAATTGATCCGAGCCTGCTGAAGCGAGGCCGTTAGGCCGAGCTTCAGTAGGGGCGGAGCAGTTTGTATGGTGGCTGTCTTGAAATCCGACATTTTGGATCTGACCCACGTGCTCCTATCATTCTTTATACTGGATTTGGAGTGTTTTACCTTATATTTTCGACTGTATTAAGAGTTTTTGTGGGATTTTTGACTGAATTTGGAGTTACTGACCTACGATAATGTATAGCGAGCCCGAAGGGCGAGCTTCTGGTGAGGCCGAAGGCTGAACTTTCGGCTCGCGAGGCCGAAGGCCGAGCGTATGGTGCGTGAGCCCGAAGGGCGAGCGCTTGGCGAGGCCGCAGGCCGAGCCGTGTTAGTAGCTTGCGAGGCCGAAGGCCGAGCTCCGACTTGAGAGTATTTTCCACGTCACCGACTGGTCTCCATGGCAACTGCCCGCGGTAACCGAAGCACCTACGAGTGGGGTCCCTTAACAAAAGTGACTCAGAACCTTGGTACCATTCTGCCCGTACCACTTTTTTATGGCAGTAGGGTGAATTTGGTTTAATAGCTACAGTTTGGTTCTTTATTGTATTAAGAGTTTGAATGGGATTTAATACTTCTATTGGAGTTTTGAACATTCTTTTTCTTAAAGTATTAGGGGTTTATGTGAAATTTCCAAATGACTCAAGATAGATGCGGGCCGCATGCGGCCCGCACACTGCCCGAAAAACTAGTTATTTATAATATATAAAGCTCGATTACCACTCACTGACTGACTCACTGACTGACATAAATGTTCTCCTAGAAGGAGCAGAGTAGGGTAAAAATGAAGTATGGCAAAAATGTTCGGGGGGTTTGGGTGAGTATGAGAAAAATCGAAAATCATTAAAAAGACGCCTGCCAAGTAAAGATGGATGACATATCTCAAAAACGGTACAAGATAGGTAGGGGGTGTTTGAACAAATGTCATAGGGAATCGGGAGAGCAGTCGAATGACACCTGTCAAAAATCCAAAATGGCGGATTTCAAGATGGCCGCCATACAAATTGATCCGAGCCTGCTGAAGCGAGGCCGTTAGGCCGAGCTTCAGTAGGGGCGGAGCAGTTTGTATGGTGGCTGTCTTGAAATCCGACATTTTGGATCTGACCCACGTGCTCCTATCATTCTTTATACTGGATTTGGAGTGTTTTACCTTATATTTTCGACTGTATTAAGAGTTTTTGTGGGATTTTTGACTGAATTTGGAGTTACTGA
Source organism: Plagodis pulveraria (assembly GCA_963890685.1). Lineage (NCBI taxonomy): Eukaryota > Metazoa > Arthropoda > Insecta > Lepidoptera > Geometridae > Plagodis > Plagodis pulveraria. The sequence goes on along the minus strand of OY982976.1, from coordinate 5,312,348 downwards.
CCTACGATAATGTATAGCGAGCCCGAAGGGCGAGCTTCTGGTGAGGCCGAAGGCTGAACTTTCGGCTCGCGAGGCCGAAGGCCGAGCGTATGGTGCGTGAGCCCGAAGGGCGAGCGCTTGGCGAGGCCGCAGGCCGAGCCGTGTTAGTAGCTTGCGAGGCCGAAGGCCGAGCTCCGACTTGAGAGTATTTTCCACGTCACCGACTGGTCTCCATGGCAACTGCCCGCGGTAACCGAAGCACCTACGAGTGGGGTCCCTTAACAAAAGTGACTCAGAACCTTGGTACCATTCTGCCCGTACCACTTTTTTATGGCAGTAGGGTGAATTTGGTTTAATAGCTACAGTTTGGTTCTTTATTGTATTAAGAGTTTGAATGGGATTTAATACTTCTATTGGAGTTTTGAACATTCTTTTTCTTAAAGTATTAGGGGTTTATGTGAAATTTCCAAATGACTCAAGATAGATGCGGGCCGCATGCGGCCCGCACACTGCCCGAAAAACTAGTTATAATATATAAGGCTCGATTACCACTGACTCACTGACTGACTGATTGACATAAATGTTCTCCTAGAAGGAGCATAGTAGGGCTAAAATGATGTATGGCAGAAATGTTCGAGGGGTTTTGATGAGTATGAGAAAAATCGAAAATCATTAAAAAGACGCCTGCCAAGTGAAGATGGATGACGTATCTCAAAAACGGTAAGAGATAGGTAGGGGGTGTTTGAACAAATGTCATAGGGAATAAGGAGAGCAGTCGAATGACATCTGTCAAAAATCCAAAATGGCGGATTTCAAGATGGCCGCCATACAAATTGATCCGAGCCTGCTGAAGCGAGGCCGTTAGGCCGAGCTTCAGTAGGGGCGGAGCAGTTTGTATGGTGGCCGTCTTGAAATCCGACATTTTGGATGTGTCTTACATGCTCCTATCATTCTTTATACTGCATATGGAGTGTTTTACCTTTATTTTCAACTGTATTAGGAGTTTTTGTGGGAGTTTTGACTGAATTTGGAGTTACTGTCCTACGTTAGTGTAGTAGCGAGCCCGAAGGGCGAGCTCCTGGTAAGGCCGAAGGCCGAACTTTCGGTCCGCGAGGCCGAAGGCCAAGCGTATGATGCGTGAGCCCGAAGGGCGAGCGCTTGGCGAGGCCGTAGGCAAAGCCGTATTAGTAACTTGCGAGGCCGAAGGCCGAGCTCCGACTTGAGAGTATTTTCCACGTCACTGACTGGTCTCCATGGCAACTGCCTGCGGTAACCGAAGCACCTACGAGTGGGTATCCTTAACAAAAGTGACTCAGAACCTTGGTACTATTCTGCCCGTACCACCTTTTTATGGCAGTAGGGTGAATCTGGTTTGGTGGCTACAGTTTGGTTCCTTATTGCATTAAGAGTTTGTATGGGAAATCGTACATCTTTTGGTGTTTTGAAATATTTTTTTTTAATGTACAAGGTGTTTTGATATTGTTCAAACTTGCACAACGATAAATGCGGGCCGCATGCGGCCCGCACACTGCCCGAAAAACTAGTTTATAATATATAAAGCTCGATTACCACTCACTGACTGACTCACTGACTGACATAAATGTTCTCCTAGAAGGAGACGAGTAGGAGCAAAGTGATGTATGGCAAAAATGTTCGGGGGGTTTTGGTGAGTATGAGAAAAATCGAAAATCATTAAAAAGACGCCTGCCAAGTGGAGATGGATGACGTATCTCAAAAACGGTAAAAGATAGGTAGGGGGTGTTTGAACAAATGTCATAGGGAATCGGGAGAGCAGTCGAATGACACCTGTCAAAAATCCAAAATGGCGGATTTCAAGATGGCCGCCATACAAAATGCTCCGAGCCTGCTGAAGCGAGGCCTTTAGGCCGAGCTTCAGTAGGGGCGGAGCAGTTTGTATGGTGGCCGTCTTGAAATCCGACATTTTGGATGTGTCTTACGTGCTCCTATCATTCTTTATACTGCATTTGGAGTGTTTTACCTTTATTTTCGACTGTATTAGGAGTTTTTGTGGGATTTTTGACTGAATTTGGAGTTACTGTCCTACATTAGTGTAGTAGTGAGCCCGAAGGGCGAGCTCCTGGTGAGGCCGAAGGCCGAACTTTCGGCTCGCGAGGCCGAAAGCCGAGCGTATGGTGCGTGAGCCCGAAGGGCGAGCGCTTGGCGAGGCCGTAGGCCGAGCCGTATTAGTAACTTGCGAGGCCGAAGGCCGAGCTCCGACTTGAGAGTATTTTCCACGTCACCGACTGGTCTTCATGGCAACTGCCTGCGGTAACCGAAGCACCTACGAGTGGGGTTCCTTAACAAAAGTGACTCAGAACCTTGGTACCATTCTGCCCGTACCACCTTTTTATGGCAGTAGGGTGAATCTGCTTTAGTGGCTACAGTATTGTTCTTTATTGTATTGAGAGTTAATATGGGATTTCATACTTCTAATGGAGTTTTGAACATACTTTTTTTAATGTATAAGGTGTTTTGGTATTGTTCAAACTTGCATAACGATAAATGCGGGCCGCATGCGGCCCGCACACTGCCCGAAATACTAGTTATAATATATAAAGCTCGATTACCATTGACTCACTGACTGACATAAATGTTCTCCTAGAAGGAGACGAGTAGGAACAACGTGATGTATGACAAAAATGTTCTGGGGGTTTTGGTGAGTATGAGAAAAATCGAAAATCATTAAAAAGACGCCTGCCAAGTGATGATGGATGACGTATCTCGAAAACGGTAAGAGATAGGTAGGGGGTGTTTGAACAAATGTCATAGGGAATCGGGAGAGCAGTCGAATGACATCTGTCAAAAATCCAAAATGGCGGATTTCAAGATGGCCGCCATACAAAGTGCTCATTTTTCGACCGTATTAGGAGTTTTTGTTGGATTTTGGACTGAATTTGGAGTTACTGTCCTATGATAGTGTAGTAGCGAGCCCGAAGGGCGAGCTCCTGGTGAGGCCGAAGGCCGAACTTTCGGTCCGCGAGGCCGAAGGCCGAGCGTATAATGCGTGAGCCCGAAGGGCGAGCGCTTGGCGAGGCCGTAGGCCGAGCCGTATTAGTAACTTGCGAGGCCGAAGGCCGAGCTCCGAATTGAGAGTATTTTCCACGTCACCGACTGGTCTCCATGGCAACTGCCTGCGGTAACCGAAGCACCTACGAGTGGGGTTCCTTAACAAAAGTGATTAAGAACCTTGGTACCATTCTGCCCGTACCACCTTTTTATGGCAGTAGGGTGAATCGGCTTTAGTGGCTACAGTATGGTTCTTTATTGTATTGAGAGTTTTTATGGGATTTCATACTTCTATTGGAGTTTTGGATATTACTTTTTTTTAATGTATAACGTGCTTTTATGACAGTTCCTACTGACTCAAGATAGATGCGGGCCGCATGCGGCCCGCACACTGCCCGAAAAACTAGTTTATAATATATAAAGCTCGATTACCACTGACTGACTGACTGACTCACTGACATAAATGTTCTCCTAGAAGGAGACAAGTAGGAACAACGTGATGTATGGCAAAAATGTTCGGGTGGTTTCGGTGAGTATGGGAAAAATCGAAAATCATAAAAATGACGCCTGCCAAGTAAAGATGGATGACGTATCTCGAAAACGGTAAGAGATAGGTAGGGGGTGTTTGAACAAATACCATAGAGAATCGGGAGAGCAGTCGAATGACACCTGTCAAAAATCCAAAATGGCGGATTTCAAGATGGCCGCCATACAAAATGCTCCGAGCCTGCTGAAGCGAGGCCTTTAGGCCGAGCTTCAGTAGGGGCGGAGCAGTTTGTATGGTGGCCTTCTTGAAATCCGCCATTTTGGATTTGTCCCAGGTGCTCCTCTCATTCTTCATACTGCATTTGGAGTGTTTTACCATATATTTTCGACTGTATTAGGAGTTTTTGTGGGTTTTTTGACTGAATTTGGAGTAACTGTCCTACATTAGTGTATAGCGAGCCCAAAGGGCAACCACCTGGTGAGGCCGAAGGCCGAACTTTCGGTCCGCGAGGCCGAAGGCCGAGCGTATGGTGCGTGAGCCCGAAGGGCGAACGCTTGGCGAGGCCGTAGGCCGAGCCGTATTAGTAACTTGCGAGGCCGAAGGCCGAGCTCCGACTTGAGAGTTTTTTTCACGTCTCCGACTGGTCTCCATGGCAACTGCCCGCGGTATCCGAAGCACCTACGAGTGGGGTTCCTTAACAAAAGTGACTCAGAACCTTGGTACCATTCTGCCCGTACCACCTTTTTATGGCAGTAGGGTGAATCTGCTTTAGTGGCTACAGTATGGTTCTTTATTGTATGGAGAGTTTATTTGGGATTTCATACTTCTATTGGAGTTTTGAACATATTTTTTTTAAATGTACAAGGTGTTAACGTATTGTTTAGTTCTGCATAACGATAAATGCGGGCCGCATGCGGCCCGCACACTGCCCGAAATACTAGTTATTATAATATATAAAGCTCGATTACCACTCACTGACTGACTGACTGATTGACATAAATGTTCTCCTAGAAGGAGCAGAGTAGGGTAAAAATGAAGTATGGCAAAAATGTTCGGGGGGTTTTAGTGAGTATGAGAAAAATCGAAAATCATTAAAAAGACGCCTGCCAAGTAAAGATGAATGACGTATCTCGAAAACGATGCAAGATAGGTTGGGGGTGTTTGAACAAATGTCATAGGGAATCGGGAGAGCAGTCGAGTGACACCTGTCAAAAATCCAAAATGGCGGATTTCAAGATGGCCGCCATACAAAGTGATCCGAGCCTGCTGAAGCGAGGCCGTGAGGCCGAGCTTCAGTAGGGGCGGAGCAGTTTGTATGGTGGCCGTCTTGAAATCCGACATTTTGGATGTGACCCACATGCTCCTATCATTCTTTATACTGCATTTGGATTGTTTTGCCTTATATTTTCGACTGTATTAGGAGTTTTTGTGGGATTTTCGACTGAATTTGGAGTTACTGTCCTACATTGGTGTATAGCGAGCCCGAAGGGCGAGCTCCTGGTGAGGCCGTAGGCCGAACATTCGGCCCGCGAGGCCGAAGGCCGAGCGTATGGTGCGTGAGCCCGAAGGGCGAGCGCTCGGCGAGGCCGTAGGCCGAGCCGTATTAGTAACTTGCGAGGCCAAAGGCCGAGCTCCGACTTAAGAGTATTTTCCACGTCTCCGACTGGTCTCCATGGCAACTGCCCGCGGTAACCGAAGCACCTACGAGTGGGGTTCTTTAGCAAAAGTGACTCAGAACCTTGGTATCATTCTGCCCGTACCACCTTTTTATGGCAGTAGGGTGAATTTGCTTTAGTGGCTACAGTATGGTTCTTTATTGTATTGAGAGTTTATATGGGATTTCATACTTCTATTGGAGTTTTGAACATACTTTTTTCCAACGTATCAGGAGTTTTGATATAGTTTAGTACTGCATAACGATAAATGCGGGCCGCATGCGGCCCGCACACTGCCCGAAAAACTAGTTTATAATATATAAAGCTCGATTACCACTGACTGACTGACTGACTCACTGACATAAATGTTCTCCTAGAAGGAGTAGAGTAGGGTAAAAATGATGTATGGCAAAAATGTTCGCGGGGTTTTGGTGAGTATGAGAAAAATCGAAAATCATTAAAAAGACGCCTGCCAAGTAAAGATGGATGACATATCTCAAAAACGGTACAAGATAGGTAGGAGGTGTTTGAACAAATGTCATAGGGAATCGGGAGAGCAGTCGAATGACACCTGTCAAAAATCCAAAATGGCGGATTTCAAGATGGCCGCCATACAAAATGATCCGAGCCTGCTGAAGCGAGGCCGTTAGGCCGAGGTTCAGTAGGGGCGGAGCAGTTTGTATGATGGCCTTCTTGAAATCCGCCATTTTGGATTTGTCCCAGGTGCTCCTATCATTCTTTATACTGCATTTGGAGTGTATTACCTTATATTTTCGACTGTATTAGGAGTTTTTGTGGGATTTTTGACTGAATTTGGAGTTACTGTCCTACATAAGTGTAGTAGCGAGCCCGAAGGGCGAGCTCCTGGTGAGGCCGAAGGCCGAACTTTCAGTCCGCGAGGCCGAAGGCCGAGCGTATGACGCGCGAGCCCGAAGGGCGAGCTCTTGGCGAGGCCGCAGGCCGAGCCATGTTGGTAACTTGCGAGGCCGAAGGCCGAGCTCCGACTTGAGAGTTTTTTCCACGTCTCCGACTGGTCTCCATGGCAACTGCCCGCGGTAAGCGAAGCACCTACGAGTGGGGTTCCTTAACAAAAGTGACTCAGAACCTTGGTACCTTTCTGCCCGTACCACCTTTTTATGGCAGTAGGGTGAATCTGTTTTAGTGGCTACAGTATTGTTCTTTATTGTATTGAGTATTAATATGGGATTTCATACTTCTAATGGAGTTTTGAACATACTTTTTTTAATGTATAAGGTGTTTTGATATTGTTCAAACTTGCACAACGATAAATGCGGGCCGCATGCGGCCCGCACACTGCCCGAAAAACTAGTTATTATTTATAATATATAAGGCTCGATTACCACTGACTGACTCACTGACTCACTGACATAAATGTTCTCCTAGAAGGAGCAGAGTAGGGTAAAAATGAAGTATGGCAAAAATGTTCGGCGGGTTTAGGTGAGTATGAGAAAAATCGAAAATCATTAAAAAGACGCCTGCCAAGTAAAGATGAATGACATATCTCAAAAACGGTACAAGATAGGTAGAGGGTGTTTGAACAAATGTCATAGGGAATTGGGAGAGCAGTCGGATGACATCTGTCAAAAATCCAAAATGGTGGATTTCAAGATGGCCGCCATACAAAGTGATCCGAGCCTGCTGAAGCGAGGCCGTTAGGCCGAGCTTCAGTAGAGGCGGAGCAGTTTGTATGGTGGCTGTCTTGAAATCCGACATTTTGGATGTGACCCACGTGCTCCTATCATTCTTTATACTGCATTTGGAGTGTTTTACCTAATATTTTCGACTGTATTAGGAGTTTTTGTGGGATTTTTGACTAAATTTGGAGTTACTGTCCTACATAAGTGAAGTAGCGAGCCCGAAGGGCGAGCTTCTGGTGAGGCCGAAGGCCGAACTTTCGGTCCGCGAGGCCGAAGGCCGAGCGTATGATGCGTGAGCCCGAAGGGCGAGCGCCTGGCGAGGCCGTAGGCCGAGCCGTATTAGTAACTTGCGAGGCCGAAGGCCGAGCTCCGACTTGAGAGTATTTTCCACATCTCCGACTGGTCTCCATGGCAACTGCCTGCGGTAACCGCAGCAACTACGAGTGGGGTTCCTTAACAAAAGTGACTCAGAACCTTGGTACCATTCTGCCCGTACCACCTTTTTATGGCAGTAGGGTGAATCTGCTTTAGTGGCTACAGTATGGTTCTTTATTGTATTGAGAGTTTATATGGGATTTCATTCTTCTATTGGAGTTTTGAACATACTTTTTTACAACGTATCATGAGTTTTGATATAGTTTAGTACTGCATAACGATAAATGCGGGCCGCATGCGGCCCGCACACTGCCCGAAAAACTAGTTATTATTTATAATATATAAGGCTCGATTACCACTGACTCACTGACTGACTGATTGACATAAATGTTCTCCTAGAAGGAGCATAGTAGGGCTAAAATGATGTATGGCAGAAATGTTCGAGGGGTTTTGATGAGTATGAGAAAAATCGAAAATCATTAAAAAGACGCCTGCCAAGTGAAGATGGATGACGTATCTCAAAAACGGTAAGAGATAGGTAGGGGGTGTTTGAACAAATGTCATAGGGAATAAGGAGAGCAGTCGAATGACATCTGTCAAAAATCCAAAATGGCGGATTTCAAGATGGCCGCCATACAAATTGATCCGAGCCTGCTGAAGCGAGGCCGTTAGGCCGAGCTTCAGTAGGGGCGGAGCAGTTTGTATGGTGGCCGTCTTGAAATCCGACATTTTGGATGTGTCTTACATGCTCCTATCATTCTTTATACTGCATATGGAGTGTTTTACCTTTATTTTCAACTGTATTAGGAGTTTTTGTGGGAGTTTTGACTGAATTTGGAGTTACTGTCCTACGTTAGTGTAGTAGCGAGCCCGAAGGGCGAGCTCCTGGTAAGGCCGAAGGCCGAACTTTCGGTCCGCGAGGCCGAAGGCCAAGCGTATGATGCGTGAGCCCGAAGGGCGAGCGCTTGGCGAGGCCGTAGGCAAAGCCGTATTAGTAACTTGCGAGGCCGAAGGCCGAGCTCCGACTTGAGAGTATTTTCCACGTCACTGACTGGTCTCCATGGCAACTGCCTGCGGTAACCGAAGCACCTACGAGTGGGTATCCTTAACAAAAGTGACTCAGAACCTTGGTACTATTCTGCCCGTACCACCTTTTTATGGCAGTAGGGTGAATCTGGTTTGGTGGCTACAGTTTGGTTCCTTATTGCATTAAGAGTTTGTATGGGAAATCGTACATCTTTTGGTGTTTTGAAATATTTTTTTTTAATGTACAAGGTGTTTTGATATTGTTCAAACTTGCACAACGATAAACTGACTGACTGACTCACTGACATAAATGTTCTCCTAGAAGGAGCAGAGTAGGGTAAAAATGAAGTATGGCAAAAATGTTCGGGTGGTTTTGGTGAGTATGAGAAAAATCGAAAATCATTAAAAAGACGCCTGCCAAGTGATGATGGATGACGTATCTCGAAAATGGTAAGAGATAAGTAGGGGGTGTTTGAACAAATGTCATAGAGAATCGGGAGAGCAGTCGAATGACACCTGACAAAAATCCAAAATGGCGGATTTCAAGATGGCCGCCATACAAATTGATCCGAGCCTGCTGAAGCGAGGCCGTTAGGCCGAGGTTCAGTAGGGGCGGAGCAGTTTGTATGGGGGCCTTCTTGAAATCCGCCATTTTGGATTTGTCCCAGGTGCTCCTATCATTCTTTATACTGCATTTGGAGTGTATTACCTTATATTATCGACTGTATTAGGAGTTTTTGTGGGATTTTTGACTGAATTTGGAGTAACTGTCCTACATAAGTGTAGTAGCGAGCCCGAAGGGCGAGCTCCTGGTGAGGCCGAAGGCCGAACTTTCGGTCCGCGAGGCCGAAGGCCGAGCGTATGATGCGCGAGCCCGAAGGGCGAGCGCTTGGCGAGGCCGCAGGCCGAGCCGTGTTGGTAACTTGCGAGGCCGAAGGCCGAGCTCCGACTTGAGAGTTTTTTTCCACGTCTCCGACTGGTCTCCATGGCAACTGCCCGCGGTAAGCGAAGCACCTACGAGTGGGGTTCCTTAACAAAAGTGACTCAGAACCTAGGTCCCATTCTGCCCGTACCACCTTTTTATGGCAGTAGGGTGAATCTGTTTTAGTGGCTACAGTATTGTTCTTTATTGTATTGAGAGTTAATATGGGATTTCATACTTCTAATGGAGTTTTGAACATACTTTTTTTAATGTATAAGGTGTTTTGGTATTGTTCAAACTTGCATTACGATAAATGCGGGCCGCATGCGGCCCGCACACTGCCCGAAAAACTAGTTTATAATATATAAAGCTCGATTACCACTCACTGACTGACTCACTGACTGACATAAATGTTCTCCTAGAAGGAGACGAGTAGGAGCAAAGTGATGTATGGCAAAAATGTTCAGGGGGTTTTGGTAAGTATGAGAAAAATCGAAAATCATTAAAAAGACGCCTGCCAAGTAGAGATGGATGACGAATCTCAAAAACGGTAAGAGATAGGTAGGGGGTGATTGAACAAATGTCATAGGGATTTGGGAGAGCAGTCGAATGACATCTGTCAAAAATCCAAAATGGCGGATTTCAAGATGGCCGCCATACAAAATGCTCCGAGCCTGCTGAAGCGAGGCCTTTAGGCCGAGCTTCAGTAGGGGCGGAGCAGTTTGTATGGTGGCCTTCTTGAAATCCGCCATTTTGGATTTGTCCCAGGTGCTCCTCTCATTCTTCATACTGCATTTGGAGTGTTTTACCTTATATTTTCGACTGTATTAGGAGTTTTTGTGGGTTTTTTGACTGAATTTGGAGTAACTGTTCTACATTAGTGTATAGCGAGCCCAAAGGGCAACCACCTGGTGAGGCCGAAGGCCGAACTTTCGGTCCGCGAGGCCGAAGGCCGAGCGTATGATGCACGAGCCCGAAGGGCGAGCGCTTGGCGAGGCCGCAGGCCGAGCCGTGTTGGTAACTTGCGAGGCCGAAGGCCGAGCTCCGACTTGAGAGTTTTTTCCACGTCTCTGACTGGTCTCCATGGCAACTGCCCGCGGTAAGCGAAGCACCTACGAGTGGGGTTCCTTAACAAAAGTGACTCAGAACCTTGGTCCCATTCTGCCCGTACCACCTTTTTATGGCGGTAGGGTGAATCTGTTTTAGAGGCTACAGTATTGTTCATTATTGTATTGAGAGTTAATATGGGATTTCATACTTCTATTGGAGTTTTGAACACACTTTTTTTCACGTATTAGGTGTTTCTGTGAAATTCCCAAATGAGTAAAGATAGATGCGGGCCGCATGCGGCCCGCACACTGCCCGAAATACTAGTTTATAATATATAAGGCTCGATTACCACTCACTGACTGACTGACTGATTGACATAAATGTTCTCCTAGAAGGAGCAGAGTAGGGTTAAAATTATGTATGGCAAAAATGTTCGGGGGGTTTTGGTGAGTATGAGAAAAATCGAAAATCATAAAAATGACGCCTGCCAAGTAAAGATGAATGACATATCTCAAAAACGGTACAAGATAGGTAGGGGGTGTTTGAACAAATGTCATAGGGAATCGGGAGAGCAGCCGGATGACACCTGTCAAAAATCCAAAATGGCGGATTTCAAGATGGCCGCCATACAAATTGATCCGAGCCTGCTGAAGCGAGGCCGTTAGGCCGAGGTTCAGTAGGGGCGGAGCAGTTTGTATGGTGGCCTTCTTGAAATCCGCCATTTTGGATTTGTCCCAGGTGCTCCTATCATTCTTTATACTGCATTTGGAGTGTATTACCTTATATTTTCGACTGTATTAGGAGTTTTTGTGAGATTTTTGACTGAATTTGGAGTTACTGTCCTACATAAGTGCAGTAGCGAGCCCGAAGGGCGAGCTCCTGGTGAGGCCGAAGGCCGAACTTTCGGTCCGCGAGGCCGAAGGCCGAGCGTATGATGCGCGAGCCCGAAGGGCGAGCTCTTGGCGAGGCCGCAGGCCGAGCCGTGTTGGTAACTTGCGAGGCCGAAGGCCGAGCTCCGACTTGAGAGTTTTTTCCACGTCTTCGACTGGTCTCCATGGCAACTGCCCGCGATAACCAAAGCACCTACGAGTGGGGTTCCTTAACAAAAGTGACTCGGAACCCTGGTACAATTCTGCCCGTACCACCTTTTTATGTCAGTAGGGTGAATCTGGTTTGGTGGCTACAGTATGGTTCTTTAGTGTATTGACAGTTTATATCGGATTTCATACTTCTATTGGAGTTTTGAACATACTTTTTTTAATGTATAAGGTGTTTTGATATTGTTCAAACTTGCACAACGATAAATGCGGGCCGCATGCGGCCCGCACACTGCCCGAAATACTAGTTTATAATATATAAAGCTCGATTACCACTGACTGACTGACTGACTCACTGACATAAATGTTCTCCTAGAAGGAGCAGAGTAGGGTAAAAATAAAGTATGGCAAAAATGTTTGGGTGGTTTTGGTGAGTATGAGAAAAATCGAAAATCATTAAAAAGACGCCTGCCAAATGAAGATGGATGACGTTTCTCGGAAACGGTAAGAGATAGGTAGGGGGTGTTTGAACAAATGTCATAGGGAATCAGGAGTTTAGTTGAATGACACCTGTCAAAAATCCAAAATGGCGGATTTCAAGATGGCCGCCATACAAAGTGATCCGAGCCTGCTGAAGCGAGGCCGTTAGGCCGAGCTTCAGTAGGGGCGGAGCAGTTTGTATGGTGGCTGTCTTGAAATCCGACATTTTGGATCTGACCCACGTGCTCCTATCATTCTTTATACTGGATTTGGAGTGTTTTACCTTATATTTTCGACTGTATTAAGAGTTTTTGTGGGATTTTTGACTGAATTTGGAGTTACTGACCTACAATAATGTATAGCGAGCCCGAAGGGCGAGCTTCTGGTGAGGCCGAAGGCCGAACTTTCGGCTCGCGAGGCCGAAGGCCGAGCGTATGGTGCGTGAGCCCGAAGGGCGAGCGCTTGGCGAGGCCGCAGGCCGAGCCGTGTTAGTAGCTTGCGAGGCCGAAGGCCGAGCTCCGACTTGAGAGTATTTTCCACGTCACCGACTGGTCTCCATGGCAACTGCCCGCGGTAACCGAAGCACCTACGAGTGGGGTTCCTTAACAAAAGAGACTGAGAACCTTGGTACCATTCTGCCCGTACCACCTTTTTATGGCAGTAGGGTGAATCTGGTTTGGTTGCTACAGTATGGTTCTCTACTCTATTACAAGTTTATATGGGATTTCATACTTCTATTGGAGTTTTGAACATATTTTTTTTAAATGTACAAGGTGTTAACGTATTGTTTAGTTCTGCATAACGATAAATGCGGGCCGCATGCGGCCCGCACACTGCCCGAAAAACTAGTTTATAATATATAAAGCTCGATTACCACTGACTGACTGACTGACTCACTGACATAAATGTTCTCCTAGAAGGAGCAGAGTAGGGTAAAAATAAAGTATGGCAAAAATGTTTGGGTGGTTTTGGTGAGTATGAGAAAAATCGAAAATCATTAAAAAGACGCCTGCCAAATGAAGATGGATGACGTTTCTCGGAAACGGTAAGAGATAGGTAGGGGGTGTTTGAACAAATGTCATAGGGAATCAGGAGTTTAGTTGAATGACACCTGTCAAAAATCCAAAATGGCGGATTTCAAGATGGCCGCCATACAAAGTGATCCGAGCCTGCTGAAGCGAGGCCGTTAGGCCGAGCTTCAGTAGGGGCGGAGCAGTTTGTATGGTGGCCATCTTGAAATCCGACATTTTGGATGTGTCAAACGTGCTCCTCTCATTCTTCATACTGCATTTGGAGTATTTTACCTTTATTTTCGACTGTATTAGGAGTTTTTGTGGGATTTTTGACTGAATTTGGAGTAACTGTACTACGTTAGTGTAGTAGCGAGCCCGAAGGGCGAGCTCCAGGTGAGGCCGAAGGCTGAACTTTCGGCTCGCGAGGCCGAAGGCCGAGCGTATGGCGCGTGAGCCCGAAGGGCGAGCGCTTGGCGAGGCCGCAGGCCGAGCCATGTTAGTAACTTGCGAGGCCGAAGGCCGAGCTCCGACTTGAGAGTTATTTCCACGTCTCCGACTGGTCTCCATGGCAACGCCCGCGGTAACCGAAGCACCTACGAGTTGGGTTCCTTAACAAAAGTGACCCAGAACCTTGGTACCATTCTGCCCGTACCACCTTTTTATGGCAGTAGGGTGAATTTGCTTTAATGGCTACAGTATGGTTCTTTATTGTATTGAGAGTTTATATGGGATATCATACTGTTATGGAATTTTGTTTTTTTTTTAATGTATAAGGTGTTTTGATATTGTTCAAACTTGCACAACGATAAATGCGGGCCGCATGCGGCCCGCACACTGCCCGAAATACTAGTTATTATTTATTATTATTATTATTATTTATAATATATAAAGCTCGATTACCACTGACTGACTGACTGACTCACTGACATAAATGTTCTCCTAGAAGGAGCAGAGTAGGGTAAAAATGAAGAATAGCAAAAATGTTCGGAGGGTTTTGGTGAGTATGAGAAAAATCGAAAATCATTAAAAAGACGCCTGCCAAGTAAAGATGGATGACGTATCTCAAAAACGGTACGAGATAGGTAGGGGGTGTTTGAACAAATGTCATAGGGAATCGGGAGAGCAGTCGAATGACACCTGTCAAAAATCCAAAATGGCGGATTTCAAGATGGCCGCCATACAAAGTGATCCGAGCCTGCTGAAGCGAGGCCTTTAGGCCGAGCTTCAGTAGGGGCGGAGCAGTTTGTATGGTGGCCGTCTTGAAATCCGACAATTTGGATGTGACCCACGTGCTCCTATCATTCTTTATACTGCATTTGGAGTGATTTACCCTATATTTTCGACTGTATTAGGAGTTTTTGTGGGATTTTCGACTGAATTTGGAGTAACTGTCCTACATTAGTGAAGTTGCGAGCCCGAAGGGCGAGTTTCTGGTGAGGCCGAAGGCCGAACTTTCGGTCCGCGAGGCCGAAGGCCGAGCGTATGATGCGCGAGCCCGAAGGGCGAGTGCTTTGCGAGGCCGCAGGCCGAGCCGTGTTAGTAACTTGCGAGGCCGAAGGCCGAGCTCCGACTTGAGATTATTTTCCACATCTCCGACTGGTCTCCATAGCAAATGCCCGCGGTAACCGAAGCACCTACGAGTGGGGTTCCTTCACAAAAGTGACTCAGAACCTTGGTCCCATTCTGCCCGTACCACCTTTTTGTGGCAGTAGGGTGAATTTGCTTTAGTGGCTGCAGTATGGTTCTTTATTGTATTGAGAGTTTTTATGGGATTTCATACTTCCATTGGAGTTTTGAACATTCTTTTTCTTAAAGTATTAGGGGTTTATGTGAAATTTCCAAATGACTCAAGATAGATGCGGGCCGCATGCGGCCCGCACACTGCCCGAAAAACTAGTTATTTATAATATATAAAGCTGGATTACCGTACACTGACTGACTCACTGACTGACTGACATCATTGTTCTCCCAGAAGGAGTCGAGTAGGATGAAAGTAATGTATAGCAAAAATGTTCTAGGGGTTTGTGTGAGTATGGGAAAAATCCGAAAACTCAAAGATGACGTCTGCCAAGTAAAATTGGATGGCGTATCTCTGAAACGGTAAGAGATAGGTAGGGGGTGCTTGACCAAATGTCATAGGGAATCGGGAGAGCAGTCGGATGACATCTGTCAAAAATCCAAAATGGCGGATTTCAAAATGGCCGCCATACAAAATCCTTCGATCCCTCAAAAAAGTAGCTGGTTCTACCAGAAAGAGTTGAGTACGGTCATAGTAATGTATTACGAAAATGACAAAGGGGCTTAGCTGAGTAGGGAAAAAAATAAAAACCCTAGAAATGACGCCTGCCAATTAAAGCTGGACTACGTATCTCGAAAACGGTAAGAGATAGGTTGGGGGTGTTTGAACAAATGTCATAGGGAATTGGGAGAGCAGTCGAATGACACCTGTCAAATGTGCTTCTCTCATTCTTTATACATTATTTGGAGTAATTAACCTTACAATGTCGACTGTAGTAGGAGTGTTTGTGGGAATTTCAACTCAATTTAGAGTAATTGTCCTACTGTCAGTGTAGCGAGCCCGAAGGGCGAGCTTTTGGTGAGGCCGAAGGCCGAACTTTTGGGCCGCGAGGCCGTAGGCCGAGTGGACGGTGCGCGAGCCCGCAGGGCGAGCGCTAGGCGAGGCTGCAGGTCGAGCCGTGTTAGTAACTTGCGAGGCCGAAGGCCGAGCTCAGACTTGCACCGAATTGGCTGAAAATCTATATATAGGTTGTTCTCGTCATCTTTATTCCAAATATTCAATTTTTGTTTCGATGACGTCTGCCAAGTAAAAAAAGTTACTCCGATTTGGCTGAAACTCGATATTTAGGTGGTTCTGGGTGTCATTATCCCAAATCTGAAAATTTTTTTTCGATGACGTCTGCCAAGTAAAAAAAGTTATTCCGATTTGGCTGAAACTCGATATTTAGGTGGTTCTGTTTGCGAGGCCGAAGGCCGAGCGTAGGGTGCGTGAGCCCGAAGGGCGAGCGCTTGGCGAGGCCGCAGGCTGAGCCGTGTTAGTAACTTGAGACTCCGACTTGAGAGTATTTTCCACGTCACCGACTGGTCTCCATGGTAACTGCCTGCGGTAACCGAAGCACCTACGAGTGGGGTTCCTTAACAAAAGTGACTCAGAACCTTGGTCCCATTCTGCCCGTACCACCTTTTTATGGCAGAAGGGTGAATCTGGTTTAGTGGCTACAGTATTGTTCTTTATTGTATTGAGAGTTAATATGGGATTTCATACTTCTAATGGAGTTTTGAACATACTTTTTTTTTAATGTAAAAGGTGTTTTGATATTGTTCAAACTTGCACAACGATAAATGCGGGCCGCATGCGGCCCGCACACTGCCCGAAAAACTAGTTATAATATATAAAGCTGGATTACCGTACACTGACTGACTCACTGACTGACATCATTGTTCTCCCAGAAGGAGTCGAGTAGGAAGAATGTGATGTATGGGAAAAGTGTAGAGGGGGTTTGTGTGAGTATGGGAAAAATCCGAAAACTTAAAGATGACGTCTGCCAAGTAAAATTGGATAGCGTATCTCTGAAACGGTAAGAGATAGGTAGGGGGTGCTTGACCAAATGTCATAGGGAATCGGGAGAGCAGTCGAATGACATCTGTCAAAAATCCAAAATGGCGGATTTCAAAATGGCCGCCATACAAAATCCTCCGATACCTCAAAATAGAAGCTGGTACTACCAGAAAGAGTTGATTACGGTTAAAGTAATGTTCTGCGAAAATGACTAAGAGGTTTAGCTGAGTAGGGAAAAAATTTAAAACCCTCGAAATGACGCCTGCCAAGTAAAGACGGACTACGTATCTCAGAAACGGTAATAGATAGGTTGGGGGTGTTTAAACAAATGTCATAGGGAATCGGGAGAGCAGTCGAATGACACCTGTCAAATGTGCTACTCTCATTCTTCATACCTTATTTGGAGTATTTGACCTAACAATGTCGACTGTATTAGGAGTTTTTGTGGGATTTTTAACTGAATTTGGAGTAATTGTCCTACTGGCCGTGTAGCGAGCCCGAAGGGCGAGCTTCTGGTGAGGCCGAAGGCCGAACTTTAAGGCCGCGAGGCCGTAGGCCGAGCGGATGGTGCGCGAGCCCGTAGGGCGAGCGCTAGGCGAGGCCGCAGGCCGAGCCATGTTAGTAACTTGCGAGGCCGAAGGCCGAGCTCAGACTTGCACCGATTTGGCTGAAAATCGATATATAGGTTGTTCTCATCATCCTTATTCCAAATATGAAATTTTTATTTTGATGACGTCTGCCAAGTATAAACAATCACTCCGATTTGGCTGAAACTCGATATTTAGGTGGTTCTGGACGTCCTTATTCCAAATCTAAAATTTTTTTTTCGATGACGTCTGCCAAGAAAAAAAAGTTACTCCGATTTGGCTGAAACTCGATATTTAGGTGGTTCTGGGTGTCCTTATTCCAAATCTAAAATTTTTTTTTTGATGACGTCTGCCATGTAAAAAAAGTTACTCCGATTTGGCTGAAACTCGATATTAAGGTGGTTCTGGGTGTCCTTATTACAAATCAAACATTTTTTTTTCGATGACGTCTGCCAAGTAAAAAAAAGTTCTCCGATTTGGCTTAAATGTTATATCTAGGTTGTTCTGGACGTCCTTATTCCAAATATGATTTTTTTTTTCGATGACGTCTGCCAAGTGCAGATAAATCACGTATCTCGAAAACGGTAATAGATAGGTAGGGGGTTTTTGAAAATATGTCATAGGGAATAAGGAGAGCAGTCGAATGACATTTGGATGTGTCTTACGTGCTCCTATCATTCTTTATACTGCATTTGGAGTGTTTTTCCTTAATTTTCGACTGTATTAGGAGTTTTTGTGGGATTTTTGACTGAATTTGGAGTTACTGTCCAACTTTAGTGTATAGCGAGCCCGAAGGGCGAGCTCCCGG
Organism: Plagodis pulveraria; assembly: GCA_963890685.1. Classification (NCBI taxonomy): domain Eukaryota; kingdom Metazoa; phylum Arthropoda; class Insecta; order Lepidoptera; family Geometridae; genus Plagodis; species Plagodis pulveraria. Next base: position 5,294,667 of record OY982976.1, on the reverse strand, counting down.
TGAGGCCGAAGGCCGAACTTTCGGCTCGCGAGGCCGAAGGCCGAGCGTAGGGTGCGTGAGCCCGAAGGGCGAGCGCTTGGCGAGGCCGCAGGCCGAGCCGTATTAGTAACTTGCGAGGCCGAAGGCCGAGCTCCGACTTGAGAGTTTTTTCCACGTCTCCGACTGGTCTCCATGGCAACTGCCCGCGATAACCGAAGCACCTACGAGTGGGGTTCCTTAACAAAAGTGACTCAGAACCTTGGTACCATTCTGCCCGTACCACCTTTTTATGGCAGTAGGGTGAATCTGGTTTGGTGGCTACAGTTTGTTTATTTATTGTATTGAGAGTTTATATGGGATTTCATACTTCTATTGGAGTTGAAATATTTTTATTTTAATGTATAAGGTGTTTTGATATTGTTCAAACTTGCACAACGATAAATGCGGGCCGCATGCGGCCCGCACACTGCCCGAAATACTAGTTTATAATATATAAAGCTCGATTACCACTGACTGACTGACTGACTCACTGACATAAATGTTCTCCTAGAAGGAGCAGAGTAGGGTAAAAATGAAGTATAGCAAAAATGTTCGGAGGGTTTTGGTGAGTATGAGAAAAATCGAAAATCATTAAAAAGACGCCTGCCAAGTGATGATGGATGACGTATCTCGAAAACGGTAAGAGATAGGTAGGGGGTGTTTGAACAAATGTCATAGGGAATCGGGAGACCAGTCGAATGACATCTGTCAAAAATCCAAAATGGCGGATTTCAAGATGGCCGCCATACAAAATGCTCCGAGCCTGCTGAAGCGAGGCCTTTAGGCCGAGCTTCAGTAGGGGCGGAGCAGTTTGTATGGTGGCCGTCTTGAAATCCGTTATTTTGGATGTGCCCCACGTGCTCCTATCATTCTTTATACTGCATTTGGAGTGTTTTACCTTATATTTTCGACTGTATTAGGAGTTTTTGTGGGATTTTTGACTAAATTTGGAGTTAATGTCCTACATAAGTGAAGTAGCGAGCCCGAAGGGCGAGCTCCTGGTGAGGCCGAAGGCCGAACTTTCGGTCCGCGAGGCCGAAGGCCGAGCGTATGATGCGCGAGCCCGTAAGGCGAGCGCCTGGCGAGGCCGTAGGCCGAGCCGTATTAGTAACTTGCGAGGCCGAAGGCCGAGCTCCGACTTGAGAGTATTTTCCACATCTCCGACTGGTCTCCATGGCAACTGCCTGCGGTAACCGCAGCACCTACGAGTAGGGTTCCTTAACAAAAGTGACTCAGAACCTTGGTACCATTCTGCCCGTACCACCTTTTTATGGCAGTAGGGTGAATCTGCTTTAGTAGCTACAGTATGTTTCTCTACTGTATTACAAGTTTATTTGGGATTTCATATTTCTATTGCAGTTTTGAACATTTTTTTTTTATGTATTAGGTGTTTTGATATAGTCTAAAATTGCATAACGATAAATGCGGGCCGCATGCGGCCCGCACACTGCCCGAAAAACTAGTTATTTATAATATATAAGGCTCGATTACCACTGACTCACTGACTGACTGATTGACATAAATGTTCTCCTAGAAGGAGCATAGTAGGGCTAAAATGATGTATGGCAAAAATGTTTGGGGGGTTTTGGTGAGTATGAGAAAAATCGAAAATCATTAAAAAGACGCCTGCCAAGTGATGATGGATGACGTATCTCGAAAACGGTAAGAGATAGGTAGGGGGTGTTTGAACAAATGTCATAGAGAATCGGGAGAGCAGTCGAATGACACCTGTCAAAAATCCAAAATGGCGGATTTCAAGATGGCCGCCATACAAAATGCTCCGAGCCTGCTGAAGCGAGGCCTTTAGGCCGAGCTTCAGTAGGGGCGGAGCAGTTTGTATGGTGGCCTTCTTGAAATCCGCCATTTTGGATTTGTCCCAGGTGCTCCTCTCATTCTTCATACTGCATTTGGAGTGTTTTACCTTATATTTTCGACTGTATTAGGAGTTTTTGTGGGTTTTTTGACTGAATTTGGAGTAACTGTTCTACATTAGTGTATAGCGAGCCCAAAGGGCAACCACCTGGTGAGGCCGAAGGCCGAACTTTCGGTCCGCGAGGCCGAAGGCCGAGCGAATGGTGCGCGAGCCCGAAGGGCGAGCGCTTGGCGAGGCCGCAGGCCGAGCCGTATTAGTAACTTGCGAGGCCGAAGGCCGAGCTCCGACTTGAGAGTATTTTCCACGTCACCGACTGGTCTCCATGGCAACTGCCTGCGGTAACCGAAGCACCTACGAGTGGGGTTCCTTAACAAAAGTGATTCAGAACCTTGGTACCATTCTGCCCGTACCACCTTTTTATGGCAGTAGGGTGAATTTGGTTTGGTGATAACAGTACGGTTCTCTATTGTATTAAGGGTTTGTATGGGAAATCGTACATCTTTAGGTGTTTTGAAATAATTTTTTTTAATGTATAAGGTGTTTTGATATTGTTCAAACTTGCACAACGATAAATGCGGGCCGCATGCGGCCCGCACACTGCCCGAAAAACTAGTTATAATATATAAGGCTCGATTACCACTGACTGACTCACTGACTCACTGACATAAATGTTCTCCTAGAAGGAGCAGAGTAGGGTAAAAATGAAGTATGGCAAAAATGTTCGGCGGGTTTAGGTGAGTATGAGAAAAATCGAAAATCATTAAAAAGACGCCTGCCAAGTAAAGATGAATGACATATCTCAAAAACGGTACAAGATAGGTAGAGGGTGTTTGAACAAATGTCATAGGGAATTGGGAGAGCAGTCGGATGACATCTGTCAAAAATCCAAAATGGTGGATTTCAAGATGGCCGCCATACAAAGTGATCCGAGCCTGCTGAAGCGAGGCCGTTAGGCCGAGCTTCAGTAGAGGCGGAGCAGTTTGTATGGTGGCTGTCTTGAAATCCGACATTTTGGATGTGACCCACGTGCTCCTATCATTCTTTATACTGCATTTGGAGTGTTTTACCTAATATTTTCGACTGTATTAGGAGTTTTTGTGGGATTTTTGACTAAATTTGGAGTTACTGTCCTACATAAGTGAAGTAGCGAGCCCGAAGGGCGAGCTTCTGGTGAGGCCGAAGGCCGAACTTTCGGTCCGCGAGGCCGAAGGCCGAGCGTATGATGCGTGAGCCCGAAGGGCGAGCGCCTGGCGAGGCCGTAGGCCGAGCCGTATTAGTAACTTGCGAGGCCGAAGGCCGAGCTCCGACTTGAGAGTATTTTCCACATCTCCGACTGGTCTCCATGGCAACTGCCTGCGGTAACCGCAGCAACTACGAGTGGGGTTCCTTAACAAAAGTGACTCAGAACCTTGGTACCATTCTGCCCGTACCACCTTTTTATGGCAGTAGGGTGAATCTGCTTTAGTGGCTACAGTATGGTTCTTTATTGTATTGAGAGTTTATATGGGATTTCATTCTTCTATTGGAGTTTTGAACATACTTTTTTACAACGTATCATGAGTTTTGATATAGTTTAGTACTGCATAACGATAAATGCGGGCCGCATGCGGCCCGCACACTGCCCGAAATACTAGTTTATAATATATAAAGCTCGATTACCACTGACTGACTCACTGACTGACTGACTGACATAAATGTTCTCCTAGAAGGAGTAGAGTAGGGTTAAAATGATGTAGGACAAAAATGTTCGGGGGGTTTTGGTGAGTATGAGAAAAATCGAAAATCATTAAAAAGACGCCTGCCAAGTAAAGATGGATGACATATCTCAAAAACGGTAAGAGATAGGTAGGGGGTGTTTGAACAAATGTCATAGGGAATCTGGAGAGCAGTCGAATGACACCTGTCAAAAATCCAAAATGGCGGATTTCAAGATGGCCGCCATACAAATTGATCCGAGCCTGCTGAAGCGAGGCCGTTAGGCCGAGGTTCAGTAGGGGCGGAGCAGTTTGTATGATGGCCTTCTTGAAATCCGCCATTTTGGATTTGTCCCAGGTGCTCCTATCATTCTTTATACTGCATTTGGAGTGTATTACCTTATATTTTCGACTGTATTAGGAGTTTTTGTGGGATTTTTGACTGAATTTGGAGTTACTGTCCTACATAAGTGTAGTAGCGAGCCCGAAGGGCGAGCTCCTGGTGAGGCCGAAGGCCGAACTTTCAGTCCGCGAGGCCGAAGGCCGAGCGTATGACGCGCGAGCCCGAAGGGCGAGCTCTTGGCGAGGCCGCAGGCCGAGCCATGTTGGTAACTTGCGAGGCCGAAGGCCGAGCTCCGACTTGAGAGTTTTTTCCACGTCTCCGACTGGTCTCCATGGCAACTGCCCGCGGTAAGCGAAGCACCTACGAGTGGGGTTCCTTAACAAAAGTGACTCAGAACCTTGGTACCTTTCTGCCCGTACCACCTTTTTATGGCAGTAGGGTGAATCTGTTTTAGTGGCTACAGTATTGTTCTTTATTGTATTGAGTATTAATATGGGATTTCATACTTCTAATGGAGTTTTGAACATACTTTTTTTAATGTATAAGGTGTTTTGATATTGTTCAAACTTGCACAACGATAAATGCGGGCCGCATGCGGCCCGCACACTGCCCGAAAAACTAGTTTATAATATATAAAGCTCGATTACCACTGACTGACTGACTGACTCACTGACATAAATGTTCTCCTAGAAGGAGCAGAGTAGGGTAAAAATGAAGTATGGCAAAAATGTTCGGGTGGTTTTGGTGAGTATGAGAAAAATCGAAAATCATTAAAAAGACGCCTGCCAAGTGATGATGGATGACGTATCTCGAAAATGGTAAGAGATAGGTAGGGGGTGTTTGAACAAATGTCATAGGGAATCGGGAGAGCAGTCGAATGACACCTGCCAAAAATCCAAAATGGCGGATTTCAAGATGGCCGCCATACAAAATGCTCCGAGCCTGCTGAAGCGAGGCCTTTAGGCCGAGCTTCAGTAGGGGCGGAGCAGTTTGTATGGTGGCCGTCTTGAAATCCGACATTTTGGATGTGACCCACGTGCTCCTATCGTTCTTTATACTGAATTTGGAGTGTTTTACCTTATATTTTCGATTGTATTAGGAGTTTTTGTGGGATTTTCGACTGAATTTGGAGTTACTGTCCTACATTAGTGAAGTTGCGAGCCCGAAGGGCGAGCTCCTGGTGAGGCCGAAGGCCGAACTTTCGGTCCGCGAGGCCGAAGGCCGAGCGTATGATGCGCGAGCCCGAAGGGCGAGCGCTTGGCGAGGCCGCAGGCCGAGCCGTATTAGTAACTTGCGAGGCCGAAGGCCGAGCTCCGACTTGAGAGTATTTTCCACGTCACCGACTGGTCTCCATGGCAACTGCCTGCGGTAACCGAAGCACCTACGAGTGGGGTTCCTTAACAAAAGTGACTCAGAACCTTGGTTCGATTCTGCCCGTACCACCTTTTTATGTCAGTAGGGTGAATCTGCTTTAGTGGCTACAGTATGGTTCTTTATTGTATGGAGAGTTTATTTGGGATTTCATACTTCTATTGGAGTTTTGAACTTATTTTTTTTTAATGTAAAAGGGGTCAAGGTATAGTTTAGTACTGCATAACGATAAATGCGGGCCGCATGCGGCCCGCACACTGCCCGAAAAACTAGTTTATAATATATAAAGCTCGATTACCACTGACTGACTGACTGACTCACTGACATAAATGTTCTCCTAGAAGGAGCAGAGTAGGGTAAAAATGAAGTATAGCAAAAATGTTCGGGGGGTTTTGGTGAGTATGAGAAAAATCGAAAATCATAAAAATGACGTCTGCCAAGTGAAGATGGATGACGTATCTCAAAAACGGTGCAAGATAGGTAGGGGGTGTTTGAACAAATGTCATAGGGAATCGGGAGAGCAGTCGAATGACACCTGACAAAAATCCAAAATGGCGGATTTCAAGATGGCCGCCATACAAAATGATCCGAGCCTGCTGAAGCGAGGCCTTTAGGCCGAGCTTCAGTAGGGGCGGAGCAGTTTGTATGGGGGCCGTCTTGAAATCCGCCATTTTGGATTTGTCCCAGGTGCTCCTCTCATTCTTCATACTGCATTTGGAGTGTTTTACCATATATTTTCGACTGTATTAGGAGTTTTTGTGGGTTTTTTGACTGAATTTGGAGTAACTGTCCTACATTAGTGTATAGCGAGCCCAAAGGGCAACCACCTGGTGAGGCCGAAGGCCGAACTTTCGGTCCGCGAGGCCGAAGGCCGAGCGAATGGTGCGCGAGCCCGAAGGGCGAGCGCTTGGCGAGGCCGCAGGCCGAGCCGTATTAGTAACTTGCGAGGCCGAAGGCCGAGCTCCGACTTGAGAGTATTTTCCACGTCACCGACTGGTCTCCATGGCAACTGCCTGCGGTAACCGAAGCACCTACGAGTGGGGTTCCTTAACAAAAGTGATTCAGAACCTTGGTACCATTCTGCCCGTACCACCTTTTTATGGCAGTAGGGTGAATTTGGTTTGGTGATAACAGTACGGTTCTCTATTGTATTAAGGGTTTGTATGGGAAATCGTACATCTTTAGGTGTTTTGAAATAATTTTTTTTAATGTATAAGGTGTTTTGATATTGTTCAAACTTGCACAACGATAAATGCGGGCCGCATGCGGCCCGCACACTGCCCGAAAAACTAGTTATTTATAATATATAAGGCTCGATTACCACTGACTCACTGACTGACTGATTGACATAAATGTTCTCCTAGAAGGAGCATAGTAGGGCTAAAATGATGTATGGCAGAAATGTTCGAGGGGTTTTGATGAGTATGAGAAAAATCGAAAATCATTAAAAAGACGCCTGCCAAGTGAAGATGGATGACGTATCTCAAAAACGGTAAGAGATAGGTAGGGGGTGTTTGAACAAATGTCATAGGGAATAAGGAGAGCAGTCGAATGACATCTGTCAAAAATCCAAAATGGCGGATTTCAAGATGGCCGCCATACAAATTGATCCGAGCCTGCTGAAGCGAGGCCGTTAGGCCGAGCTTCAGTAGGGGCGGAGCAGTTTGTATGGTGGCCGTCTTGAAATCCGACATTTTGGATGTGTCTTACATGCTCCTATCATTCTTTATACTGCATATGGAGTGTTTTACCTTTATTTTCAACTGTATTAGGAGTTTTTGTGGGAGTTTTGACTGAATTTGGAGTTACTGTCCTACGTTAGTGTAGTAGCGAGCCCGAAGGGCGAGCTCCTGGTAAGGCCGAAGGCCGAACTTTCGGTCCGCGAGGCCGAAGGCCAAGCGTATGATGCGTGAGCCCGAAGGGCGAGCGCTTGGCGAGGCCGTAGGCAAAGCCGTATTAGTAACTTGCGAGGCCGAAGGCCGAGCTCCGACTTGAGAGTATTTTCCACGTCACTGACTGGTCTCCATGGCAACTGCCTGCGGTAACCGAAGCACCTACGAGTGGGTATCCTTAACAAAAGTGACTCAGAACCTTGGTACTATTCTGCCCGTACCACCTTTTTATGGCAGTAGGGTGAATCTGGTTTGGTGGCTACAGTTTGGTTCCTTATTGCATTAAGAGTTTGTATGGGAAATCGTACATCTTTTGGTGTTTTGAAATATTTTTTTTTAATGTACAAGGTGTTTTGATATTGTTCAAACTTGCACAACGATAAATGCGGGCCGCATGCGGCCCGCACACTGCCCGAAAAACTAGTTTATTTATTTATTTATAATATATAAAGCTCGATTACCACTCACTGACTGACTGACTGATTGACATAAATGTTCTCCTAGAAGGAGCAGAGTAGGGCTAAAATGATGTATGGCAAAAATGTTTGGGGGGTTTTGGTGAGTATGAGAAAAATCGAAAATCATTAAAAAGACGCCTGCCAAGTGATGATGGATGACGTATCTCGAAAACGGTAAGAGATAGGTAGGGGGTGTTTGAACAAATGTCATAGAGAATCGGGAGAGCAGTCGAATGACACCTGTCAAAAATCCAAAATGGCGGATTTCAAGATGGCCGCCATACAAAATGCTCCGAGCCTGCTGAAGCGAGGCCTTTAGGCCGAGCTTCAGTAGGGGCGGAGCAGTTTGTATGGTGGCCTTCTTGAAATCCGCCATTTTGGATTTGTCCCAGGTGCTCCTCTCATTCTTCATACTGCATTTGGAGTGTTTTACCTTATATTTTCGACTGTATTAGGAGTTTTTGTGGGTTTTTTGACTGAATTTGGAGTAACTGTTCTACATTAGTGTATAGCGAGCCCAAAGGGCAACCACCTGGTGAGGCCGAAGGCCGAACTTTCGGTCCGCGAGGCCGAAGGCCGAGCGAATGGTGCGCGAGCCCGAAGGGCGAGCGCTTGGCGAGGCCGCAGGCCGAGCCGTATTAGTAACTTGCGAGGCCGAAGGCCGAGCTCCGACTTGAGAGTATTTTTCACGTCACCGACTGGTCTCCATGGCAACTGCCCGCGGTAACCGAAGCACCTACGAGTGGGGTTCCTTAACAAAAGTGACTCAGAACCTTGGTCCCATTCTGCCCGTACCACCTTTTTATGGCAGTAGGGTGAATCTGTTTTAGTGGCTTCAGTATGGTTCTTTATTGTATGGAGAGTTTATTTGGGATTTCATACTTTTATTGGAGTTTTTAAAATTTTTTTTTCCTTGTATGAGGTGTTTTTTTGACAGTTCCTACTGACTCAAGATAGATGCGGGCCGCATGCGGCCCGCACACTGCCCGAAAAACTAGTTTTATTGTATATTTATACTCGTAGTGTTGTAGAAACCAATATATAGCAATGCCTACACTAAGATTAATCTTGTGTTGTAGGTTTACTATCCTTTCCAAGGTCATACGTTTATTTACAGAGTATTAGTTAAGATGTATTTGATTTTCTAATAACATGTATTTAGCATTATTTTAAACAATATATACTTATATATTTTATTATATTAAATTACAATATTATTATTATATTAAAAAATATTATTATTATTATGATATAAAGTATATTAATTATTTTAGCATGCACGATTGTAAATATGTTCTGTGTAAAATTACAAATAGTGTGAGTGAGTGTGAGGAAAACGCAATTTATATAATATGAATGTTATGTGAGTGTGTGTGTATATGTGTGTTTTTGTGTGAGAGGGTGTGTTTCGTGTGTGTTTTGAATAAATCTGCCTATAGTATGAAAAAAAACTTGTATTTTCATCTATCTGGTGAGGATATTATTGTATGAAATAACCATATTTTGTTAATCGTATGTACGAAACCTTCAGTGCACATGTCCGCCCTGCATGAATATTTTGTGGCCCCTTTTACTGAAAAACCATCACGCCTGTAGATTTGTGCATTAATATAATTTTATAACCATTAAAAATAATGAACATTAACAATCTTCTATTAAGTGATTCTAATGTTATTGTACTACTAATGCCATCTGTTAGAAAACCAAAGAGTTAACATCGCTGCAACAGAAGTAAACCCACTCAAATATATCGTAGGTCATCAACTTAATACTAGATGACACTACTGGAATCAGGTTATAAACTAAAAGGAGTCCTCACAAAGCTCAGGTTTTTGCTTCAATTCTACTATATTTTAGTCACAGTATTCCTTTTATCAGCTGACTAGGGTAGCAGCAATGGCAGTTATAATATTTGTGCGATAGTACATTATTATTCATATAGATGGCACTATACTTAGCATTACTTTCTGGGTCCGTATCACAGATCAGAGAAACAAGGTTCTTCCTTGTTTCCTGACCTGAGTTGTCCTCCGTATGAAGGATGATGTAGGCTATTGCTATGAGAATATTATATTAGGCGATTTTCCACTTGCCGGCACGGCGCCGACACGTGACGTCAACACGAGTCCGGTGGTGGAAGCAGAGGTAATAAAAATGTATGAAATAGGTACTTATATCCAATATGGCATGTTTTTGTATAAAGCTTGCGACTTGCATAATTATTAGCATGGCGGATTGCATAGCTATAACCACTCGGCTTCAAAAACCATACGAACTTCAATTTTAGTGTCGTTTAGCTGAAATGGCTTCCAACAGCCAATATCATGTTTATTGTACACTAGCTGTACCTGCGAATCCATTCGCGTCGTGAGTGCCGTACCTGCAGACTAAGTATTCACATTTGAGCAACGTCTGCGGTGAAGCACTCTTAGTAAAGCATAGCTCATAAAGGAGCTCTTTACTTTGGGTTTGAAAACTCCCGGGTTGTATTTTCTAGAAGACAGTAGTTACTCTGAGAGTTCCTTCGCGGTTCGCACAATAAATGTTGAAGCAAAGTACTTAGTGCGTTTTTTTGGCATTTCTATTTTAAATCGGCGTCTTTTTGGCGTGGTTCTCCTTGTTTGGTGGTAAAACGAATATACATATATCAGATTGTGCACTTCTATTGCGCAGTCTCCAATATGTATCCGGCAAAAGTTAAAAAAAAGTGATAGTGGCGAATGTTCCAGATTTTAGAGTTTTATCAAGCAAGCTTGTAAAACTTAATAAGGATGCAGGTCTGCCCTTGCGGTGGCGAGCTGCCCGTGGGTTACCGGATGCCCGTGTGGTGCTGGGATGCCCGTGCGGTGACGGGATGTCTGTGGTGTGCCAGGCTGCCCGTGGGGTGCCGGAATACCCGTGGGATGCCGGGCTGCCCGTGGGGTGCCGTGCTCACTCGTCACTATTCTAACAAAAATGAATAATTGAAATCGGACTGCGCATTATTAAATTACAATTAGGTGTACATTTTGACTTTCATCCCCTTTCCTGAGGGAACCGTGCTGAATTTCGAGATAAAAAGTATACAATAACCTTCTTCGTAGTATGAACTCAAATGGTGTTAAGCCGGCCGGGATACAGACAGACAGATAGACAGAGAGACAAAAATAAATAAAAATATTGTTTTGGCATCAGTATCAGGTACAGAGTGTTTTAAATATTTAAAAAAAAATATAAATCATGTACAGAATTTGTTCTGTTACAGTTTTATTATAAGTATAGATAGATAACAATATTTATTTATTTATTAATGCCTGATAGGTTAGCCTTTGACCACTATATCACCTGATGGTAAGTGATGATCTGGTCGAAGATGTTGTTCAGGCTAACCTAGAAGTACTGGCTCTCAAGGACTGCTGCCGGAACACACCGTTAGGTGCTATATTATAGTATAATAACAAATATTATTATATTAGGTCCTTACATATGAAATTGGCGTTTTTCGTACTGGCCACTTTAATCACGAATTTCTCCTCTTTGGTAAGGAATTCCAAATTCAAATTTGTACAGCTATAGACTCATGTATTTGTGCTTCGATGATCGTCATTCATTTGTTTTTTTTCTTCTGTTTTTTTCTGTTTGCGTCACTCATTTTACAAAATGGAAAACCTTAAATATCGCATTATTTACGAGTACGAGTTCCGCCGTGGCACTAGTGCTGCGGAAACAACTCGAAGGGTGAATGATGTGTATGGCGGTCGTGTTGCAAAAGAAAACACAGTTCGTTTTTGGTTCCAACGTTTTCGTTCTGGAAATTTCGACCTGCAGAACAAGCCCCGTGGACGGCCTGAGACTCAAGTTGATAATGAAGAGTTGAAGGCTATTGTGGAAGCGGATCCATCGCAAACCACGTCCGAGTTAGCTGCAGGCTGCGATGTTAGTGATAAAACTGTTTTAATTCACTTGAAGCAAATTGGGAAGATTAAAAAGCTTGAAAGGTGGGTACCTCACGAATTGACTGAAACAAACCGGCAAACGCGCGTCGACTGCTGCGTTACATTACTAAACCGGCACAATAATGAAGGTATTTTAAACCGAATCATTACCTGTGATGAAAAATGGGTTCTTTACGATAATCGGAAGCGCTCAGCGCAATGGTTAGATCCTGGCCAGCCAGCCAAATCCTGCCCCAAGCGAAAATTAACCCCAAAAAAGTTACTTGTAAGCGTTTGGTGGACTAGTGCCGGTATTGTTCATTACAGTTTTTTCAAATCTGGCCAGACTATTACGGCTGATGTCTATTGTCAGGAATTGCAAACCATGATGGAAAAGCTAGCGGCTAAACAACCTAGGCTGGTCAATCGCTCCACGCCACTGCTGCTTCACGACAACGCTAGACCACACACTGCGCTACAGACGGCTACTAAATTAGAAGAGCTTCAATTGGAAAGTCTAAGACATCCTCCGTACTCCCCGGACCTTGCTCCAACAGATTACCATTTTTTTCGAAATTTGGATAACTTCTTGCAAGGGAAAAAATTCAACTCCGATGGGGCAGTCCAAATCGCCTTCAAAGATTTTATTGATTCCCGTCCGACTGGTTTTTTTAGTAAAGGGATCAATGAACTACCTATGAGATGGCAAAAGTGCATAGAAAATAATGGTTCATACTTTGATTAATTAAATATATTATATTAAAAAATATTCGACTTTTTGTTCCTCCCATACAAAACGCCAATTTCATATGTAAGGACCTAATAATATATTAAAAAAACGTCAAATTTATATTTTAATAAAACGCTTAAAAAATATAAAAATTTATCTAGTGCCAATTGCGCCTAACTTTCCTGTTAAGCTGACGTGACGTCACAAACGCCACGCACGCCATACCGGAAGAATTTTCGACGCGTTTCGCTTCTTAATCTTACACTGCGTTCGCCGAGCCAACTGCCAATCGTGGGGATTATGGTCCCTCTTAATAGATTTATTCGACAGTGTCCCCTATGTTCCTGTGTACTTGTTGATGTAATGTCAATACATCTCAAATAAATAGTTTTAAAACGGTGTGCAACTGTGCAAGGATAATACGGTGCTTATTCTAGAGTTGTACTCATAGTGTAACGTAGATGTAGAATACCAAATACATTATTTTATATTCGAAGCGCCGGCACGTCTCGGCACCCGGCCCGGTGAGTGGACCGGGGAGTCGAGAAGCGCCTATTAGGGACATGGAATACTCCTATCTGCGATTTCGCGTTATGTCTGGAGGAATCTGAAACACGGAACAGAAAATCGGAAAATGTAATCCGATCAAAGTGACAAAATATAGGTAAGTTATATGGTATGTACTCTACTCGCATTTGGAGCAAAAACGCGTACCAATAGATCTATGAAATCGATGTCCATGGTACAATATAATTCCGGTACATTACTTTTCTCTATGATATAACCTATCATAGACATCGACAGAATGTGAAATCGGACACTTTGTCGTTTTTTTATTTTATTATGTTGGCATAAATGACTATGCTAGGAATTTAATTTGATTATAAAAACAGGTCACGCGGGTTTCGGACTTGCGTGTAATGGTTCCGTATATATGTGATTTACCTGGTGGTATAAAAGTTTTTGTTTAATTATTTTGTACTGTTAACCTCAGTTATATCATGCCTAAATAATATAGTTTTCTAAATTTTAAGTTGTTTAGTTTCAGAGATAAGATTCTTAATTCTGAATCTACTAACCAATATGACTCTTTTTACATGATTGCCCGTAAAAAGGAGTGTTGTTTTTTTTTTTTTTTTTTTTTTTTATTTATTTCACAAAATCCACAGCCCTTAATATAAATACAAAAAGTTCATACTTAGCTTATCATACAGCCAATAACGGATTTACATTTTATACAATATAAAAATACATAGACAAAGTGTAAAAAGTACGCTTAATTTACAATTAGGTGTTTCCTTAGTTAATATAAAATCATTAAAGTAATATAAAATAAATTGGTGAAACATAATATACATAAATATATAAAAATAACAACGCATTAATAAATTAAATATTATACCAATATAATAATTTAGTGTAGTGCATTTAAGTTACATGATTATCCTCCATAATTGTGATTATTTCTTTCTTAAAACTTTCTTTATTATTAAAAAATATATCACATGAGTTGAACTTCTCATTAAAAACCTTGTGTAATCTATTCACAACAGAATACTGTGCATAATTTGTAGATGAGTGCGAGACAGCAAACAACTTGGTATGTCTTGTACGAGTCTTTGGTGTACAAAATGTCAAAATTCTACTAGTAAGTTCAGGACAGTCTATATGACCATTACATAGACCATGAAGGAAGGCCATGTCCATGAGGGTGCGGCGATTTCCAAGACTAGTTAGATTATGGTAGGCACATGATTGTTTATAATTTTCAGAATAATTGTTTTTTTTAAAGTTCAAATGTTTAACAAACTTATGTTGTATACGTTCCAAGTTTCCGATATATGTTATGTAATGCGGGTTCCAAACAGTACAACAATATTCCAAAATAGTCCTGACATATGAAAAATAGAGAAGTTTTATACAGGCAGCATCAGAAAAAGGTTTGGTAACGCGCAATATGAATCCAAGGCTTTTAAAAGCTTTATTTATAATTGTGTCAATATGTTCAGAGAAAGTTAGTTTCACGTCTAGTAGTAGCCCTAGGTCTCTAACTAACTCTGCATTATAAATATTGATTTTATTAATTTGATAGTTAAATTTAACAGGATTTTTCTTTCTAGTAAAAGACACAAGGTGACACTTCGAAACACTTATACATATGTTATTCAGTTCATAGTACTCTCCAAGCCGATCAAGATCAGCTTGAAGATTCAGACAGTCAGAGTAATCTTTGATTTTAACAAATATTTTAGTGTCGTCTGCATACATGAGGAACTTAGAATTATGAAAACATTTTTTTATATCATACAAATAGCATGCATACATGAGTGGGCCAAGAATGGAGCCCTGCGGGACGCCTGAAGTTATTTCTATATAGTCAGATCGATATCCTCCTACGACTACTGCCTGGGATCGTTTCCGGAGATAGGACTCCATCCATCTCAACAGATTACCTTTAATACCCAATTCGGACAACTTACGCAAAAGTATGGTGTGATCCACACGATCAAAAGCTTTCTCAAAATCTGTGTAGATCACATCAACCTGAGAGCCTCCCTCCATATTTGTAGCTACATAGTCAATGAATACACCTAAATTTGTTACAGTAGAGCGTCCCTTCATAAAGCCGTGCTGTTCTTGGGGTATAGAAGGAGATACTATGGGATAAATATGCGAGTGTACAATTCTCTCTATTAACTTACTAAGAGTATTAAGTATCGAGATGGGTCTGTAGTTTTCTATAGCGGTTTTGAGACCTTTTTTGTAGATGGGGACAACGTGGGCCACTTTCCAGTTATTCGGGAAATAACCATCTTGAAATGATCTGTTGAATAGCAAGGCAATTGGGATAGCAAGTGATTTTGCACAGCTTCGGTAAAATATAGGTGGTATATCATCATTGCCTGAACCTTTGGTAGTGTCTAGATTAGTCATAAATTTATTTGCTTCTTCCGGTGTTATTCTGATGTCATGTATCAAATTTGTTTGCAAGCCATCAGCATAAGTATTTGAAGAGCTATTATTACTACTGGTTGGTGTACTAAAATTTTGTTTAAAATATGCATTAAATGAGGAACATATATCAATTGGGTTATTTAGTTTAGTATCACCATACGTCATTTGGTGCGGGTAGTTAGTAGTATTTTTACGTTTTGATTTTACATAATTCCATAAAGTTTTAGGATTAGATTTAATTTTTTTCTGAGAAAAAGATATGTATGACTTGTGACATTCATCCTGTAACACCTTCTGTCGCTTTCTAAGTTCCGAAAAGTCATTATAGTCATTTTGATTATTAAATTTTTTCCAATTTGCATGTATTTTACTTTTTTCTTTAATTAAGTTAATTAGTGGTCTGCTATACCAAACTGGGTACGTGTGGGTACCACCGCAACGAGTTATAGGGACAAAACTTACAATCGCATTCTTTAAAATTTCATAAAATTTATTTGTTACATCTTCCATACTGTTCATAGTAGTAATAAAAGACCAGTCTTGAGCTGTAAGTGACTTATTGATACTGACAAAATCAGCTCGTTTGAATTGATACCTATTTCTAGGCTGAGATTTGAGCAAAGGTACCAAAATATCAGTTGCTATTATATGTAGAATTGGATGATATGAGTCTATGGGTACAAGAGCAAATTGCGACTCTTTAATTTCTAAAGGAAAACTTGAAAAAATTAAATCCAGGGTATTATCACTAATATTTTTTAGCGTATTATATTGCGAAAGACTCATGAAATTGAAACATGATAAGAGCTCGTTTGCCGCATTCTGTATCTCTACAGGTCCCTTCTTGATTATCTTAGGCTCGCCTGACATCCAATCAATACACGGCAGGTTAAAATCTCCCGCAACAATAAAATGATCATTTTGGTGATTTACATGAACATTTGAGACAATTTCGGTTAGGGACATAATTCGGGATGGAAGCTTTGAGTTAGGGGGAATGTATGCTAGGGACAGGTGGAGATCGTTTGTCGAGCCTAAGCTTTTGGCTGGGATAGTGATCCAAATACATTCCAGGTCTTCATTCTCCCAATCGGGTTGCAAATACGCCTGTAATTCAGGTCTACATAGGACCATTACCCCGCCACCTAATGTTTTACGATCGCTTCGAAAAATATTATATTTGCCATCACAAAGTTCGGCGTCAAAAATCCCGTCATGCAGCCAAGACTCTGTAATCAGGACAACGTCATAGTCACAGAGCAAAATATTACTATAAAATGTATTAACTTTTGTGCGTAGGCCCCTAACATTTTGATACAGAAGCTTAAGTGTCTTATCTGTGCCATCCATTATGTTTTCTATTGTAACAGATCCTATAAGTATACCATATTAAAGAAATTGTGTTTATGTATAATGTTATGTATACATGTTTGTAGGGAGAATTATTTGTTTTGTGAGATGTTGTTGAGATAATAATTTGTGTGAGATTATGATAAATTATTGCACAGTTTACCATAAATGCATCTAAAGAATCATGTAGAGAATGTAACAGCGTTGATTTATTATTCGATATTGTTGATTTAGTAAAGCTAATAAAAGAGTAAGATAAACAATTCAAACAATTTTGGCTAGATCGGATGGAGATGTTATAAAGATAGGAGGAGAAGTTTCGTTTCTTCGTACATAAATTCGACAGTTTTTTGTCCACACGAACTTAAAATGGACTTCTTTGGCTCTTTGCTTGCATGACGTTAGCAAAATCTTATTTTCTTTGGTTAGATGCTCATTTATAAAGATACGATTAGCCTCCGTACCCAATCCCAACTCCTTAGCATTCAAGTTGCGATGTTTGCGACCTGCAGCCACGATACGATCCTTGGTGATGCGTTGTTTCAGACGGACAATGATGGAACGCGAGGTGCGAACAGCACTTGTGGCATGTCTTGGTTGCACGCGGTGTGCAAACTCTACATCTGACGGTTCGATGGGCTCACCGATATGTTCAGCAACTTTCAGAACAATATCTACTGTATCTTCATCCTTATGTTCTGGGATTCCCGTAACCTCAATATTCTGAATTCTAAACCATTGTTGCTGCTTTAAGTTCTCTTCTTCTAGTGCCTTAATCCTAACTGACTGTGAGGTAATGGTTTCTTTAAGGGTTTTGTTTTCATCTTTAACCCCCCGTAATTCAGAGCTGGTAGACCCTAACATCTTTTTCATGTCTGCAATTTCTTTTCGTAATTCGTCATACTGTTTACTTACAAAGGACAGGGACTCTTGGTTGCCAGCGCATTGGGATTTAATAGCATTAAGCTGGTCAGACAACCCACTGCCGCATGATTCAACAACAGCCATTATCTCCCGTTTGTCAGAATTCAACATCTCTTTCATTTTATCCTCTGTTATATAATCGACGTCTGGAGAGGGCTTCCTACGAAGAGTAACGTTACTACCAGACAACAAACGTTCACTATCCTGTTTATCTATAGCTATGGGTATAGGTTTCGATGGACCTGCAGAAGCAGAGCTAGCAGAACGTACAGGGGTATCCTTGTTGTCTAATTTAGGTAACTTACTGTTACATTCATAACATCTCCACTTACGCTTAATCTCTTCGTTCAATGCCTTGTAACGCTTAGGCGAGAGATTGTTGTGTTTGGGGTTCATGTATAAGTTTCTTTATTCAAATTTTTCTTTATATATATTTCTTTATGATGGAAGAGATTGCTTTTAGTGATAAGGCCACCCATTGTAACACTATTATTGTAAATTGTAAATCTTCTCTGTTTCATGTATTATGTGGTGTAACAATAAAGTATATATTATCTATCTATCCATTCCACCATAACTTCGTTTAGTGTATGATAATTATACCTTTCGCTAGATTCGTCTTGATAGTGCAGGTGATACTAGATACATGAAAAAGTTAAAGAAACAAACTGCCGGATTTTGGACGCCATATTGTGAGAATAAAAAAGTGATTTTTCTCCCAAACCCATTGAGTGTATCAAAATTAATTGCTTTAAGAAACGATCCCTTAAATTTATATTACTTTCAGTTTTCATTTCATTAAACGATGAAACTCTTAACAAAAATAAATAATTTTCAGTCGAGTTTTTTTACACTTCTGGACTCATTATTGGCCCACCTTGTATTTTCAGTTTCGTTTGGTCCTAGCTAAAATTTTATATTAGGTCGAGCAAAACGTTTTTATGCAGTTTTGAACCTGACACATTCACAATTTCATTCAATAGTCTTTTTTTGAATTTCGAACACAGAATTTAAAGAAACAAAAGACAATTTGGAGCCTGTTTGTTGATATCAAACAATCGAATACTAAGAAAACTTGGTTTTATTGGTTTACTTGTATTTAATTCTTGAAAAAGTGATTGATATCTTTGGTTTTGCAACAAACATTACTTATTCTTAACATTAAGGTGAGGTTCTATCAATAATCTATGGATACTTCACCTGAAGTCGCCGCCCAAGCTGTGGCACTTATTCAGGCCGGACACAGCCAAAGAAACGTGAGTGCTCAACTTAATTTAAGTCGATCTGCGGTCCGAAATGTTTATCGGAGGTACCTAGAGACTGGCGGCTTTGTTCGTCGCCAAGGAAGGCCACGATCTCGGGTCACAACTGAAAGGCAGGATCGATTCATCGTGACGACCAGCTTGAGAAATCGTCACCTTACCTCCATTGAGATACAAAACCAACTTCGCGACTTCCACGGAGTATCTGTGAGCGCTCGAACTGTTCGGAGAAGGTTAAAAGAACGCGATATGGTACCACACAAGCCAGCTAATGGGCCCAAACTAACGCGAGCCCACCGAACAGCGCGCCTTCATTTCGCACGCAGTCATTTAAATTGGACACAGCAAGATTGGAGCCGCGTACTCTTTTCTGATGAGTCTAAAATTGTGTTACATGGCAATGATGGAAGGAAGAAGGTCTACCGACGTAAGGGAGGGCGTTTCGCACAATGCTGCTTTGAAGAGAGGGTTGCTTCTGGCGGTGGCTCATGGACTGTCTGGGGCGGTATATCCGCGAGCGGCAAAACTCAACTTGAGGTTGTTACAGGACCACGGCTGCCAACATTAAATGCTGAAAGGTACATTCGTGAGTGCTTAGAACCTCACGTGATACCATACGCGGACTATGTGGGCCCAAATTTCCTTTTTATGCATGATAATGCAAGAGCCCATGCGGCCGGCATCGTCAGGGAATATCTTCGGGATGTGAACATCACAGTTATGGACTGGCCAGCCAGAAGCCCAGACATGAACCCTATTGAGCACATGTGGGACGAGCTAAAAAGACATGTTAGGGCTCGTCAGCCAGTTGCCCAGACGATGCAGGAGTTGAAAACTGCCATAGAAGAGGAATGGGAGATGATCCCTCAAAATTTCATAGAGCGGTTGATAAACTCTATGCCTAATCGTATGAGAGCTGTGGTAGATGCCCATGGAGGCAACACGCGTTATTAAATTAAACCTTTATTTGATAAAACATGTTTTTTATTCAAAAATCAATTGCCTTTAACAAGGCGCATATCCGACTTGTTAGGCGTAGCTCCATGTCGTATGGTATTCTGAATTCAAATTTAAAACAATACGATCGAAAAAGATGGTAAAATGTGCCAGGTTCAAAACTGCATAAAAACTTTTTGCTCGACCTAATATAAAATTTTAGCTAGGACCAAACGAAACTGAAAATACAAGGTGGGCCAATAGATGAGTCCAGAAGTGTATTTATACTTGTTTGTTTTTAAGGAAATTTGTACATAATATTCCATAGATTTAATCTTTAAGGAGGTGAAGAGTGAGCTTAGAAATAGTTATGTATTCTTATTAAGTTTTTCGGTGAGATTTACTCGTAGGTCTTTATGATATCTATATTGGTAATATAATTAGTGGAATACTAGCTGTGCCACCCAGTTTCACCAACGTAGACTATGATAAAAAGTGCATATGTGTTAATCCAGGACCACATATTCCAAGTTTAACCTTAATCGCTTCAGCAGTTTAAACAGAATTTTTTTTTATGGTTTAAGATTTTATATTTCTCTAAAGAATATAGGTACATTCACTTAGCAGAGAATTAACAAGTTTCCTTTGTATTGCAAACATAGAAACGGACCTAAAACTTAATATTATTCATATATTATACAGTATTTATGTAAGTAAAATATGAAACTGTAGAAAAATAAAAAAAACGTTTTAAACTCGAGAACAAACGGCAGACCTATATAACAATATTTGTAATAATTATTCTCACAAAAGCGAGCCACCCCACTATGATACGGACAGGCGTCGTTGTATACACGTCTTAGAAGTGTGGGTGTAATTATCAGTAAAACAATAAATTTAATATATAATCGCTTGGGTAGCCCGTAGTAGTTGCAACTACACTCAACAAATATGGAGCAGAGAGAAAGGTCAGGGCCAAGTGCTAATTACATGTTCATATTCAGCATAGATTCATTCAAGATTCATACAAGACAGAATCGGTAGTCTGCTGATCCCTTATGAATATATAAATCTATGATGATTCTAGGCTGGTATGACGACAACAAAGAATAAAAAGAGAAGAGTAATGTAATTCAGAAAACAATTTCGTTATTATTTATTATTATTTCGTTCGTTTTCGTATGAAACCGAGATTGAATCAATAATGACTCAATATGAACGATATGAAGTTAGTAGACTACCAAAACTGTGAAAATTGACCAGGCCGAGTCCATTATAGATTCATATTGATTAGCAGACTTGACGCCCCGTACTTCACTTATACATGTGAATATAGAGATGAGCCGACTCAGACTTACGCCGACTAATCGGCCAACCCGATTACTGCATTCGATGAAGTTGCACCTCGTTACACCTTGTCGAACTGCACCTCAAAATGTTTATGTAAACCGGGAATTTTCTAATACAACCTAATATTATTTAGTATGTGGTGCATAAGTGAATTGAGGTCAAATCCCCTTCATATTTTGTTTATAGATGATTCCTTCTCAGCACTCTGCGATCATATTGAAACAGGTGTTTGCTTAAAATTTTCTTTGTTTTGTTTACACGAACTAATGTGAACGCTTGTTTTATTGATTGAAACATATGTCAGGTCACTAAATACAGTTAACTCTTTCACATAGGTAGTTTTTAGTGGAAGTACTTAATTCTTTCTATTATTAGGCGTTGAAAGATGTTTAAAATAAAGAAACCTACTAATCGGTGCTTGTACTAGTCGATTCTAGACAAATTATCTTAACTTAAAGTTCTCTAAATTACGGTGGTTCTTGTTTTCTTCGCGCTTAAATCCAAATACAACGCTTGCGAATAATATTATGGTAGTTCTTATTCTGTTGGTGCTAAAATTCAAATTCGTAAAACGCTTGCGAATGACGCTTTTTAAAGTTGACTTTTGTGTTTAATTGTGGTATGGTTTAACCAAATTTAGACGTCATGTAACTTGCTCGTATCGTGCTCTCTGAACTGATGCAAAATTGCTGACAATTAAATAGAATAACATCCTGTTTTTTAAATGGCCATTATAAGTGTTACACGAATGTGGATTTTAGTCCGAACAGAATAAGTACTACTTTAGTTTAGATAATTTTAATCGTAGATAATTTGTGTTATATCGATACTATAATTACCTTACGAAATCGACTTAGATCTACAGTCGAATGAAAACGATTAATCACGCAGTGTGTGTGGGAAATCGATACAGATTTGGACGATTTTTCAAAACTCTACAGTTCAACGGCGTAGAATCGAATCATCAACATTCGAATAAATTAATCGGAATCGGCGGAACTGTACCGTTCGATGGAGGTGGTTTAAGTGTCAGTTTCACCTCGATTGCGCACTGTTTGGTCGTATCGTACACGCAGTAAACCTTCTATATTATAAACATAATTATATATATTAAAAATAAATTAAATATTGTATAACTATGTTGAGTTATACAATATTTAAGTTAGTTTTAATTCGAATATTTAACTTTTATATACGAGTATAATATATACGACTAAAAAGATTTTTTTTTATTAAATTAAAAAAAACATTTCATTACTAATGTTTATAATTTAGTAGCTTAACTGCGTGTGTGTTGTATAAGTATATATTTATCCTTATTGCGAGTACTAAGCCGACAACAGCATTGTCTGTCGAAGTCACTGTGGAACGAAATGAAGTGAGGATATCGTTATCGGTCTGTCTTAGCGTGTGGGGTGGATAGATATCTATACAGTTTTAAACGGAATCCTTGATCGTAGTCGATGTGGGGGACTTACTAAAGCTAGCACTGATTTTTTTTAAGAGTTCAGAAGTCCATAATATGGATAGAAATTGTTTATCACATTTATTATGTTTAGGTAGCAAAAATCTTTATGAAATATACCATTTTCATCACAATCCTCCCTCAAACTAGTGAAGAGCCACGCATATTTAGTGAATTCCGAAGCTATGTTAATCAAGTCTGGAAAATTCGTCAAGTAACCTTACTTTATATGGCAACTTAGAACTTTTATATTTTAAGTAGGTTCGTTGAGGCTAGGCTAGTGGCGAATCGCCTACCAATGTTTTTCGAAACATTGTGCATTCACTTTGTTTTGCGTTGTCATCGCAAGACACGCGCTATACACAAAACTTTGTTTCAGAAACACACACAGTACATTTCACTGGTTCACGTAGTCTTGCTCAGTGATTGGTTCAAATGCCAATGCCCCTTCCCCCTCAACACGCGTGGAGTAGGCCGCGCATTGTCACGTAACTTTTTTGTAAATGCCATTTTTGTTTACCGGTAGTTCGTGCGCTGGTATTTTTAAACGACCTTAAAAATAAAATAGCATTACAATCTCAAGTCGACGCGTATATAATTAGTGTAAGGCGTTGATTGTCAAGTAACAATATTTCTACATCTTATTTTTTGATGAAGCGGATCTTATTTTTATTCCTTATATACAATATACAAAGTGAAAGTTCTCTCTGGCTCATGTTTAGATTAGAGTATTTTGGTAGTTACGAGAAACCAATGTTACAGTGGTGACATTTTGTTAATTGATAAATAAATTATGTCTAATAGATTTTTGTTAAGTTTAACATTATGAATTTTTGTATTTAGAAGTTTCATAAAGAAAATACGGCCTAATTTAGTCTTAACCTGATAGTTAGAACTAACGGTCAGTACGTGCGCCGTGTGGTACGCAAGCGACCGTCAGTCAACACCCAGCCTCACTCACTTGTTTTTTGGCCTAATATAACGCAATGTTGAAATTTCCACTGATTAATAAGATGGCACTCTGCTCGAGTGGAGCCGCGCGTTTGTACTGTCCACCCCAAACTAAACGCTCGCACAGTATTGTCTAGCACGTCAGTCACATGTGTGCCTGAGGTACGCAGCACTGACGCGGATGGTCTTCTACTCTCGTCAGTTCAGTACTATGTATGCGGACGCGGTCAGTGTACCTAATACTAAACGCACAAACAGCGTCCATAGCTGTAGCTACGTAAGACTGACGGAATTAGTACTGACATGACTGCAATGGATGACATTTTATCGCAGAGGTCAAAACTGTCAACTGTCATCCAAAATAAGAGATAAATACTGATACATATTTTATTATTTATTTGTAACTAACAAAAAAACTTTATAAGAACAAATTCGTTCACATTAGCTAAACAATATACATTTATCTCATTTGAACAATATGCCTATTTAGTAACAATTTGCATCTGTGTAGTGAATCACGCAGCGACTTTCAACAGAATGAACGAATCGTTCACTCCATTCACGACAGTACTCTACCTCGTGCGACCTTGAAAGTTTATTGACCTTTTTATGACATGTTGGAGCAAAAATAGCTAACGTAGTTATGATATTATACTTTTTATGTCTACAATTTCTAGACAAAATGAAAACTTTCTCATCTGAGCTCTTCTTCAACTCTTTTAGAGGTTAAGTGTGTGGAATTTCGAGGGCATACTTAACATACCATCATACCTAGCTAATGTTGTGTAATATTTTAATATCACCAAAAACTGTTGATTTTATTAGTGTGAAGAAATATTAAGAACAGGCAAATTACAAATTTATTTCGATTCGAGAGTAATCAAGAAGAATGAAGAACAGAAGGTCATTGCACTTTTAGATAATAGAAGTTGACGTTTGTGATGTAAACAAAGTTGTTTCAGTCACGTGGTGTAAACAGAATGATTCATTTCCACGTGCACGCACGCAACACACGAGAGAGATGCCTGCGCTTGCGCGCAGTCTTGCCTCGAATTGTATGGTTGGCAGCAGATTGCTGAAACTTTATTTCGACCACGTACAAGAAAATTAAGGTATAAATGTTGCAATTTTCATCTTATCAGTCAAGCATGATTCATGACAATATTGACGTCATTTTAAATTTTAAAACTTTATTTTCGAAATACTATGTACCTACCTATAAAAAATAATAAACCTACCTGTCATTATTGTGAGCTGGTAGTTTATTTTATGAAAATAAATAAAGATTGGCTACTTAAAGAACCAATTTTTTTAGTTGGAAAAGCTTAGTAGTCTCAAATCAAAAACGACATTTAGGTGACGACCCTACATTTTATCATTTTTGTCAATAGAGTAAAGGAAATAGAACAATCAAGTAAACGATAGTGCGAAAGAGACGAATATATTTCTATGAATCGTTTCTGCTTTAGTGACGTGTGTCTCACCGAGCAAGTTCGACAAAATTCACTTCGAATCGGATTGCCCACTTGTCAAGGTGTTAGTGAGTGACAGCCCTAAAGAAAACGTAATAAATGTGATAACAAAAATGGCGGCACCATCAAATGGCAGTGGAAATCTCGTAGAAGAGTTTGAAGAATCATTTCAGGTAAGCAGAATCACATAAAATAACTTAATTTACTGAAACACTGTCACAAAAATATTACATTTCTAACCCCTAGAAATAGATTTGTGTTTACAAGTGTCAAACTACACTAACAATACCAACATTGCAAACCCAATGGGAGTGATATGCTATGCTAAAATAATCTCTCTCTCACCCATTGAAAGAACTTTCGTGTGTACGTGACCTAATTCACCCTACGCGTCTCTGACTGTTCCTCTATCCTACCTAGAAATTGTGAAGGGATTTTGTTGCAAGCGCATCTCAGTTTGGTCGGCCATTTTACTGATAATGTTTTCACTATAATTACGAAAAGATTGTCGCGTGTTAATATAAACGTTTATCGGACTGAAACCACGGTGATGCTATGTTAATTTGTGTTACATCAATAAAGGACCGTGCCGTGATGAACTATGGCGTAATTTTGGTGATTTTGTGGTGAAATATTGTTGAATCGTTATCATAGTTCGTGTGTTTTATAAATACAATGTCAGTGGTTTCGGAAGACGCTGGTGGCTCATCGGGTGGCGCATATATTCAGACGTTTCGTCCGACATGGGAGGAATTCAAAGATTTCAACAAATACATCCAACACATGGAATCGAAAGGTGCACACAAAGCTGGCCTCGCTAAAGTGATTCCACCGCCAGAATGGGTTCCTCGCAAGTCTGGTTACGATTTGGACCAGCTGGACGTCGTAATCCCGTCGCCAATCTGCCAGGTAGTGACCGGGAAACAAGGTTTGTTTCAACAAATCAACATCCAAAAGAAATCAATGTCTGTAAAACAATTTGCTGTCATGGCCAATTCTGCCAAGTATTGTACACCTAAACACTCAAGCTTCGAAGATTTGGAGAGGAAATACTGGAAAAATGTGACATATGTGGCCCCTATATATGGTGCTGATGTGAACGGGAGCATAACAGATCCTGATGTAAAAGAATGGAACATCAACCATTTGGGAACCATCCTTGACTTTGTCAACTCTGATTATGGCATTGAAATTGATGGAGTTAACACTGCCTACTTATACTTCGGTATGTGGAAGACAACGTTTGCGTGGCATACAGAAGACATGGACCTTTACTCCATCAACTATCTCCATTTCGGTGAGCCTAAAACTTGGTACTGCATCCCTCCAGAGCATGGCAAAAGATTTGAGCGAATTGCTGCTGGGTTCTTTCCTACCTCGGCCAAAACATGTCAAGCATTCTTACGACACAAAATGACTCTGATATCTCCCCAAATACTGAAACAGTACTCAGTACCTGTTAATAAGATAACACAAGAGTCTGGAGAGATTATGATTACATTCCCATATGGTTACCATGCTGGGTTTAACCATGGATTCAACTGTGCTGAATCAACTAACTTTGCAGCTCCAAGATGGGTTGAGTATGGCAAGAGAGCAACTCAATGCACTTGTAGTAATGACATGGTCAAAATCTCTATGGACACATTTGTGAAAAGATTTCAACCTGATCGCTACGAACTATGGCTAAAAGGCCAAGATATTGGTTGTCATCCAGAACAGCCTGAAAAAATGGTGCCAGCACCTCATCCCTCTGGCCAAGATATACTTTGCAATAAAAACAATACAGAGCTCCCTGAGTCCTTTATTGAAGCTGAAGAAGAGGGCTTTAAAAAGAAGAAACGTCATCCTCTGCACTTAAAAAGAGCAATGGCTAGTAAAAGCATATCCGAAGGTGCTATTGCCGTGTCAATCTTAGGCCACGATGTGATGGATGATGATGAAATGACAATGGCTGAAGGTGACCTTGATATGATGACATCTATGAAGCCACGGATGCTGCAGTTACAACCAGATGACACTCAACTGGATGCCCTTGAAGATATCTGGCTGAAGGGTGATGAGATGGATCCATCAGAAGCACAATTACCCGATGTAGGCTACAGAGACTCTGATAAAGACTCTGATTATGAAGCTCCGACTCCCAAGAAAAATGCAAAGAAAAAGAAAAAAGAACAAAAAAAGGAATCAAAACCCAAAAAGAGTGATGAGGATACAACCAAGAAAAATAAAAAAGCTGATGATGAGATAAACAAAAAAAGTAAGAAGAATGTAGAAGGTAACACTGAAACTGATGAAAAGAAGACAACTCCTAAAAAAGGTGGTAAAAAAGTTAAAAGTAAGAAGCTGTCCTCCGAGCAGCTTGATGATATGAATGCACTTGTATCAACGTGGGAGTCCCCACCGCATGCAGAAGAAACTCTTATACCTGTTAAGGAACCAGTGGATAATAACCCAGATCCACTAGTCGATCCTCCCACTGAGACGAAGCCTAAAGAACCCAAGAAACGGAAATCTTCTACAAATAATGAAACAGTAAAGGTAGAAAAACCGAAAAAGGAGAGAGTTAAGAAAGAACCTAAACCCCCCAAGCCTAAAAAAGAGCCCCAAATTGATGGAGTCAAGACTGAGAAGAAGCCGAGAAAGCCCCGCACTCCAAAGAAAAATCCCAACTTTGAATATAACTCTCCAATGATGCCAGTTATGTCACCCAAAGCCAAAGCATACACAAGTAATCAAAAGCCTCTTACAAATACTCAACTTCCAACATCTCTAAATATGATTGCAAACTCACAACCTTCAACATCAATGAAGATGGTCACGGACTCCCTATCTTCAACCTCATACAAAATGTTCCCTAACTTGCAAGGTTCAACTTCAGCTTACACAGCCCATATCAGGCCTCAGCCATCTACGTCACAATCAATGAACGCAGGTCACCATCAGACCAGTAAACCAAGAATACTTTCACAACCGAGTCCCAGAAATTACAGTAATGTAAAACCTGGACAATCTTTAATCAGACCACAAACGAAGACAATCGTTCCACCCCCTGCTCTACCAGACACCAGTTTACGGGTACCAAAAGTTGTGCAACCGCTGAATAAAAACCCAAGTGCATTTGAAGGCGAGTTCTATAAGTTTATGGCGAAAGTGCAAAATTCTCCAATTGAAGTAGACCCTCCAATCAAGAAAGCTTCACCTCGGAAAAAAGCTCAACCAAAAGAGAAAAATCCACCCAAAGAAAGAATTCCACAGCAGAATCCAGAAGAGTATCCAACACCAGTTGGTCAGTATAATGACAATATTTTCTTGCCACAACCTGAATATAGGGCGTATCCTGAGAGTATTCCCCAGCCAATGTTTGACCGGAGCCAATGGCCTGAACAGTATTATCAAACCCCTGGTCCACTTCAAAATGTTGCCATGTTTGAGCAGATGCAGACTAACTACTACAGGAGTCCGTACCAATCCCCATGGGCTACATCATATGAGTATCAAAAATAAAGACGGTATTAGAAATTTGGGACTTAAATCATATAGTGTGACTATGGTAAGCAGTTGTCAAGTGTGAATCAATTTATAGTGACTGTTGAACAATGGTAGTTAAGTCACTTAATTGAAGCGTTTCTCACCTAGGGACACTCTGTTTATAAAAGAAAATGTGATTTAACAAAACAACTTTTGTTTGGTCTGTATGAGATGATTTCAAAGATATAATTATGTTATTAATAACATATGCCCCTCGAGTAAATTATGTGTCATGGCATGTGTTTAATTATAAATGTTTGAAATTAAACTTGTGTAAGGTAACAGAAGTGAAGTTTAAAAATTTATGAATAGAATTGTTGTTAATAATAATAAAATTAAGGTAAGAGAGGCAAGTGCAAAAACATCTAATTGTGCTCCACAAATGCAAATAATCTGCATCTGGAATTAAAACAAATTTTAATGTAGTAAATGTTAAATAATTGATAATTCTTTGAAATCATATATCTAGCTTAACCAAACTTATAAGTGTGTTTGTGTAGCAAGAATTATAAGTCAATAAGTCTCTTTTAAATGACATAATATTCTGTCCTTACTAGCTTACATAAGGCAGTATCTAAGTATAGTTCAGAATTTATTTATTTTTTAGAATATGGCATAAATTAATCACGTAAATTATTATCACACATGAAATAAGTGTTTGCACTTCAAATATGAAACTGGCAAAATCAAATTAATTTTACCATTCAAGAACAATAACAAATCACAACACAATCAACGGATCTCTGATAATCTAATATCAAATAGCGATGCCTGTATCCAATAAAACTCAAAATAGTCATAATTTAAAAATTTTAACATAAATATACCAACCAGTTTATTACACCAATCAATTTTCATTGTTTGTCTATACAAACAAACATGAATAAAATTGCTCTTAAAATAGGATGAAAGATGTACGGAGATTACTTACCAGCCAGACAACGAGTCAGCAACTGACAGATGTTGTCTAATCTGCAAGTCGATTATGTAATTTGGTACTGACAAAATGTAATTGAAATTATAGATAGATGGCAGTTTTGCAATTACTTTTTTACTAGGTAAAGCTGTTATAGACTGATGGGCTTCATAAATAACAGCTTTGATTAGTAAAATTGTGAATACATTGCAGAACCATCATTATTTATGATATCAATCAGATTTTATCATTAACAAATTATATTATTGGACAACTGAGTTGTTTAAATTTATTATATAATTTTCATAGGCCATCACATAGTTTTACGTACTATACAATTCTTGCAAAGTGACATTTGCTAATAATACGACTTACTACATACTCAAGTGATTATAAATATGGGGGAAAGAGTTAATAAGTATCTTAAAAATGTTATACATAGTATTTTTCAGTGCAAGCACCTAGTTTTGTTTTACCACTGCAGATTTTGATTATTAGTTTATGACTGAATTTGTTTAAGATAACATTAGTTAGTTTGTAATATAGTAGTTAAATTAGCTATATGCGGATCTCACACTAAACTTATGAAGAAAGTATGGAAATATAATTACCTTCGTGTATTTTTTCATAACGGCAAAGGCTTAGATTTTTATGTTAATTCGCTAAAAAGCTTTTGATTCTGTTGTCGTATGATTGGTTATAATAATGTTATTATGGTGACCGTTAGCATCTGTGTATCATCACATCACCAATGAGGTGATATTGGTGTTGATCAATAACACAATATAATAATATGTATAACAATTACAACGATCTGTAAATCAAGACGGTTAAGCCTTCCACGCACACACGCACCGGATGTGGCGCATGTATAGTATGGTATTGAAGTATTAACTCATGTGCATCGTAGATAATTATAACAATAGAAATGGATAATATTCTCCGGTTGATACGTAAGGTCAATACTAAAGTATACAATTTTAATACCAAGAGATACCTAAGCTAGCTCTCCAACTCGCCAATATGTCAATTTCAATCCAGATTATTTTCAAAATTCATATATCTAGTCTAACAAGTATATTTATTAGTTTAGTGTGTCAGCCGCCTCACAGCTTTACGGTTTTAGTAAAATGTACCTATCAATAAGATAATTATTGTAAGATGTATTTGAAATTAGATTTTATCTGAATGATTGGTTTAAATTAGATTTTTATCTGTTTTCAATTATATTGCTCTTGTGAATTATTCTGGGCTTATTTATTTTTTTATGTACCTATAGAGTGGAATCCGGTTATATATCGCACAATATTCGTAAACTACTCGTTGTATCATGATTAATAATCCAATGGATGCTTTGTGTCATTAACTAATGACTTACTTATACTAAATTACTTGCAATCTGTTAAATAGTAGAAAGAATGTTGACAGAAAGGCAGTTCAAACTCGCAGTTGTAATAATTATCATTATCAGTTGTGAAGTTTGTCGTTCCCGTTCTGTAAAGGTTGTAACGTAAAATAAAATTGAAAAATATGGAGTACTCGTTTCTCAGTTGCTCAGCTGATGGCCCCTAGATGATGAACCCAAAATTGTAATGTATACTTTGCCCCTCGTTTGTAATTTGATGTGCGTTGAGAATATATTATATTATATTGAATGCCTTAAGAATATATTAGTGAGGTTATAATAAAATATATAGCAATATTACCTTTGTGGGTTTATAAAAGGAGGCAGTACATTTTTTGATAGTGAGTAGGTGAAATGAAATGAAATGTGAAATGAGTAGGTAACTGTTTGGGTTGGTAGCAAACCTGTTTGGTAATCAACACTTTTCTAACATTGTAGTTTTTGCATTAACGTCTCCTAAGCTCATCAAGTCAATACTTTTTTTAATATTTTTTATTTATAAATAAATAGGTACCGGGCTGGGACTCTCGTTATATTTACCGGATAGATTCCGACCAGTTTCGGGCTATATTGTAGCCCTTCGTCTGGGAGTCACGTCAAACTAATATTTTATTATTTATAGCTAATAGGTTGGGTTATTCCTCTTGTCCCCTATCTCTTCGTCCCCATGTTAACCTTTGACCACCATATCTTCTTTAGATGGCTTTTTAATGGTGTTTGGCGTTTTTCTGCCAATGTCAGAGTGTGGCCAGTGTACCGTTTAAATGAAGAATGCCCAGTATAATTATTATAGTACACTTAATAAATGAAAAATATAGGTTTAGAAGTATTTAAAAACTAATAATTACACCTATGTACGAATATTATTAGCCTTAATAAAATTACTTAAAACATTTTCTAAATATTTTTAGGTTTGCAATAACGCCTGCAATGCGGATTACATTACAAAATCACAAATATACGATAAGAAAAATTTTGATCAAGGGGTGGATGGACGCGGGTTCGTATCCCACACATGACTTAAATTTTTCCTTTAGTATATTTGTGATTTTGTAATACTTAAAACATATATAAACGGTGTAAAGACATAACACCATATCAGCTGATGGTAAGTGATGATGTGGTCAAAGATGTTGTTCAGGCTAACCTAGAATTACTGGCTCTCGAGGACATCTGCCCGAAATCACCGTTAAGTGCCAGTTGACAGATTTTCCACTACACTACCCTAGCCAGGCGGGCATTTGCAAAATGCCCTACCATCATGGATTTGACGAGCTATTATCTAAAGGTACTAATATACTTTATAAACAAGTTTGAAATGCTGCTGCTTATTCTCTTAGAAATACGTGCCTGACTAGCTACCACCCTCAAAATTGGTCATTAAGCATCAAAGTTGAAAATTGGTCACTAAGCACCACAGCACAACAGGGTCTGCTAGCGGCTGCCTTTGAGAACCAGTTCACGGGGGCAGGCTTTCAATGACAGCTGCAGGAAGACCAGATCAGTAAAGTCATCGGTAATAAATAGACTGTCATATGTATTGAAATACCTCTTTGCTGCTTTTCCCATTCGTTCTTTAGTCAGTTGTACTACTGGGACGATACTCTTGTGCTCTTGTGTTTCCTTTTCAAGACCTAAGCATACTTCTTATTGAAAATAAATAAAACATTTTCCCTGTCGTATATTTGTGATTTTGTAATGTAATCCGCATAGTAGGAGTTATTGCAAACCTAACAATATTAAAACATTAAATTAATTCTTGTTTATAAATATTTCTTGTTGTTCACCACTGGTGGACAGTAACTCATTTTTGAAATACTTGTACCGTAATACTGCAGCGGTAGACCGTGATACCAATTCTACTCTAGCCAGTAGTAGATCTTTTTTTTTTATGTTGTGAAGGAACAAGCGCGAGGCCCACCTGATGTTAAGCGGTATCCTCTGCCTATAACAGATGCATTTCATCACAAGTGACGAACTGCTCTGCGCCCTTCACCTTGAGACATACCTGTTAAGTCTCATTTTGCCTGTTATTTCACTGGCTCTCAAGGACTGCTGCCGGAACACACCGTTAGGTGCTTGGCGACAGATTTTCTACTTGAGGGTGGTTATTAGCCAGGCGGGCATTCGCAAAATGCCCTTCCACCATGCGGTGAAACTCAAGCTCTGAGCGGGATTCGAACCATGGACCTGCTGCGCGGCAGTCCATAGCCAATACCACTGAGCCGTCACTGCTTCAAAAAGAAATCTTCTCAAAGGAGTTTTATGCCAGTTCACGAGCTGACGGCCACACCCATAATCTTATCAAGTTATCAGCCACAATCTAATGTAGCGTCTCCTATTCGTATCATAAAACATGATAAAACGACTGAAAGAAGTATATTATAATCCTTGAAGATGATATAGCCCGCGGATTTTTTAACCAATTTTTAATAATATTGTTTTCAACACCCTTGCTCGTAAAGTGAGCTTTATTACACTCGAGAGCAATGAATCCGGGTCACTTAAAGAATCCTAAAAATCTCGGAAACTAAAAATGCTAGGTTAATGCAATAAATTGTATTTAATAGACAATGTAATACTCCTTAAATGAAGGTATTAAAACTTCTTAGTTATTGTAAAGTTATATCATAAAAAAATCAAATTTGAAAAAGGGCCACTTTCGAAGATGGAACTACGAAATTACAGCATTTGGTTTTGCTTTTGTTTGTAATCTGTCATTTATGTGGGTACATAAACCATGTTGATAGTGCTCTATATTCATTATTCAAGCTGAAATTATGTCGCTTACGCCTGAAGAATGCACCAGAATACTTACAATGCTGGAAACCGGCCGGAGTCAGCGCGATACAGCCAGGACTGTCGGTGTGTCGCTGTCAACAGTACAAAGAGTTCTCCGACGTTACGAAGAAACTGGTTCTAACCTACGCAGACCAGGAACGGGCAGAACCAGGTGTACCACAGCACGAGAAGACCGATACTTGGTGAACACCATGCTTCGAAATCGCTTTCTCACAGGAACTGAACTCACCAATCAGTTTCGACGCCTCGGAGGAAGTAACCCAAGTGCATGGACAGTAAGACGTCGGCTTGCTGAATCTAACTTAAAACCCCTAAGACCTGCAAACGGCCCTAAACTGGAGCGTGGGCATCGTATTTCGAGACTAAGATATGCCCAGAGCCACGTAAATTGGAGTATTGAAGATTGGTCAAAAGTTATGTTCTCCGACGAATCAAAATTTATGCTCTACAAGCACGATGGAAGACACAGAGTGTATCGAAGACCAGGGGAAAGATTCAAGCAAGCATGCATCGAAGAAAAAGTAGCCTACGGTGGTGGGTCTGTACTTGTGTGGGCCGGAATTTCTTCTGAAAGTCGCACAGAGCTGGTGATCATAGAAAACGGCTCTTTAACTAGCGTAAGATATGTGGAAGAAATCCTCAATGATCACGTTGGTCCATTAATGGTCAATTTAGGTGAGGATGCTATATTTATGCATGACAATGCCCGACCTCATACAGGTAGGATTGTGAATGACTACCTTCAAGAGATGAACATTACTCGTATGGAGTGGCCAGCGCGCAGCCCGGATATCAACCCGATCGAGCATGCTTGGGACGAGCTAGGCAGATGCGTAAAACAACGAAACCCTCCCCCAATCACGCTTCGTGAGCTCAAAATTGCTCTCACAGAGGAATGGGAGAATATTCCCCAAAATCGTATAAGGAACTTGGTGTACAGCATGCCAAACCGCGTAAACGCAGTAATGGAAGCACGAGGAGGCAATACGAAGTATTAAAATTCAAGAAAATCGTAATAAAGTTCAAAAATTTCATGTTTCCTATTTTTGTTTTAAGGAGAGATTAGCAGTTTTTTTCTTTATGTAATTTTGTGTTAATAAAATGTATGGTGACTCATATTTTTTTTACTTTCATTTAAGGAGTATTACATTGTCTATTAAATACAATTTATTGCATTAACCTATCATTTTTAGTTTCCGAGATTTTTAACATTCTTTAAGTGACCCGGATTCATTGCTCTCGAGTGTATATCGTTCTTAGGGCCATAAACCGAACTATAACACCCTCGTGCATAAAAATATTATACACTAGTGCGTAATAGAATTATACCTACAAAGTTAAGTTAGTTACCTAACTGCAAATTATATGGGAGTAAACAGAGCGTTTTCAATTTAACCGGGTAATACAGATTTGTAACATCAAAGAGGTCTATATGTAATCAACCATCATAATTTGCAGCGCGCAAGAAAGAAGATACAAGTGAGCTAAGTTGCTCATTATATACTCGGCTGATTTAGACCCTCGCCTACGGCTCGGGCTGCAACACACAGCCTCGTGTATAATGAGCAACTTAGCTCACTTGTATCATAATCTACTATTACCGCATAGTCATTAACTAACAGGTGAAGGTGAGTCACGGGGCTATTTTTTTTTTAAATTGGATTGTGAAGGGACTCCCACGAGGTCCACCTGATGTTAAGCGGTAACCTCAGCCTATAACAGATGCATTGCCTCACAAGTGACAAACTGCACTGTGCCCACCACTATAAACTTATTAAGTCACCACTATAAAGTGTTGAAGCAGTGATGGCTCAGTGGCATTGGCTATGGACTGCCGCGTAGCAGGCCCATGGCTCGATCCCGCCGCGGGCTTGAACTTCACCGTATGGTGGAAGTGCATAGCCTGGCTAACCTTCAAGTAGAAAATCTGTCGCCAAGCACCTAACAGTGTGTTCCGGCAGCAGTCCTTGAGAGCCAGTAAAATTACATTCACATGAGACCTAACAACTGCACGTCTCAGTGTGACGGGCACAGTGCAATTAGTTTATAGAAATGCATCTGTTATAGGCAGAGGTTAGTCCACTTAACATAAGGTGGGCCTCGGGCTTGTTCCGTCTCAATGACATACGTGCTTGTAATTTCTTTCTGACTCTTGAGGACTGCTGCTGGAATACACTGTTTGGTAGCTTGACGAGTATTCGCAAAATGCTCTTCCACCATGCGGTGAAGTTCAAGCCGGCGCGGCGGCGGTGGGGATCGAACCACGGCTGCGGCACGGCATGGCAGTCCTTAGTTATTACAGCTGGTCTATCATTGCTTCAAAATCTACCTGTGAAATAGTTGTGAAAAGCTATTTAACTATGTTTCTTAAATCCCTTCATTTTGATAACCCATTTGATGGGATTGGAAGATTTTTTTTTCGCCATATGGTGGCGAGTTTTTTTTATTATTCTTTTTATGTGCCTAGTGTCGCTTGGGCTATCAAGACAAATTTAATAATATCTCATACATTTACATCGGCTAAGCCGTTTAATAGTTATGGTGGAATAAACTCAACTCAATAAACACAAATATACATACATGCATGAGTACAAATATACGAGAAGAAAAATTTAAGTCATATGCGGGATTCGAACCCGCGTCCATCCACCCCTTTAGCCGGGGTATGCTCTAACGAATTGAGCTAACATAACAAGACGTCATAACTCAAATCTTTCCTATCGTTATTTAACCATCGTATTCAGATGGAGCGACATCTATAGTACCCTTACGTTGTACTGCAAACAAGATCAATTTTGCAATTGGTTTTATACTTGTAAATGATGACGCAACCTTATAATTTTAATATTGTTATATATGTTTGCAATTACGCCTGCTATGCGGATTACATTACAAATATACGATAGGAAAAAGGGGTGGATGGACGCTGGTTCGAATCCCGCACATGACTTAAATTTTTCCTACCGTATATTTGTAATTTTGTAATGTAATCCGCATAGCATGCGTTATTGCAAACATAACAATATTATCAATACATATACATGAGCCCTGAAAATATAAAACTCCTTTGTTGGGCAGTCGTGTAAAAAGCCTTTCTGCGTAGCTTCCACGATTTTGCCAATGTTGCGTTAATGATGAATTTTTATTGGTACTTTCAGAAATGGTTGGTATAAACAGTTAATGTTGCACCTGAGTTTTTGAAGCGCTCGGAGCGTAGCTCGCCTACTAAGGAACACACAGGTGCTTGGCGACAAGTTTTCTATTTGAGGTAGGCTGGTTTAGCGGGCATTCGCAAAATGTCCTACCACTGCCTTCCTAAGACCATATACCCTCCCCTTCGAAGTTGTAGTAAATACTACCAATACAAGTTATAACCGCAGCGAACTTGGCTTAAACTATTTTATGGGTTAAGATATCGACTAAGCAAGCACCGCTATAAGTGCGTAAACATTCTTTTGATGTTTTAAGAGTAGAGTGCACGCAGCTGTCTTCATACAAACGTAGTTTCGGCATATTTTAAATACTAAGTGTTCAAACTCGGTGAAATGTTGTACGCATATTGCTGAGTTTTGAGAGCTTTTGAGAGTGCCACGATTAGGTGAGGTAGAGTTTAACAGTTTTTAGATTTATTTTATCCCTAAATGTCAAAAGAACATCGATTTTTCGAATAAAATTTCCACATACTTACGTACGTAAATCTAGAAAACCAGAAGCATAGATATTAGGCTCACCTTCTGGTGTATTACCCACCTTAGTCGCGTCCTACGACACCCACGGGTAGGGATGAGGGGGGGAGTGGGGTGACATTCTAGCAGCCCGCAGTATTGTTGATATATGTAATATTTACCTCCTTATATGTAATATTTAAGCTTAAGAGCTATTCAGTCATTCCGACTAAGATGTAATTCATAGGTAAAACCTAAATACTACGCGTTTGTTAATATATAAAATAACGTTAGTGTCACTATAATTATAGATGTAAATAATTATATCAATTAATAAAGCTTATGTTCCGTTATATTTAAGTGAACCTACCTACCGTTTTAAACTTTATTATAACTTAGTTTAGTTGAATTCTACTAAATGTGTAAAATTAAAGACTTCTCTAAGTATATATATACCTATATGTAACTGATGTAGGCTCTACAAGCATTAATGTAAACTTCAAACTGTAACGTATGTTGCAACTTGATACATGCTACGACGCTAATTATCTTCTTTTGAACGATTCATGTTATAGCGCTTAAGGCGCGTCTACCACAGTTATATATAGAAATCTTGGTTAAAAAACTGTACTTATAAGTTATGTAGATTATCCTTCACAGTCAGAGAGGACTTGTAAGCGTCTTACGACTAAATGATCAAACAGTTGATACTTATAAGTCTATTTTGTTCCGCGAATCTAGGTTTAAGTTGTCTGAGAAAATAACTTGCAAGCAACTGAGAAGAAAAATCAGCGCTTAGGGCGCGTCTACCACAGTTATATAAAGAAATCTTGGTTAAAAAATTGTACTTATAAATTATGTAGATTATCCTTCACATTCAGAGAGGATTTGTAAGCGTCTTACGACTAAATGGTCAAACAGTTGATACTTATAAGTCTATTTTGTTCCGTGAATCTAGGTTTAAGTTGTCTGAGAAAATAACGTGGAAGCAATTGAGAAGAAAAATCAGTTTGTGTGTATCTTCTGATGATTTCCAACGGATCAAAATATCACAAAAATGTTACCACCGCCTAAAAGGTGAACATATATTTTACTTAACTTAATAAGTTTGCAATAATCTTTATAACGACCGTCAGAAGCATAGTCATATGTTAATAATTATTATATATAATCTAATAGTAAATGTGTAAATAGTAGCACAACTTCATAGATATATAAATTATAAGATTTCCTAGTATATAATAAGCGATAGCATGTAAGATTCAAAAAAAAATTGGTACAATCCTAGAAAATATCAACACCATTCGAACAGTGAACTTATTTTATCGAAAATACGAAGACATAATTAATTTACTTTGTTATTTATTGTAAATACTAACTCTATCTTGGATTTATTTATGTGAAAAATGTTACGTCCTGAAAGCAACCACTTCTTGGCCTATATCTAATCAAGCTTAGTTCTTGATTAAAACACTTGCACGTGTCGCTTGTCAAATTGACCTTAGAGATATAAGGCGGTCAGCTCTTACAACTTATGATCTATGAAAGCATCTTAAGACTACCTACGTGCCAGTCAGTAGCATTAAAAGTCATTGACCTTGCCGCTAAAATTTACCGAGTCTAAAACACTAGTTTGTGCTCGCGATTTGAACTACTCAAAACTGTCAAAAAGTATTCTATTGAAATCTCCTGCACTTTTTTCTATTTCTTGTAAAAATCGAGTTGATCTCTATGCAAAAGTCGAGTCGATCTCTATGTTTAGTATATTCGAGTGGATTTCCATGCAAAAGGTGAGTCGATCTCTTTGCAAAAGTCGAGTCGTTCTTTGTTTTATATGGAGATACGTACTTAGGTACTAGGTACTTACCTAGTACGTGTGGAGAGGCAAATTTTGAACGTATTTGACATTAGTCAAATCAAGTCTTAATACTAGGTACTTACTAAATGTATGTTATCGGTTTTAGCAGGTTCAATGACCTTTTCTTTGCTATACTTACTGTAGGAGATCTTGCAGTCTAAAAATGCGCGTACCCCGACTTTCGAAATAGTGTGTAAATGCAATACGAGCAAACTAGTCACACTTGTGTCTAGTTAATTTACAATTTTACTGAAATAAAAGAAATTGTGTGATTTACAAAACCTCACTGAATAATATTACTTATTTTTACATCCCTATAACATGTATGTCTCTTTTATAAGTGACAGCTAATTATCACTTAAGAGCAAAATTTTAAAGAAATTAATTGGAATAAAATTTGTTGAAAGTAGTTAAATAAATGTGTGTATGTGTGTCGATTTGATCATATGTTATGTGAATAATTTATAAACTGTTCTAAACAGAAATTATGATGTAGTTTTTTTTCTTTATGAATTTTAAACCCAATAGCCGCTATCCTGCTGTAAGTGTAGCGGCAACACCTGATGTCGCGTCGACTGCAGGTAGGCCTATTGCCTAACGCTGCTGCGCTGCAGCGTTGGGATGTGGAAGGATAACCATAAGAAAATCGCAGATAGGCTATTTTTTATACCTAGTAATACCTACAGTACGCTCAGTGGTGTAGGTCCGCCTTGCGTCAAGCGCGTGCTGTTGAAACGCGCTGTTCGACGGTGTTACTGTGTAATAGTGTTGCTTATCGATAGTCTATCGATAGTGTGTAACCAGCCTAATAAAGAATACAGGGGAGTTCCCCGCAAGTTTCAAACAAAGATGTTCGAGGTTTGTTGGGAATTCCCCTGGTTCTGTTTTCAAATTAGTTGCCATTATTTAAGTTACGTTTAAATTCAGAATGTGGGAGAAATTTACACTACTTAGTACAATTTAGAGTTTGTTTATCAGAGTCTGAGGGGCTCCCTGGACTGGGGGCCCTAGGGCGCTGCCTCGTCTAGCCCTCCGGTAGCTACGCCACTGAGTACACTACAGATTCATAGAGCTTATTGCTCGAAACCAGTATCTCACCTGATGGTAAGTGATATTGTGGTCGAAGATAATGTTTAAGAATTACTAGCTCTCCGGGAAAGCAGCCGGAACACACAGTTAGGTGGTTGGCGACATTCTGCTCGAGGGTGGTAGCTACCCAGGTGAGCATTCGCAAAATTTCCTACGAGCGTACTATAACGACTGCCTTTTTAAGACAAAACCGCGTGCCCACCTAAAGCCCGGTAGTGCTCAGTAAAAATGCGGTCACCTATCCAAGTAGACTGCAGGTATGTTAAGAAGAAAAGAAATTTCGTAGAAATCAAAGATCTCCCCTTCCTTTGGCGAAGCAGTAGCGATGCACTACAATTCAGTAGTGCGTCGCTACACTAATTGCAGCCTCCAGTTGCAGCATTTTTTACTATGGTTTCAGCGTCCCCAAATTAGCACCTTGCCGACTGAAACAAACGTTGAAATAAGGTTTAAATACATCAGTTTGTTTACGGTGACAGATTATAAATTACTACTTAGTTCATTTGATCCCCTTTGAAAAATAATTGAATGAAATTTCTAATTTAATATTTAGGGTTTTGGTCAAAATTCTACACTATACTAGATAGATGAACTCTTTATTGAAACACTATAATTTATACAACTGTAACAAACAAATGATGTTTATGGGAGGGGGTGTTGCCTCCCATAAAGAAAAACAGGAGAAAGTTCCAGGGAACAGTATATTATGCACTGACACAAGTTAGGTATCAAAAGTTTACAGAAGAGTTCGTTGGTTCGAAACTACGTCACGCGCGCATACAACCGTGTCGATCGTGAGTGGAAGGACGACTGGCGCTGCGAGCGGCTCACGTTTAGCATCAGTTAGTAACATCATCGTAGAACGAAACACCAAACGTGGAACGCGCCAAGGTGTGAGCGAGACGGTTATATGCGCCTAATCACGTAAACGCGCGGGAAGACGACCGCGAGAGGCACGAGCTGGCAACCTTGAGGAATGGTTTACTATATACTCCCCCTCTAGTCCAGGGGAACGCCCTCGCTCCTGGACTAGGACTTTGGCACTAGTCGCTGGACGTCCACGCTTTTTTTTTGGAATGATAGGGATAGGTGGTGAAGCATCATCAATTTTGTTATAAGGCGTAAGATCCTGGATGTGATACTTGCCAAGGATCTCACTAGGGTGGTCAATATTTGACAAGATATAAGTTGTCGGACTTACTTTATTAGAAATTTGGTACGGCCCATCACGTTTAGGTGCGAACTTTGCAGTCAGATTCTTCTGGGCGTTGCTAAGCACGTGGGATTTAAGCAATACCAAATCACCTACCTTAAAAGTCTAAGGAACTCATGAAACAGTTCCTCTTAGTTGATTGGAGAAGCTCATCGATGCGTGGCATTGGGTAGTTGTCAGACTTGGTGATGGCGTTGAGGCGTCTGTAATCAACACAGAACCTAATCGTACCGTCAGGCTTTGGCACCATTAATGCTGGAGAACACCAAGCCGATTCGCAGTCTTCAATGATGTCATCGTCGAGTAATTTATTTATTTCCTGCTTCATCAACTCCTTTTTCACTGGATTTAGGCGATACGGAGGCACGGCTATCGGTGGATGGTTACCTGTATCAATGCAGTGCTCAGCGAATGGAGTTGGACCTCCCCCTGCTTCAAAGATGTTAGCGTGTTTGACTAGGACTTCAGCGAGTGCACTGCGCTCTACTGGATTAAGATGTGTACCTTCATCATCACGAAGAACATTTGCAGAAGAGCAGCTTACATGCCGTGAGGTTGGTTCAAAAAGCAGTTTATGTTTGATGTGGCTATTTTTACTAAAATACCAGGTTTCTTTATGAAAATCTATAACAACTCCAGCAGCAGTAATGAAATCGATGCCCAAGAGCGTTTCGTTGTTGTCGGAATCGGGGAAAATTAGGAATGGGATTGTAATGACTGTGTGGTCTAAACTTACCGCTAATTTAGTTGTAAGTACTTCCATGTCCCGTATATGACCGTCAGCGAGCTTAATTTGACGCGTCGAGGAAACGAGGGGTTGACCTTTTCGTAGAAGGAGAGCATATAGTGTGTGTCCAGCAATGCAATGCTTTGCGGCTGTATCTATCAAAGCTGTACCACTAACACCTAAAATTTTTATTTGAAATATAGGACGTATTTCGCGGCAAGCAAGGGGCCTCTCGCAATTGTTTCCGGACGTTAAAATCTCTCCACTACATATACAGTCATCAGAATTACCATTATTTAGTAAATTATTTATACTATTTTCATCGGTTACCAAATTCTCAAAATTATGATTTTTGCAAATATTTTTACCATCAGAACATTTTTCGCTATCACATAAACTCATATTATTAAGTGACTTTTCTATGCAGTTGACTCTCGAACTACAATTTACATTGTCATGTAATTTTTCTGAACAGTTGTCTCTCATACTATAATTGTCATTCAGAGGTAATTTTCCTGAACAGTTGTCTCTCGTACTAAAATTTACATTCATAGGTAATTTTCCTGAACAGCTGGCTCTCGCACTATAACTTGTCACATCATCGATTTTGTGAGAACGAAAATGTTTCGGCTCAACATCACATACAAAATCGGAAGAACTATTCTTCTCTGAACGAGTACAAGCACATGCGTTATTATGCGGGACCCAGTTGCGATAACACATCATAATATTAGTACTGTTTTGAGTGGTGCAACAACCAGCCGACGGACACTTTGTCGGTTGTGTTTTTGATTCCGAACGCACAGAACTATTTGGTAAATAGTTACTTGCATCACTCAGAACAGGCAAACATGAACACAAAGCATGGTTATTATTAGCATTATTTAAAATATTAGCAGTGTCTATTCCGTTCGAATAATTATTCGACAAAGCACTATGGTTAGAGCGTATGCACTTTTTACCGGAATTTACGCACTCATATTTATTACGCGAGCAAGGGAGTTCGACACAATAAAAGCATTCTTTAGCCTTTTCACCACTATCGCACACTTCCGCG
Organism: Plagodis pulveraria; assembly: GCA_963890685.1. Lineage (NCBI taxonomy): Eukaryota > Metazoa > Arthropoda > Insecta > Lepidoptera > Geometridae > Plagodis > Plagodis pulveraria. The sequence goes on along the minus strand of OY982976.1, from coordinate 5,251,446 downwards.
GAAAAGTTAGTTGACATGGACTCACCTCGATTTGCCAACTTACGGCACTGGTCCTTGGTGTGATTATACCGTTTGCAGTATGTACATTGCGGGCGTTGCTTGTTAACAGTAGAAGCGGTATTGGCAGCCGGCGATGTATTCGCGACGGTTGATGACGTGTCGGAGATGGCGCGATGTGAGTCTTGAGCGGCGCGTTGCAGCGACGCCGGCGCAGGCGGCGGCGGCAGCGGCGGCGCGCCGTTAGCAACAGGCGTGCGGTTTCGCGCGGCCTGCGCGACCGTTGTTGTGCTTGGCGGGGGCTTTGAAGCGGGCGGGGGGAATCCACGATTTGCGTTAGCGCTTCGCGCTGCTTTTCGCTCGTCTTCACAGGAATCTTCTATGTTCCTGGCTAAGTATAACAGCTGACCAAATGACGAAAATTCTTCCCTTCGGAGCTTTGATTTAATTCTCGTGTGTAAAAGGCCGTATGTCATGTCTAATTTTGCATTTTCAGATAGATCTTGTCTAGGAAGCTTAGCAAATAACGCCCTTATTTTGGACACGAATAAGTCTGTATTTTCTGTGCATTGTGGGTTATTGAAAATATCGATGTAGATCTTGTGAGGTGGTCGGCGGTCTCCATAGGCACTTATTAAGTTTTCCTTTGCTTCGCCCCAGTTCGTAATTTGATCTTTCAGTCCTTGCCACCAAATAGCAGCATTACCTTGCAGCAGCATGGAGAGGCCTTTGACCACATTTGCGTCTGAGACTTTGCAGCAGTCAACATAGCTATCAACACTGTCAATAAACGCGGTCACGGACTCTGATGTTAAACCGCTGAAGGTGGCTCGACAGCGAGCTAAGGTCTGCGAGTCATTTCCAATAGTAGATGTTCTTGTCACAGATTCTAGAATATCCCGAAATGCTTCCGTTTGGGATCTTTGTAAAGCAGAAATAAGAGCAGACACACTTTCCTGCGAAAACGTTGCCTCGGGAGACCTCGGAGTCGACGTTACTGGTGCGCTTGCGATGTCCGGCACGCGGCGAGGGCGCTGCGGCGTCGGGTTGTCATCGGCATCGCGACCGGGTGCCGCGGTGGTGTGCTCTAAGTTTGGAGTCGAAGTTTGCGCGGCGGCGGCCGAAGTGGGAACGTTCATGTTGACGTCGTTGGTCGCGCCTTGACTATCCTTGCTCCTTGTTATCATTTGTAATAACAGTAGGTACACTCACATAAAATCCTTGTAGGTATACTGACACGAACGCGGCGTGTGCGTTATTTTTAATTTACTGTTACGTTGAGCGCCACATATGGGAGGGGGTGTTGCCTCCCATAAAGAAAAACAGGAGAAAGTTCCAGGGAACAGTATATTATGCACTGACACAAGTTAGGTATCAAAAGTTTACAGAAGAGTTCGTTGGTTCGAAACTACGTCACGCGCGCATACAACCGTGTCGATCGTGAGTGGAAGGACGACTGGCGCTGCGAGCGGCTCACGTTTAGCATCAGTTAGTAACATCATCGTAGAACGAAACACCAAACGTGGAACGCGCCAAGGTGTGAGCGAGACGGTTATATGCGCCTAATCACGTAAACGCGCGGGAAGACGACCGCGAGAGGCACGAGCTGGCAACCTTGAGGAATGGTTTACTATATGTTGATTTAATTTAAATGGGATCACCTATCTAGCTAACTATCACCTAAAAAAACAAAAAATCAAAGTAAATTATTATAAACAGTCAAAATGAGAAAGAACCTCCTCCTTTTTTGAAGCAGTGATGGCTCAGTGGCATTGGCTATGGACTGCCGCGCAGCAGGTCCATGGTTCGAATCCCGCCCAGAGCTTCAGCTTCACCGCCTGGTGGAAGGGCATTTTGCGATTGCCCGCCTGGCTAGCTACCACCCTTAGGTAGAAAGTCTGTCGCCAAGCACCGAAAGGTGTGTTCCGGCAGTAGTCCTTGAAAGCCAGTAAAATTATAGGCACAATGAGACTTAACAACTATGTCTCAATGTGACAGGCGCAGTGCAATTCGTGACTTGTGATGAGTTGCAACTGTTATAGGCAGAGGTTAGTCCACTTAACATCAGGTGGGCCTCGAGCTTGTTCCATCACAATAACATACAAAAAAAAACAACTATTATTCGAGTATTCCATTGTACCAAATGAAGTAGATGGATTATATATCCCTATTGGAACTAACAATACCAGAGCCATGGGTGTCAACAACTATCGACGTGGCAGTTGATGTCGTATTTATCTGTTATAATTTTATATTTTGGCTACAAATGATATAATAGTTATCTAGAAATAGATCTCAAGCATGACAGTTATTAGACCCAAGATCACTTTATTTGTAATTTGTATACCTAAAATGAAATCAATACTGAAAAACATGAGATCAATTGACACTTTGACAGTTGTCAGACCTAAGCCCTACTTCTAGGATATTTTTATGTCATTAGTAGCACAAATACTAAATTATTATTATAGAGGACAAAGTACAAAGTACTTTTGGGACATTTTTTGTTCGACATAAAAAAAAATTAAAATTAAGAATACGAAAAAAAAAAATGGGAATTGTTTTCATATAAAATGTTCCAAGAAAAACAATGTTCCAAAGTAATTTTTGATTTAATGTAAAATTCATGCTGCATAAAACTATCCAGGGTACTCAAGTATGGGTTTCCAAAATATCGTTCTACACTCGTTTATAAAAGGTATTCTGTTTTTTTTTTATATCAGTATGGCTTCTCAACCATTTTATTTCACAGTACGGTATTTTTGCAGAATTAAACAACGCAGAAGAACATTGATAAATTCAGTTGAAAATTCCCGCGGTACAAACGCATGACTCGAGGCCACGCGGCGAACTGACAGGGCCGCGCGGTACACTTTTAAAGCCACGCCCGCTGCGGTATAGTTTGCGTTCTGTTGTTTTTGAGCTTGAATTACATTTCTTTTAATATTTATTCGTAGATAGATGGACTCTTTATTGAAACACCATAATTTAGAAAACTGTTACAAACAAATGATGTTGATTAAATGGGATCAACTATCTAGCTAACTACCACCTAAAAAAACAAAATCAAATTATTATAAACAGTTAAAATTAGAAAGAACCTCCTTTCCTTTTTTGAAGATGGTAATAATATTTTTGCATTTTGATAAGGTGTTTTGCAAATGCCCACTTCGCTTGCTACCACCTTCTATCGCCAATCACCTAACGCTGTGTTCCGGCAACTGTCCTTGAGAGCCACCAATTTCATGTTAATCTATAAAACAACTTCGACCACATCATCACTTACCATCAGGTTAGATAGAGGTCAAAGGTCAAAGGCTAGCTGAGTTATAAAAAAATACCCGGTTAATCAAATACTTAATTTTATTTATGTCGTAATTTACCAGTGTCAAATAGGTAGTTCAGTAATCATTGCTTCTTAATACAGGAAAATAAAATAGCAATAACAAACTTGTTGGAAAATACGTGATATGATATATGTACATAAGATTATGTAGGTAGAACTCGTAATTGACGTGTTATCATATCATTCACTTATCATTTATGTGCTAAATAGTCAGCTGATTATTTTTATTGTATATAACAAATGTGTAACCAGGGCCGCTACTACAATTCAACGAAGTTTCGTTTTGCGTGTTCGATCGATCTTTTAGACAACGAAAGTTTAATTTAGCGGTACGAAGTTCGTTGTTTGATATAGTCTATAGTCGGACCGCATCGTTCACAAATCTTGCCCGCTATGGAATCTCCCATACTACTCTGCGAACGTCATTATGCTTCAATCAGTTTTAAGTCTTTATCCAAAGATTTTAAAGAATATTTTCCCATGGTAAGACTCTGAGAATCCTAGTTATGGAGCTCAGCGAGAGGTGTCGCTACTGTTTTAGAAAATACATGTAAGATATTTAAAATTTACGTTAATGTCTTTGTTCTCCCTATGTATTTATAGCCTCATTAGTATTTGTGTTCTTTCTGCATATTTAGAACTCGACTGACTACTTATAAGCAACCGAATAAATTATAATTTCATATTTGGAAAATACACAAACCATACGATTACGATTAAAAAAAAACAGGATCTACACAGGCAAATGCTTGTATAGTACTTAAGGGTGAACTGGCCGGCCCGTTCTCCATACAAACGTGGTAGGGTGATCACTCCCTTATTTGAGGATTTAGGTCCAAAACAAAGCATGATATCGATTGATCTCGTCATTATCTAGGCTTGTATGATGCCGAAATTTTAATAACTTAATTAACTTGAGAGTTATGCGCTTCGAAACATTTTCATATAACATTTTCGAGGCTCATAACTTTCAACTTAATTATCTTTTTAAAATTTCGGCATCATACAAGCCTAGATAATGACGAGATCAATCGGTATTATGCTTATTTCTGGACCTAAAATCTGAAATAAGGGAGTGATCACCCTACGGCGTTTGTATGGAAAAGCGACCGGCCAGTTCAACCTTAACTGTGCAGTTGGCGAGGGCGCTACTGGTCAAGGAAATCAACTACAAACTGTCACAATTTGAAGGAATGTTGTAGTTCTTTTTTTTGCCGCCTTAACAGATAAGTTGGTGGGACTATATATCTATACTACGAGCGATGTTAAACAAAAGTAAGCCAATACGTGTTTTGCGGATACCTTATTTTCGGACCCGAAGTTCCATACATCGTCGAATTGTAGTAGCGGCCCAGGCCGCAGACGGTGATTGCTCAGGGTAGTATACCGTGTAAAAACAATTGGTTTGAAGCGCACGTAGCGAAGTTTGCTTAGCCGTTCTTATCAGCAACAGCGGTCAAGAGTTGGATGGGTGACCGCTAGGGACATTACTACCACATGAATAAAGCACCGCAATTACTACTGAGCGTGCACTTGCTTCAGAGAGCAGGTTAAACCATCAGTCCCGGTTATTGTCTTAGGGTGGCAGTCGTTATAGCATAGTGGTAGGGCATTTTGCGGATGCCCGCCTGGCTAGCTACCGCCCTCAAGTAGAAAATCTGTCCGGTGTGTTCCGGCAGCTGTCCTTGAGAGTCAGTAATTCCAGGTTAGTCTGAACAACATCTTCAACCACATCATCACTTACCATCAGGTGAGATAGTGATCAAAGGCTCACTTATCAAGCATAAAAAAAATTAAAAAGTGAAAAGATATGACAAATACTAAGTATACTGATCCGAAACCACGATTTCATATGAAATTTTCGTGAGTTTCACACATATTTAAATATTATAAATTAAACCGTCAAAAACACTAACGTTGAGGATCGAATACGTCTCGCCTAAAAACCTAAAACTATAGTTAAATCCGGGACAGTAGAGCGAAATTACTGGACACTGGACAAGACACCCCATTCCGGGGCTATCCCGGATTTCCGTCTGGACCCTGGATTACGTCTGGCAACCCTAGTTGCAGTATCACCGTCATCGTTCTACTAGGTACTGCACTGTGCCGGTCACTCCGACTTTAGTTATTATGTCTCGTTTGCTCAGTAACCTGACTTGCTACTGTGACCTTCATGAGTTCCTGGTTCACAGGCATGCCTGAACGTGCTGACGAAGCAGGAAGCGTCACCTTGTGTGGAGAAAGAAGAGGTCAAAGTCGAGGTCGAGAGGTTCATCGACCTCGCGAGGCAGATGGAGGCTTTCTTCCTGCAGAAGAGGTAATGTTTTATATATAAACTAGTTAATAAACTGCTAAACGCTGTTTTGCCATAAAAAATATTTTCTACACAATCGCTCGTAACGGGCCTTTAAATGCAACGATTTTAGTGTCATAATATAGTCTATTACGCACTCGTGTTTTTTTTTTTTACTTTACCGCACTAGTGTTTTAAATAGAAAAAAAAACAACGTTTCCACACTTCTCACCAAGGAGATTGTAGTTTGTTTCGTTCATTTTTCATATAAAAACAAACCAAAGAGTTTTCTACCTACTGAAGTAGAACTTTAGAAGATTTAATTATAAACCTTCTTTTCAACACCCTTGCTCGTAAATTGAGCTTTATTACATCGTTTTTAGGGCCATAAACCGAACTATAACACCCTCGTGCATAATAATATTATACACTAGTGCGTAATAGAATTATCCCTACAAAGTTAAGTTAGTACCTAACTGCAAATTATATGCGACTAAACAGAGCATTTTGAATATAATCAGGTAATTTATCCCAGCAAAGTTAAGTTAGATAGATAGATAGATAATTCTTTATTGTTACACCACTTAATATACAAAAATAACATAAAAGTAAAAGAAAGCTTACAATAAAGTGTTACAATGGGCGGCTTTATCACTAATAGTGATCTCTTCCAGTCAACCTTAGGATGGAGAGGAAATACAGGAATAACATGACGGGGTGTAATATAAAGTTAAAGGTACAATCAATACATGACTAAATCAAATTATAAACAAGAAAAGAAAAATAACTACTAATACATAAAAATACACTAATACATATTGAAATATATATAAACATATAATTAATACATTGATATACTTACATAATATATATATATATACACTACAATACAATATATATTTATATATATGTATATATTAATTCTTTGGTGTATTATAATCAAAACCCAAGTTCACACGTGTTAAATTAATCGGCGAGATAGAAACTTATAACTTGGCTTTTGAAGGTCGACAAAGATTGTGCACGCCTGTAAAAGTTAGTACCTAACTGCAAATTATATGCGTAAACAGAGCAATTTCAATTTAACCGGGTAATATAGATTTGTAACATCAAGGAGTAAATATAAAAAATAAATATAACGCGAGTCCCAGCCGGGTCCCTATTTATTTATAATGAACAAAACTCGCGATAGTTTTCTAAGTGAAACATCAAAGAGGTTTATATGTAATCAACCATCACACAATTGCCGCGCGGAATTAAAAAACTTGCGCGCTATTTTCCATAATTTTTGCAGCAAAAAGCATAAAGTTGTAAAAAGTTTTTAGGACCGGCATAACAAACGGCAGGCCAGTCTTAAATATAATATATTATTCATTTTAATATAATATATTAATTTTTATTTTTCAGAACAACATATGTGGTTCTACCACATAATGAAAAATACTAGAAGGATTGCTCCGCTAAGTCATTCCAATAAATAAGCGACTCTAGCCACGAAGCAATAAAGTGCACTTCGGCTTGCACGGAGCACCTAATATTTATATTCACCTACAAGGCGATTCTTTCTCTCGCATAGCTCTGCTCTCTTCTGACGCGGCGCGCACCGTACAATAACCCGTCCGGACGGATACGCCGATGTACCTGTAGCTTTGTACCTATAAACTAAGTGAGCCAGGCCTAGAGCCTATGCTTTAGAAAGAGAAACGTCTTGTAGGTGAATATAAATAATAGGTACTCCGTGCTTTGCGAGCTGAAGTGAACTTTATTGCTTCGCAGCTAGAGTCGCTTATTTATAGCAATGACTTTGCGGAGTGATGCTTCTGGTCCTATTTATTCGGTGGAGATGGTAAGTGATGATGTGATCGAATTTGTTGTTCAGGCTAAGCTAGAATTACTGGCTCTCAAGGACTGCTGGAACAAGCCGTTAGTTGCTTGGCGACAGATTTTGTACTTGAAATAAGAAGCTAGCCAAGCATGCTTTCGCGAAATATCCTACCGCCATACTGTGACGACTGTCATCCTAAGACAGCCATCGAGACCGACGGCTTAATGTGCTCTCCGACGCACGTGCACGCTCAGTAGTAATGTCACTAGTGGTCATCCATGTAATTCATGACCGCAGCACATGTTGATCGGTTAAGAACGACTTCGTAAGCTATGCTACGAGCACGAGCGCTTCAAAACGATGCCGATACAGAACGTCTGCGTTGCCTTTATGTTTCTAGGGTTACCTATCAGTTTTTTATTTTTTTGTTTTTATGTAATTGTGACGGATCAAGCACGAGGTCCACCTGATGTTAAGCGGACTAACCTCTGTCTATAACAGATGCATTTCGTCACAAGTCACGAATTGCACTGCGCCTTGAGACATAGTTGTTAAGTCTCATGTGCCTGCAATTTCACTGGCTCTCAAGGACTGCTGTCGGAACACACGGTTAGGTGCTTGGCGACAGATTTTCTACTTGAGGGTGGTCGCTAGCCAGGCGGGCATTCGCAAAATGCCCTTCCACCATGCTTTGAAGCTCAAGCCCGCGGCGGGATTAGAACCATGGAGCTGCGGCACGGCAGTCCATAGCCAATGCCACTGAGCCATCACTGCTTCAAAAGTTAATAAAATAAGTATGTTTCAGGTTCCTGTTATCGGCCATGAAGCCAGAGTTGCTTGTGAAAGAAGACAACAACGAACTGAAATGTGAATTGCAACGCAAGGAGGAGCTGCTGCGGCGGCATTACGACAAAATAACGCAGTGGCAGAGCTTGCTCGCTGACTTACAGGTAAAATAATACTGAATAATCGCCGAATGAATAACTTGCCAAATAGTGGGGTGCCGGGTTAGAATTGCACCCCCCCCCAAAATCATCCCGTGGGTGTCGAAAGAGGCGTCTAAGGGAAAAATACTGGAAAGTGGGCAGCAGCGCCTTTTATAGAACTGCCATCTTACACTGCGATCCCCGAGACGCCTGCCAAGCTTGGGGATTAGGCAAATACCCCTTTAATAGGGGAGGCTGTGTTCAGCAGTGGACGAGTCGGCTGTTACAGTAACAGTACAGTACATAATAAAGGTAAAGAGTGACTCGGAGGTTTTAACAATTATCGTAGGGAATCGGGAGCGCAGTCAAATGATATCTGTTAAAATCCAAAATGGCGGAGTTCAAGATGGCCGCCATATAAAGTGCTCCGATCACGCTGAAGTGAGGCCGTTAAAACCGCACGCTACACAGGTACCAACACAATTTTTCAAAAATCGTATAAATTTAAACGATTTTTTTGGTAATTTTTTCACACGTTTAATGATATTTTCGAAGTTTTCATACGGATCCCTAAGTTTTTTGAAATATCCTATAGCCATCTTCATCAGGGATAGTGTAGGATACTAATGGTGACACAATTTTTTACATTGGTCCAATAGTTTTTAAGTTTATTCGTTACATACAAAAATACAAATCTTTCCTCTTTTTAATATCATAGTACAGGTAGATGGGTTGTTCTAGATTGTTTAAGCTTGCGCCGTAACAATATTATATATTATGCGCTCTAAATTAAAGCGAAAAGACGACTTAAACGTCGTATCTATGTGGTCCATATCTATTGCACACAAATTATATTCTGTAAACTATGAATTATGTTGAACCTTATCTCTAGGCGTATAGGGTTCATATTCGTGCGGACGCGGATATTGTTGACAATGTAGTTTCCAGACGCTGTGACGTCATATTACGGGTAGCGGATTTTTTTTCTTGATATAGTTGACGCGGGTCGCGTCCACACTAATTCAGACGCCGGGCGCCCTGATTGAACATTTTATGTAGCGGAACTATCGGTGCCGTGGTGAACTCGTGGGGAAAAAGGCCGACCACTACCTATCTGCGGGCTACCAGCGACGTCGACTTCTGGACCAAGGGAAAAATCTTAAAGTAACTGCAGTTAGGATAAGTTAGGTGTTTTAGCATAGTAATCCCATCGGCGGAACGCCCAGCGGGCCGCTAGTTGGTGTGTGGATTATAATTGTTCCCCCGTATTCACATACATAGATCGGCTGGTGTTCTCCTGTGACTTCCAGGAACCCAGCCGAATACACCACGACGTACGTGGTAAAGTTTGAGACTTAGGGGATTCTGGAAAAACCCCCCTTCTCATACATATTAGTTGCGACAATCCAATAATACTTATCTATAATTTCTTATCAACAGGGACACACTGTGTACAACAAATGTCAACAACAGCAGCAACAGTCCCAGCCGCCCCCACAGCCGATACAACAGGCACCATCACCGCGACAGCCTTGCAGCGTGCAACAGAGCGTGCAAGTAAGTAACAAGTCACAGAACAACATAAGGGGCAGATACGTAAGGTTACACTATATAAGCGGCATATATGGCCTGACGCAACATAAGCGGCAGATACGCAAAGTGACGCAACATAATGTGATACAACACAAGGGGCACTATAATATTCAGATTCTAATCTAATATATAGGTTTAATGGTGACCACTGTGATGGTTGAGTATAAATAATGATTCTTCTTCTTCGTGTCGACGAATCACATTTAGATGGATGACTGCCAGTACTGGGCTGTAGCCACCCCAAGGGTAGAACCCTCGTACAGGTCACCCAAAGTGCAAGCAATGGGACACTGAGGGCACGACAGCAAGTGACGCATGTCCTGCGTAGCGCCACAACTACATTGGTTTCCTACGTCAGAGTAACCCCACTTGGCCATATTAAACCGGTAGCGCCCCAGTCCGAAGTCGGTTTAGCGACTTCCAAGTGGGCCACGCCAGATCTTTGCCCTGGGGGAGTTCTTCAGCCGGCTCAATGTAGTTGGGTGGGGGAGGGCACGTGTTCTGCTACAGTTCCACGCGGGCTTCCTTTGGGTGACCTGTCAAAGCCTTGGTGGAGCCAAGAAAACTTTTGCGGCTCTGGAGTCGGCCTGTGGTTAGCTGTGAGTGGTAAAGAGAGTGTCTACAATCTGTTTCTTGCTTGAGCTTCTCCGTAGAGCAAATTATTTTGCGGCGCACTAAAGGTGGTGCTATTCCTGCAATGGGGTATAGCACGTTTAGAGGTGTGGGTTTAAGGCTGCCAGTTATTTTCCTACATGTTTCATTAAGGGCAACGACATCTTCTAATAATGATTTAAGACGAACGTATCACTGATGCAATACCTAAATAAACAGAATTAATTCTAAAATTTATATCAAAATATCTCACACACTTCAATTCCAGATTTTTTAACAAATAGTAAGTGTCAGATACATACGGTAATGAAGCATATGGTAAATAGTAATATTAAACGTCTTATTAAGTGGACGTGTATAATTAATTTTTATTATTAAAGACGGAAAGTAACTCAATGTCGGGTGCATCTGTCTGCGATGTTCATACGATTTTTGTGACTCAGAATGTATAATGAATGACGCTTAAAATAAATTATTTGGTTAGGTATAAATCCCATGGGACCAGGCCTACCCCCCTACATACGTTCTCGACAACTCTGTCTTGACTTTGAAAGTCGTCGAGAATGTCTTACTGATATATCTAATATGATTTCAAGCACTATCACATGTTAAGCGATCATCACATTTACACTTAATTAGACCACAATACTCTTTTTTAACACACTCGCGCATAACTGGCCTTTCAATGCACCGATTTTAGTGTCGTAATATAGTCTATTACGCACTCGTGCTGTTTTTTACTTTACCGCACTAGTGTTTTAAATAGAACAAAAAGAAAGTTTCCACACTTCTCACCAAGGAGATTGTAGTTTGTTTCGTTCGTTATTCATATAAAAACAAACCAAACAGTGTTTTTCCTACTGAAGTAGAACTTTAGAAGATTTAGTTATAAACCTTCTTAATAAGATAATTATTGCTATCAAAAAGATCAAGAAAATGTTTTCTTGTCGAAATTTTCGTATTCGTTCCTCGCAAGTGTGGTGAAAAACGTCGTATGAAACTCTGCGCGTTATTTATTACAATCTTTACTCCATTTAGGCCTGAGATCGAACGTCTAGATTGTAATAAACAACTTCGCGCACTTGTTGCATAATGTACTATTTTCGTCTCGACAAGAAAATTGTTCTCTTAGTTTGTAAATTGCCTTAATGATAGTTTTGGTCATGACTACATACGAATAATGAACATTTACATGGGCTTGAATTATAAAATAAAATGTATAAATAAAAGCTTATAAAATGGTTTACAAAAATTTATTTAATATCAAATCACTTACAAGGCAACGTAAGGGGCAGATACGTAAGGTGACGCAACATACGGGGCAGATACGTAAGGTGACGCAACATACGGGGCAGATACGTAAGGTGACGCAACATAAGGGGCAGATACGTAAGGTGACGCAACGTAAGGGGCAGACACGTACGGCGCAACATACGCTGCGTTGTTGACGCGAATGTCGTATTGAGAGCTCGTTGCTGTGACGGCTAGGGGTGCCGCTAGAAGCGCTGGTTTGGCCATTGTGGCAGCGAAGAGGGTGAACAAAAGAACAATCTGGAAACACAACACATAATTTTATTTAATCTTCAATCATTAACATACCTGATACGTCATCAGAATCGCAATCTTTCCCTTGTCCCATTTTTGTGAGGTCAATACAATGTCTTTCTCTAACAGCACACAACACATGTACAAAGTATACATACGTGATGTAAAAGTTTTGAAAACGTTTTTGTGGGCACACTGTCTTTTTTTTTGTTTCGGAACAAGCTCGAAGACCACCTTATGTTAAGCGGACTAACCTCTGCCTATAACGGATGCATTTCATTTTATCACAAGTCACGAATTATACTGCGCCCACCACTTTGAGACATAGTTGTTTAGTCCAATGTGCCTGTAATATCACTGTGGAACACATGGTTAGGTGCTTGCCGACAGATTTTCTACTTGAGGGTGGTCGCTAGCCAGGCGGGCATTCGCAAAATGCCCTTCCATCATGCATTTTCTCCTTGAGGGTGGTCGCTAGCCAGGCGGGCATTCGCAAATTGCCCTTCCACCATGCAACAAATGTCTGACATAAACCCTCTATGAAAGTTCTCGTTGGCAAGACAACCGCTGCCAGTGTGTTAATAACGGTGATAAAGTTAATAACTGAATCCAGAGATGGAATATAGGATACCTTTTAACTTGAGCATGATAAGACTCTGGGCAAATACGACTTAAAACAATAGTCATTATCCAATAATTCGGGAAATAACTCCATTGTGTGAAGTTATATCAAAAATGATTGAGCCGTTCAGTCCTAGAAAAGTGTAAGGCAAACTAACTCACTTTTTCATTTATCTCGCTTAGGGATTTGATCCTAATTTGTATTCTAATTTTATAATTACCATGAAATAGATAAAAACAAAGTAAATAAAAACACAAAAATACTTACAAACTTCATCATCTTGTAGCAATCTCTTGTACAATACGAAAGAAACTCACGCGCATCGTTTTATAACGCGAGAGTGGTGACATTTGACATTGGGTGCGCGTGATTCGACTCCTGCGCAGCCGCCAGGTGTGCCGCGAATCAATAATCGGTGTGTTGGTGAAATGTAGAGTAAATTGATCTACTAGATTTCAAACTTATCGGTAAAAAGCCTTAGTGTATCAGCCGGATTGTCCACTGCAGATTTTCGACACTCGCAATGGAATCAAAACCTTCAGGGTATATACTTCCCGTGAACTCAGAATCTTGCAATTTGGTACTAAGCAACGTCTTATAGCACAGATAAAGGAAATATTGCGAAAAGCATACATTTTAGTTACATCACATATTAAAAAAATTATAATTTTAAAATGTTATGGATTTCATTTAGCAATAAAAATACCATAACTTTTACCTAAATACCTACAGGTTTGTACGGAAGCTTCGATGCGCGAGTCCGACTTGCACCTGGGAGTTTTTTTTTTAAGTTGACATATCAGAGACCTCACTTTATTTCTATTGGTTCTGTAATTTTAACTAATACTAATTGTATGTTCTTATATATTTATATTTACGTGGCCCCAATACAATGTTCCCGTACAACACCTAAGGGAACGGAGGTGACTGAAAATCAGCGCCGCCCGGAATTAATATTTCGCGTTGCACAAGCTGAGTCACGTCCCTTTGCTTTGTTACCCACATATTGTTTTAAGTTATCTTTGTAATAGTCTAAACAATATTATTACTAATACTTTTTACATAAACGCCGTTCTTCGATTTCTAAATCGTATGTACAGTCACCCGCAATAATAAGTATACACCTTGTAATTTTCATAATAATGTAATGTCAATAAATTCTTAATAATCGAAGTTAGCTTATACTTATAAATGAGTGAATCTATTCAAATTATACTTGCATTTTAAGATACTTCTGTATACATAGACAGGAACAGAGGTCTTTGCCACAATTTTGAAAATTACAATGTGTATACTTATTGCAGGCGACTGTACCTATTAAGGATATTAAGTTTATTTATTGATTGATATAGTTTAGAAGAAATATTTCAATGTCGTCTACGAGACACGAATTCTGCTCCTTAATTTAACGAAAGCTAATTTCATAAACACATTTTTGACTCTTGAAATGTATACGATCGTTTGGTATATATAATTTTTAGGCCATTTTATTGATTTAGAATATGTTCTATTTGAAGTCGTTCTTTTGTTATTATTTTATTTTAATACCGTCTGTGATATATAATTGCTTTTAAACACAAGACTGATTTTAATTTAAGATACTGTAAATGCCTTAAGATATAAGGTAAAACGAACTTAGATTTGTGTTAGCTCTAAAAAGACATGATATTTTTTAAATCTGTTAAGAAGGAACGATGTCTTTGAAGAATCTTCACCAGGACCACGTTTCGTATTATCCAGTTTTTCTTCTAAAATTGAGCTGTGTCTTTTTGCATTTAAATTTTAATAAAGAGTATATCTAGGTTTCTATTAAAAAACAAATTCGAAAAATTTTATGTTAAAAAGTTTTCAAATTTGTGTTATGATAATCATAGTTGTGACTGGCTCGGTTGAGAACTCAAGTCACGTCCATCGCTACTAGGATGTAACTAAAACTACGTGCGTGTTTGACAAACTTGTTTGATGTCTTATTTGATCTTTTACGCGCACGTTTGATGGAACATGTTTGATCATTTACCGAGCACGTTAGTCAAACATGTGTAAAGTTGTGTGGCCGTGTACGTCAAACATGTTTGACAAATAAGTTTGATGTCTTGTTTGATCGATTACTCTCACGTTTGATTTTTTACGATCAAACGTTTTGACACATAAGTCACTTAATTAGGGCACTTACAACATTTAATTGTTGTCAAATTTGATAAATTATTTGTTTCCAGGCACAACAAATGGCGGCCGCGGCGGCAGCGCAACAAGCCGCGCTGCAACAGCAAGCGTTGCAGCAACAACAGGTACCGCGCCCCGCGCTCCCCCCCGCGTACCCAGCTAACGTGCAACGGAGATAGGGCATAATGAACCTTTTGTTATACTAGATAGGGAATATATTAAGGAAATGTATTATATGATAGGGTTACAACATTTCTATGTGCTCTTGGCTCTAAAGTAAAAAAAAGTTATGTCCGTATAGATTGAGGAGACACTCCAGATAGACTTTAAAAGAAAACTCACACCCATAAATAGTATTTGCTACTAAACAGCACTTCTAGGTTAGCCTGAACAACATCTTCGACCACATCATCACTTACCATCAGGTGAGATAGTGGTCAAAGGCTAGCCTATCAGGCATAAAAAAAACAAGGGTGTGGGTGTTTTACTACTTTATTCCTATATAGAAAATTTTAACACGCTCTCTACTAAACTATTATAAAGTCAAATATGCGGTCAGCATACCCCGACTATAGAGGTGGATGGCGCGGGTTCGAATCCCGCACATGACTATAATTTTTCCTCCCCGTTATAACTTTGTAATGTTAAGAGCGGAGCGTGTGTTCAGCAGTCCTTGAGAGCCAGTGAAATTACAGGCACATGAAACGTAACAACTATGTCTCAAGGTGACGGGCGCAGTGCAATTCGTGACTTGTGACGAAATGCATCTGTTAAAGGCAGATTTTAGTCCGCTTAACATCAGATGGGCCTCGTGCTTGATCCGTCACAAAAAAACGTATTCGTAAATTATTAAGATATTTACGTTATTTACATAATTGAGAGTCAACTTTGCGATTTAATTCTATTGAGAAAATTTTAAGGATACGTGTTTCGGACTTTTCCTGGCCTTAGATAATGTGATCAATTTTCACTTATTATTTTCTTACTGATACAACTTAAATAAATTTTGCTAAAAATCTGTTAAAATAAAGTTATTTAGCAGTTATCAGCGTCTTAAGAAATCATGATGTAAAATTTAGCGGTATAGTTCTTTATTCTTGGAAGAAATATAGCTCCTTTGCTGCAGTGACATATCTATTTTTAACTTCTTGACTTTTTTAAGACGTGGCAAAGCGTCTAACAATTAAGTACTATACAAGGCGTCCAAAGGATATGCCACACAAAAGTACCTTGAGTATTGTAGTTGCAACATTTTACTGAAATAAGGCTTTATTTACATAAAAAAAAACAATTTAAACTGCATTCACAGATATTTAAATAATTACATGCTTGAACCGGGAATCGACCCCGTTACACGAGAAAAATCCTATCATAGTAGATTTATCCTACAGATAGAAAGGCTTCATCATAAGGATTATTTTTTGCCAAGTGTCAGAAATAAAAGGAAGACCATGAATTTTAACATATTTAATACAAGGTTAATCAATTTATCAAATGCTCAAAATAAGTCCAAAGTCAAAGTCAAAATCATTTATTCAATTTAGGCGTCTACGACGCTCTTATGAAGGTCAATTACAAATTTTAGTATTGAAATATTCTACATTGTACTGCCACGTTCAGCAAAATAAATTGTATAGAGCCACTGCGAGAAGAACGGGCAAGAAACGCGGGGCCATTCTTTTAAACATCTTTTAACATTGTCCTTGTTGAGTACAAAGTCGAACTCTTTTGATTATTTCGTTCCCTATCGATTTTTTGATCTTGTTGTGGTGGATATTTAGAATAATACGTGTAAGTTCTGCTTGTAGCTATTTATTATCTTTTTCTGAACTAAAATTTCACATCGAATATAAAAATTGAAAGTCTTCCTTTTATTTCTGACTACGTTATTTAGAAAAAATAATCCTTATGATGAAGCCTTTCGATCGCTCGGTATGATAAAGCTACAGAATGATCAGATGGTTATTTTTCTCATGTAACGGGTTCGATTTCCGGTTAAACCATGTAATTATATAAATAATAATTAATATAAATTATATTGATTAAATTTCAACGGGGCAATGCTGCCAGCATGCTGGGCACGCTGCCAACTGGTAGTGGGCTAGAGCATTTGGACTGCCTATGAGTCTGCAATGGCTTAGAATAAAAGCATTTAGGGATCTAAATGCTTTTATTGTAGTAGCTGTAGTGTTGTGTATAGTTCGTAGTATTTTGTTAATAAAGGCATACCGCCGGTAAAAAAATATAATAATATATTAATTATTTAAATATATAGAATGCAGTTTTTAAAATTCAAGTAATATGTTCTTCAGTAAAATGTTCCATCTACAATATTCAAGGTACTTTCCTCCATGTAGCGTATCCATGGGACACCCTGTATACAATGTAAAAACTAGACAATCATATTTTGATTCCTAACAACAAAGACCTATCAAATTTACGCCATTATTTGTATAGATTTGTTGAAATACGCTCCTAAGATAATTTGTGATTTTTTCTCAAACATTTTGTATAAAAAAGTAAACTCTTTTAGGCCTAGAATAAAATAATAATTATAAGCATATAATACGATCATTGTACCTATTAATATTTATGTAAGGAATTGCTAGAACTTTTTTTTTTTTTTTAAGTGACTTAGAAATAAGTAGTAATACTGTTAAGAATTTTCGTTCCGTTTTCTTTAATTAATTTTGCATTATTTTGTATCGTAGTAATAAATTAAGTGTGTTTTTCTTTACATTTAATTTCATAGTTGATTTAATAAAATAGATCTTATTATTTCTTTATTTTGTGTTTTAATACTTTTATTTCCTTAGAACACCGCTTCTTAAGTAAAGTGCACAGAGTTTTTGAAGGTATGTAGTTTTTATTACTTTTGACAATTGGATTGTTATTTTTCTGGTGCATGTATAGTTCGTAGAGTAGTGAAAGAAATTATTTTTCAAATTAATTAAAAAAGCCTATTTTATTTTTACAATTGATAAATTAGTTTTTAGTTTTTACCTACACATAATATTTTTTTCAACACCCTTGCTCGTTTAGTGAGCTTTATTGTATCGTTCTTAGGACCATAAACCGAGCTATAACACCCTCGTGCATAATAATATTATACACTAGTGCGTAATAGAATTATCCCTACAAAGTTAAGTTAGTACCTAACTGCAAATTATATGCGAGTAAACAGAGCATTTTCAATTTAACCGGGTAACACAGATTTGTAACATCAAATCGCTTTTTTTCATAATTTTCGTATGTTGTTTGTATCGCATTTGTGCAATATATTTTTTTTCCTCGCAAGGGTGTTGAAAACGTTCGTATGAAACTCGTGAGCAACTTGCTCATTATACACTCGGCTGATTTATCTAGTGCCTCGTGTATAATGAGCAACTTAGCTCACTTGTATCATCTACTATTACAAATAGTGTATCTTTTTTGATGCAATGATGGCCGAGCGGTTATAGTCTGCTTTGCAAGACTGCGGTGCCGCAGGTCGATGGTTCGATCCCCACCGCGCCGGCTTGAGCTTCACCGCATTGTGGGAGGGCATTTTGCAAATGCTCGTCTATCTAGCTACCACCCTCAAATAGAAAATCTGTCGCCAAGCATCTAACAGTGTGTTCCGGCAGCAGTCCTTGAGAGTTTAAAATTACAGGCACATGAGACTTAACAACTATATGTCTCAGTGTTGACGGGCACAGTACAGTTTGGCACTTATGACGAAATGCATCTGTTATAGGCAGAAGTTACCGCTAACATCAGGTGGGCCTCGTGCTTGTTCCGTCACCGTGTAATAAACCAACATACAATTTTCTACTATTATTAGAAATATTTTGTCAATTTAGAAGACATCGTCTTAACGTATATGATTGACGTACAGATGCAAAACAGCCTCGTCTCGCAAGGGATGTTCTTAGCGGGAGGCCGCGGAGGCTACTCAAGCGCTGCGCTGCAAGGCCCGCTCGCGTACTTGGAGAAGACCGCCACCAATATAGGTAAGCTGTACGTAGCGTTCAGATTGTTAGATGGTAAGTTAAATAAAACAAAAATTGTAAAATATGATCAGTGTAAAGGCAATATATTTCTATAAAATTTACAAAAAATAAGGTACATGATACAAATAAGGCTTGCGTTATTTCAAATCGATTTATATACTTTTTAAGTCTAAATAATTATCATATTACGACTGCAAGTGTTGATTATTAAAACATTAAACTCACTTTTTTTCATTCATTCATTTATTTATTTGCAGAACATATGTAACAAAGTTGTTAGAAGTAAAAATAAATTGACTCAATACATTCAACCAGTGTAACTGGTGTGCAAATGTCTAAAAAAAACTATGATAATCAGTGAACGATTACAATTTTCATCAGTCAATAAAATTCTAAATAATTTATGTCCACAACTTTAAGAGTCATATAAAATACAAATTAAATAATTATGTCCGCAGAAATAAAATTAAGTAGTTGACTATCCTAAAACGTACCCTGATAAGCAACGTAACGACAAGAGCTTTTTTTGTAAAAGTCCGCGAGGCAGTAGAAACCTTCCAAAATCAACCATTTTTCCAATTTAACACAAATTGTCTGTAAGGCAAACCAAAAAGACGCTGGGGGAGCGAGTTAAAGATGAGAGGTGCAGTATTTACATTTACTTTAAAAAAATTACATGTGTACGTCGTATCTCTTATTATTATTTAAACAAAATAATGGCCTTGCTTAGTGTAACTAGGCCTGGACTGTTTTTTAAGGCCTCAGCTTTTTGGAAAACTATTGATAATTATTAATTCTACGTGGTTCTCACAGCCTCACAGCCGTCTATGGTTGTGATCACTGTGATCGTTTGTATATTTGGATATATTTTTTGAAACGATAATCTTCTAAAATACCTGTTCGGACCGATCAACTTAGCGGCAAATTTCCGAACGCTCCCAAGGTAGTCGTCTATTTTGATCTATGGACATTTTTTTGAGTGAAAACGTAGAAGTTTGCTTGTCGCTTGTCGTTGGTTTTTACTTTTAAATACTCTGAACAGTTTGGAAAAGAGACATTTGTAGAAATTTGCATAGCTAGCTCGTGGCAGAATAAATTTGTTAATATATGTAATTAGTTTTGTAATTGTGCTGTGTCGTGACGTTGGAATCTGAAGAAGACCGAACCTCACAGCCGTAACCGTGAGTAAAAAAAACCTTGGAATCTTATCTGGCCAGTTAGGTATCCCTAGGTACACGGTAGGCTGGGTTCAACGAAGGAACACAGAAAACCTATCATAAATTGTACGTAATTTTCATGTATTGCTTATTTTTTATTGTTTTCAGCCTGGCGAACGGCCGGCAAGTTAAGCATTCGAAACAGATTGTCCAGGTGGAAGGCCCTCTGCTGTACATCCCTGCCTGGGCAATCTGGAATCTTAACAATACCTAATCATTATATGAATAGCAGTTTGAATAAAATACAAAGATAAAGTATTATGTTTGTATTTTTTTCAATACCTACTGTAAATTACCGGTTTTTATCAGTTACCTACTGTATAACTGAAGAACGATAAATAGGTAGGTACTTAGTGTAGGTTACCAAGAATGACTTACCTCGTTTTATCCTTAGGAAATCTATAAAAACTCCTATCCTTTTCTCGTTTAGTTGATAAGCAACCGTAAACAGCACAAGAGTACCCCAAATACTCGTACAATCGTCACGCTTCGTCGCACGTCATCGTGCGCGAGTCCCGTACTCAAGTCAGCTCAGCGACAGCTCAGAATCGGTGGCGGGGTGAAGAAGGCTCGTTTGGTGGGGGGAGAGGAGTGTCCTTTCTATACGTAGTATTATTATATATTCTATGCTTTGACCACAATCTCACCTGATGGTAAGTGATGATGTGTCAAAGGTGTGAACAGGCTTAATCTAAAATTGGCTCTCAAGGACAGTTAGGTCATCAAACCGTTAGGTGCTTGGCGACAGATTTTCTACTTGAGTGTGATCGCTAGCTAGGCAAACGCAAAATGCCTTTCCAAGCTCAAGCGTGCGGCGGGATTCGAACCATGGACCTACTGCGCGGCAGTACATAGACAATGCCACTGAGCCATCACTGCTTCAAAACCTGCGGTAACACTGAAGTTTATTTGGCTAATGATAGAAAAAACTAAACTCGAAGATAAACCGAAGTTTACCGGCCGGCCGGTGCTTGGCGGGCTTGGCCGGCTAATCAAGCCCGCCAAGCACCTAACAGTGTGTTCCGCCAGCAGTCCTTGAGAGCCAGTACTTCTAGATTAGCCTTAACAACATCTTCGACCACATCATCACTTACCATCAGGTGAGATAGTGGTCAAAGGCTAACCCATCAGACATAAAAAAAAAAAAAAAAAAAACTTTTTGGCTTGAAAGACTAGCGGACGCCCAGGGGTTTAGGCATCCGACGCGAAATCGGAGGAAAGGGTGACGATTCCCGCCCAGAACAAAAAAAATTGTACTCCTATAATTTGTAAATGTGATTGCTCAGCACGCGATAGTGAATCATATTTAGAAATATATTGATATATTACTTAGATTCGGCTCCAATGCATTACTAGATTTTGGTCTTGAGAATTTCTGGGTTAGCCTTATCTTCAACCTTACTTACCATCTGTTGAGATAGCGGCCCAAAAATAGCTTATCTGTGTTAAAAAACCGGCCAAGTGCGAGTGGGACTCGCGCACGAAGGGTTCCGTACCATTATCTGTAAACTATGGGAGCCCCCTTCAATATTTATTTTATTTTAATATTTAAAGAGGACATAAAACGAAATATTCTGTGAATAGTTAAAGCGTCTGCCTGTCACCGTTATTAGTATCGAGCAAGAAACGGTAAAAAAATCAAGTTTGTTGTATGGGAGCCCCCCTTAAATATTTATTTTATTTTTAGTATTTGTTGTTATAGGGACAATAGATATACATCATCTGTGAAAGTGTCAACTGTCTAGCTATCACCGATCTTGAGATACAGCCTGGTGACAGACGGACGCACGGACAGAGCGAAGTCTCAGTAATAGGGTAACGTTTTTACCCTTTGGGTACGGAACCCTAAAAAGAGCCTATGATTCTGACAATATATTTGTCTATCAAAGATGGCCTATGCGGGGGAAATCGCGGGGTGTGGTTATAGGATGTGCAAATAACAACATGTTTTTAATATTGTCTAAAGGGGTGGATGGGTTCGAATCCCGCACATGACTTAAAGTTTTCCTATCGTATATTTGTAATTTTGTAAAGCTCGAATATCTTAGAAATTACTAGAGTATTATGTTTACAGATATGGTGGGGCTTGGTGATGGGAGGAGGTGACGCGGCCGCGGGAGGGGCAGGGGGCGAGGTCGAGGCAGAGGCCGTGGTAAGACTCTTAATATCTTCCAACTTTTTTATAACAGGCGTTCATTTAAAATGTTACAAAATAATAATGAAACGTAATTATTCTTTTTATATTGTTATGGCAAAAAGGTTTTGGTATTCTAACGCGCATATGTATCTCCTAAATTTAGAAATTATCACATATCTCCGAACAAATAAACCTCTTCTTCTTCTTCTATCTGTTAAAAACTTAGGGACATAGAGAAATAATAAAGTATTAGATGAATAAAGTCCTATTCATTTATCTATGTTAGCATAGAGAAAGGACTAATTTTCTCTATGATGTTAAGGAGTAAAACACTTTGATTTGTAATGAATAGATTCAGGAGTTACTTTGCAGAACTCCTTATTTAAAGATAACATTTTCCTGTTAAGCCGTTTGTGTGACGTCACAAACACCACGCAGCCAAACTGATAGAATTTTCGACGCGTTTCGCTTCTACACGAAGTATCTTTAGGAGGTCTTGACTCATCGAGCGCACGATGAGTCAAAACCTTCTGAGGATAAGAAAATTAGGCGGAATTGTCCCTAGATATATTTTATGTGATTAATTAAAATATTAATTTAATGTTTTCTTAAAATATTTCTTATCACTTCTATTTGTAATATAGACTTTTGCGTGTTAGAGTATTAAACATTATCTTAGGTATTTTATTTATAAGGCTGCAATATTGCACTAAAGCACAGGATAAAAAGGACTAGAAGGACCACTCCTCAAAGCCATTCCAATAAATAAGCGACTCTAGTTACGAAACAATAAAGTGCACTTGAGCTCGCAAAGCACGGAGTACCTAATATTTATATTCACCTACAAGGCCTCTCTCTTTCTATCGCATGTGCACGCATAGCTCTGTTCTCTTCTGACGCGGCACGCACGTACAATAAGCCCGTTCGGACGGATACGCCGATGTGACTGTAGCTTTGTATCTAACGTGCGGAGTGAATCAGGGCTGATTAAAGTCAGTTCTTTTGAAAAAATATGCTCATCAGAATACCTACAAAGTTCTTTTTGTCGCATTTGCCTCAATTAACTTTAGATTTGATATCAATGCGAAAGTGCAGCCTTATACTTAACTATAGTCGGTTTCTAAATGTATGTCTTTGTAACTCCTCACTCCAAAAAGGTTCTAAAGGTTTTGATAAAGTTTTGTATATGCCAACCCTAGAAAAATTATGTAGGGTTTGTAATACACCAACGTTCTTAAGATCCTGGTTATGCTACATAGATTATTATAAAAAAATAATATAATTGTTATGTTTACAATAACGCCTGCTCTGCGGATTAAATTACAAAATTACAAATTTAAGAGAGAATAAATATTTTCATTTGCGGGAGTAGTAGGTACAACGTAAGTTGAACTATAGGTGTCGCTCCATCCCAATACGATGGTTAAAGAAAGAACGAGAGGAAAAATTGGAGTTATGAGTCATTGTCATGTTAGCTCAGTCGGTCAGAGCATACCCCGGCTATAGGGGTGGATAGACGCAGGTTCGAAACCAGCACATTTATTTTTCTATTGTAAATTTGTTATTTTGTAAGAAAACATATAATGACAACCAGACTACAAGAGTCATTCTCATCGACGACATCCTCACCACCATCACACAAGTCACTGGAGCAACTATGCCAGCGACCCAAAGTCATTCTCCGCTACATCAAGGAGTTGGGATGGCTTGGGTAGAAGCTGGCGGGGGAAATTTACAATACACCCCAAGCGGGACGTCAGTGCAGAACTTAAATCATACAAACAAGGTTGTTGTTTTTGTTTCTATGATCTGAGGTGCAGGACATATCGCCCCCAATTAGATTTAGGGCCTGTTTCAGAATTTTCGAGTAAGTTCCGTTTATACTACCCGGAACATATTTAATAAATAAAACACTATCATTGCGATTCACAGTCATCGATTTAGCCTATCCATCGGTTAAAACTTGAAACGCGCTGCATGTTAACTGTCATTTTTATCATTCAGTTATTTTATGTTCTGGGTAGTATAACCGAAACTTACTCAAACATTCTGAAAAAGCCCTAAGAATAACAATTGACCAAGTTACCTAGAGAAAGATATCCAAAATTACTAATTATTTTTACACGTAAGCTCTTATTAGTACTTATAATTTTATAATTAGATAATGTATAGATAATGCTAGAATCTTTACCGCAATATTAATAAGATGGGGACTATGGGGACATGAAAACATAATTATGACTTCTCGCTGTCCTTATGTAGTAACAGCTCATGGGGAGAACGGAATGAAAGTATTGAAGTACAGAATGTCCCCGTAGTCCCATGGGGACATGAAAACATGATTATGACTTCTCGCTGTCCTTATGTAGTAACCGATCATGGGGAGAACGGAATGAAAGTATTGAAGTACAGAATGTCCCCGTAGTCCCATGGGGACATGAAAACATGATTATGACTTCTCGCTGTCCTTATGTAGTAACCGATCATGGGGAGAACGGAATGAAAGTATTGAAGTACAGAATGTCCCCGTAGTCCCATGGGGACATGAAAACATGATTATGACTTCTCGCTGTCCTTATGTAGTAACCGATCATGGGGAGAACGGAATGAAAGTATTGAAGTACAGAATGTCCCCGTAGTCCCATGGGGACATGAAAACATAATTATGACTTCTCGCTGTCCTTGTCTAGCAACAGATCGTGGGGAGAATGGAATGAAAAATATTGAAGTACAGAATGTCCTTATAGTCCCCATGGAGACATGAAAACATAATTATGACTTCTCGCTGTCCTTATCTAGCAACAGATCGTGGGGAGAACGGAAAGAAAAATATTTAAGTTTCGCTGTGCCCAACTAAGGGACAGTGCAATGGGGGCTACGGGAATAAAAAAAATCGTCTTCTTGGCCTCATCAGTAGGGACTGGGCAATGAGGTATACATCGATTTGTTTGTGATTAATTTGCTGTGTTGTTTCAGGCCGTGGAGCATCCCCTGATTATGGCAGCATGACGCCGCCATAGCGCGCGCCCCTCCCGCCGCGCGGCGGTTTTACACACACATAACATACAATATACCGCACATACTATATAATTACACGGACGAAATCTTTACAGCGGACTTATACTTATCCCGCGGTTCAAGTCACTCATATATGAGCTATTTGCACTGTTTGCACGCAAACGTTCGGTTCATAAAGTGCTAAACGTACACCACAGTAGCAATATGATGTCATCTATTACGTCACCTCCGGCTGCATATAACGCTTACAGAAAACAGGTAGAGCAGCGTGTGCGCAAACGTCAAACTAAAATTTTGACAGATAGATGAGATGATTTTTGTTGTTGTGGTTGGAATTTTATACGCAAAACAATCTTGTTTACAAAAGAATGCCTTGATATGTAATACTACTAATGTCGATAATTAAAGTGAAGATTATTTTGTTTTATTTTTACGCCTGTATACCTATATTATCAAAATACTACGAACTATATACAACAATACACCTACAACAATAAAAGCATTTAGACAACGTATAAGTCATTGCAAACTCACAGGCAGTCTAAATGCTCAAGCCCACTACCAGTTAGCAGCGTGCCCAGCATGTTGACAGCATTGCCTGTTGAAATTGTTGGGTTAATTGCGAAGAAGTAAATTGACAGTTGAAAGATGCCATAAATGCGGCTAATTGGTTCAAATTGTTGTGCAAATAGCAAATATTTCTCTGATCTATGGTACGTGTTCCCGTATATCGATTATGAACCGAGCGTTTGCATCGTATTCAACGACAGCAGATGTTTGCATGATTTAAACCGTAGTGTTACTGAACGTATTCTTTTTTTTTAAGTGTCTTTACAGCATAATAGACACCTTGACTTCTTTGGCGGTAAAATTCTAAATAAAGCATTGACCTATATATACTAGACGCGACATCTCAAACGAAATTAGTCGACCAGTGCAGATATGCCGGCCGGCATACTTTCCCCCACACGCAGCTGGACACTCGTATAGATTACACGCGCTTTACGGTCGAATATTGTTTATTCAAAATACACAATTGATAATATACAATTTTCGAACGTAAATCGCGTGTAATCTCTACGAGTGCCCAGCTGCATGTGTGGGAGAGTATGCCGGCCGGCATATCTGCACTGGTCGACGAATTTCGTTTGAGATGTCGCGTCTAGTATATATAAGTCAATGAAATAAAGTTATTAATTTGGTTTTGTTTCTAGAACGTCTAAATAATTATCGAATTTGATCACGTAAAACGTTTTTTTAAATACATATTGACAATTCTACACAAATTATCTACATTTTGTATTATCTAAATCTAAACTATGGTAGTTCTTATACTGTTCACACTTAAATCCACATTCATGTAACTCTTAAAATGGCCATTATAGCATTCATATGATTATTCTATTCAATTCTAGGTAGTTTTGCATCAGTGTATAGAGTCCCAAGTTATATGACGACTACTCTGTGTAAAACACACCAAAATTTTACAGAAAAACAACTTCTAGGATTGTCATTCGCGTTCATGATAGGTTTATCAAACCTCATTAGTAGGTAAGTACCTACTGCACAAAAGAGTATTCCTATGCGCAGGACCAGCCCTGGCGCACTCCGCACTTTAGGTACTAAGCTACAGGTTCAAGGTACCCGTCCGGACGGGCTTATTGTACGGTGCGTGTCGCGTCAGAAGAGATCAGAGCTATGCGTGGCTATGCGATAGAAAGAGACGCCTTGTAGGTGAATATAAATATTAGGTACTCCGAGCTTTGCGAGCTGAAGTGCACTTTATTGCTTCGTAGTTAGAGTCGCTTATTTATTGGAATGGCTCTGCTGAGTGATCCTTCTGGTCGGTTTTATTCTGTGGCAGTACTAGAGTATGTTCAGAAAGAGAGTAGACTGTTATCTAATTTAAATTGAAATAAATTATAATTATATCTAATTTCCAGTTTTCGTTGTCATAATTGATATATTTAGCACATATTGAGATTATTTATCATTACTATCAATATAGGACAGCCCCAAAGACAAATGTCATGTTTTTGTATGTTTTTGTGAAGGAACTAGCTCGAGGCCCACCTGATGTTAAGTGGACTAACCTCTACCTATAACAGATGCATTTCGTCAACGATGAACTGCACTGTGCCCGTCACACTGAGACGTACAGCTGTTAGGTCTCATGTGTCTGTAATTTAACTGGTTCTCAATGACTGCTGCCGGAATACACTGTTAGGTGCTTGGCGACAGTTTTTCTACTTGAGGGTGGTCGCTAGCCAGGTAGGCATTCGCAAAATGCCCTTCCATGCGGTGAAGCTCAAGCCCGCGGCGGGATTCGAACCATGGACCTGCTGCAAGGCAGTCCATAGCCAATGCCACTGAGCCATCTCTGCTTCATAATATGCACTAATGACGTTTGATAAATCTTTATCATTAAGTTAGGAAACGATTGCGAATAAGACCTTTATTTTAGACATTTTGTTCTAAGTATTCTAATTTCCTGCCAAGATAAATGTAAGTCCGTTTTATAGATTTCTGGCATATTTATTGGAACACAATGTATATAAAATGTTTATGTTACAGTCAACGGAATATACGATTGTTTTTTATTGCTTGTGTGACCTTAATAAAAACCAAAATACTTGAAGGAGTCCCAGGATACGATTAGATAAAAAGTAAAATAAGATATATATATATATATATAAGTTCATCGCGAGCATTTTGAGACTTTATGTCACTAACAGGTAACGTTACATTGAATGAAAAAAAATAGTGCTTATTAGCTTTACTTGAACAGACATAAATGTACCTATTTAGTTCGTGGCAGTAAGAAAAGTATATGTTGGTATTGATCATATTTTCTAAGGCCAAGAAAAGTTCAAAATAAGTTTCCTTAAAGTTTTCTCTATAGAATAAAATTGCTAAGTTTAGTCTAAATTACGCTTTTAACGTAAATTTCTTAGTTATTTATGTAGGAATGTGTATGAAAATATAACAATCAAACAGCAAAACCTTATCAAGAGGGACAAGAAAAGTTAAATTTCCGATTTACGTTATTACTTCTGTGTAATTAAACTGATCTTTCGGATTTTACCCGTACTAATCGCGATTTTACCATCCCTACCTCTCTTTTGCTCCTACGCAGTCTGATAGTGACAAAATTTCAGCTATTGACAGCATCTTAAGATGCTCTGTAGTTATATATTTCAAAAGCTTTGAAGCGCTCGTAGCGAAGTTTACTTAGCTGTTCTCAACCGATTACGTCGCGCGCGGTCATGAGTTGGACGCTAGTGACATTACTACTGAGCGTTTCCGTGCTTCGGAGGGCACGTTAAGCCGTCGGTCCCGGTTGTTGTCTTAGGATGGCAGTCGTTATAGCATGGTGGTAGGGCATTTTGCGAATGCCCGCCTGGCTAGCAACCACCCTCAAGTAGAAAATCTGTCGCCAAGCACCTAACGGTGTGTTCCGGCAGCTGTCCTTGAGAGCCAGTACTTCTAGGTTAGCTTGAACAACATCTTCGAGCACATCATCACTTACCATCAGATAGTGGTCAAAAGCTAACCTATCAGGCATAAAAAAAAAAAAAAAGGATTACAATTTTCTAAAACCGAGTAAAACGAATGAGCAGGTACTACTCCCATAGGCTAGATGGCGCTGTTAGTGACACGTGCACTAATAATTTTATGTTGAGAGCATTGACCTATATATACTAGACGCGACATCTCAAACGAGGATAGTTGATAGAAACGTATTCAAAATACACAATTAATAATACATAATTTGCAAACGTAAAGCGCGTGTAATCTCTACGAATGTCCAGATGCGTGTGGGCAGAGTATGCCGGCCGGCTTACCTGCACTGGTCGACTATCCTCGTTTGAGATGTCGCGTCTAGTATATCCCATTAGCATCGGCGATAATTATAACAATAGAATTTCATTCATAAATTGGCCATAGTGGTCCAGGATGATGCCAACTTAATATATATGTAGATCTGGTTGAGAGATTTATTATTTTCATAAGAAATTTAAATTATGAAGTAGGTTTCGGCATCATTTGAATTAGATTTTAGAATTAATGAAGGTACCGGCTCAGCGATAATGTTTCGAAAATTAAATATATTCAATATATTTTCATATTCCGTGACTGTACCATGACTTCTGCACAGATTATACCCTAAAAAACTATATACCACATTATGTAATTATTTTAAAATAGATAACTGTAAAATAGTAAATATATTTGACATAAACTTATCAAAATATCTTATTCCGAATAATTGCAAAAAAAATATGTATTCAATGATGTATTAGATGTGACAGTAGACCTGGAGACCACTGAGCAAGTAATATTTTTCTAGAGACCTAGGTGACATTAATGATATTCCATGTTTTTTTTAATTTATTTATTGTTAGTGGCTTTGAATACAATTAAATTACTATAAGATAATTCTATAGACATCCAAATTAAGATGAAGAACAAAAAGTGAAAATATATTTATTAAAGAAGAACGAAAGAGGTAAGAAAGTCTACTTCGTCTATGATCTATGATTGCGTACTAACGGTTCGTCCGGATGAAAATATTTACGCCGTATTTTGCCATATATTTGCAATACTCATCAATTGTGTCAAATAACACAAGGACATATTATTATAATTAGGCATATGTAATGAAAATATGTAAATGCGCATACTTACAGAAGTTTTTGGACTTTAAGGCTGGATTTCACCATCTTCGATTAACGTCAAATCGTTCGATAATTTACTTAACCTATCAGAAATAAGGTTTGAATATGGAACGTTTTTTTGCACATTTGACCGTCGTCAGATTTGGTGCAATTCAGCCTTGATACATTCACTTTAATGTGTTTAATTCAATATTATTATAATATAATGCATTGATAATCGCTGTAAAAATTCAAACTATGTAGGTACCTATATATAGGTACCAATAGCACAACACGAATAGTACAAAATTTCAAAATATTCAATAATTAAGTTAATCATGTATCGTAGTCATTTTCATAATAAATCGATTAGTAGAAGAAACGTATTTGGAATTTGTATAACCATTTTCTTAACACTATAAAAGTAGTAATAGTATATTGGCGCGCATAAAATTTAGGACAACCTTAAATTTTGTATGCCGCTCCATGTTTCCTCCACCTGGGTGGAGCACAGGTCCATGATCTACGTACATCCATGCTCTATGTCCAGTACTCTATATATCAATACCTTGACAGTATCAATATGTACTATCCATCAATATGTACAGTCTTGTGCACCGCCTACCAATGTGTACTACCTATCAATCAATGTGACTGTATGAGCCGGATAGTCCACTGCTGAACTCAGCCTCCCCGAATATGGTAGGGTTTGCCATAATCCTCACGCTTGGCAGGCGGCTTGGGGATCGCAGTACGCTTGTAGTTCAAGACTCAAGTTGTAAGACAAAGGGAAATACACCAGAAGGGTGAAAATTGTAAATTCTTTTTTTTTATAATTGTTGAAAATGCATTTACGCATTCCTGTCTACCCCGAGGGAGGTGGGCAGGATATGTCGCGCTCGACACCAACTACTCCCACAGCAGCAAGTGACTAAAAACCACACGGTCTTCCTACGGAACGCCTTAAATGCCAGGGCCACGGGAACGCTTAAGCACTCTACCGCGGCCCGGGCAGCGTTGCCCCTGGGCAGGGTCCCTTCCCATTTGGGAGTGGGAGATTAGTTAGTCCCCTCCTTCATATTATAGCGTCGCGTGGAAACACCGCACGCACCACCTCGAGGTCTTTAAAGAAAGAAGGGAAAAAGAGTGAAAATTGTAACTTGTCCTCCTAACTTGTAACCTTACAACTTGTGGTGTAATTAATGTGTACTATCTATCAATATTTACAGTCTTGTGAACTACCTATCATTGTGTACTACCTATCAATATGTACTACTCTGTGTAAAAAGTATCGGGAATATGTCAATAAAAAGACCCGTGTAAAAGAGGTCGTACTAATTTTTTTACTGCATGTTGGTAGCACTGTACTGATTTAGCGCGCAAAGTTTTAGCGGGATCTGTCATTTAATTTGTTTTAAACTACACTTTTTGTTGGTCATAGTTTTGAGTTCTCGGCGATTTTTACAATGGAAAATATTGTTGAACAAAGAGTGTGCCTTAAATTTTGTGTTTCGAATGATATTTCATGTGGTGAATCACTAAAAATGTTGCGAAATACCTACGGCGAATCGTGTATATCGAAAACAAGGGCTTATGAATGGTATAAGGCTTTTAAAGAAGGCCGAGAAGTAGTTGTAGACTTGACTCGTTCTGGTAGACCTTCAACCGCTACGACCAAAGGAAACATCGACAGAATCAAGAAGCTAGTGCTCGAAAATCGACGTATGAGTCTGAGAGAGTTGGCTAGTGAGGTGAACATATCTTTTAAGTCCATCCACAACATTCTCATTGACATTTTAGGCATGAAACGCGTCCCCGCTCGACTAGTTCCAAAAGAGCTCAATTTTGTTCAAAAAGCGCAGCGAAAGCATGTCGCTGAAGACATGGTTTCCCGAGCTTCTACGGATCCGACCTTTATGAAACGTATAATAACTGGCGACGAGACATGGGTTTATGAGTACGACATGCAAACAAGCCAACAGTCTTCAGAATGGCGTCTCGAACACGAGTCGAAACCCAAAAAACCGCGGCAAAGTCGCTCCAAAATCAAGGTGATGCTGACAGTTTTTTTTGACTACCGTGGTGTGGTTCACTCCGAATTCCTTCCAGAGGGAGAAACAGTGAATAAAGAATATTATTTAGGCGTCATGAAGCGTTTGCGTGAGAGTATCCGCCGAAAACGTCCAGATTTGTGGCAACACAACTCATGGATGCTGCACCATGATAATGCACCATCACACACAGCCATTATAGTGAAAGAGTTTTTAGCGAAAAATTCAACAAAAGTTCTCGACCAAGCACCCTATTCACCTGATATGGCTCCGTCTGACTTTTTTTTATTTCCCAAGTTAAAATTACCACTTCGAGGAAAACGTTTTGAGTCGATAGAAGCCATAAAAGAAAATTCACTGAATGAGCTAAAGGCCATACCGCAAATAGCCTATGAAAAATGTATGGAAGACTGGGTGAAGCGTTGGAGATGTTGTATTGCAAGCGATGGGGCCTACTTTGAAGGCGATAAAATAAATTTAGATGAATAATTTGTATTTTTTGTTTTATTGACAAATTCCCGATATTTAGTACACAGAATGTACAGTTTTGTGAACTACCTATCAATGTGTACTTCCTATCAATATGTACAGTCTTGTGAAAAAATACTGTGAAGATTTAAACTGTTATTTTGATTATATTAGATTAATTTGAACTTATTTCGTTTATACCGTTATAACTTACAGCTGTAGTATTTTGTACGGGATATGGTTATAAAAACCTTGATCCAACTTCATACGCTATATTTTCAAAGCAGTAAGTAAACATAATATATTTTTTCATATAATTTTTATACACGCCAATATACAGTCTTGATAAATTTTAAATGTATTATGAAAATCTGTTTGAAATAAATTGCTTTCTTTTCTATGACGTATTTTACTGGGCGAAAAATAGGAGGTTTGAATGTTTGAATTATATTAAATTATACCAACTTTCTAATATTTGCTTGTAAGCCCGCTAAAAGAATAAGCTTACAAAATTGATCATGGCCTGTCCTGGCCCCAAGGAAGGATAGTTAAGGTTTCAAATTGTGCTTGTGATTAAAAAAATCTTTCATCATTTTATTTTACAAATGATTAGAGCACAAAATGTTATGCCCCGGGCGGGAATCGAACCCGCGTCCTCCGATTTCGCGCCGGTTGCCTAAACCACTCGGCCACCTGGGCACGCTCTTTTAAGCCAACATTTCATGCTCCAATTGTGTTACTTTAACCGTCATAGGGGACGGTGCGCGGCCATCAACCAGACTACTAGACTTCATCTGATCGAAAGAAGTGTTTAGAAAAAACACTACGAATAAACTATCGCAATGATCCTCCTTTTATCGCTACCCTTCTATATTTCTTAATATGATTACAAGCTCTCACGTGCTAAGCGAAAACCGTATTACACTAATTGTTGGAGCACAAAATTATGCCTCATCATTTGTCTATAGTTTCGTGAATAATGGTATTACCGTCTTTAATTATATGTAATAATAAAACACAGTACTTGTTATAAAGTATATATTGAGCTCAAATGGTATAGGTACTGATTCCGTAGCCCCACTGGTTCATCTTGTTGTCTACCCAGTTCCGGAAGGTGGCGACTGAGGCGTACACTGCAGGCACGTCTTTCTCCCCACATCCGATGCCCCACGCTACCAGACCTGACAGTTTGTAGCGTTCGTTACCGATTGGACATGCGAGGGGGGCGCCACCGTCACCCTGCGAAAAATATTGCTTATGTTTAACTTACCACCAGATATAATAACATATAACAGGCAAAAATAGTAAATGATCACCTAATTTTGGTGATCATTTTATCACCCGCATTTTAATGTAAACTTATAACCGATTAACATATCGCTATATATTTAAGCAAAATGACTCCAAATAAATCATTGTTAACCCAAAAGTAGTAAATGATAACGAAAATCAAACCCGCATTCTAATGTTTTAACTTATAACTAAAGTTTTAACATCTCGCTATCCTATATATGACTCCAAATAAATTATTGTGAACCCAATAGTAGTAAATGATAACCAAAATTAAAGCCGCACTTTAATGTAAACTTATAACTAAAGTTTTATCACTTCGCTATCCTATTTAAGCAAAATGTCTCCAAATAAATCATTGTTAACCCAAAAGTAGTAAATGATAACCAAAATTAAACCCGTACTTTAAATAAACTTATAACCAAAGTTTAACATCTCGCTATCCTATTTAAGCAGAATGACTCCAAATAAAGCATTGTTAACCCAAAAGTAGTAAATGATAACCAAAATTTACCCGGCATTTTAATGTACACCTATAGCTAAAGTTATATCACCTCGCTATCCCATTTAAGCAAAAAAGAGCCGAGCCCTCAATGTGGGGTTTAAAACAATTGTATTTTGTCACAATTCTTCTGACGCATATAATTTGAAGTGCAGTCGTGATTAAATTAGCTAGTATTATAATTTTTCTGGTGGCTCGCTTCGCCGCCCTAAACTACGGGCACAAGAGGGTTTTAACATCAGGTGGTCCTCGTGCTTATTCCGTCACAAAAAATAACAATATACTAAGAATGTAAGTTAGTACTAACAGAAGTCAACTGTAAGAGGTTGCTAGCATTTTACCAAAAACCCTGTATAAGTATATAAAGCAAAATCGTCATGTCTTCTCTACAAATAAATAAATATGTATAGTCGGATTTTTAATGAGACGGAGTAAAGTGACATTACCGGTGTTGCTACTTTTTGACGATACAAAAATAGTGCTGTTGTAAAATGATTTAGTTCTTTCACTTCGTCACTTCAGTGAGCTGTATAATATTTTCATATACTTCGTAAAAGTCATAATTATTGTCTGTGAAGGATATATACAAGCGATTTATATTATTAAAAGATAGGTTGTTTATGAGATTGCAGCACAGCAATAAATTGTACAATTTAGGGATGACAGTTATTATAAATGACCAACACAATCTAGTTCAGCTCATGAAAACTGAACTAGAAACATCACTTTGATTTGTAGTTGGCAACTTTATTTTGAAATGTGACATTTCGATCTGTCAGTTTACTCCGTCTGATTAAAAAATCGACTATAGTCTTCTCTTTATTTAGACTTAAAAGCAATAGCGGCTTATAGACCTTGTATTCCGAATCCGTTTATTTGACAAGTGTCATGTCATCCGTTACCTGACAAGTGTCCTTCCCCTCCTCCCCGCCGGCGCAGACAAAGCTCGAGTGCAGCTTGAAGTGGCTCCCGAGACGTGTTCGTTGCAGCAGCGTGTTGCAGCGTGCGTGGGCTACTATGTCTTGTTCTACCTTCTTTAGAATCACTGCGTACGCGTTCTCTTTACCTGGAGGCAAAAATAAATAGGTATTTAATTATTAAGACTGGAGGGTCTCGAATTTTCATACAAAAAGAGAAAACGTTTCTACCCCCGTAATCAATCACCGATTTTGATAATTTTTGGAAATGTTTTAGATGTTATCAATATCCAGGTTTATAGGTTTTGATTTTTACCATTATATTAAAGGAATTTGAATTAATGGGTATTATTATATTTAAATACCGATATTTTCTCAAAACTTGTATCTCTACTTTGTGAATTATTTAAACGAAAAATAACGATAATTAAAGAAAAAGTAAAACATGTCAACCTTATTTATTCTGTCAGTTATAAAATAAGACCAAATTTTTTAGATTTTACTAATGTTTACTATAGCAGAAAAGTTTTCTCCCAGAACGCAAATTATGCGCAAATTCTAAGTAAAAACTTGAAGAAACTGCTATTGTCCTTATTGCACAATTCTGTTCGGGCGTTTACAGGCGAGACAGCATCACTTTGATAAAATACCTATTTTTCTGTAGGAGCTTCTCTTCCCGTTCCTCTTAATTATTTCTACCAAAAATTGAACCGACTTTCAACACTGAAAATTACTAAATAACTTGTTAAAGTTGGCCCCACGCTGATTGATTCAAAACACTCTGAGATCACATTTTCATGGCCCGACTTCAACAAGTTTATTTCTTCTTTTTATTTAATTACATAGAAAAGCAACGGCTAAACATAGTAGTAATAGTACCTTAAATAGATACAGAAAGCCAATTACAGGTTTTCATGGATAGAAATACAATAAAATATATAAATGCATGGTTGTAGGGTATTTTGCGAATGCCCTACTAAATACCTAATGAAAATCTGTCGCCAAGCACCAAATAGTCGACTTTTTGTCAAGGGGCTGACAAGAGCTAAATAGCTTCATTCGAACAGTTTTTTTATATGTACCTATTTAGTTTTTGTTGTAAAAAGATTATAATGTGCTAATCTGGACCATATTCCCGAGGCCAAGTAAATTTGGAAACACATAAACTTAAAATTTTCTCGATAATATTAAATTACTCCAACTTAATTGTAACGTAAATCTACTAATTATTCATGTTTGTATCCATATAAAATATAAAACCAAAACTTATTCTGTGCCAAAACCTTATTATGTTACAAGGTAAGTTACATTTTAAATTTTTGTTAGTTTTTTGTTGATTTTATAAGGTTGTTGACCCAAACGGGAATAGATTTCATCATCGCTGCCTCTCTTTCAATCCCATGCAGTTAGTGACAGAATTTCAGCATTTATAAGCTTCACAAGCGTTGATCGAACCAGTAGCGCCATCTAGTTTACAGGCAAAGTATCTTTTAGATCAGCCATAACACATATTTGATTCTACGGTCATACCAATATTTTACAACAAAAAACATCTGTATAAACATCATATTTACCAAAGAAGGTCTTTCCCCAACCGTTGGCGACGCAGTTCTTGTATCCGTCGAAGCTCTCGTCCTGGTTCGGGAGACACAGCATGTTGATGTGGTCTGCCAGCTGGACGGGGCTCTCCAACCGGAGCAGGGCTATGTCATTCTTCAGACTTTTGGTTTTGAAATCTGGATACAAACATAATCAAGATATTTAAATAACATTTTTAAACATTGACCTATATATACATATTGTTAGGTCACTTATTTAATTTCTTTAATATAATATAACATGTAAGTATTTATTTATTTTATATCTTTTCTTAAAAGAAGCGCAGTTGACTACAGAAGTACTAAGTGGCGCCATCGTGACGTTTCATGTAACGTCAAGATGGCCGCCACACGGGTATTGAAAAGTCAGTCCTACTTTCATCGCCGAACAGAACGGTCGTGCTAATATTAAGTATTATTGCTATTAGAGCAATCTATAATTTATTTACGAAGTTATAAATCAGTGTTAAGAGATAAGTGATGATTATGTGAAGAGAAAACAATATTATACGGAAAGAGTGAATATATACGAGGTGTTTGTATTTACCTACCCCGCTGACCTCCAAAAATATCTACTGTACAGAACAAGTTTTGGTAGATTTCAAATACTTATGAATATTGAAAAAACTATAGCTCCGATAGCGCTCAAACGAACGTGCGTGGAACTATAGAAAAATTCTGAAAATAGAATTTATATAACCGAAAAACACGAAATTTTGAATAAAATTAGCAATAAAAGGTGAATTACTTTGACACTATTGAACCTATTTACCCAAAACTAACGTAAAACAGACTGCTACCAGCGGCCACAATTTATAAAACAAAAAAAAACATACAAAAAGGAAACAAACAAGGACAACACAAAAAATCGAAAATTCTATTATATTTTTTTGCAAAAGTAGGTTTTTGCTGTCTGGTGTGGAAATTTTATATTAAATAGTACTATTTAACCTGTTTAGATGAAGTGCGCTACCGGAGACGCAACTTTTCATATACTACACTCTATACAGGGCATCCCACGGCGATGCCACATGGAGGGAAAGTATCTTGAATATTGTAGATGGAACATTTTACTGAAAGAAGTCATTATTTAAAAAACAATTTAAATTGCATTCACAGATATTTAAATAATTACATGGTTGCACCGGGAATACAACCCGTTACACGAGAAAAAATCGTTCTGTAGTTTTATCATACCGATTGAAAGTGTTCATCACAAGAATTATTTTTTGCTAAATAATATAGTGTCAGAAATAAAAGGAAGACCATGAATTTTAACATTTGATGTGAAATTTACTCTTTTGGTGGATTTTTTAACCAAAATTCAACAAAGATTTATGATTATTATATAGGTATAAAATATATAAGTCAATGTTTTTAAAATGTTTTTGTGATGGAACAAGCATGGGGTCCACCTAATGTTAAAAGGACTAACATTTTATATTGCTGATAGGTATGCTTTTGACTACAATCTCACCTGATGGTAAGTGATGATGTGATCGAAGATGTTAAACAGGCTTAACCTAGAATTACTGGCTCCCAAGGACAGCTGCCGGAACAAAACGTTAGGTGCTTGACGACAGATTATCTTCTTGAGGGTGGTCCTAGCCAGGCGGGCATTCTGCTGCGTGGCAGTCCATAGCCAAAGCCACTGAGCCATCACTGCTTAATAACTTTTCAGTTATTGGAGTGTAACTCAAAAATGTCTTGAACAATTTTGATGAAATTTAAATGGGACAACACGGGAAGCATCCGCTTTCAAATAAAAAAATCATGATCAAAATCAGTACACCCAGTCAAAAGTTCTATGTAACAAACATAAAAAAAAATACAGTCGAATTAACTATCTCCTTCTTTTTTTAAGTTCAAAAAGGTATTGTCTATATTCAAATATACTAACCTTCATGTACAACCATCTCTTGCACATCTCGTTCCTGGTTATCATATAATTCTTTTTCCGTCTGTGTGTCCCACTCTCCAGCTCTGACCAATATCTTCCCGGGGCCATATCTGTGAATAGGGAATTATTAAATAAAATCGGGCTAGAATGCCACCCCCGCATTGGTACCTGAGTTTGTCGTAAGAGGTGACTAAAAAGACCGGAAGGTGGGCAGCAGCGCCTTCTGAGGATCTGATATCTTAAACTGCGATCTCCAAGACGCCTACCAAGCGAGGGGATTATGGCAAGCCCGTGTTCAGCAGTGGACAATCTGGCAAATACAGTGCAATAAATAAAATCACAAAATCAACGCGCGGATTTGCACAGACCGTTCCGTTCCCTGTATCCTTGTGCTGGGACATGTCCATTTCTCCATTTGAGCTATAGTGATGATGAGTCATAGTTCGAATTAGCCCTTTCGTTTCTCTAATTGTTTCAGCCTTAAAAGCGGTCGCTAGAGGCGGCGCAGATCGGAGGACGCCACTTCGATACCCGTCCGGGCCATAAAATTTTGTGCTCCAATAATATGTTAAATATGATTTACGCTTAGCACGCAATAGTAGTGCTTGTAATCATATTTAGTTTCGATAAGTCATTTTAAATGTAGATAATTTGTGTAAAATCGGCATCACTAAGTTATTTAAGATAAATATTCGTATGCTTTTTTATAGATAACTAAGACAGATCATCTGTGACAGATGGGCAACGGGGTCAATGTCCTATATTCTTTCAGCTCAGTGCACCTAGTGAGACTTACTTGTAAACGACGTGGGCGCCGGTCATGACCACCTGTGGGTGAATCAGCACTCCCACACCTACGTAGCTCGTGTTCAGCGCGTCTGTCAGCGCCACCACCCACGGGTACTCCCCGTACTGAGCTTCGTTGCCCTGCAATTTGACATTTGCAATTACAAAAATATCATATCATATTGACTTATATATAAATTCGAAAGGATAGGCCGGACGTCACTTTGAAATGTTGAACATTTTCGGTGTTAAAACAGCGGCGTAACACCGACGCGTAACAACAACACCGAGTCGGTGTCGCAAATCCGATTGCCTGCGTGGAAAATACCAACTTTGTGTGGTGAAGACGTGCACGGCCTACATGTTAAATCAATCAGAAAATCCTGGCATTTCTTGAAAATAAACTAATTTTTCTTGATAAATATTAGTTAATTTTAATACTTACATATTTTCTTTATTAATCTAACCACATTTATGATAGTAATTACTTGTTAAATCGTACGATGTCTTGTACCACGCCTTGCTGACGTCAAACGTAGTGACCACGTTATCCAAGATATGGCGTTATGTTTTCGTCAAAAAAAATTTGCTGTCTAAGTCAAACTCAAAACAATTTATTCAATTTAGGCATCTACGACACTCTTATGAAGATCAATTACAAATTTTAATATGAAAATATTCTACATTGTTCTGCCATTATATATGCTTAGAAGTATATTTACATTGAAAACGTTGTCCCACATGGCTGTATTCCTTCAAAGGACAGAGAATGGGGTTTAATCTAAGCACCCACGTTCCTCCTGACATGTTTTGTTCCCATGTAATGCAGAACAAGTCTAAGTTGAAGCAAGAACCAGAATATTAGACACCCTTCTTACAACTGACAACTAACCGCATGCCGTCTCAAGAAGAAGCCTGCATGAAACTGTGGCAGGTGGGGGAGGGTACGTGTACCTAACACGTGCCCTCCCCCACCCGGCTACATTGAGTCGGCTGAAGAACTCCCCCCGGGCAAAGATCTGGTGTGGCCCACTTGGAAGTCGCTAAACGTACTCCGGACTCAAGTGGGTCGCTACCGGCTTAGCATGACCAAATGGGGATAATCTGACGTGGGAACAGTGATGGCTTAGTGGCATTGGCTATGGACTGCTGCACAGCAGCTCCATGGTTCGAATTCCTTCGCGGGGTTGAGCTTTACCGCATGGTGGAGGGGCATTTTGCAAATGCCCGACTGGCTAGCGACTACCCTCCAGTAGAAAATCTGTCGCCAAGTACCATACGGTGCGTTCCGGTAGCTGCCCTTGAGAGCCAGTAATTCTAGGTAAGCCTGTTAACACATTCGATCACATCATCATTTACCATCAGGTCAGATTTTGGTCAAAGGCTTACCTATCAACTTAAAAAAAAACAATGTTGTTGGGGCTCTACACTGGACATGCGTCACTTGCTGTCCTGCTCAGTGTCCCAACGCTTGCAATTTAAGTGACCTGTACAAGGTCTCTTTTCTTGGGATGGCTATCACCCAGTACTGGCAGTCATCCATCTGAATGTGAATTTTTGACACGAAGAAGAAGAACGGTT
Source organism: Plagodis pulveraria (assembly GCA_963890685.1). Taxonomy (NCBI): domain Eukaryota; kingdom Metazoa; phylum Arthropoda; class Insecta; order Lepidoptera; family Geometridae; genus Plagodis; species Plagodis pulveraria. Next base: position 5,210,406 of record OY982976.1, on the reverse strand, counting down.
CTGTTGCTGTCTATTATCATCTATAGCAGTATTATATAAATTAAATTTTATTTGTTTTCTACCAATTATGCTTACATTTCCACCAACAACTGTGGCTCCCAAGCCCCATGGGTTCCTGTACCCACACCCTTTTAGATTGGAGGGGTTGGGTTTCGGTTTCTCTACCGGGGGGTCTTTAGGAACCTTGCAGCACACCTCCACGCTTTCCTGGCAGGTCCTGGTTTTCTGATCGCCTTCTCCGAACCTGGGCAAATAAAAGGTCATTCTTAGGTAATTGTGTCCGATTATTATAAATAATTGATAAAGAAATCCTACTAATTGTGATTACTTAAACGACAAAAATGTCTGGACAATTCCGCCTCTGCCAAACTATCGCCAGTCACCTACGTAATTGAATCAAATACTGTAATCATATTATTATATAGTATGTAACACATTGTTAAAAGACGTTTAAAAGAATGGCCCCGAGTTTTTTGCCCGCTCTTCTCGCAGTGGCTCTATACATTTTTTGCTGAACGTGGCAGTTGGCTATCGTCAGGGTGCTCCAGCTGACACATGCTGTATAATATGCAAAACGGTTGAAGACGTATATCATCCACTGTGTAGTATATAACCATACTATAGCCAGGAAATTAGAGCATAGTTTGTGCCAGCGGCACCAAAAAATTGAAGTGTCCAACTTGACAACTGTAGTAGTAATGACCCGATTGCAACGTGTAAGCTGGAGACCACTTCTCTACAGCTGCTCATATGTAGAGTGTAGAGATGTCTCCCGAACGAATGGGCCTACAACTTTGTTTAATATTCCAAAATTTAGAGCAATTTGTGCCATAAGCACTACATGAATGTAAACTTTAAAAAGGACAATTCCTTTTCGCGCTCACAGTGCATAAATAAGTTTAATTTGAGTATAAGTATTTATATACTCCTTGGTTCATCCAAATAAGTAGAACCATGAGAGAAGAAAATTTAATAGTTGCGTGAATGACATGTGTAATTGTGTACCCGTCACGCGACATCCGGTCTCTGAGTGTAATGCTTATTAATGTATCATGGTACCTATCTTTTTTTTACCGGCGATATGCCTTTACTAACAAAATACTACGAACTATATACAACACTAGAGCTACTACAATAAAAGCATTTAGATACCCATAAGTCTTTGCGGTTTCTCGTGGTGTGCCAGGTTAGAATTGCATCTCCCCATATCATCCCCTGGGTGTCGTAAGAGGCGACTAAGGGAAAAATACTGGAAGGTTGGCAGCAGCGCCTTCTAAAGAACTGCCTTCTTACACTGCGATCCCCAAACCGCCTGCCAAGCGTGGGGATTATAGCAAATACCCCCTAAATAGGTGTGGCTGTTCAGCAGTGGACAATCCGGCTGCAACAGTAACAGTAAGTCATTGCCGACTCACATGCAGTTCAAATGCTCCAGCCCACTACCAGTTGGCAGTATTGCCCGTTGAATAGCAATGCTTATTCGAAAATGGTATAATAATGGTACCTTCTTAGTGTAATTATACGGCCAGCATTGCCAGGTATCATTGTCTTTGTCGAGCGAAGACCTGGGTCTACACCTGACATAACTAACCTGATGTCAAGTTCTCCCCAACCGGTAACCGATGCGTTGTTCGCATCTACTGCGATGCGTTTTTCATCGCACAGGTAGTAAGGTACGCATTGGCACGTATCACCGTCCTTGTCTATGGCCGTGGTCGGACGTTCAGTCGGTCTTACAGTCACCTGCAACATGGTTTAAATTATTTAATGAAGAGGACGTGACGGTCAAGGTTTCTGGTAATCCTTACAATATTTCTTATACAATATTCTTCCTCTCTCAAGGCAGTGCAGAAGTTGGAGAACGAGAAGGATGCAGATAACGCATAGGTAGGTATTATAAAGTCACTCAAGGCAGAATAAATGTGGGAGAAGGGCACAGTGTAGCCACAGCTGTAGTTGGGGCTAAAACAAAACTCAAGAAACGTGCAACGCCTTCGATGACCAATATAGGCCTACCTATTTCTACCACGTAACAGTTATATTATAATTACTGTGTAAGTACATAAAGTTGAGACATAGGCACTTTTTATTGATAAATATATAGGTACTACTGTTATGTGTTTCCTGTGGGGTACCAGGTTAGAATTACACCCACCCATATCTACCCGTGGGTGTAAGAGGTAATAAGGGAAAATACTGGAAGGTGGGCAGCAGCGCCTTCTAAAAGAACTGCCATCTTACTCTGCGATCCCAAAGCTGCCTGCCAAGCGCGGGGATTATGGCAAATACCCCCATAATAGGCTGTTCAATAATTAACAGGCTGATACAGTATACATTCAAAGATTTATTAATACATTTAAAAAAAGGGACAAGGTTATCATTGTGGCTGAATGTTTTTTTATGTGTTTGAACTCATAACACGTTGATTTGTGAACCGATTACATTGCAAGAAATACTTCAAAATTAGTCTCATCGAAATTTCATCAAAATCAGTAATTAGTTCATTAAAGTTCGGTAGTTTGGCTTTAAATACCAATAATTAGAAGAAATACCTATACAGGTACAAAGGTACAACAGCGTATCCGTCCGGTAGGGATTATTGCATGGCGCGTGCTGCGTCAGAAGAGATCAGAGCTATGTGTGGCTATGCGATAGAAAGAGAGACGGGTTGTAGGTGAATATAAATATTAGGTACTCCGTGCTTCGCGAGCTGAAATGCACTTAATTGCTTTGAAACTAAAGTCGCTTATCGATTGGAATAGCTTTGCGGAGTAATCCTTCTGGTCCTTTTTATTATGCGTCATAGGATAGATTACACAATATTATGTATAGTTTTTTATCAATATTATTGACACGTATTGATATTAATTTAAAGTCACACTGTAACAATATTAAAATATGTGACCTTAGAATGCAAAACATACCCGATATGGAAGTTTTATGATTGAATTATAGATTTTTGCATGCATAAACCGGTTGATAATATAATAAAACCAATTATATTGTACACATTTTTAGTGAATAAACTTGCCGATTGATTCACATATTCGCAGATTCATAGGGAATAGTCTTGTGAGCCAGTATGAGGAGTGATGACGAAGGCAAGATACTCACATCCTCAAGGTTTCTCCCTGAAGACTCGGGTGGTGGGGTGCCGAAGATGCCGTACAGCACTGAAGGGTCAATGGTCGTATCCTGGCACACTACCAAGCTCAGAAAGGTGAGGAAGAGCACACTGTAAGAAGAAAAAGGATTTTATTTATTAGGAGATATACCTTGATCCTTGCTGTGTCTTCTGCTAGTATCTATGCTTTTACTAAACGAATAAGAAACGGTTCCTTTGGATTCCTCAAATTCCATTTGAGGAATGGATCCTTAAATTACATGACAGCAACTATTTAAAAAAGGATTCGAATAACCTCTATGGATGCGAACTTGCAAGCCTATAGGCTGTCCAAATGTCAGCCCCGTGTCAGTTGGTACCGTGACCAGGATGCTAACAACTTTGTTTTATTGCAGTACTTTGATTGAAGAAAACAAATGTCAGTTTTGGGTAAGCGTCGCATGACCTAATGCCAAAAGGCCTTCTGATAAGTTTTGGCAACCAGTTCTTGCTAATATAAGGCAATGAATGAATGATAGCCCATTATTTGTAATGTAATGTTGACTGCTGATTCATCAGTAGTATTTTCGAATCCCAGTAACGCCATGGGTATTATTATGGTCGTAGTACTATTATCATAGATTAGATAATAGTACTACGTCCCTGGGCTTGAGTTTCAGAGCATGGCAGAGTAATATACATATCATCCTCAAATCAAATAATTTATTTCAGACTCCATACACACATCCATAATGTGGTTAATTTACAAAAATACCTAAAATTATTGTTAGTCACATTATATACATACACAAAAGATTACCGTTTAGGTGTTGTGTGGAGATGTATCCAGTGTTGTAATACTGGACAATCCCACCTATCACTCAATGCGTTCAGGATACCGTTCGACCTGGTACGAACGCGGTTTAGCAGCGCGGCACTTCTCGTGCGCATGATGGAGTAGAAGTCATCGACTCTTGCCTCCGCGAACATACCAGAAGCACTACAAAAGCGAGGTGAACCCAACAATATCCTGAACGCATTGTTTTACTGTACCCTAAGGGCATTGTACGCCTTTCTAGTATAGTTAGGTAACCCAGAGACTGCAAGTGTAAAATGTCTGACAAAATGCTTTAAAAAGCATTATCTGGAATTCACTCGTACACCTTGCAAATCTCCGGGCGAACATATTAGCGCGAATACATAATGCCCTCCGATATCTGTCCAAATCAGAGTCATCGCTCATATTATCAGTGAGCCAGTGACCCAGATACTTGAAATGTGAAGTGAGACTAAGTGGCTTATTGTTTATTCTTACATACGGTACGTGAGATACATTTTACTTCCTGACTTAAATAACATTAGCTCACACTTACTACACGATCGCCCAAAAAAAGGAATGTTATGTTTCCAGGGTTCGTGTATGTATGTTTGTGAGTTTCTTTATTCCACCATAACTTCTAAACAGCTTAACCGATTTTAATGTAAGAGATATCATTAGATTTGTCTTGATAGCGCAGGTGACATTTAGTACATAAAAAAGTGAAAAAAGAAAACAAAATGGAAGATTTTAGACGCCATATTGTGAGTATTTTTTTTCTCCCAAACCCTTCTAACGTTGTATCAAATTGAAGGGATTTAAGTAACGAATCTATAAATATATAAAACTGGCAGTTTTAATTTCAATAGAGCGATAAAACGCTTAAAGTAAACAAATAATTTGCAGTCGGGTTTTTTTATTTATTCTTGTTTTCATTTTATCTTATTATATCTAGAGTCGATGGGTCAAAGCCGTATGTATGCAAAAAGTATGTCTCACGCAGTAACTAGTTTTTAAACAAATACTACAAACTACATACAACAGTACAGCTACTACAATACTACAGCTACTACAGTAAAAGCATTTGGACTCATAGGGAGTCCAAATGCTCTAGCCCACTATCAGTTGGCAGCGTGCCCAGCATGCTGGCAGCATTGCCCCGTTGAATTGCAATGCTTATTCTTTGAGCCAAATAGGTGCCAGCATTTTGATCACGCGTCGCATCGACCAAGCGCTCTGATAGATTTTGGAAAATACGATGAGCTCCCGGTCCCCACGGCCCCAACGTCTCCACACCAAACGGCTCAAATATGTAACCCATACCGAGGTTAGCATATTTGCGCCGCTTGAGTTGCTCTGCCGAAGTAGCCGCGGCGCCAGCCCTCACGTGGGTTTCAGAAAGGTGTGACGGCGCTAAAGTGTCTACGCATGTAGCGTCCCACACTAAGGGCCGTCCTAACTTCCACGGAACCAGGGTCATGCCGTCAGGTCTTTTACCATCGTCACGCATCAGACCGTTCGGTTCGAGAACAGCTGGAACATTGGCGCTGGTAAAAGCCCGGCGAATGATATCGTTAAGGCTGGCGTGGCGGGAAATTCGACCAGCACTTCGAGAGCAGGAGAGGCCATGGTGACCGAGTTGGTCAACTGCAGTACCACACTGGCAGTGATGTGCAACACAACACCTTGCACCCAAGCGTAAGCTAATAGCGAGACGAAAAGCGGAAGGATCTATAAGGCTACCAGTTTTGTAAGAAGGAATGGCTTGTAACCAAAGACCTGATTCCCACACAGAAACAGCGAGAATACGAGCACGATCTGCGATACTAGGGCACGTATTTAAAAGATTATTATTATTATTACTAGTTTTTGCATTACACTGATCGCGGGAGTCATCAACACCATATCATCAGCATAACTACAGTTGTTGACACGTTACTAACAAATTATTAAAAAAAGTCATCTATTTTGGAAAATTTATATCTTTAGTTTAGTTCTAGCCTCTGTGCAGCGTCAATAGAAGTTAACATATACATAATTTAATGAAAAAAAAATCTAATTACCAAGCTATTACTTTGTGCATCGTACCTTTCAATTAGATATTCAGTAATGGATCTCACCGAACAGAACAAAGTTTTAAATTAATACCAAATTATCAAAAAAGAATCATACGTCTTGAAAATTGTACAGCGCTAGTTTCAGCCTCTGTGCAGCGTAAATAGAAATGAAAATGTACATAACTTTGTGCAAAAATTGCCAACTACAAACCTATTACTTTGTGGATCATTATGATGATCCATTTCTGAATATCTAATTGAAAGGTATGATCCGATCATACCTTTCAATTAGATATTCAGAAATGGATCTCGCCTAAGACAATTCCATTAGCAATAGCCTGACTCACTGTGACTAAGCGACAGTGTATAAGTAACTACCTAGTGAATAATCGATGTGCAAATACATCATGTGTAGCAGGGAGCATTATAATCAGGGCTTCACCTACCCACTATCCATCTCACTCGGTTGAGAAACAAATTACAGGCCAGCTTACACCACCTCCATCCATCAAAGCTGAAACTATACGAAGGAGGTTAGTAACAGGCTCCAGAGTCCACCAATGGAGCAAAGTCAAAGTCAAAATCATTTATTCAATTTAGGCGTCTACGACGCTCTTATGAAGGTCATTTACAAATTTTAGTATTGAAATATTCTACATTGTACTGCCATGTTCAGCAAATAAATTGTATAGAGCCACTGCGAGAAGAACGGGCCAGAAACTCGGGGCCATTCTTTAAAACATCTTTTAACAATGTGTTACATATACTTACTATATAATAGAGTTATTACAATATTTGCTTAAATTATGTAGGTGACAGGCAATAGCTTGGCGGAGGCGGATTGTCCAGGCATTTTTGTCGTTTATGTAATCAGAAACTGTGTAATAGGATTTTTTAATCAATATGTTTTTCACATGCAACTTGAATTTCCCTTCTGTGAGCGTTGTAATATGTTTGGGAACTTTATTATAAAACCGCACACAATTACCTAAGAAGGACCTTTTATTTGTCTTTGCTAATCTAAAACCTGGCACCGCTATTTTATCTTTATTCCTAGTATTGTAATCGTGATTGTCACTGTTTCATTTAAATTTACTCAAATTTTTACGAACATACATAATATTTTCAAATATATACAGACTTGGTAAAGTTAAAATATCAATTTCTTTAAAAAGATCCCTCACAGATTCCCTAGGACCCATTTTATATAAGCATCCGACATTAGTGTTGTTGAGTTCCACGATCAGCTGATTCGTGTACAAGTTAAGCAATCGAGGTGATTTTAGCCCAACCTGCCTAACACCACACTCCGACTTGTATGCCTTAGAATACCCCCAGCGTACAAAATTCACCTGATTGCTATACTATTACTGTAACGTAAATATTATAAGGTTCCGGGGTAGTTTGGTTTCACTGCGTTACTTCTGCCATAGTATTTTTTTTTAATGTTAGTTTGACGGGTCAAGCACGAGGCAAACCTGATGTTAAGTGGACTAACCTCTGCCTATAACAGATGCATTTCGTCACAAGGCACGAATTGCACTGCGCCCGTCACCTTGAGACATAGTTATTAAGTCTGTCTCTATGTGCCTGTAATTTCACTGGCTCTCAAGGACTGCTGCCGGAACACACCGTTAGGTGCTTGGCGACAGATTTTCTACTTGTGGGTGGTCGCTAGCCAGGCGGGCATTCGCAAAATGTCCTTCCACCATGCGGTGAAGCTCAAGCCCGCGGCGGGATTCGAACCATGGACCTGAAAAGTCATAAGATACTCAATCGAATTATTTTGATAAATCCATGAAACAGGCGTATATATCTATGTGTTTTTCTTTTTGTACAATACATATACTATTCCTTTCAAGGCGCTATATCAACTCAATTACTTTTTGAGATCAAGTTCAACTTAAAACTCGCAGCCATTATTGAGATATCAAGGATATCAAGGAAGATAAAACTCCATTTTACTTACCAAGCGACCTCAATAAATGATAAGAACATATTTTTTTATTACCTACTTACCAAGCGACCTCAATAAGCTATAAGATCATATTTTTTATATTTAAGATAAATCTTTGTGTCGTCGCATACTTAAAAGAAATATCCTGTAGAGCAGGTACGTTTATATTTGAGAAAAAGTCAGTTGATAAACAAACTAACAATGACCTCTAAATAATAAAACCAGGTAAGTGCGAGTCAGAATCGCACACCGAGGGTTCCGTACAAACCTGTAGGTATATAAGTAAAAGTCATGGTATTTTTATTGCTAAATGAAATCCATAACATTTTAATATTATTAAAAATATTTTTATTCTATAATGTTACTAAAAATGTATGTTTTTCGTAATTTTTCCTTTGTCTGTGCTATGAGACGTAGCTTCGTGCCAAATTTCAAGATACTGAGTTCACGGAAATTACCCTGAAGGTTTTGATTCCTTTGCGAGTGTCGAACAATTGTAATTAATCAGCTGTATCTTTTTATTACGTTGGCTTAGAAGTTTGATTTTTTCACAGCTTCAAGGGACAGTATACCTGAGTATTTTATATATATTTCAGCTTGATACCTCCACGAGTTCCTCAGAAAATGGGTCTTAACTGACAGACCGTCAACAAAGTGATCCAATTAGAATTCCGTTTTTTCCTTTTGAGGTAACCCTAAAATCTTGATATTTTTATACTCCCAGACGATCTAATAAATTTTTATGAAATAATCTTTGATTTATTAGAAATATACGTCCGTTTGACTTAATTGATCATTAAGTTCTGGACTGATGATTGGCAGCACCAGAACAGAACCTGTTCTGCGACTTCGATGGTATATCCAGTTTTTATATTATATTGCCATATTGTCCTAAGGTAAATTGAGACTTCATTAGGCGAATTTCGATCATTTTTTTTAAAAAGAGTTTACACCTGCAGATATTAATAAAATATATAATGCTCTAAAGGATATGACGATTACCATGCCTGATCCCAAAATACGATTCCATATATTTCTCTCGATAGAAAAAAAAACATGAATACAGCTCTAAAATTATGTGATTACAAAGTAAATCGTATCAATACAAGTTTTATTTCTAATTATTATGCAGCAACTATGTGACTGAATGATTTTGCAAAAGCTTATTCTTATTTCAAAAAAATATTGTTTACCAAAAAATTAAACTGACTTCAACACTCAAATGTGCGAAATAACTTGTTGAAGTTGGTACCATGATGGTCCAAAAGCACCTATTACCACATTATTGTATTATTTAATTTAATTATTGCATATTGTGCGCAAGGTACCGAATTCGACAAGTTATTTCACACATTTGAGTGTTGAAATCGGATCCATTTTTTGGTACAAAATTATTTTTCTCCCTTTTAAGTGACCCTTGCTACTTATGAGATCGTTTTTTTTTTGATTGGCTGTATGCCTTTATTAAACAAATACTACAAACTATATACAACACTACAGCTACTACAATAAAAGCACTTGGACTCATAGGCAGTCCAAATGCTCTAGCCCACTATCAGTTGGCAGCGTGCCCAGCATGCTGGCAGCATTGCCCCGTTGAATTGCAATGCTTATTCTTTGAGCCAAATAGGTGCCAGCATTTTGATCACGCGTCGCATCGACCAAGCGCTCTGATAAGGGTTGGAAAATACAGTAAGCTCCCGCTCCCAACATAAATTATATACAAAAAACAATATGCTTCGCTTCGATCATCATTGGGGATTTATAAAATCCCAGAATTATCAATAATTTATTCATATTATACAAAACCGCAGAATGCGTAAAAACTACGTATAATTCCGTAATTACGCAGGCACAGCGCAGAAAACAAACAGTAGGATCAACTATGACTCTTCAATTTAGGGGTCTCATGCTTAAAGGGTAAAATAGAATTCTATTAACGGAGATTCCGCTTTCTATCAGTTGTGACGGTTCTCTAGCTTATACAGCATATGGAATGAGATACGAATTTGGATATTTGATGTAAAACTATGCACCAAACACGTATATTAGACTAGAAATTCAATTACATTATTTTCTAGGTATACTTCAATACATTAATAGTCAACTGAAAAAAACTTCCCTAGCATGTTGATTGTCATCGTCTAGAGCTCGTCGAGTAAGATACAAATATATTTTTTTATTCATAAAAAGTTATAAACCATCGCAAAAACTAAAGTAGGTAGTTGTATTCTGAAACTGTTTGTTTCGTACCATATTCTCCATAGACCCAAAACATTAAAACGCCGTTTTATAATGTTGTTTAGATGGTGTGATCATAAACTATTTATTATTTCTTTTACGGCTATATATCAGCCTGCCAAACCAACATCCAAACCGATACTTGACCGTTGAACATCTCGTAGAATACTTGGGTGTTCCACGGGTTAAATAATATTCTGGGGAACTCCGCCGTTTGCGGGTATTCAATTTAAATCAGTTAAAAGCCGGCCGGGCCGGGCTTATGTCACATAAATACCAGATACGCCGAACATTTTCAGCTAAATCCAGACACCTGGCTATCGTACACTGTGACAGAATAAAAAGAACCAGAAGGACTACTCCGTAAAGCCATTTCATTAAATAAGCGACTCTGCGAAATAATAAAGTGCACTTCAGCTTGCAAAGCACGGAGTACCTAATATTTATATTCACCTACAGTACAAAGCGTCTCTCTTTCTATCGCGGCACACAACGTAGAACAATCCCTTCCAGACGGATACACCGATGTGCCTGTAGCTTTGTACCTAAAATGCGGAATGAGCCAGGCCAGACTGTGCGTTGAGTCACTTTACTGAATGGTACGTTACTGTGGCAGAGACCTCTACCTAATTACTTTGTTTTGCTTTGGTTTTCCTCAAACCACAGCTCAAACGTCGACCGATGCAAACGATTGCCACACCAAACCGGTTCGAGTGTAATAATTTACCAAGCATGAATATTTTCAATTATGGAATAAATTAAATATGTAATAATGTAACCTTATTATGTATTTAAATTCAACTGTGGACATAAGATACTAGGTACGACGATAAAATCTACTATACATCATCATTAATATATACTTATACTATTGCATCAGCTTTGGAAACTCAAAGTCCTAGGTTCGATATATGTTATTATGGGCTATGCTCCGTCCACCCACTGGATTTTTCCACTGGTGGGTGGACGGGAATTCAATTTTCCCCCTCCACCCACTGCACTAGAGTGGGAATAAAATCATTTGCATCATCGATATTGCAAATAATAATTAAATTAATATAAAGGAATGATTCCCATGAAAAGCATAAATATTACTCTTGCTATTATATATGGTAATATAGATGGTTGGTCAACATATTGGATTTTCTGATATAAGAACAGTTATTTTTTATTTATTTTTTTACCTACGGTATTCCTTTATTAACAAAATACTACGATCTATATACTCATACCTTTAGGCAACCTACAATTCAGGCAGTCCAAATGCTCCAGCCCACTAACAGTTGGCAGCGTGCCCAGGATGCTGGCAGCATTGCCCCGTTGAATTGCAATGTTTATGCTTTGAGCCAAATACGTGCCATCATTTTGGAAAATTCGATTATGTACCTAGCTCCCGGTTCATTCGGACCCAACTTCTCTACATTTAAACGGCTCGTTGTTTGGGAATGCAATTAGTTATTTGGTGCGAATAACTTCTATTGTAACATGGTAAATAAAAGCTTGGATAATATCAAAAATCAGTATTTATTATTACAAATTAAATAAGGTTAGTTAATCAACCTTTTCGGAAATTATCTTCGTGACAAAGGTTCGAATTTTAAATCTTTTCACCTTTTACTTCAAAATAACGGTAACATTAGAAGCGTGAAACTTGTAGGTTTCTTTTTTTGTAGTTCAATATTTAATAACAACAAATTGTAAAGACCGGATCAAACCCCTATAAGGATGGCAAACAGTATGAAAAAGAAAAGCAGTTTTTTTCTTTTTGGCACAGGTCTTCTTGGTAAGGAACCCTGTGATAGTTCTTCCATAGATATGAATATTTCATTTGTCTATGGTTCTTCGTAATCTATTCGTAATCGTTAATTGTTTTATGTTGTTTATTGCTTTCATGAGTAGGAATATTTGATGGAAACAACATGAATAAAAAATATTTGATGGTAAGCTGTGAATAGTTTTGTTGTCAATTTTTATCACGGTAATGTACCTATCTACTCACAATTGTAATAGTTCTATAATTATTTAATTATTGTGCAATTATATATAATCATTATATTTGTTCTTGACATTTGACTAATTTTGTTTATATATTTATAAATAAAATTATATTAAATGTCAAGAAAATATATTAAAATTATGTGTATTTATTATAATACTCTTTAGATTGTAATAGAATTTTTCTATTACAGTCTTTCTAGTATGTAATATTTAAATTTTATTTATAAATTTGCTCGTATATCGTTATGTCGTTCAGCAAATGTTTGTAAACTTTTATTGCATTAAAATAAGGACTATTTTTATTCATATCGATGCGGCGTTGAGGTTGTCTTCGGGGACCGTATAATCGATTAGTTTTTGCATTGTTTAATATGTTTGGACTTTTTCTAACAAATTTACTTATCACCAATATATTACATATGTACTAAATACCTTTAATATTTTTAGTTGAACAAATCTCATGAATACTTTTGAAGCAGTGATGGCTCAGTGGCATTGGTTATGGACTGCCGCGCAATAGGTCCATGGTTCGAATCCCGCCGCAGGCTTGAGCTTCACCGCATGGTGGAAGGGCATTTTGCGAATGCCTGCCTGGCTTTCGACCACCCTCAAGTAGGAAATCTGTCACCAAGCACCTAACGGTGTGTTCCGGTCGCTGTCTTTGAGAGCCAGTAATTCTAGGTTAAGCCTGTTATAACACCGACCACAGCATCATTTACCAACAGGTGAGATTGCGGACAAAGGCTTACATATCAGAAAAAAACTAACCCGTTTTCTGTCAGATCTAGGTAGCCCAAGTATTGTAGAATTTGACTGAATTAGATCTAAATAAGACCTCGAATCTACCAGAGTAAGTATAAAATTCTTTTTTTTCTTTTTTTATGTTATTGTGACGGAACAAGCTCGAGGCCTACCTGATGTTAAGCGGAATAACCTCTGCCTAAAACAGACGCATTTCATCACAAGTCACGAATTGCACTGCGTCCGTCACTTTGAGACAAAGTTGTTAAGTCTCATGTGCATGTCACTGGCTCTCAAGGACTGCTGCCGGAACGCACTGTTAGGTGCTTGGCGACAGATTTTCTACTTGAGGGTGGTTGCTAGCCAGGCGGGCAATCGCAAAATGCCCTTCCACCATGCGGTGAAGCTCAAGCCGGCGGTGGGGATCGAACCAGGGACCTGCAGCACCGCAGTCCATAGCCATTACCGCTCGGCCATCATTGCTTCAAAATCTCCAACTTGACATATTATTATTAAGACTTAGTTAATCTTAAGTTATTGGTACTGGTTTTTGTTAGTGTCCTACAGAGCGATGTGAATGCTCAGCGACAAACTAGTTTAAATAAATTTAAAAAAAATTCACCTTCACTCCTAGTTTTAGCTCATCACTAATGCTTTATAGAGTTTTGTGTGCTATTGTTATTATTATATTATGTTCTATGCTATTGTTCTAAAAGCGCCCTGGCATAGAACATATAATAATATGGCCCTGGCATTAACACGAGGGATAGGTTCAAACGCAATAATTGCTAAATAAGTAATGTGGGTAGTAATTCCATTAACTCCAGCTCAGCTGACAAGGAAAACGACTTCTCCGAATCTCCACGCTGATGTTTATCTTAGAATACATTTACCTAATTGAATGTACCTTTGTAACATTTATTTTCGAAAGAGCGGTGAAAAGTAGAGTGAAAGAATAGTGCTACTGAATGATTAAAATTTTTTGTAGTTCTATTAGGAAAAAACGAGCAAGTAGCGTATGTAGAAATTTTTTAAGGGTAGACCTACTTTTCCAGGTCCATGATTCGAATCCCACCGCGGGCTTGAGCTTCACCGCATGGTGGGCATTTTGCAAATGCCCGCCTGGCTAGCGACCACCCTCAAGTAGAAAATCTGTCGCCAAGCACCTAACGGTGTGTTCCGGCAGCAGTGCTTGAGAACCAGTGAAATTGCAGACACATGAGCCTTAATAACTATGTCTCAATGTGACCGGCGCAGTGCAATTCGTGACTGGTGACGAAATGCATCCGTTATAGGCAGAGGTTAGTCCGCTTAACATCAGGTGGGCCTCGGGCTTGTTCCGTCACAATAACATAAAAATAAAATGTACAGACGATATCCCTACCCATCAATCCGATGGCTATTCAGAACTCGTAAATGTACTGGATCATTAATTTTGGTTTGATCTTCCAACCGCAAGATTGGGTAAATTACCTATTAGATGTGATTCAAAGAGCTTCAAGGTTGAATTTTTAGGCATTTTTTGCGTAATTTTAGATATTACATATATTCGATGCAGTCGTTTGAGGTTTTGTGTTGCTTTTTGGAGACCTATAAGTGTATACAGATGGTCATTGGAGAGGTCAAACTACTTCTTATATATACAACCAGTTTTGTGATTTAAGTACCTTGTTTTTAATAGGTTTCTTATACTAATTAGGTAATTTTGTGGATGGTTGTTACACCAGTCGTGTGTTATCTGCTAATCAAATCAAATCAAATCAAATTTATTTGCAAGAATGTACATTTTGAGTTCTTGTGTAAAATGCGTGGTCTCTGTATTCTGCCTGCAAGCAGACGTGCAAATATTTAAAGCTAATGCTAAAAATACACTAATAATATTAACAATTTAATCATATTGATTACATATATATCTTACTAAACCTCCATATATTCTTTAATGCTATAAAAACAGTTTTCTAATAACCACTGACTTAGCCTATTCATATAGGTAATTATGGCAGCGTGGTTGATATAATAAGTTTTTAAAACGATTGCGTTTTTGTCTTGAAAAATTTTCACAACGAGCTTTGAAATAAGAAGAGTTTTGTTTGACAAATATGCATAAATCTCTGATATACATGCATGGAAGTGGTAAAATATTATTAAGCCTAAATAAAGGCCTACAGCTGTCCAGATACCATGCTTTATTGGTATCTATCGGTTCTATCTATTCTATCTATCATTACTACATTTTTATTTTAAAACAACATAAACAATATGTTGAAAGTTGCTAAATACATTCTTTTTTAAATTTTCAGGGTAGACCTACTTTTTTTACTACTTAGTATCACTTTCCTTTTTATATCTTTCATGGAAGTTATCTAATTTTTTCTTTAATTCTCTTTTCTAACCTTTTTATGTACCAACCTTGCGCATCATACACGAACAAAAAGGTCTTCAACAAAAAGGCCGTATTAGAACTTGGTCGAAGAACATAAATCTTAGTGTTACCCCAAACACAATAAAAGTAACAAGTAATATTAAACTCACCAACAGCAACTTTTTTCCATTATTCTAGTTATATTATCACAAACACAGCACTAAAATAATCTTAATTAATGTTAATCTTTAAACATGTCTTTGTTTTAATAATTAAAATATATTTTGGCACAATTATTTAGGTGTGTACAGCCGTAAAGGTCGTGACGAACTGGTCAATGATTTTATGAACTTATGTCTCTTGTGTATTTTAATAGCTCTCTGTTAGAATAAAACTCGTCGTAGAGGTAAGGCTACGTGCACAGAAGGTCACCTCAAGTTTGCCTTATTATTTTCTCGTTTTTACCTATTGATTTGTTTATTATTTTTATTTACCTACCCACTTGAATGTGTGAGATGGGCTGCAAAAATTACTTCGTTTTCAACACACACGTAACGGGCCTTTAAATGCACCGATTTTAGTGTCATAATATAGTCTATTACGCACTCGTGCTTTTTTTACTTTACCGCACTAGTGTTTTAAATAGAAAAAAAAAACAACGTTTCCACACTTCTCACCAACGAGATTGTAGTTTGTTTCATTCATTTTCATCACCCTTGCTCGTAAAGTGAGCTTTATTATATCGTTCTTAAGGCCATAAACTGAACTTTAACACCCTCGTGCATAATAATATTATACACTAGTGCGTAATAGAATTATCCCTACAAAGTTGAGTTAGTTACCTAACTGCAAATTATATGAGAGTAAACAGAGCATTTTTCAATTTAACCGGCTAATACAGATTTGTAACATCAAAGAGGTTTATATGTAATCAACAATCAAACATGTGCCGCGCGCAAAAAAAATCCTTCGCGCTATTTTTCATAATTTTCGTATGTTGTTTGTATCGCATTTTTGCAATACATTTTTATTTTCCTCGCAAGCTTGTTGAAAAAGTGCGTATGAAACTCGTGAGCAACTTGCTCATTATACACTCGGCTGATTTAGACCCTCGCCTACGGCTCGGCTGCAACACACAGCCTCGTGTATAATGAGCAACTTAACTATAATAATAATAATAATTTATTCGTAGTTCAAAAACGAATTTTGGTACATAAGCTTAAAAATATCGTAGTTGGTATATTACAGTATAAAATTACAAATTGTTGAGTTAGCTTATTTGTACCCTTCTCACTCACTTGTATAGCTACGTTAGCACAGATAAATAGGACCAGAAATAGTATCTCTCCGCAAAGACGTTTAAATAATAGCAACTCTGCTACGATGCAATAAATCTACTATTGTGACACTGGCGCCATCAAGACGAACCCAATGACGTACCTATCATTTATTAAATTTGGTTGAGCCATTGATTGTTTACGCGGCCGTAGCAAAGGACATACTTTTTTTTTATATGTGATTGTGACGGAACAAGCTCGAGGCCCACCTGATGTTAAGCGTACCTATAACAGATGCATTTCATCACAAGTCATGAATTGCCCTGCGCCCGTCACTGAGACATAGTTAATAAGTCTCATCACTCTCTCAGTCACTCTCTCAGTGCCTGTAATTTCACTGGCTCTCAAGGACTGCTGCCGGAACACACCGTTAGGTGCTTGGCGGCAGATTTTCTACCTGAGGGTGGTCGCTAGCCAGGCGGGCATTCGCAAAATGCCCTTCCACCATGCGGTGAAGCTCAAGCCCGCGGCGGGATTCGAACCATGGACCTGCTGCGCGGCAGTCCATAGTCTATGCCACTGAGCCATCACTGCTTCAACTTATGTACAAGTTTTGAAATTGTTGGGATTCAACGCAGTCGGGTACCAATATAGTTAGTAAGAAACTGTCGTTGTACGAATCCGATTCCCGCTTTACGCTTGTTTTTTTTTAAATTTAATGTAACAAACATTTTTTGGTCTGATAGGTAGTATCACCTGCTTGGGTCAGCAATGTGACCTTTTTATGCCAATTTGTGTTAGGCAATGTACAAGAAAATTAACCAAACTTTTTGTAATGCATATTTTATGAAGTGATAAGGGTATGTATACTTACCTACGCTATTGAGTAGGTTATGTACATCACTATGTACGCTGTCTTTAAGTACCTCATTCATACACTTACTAGGTACTGTACTCTACTTATCATTGTATCAACCAGATTATCCACTTCTTAACCTCCGCCATAAACAGGGGATTTGCCATAATACCCACGATTGGAAGGCGTCTTAGGGATTGCAGTGTAAGAAAGCAGTTCCAGAAGGCGCTGCTGCCCGCCTTGCGGTATTTTATTTGACTACCAATATAATTCACTAGAAATGTACATGGCAAAACAACGTTTTCCGGGTCAGATAATAATATTTAAAATATGTGATTACCTGTGCCGGCTATATTTTATCTCCAAGTATTTTAGAATATTGTTTATTAGATTGTCTTTATCATATATTCCCAATCCTTAATGTTAAGCCATGTAATAAGTATTGAAAATCTGATACTTTTAATTAAGCAAGAATCACCTTAAAACGCACAACACAAGTGTGTTAATTGGTAATCGGGGGTTTTCGGAACCCTGCGGGATCGGGGCCATCAGGGAATAACCCAATATTCATTTAATAGCACACACAGCTTCTAACGTCATGAATATTAATGTTAGGTACTCAGCGGCGTGCGATCTGAACTTCTCTTTATTGCGTCGTAGCAGAGTTGCTTTTATTTAAGTAAACGTCTTTGCGGAGATTTCTTTCTGATCCTTTTTATCTGTGCTAACGTAGACATACATTATGTACCTACGAATTATATCGTTTGTATAAACGCAGCCTTATTCTGACGTCACTAAACTAGATTGTATCATTTCCAATCTCCATAGAGAATACATAATAAACTTCTTCATCACGAGTCGACAAAGATGGATGCGTTCGACCTTCGACACAACGCGCGTCGACTCTATACTCAGATAACGCGAATAAAACAGTATCATGTAAATAAATATATTACTTTGACCCCCTTTTAGCGTAATCTAAATTGAATTTATTGCGATTGTAACAGGGTCGTATATAGCTCTTTTGAAAATTAGTTCTACGAGACTTTTCCTGATGATAAAGGCAAAGTTATGCTAGATAATGCAGGCGTCCACAAATATATCAACATTATTAGATTCGTGAAAATCAATTCAATAGGTAGGTAATTATCAAAACATTTTAATATAAATAATAGTACCTACATCTTCGTTTTTAGACAATTTTACCTTGGTTAATGTTTTATATATGTTATTGTGACGGAACAAGGTGTTAAGCAGTAACCTCTGCCGAACACCGATTGCAAGATCTACACTGCGCTCATCACACAGAGACATAAAGTTGTTAAGTCGCATGTGCCTGTAATTACACCGGGACCATACTATAGTACCTACATACTGGGCGTCAAGTCTGCTAATCAATATGAATTTTGAAGCAGTGATGGCTCTGTGCATTGGCTATGGACTGCCGCGCAGCAGGTCCATGGTTCGAATCCCGCCCAGAGCTTGAGCTTCACCACATGGTGGAAGGGCATTTTGCGAATGCCCGCCTGGCTAGCGACCACCCTCAAGTAGAAAATCTGTCGCCAAGCACCTAACGGTGTGTTCCGGCAGTAGTCCTTGAGAGCCAGTGACATAACAGGCAAAATGAGACTTAGCAGGTATGTCTCAAGGTGATGGGCGCAGTGCAGTTCGTCACTTGTGATGAAATGCATCTGTTATAGGCAAAGGATACCGCTTAACATCAGGTGGGCATCGCGCTCGTACCTTCACAATTACATTAAAAAAAAAAACTATAATGGACTCGGCTTGGTCAATTTTGACAATTTTGGTAGTCTACTAACTTCATATCGCTCATATTGAGTCAATATTGATTCAATCTCGGTTTCATATGAAAACGAAACGAAATAATAACGAAATTATTTTCTGAATTACATTACTCTTCTCTTTTTATTTTTTGTTGGCATAATCGTCAAACCAGCTTAGATTCATAAGGGATCAGCAGACAACCGATTCTGTCTTGTATGAATCTATGCTGAATATGAACATGTAATTAGCAGACTTGGCCCCCAGTAATGCGAACAACACTGCTTGGCTGTAGACATTTTTTGAAGTACCTAGTGATGGCTCAGTGGCATTGGCTATGGACTGCCATGCAGCAGGTCCATAGTTCGAATCCTGCAGCGGGCTTGAGCTTCACCCCATGGTGGCAGGGCATTTTGCGAATGCCCGCCTGGCTAGCAACCATCAAGTAGAAAATCTGTCGCCAAGCACCTAACAGTGTTTTTTTTAATGCTAGATAGGTTAGCCTTTGTCCACTATCTCACCTGATGGTAAGTGATGATGTGGTCGAAGATGTTGTTCAGGCTAACCTAGTGTGTTCCGGCAGCAGTCCTTGAGAGCCAGTAAATTTATTTATTTATTTCTGGCACACAAAACAGAGTGAAATCAATACATGACTAAATAACAGAGAGTTACAGATTATCAATCTAGATCGTATTCCAAAACATGTGTACACAACATGAACAAAATAATACAGCAGTAATAAATATCTGAAATTTTACGTAAATTATATAAAGGTATTTAGGTTACAAATTCATTTACCTAGTTGCACTGTAACTATACTAGCTATCAAGTTTATGAAGAATTTTAAAGACATGCTTTTTAAATTTAGGTAACTTATAATTAAAGACATCAATATTGCGATGATGGTTTACTAATACATCGTTGTATTGGCGACAAATCCTGACTATTGGATTGTAGTAGGAAGTATTATTCTTATACACTTGTATTGAAAAAATGTTTTTATGTGGATAGCGAGAATGAGGTTTGGTATTAAGATTTATACTAGAAAGAAGAGAAGGAGAGTCAATTTGCGTATTAATGATTTTAAACAAGCAGATAAAATCAAAATATTTGCGACGCATTTCTAGTCTTGACGACACTTTAAACTCACATAATTTTTTGTCGTATGACCGCAGTTTTCGATTCAAGCCTAGCCTGTAACACAGTATATTTAAACACTTTGATTGTATTCGTTCAATCCTTTTAATGTGTACACCATAAAACGGAGACCAGATGACCGAGTTGTATTCGATGATGCTACGGACGAGGGCGTAGTAAAGATAAAGTAAACTACGGGGTTTTTTAAAGTCTTTAGTGATTCTACAGATAAAGCCTAAAAGTTGAGTACTTCTATTAATGATATAATCATAGTGGTCTCGGAAAGTTAATTTTCTCATCAAATATCGCACCAAGGTCCTTCACTACTGCTTTTCTCTCTAGGTAGTAATGTTTAAGTTTGTAATTGAAGACAATTCTATTAAATTTAGTTGTATATGTAATAATAAAACACTTTTTGACATTAAGGAACATGAGGTTGTCCTGATAACAATTATCTATAGCAAATAGATCTGATTGAAGTGCTTTGGAGTCATTTATATGACGTATCGTATAGTATAGTTTGAGGTCATCAGC
This sequence comes from Plagodis pulveraria, assembly GCA_963890685.1. Lineage (NCBI taxonomy): Eukaryota > Metazoa > Arthropoda > Insecta > Lepidoptera > Geometridae > Plagodis > Plagodis pulveraria. Next base: position 5,189,544 of record OY982976.1, on the reverse strand, counting down.
ATATAATAAACCCTTGTTTACTACGAATTTTGACAATTAAATCGTTAATAAAAGAAATGAAAAGCAATGGGCCAAGATGTGAACCTTGGGGTACTCCAGATGTAATTTGGGCAGGAGGTGAAAGAAATCCTTTAAGTGCTACTAGTTGGTTGCGTCTAGTCAGGTATGATTTAATCCACCTTAATAAATCACCGTGTATCCCAAAATTTGATGCCAATTTAGCCATAAGTATTTTATGATTTACTTTATTTGGCTTTGGCAAAGACTGTGTATACACAATCTACTTGGGTTCTTTTAGCAAAGGCACTACACAGGTAATTTTTAAATTCCAGTAGGTTAGACGTTGTTGATCGATTACGGATAAAACCATGTTGCTTAGGAGATAAAAAGGGACTAATGTGATGGAAAAGAACATCATATATTATGGATTCAAAGAGTTTCGCAAGACAAGATAATATGCTTGTTGGGCGATAGTTTTCACAGCGGGATCGATCTCCAGACTTAAAAATAGGAACAATGTGAGCTGTTTTCTATGCCGAAGGGAAGTATCTACTTCTTTGTAGTGATGAGTTAAATATCTTAAGAAGAGGTGTACATAGTACTTTCCCACATTTTTTGATAACTAGAGGAGGTATTCCGTCCGGACCGGCTCCCTTGTTAACATCAAGCTTAGCAATTTTACGGAGAATGTCTCCACGTGCTATCGCGACTGTGCTTAGTACATATGTCGTATGGCTCATTGATATTGTTTGATCACAAATAGTAGTATCGGTGGATTCAAAGACAGAGCAAAAATAATTGGAGAACAGTTCACAGATTTCTCTCTGATTCGATGATATTAGATCACCATATTTCATCGTTAGGGGAATGGAATCGGTGCGTTTTTTGATTATATCATATCGCCAAAAGTGTTTGATGTTATTTTCTTCTAAGGATGATCTATAAGTTTTTTGCATCTAAGTCGTAGCATAGAGAATGTGTCATAGTCACGGGGATTTTCATATTTTTGGTAGCGGCGATGGTATTTTAACTTCTCAGCAAGACTGCGCCTTAAAGCGGGTGAAAACCAAGCGGGAGAATCATCAGAAGTAGATTTCGTAAAAGAAGTATGTTTGGCTAGTATTTTATTGAATTCTTCATAGAATTGGCCAATCATTGTATCAATGTCATGAACGAAAAGTAAAATTAAATTACAGGCACATGAGACCTAACAACTGTACGTCTCGGTGTAACGGGCACAGTGCTATTCGTCGTTGACGAAATGCGTCTGTTATAGGCAGAGATTAGGTAATCTACTTAACATCAGGTGGCCTCGGGCTTGCCCCTCACAATAACACTAAAAAGTAAAAAAAATTGTGATGGCAAGCGCTGTGGCCTCTGCCACCTCTACTTGCAAATTCTGAGAGCTATGTCGGTGACTTCCATTTTTCGGCAAATGTTTGTTTTAAAATTTTGTAGCTCAAAAATCTCCAAGCATATCTAGATAGCCATTTATGGAGATCCATGGCACGTTGAGACTCTGAGCTTGTACAAAACGGCCACAGTCAAGAAGCAAGTCTCAGTGCCGTATGTCATCACTGGCAACACACACTGGTTCAATATTTAAAAATACCTACTTTAGTTATATGTCTCTGTGGGATTTCCGACGAGATGTAGAGTAATTGTTTTTTATGTAAATGTGACGGAGCAAGCTCGAGGCCCACTTGATGTTAAGCGTACTAACCTCTGCCTATAACAGGAACATTTTATTACAAGTCACGAATTGCACTGCGCCCGTCGCTCGCCTTGAGACAGTTGTTAAGTCTCAGTGCCTGTAATTACACTGGCTCAAGGACTGCTGTCGGAACACACCGTTATGAGAATTATGCGGAACGGACAAAAAAATACAGCCACCTTTTTAAAGTCGGTTAAAATATATGTAATTCAATAATAATAAATATAACAAAACGATTTATTTATTTCTTAAATCCTAAATTTATTTACAAACAAATTTTACAATATATCTTATAATAACCCGTGTCGTTCAAATTTTCCACTGCTTTGTCGTTTTTAATTGAAATAACTTAATGATTAGCGCCCACTCATCCAACCGGCACCGCATCGGCGACATCGCCTCAACTCCACACTCCGTGGGCTCGCTATGCATCTTCTATCGCTTGTTTTTGGGGAGTGTTCTGGAGAGCTTTCTGATCTAATCCGGCATCAGTTTTGCCACCGCACATCCCGACATCCGCTCAAAGCTCATCCACACATTTTTACTAAGCTGGAAAAGCTACAGAGTCCGATGCACTCAATCTTTTCTTCCGAGGATCTCCTGAACGATGTGGGGTGAGGATATCCACTTCCCGGCGAAAGTGTTCCCGCAGCGTTTTAAAAAGGGTGTCTACAAATTCCTCTCCAGGACGACAGACATCAGCATCACCTCTGATGCTGCAGTTGTCTATAGGCGGCGGTTTTGCTTAACACCAAGCTTACTGCCCGATACTATACTGGCAAGTATTTCCAATAAAAAAAAATCTTGTCTTTACGTAATTTGGTGCGTTCACACTGTGATGCTGTATCGGCATTGCCACCGCCCGGGACTACTAGTGAGAATGAGACGAGCGTTGAAACGGTGCCGAGTAGTGCCGACGCGATAAGTCTGTGTTGTCCTAATCTATCTCAATTTGACAGTAGGTAACGCGGCGTTGCAATTAGCTTTTTCAATCCGTTCCCGGAGTTGTTTTAACCTTGCTCTGGCTAATGTTAAATTTGCATTAGTTGCTCGCATGCTTTCCTGAAGACAAAAAATAGATGATTATCAAACTTGATAAGGAAACTCACCTCTGGTGTAAGAAAGCTAAAATTTAAAAGTTTTTGCAGCTAGCTTACTCTCAACGTGATCAGGCTATTCGCGATTTTGAAATAATATTGATTGTTTACAAAGTATTAAAGCAATTTTTGTACCGGGCGGTACGAACCCGTCTCTTCCGATTTCGCACCGGATGCCGACTCGGCCAGCGGAACATACTCTTTCGAGTCGAAACTTTGTGCTCTATTTGTGTTACTTTAATAGTCATAGAGGTTTCGGCTCGTACGGGCATGTTCCGGCGGCCCACTAGGCCACCGGAACATATCCGTTCGAGCGTCAGCATTCATACCGAACAGGCATCCAGCGCAAAATCGGAGGGAATCATAATTTTCATAATTTAAATGGGACCACATTACGAAATTGATTGAAGGTGAAGCATTTGATTGTATTTTGATTGTTGTCCGATATTAATTATTTGATTATCTTGACATCTATTTTTTTTTCTTATTCTTATTCTAATTGGGGGCGATATGTCCTGCACTGACGTCCCGCTTGGGGTGTATTGTGCATTTCCTCCGCCAGTTTCTACCCAAGCTATCCCAACTCCTTAACGTAGCGGAGAAGGACTCTGGGTCGCTGGCATAGCTGCTCCAGTGACGTGTGTGGTGGTGGAAAGGATTTCGATGGTGAGAATGGCTCACATCGTGCTGATGTTTTTTTTTCTTATTCCAGATTAATTTGATTGATTTAATGTATGTTTTTATTTAATTTTTAATGTGTGATAATTTGTAATTGTAATAATATGAATGTTTTTTATCACAATAAATAAATTTGAATTGTATTTGAATGACAAGACCAGCTTTCGAGTATGAAAAATATCATCAAAATCAGTACACGCTGTAAAGAGTTATGATACCTCATAACTCTTCACAGCATGTTTGTTTTTTGTGTGTGTTTGTTGAGTAGCGACTTCATTTCAAGTGTTGAGTGTTTGAAAAAGGACTTATTTTGATCAGATAAACTCTAGTAGTCCGGTCGTTGTCGCATAGGACGATAGAAAAAAATAAATAAGAGCAGAAGTTTCGTCTCAATCGAGCATGTTCCGATAGCCTAGAGGTTAGGGCACTTGGTGCGAATCCGGGGGACACAGGTTCGATTACCATTCGGGACAAGAGTATAGTGCTCTAATAATTTGTAAATGTGATTTTAGCTTAGCACACGATATTGCTTATAATCATATTTAGAACAAAAAAGTTGATCACTTAAGTTTTAGTTACCTGAACATTAAGTAGAGTCCTATCAGACCTAGTCAACTTCTCGACTGATATATCAATGGAATGCTTCACCAACCCTTCGAGGTTTGCACGGAACGAGACATTGGCCTCCCCTGTAAGAAAGAAATCCGGCTTAGTGCAATTTGGACACTTCCACCTGTACTTAATTTACGAGGGTAGTTTGAAAGTATTCTCAGAATCAGAACTTTTTTGTTACTTATGAGGGTTGTTTTTGTCTATGGTTCTTGTAGGACATTGATTTGATATCATATTGTTTCATACATAGGCTTATTGGGCATAGCGAAAAAATCCTAAACTATGGTTTCATATTTCTTTATGTTTTTCGAGCATTTTTTATATGTTATTGTGACGGAACTAGCTCGAGGCCCACCTGATATTAAGCAGACCTCTGCCTCGAACAGATGCATTTCATCACAAGTGACGAATTGCACTGCGCCCTGCGCCCACCTTCAGACATAGTTTTTAAGTCTCATGTGCCTGTAATTTCACTGGCTCTCAAGGACTGCTGCCGGATCATACTGTTAGGTGCTTTGCGACAGATTTTCTACTTGAGGGTAGTAGCTAGCCAGGTGGGCAATCGCAAAATGCCCTTCCACCATGCATAAGCCATGCACCAGCTTGCACAACACAGTCAGGAATATGAGACCGGAAGAGTGAGATAGAGAGAAATAAATAGGTGTGAATACTTTGTACTTGTCTCGTACTAAAAAATATTTTATATACGTTTGGGATTACAAGTATATCTAGCTTATGGGAAACGTAAGAGGCGAGGAAGGGAAAAGTACAAAAAATGGGCAGAAGCACCTTCTGAAAATCTTACATCTTACACTGGTATCCCCAAGCTACCTGCGATGGGTGGGAAAATCCCCCCTCAATAATAGAGGCTGTGTTCAGAAGTAACTATACATATTATAAATTAATACGCATAGAAATTAGTTTAGGCCTAGATTGTTGAAATTCATCCTTGCATGTTTATTTATATTCTTATATTTAACAAGTGCAGAGCCACTATAAATTAGAACTTCCCATCGCAGTTCAACTCGGGCACCAAACCCAGGAAATCTATTTGAAAAGCTCTCATTAACTTACAAGCCAAAATATCTTACATAATTTCTGGTGTAACAGTGAATTGTGGACAGTGGGTGATGATAAAGGCTTTGGAGCTGGTACCACAAGCCGTTCTGGCTGTATGATCGGTCGCAGTGGTGGTGGAGATGCTTTTGATTCTGAAATTCAAGAATATTTTGTTAGAAATTACTTTAACAAAAGTTCTGTCATTTTCTACATCCTAATCTCCATGAAATGCTTACCATCATCAGACTCGGGAGCCTCTCCAGCTATTACAAATACTTTTGTATTCGAGGGTGAATCAATATCCTGCAAAAAACAATATTTAAACCAATATTATATGAATATATAATACTAGCGGCTTTGCACAGGTAAATAACAAAAAAATTAAATTGAAACCTAACTGTAATAGTTGGACATATGGTATTGTAGACATTTTTGTAGATATTGATGTCCTCTATAAAATTTTAGTACATCACTTTGCTTTATTGTTAACAATTTCGAAGCATATGCGGTATAACAATTTTTTTGGTCTTTTTATCACACATTGGGTTACATCATCAAAGTTTTCATGCAGATCCCTAAGTTTTTCTAGAAAATATTCTATAAGCCTATGTACATTAGGGATAATGGAGGGTTCAAATGGTGAAAGATTTTTTTTTAATTGGTCCATTAGTTTTTAAGTTTATTTGTTACTTACAAAAATACAAATCCTTCCTGTTTTTAATATTAGTATAGATAATATAATATTTAAATTAATATATATAATGCATGTGTTGAAGTGGGATCTAGGTATATGTGTGATATAGAACTGAGAAAGGGCAGTACAATATTATGTACCACCATGCCTACACACTTAAGAATATTTTTTTAAATTTTATGAGTATTTTTAATAATTGTGTTGTATTCTTTGAATTAACACCTATTTAACTACCAAGTCTACTTATAAGTATATAATTTAAATGTTTATTTATATTTACATTTATTAATGAACCTAAGACGGCTACAAAGTTTAGTATAGCGGAGGTACATTACTTTATAACGTAAAATAGTGCTAAGATTGTAAATAGGTTGAACTTGCTACTTTGGCATATTATTTGACTTATATTTAGGCCAGAATTTGGCAGTGTTAAGTATGTACTTACAAGAACAATTAGCAGCACAATACTTGTATGCATGTGAAAATATCATGATAGGAAAAACTTACTGGAGAGATTCCGATTTCTACTTCAGAATCTGACTCAGATGCTTCACCATCCACGACGTGAGCTGTTTTAGACATTATTCGCGATCAAACCAGGTAAATGGAGTTGTTTATCAAATTCAGAGAACAAAATTACAAAACTTTTTTTTTTTTTTTTTTTTCGTTTGCTCCCTATGTCGGGATATGGTCTCGCACGTCTTGTGCATTTGCCAGTGTCAAGTTTTAAATCCTCGTTAGTTTTTCTTACTTTGATTTTTGTTATGTTAAGTTGATATAAAAACGGGGAAACCTTAAGAAATCTAAAAATGGGAGGAAAAAAGACGGATCACGGGAAATTTGGAACAGGTAATCGGATCAGGAAAGTATAACATGGAAAAGGAATAGAAGAGGAGGATAGAGAAAGGAATAACTACCTTTATATGTACCTATCATAAGATAAAACTACCTACTAATATATTCATTTTAAATTTTAGTCATAATACATACAAAGATAAGTGATACATATTTATATACAATGTATATTTACATATTTACAGTTTAATATTATTAGTAATGATATATTCAGATATTGCCTTATATACATCTGGGTCAGAACATTGAAGAATACAAACAATACTGGTTGGAAACGGAATTTTAAGAACAGCCAAAGCCTCAAGCATTGCAGTTTGGTCATGTTGGGGGCAAGAGAGCATAATGTGATTTAAATCTCCCACATCCTCCCCGCATGCACAGGTAGGAGAATCAACAATATGAAGCTTTGCAAGATGAGCTGGACTGCAAACATGGCCCAGCCGCATTCTTATTATTATTGACGTCACTTTCTTGCGTAACTTCAAACAGTTGAACCATGGTTTATTCATTATATTTGGTTGTATTTGAAAATAGTGCTTTCCCTTACATTGAGCACTGCTGGCCCAATTTCTGTTCCATGATTCCTTGAGAAAAACTTTTGGTAAAGATGTTAAATCATGGGAATAGTTTACAAATGGAAAAATGTCTCCAGATGTAACAGCTTCATTTGCTATGCGATCAGCATTTTCATTACCTCTAATGCCGCAATGACTTGGGATCCAAGCAAACGAAACTGAATAACCTAAGAGAGTACATTGATATAATTTTGATCTGGCTTCAATAATTATAGGGATATGTGATTGAGGTTTAAATGGAAACTTAGCTAAAGCTTGAAGAGCACTTAGGGAGTCCGAGAATATTACAGTTTTAAATAGTTTCATAAGTAGAATATATTCCAATGCTTTTAGAATTCCAAAACATTCGCCAGTGAAAGCAGATGTTTCAGGGGGGAATTTAATTTTTTGCACAATATTATACTGCGGGTGATAAACTCCCACACCAACACAATCAGCAGATGTGTGTTTGGATGCATCACTATAAAGGTGGTGCCATCCATTCCATCTTTCTTGAACTATTGAATTGAAGTGAATATTAGCATTGGGATCATCTCTATCAATACCAATGTTGTAGATAATTACAGGATCCTGTGATAGACATTCATACCTAACATTATAAATGGGAAGTTTGTCAATGCTGTGAGTAGGCGCTTTTAAGTCCATGAATTTATGCCTGCTATTAATAAGACAGGGTGTAGTTTTATGTGACCAATAACTGGAATGTGATGTGATATGTTGAGATAATTGTTGTAACTTGAAAAATATAGGATGTCTAGAGAATCTAAGTGAACGGAAAAGAAATTTATCGGAAAGATACTGGCGCCGTAAATAAAATGGAGGATCAATGCATTCCACTTGGAGTGCATTTATTGGACTAGACTTCATTGCTCCAGTGATGATTCTCAAAGCTTTGGATTGAATAGCATCTAACTTCCTTATTCCAGCAATGCTACATGGTTCTAACAAAAATGAGCCATAATCAATGACACTTCTTATTAGAGCAATGTAGACAATTCTTAAAGAAGAGGGATGTGCTCCCCACCAAACACCCGAGAGACATCTTAAAATGTTAAGAAGGCGTTCACATTTTGTTGCGACATAATCACAATGTGGAAGAAATGTAAGTTTAGAATCTAAAACCAAACCTAAAAACTTAACTTGATTTTGAACTGGAATTGGTTGCCCATTACAGAGAATATTAACAGGTGGAGCGGTGCGTTGCCTAGTAAAAACTACCACATTACTTTTGGAAACGGAAAGTTCTAGACCATTATTCTCCATCCAAGTGTTTAGATTGTTTAAAGCTGATGACACATTGGAACTAGAATTATTTATATTGCGATCTGAACAATAGAGAAGGAGATCATCTGCATATTGAAGAATTTTAACTGGGCTTTTAATTGTCAATTCAAGGTCATAAGTGTAAATGTTATAAAGTATCGGACTAAGAACTGAACCTTGTGGTAAGCCTTTCCATAAAAATCTAATTTCATTTGAATTATCCAATTTCACAGATCTACCGTAAAGCATATTAAGTATAAAGTTACAAATAATAGGAGGAACATGTAACAGTTGCAGTTTTTCTTTAAGTATTGGCAAAAGTACACTGTCATATGCGGAATTAATATCTAAGAACAGTGCAACAATAGATTCATTATTTGTAAAAGCCAGTCGAATATCCGTTACAAAAATGCTCAAACTGTCCAAAGTACTTCTACCTCTACGGAAACCATACTGGGAGTCTGCAAGCAAACCACGACTTTCTATATACCAATCAAGACGATTTTTCACAAGATGTTCCGCGATTTTGGCAATGACTGAAGAAAGTGCAATAGGACGGTATGATGTTACAGATGTTGGTGGTTTATTTGGCTTTAATATTGGTATAACTATTTGAGACTTCCAAGATTGGGGAACGTTACCAGACATGATTATGCCATTAATCATATTAAGGTAATATAAAAGAGTGTTGTCACTTAAATTACACAAAAATGAATATGGAATACCGTCTTCACCAGGCGCAGAGTCACGAAGCTTAGAAAACACTCCTTTAATCTCCGTCAATGTAAAGGGGGAAGAAATATCTGATTGAATCAAAGGAAGTTGTTGGGGAATTGGAATTAGTATTGTATGTGGTGAAGGAGCAACTGAAGGTGGTGCAAGATAGTCTAAATATGAGCTAGCCATAGAAGTTGGAAGTGGAGGTTGGTTAGTATTAGACATACCTGCTTTGAATCTTCTGATGTAAATCCATACAGTAGAAGGGTGTGACCTAGGCGAAATTGAATGACAAAATCTTTTAAATGCCGAAAACTTTTTTTCTCTTTAAAATTTTTTTGTATCTGAAATGATTTTAGTAAGGACATCAAAGTTTTCTTGGCTCATATAGTTGTTATAATTTATTTCTGCCTGTTTACGTTTTTGAACTTCTATTGTACATTCATTGTCCCACCAGGGAGGTGAGGGTATCAAATTGGAAGCAGAATTTTTACGGGGGAAAACTTGGTCCGCAGCTGACAAAATAGCTTTTGCAAGTGCTTCAGAACATATATCACTGTTACCTGCAGATATTTCCGGAAGATCTTTAAAGTAACATTCCACACAAGATTTGAATTTATCCCAATCATTTTCCTGGATTCTATATTTAAGACGAGGTTGCCGAATCAGAATCGGATCTAAAGATTTTTCTATGGAAGAGATAATGATAGGAAAGTGGTCACTACCATATGTGGATGGGAGTGTATACCAGGTTAACTGAGAGGCTAAATTAGGAGTGCATATAGATAGATCTACAGCACTAATATTTTCATTAGGGCTAGTGCGACGAGTTGGGGAACCAGTGTTTAATAAACATAGGTTATGTATGTCAATTTTTTCTAACAAATCTTTACCATGGCTACTGGATATGGAACTACCCCAAGATTGGTGTTGGGAATTAAAATCCCCTAAAATTATATAGGGCCTGGGAAGTGAATGCAACATTGAGTTAAGTTCATCAAATATAGCAGTAGAAGGCTCAGGAATATAAACAGAAACATAACAGGTACCATTGACTAAGGCGGCGACAACAGAATACTCATTACTATGTTGGGGAAGACAAATTTGCGTATAAGAAAGAGAATGTTTAATAAGTATGGCTACACCGCCATACCCATCTTGTCTGTCCTCTCTGAGACATGAGTATCCCCCAATTTTAAATATAAAACTGGGTTTTAACCATGTCTCAGAGAGGACGAAGACATTTGGTTTAAATTTATTTATAAGATATATAAGATCGTTTTTCTTACTGTTTATGCTGCGGCAGTTCCACTGAACTACCTGGACTTGATCCATATTGGACCGATAAATTTGTAATAGCTGCAATTAATGGGGCAACGTTGGACGGTTCAATATTTTGGGACTGAGAAAGTAAATTAATTAAAGCAATAATAATATCAGCAACAGATTGTTTTTCTGTTGCACTAGAAGAAATATTATTTTTCAGTGCACACCCATTGGAGGGTGTTGGTGCATCATACTCTTTGGTTAGCTCATTATGAGCATGTTGGTCATAACCCTTAGAAAATTTAGGAAGTGAGTGGGGTTTCTTAAAAACAGTTTTTTTGTATGATTGTGAGGTGCTAGTATTATTAGTGGGTTGTGAACTGATAGGGATAGAGTACTTTTGTGGTTGTTGCTTAGTAGTAATATCTGCAAAAGATTTTGAAATAGGAGGATATAGTTTACAAGCCTCAAAATAGGATAAACAACTTTCAGCCATTGATAACTTAATCTGTTTCTGACGGACAAATTCTGGACACGATTTACTATTTGCAAAATGTGAGCCTTCACATAAACAGCATGTTGCATTGTCTTCTTCAGTATTGCAAGTACTCCCAGGATGATCTTGGCCGCATTTGAAGCAACGGGGTTTGGACCTGCACTGACTCTTGGTATGACCGAAGCGGCAGCATAGGTAACACTGTATTGTGGGGTAGGTATACAATTCTACTTGTAGTGCATTGTAGCACATAAAAATACGCTTGGGTAAAATCTGACCATCAAAAGTAAGAACCATTGTTTGAGATGGTTTCCATGTTGTCTCACCATTGATTGTAACTTTATAGTTAAGTCGTCGAGCTTTTAAAATCTTTCCACACCCTATGGGAACATTAATGTTTTCAATTACTTCTTCAGGGGTCCACTCACTAGGCACTCCGCGAACTAAACCCATGCGAGTTACAGTAAATGAAGGTATGAAGGCTTTTAGGTTGTGTGAAGAAAGGCTATTGTGTGTAAGGAATGAGTTTGCATTTAAATGGTGTGAAAATGAGATGGTGATTCTATTCCGTCCAATACGTTTTAAAGTCCCGTTCATAATGTTTTGAATATTATATTGCTTCAAAAATTTACCAAAAGCTATGGGGTGGAGTACTGTTCCATCATTGGGGGCAGATTGTTCCTTTTGGATGTGTACAACATAAGGGGCACTATCAGAAGGTTCATATAAAGTTCTAGCAACCGGGGTCGGACGTGGAGGGTTGGTATCAGCGGGTACAATTGGTTCCGAATTTAATTTCTCCATAAGAGGCTCATTTTCAGCGCAATGACAATCGGTAGATTTCAATTCAGAATTATGTTTTCTCCTGCGTTTGTTACAATGCTTGCAAACTTTATGTAGGCGACTACGCTTAATGGCTCGTACACTATGCGATCCATCCGTCTCCATACCAGATTCAGATGCAATGGTTACATTACATCCGACGGAGGGAATTGTTCCCCCAGGGTCTGGGGGATCATTCATCGTCGACGAAAATAAGTTTTAAAAGACTTACCAGAAAATTATATACACAAATATACAAAATCTGTACAATAAGTAACTTAACTAACTACAAAGTACTACTTAACTGATCACCAAAACCATAAAATAATAAAATTGAAATTTTCAAATGAAAAAACACAACCGTTCAAAGAAAGTTTCCCGCGCTTTTTCCATTACAAAACTTGTTGAAGAAAAAACTAAACACTGCTGCTTTTTGACATTATCATTCGGTAGGGATGTATATTCGATAAACATCGATGCATTGGAACAACTCGATGTTCGTTCATCGTTCGATACATCGAAATGATCTATTGTTTTTAACAGTTAAGAATATTCGATGCCTCAATGTATTTTTAAACGATACCTGCACCAGGGCAGGTACGATGGCCGTACTTTAGTATATTTATTTTAATAAACAATGGTTTGCTACTAAAAAATCTCACACACATAATTGTAATATTTTAACTCATTTACTCAACAAAACATTGCGTAATGTCTCTTTATTATTATTTCCTTGAAGTTGGCTTCTGGCCTCTGAAGCCTTATTCAACACACAACAATTGTTCGAATAATAGCAGAGTCTATGAAAGTCATCTTATAATAATATCTGACAGCGTCATATCACGTTGTCCGTTCTCAAAACTTTTAATTTTAAAATGCCTACCAAATGAGCATTTCAAATATGTTATTGAATAAATAAATCAAAATGATGATTATGAACTATGCTAGGATAACAAAATTAAAAGGACTGGAATCATTTCAACCTTGAGCGTATTTAGAATCCCAGGAATATGATTTTGTAATTTTGCAAACTTATTCGCTAAGAAGGCCTTTAATGCGAATAATTATTACTATTTTAGAGTAATGGGCTTACGTTATGGTTAAACATATGTTTAAAGCTTTTATTAGCTTTGTTTCATCAAACCAACAATATATTTTGGATTGAAATGTTACACTAACAATATTATTTGTTAGTACGTAAGACACACTAAAAGTTTTGCGTAACTTAAGAAAAACAACATGTTATAAACAAAATATTATGTTTATTGCTTTTTAAAATACTCTCCTTTACATTTTAAACATTTTTTCATGCGATCGAACCATTTTTTAAAACAGGAGGACCACAAATATGAAGGCATGTTTTCTACATGTAGTAGAGCAAGCAGCAAGAGCAAGAGGCAGTGAGAGCATTCAATCAGAACGCTATAACTGCCTTTGAGTTGGTAAAAGTGAAACCTCTCATCAAATCTTTGATTTTGGGGAAAATACAGAAATCACAGGGTGCAAGGTCGGGGCTATGTAAAGGATGGGTGACGAGTTGTGCTTTTTCGGAAGCTAAAAATTACTTTGTTTTGTTGGCCATGTGTGAAGAAGCGTAGTCATGATGTCGGCGAACGCGGCTTTTTGCGAACTTTTTCTTACACCATGGGTAAACAAATGGTATAATACCATTAACACTGTTTTAAACTTCAAATGTAATTGTGCAGATTGGACCCGTAGCTGAGAAAAAAAACGCGTTCATCGCGTGCCGCACTTTTGTTGGCCTGTTCTCATTTTCAAACACTATTCACAAGATTGCTGTTTTTTTTCGGGTTCAAAACAATAAATCCACGTTTCATCTCCTGTGACAATGTCATAAACGGCATTAGAATGTCCATGGTCGTACTTCAGTAGCATCTGTGGGCACCATTCCACGTGAGCCCACTTCTGCTCCGCTGTCAGTTCATGAGGACACCAACGACAACAAAGTTTCTGAACTTTTAATTCTTCGTGTAAAATTTTCTGAATTTGACTCATACCAATCCCCAATAGTACTCGAATTGTCTCAAAGGTAAACCGCGGGTTTTCTTCAATTAGCCGCTTAACAGTAGCCACATCAATTTCGTTGACGGCAGTAGAAGGCCGCCCTTCACGAAATTCGTTATGTAAAGAAACCCAACCTCTCGCAAATTTAACAAACCATCGCTTCATGGTGCTCAAACAAGATGCTTCTCTCCCAAAAGCATTTTGAAGACAGGCGGCACAGTCTTGCGGAGAGAGAGAACTTTTAAAATCATAAAAAATCATCGCTCTAAAATCTTTTCAATGTAATTCCATTTTCGTTGCATACGTAGAACTTTGTTTGTGTGAAAGAAAAACAATTGATAAATGATTTCCGTAAATATTTTTTTTTTACTATTTGAATTTCAAATGTTATATTGTTTTAAACGACTTGCAACATGTATGTTAAAATTGCCTGCATGTTTAAAAAATATAACGAATTAGCTCCGATTAGCTAGAAGTACAAAACTTTCAGTGTGCCCCATGTATTAAATCAATCACTTAGTTTGTAGCATCAAAATGTAGTAAAAACTAAACAAAAAAAAACATTCCACGCCACGACATGAGCGGAATGTTGAATTATCTAAACCAAACCATTGATTTTGTAGGGACGGATGGCGCGTGACGCGTGTGTGACGTCATCATACAAGCAATTTTTTTAACCGCGCGCTTGGCAGACATCTTGGGGATCGCCGTTTAAGATAACAGTTCTTCAGAAGGAGCTGCTGCCCATCTTCCAGTATTTTACCCTCTTTCGCCTCTTACGACATCCACGGGAAGAATTGGATCATTCTAGCCCAGCACCCCAGAAAGAGCGAGGCTATCACTGCTTCAAAATTCAATTCTGTCATAGTATTAGTGTTGTATGAGGTGTAACAATAAAGAGTTATCTATAATATATCTTAATTACCTATTCTAGTCTCTCCTCTTCTAGGAGTAACAAAGCCCAGGACGACGATTCTCGTGCAGTGATATGAATATCATAGTAGATAAATATCGAGAAAACATGGCGAATATCGAGTCGTGTTTTTTTGTGTTATTCTCGTAATACCACTATCGATAAATATCAAGACCCAGCGATCGACACGCAACATTGCGATATCGGGATTATCATTATACTTTCTATACACATGAACACAAGTTCATCTGTGAACATATTTTTATATCTACCACTCGCGAGAATAGCATTTTTGTGAAAAGTCGATAATTTTGGGATATTAATAGTCTATAGGTGACACGGGATAAATATCGAGAATCGATAAATTTATCCCAATTTTGAGAATTGCCCCCCTGATATATTAGCAACTTTTATCGAATATATAGTTATTGAAAATATCGATTTTCAATATGATGTATAACATCGATGTAGTTTTCAAATGGACGTCCTTATTTTATCAGCCAGTCGTTAACATCAGCTGATTTTACACTTATTTTTCAGTTAGGCTCGTATAGTTTGTACACTCGTCAAGAAAGTGGCATTCTTATCCTAAATAGAACAGGGGAGAACAGTTACAAACGATCACAGTGACCACAACCATAGACGCAGTGAGGTCAAAATAGTCGAAACAAAACGAAATTGGCGTCAAATGGAATACGCCCTAATTCAAAATATATTTATTTCCTCCTCACAAAAGGTTTCTTAATTTAACATAATTATCTAACAATGAATAGTGAGTAAGTACCTAATGAAATTTACCTTTAACAGCTTACATTTACGTATGTACATACTTACCAGATCAATTATATTTGGTAATATAGATATATTCAATAGGTAACTCATTTAAGCAGTCGAATACATAATAACGTTTTAACCGTCGATATGATACACAGCCTATTTTTCTTTATGTCGGTACTTTTTATGTTTTCGTACTTTTATTAGCTACCTAATATTTATCCAATAGATAATGTATAAAGCTCAAAAACAATCGGTTACTTCGGTATTTCATGTAGCAGGTCCTCTATTCAACAAATATCTACTGAAAACGGTGATTTGTTGTTTAGTTTGAAAGTTATGATTGATCATGGTTTTGAAACCATCATACATTTATTTCGTTTACGAGTAAAATATCTACCTCATAAAAGTTATCATTTAACAAACCAAAGTACCTTAAAAATATGTAATATATATAATAATAAATACACATACAGTACATACAAGGCCTGTTCCAAGTCCGACACTGTGTATGACCTTCCCAGACAGTGTCGAACTCCGGAATAGGAATATCGCTTAAAACATTATAACGCAAAAATATTTTTAACAGAAAATGGAACCGACTTCTAACTCTGAAAAGTATGAAATTACTTGTTAAAGTTGGCCACATGCTCATTCAAAACACTCTGAAATCATATTTTCACCCTCCGACTTCAACAAGTTATTTCATAATTTCAATAATAAAAATAAGTTCGATTTTTTGTAAAAAAAACGTTTTTTTACTTTGACCACTATCTTACCTGATGGTAGGTAAGTGATGATGTGATTGAAGATGTTGTTCAGGTTAACCTAGAAGTACTGGCTCTCAAGGACAGCTGCCGGAACACACCGTTAGGTGCTTGGCGACAGATTTTCTACTTGAGGGTGGTAGCTAGCCAGGCGGGCATTCGCAAAATACCCTATCATCATGCACCATGCAGTTAAAATAATGAGCAGAAGCTTGCATTTGGGGTATGTTCCATTTGTCGCTAAGAACGTTAATTTCGATAATTTTGATCACATTCTGCGTCTGTGGTTGTGATCACTGTGATCGTTTGTAACTGTCATCCCCTGTTCCATTTAGGATAAGAACGCTAAGAATGCCACTAAAATTTGCCACTTCTGTCACTTTTGACATTAGATGTAGGGAATTCAAACTGTTCCAGTAGCGTCATAGCGTTTATGGCGAAAATAACGCCAAGACCCATGTGGAACAACTTTTTGGGAGTGAGATCGTTTTTAGCGAATCTAACTTCAAATGGTATGCACCCTTGGAAGGTTACATATAAATAAAACACATAGTTAACATGAAGAACGTTTTTACTATCAGATGTAACGTGGACGTCTTGACATAGCGATAAAATTATTTACAATTCACGACACGCATTCAATATCCTTCTTTTTTCACAATCCTCTTTTGATAAGTAATATATGATAGAATCAAAACTTAAGCGTATATGTACAGGGTGCCCGGTAATGAATGGATAACCTTAAATTAGGTATTTGTATATCTAATGGCCATTCAGAAAAAAAACAGAACAAAAAAAAAAAAAAAATAATAATAAAAAAAAAAATATTTAAATAATAAAACAAATGCCATTTTGAAACCGGCTTTAGGCACACTTTATTTTAAAATGATTGGTCACATGTGTATTGATACTTTTTTTTACGCTATGGATGCTTAAACTTTGGCAAAATGAATATGTTTGTTTATTAAAAAGACCATAACTTTGGTACTACTTGATTTTTTTTTGTTCTGTTTTTTTTTCTGAATGGCCATTAGATATACAAATACCTAATTTAAGGTTATCCATACATTACCGGGCACCCTGTATATTACTGCAATTACATAATAAAATTATAAAAATGATTGACAAAGAATAAAGTATCTGCGGGTAATAAGGCCCACCTAATTTAAAACGTTATTCAACATTTTTATACATAAAACATTGTAATAATTTTTAAAGGTTTAGTTTAAAAAAAAATAGGCTTTATTTTGAGATACACCTAGGCCTTAATAACCACACATATTTTAATTATAAAATATTAGACATGTAGTTTTTGCTATTGGCCATATTACCCTCCGATGCCTTATTTCATAAACATAAATAAAAAAAAATATTATTCTAACTTGGTACAAACTGTAAATTGGGATGAATCATGCCCGAATACTCGTATTGGTACAGAATACTATTACTTGGCTATGCAAACCAGTTATTCCTACCATAGTAAAACATTCTGTAAGATAGATTACATTTTGTAAGATAGATTAAATTTTTTATAAATATTCATTAGTAAGATACTTCTTACGTGGATTTAATAAAAAAGAAAAGTCTTCATATTAGTGAAATAATAATAATTAGGTTGATCAAAACCATATTGTAGGTGCTTAATCACAATGATATAAAGGAACTCAAGAAGTAGGTAAGATTTAAGGAACTCGTAAGTACATTAACGCTTCAGATTTTCTTTCTCGTTTCTCACGCATAGATTAAAACATTCAGTATCTCAGCATATATAAAAACACTATGACATGACTATGTATGTTAAAGATCTTAAATTTTAAAATACCAGAACTTCTCAAACGTTAAAATAATCTTGATATCACGATTCTTTCGGTGTATTTACGTACGAAATAGTAAGTATACAACTTCCTTTTTAAAATGGCGTTTTTAATTCGGGTAATTTTGTTTGTAAAGTGTAAAAATAGATCTTTAATTTCGATACATATTGATCTAATATCGTCTGCCATAGTGATAGCGTTTAAGTTGTGTGTTTTAAAATAGCGAGCTCAGCTAGCAGTCTAACTTTGCTCAAAGACCATTTAGGTATGTCATACATTAACCATTTTAACACATTCATTCCGAAATACGATTTAAACAGATTTACGAAAATGTAACACACCAATTCCTTTCATCAACATATTCCATCACAATCCACGATTAATTTAATTATTAATTCTATGATTCATAAGATATTTTACCTAAATTAATTGCTACTGTAGTAATTCTAAAGAATACTAGTGTTCGTAGCTCTGCAACATGTGTTTGTCGTATATATTTGCTTATCATAAAATAAATTCATTAATTTAATCATTCAAATTTAAGTTAATGATAATCTGGTCGAAAATGGCAGCTGCCGAACACACTGCTAGGTAGGAGGGAGGAATGAACCTGACAATTCGGACATAGTGTGGTGGGGTATTTTGGGGCTCGGTCTAGATAGGAATAAAATTAAATATATATGTATAAAGGAGTAAAATATTTTCAACGACATTACTCAGACACTATAATAATATGCAGGGAAAATATTAAATACTACATAATTATTATTAGTCCATAAAATCATAAACTCTTTCTCACATCTACAAAGTTCTTGTAACGCGTTGTTTATATAGGATCAATAATTATAAAATAAACTCATAACAGATTAATAATAATTTTGCAGAGCTACATACACTTACATTTGAAAAACTGAGCTGCAAATCTAAAACTATTTAATTAAATCAACTTTATGACGCCAATTCCTAATAAGTTAAGTCCATGTTTTTACGATTTAAAGGATACGAATATGAATATCTTAGTTCGCATCCTTGAATTCTTAAAATCAATTCCTAAATACTATTTTTATTTATTAAAATTAAAATATCGTGTAACTAATCTATTAAAAAATAACTAACTGATCATATACAATTTAAAAATAACACAAATAAATGCTTTCATTAAATCTAATCTAAATTAAATGATAATCGAGCTACAAAGCAAAAATGATATGATTTAAATTGCTTAGAAAGTTTTTATACGCACAAACATTTTTCACTTAAAATTATCATACAAACTTGATTATTGTAATAAGATTTTTCAAATAAATATCCTGTATTATTCCATTAAAACTCTTTAAAAAAAGCCTACCCCAGAGTTTAAATTTCAATATAAAGTATCATGTTGGTGTGCTTAATTTTAACAGCGGTCAATCAACAGCCAGAGTTACCAAATCGATTAGAGTCCGGGCATATGACTCGTAGAATTTGGTAGTGGATGAGACTCCATACATAATGACTAGTTAATCCTAGTAAAATGAAAGCATTTAGGCAACCTTAAGGCCATTGCAGGCCTATAAGCAGTCCAAATGCTCTAGCTGACTACCAGTTGGCAGCGTGCCCAACATGCTGGCAATAATTAATCTTTGGTCTAAGTGTTATATTTTATAACCGCATTTTAAATGACATATGACTACGTAATGTGATTTTCAGACGTTTGGTGTCATTGCGGTGACAACAGCGTATAAAAGACCAGTACACAAGGGTTGTGAAATATAATATTTCAACAACATTTCAACTACCACTTCGTATTATGTTAATATATACATTTCGTATATATTCAGATATCACTTATGTAAATAACAGCATTTCAGTATATAAGCGAGCAGTTTTCTCGAGATACGTACTGGCCCTGTATACACAATGTAGAAGAAGTTTTCATTGACAGCTGTCAAACATTCAGTAGTGGATTCAAAATGGCGTCCATTATACATTTATTACTTGACCACCATAAATGTAAGCAATCGCTGGTTTGTCAGTTTTTATTGGTTATTATTTGCCAGCAACTCTCTCATTCAATTGGTGTTTGTTATGAATGTAAGTAAATACATGGATAATTTGCAGAAAGTATAGCCAACATGATTATAACATAAAATAACAGTGCATTTAACAATTTCTTTTTTTTATAAAACACCATAAAATTGGATAAAAGCCGAAAAATTAAAACATTTAAAAATTATTTTTCATCTTTCGAAAAATATAATTATCGAGGTAAGCACATCCAAAAGTTGTTACACTTGTAAAAAGTTGTTAAAATAAGTTTCTTGCAGCTGTTTTAGAGGAGCGGCTTTTTACCCTGTTGCTTATGGTATTAACAAGATAAAAAATATGAGAGATTTACAAAAAACCTGAAGACACATTTTCGCTCTCATGCAAATGCAAGTCAGGTTTGAATTGTCCTCGTATGACATTTCTACATAGTTTAGAAAATGGCACGAACGAAGACAGAGGTCTTCTTTCTTTTTGTAATATTCCATTCTCCTATAGACAGGTATCATGACAATCAATCTGATAAAATATTGCCAACATTATCTTCAACAAGGCAATATTTTATGATAAGTATTCAGAATCGGTTACCGATAAGTAATTACATCTCGGATATCCGCAATAGAGGGATCTGATGCCCGATTACGTAACTTTGTAGCAATGGGATACTTGTTGCTATCAGAGATTTATACCTAGCTTTAATACTAGTAATGTGTTGATACATATCACTTTAAATGT
The DNA here is from genome assembly GCA_963890685.1 of Plagodis pulveraria. Taxonomy (NCBI): domain Eukaryota; kingdom Metazoa; phylum Arthropoda; class Insecta; order Lepidoptera; family Geometridae; genus Plagodis; species Plagodis pulveraria. The sequence continues at coordinate 5,168,643 of OY982976.1, read as the reverse complement.
CAGTTCAGTGATTTTTTATTTACTAATAATATGTCAGTACGTGTATAAATTGTTTAGATGGTGGCACCTATCAGAAATTGATAGCTTCAAAGTTACGTAATCGAAGGGCAGCCCCTCATCAATATCGTTTAAAAGTTCGATTCTGATTCTTGCTTTTTCAATAGCAGTGGCACTAGGGTTGCGTATTTTTCTTCCATGACGTGGATTAAGGATATCACGATATCAAACGATGCTAATTCAAACATGATATGAATCAACACAAGATGGCAGTCAAGCTCTTCACATACCGAAAGTCAAGCGTTTGGTGCGTTAGGCTTCGTTTATTAAAGCGTATAAGGCTGGCACTGACTGCCAGCACGGCTCGGCATTTTTTGCAGATTAAGATATTTTAACCTTATTTTAATGAGTTTAGAATTCATAATACTTTATTTTGATACAACGTGACCGTAGCTTCACGTACCATAACACAAGATGTATTCGTATATATCTACTTCAAACTTTGCAGTTCGTATTTGTAACTCTTCATCTTCAGCAAGAACTGATAGATCAATACTATATCCCAGTCAATGATAACAATACCATCAAATTTGGTAATACGCTAGATTGGCAGGGATGCCGCGGTGTGTTACGGCATCCTTCAGGTTGCCGAAGCAGGCCATGCCGTGCCGTCAGTCAACGCCAGCCCTTACAAACCGTGCGGCCCTTTTTGAGCTCATACTGTCCGGTGTGTGAAGAACTTGAGGCCTATAATGCATTACAACTCGATTGTAATGTCGACAACGTAGGTAATATTATACTCGTGTAGCAAGTCTCTGATACAACAAAATAAGTACTGAAATAATAAAGTAACTAGGTACGCACTTTATAATACGTGCGAAATATTTTTTTCTATTTATATCCTTGTCGTTTTTTGTTGGGTTTGCTAGGAACATGGTGTAAACTGCTTAATATTACAAAGTTATACTACACTATTAACTAATTCTATTGCATTGTTGTATTTTGACAATGTTATGTAGACATAAAATTTTGGATCTAAACTATGGATATAAGATATGGCACGATCTAGCATTCATACAAAATAAAATACTAATACATTTATGTTAGTTTACGATTCAGCGCAATGGTAGCTTACAATACGAAAAACGTCTATTTGAATACGATTGAACTGAAATATCCTATAAAAAAATGATAACCCTATAGCTTCACCGGTCGAATAATTTCGTGATGAAAATTATTTTTTTAATTTCATGTTTACCAACTGAAAGTTTTTCTATAGGGGAGTGATTCAATAACGTTTTTAGAGTTACCGTACCTATTTAATCACAATTATTCGATAAGAGTTCTTATGTTCATCGCCAAAATTAAATTATAGCGTATATGATTAACTAGCTGTTTTTCTTATGTTGCATAGTAACGGCTTTTATGTTTTGAAAATTGCAAAATAATCAAGCTTTCGCTATTGAAGAATTAATCTACAAATTTAATAGACTCTCTCTCTATTAAATTTTTATTGAACTCTTTTAAGTTAACTTTTTGTTCTAAACAGACGAAATACATATTCTAATCAGAAAATTTATCGTGATTATTTAACCTAGTAGGTTTTCAAATTAATTGAAAGCTTATTATATTGCAGTAGCGTGTTTTCAAACACGCTTCTGAAATATTGTTAAATTTTGGTTAAACAATAGGAACGAAAGAATAAATTTGAACTGCGACTCTACGATAGTTTATTTGGTATAGCATGTCTCGGCTATTGGGACGGATGGTCGCGGGCTCAAATCCTAATATTTCTCCTCAAATGCTCCGCTCTCCTATCCTCAAATATTAATATTTTTCCCTTTGTAGTAATTTTGTAAAAACTTGTCTAAACAAAGTTTCTCGTTGGTTTTCTTTGTCAGTGGCACATACATTAACAGAACTTTTTAAACAAAAAAATCAGATATTAAAAATTTAACACTCCGTGACCATAGACGCACGACGCGATACATCAACTAGTAAAGCTTGAAATCGACTTCTTAAGAACATAGCGTTCTTAGGTTCAAATTGAGAAATGAATTACAAGGTGGTCCGTATAGATAGGACGTTCAAAAGTCATCCCGAGCATCTAATATTGAGACCTGAATCTATAAAATATATTTTGACTTAACTTTTCCATGGTTTAGATAGGTGTACTAGAAATTGCTAATTAAGATAGCCATTACCGTTAGACGGTTGTCTATGGATTTTAAGGTAATCTAGCTAGTAAGTAGGTATCTTTTTGCATTTCTAATGTTAATAAATATATTTATTTATATTTTTTTAGCGTGGTATACTAAACTTTAACTCGCCAACAAACTTGATACCCCATTATTGAGTAATTTCGTAGCGAACAATTTATGATATATACCGCCCAAAATACTAATAATTACTGAAGCTTTGATTAAAACAAATCTAGGTAGCTACTGAAATAACGTTTGACATGACATGTAACTATTAAACAAAGCTATTCAGTATCACTCAGATATAAAAAAAAAACTATACATCGGTTAAAGAGGTTAGTTGGTATGCCAAAACATGACATTATTACATGTAAATTGGAGGAATAGTCAATAATTCGCATTAAATATGTGTGCAATTTGTAGGTACATTGATTCTAGAAGGATACGAGTCACTAAATACCAAAATATTAAAACATTCATATATATTTTAGCGTTTGCTATAAAGTAACATAACCCAAGGCAGCTTTGTTTTAAATACTTACACATTTTATATCCATTTTCTATTTTATAAATGGTTTATGGTGGTGCTAAGGCCCCTACATTGTCATATATATAATCCGATCCATAGACAACGATTTAGTTTGTATGTGGTTTTAAAACCAACTAATTAAGATGACCAAACATATCTATGGATATTATATGTCATAATTAGATATATTATGATGCGGGTAATACGGGCCAAAGGCCCCTAATACACTATCATATATATAGGATCCCGTATATATGACCTCATATATATTTGTAATTCGTACATGTAAATATAACTCAGTTTCCCCAATCTACCAGATATGATGTCATGTATGTTGTCTATGGATTTGATTATGTATTATAGATTAAAGTCAGATAGATGAATGAATTACGGTAATTTTTTAATATTTTAATAATTATGAAGTGGGCAATTTATGACTGATGACGATGATATACTAGACATTGACAGCTAACACAGTAGCAACGTACGTAACCTTTGGCGCGAGTTACAAAAATAATTCAAATTAAGAATAAAAATTCATGAACATTCGTATCTTGACGTTAACTGCAAGCATAATACCAGAGCGAATTTCTAATATTTAAATTCATACATGGAAAACCAGACGCTCCGTAACAATAGACGCACGACGCGGTTTTAAAAGTCATCTCGTACAGCTTGACATTGACAGCTAGCGCAAACTTCCGGCGCGAGGTTCTAAAATTCAAATTTAGAAATGGAAAATCATGACGCTTCTGAGCGTGGGGCGCACGACGCCATTATAGAAGTTGTCTATGGCAGCGAGATACTGTCGGTACTCGCGCGCTCGGAGACGCCACGCTAGCGCCACCGAGCGGAGGTACCCGCCCCCGCCCCCGCCGCCTCCGCCTCCGCCCGTCTCACACGCGCACTGCACTCGGTATACCACACAGCGTTTTATTTCCGACCTAGAAAACCAAAACAATAAAAATACATATAATATTAAAATCAAATAATACATGTATAGTACCACCAACTTAACTGTGCAGTTCTCGAGGGCGCTAGTGGTCAAGGAAATCAACTACAAACTGTCACAATTTTAAGGAATGTTGTAGTTCTTTTTTCTGCCACCTGAACAGATAAGTTGGTGGGTCTGTAATAGAAACATATCGGCCTCATAAATTTTTATTTTTTAATCTGTTTCTTACGCCGTTTTGGTGTGTGTGTAAAAATGCTGCTTTTACACACACACCAAAACGGCCTGGTCCTGGCTTCAGTCCCCGGATCGGACAAGTTTATTCGGTTTAGAGAACTTTCAGTAACAGTCTAGAGGCAGTGGTGGGCAAACTTTCTTAATTTGAGGCCAGAAAGTTGAATAAATTTGAGAGGAGGGCCAGAATCAACGGAAAAATGCATTTTTGTTGAAACTTTTACTCATAAAAAATTCATGTGTGTGCATTAGCACACACATGATGCACACACATGTGCACATGAAGCAGTGATGGCTCAGTGGCATTAGCTATGGACTGCCGCACAGCAGGTCCATGGTTCGAATCCCGCCGCGGGCTTGAGCTTCACCGCATGGTGGAAGGGTATTTTGCGATTTCCCGCCTGGCTAGCTACCACCCTCAAGTAGAAAATCTGTCGCCAAGCACCTAACGGTGTGTTCCGGCAGTTGTCCTTGAGAGCCAGTGAAATTACAGGCACATGAGACTTAACAACTATGTCTCAAGGTGATGGGCGCAGTGCAATTCGTGACTTGTGATGAAATGCATCTGTTATAGGCAGAGGTTAGTCCGCTTAACATCAGGTGGGCCTCGAGCTTGTTCCGTCACAATAATAATAAATAAGAAAAAAATAACAAATATTGCTTTTGATTTGCCATAATATTTTCGAATGCAAGTTTCGCAGCATAATCATATACTACGTGGATAGTCTGGCTGACTCGTTTGCTTTTTTGACCTATGCGTTTATTATTCTACTATTAAGAATCTACGTTATACTTTCTGAGCTGTCAATATATAATTATCGCGGGCCTTATACTATTCATGTCGAAAGTCCGTCATGTGGGCCTTATTAAATGCTTTACTTTGCCCATCACTGGTCTAGAGTCAGGAACTGTGCCCGATATTAGATGGACCCAAAACATAACACAAGCATACGGTTAGATTAATGTTATGTTCGATTTTATTACACCTTATAAGTTAGTATTTGACCACAATCTCACGTGATGGTAGGTGATGATGTAATTGAGGAAGGTCAAGAGTTACTGGTTCTCAAGAACAGCTGTCGGAATACACCGTTTTGAGCGTGACTACTAGCCAGGCAAACGACTAGGTCCATTTCAATAAATATTATATAAAGGCTTTAATTTCAAAAATATTGCTCCATACCTAGTGATCTCAACAGTATTTACAGTATAAACAGGATGTATACAGGGTTATTCGTAAATTGCTAACAACCTCTTAGGGTTGACTTCTGCTAGTCCTAACAAACATTTTGAGAGGTTTTTTTTTATTTTCTTTTGTGTTTTTATATGTTTTTTGACTGAATAAGGATGATGACCACCTGATGTCAAAAGTCTCTTGTGCCTTTAATGTATTATTTCATATTTTTTATTATTTTTCTCGATGTAAATATACAAAACTCTATTCAAAGGGAGCGCGGCGCGGTCCAGTGTTTCACGACACGGTCCAGGGGGCCAACTCTCACGTCTTATAGTAGTAATTTAATCTTACTGCTAAATTGTATACTTCCACGTCAATTAAGCAATCTTACAAACAGTAATAGAATCGGTAGTCGTTTTGATGACGTCACAACGTACTGTTCTCTTATCGCGAACTCTGACGTGACATTTAATACGAAGTATTACTATTCCAGCGACAAATCCGTCATGTTTATCCATCTTAAAAAAGTTACTTTCTAGCAGCGGATTTAAACTTGATTTTGGGTATTTTATGATAAAAATGAGTTTAATTAATGTGCAAATTACGTGCAATGTTTGAATTTCTATTATTCCTTAAAATAAATGCAGCAAATTATTTGATGAGTGAAATTAAAACAGTTACAGACAGCTGTTATGCAGCACACAATTAAATATTGTAAAACTATGGTAAATCCGTTCCATAACATCGTAGTCAGCGGAAGAGTGCGCGCGGGATAGCCATATATGATAAACATCTTGTATCTCGCTTGCACATCCGTGATACATAATTCATTCGTTCTTTAAGTAGGATCAAACCAATATTGCTTTATGCGGTTGTGGGTCGGTGATAGTTTGTGTCTACGAATTATTATTTTAAGCATGAAACAAAACGCTCCTTTTTATGATGGTTTCATAAAAAAAAGGTGGAAGTTGGCCCCCAGGGCGCTTTTGACTCGGAGTAGGCATTAAAACAAAAAAAAATAATCATCTCAAAATGTTTGTTAGGACTAGCAGAAGTCAACCTTAAGAGGTTGTTAGCGTTTTACCAATAACCCTGTATATACCTGGGTGGGTGCGGTGACGCGGTGTGGACGTCGCGCGTCTGCGCAGCGTCACTCTGACGTCATAGCGCCGTGTCGAACATCTGCAGCGAGCGCGTGATGACGTCATCCTTCAAGCACGACTCGAGGAACTCCTCGATCGTGATCACTCCGTCCTGGTTCAGATCCAGCTTCCTGAACACTCGGTCCACCTGGAAACCATTTTCAATTACATTGATATTTCAATTACATGATTTTAAATAGATGGGCATTTACAAAGCAATGTTTTTTAAAAAATTTACAGTTGTTTAAATATATTTTGGACAACATTAGCCTCCATTTTGGCCACTTGGGTAAAAAATAACTGAGTCGCTCTTACATTTTTGAAGCACTCGTAGCGAAGTTTGCTTAGCCATCCTTAACCAATCAGATAATTTAGATAAAACAGCGGAGCCAGGTTTTAGATTAGCAAAGACAAATAAAAGGACCTTCTTAGGTAATTGTGTGCGGTTTTATAATAAAGTTCCCAAACACATTACAACGCTCACAGAAGGGAAATGTAAGTTGCACGTGAAAAACATATTGATTAAGAAATCCTACTACACAGTTTATGATTACTTAAACGACCAAAATGCTTGGAAAATTCTGCCTCTACCAAGCTATCGCCTGTCACCTACATAATTTAAACAAATATTTTAATAATTGTATTAAATATAGTAAGTATGTAACACATTGTCAAAAGACGTTTAAAAGAATGGTCCCGAGTTTCTTGCCCGTTCTCCTCGCAGTGACTATACATTTTTATTGCTGAACGTGGCAATATATAGAATATTTCAATATTAAAATTTGTAATTGACTTTCATACGAGCGTCGTAGACGCCGAAATTGAATAAATAATTTTGACTTTCACTTGAAGAAAATCCTACAAACCTATTCTAACGAAAAATTGAATAAATGATTTTAACATTCACTTGCAAACCTGTTCGTTCGCCTTTCCCCGTTCTTCTCGCAGTGACTATATATTTATTTTTGCTGATCGTGGCAGTACAATATAGAATATTTCAATATTAAAATTTGTAATTGACTGATAAGAGCGTTGTTGACGCGTAAATTGAATAAATGATATTGACTTTGACTTGAAGGGAGCCCTACAAACCTGTTCGTTAGCCTTAGCATCATCGACTCGAGAAGCAGGCGAGCCAGGAGGCGCGCGCCTCCCCAGCAGCTCGTGCACTGCGACCACCACTTCAGCGAGCTCAGCGCGAGTGATGGCGCCGTCTCCGTCCACATCGTACAAACGGAACGCCCAGCGCAGACGCTCATACACCGATCCACGGAGCAGGGTAGATAAGGTCACTAGCAGTTCCTGAAACAAACGTATACTTACACCATCCTGTACATACACAGAAAATAAGGAATACTTGAGCCAACGCAGTGTGTTTTTATTCAAGAATATTTGTGATCCATATATATTGAAAACAATATATTCTTGATAACAGAACACAATATTCTCAGGAATATATTCTTGAATCAAAGTATATATTTCTTTGGAGAAATCGTTAAAGTGTTTAAATACGAATATGGTTAGTTTTGAATCCAAAAATCTTACCATAAATATTCGTAAGTGAAGCACCTTAATTACATTCGAACATGAATATTTAAAAATATTTCAAGAAAGAATATAGAAATTTTATTTAGAGAATAAAATGTTAACGGAAGAATTCCTATTTTAATGTTAGAAGAATATTTTCGTTATCTTGAAATAATAATTTGAATACTTTATGTGAAGAAATATTTTTTGGGTCAAAACAATATTCCTAAGAATATTCGAGTGTAATATCAAGACTCGATTATTTTTCAGTTCAGAATATATTCTTGTTGTAATACAGCATTGTCTTCAATTTATTAAGACAATGTAAAGAAGGCTAAAAGAAGTCTTTTTTTTCTGTGTATATTCGAGAATTATGTCTTTTCGATGAAACACATTCTTCTTATTTCAAAAAATGGAGTGATGTCCAAAAAGGGCTTATTGCCTATTAGGCAAAAGTTTCTATACTGCGTGTGAATAATTGAAAAGACTTGACATTATTAACTCTATTTAATATTTGTATTTTGAAGATATTATTTTATAATTGTGTTTTTATGTATAATCTTATTCTTTCTTAATATTTGCACGCCCGCTTGCAGGCAGAATATATCATAAGAGTATTGTATTTTGTAGATAAATGATTGAATGCTATTAAAAACAATTTTAAAAAGTCAAGAATATAAATATTGTATATGGCTTTGAAGATGTATCATATTTTATCGAAGATAAATGGGGAAGTTTTTTTTTATGTTATTGTGACGGAACAAGCCCGAGGCCCACCCGATGTTAAGTGGACTAACCTCTGCCTATAACAGACGCATTTCGTCAACGACGAATTCCACTGTGCGTGAGACGTCCAGTTGTTAGGTCTCATTAGCCTGTAATTTTTCTGGCTCTCAAAGACTGCTGCCGGTACACACTGTTAGGTGCTTGGCGACAGATTTTCTACTTGATTTATATAAGTTTGTTTGAAACCAGTCACTTAAGAAGCTATAAATAGACCGTTCGATCTGAGCTGATAGCGTTTTAGCAGTTTCAAAATCGGTATTCGTATCTGAGCGTTCGGAAAGCAATGTTTTGATGATTTTGCTATGTATGCTCATTAATGATTTGCCCGAAGTCGAACGATAGAAAACACTTTCACAATACAATACTAGGAATAAAGATAAAATAGCGGTGCCAGGTTTTAGATTAGCAAAGAAAAATAAAAGGTCCTTCTTAGGTAATTGTGTGCGGTTTTATAATAAAGTTCCCAAACATATTACGCTCACAGAAGGGAAATTCATACTGATTAAAAAATCCTACTACACAGTTTGTGATTACATAAACGACAAAAAATCCTGGACAATTCCGCCTCCGCCAAGCTATTGCCTGTCACCTACATAATTTAAACAAATATTGTAATAACTCTATTATATAGTAAGTATGTAACACATTGTTAAAAAGATGTTTGAAAGAATGGCCCCGAGTTTCTTGCCCGTTCTTCTCGCAGTGGCTCTATACAATTTATTTGCTGAACATGGCAGTACAATGTAGAATATTTCAATACTAAAATTTGTAATTGACTTTCACGTCGTAGACGCCTAAATTGAATAAATGATTTTGACTTTGACTTTGACTTCTTAACAATAACTGTCACTATCAAAGAAAAACGCACGCCCATAATATGATTTGCAAACACTGCGAATATAATTACTATGCGACTTACAAAAGTAGGTTTTCACTACATTTAATGACAAAGAACTTGATAAGTACATTCTTTTATTTAAAAGAAATTCATCTGTTGACTAACAGTGTTCAAAAAACGATCACAAAGCCGACGAAGAACATGATTCGGATATGGAAGCGTCTTGGGACCTTTACTGTTCCTATTATATATCAATGATCTTCCCGAAGCCACGCGACATCAATGTCTTCTGTTTGCGGACGATACAACGATCGTTGTCAAATGCAAAAATAAGGATGCTCTAGAAGATGAAGCTAACAAAGCGATTCGAGATGTTCTCAGTTGGCTCCATAATAATAATTTGTATATAAACCTAAACAAGACTAAATTTATTGAATTTCAAACTTATAATAGCACACCAAGTATTGTAAATATTACTTATGAAAATAACGTAATAAATAATGTGGATGAAACTCTATTTCTTGGTATTACTTTTGATAAACATTGTAACTGGAAATCACATATTAATGGTTTATGTTCTAAATTGGATAGATTTGTTTATGTAATGTATCGGCTTAGACAAATAACAACCATGGAAGCAGCTTTGGCTGCCTATCATGGTTATGTATATTCAAGTTTGCGATATGGCATTATTTTGCGGGGATTTTCAGTTTAGGCTGATAGGGTGTTCATTACACAAAAAAAATGCATACGGTCTCTTTTTGGGGCGGGATTTATGGATAGCTGTGTACCATCTTTAAACAACTTAAGATTAATCCTGTGCCATCGCTATACATCTACGATGTATGTGTATTTGTAAAGAAAAATCCCCATCTATTCCAAAAACATTTTGATGTTATAAAAAGATCTTGTCCAAATAGATATCCTCATAGGTTGTATGTGCCATGTCAACGACTAGTACTTACCACACAAAACGCAAATTGTATGGCAATTCGAGTTTATAATACTTTACCTGACAAAATCAAAGGAGATGGCATAAATGTATTTAAAAAAAAAGTTGTTTTATTTATTATTGAACAAATGTTATTACTCGGTAAAAGACTTTATAAGCGATAAAAAATTAAAATTATAATGTTTTATGGTGTGAGAATGATTAACTGACATTAATAATTATTACTGTGTACTATAAATGAGAAAATCTTGTTATAATATAATTGTATAAATTGAAATCTAGTAATGACATTGAACTTTAATAATTATTGACATGGAAATTAATTTTATATCATTTAAAATTTTATTAATGAGTTGATATTCTTAAAATTATATAATTGTAAATTAAAAAATTGAATTTATATTTAGATTTGAAAATATTTGCACGCCAATTAGGCAGAGTTTTGTTGGAACTGTATTTTAATGCTATTTTAACTTTGCAATTATGTACCCAAGACTTAAGCAAATAAATATTAATTCATTCATTCATTCATTCATGGCAAAAAAAATGCCATTTAGTGATTTCATTTGTAGATGTTTTCAAAGCTTTCCGAACGGTGTAAGAAAACGTCCGAACGCCTTTTTTGCATATACATACAATCGTCTTAAAATTTGTGTTCTTTTTGCTAACAGTAGGCTTACTATTCCTAACGCCCTAGAAGCTAACCTCTCAGTTGTACAAAATATTTAGTTTAAATCCAGTTTCACCGTTCGTATGTAATTAAAACTCTACATTGTATTTATCTAACTCCTATTTGTAAAATAGTAGTTAGATAAATACAATGTAGAGTTTAAATTATTTTACATCCTCTCAGCGCGCAGCGGGCCCTCCGCTGCGCGCGAGAATGCGTTAGACTCAATAACATTTTGTCGTGTTATCGATATTTTTTCCTTATTTCAAAGTAACTTTATTTTATTCGCGAGTCGCGACAGCAAGTACACGAACTGTCAAAGTCAAACTCATTCTGTCGGTAGTGACAGTGGCGCGGCGGACTTTTTTTTATTTATTTTTCCCTACCAACGCGACATTGTCGAAATTGTGACGCAAAGGCCATAAAACTAAAAAGTTAATTACAATTGTACAATTATAAAAACATATAGTCACTGCTGTGCGGTGTCTAAGCACCCACGTATTGCCAGACATGTGTGTTGCTACAATCTATTAAGAGTTTATAAAAGCACATTAATATAAATCGTATCTTCCATCAAAGTGAAAATTAGGCTATTGAAAACAAACACACTCCCACTGACATATTAAAACAAATAAAATTAACATTTACCGACCGTGTCTGCTACCTATCCATCAGTAAACCGTTACTGAGGTTATGGTCTGGTAGAGTAAATATCATTAGATTAGTTATGAAGCAGTGATGGATTAGTGGCATTGGCTATGACTGCCGTGCCGCAGGTCCATGGTTCATTTTGCGAATGTCCGCTTGGCTAGCAGCCACCCGCAATTAGAAAATCTGTCGCCAAGCACCTAACGGTGTGTTCCGGCAGCAGTCCTTGAGAGCTAGTGAAATTACAGGCACATGAGACTTAACAACTATGTCTCAAGGTAACGGGCGCAGTGCGATTCGTGACTGTTGTAGGCAGAGGTTAGTCCGCTTAACATCAGGTGGGCATCGTGCTTGATACGTAACAATAACAAAAAATGTCATGTCGTGATTTTGAATGAAAAGGTTTTGTTGAAGTGGTCTCAGACTAAATAAGATTTCTTATTTGGTCTGAGGAAGTGGTAAAAAAGGTCAATGTTGTGTATTTCGTTATGAGCTCGACTGTACCCTAATAGTATTACTAAAACTTTTACACGACTGCCCAAAAAATTGTGACTTTCTTCATTCCACCTTAACTTCTAAACGGCTTAATAGTATATTATGATACAAGTGAGCTAAGTTGCTCGTTATACACGAAGCTGTGTGTTGCAGCCCGAGCCGCAGGCGAGGGCGTAAATCAGCCGAGTGTATATTGAGCAAGTTGCTCACGAGTTTCATACGCACTTTTTAAACACCCTTGTGAGGAAAAAATATATATTGCACAAATGCGATACAAACAACATACGAAAATTATTTAAATTAGCGCGCAAGTTTTTTTTTTTTTTTTTTTTGTGCGGCAAATGTTTGATGGTTGTTTACGCGAGCACTACTGTACCCTAATAGCATTACGTACAATTGTACACTGCCCAAAAAAATTGTGACTTTATTTACTCCACCATAACTTCACAACGACTTAAACGATTTTAATGTATGATATCGTTAGATTTGTGTTAATAGCGCAAGTGACACTCGGTAAATCCAAAAAATAATACATACTCGTAAAAACTGGCGGAATATAGACGACATATTGTAAAATAAAAAGAAACTTCTAATCCCCATCAAGTGGGGTATCAAAATGAAGGACTTTTAAAAATATACATAAATATATGTAACTAACTTGCAGTTTTACTTCCAATGCAATGGAAAGATAAGAAGTTTAACAAAAATAGATAATTTCCAGTCGGGTTTTTTACTATCTAAATTAATCTATATATCATGTTAGATCTCTGTTTATTCTGTGCTCTGTCGACTAGATAGGTAGCAATGAGCATGTCAATTGTCACATTTCAATAAGTAGGTACTATAAGGGCCTGTTTCAGAATGTTCGAGTAAGTTCCGGTTACACTATCCAGAACATATTTAATAAATAAAACACTATCTTTGCGTTTCACACACAGCCTATCCATCGGTTAAAGCTTGAAACGTGCTGCATGTTAACTGTAATTTTTATCATTCGGTTATTTTATGTTCTGGGTAGTATAACCGGAACTTCTCGAACATTATGAAACAGGCCCTTAGTCTCTTCTAAAATTATCTATGCCATAGAGCAACATTTTCCCGCTAAAACTGTATTGTTTTTTTTTTACATTGGATTCGTGTGGTTTGTTCATTACATTTCCCATTTGTAAATTATTTCGTCAACATGAATATTAGCGATTGTTATGTGTAATTCTGGTTAGAACTATCAGCAAAATCTTGTGAAGAAGCTGGAGAATAGGCACTTAAACTCTACAACAAAACAACATCATAACCGTGTTTGGGCTTGAAAATCACTAAGTTGTTCTGAGGTTAGAGCTTGTCGTTATAAGAAGATACAATCTGGCCAACTAGCTAACTCGATTATTTTAACCATAAAAGTGTTTTTTAGTTTTCTAAACTATTGAAAAAATAATTACACTAATCTATGCGTTCTACGGGCAAATAAGCAACAAGTACAAGCATTGAAAATGGACAAAAGTTTGCCATCAATTATACATTTCGATTCAAACAGAAGAACCTTATAAACTACTGTTTGCTACTTTCACCGATAAGTATTCTATGCAGTGCATTTACGAATTATGTCCAATCCAATACCTACCTACTTTAGTTGGCCGTCATCCAAACGATTCGAAGACGAACGACGTCGTCGCCGGACTTATACTAGGGCTGCCTCAAGGAGAAGTTTGGAATACCTGGTTTAAGTTTCTTTCCGACTTTGACAGATCATTAAACTTTGTGTAGTAAACTCTAGATGCCGCTTAAAGCAGGAGTTAATTCAATCCCCTGACAAATAATTAATCCACCGATAATTTTTCTTGAAATTGCTGCGTTCTGGATGAGAGGATAAGAGAAGGTAATCAATGAAGTCTGGAGCTTGTAACTGCACCCGATAAATGTCAATGGGCTGCAACGGAGGATCCCTGAGAGGTCAGCGGCAAACAGCTCTAATATTTTTAAATATATCTATCAATTTATAAATTTACGTTTAGTAGTAAATAACATGACTTATAGAGAGTAGTAGGCTGACTGGTTCAAGACTAAATAGTAAGAAAAGTATTTAACTAGAAAACTTCTTTCCACGAATCGAACTCAATGCTCAGATGCATTTAAAAAGAATAGATACTATGGCTCAGCATCAGCTTGCCTTGCCAGCTTGTTGGCTTCAGCAGAACTGAGATGCAGAATTTCTTATCGAAGCATGGACAGGCATACAAATATGAAAAAAGTTGTTAATGTGATGAAAGAGGATGGTTCGTCACAGGTTTCAGCCGCTATACCTCTATTATATGGTTATATGGTTTGAACACATACATGTATATGAAGACAAAGTCAATACAGTGCGGACATTCACACATTCCAAAGCAGCACAACTGCACATTGCACTGCTGCAAACGCCAAAGTTCCACAGATCGGGGTGATCTGTGTCCGAATTCGACCCAACGTGACCTTACATTACTGAATTAATTCGATGACTGCGGCGCGTTCGGCTCCTGCAGCTTCTAGGTGCATCGTAAGACTGCTAGCATAGTTTGTTTTATGTAGCATAAGCACCTAACCAACGAAGGACAATAACTCTTTCAATACTTACAGAATAGAGACAACCCTATCCAAATATCTGCGGCATTCCTAAGCATGTTTGTAGACGACACTTTTGCAGTAGATATCATGTCTGGGATTCTTGAAAAATGTCGCGTAGAAAACATCCGATCTAAAATAAAATTGCACGTCGGAAACTCAGACCAGATTTTTGGGATTCGTGATTCAGACTGTGTTGATGAGTTTGGGAATTCTTTGTAAGTAAGACCAGCTGTTCCACTAATGACTCATCTGTCTGTGGGTATCGATTAATCACAGTCACTCGAAATATTTGTCTTCCTATCCTTATTCTATTCTCTTTATTTGGACCTAGTATATATATTTTTTTTTTTGCATGATAGGTTAGCCTTTGACCACTATCTCCTGATGGTAAGTGATGATGTGGTCGAAGATGTTGTTCAGGCTAACCTAGAAGTCCTCGCTCTCAAGGACAGCTGCCGGAACACACCGTTAGGTGCTTGGCGACAGATTTTCTACTTGATACTAGTAGCTAGCCAGGCGGGCATTCGCAAAATGCCCTACCACCATGCTATAACGACTGCCATCCTTATACAACAACCGGCACCGACGGCTTAACGTGCCCTCCAAAGCACGTGCACGCTCAGTAGTAATGTCACTAGCGGTCACCCATCCAACTCATGACTGCGCGTGACGTTGCTTAACTTTGCTGATCAGTTGAGAACAGCTAAGTAAACTTCGCTACGAGCGCTTCAAAATGGCTTCAAAATTATGGAGGAGAGGTAAGGAGAGTCATCTCATATGGTAATAAACTTAAAAAAGTCTCCAGCTGTAAGCTATAAATAACAGTTCAAAAACCTTCCAGAATGGCGCTGGTGTAGACAAAGGGTATGAAAGTAGCAATTTTGAACGAATTGGAGTAACTATGCCGAGTTAAAAAAAAATGTGTTATTGTCGACTAAAGTAGTTACTTATTGAAAATTTCAACGTACTGTACTACGGATACAAAGAAATGTAGTAAATATAACCTTAAAGAATTATTATGAGGAATGTAGCTAGAGTGATTTTATAACGTGAACTGTGAATAGTACGTTTATTGATTATGGCACTTCGTTTAAAATTTACTCTATTCCTAATGTGGCGCCACCCTAATTTAATGCATTTGGACGGACACTTTTTCATGTACACAGATGATTCTCTTTACCCTCCATAATATAGGTAAGTACATACATTAGATGACGTATTCTTCAGTTTAAATTTCGTAAAATCGGTCACCCAATGTATGACCGCCGGACATATCAATATAATTTTAAAAACTTTAAGCAAAGGGCTTAGCAGGCTAAGGACGTGTGGCCCTGTGAGGAATAGTTGAATTGGTGAATGTCAATTGTTAGTCCTCTCATAACTAGTAATAAGACAATGCTACAATGCTACTCCGAGCTAAGAGCGCCCGCCGCGGCAACACTGGACCGCACCGCGCTCCCTTTGAATAGAGTTTTGTATATTTACATCGAGCAAAGTAATAAAAAATATTAAATAACAGGCACAAGGGACTTTTAACATCAGCTGGTACTCGTGCTTATTCCGTCATATACTTATTCTTACTTCCGTCATATATTATAACTTCAAAAATAAAAAAAATACATCTCAAAATGTTTATGACTAGCAGAAGTCAACCCTATGAGGTTGTTAGCATTTTACCAATAACCCTGTTTATAATTAGACTGAGGGATACTATACATGCAAAATTTCAGTGTTTTAAAACTTGTTATTTACGATATAACAAAACTATGATCATGGAAAACGCTTCGTCCACTCTAGCCTTAAAATTTTGGATGTATAGCGTAGGTGTAATTAATTCCTTATTTATAGAGTCACAAAAATAAAAAAATGCAATAAAATATTTCAATTACGACGACGAAGAAGGCATGATTCATTAAACACAAACCGCGCATAGAGATCAAAAACTTGGCTGCAAGTTGCCAGTGGATGTCCAAATTGCAACGTTACCAGGATGAAAGTTATGGCAACATTGAGATCCGTTCAAAAGTTTGTCCGCCGCCCGTTCAGAAGTTCGTAACTTCATAATTGAAACTGGCAACATCGTCATAAATTCATGGAGCCCTGAAGGGTCAGCATATAAGTTTATAAGTTGCAACCATAAAACAGTTTGTAGTTTTAGTGCACGAGATATCACCTACTTGCACCTACTTTCTACACCTAAGAAGTCCTTTTTGAAGCGCTCGTAGCGAAGTTTACTTAGCTGTAAATTTCTTAACCGATCAGCAAAGTTAAGCAACGTCGCCCGCGGTCATGAGTTGGATGGGTAACCGCTAGTGACATTACTACTGAGCGCTTCCGTGTTTCGGAGGGCACGTTAAGCCGTTGGTCCCGGTTGTTATCTTAGGATGGCAGTCGTTATATGGTGGCATGGCAATTTGCAAAGCGGGCCTTTTGGCTAGCTACCACCCTCAGGTAGAAAATCTGTCGCCAAACACCTAACGGTGTGTTCCGGCAGCTGTCCCTGAGAGCCAGTAATTCTAGGTTAGTCTGAACAACATCTTCGACCACATCATCAGGTGAGATAGTGGTCAAAGGCTAAACTATCAGACATTAAAAAAAAAAAAAAACTATCTCCATACGATGGCTAAGAGGGTGGTAGCTAGCCAGGCGGGCATTCGCAAAATGCCCTACCACCATGCTATAACGACTGCCATCCTAAGACGACAACCGGGACCGACGGCTTAACGTGCCCTCCGAAGCACGGAAACGCTCAGTAGTAATGTCACTAGCGGTCACCCATCCAACTCCTGACCGCGCGCGACGTTGCTTAACTTTGCTGATCGGTTGAGAACAGCTAAGTAAACTTCGCTACGAGCGCTTCAAAACTATTTATTACCTACTATTTTAAGTTTTTTATATATCTAGGTAGTGCCAGTTGTGATTTGATGGGGACAATAAGTATAAAGCACTCAAAGCAAAGTTTACTTGGCCGTTCTTAACAGATCAGCTAAGTTAAGCAACGTCCGCCGTGGTCATGACTTGGATGGGTGACCGCTAGTGACATTACTACTGAACACGTGCTTTGTAGGGCATGTTAAGCCGTCGACCCAATTAGGTAGGGCAATTTTCGAATACCCGCCTGTCTAGCTTCCACCCTCCAGGAGAAAATCTGTCATCAAGTACCTAACGGTGTGTTCCGGCGGCTGTCCTTTAGGGCCAGTAATTCTAGGCTAGCCTGAACAACTTCTTTGACCATATCATCACGTACAATAAGGTGAGCTGGTAGTCGAAGGATAGCCTATCAGCTATAAATAAAATATAAAGCCAGTGTTCAAATGCTAGCCTATTAGCTATAAATAAATAAAAAGTGAATCCAGATTACATAAGCTTGTACGAAACATTATATAATTATGCCTTTTAGATATACGTGTACATAGGTATACACAGTAAAACAGTATTCTGCTAATACCATGCTATGCTATATGATACCTTATGTTTGAAATGTATTTAATTGCTTTAATAATTACTAGCGGCCCGCCCCGGCTTCGCACGGGTATTTAAGAACAGTTTAAAAAAACCTTTTTTATGAAAATATTCTATTGCTTTTGTTCATCAGGGATAAGGGTGATTCGCCAAAATCATGACTTTTTGATGTCCGAATGGACGAAAATTATATTATTGATGTTTATAGTTAATATTTATTTTTATTCAAATAATGTATCCTTATATACACCTGTTTTTGCTAATCAAACATTAATATCTAAGTATATAAAATATATAAAAAAATAATAACGAAATGTTAAAATCCTAATTTCCTTGTCATGTCCGTTTTGTATTTAATTTTATATTATCACCCATATTGCATAAAGTTGTATTCGTAACATTATATAAATTTTATCATAAAGTATAATAAGCCCCACTTCATCAAAAAAAAGTGTTTAGTGTATTAAAAAAGATATGGTTTTAAAGTTACATTCAGTTTCATCCGTGTCCGCGAGTAAAATATAATTTCCTTGGTCAGTTATTTCAACAGTTGTAATATCGAAACACAAACGTTTGAAACAAATTGAGTTACACCGTTTCTCTCGACTATTTTGCCGCGAGAAACCCATCGGAGAAAGATGTGCACACCGTTCTTTAGTTTCGCACCATTCACATAAGTACACCCCTCCTTGGCTTTTGGTTTATAGATTTTTCAATTTCCATGGTCGTTATTTCTTAACAGTTTGATGGACTTCTAACTAATAGTTTCAATTAACAGTAATGTTTGTGGCACAGGTAGTCTCAATTTGACACATGAATATTATAAGTTAATGGTTTAAGGTGTACGATTTTTTAATGACTTAAATCTAATTTCCTTGGTTCTAATTTCCATGTTTTCCCTGGCTCATGATTTGACATGGAAATTATGGTTTACCAAGGAAATTATTAAAATTACGCTTTATTTTATTGTCTTACCAGTGGTGAAGTGAATTATGTTTATACTATTAGATTTAATCTCTTTTTTTAAGTTTTACATAAATAAATTATATTAATTTTATATATTTCCTTGAATAAAGATAGATATAACGTGTTTCTCAACATTAAACTAATATATTTAAGCACATTACTATATTTAAAGATAATCAAAAAAATTAATTCGTTAATTTTTCTCTTACGTAGAAAAATCAACATGGGGAAAACAAAAAAAAAAAAGCTGAAAAATTCGAAAAAAAGATTAGAAAAATGAAGAGTGATCTGCTACACTGGCTTGTAAATATAAGTACAACACTTTTAAAATTGCAATAACTTTTTAAATACACAAGATATACTTTTGAAACAAAAAGGTCTAGACAAAAGTTTAATTTTGTACATAAAAACTTCATAGTCGGTAACCTTCTTTTAAGAAACGGCTGAAAAACCTTTCAAATCAAAAATAATTCTTTTCGAAAAACGATTTTACTCTTCATTTCTTGTTTCTATTTTTGTTTTAAAAAGTAAATCTTGATTGATGTGTCTTTTTAATATTGTTAGGTTTGCAATAACGCCTGCTATGCGGATTTCATTAGAAAATCACAAATATACGATAGGATTTTGTTTTTTTTTAATCCCGCACATGACTTAAATTTTTCCTATCGTATATTTGTGATTTTGATGTGTCTTGTTACAAAAGCTAAGTTAGACAATCAGCACATAAACTTATTTATCATGCCTCTTCCACCTGAAGAATGTGCTAGGACTACTTAACTATACTGCAAGAATGGTGGGTGTGACGTTACGAACAGTCCAGAAGCTGAAGCGAAGGTACGAAGAGACTGGAAACCATTTGGTAATGGCAGACCCAGATGTACTAGTGCCCGAGAAGACCGTTATATTGTTTCCACTGTGTTGCGAAATCACCAACTAAATGCAGTTGAAGTCCAGCATCTTCAGACCCGAAGGGACTACATTAGTAACAGTTCAGTGAGAAGAAGACTGGCTGAAGCCAACCTGAAACCCCGAAGACCAGTGAGTGGTCCCAAATTTGAGAGGGAGCATCGAGTAGCGAGACTGCGATACACCCATGAAAACATACAGTGGGATCAACAAGAATGTTCAAGAATTTTGTTTACAGATGATTCTCACTTTACACTTCTGATAAAAGGCCAAGTGTCTACAGGTAACCTGATGAGTGATACCTTCAAGCCTGCTTCTCAGAAAGAGTCCAGTACGGTGGAGGCAGTGTACATGTATGGGCTGGCATATCTTCAGAAGGTCGCACAGAGTTAGTGACCATAGAAAATTGCACTCTGACTGGGGAAAGATACGCCTTGGAGATTCTCAATGAGTATGCAGTGCCTTATTTAGTAAATATGGGTGATCGATCATTGCTGATGCATGTAAGGCCACACATGGCTCGGGTCGTGCAAGAGTATATTCAGGAGGTTGGAATCAGCGTGATGGCTTGGCCATCAAGAAGTCTTGATCTCAACCCGATTGAATACGCCTGGGATGAGCTAGGAAAGCTAGTCAAAAGCTGCAGACCACCACCTACCACCCTCAAGGCACTAAAACAGGCCCTGATAGAAGAATGGGAGAATATTTCCCAACATCGGCTCCCAAACCTCGTGTTCAGTATGCCAAATCGACTTGAGGCTGTAAGCAGAGCCCGAGGAGGCAATATCAGTTATAAATAACATGTAAAATGTATATTATAATTTGCGCTTCATTATTATTTTAACTATAATAATAATCTTTATCTCCAAAACATCAGCTAATATTTACAATTATCAGTTCGTAGGTATGAATATGACAATTTATAAAATGTTTCAAACATGATAATTTATCAGTTATGAGTAGTTTTTAAATATATAAATAAAAACTTAATTACGTAAATATTTTGTTTTATACTTAACATTTCTTTAAGGAAAATAAATAGTGTACTTAATATAACATAATACTAATTTCCGTGGCAACCTATAATTTCCTTGCAATAGTTTTCTAATTTCCTTGGGACCTTACTAATTTCCTTGACTGTTTAAAACTTCATGACCTTATAACTTTTTTTCAGGAATGTTTTGAGATACCCCTTTTACAGAAATGAATACTGCTTTTATTCATTTACATAATCAACAATCTAACATCAGTTAGATTCACTTTATGGGTAATTCGCCAAAAAAAATATTTTTTGCCTAATTTCCTTGGCATGATTTTTTTTCCCAAATACTTATCAAAGTATTTGGGAAAAAAAATCATGCCAAGGAAATTAGGCAAAAAATATTTTTTTTGGCGAATTACCCATAAAGTGAATCCAGATTACATAAGCTTGTACGAAACATTATATAATTATGCCTTTTAGATATACGTGTACATAGGTATACACAGTAAAACAGTATTCTGCTAATACCATACTATGCTATATGATACCTTATGTTTGAAATGTATTTAATTGCTCTAATAATTACTAGCGGCCCGCCCCGGCTTCGCACGGGTATTTAAGAACAGTTTAAAAAAACCTTTTTTATGAAAATATTCTATTGCTTTTGTTCATCAGGGATAATATAGGATTCTAATTGTGAAATAATTTAGCAAATCGGTTCAGTAGTTTTCGAGTTTATTCGTTACATACAAAAGTACAAATGATTCCTCTTTATAATATTATGTGTAGACCACTGGTCGTTGTGGGACACGACATGCAGCTGGACTGAGATAAAATTACGATAAGCTAGCTATTGTGGTATATTTAATTAATTAGTTAAGAAAAAAACAGTTAAGTTTACATTTAAGTTTAATTTTAAATCAGACATTGCTGAATAAAACAGTCTTGTGAAGTTTCTGCCGCAAACCCTTAGCTTATTCCTTATATATATATGTTTCATTGATTCTAATTTTTCATTATGAGTTAAACGTAAATTGAGATATGAATTCGCTAACGCCTTCACAAATTAAATATCACGTGGATCTTCAAATATTGATTGAGGAGGATGTGGTGGATTTTTTCTATAACATTAGGATCTTTAGGAAATCTGAAATTGAAACGAAGTTATTTTAATAGAGAAAGGAATAAAAAATGCATAGGTATTTGTTCTTGACCTAGGATTGGATAGTCATGCATGGTCACCGTAATTCATCACTAACAAATTATGTATAAAACTATTACCTGGGAAAAGATAAACCACAATCAGGATAATACTCGCTTCCGCAAGCCTCCACGGCACAAAGATTCCTCATTTTAACTAAATTTCTTCAAAAATATCACGAAATCGAGAAACACTCTGCCATTACCGTCCGAGTCTGTGATTTCAAATGGGGTTGTCAGGTCAGGTGTCCGTATTTCATACAGATAAAAGAAAACCTATACAATATTGAACTCATGAATGAGTGAATGATTATTCACAACTAGACTATAATTATACCTTTCGTCATGATTATTCACATCTAAATCACACATTTAGGCGTGGTTGGAAAAATAAAATATAAAAGTGTATAATCATTCTCGTTGATGAGTTCAAAAAAATAATGTGATAACAGCTGCTTCAATTTTATTATCTAACTTTTTACACAACTGCCTAAAAATAGGATCTTATTCTTCAAAAGTTCAAATTTTCCTTTCGTTCTAATTTTGTAAATAAAAAAAAATACAATATCCTATATTAATATGAAATTAAAATTAAATACATTTAAAAAATACTAGGTATAATATAATAGTTATATAACTGTGCAATGACCCCAATAACAGGACTTGGACCCGGATTCGAATACAGCACATGACTTAAATATTTTCCCTCGTAAATTTGTAATTTTGTAAAAAATAACGACTACAAAGAGAAAACATTTTAAAACAAAAAATGCACTAAAAAGTATATAAACCAAACCATCGCACATAGTTTTTTTCATTCATTTTACATCGACATCGACAAGTGAAAATAATAACACCAAGCCAATTAAGCTCCCCGCCGTGGTTTTCCCGATGGAGTACAGCATGGGGTTCTTCAAAAAGGGCGTGAAGAGATTTCTTCAGGGTCGGCAACGCGCGAGTGATACCCCTGGTGTTTCAAGCGTCCATAGGCTACGGTAACTGCTTACCATCAGGCGGGCCGTATGCTTGTTTGCCACCTTTGTGGTATAAAAAAAAAAAAAAAAAAAAAAAAAAAACTCATTATTAGGGATAACTCAAATACTACTAGTCAGATCTTACTCAAATTTAAATGGGACTAGATACAAGCACCGCTTTAGCATATAAAAAAACATCAAATCAGTACACCATGCAAAATGAAAGGAGGTAACATACCCAAAAAATTAATACAGTTGAATTGAGAACCTCCTCCTTTCGTAAAGTCGGTTAGAAATTATTAAAAGCGTCGGGAACATAAGATTTCAACCGTGTTCAGTTGTCACTTGATTATTATTATTATTTATTATTACTTACTTAATTACTTGTATACAGGGTTATTGGTAAAATGCTAACAACCTCTTAGGGTTGACTTCTGCTAGTCCTAACATACATTTTGACAAGTTTTTTTTTGTGTTTTAATGCCTACTCCGAGCTAAGAGCGCCCACCACGGCAACACTAGACCGCGCCGTGGTTCCTTTGAATAGAGTTTTGAATATTTACATCGAGCAAAGTAATAAAAAGTATGAAATAATACATTACAGGCACAAGAGACTTTTGACATCAGGTGGTCCTCGTGCTTATTCAGTCAAAAACATATAAAAAATACAAAAAAAACAATTTCTTTTTTTATTTCAAACGAAAAAAAATATCTTAAAATGTTTCTTAGGGCTAGCAGAAGTCAACTCTAAGAGGTTGTTAGCATTTTACCTATAACCCTGTATATTACGAAAGCGGAAAAATAGTTCAATTTTTTTGCGCTGGCAATACCCACCATAAATATCTAGTTCTCTCCTCGCTTTTCCAGCAGCTGCATTTCGTTCCGAAGGCATTGTAAAACATTTAATTGGCACCAAAACTGTTGGTTCCGCGCTTCATTATTTTTGACAATAGACTTGCCTAGTTAGCAAGTTTTTCAGACTTGTTGACATAGCTTGGAATGAAACCTGGTTTTTCCGTTTATTTATTTTTGAATACGAGTTATAATTTGTAGTTTGTTCTTTAGGGATCTGTACTCGAGAAGCAAAACGGAGCACGTAATGTACTAGACACAGTATGGGTTACAGTTATGGGTCTCTAAATCGTAATCTGAAATGTGATATCACGTATGTAATACGACGTTTTATAACATATTTGCGAGGAAATTTAAACACACTTTCTGAAAATGAATTTGCATCTTTGCTTGTTTTCCATAAGATGAAATTTTGAAACGCTTGTAAGTATCACTCGGTCGATTTTCGGTCTGAGATTTCTGGCGGTGTTGATTTAATAAAGTCATAATTACTTGACGACATTTTCAAATAAAAACAATACAGCGAATAGAAATAGCGCGAGGAATAATTTCTACTTGTTCACAAATTAGCCATGCGCTTTTTTTTTTAAATCAATGGCCCAAAAACCAGTAGGTATTAGGTACTAATAAGGTAAATGAATATTTTTGTGTTTCGTTGCAGATTAAATTAAATTAAAGAATTAAATGCTTATTTATTTTATTTTATCTCACAAAGTTAATTTTATTCATAAATATTGACCACTTCTCTGACATAAAAACTCTTTGCTAAGATTTTAAAAACGTACCGTTCGCTTTTGACGGTGCATCGTGATAAACCGTGCGTTTAACCTTATTAAAAAGAAACTCGTGCGCTTTACATTGCAATACTTTATATTACGATAAGTACTTTGTGTAAAACGTTGAGCTATGGATGACTAACTTGGATTAGAAAATAACTCGAAGGTAAAAAAGAAAAAAAAATAGTGTGTGTTACGACATGGACATTATCATCTATGGACACGGCCGTTTTGTTGTACGTGAATACGTCTCAAAATGGCGGGATCCCCCCTCCGCCGCGCGCGCGATGTGTTACAGTTCTTACTTAGCGTAATATATTCTTAGATTCTTTAGCTATCCAGTGGTGTAATTGAAAGGATGGGGATTATAGATATGTTTTTTTTTTATGTTATTGTGGCGGAACAAGCCTATAACAGACGCATTTCGTCAACGACGAAATTGCACTGTGCCCGTCACACTGATACGTACAGTTGTTAGGTCTCAATGGCCTGTAATTTTATTTTACTGGTTTTCAAGGTCTGCTGGCGGAACACTGTTAGGTGCTTGGCGACAGATTTTCTACTTGAGGGTGGTCGCTAGCCAGGTGGGCATTCGCAAAATGGCCTTCCACCATGCGGTGAAGCTCAAGCCCGCGGCGGGATTCGAACCATGGACCTGCTGCACGGCAGTCCATAGCCAATTCCACTGATTCACTGCTTCAAAACTAGTAGCTATGTAGCTGCATCCCCCGATTTTGTTATCCTTCGTTTTTTTTTAATTGCGTCCCTATTTTCAGGTTTTAGATTAGCAAAGACAAATAAAAGGTCCTTCTTAGGTAATTGTGTACGGTTTTATAATAAACAAACAAAAAAGTTCCCAAACATATTACAACGCTCACAGAAGGGAAATTCAAGTTGCACGTGAAAAACATATTGATTATAAAATTCTACTACACAGTTTCTGATTACACGAAAAAAAATCCTGGACAATTCCGCCTCTGCAAAGCTATTGCCTGTCACCTACATAATTTAAACAAATATTGTAATAACTCTATTATATAGTAAGTATGTAACACATTGTTAAAATATGTTTAAAATAATGGCCCCGAGTTTCTTGCCCGTTCTTCTCGCAGTGGCTCTATACAATTTATTTGCTGAACGTGGCAGTACAATGTAGAATATTTCAATACTAAAATTTGTTATTATTGAAATATCCTTCATAAGAGCGTCGTAGACGCTTAAATTGAATAAATGATTTTTACTTTGACTTTGACGTATTCATGTCAAAACCCGTCAAAGAAGTTAACAGTAACATTGTGACATCCTGTCAGTACCAGCACGTCACAAACGTCAGCTTAAGTACGAAGTTACAAGTTTATGTAAAGCAGTGCTTCACATCACATTAGACCCCATTTCAGACGCTCTTGGCAAGCGTTTAAAGTATGTACCTATGTTTTAAGTCTTCAAAGAACGGCTATTCTCGGCAAGTCTGAAGAGCGATTCAGAAATTACTTTACCCTGTACTTTACATATAAAGTACCGTTTCGAGATGCGGTAGTTGAAACACGCTGTATCAGCACGATCAAAACAACGGTGTAGCTTTCAATACCTTCTTGAAAGTTGCCAAAAAATATGTAATAAAACCATCTATCTAAATTAAAAAAAAAAAATATATGGCACCGACTCCAACACTCAAATGTGTAAAATAACTTGTTGAAGTCGGTACCGTGATGGTTTAAGAGTAACTATTATCACAATATTGTGCGCATGGTACCGACTTCGACAAGTTATTTAACACATTTTAGTGTTGAAGTGAAAAAATAATACCATTTTTAGTGACCCTTGCTACTTATGGGATCGATTGACATCCACAGTCAATGACTATATGAACAAGATAGGAAAATACTTTTCAGCTATTGGAGTGTAACTCAAACATGGCTTGACCGATTTTGATAAAATTTAAATGGGACCACACGGCAAGCATAAGCTTTCAAATAACAAAAGAATCATTAATACCGGTTCACCCAGTCAAAAATTATGAGGTAACAAAGATAAAAAAAAGCAGACGAAATGAGTACCGCCTCATAAAAAAAGGAGGATAGGGTACGCTCTAATATCACGACAACATAATGTAGAGAAAGTTTAAGTTGAAAGGTAAGGCTAGTTGATTTTGTGCATATAGCGGTCGCTCGCACGTCATCTGACAGCAAGAACTGCATGATTTTAATATTTTGATGTTTGCAATAAACGGGAGCTCTACAAGTCAAGTCATGTGCGAGATTCGAACCCGCGTCCACCTCTTTAGCCGGGGTATGCTCTAACCAATTGAGCTAACATGACAATGAGTCCATCCCAATACGATGGTTAAAGAACGATAGAAAAAAATTATTTACGTGACTTATTGTCATGTTAGCTCAATAGGTTAGAGCATACCCCGGCTAAAGGGGTGGATGGAAGATCGTAAATTTGTAATTTTGTAAAGAAGTGCATGAGTTCGAATAAACAGACGGCACGCTGCTTTACTATTATTGCCTGATCATATTTGTAAACAAACGAAGTTGGTTTTTTATTTTTTATGTTATTGTGATGGAACAAGCGCGAGGCCCAGAAATTTCACGAAAGCATAAACGAAACACACAATAGACCCAATCTATTTCACTTTTGTTAGTTCATTCAACTTCCATCGTCAGTAAAAATGATAGATAATACCCCTGAATCGAAGCCCAATTGTCTTCGTGTTGAAGTTCACCGAGAGATAGCTAATAAGCATGATGTGCTGCTATTTGTGCGTACTAAAACATAACTACTTGTTCGACCTTGTTTTGCATGGTGGAAGGGCATTTTGCGAATGCCCGCCTGGCTAGCGACCACCCTCAAGTAGAAAATCTGTCGCCAAGCACCTAACAGTGTGTTCCGGCAGCAGTCCTTGAGAGCCAGTGAAATAACAGGCAAAATGAGACTTAACAGGTATGTCTCAAGGTGATGGGCGCAGTGCAGTTCGTAACTTCTGATGAAATGCATCTGTTATAGGCAGAGGATACCGCTTAACATCAGGTGGACCTCGTGGTTGTTCCTTCACAATAACTTAAAAAAAAATTACCTTTAGTCGCCTCTTACGATACCCACAGGTAGCAATGGGGAGGACATTCTAGCCTGGACCAAGGGCGCCTTAACCATTGGGGTATCGAAACTGGCTACAACAAATATTCTTAGCCAGAATATTTGTGCTCTAATTTTATACGTTATTGGGGTGGGGAGGGTGTGCCCATTAACTATACAGTAGTATGGTTAATGGGCACACCGTTGACCAATAAGAACCACATGAAGTCCAGTAGGACTTCATCTCTTCAGCCGATAGGAGTGCTGTTTCAAACACTTACCTAACTTTCGAAATGATGTCGCTACCCTTCATTATTTCTCAATATTATTCTATGCATATCGCATGCTAAGCTCATACAAAATGAAAATTTTGTGGTCTAAAAATTTGTAAATGTAATAATGTTTGCTTATTTATATATCAACAACACACTACAAACTAAACACAACACTACGACGAAAGCATTTAGGCAACCTAAAGACTATTGCAGGCCTGCAAACAGTCCAAATACTACAACCCACTACTAGTTGGCAGCTTGCCCTGCATGTTGACAGCCTTTCGCCCTTTGGATTGTAATGTTGCGCCCACAGAAAAGAGAAAGCAATAGTATTATTTTTCTCTGTGGTTGCGCCAATAAGAGCCAGAACTTTGATCACGCGTTGCATCTACCAATCGCTCTAATAAGTTTTGGAAAATAACATGAGATCCTAGCTCCCACGGATCCAATGTCTCCGCACCAAACGGCTCAAATATGTAACCCATACCGAGGTTAGCATACTTGCGCCGCTTGAGCTGCTCCGCCGAAGTAGCCGCGGCGCCAGCCCTCACGTTGGTTTCAGAAAGATGTGACGACGCTAAAGTGTCAACGCATGAAGTGTCTCACACTAAGGTTGTTGTTTGCTTAGCATGCGATAACGCTTGTTTTTTATAGATATGTTCTATTTTTTTGTACTATTCGTAAGTAGATCTCCAGTGGAAGCCAAAGAGCTCACTGGCATAATCAAAATTGAGTGTTTACTCGTTCTTTCTGGAGTTCTATTGATAGGAGAAAGTGGACTTATTCAATAATCTAAGAAAATAGTGGTTAAAACAATTTGCTAAATGTGTATTTTTTATCTTAGCATACCTTCTCGTCGTTATTGTATCCCACCTCTGGATTGTGGCCATTGCTATATTTACAGATGTTAATCTCGACAGCTCTGGTTCATTCCACACTTTAGGTAAAAAGCTACAGGTACACCGGCGTATCTGTCTGGACGGGCTTATTGTACGGTGCGTTTCGCGTCAGAAGAGATCAGAGCTATGCGTGCACATGCGATAGAAAGAGAGACGCCTTGTAGGTGAATATATGTATTAGGTACTCCGTGCTTCGCGAGCTGAAGTGCACTTTATTGCGTGGTTACTAAAGTCGCTTATTTATTGGAATGGGGTTGCTGAGTAATCCTTCTGGTCATTTTTATTCTGTGGTCTCGGTGTTATGACTAGCATCTTGACTTGCGGATATAGTTAGGCGTGTTAGTAGTTATAAAAAAATATATTAAAAAAACATATTAAAAAAACTCACTCTGAAGCTGATGGCGCCACTGCAGTTGACGTCGAATGCTTTGAACACATAATGGGCGTACAGTGCTGAATCTGAAAAACAAAACAAATGACACTAAAAAAATGCATCAATAAATAATATTTTTTGCTGGTAGTGAGCAGTTGGGAATTTAGAGCCAAGTTTTATATAAAATAACATTATGATACTTTAAAGATACTGCATAACACCACCCAATTTTGACGACTCAAGTCAATGTCAAAATCTACTGTTAAGAGTAACAGAGAAATAAAACCGGCCAAGTGCGAGTGGGACTCGCGCACGAAGGGTTCCGTACCATTATCTGTAACCTAATCTTGCAAGTTACAGACACTTCGCAGTGTCCGATTGAGCTGTGTAGGTACGGCGAAAACCTCTTTTATTGTATGGGAGCGCCCTTAATTATTTATTTATTTTGAATTAATTATATTTAAAGAGAACATAAAACTAAATATTCTGTGAATAGTCAAAGCGTCTACCTGTCACCGTTATTAGTATCGAGCAAGAAACCAATAATAATAAGAGTAATAAAGCCAATTTTGTTGTATGGAACCCCCCTTAAATATTTATTTTATTTTATTTTTAGTATTTGTTGTTATAGCGGCAATAGAAATACATCATCTGTGAAAATTTCAACTGTCTAGCTATCACCGTTCTTGAGATACAGCCTGGTGACAGACGGACGGACAGCGAAGTCTCAGTAATAGGGTCCCGTTTTTACCCTTTGGGTACGGAACCCTAAAAAGCAGTCGCCATTTCGTATACCCATAAAAAGGAACAAAGTTTGTGTGATAAAGCTCTTTGCTACCCTACTTACAAAAAATTGTTATTGCGAATTTATACAGGTAGGCTTGGTTTGTACCACAGATCACAGAAACTAAAGGATCTACTCTAACCTAAACTAGATCTCTATGGTTTGTACACTACGTCTTTTTTATTTATTTATACCTGATAGTCTAGCCTTTGACCACTACATCACCTGATAGTAAGTGATGATGTCGAAGATGTTGTTTAGGCTAGCCTAGAATTACTGGCTCTCAAGGACAGCTACCAGAACACGCCGTTAGGTGCTTCTACTTGAGGGTGGCTAGCCAGGCGGGCATTCGCAAAATGGCCTTCCACCATGCGGTAAAGCTCAAGCCCGCGGCGGGATTCTAATCATGGACTTGCTGCGCGGCAGTCCATAGCCAATGCCACTGAGCCATCACTGTTTCGTTTTGTTTTGTGTGTGTTATCATAAGGTTACCTCTTTACAGGTATAAGGTATGTATAACACACATATTATATGTACCGATTTTAGTGATGTTTTTTAGATTTGATTTTTTGATATTTTTTTTTTATTTGAGAGCTGATATTTATAGATGATAGATAGATAGAAACACTTTATTGAAACACCTTATATATAAAAAAAATAGTTAAAACAGAAACACAATGAAAAATAAGGTAACAATTGGCGGTCTTATCGTCTTGAAAGCGATCTCTTCAAGACAACCATTTGAGGAAGAGAACCAAGGGATGGCGTTTATCTAGATTATAATATAGTACTCACAATGACACATAATTTCTAAAATACTACAAACATTAAAATAGATAAAATAATATATACAGGTATATAAATATATACATTAATAATAATAAATACATAAGCATATAAAATATTATATATATAATAAACATACATAATTACATACAACTTAATCAATAAACATAATATATAAATAATGAATGATATTATCATTAGTATAAGACTCATATTAACAATGGAACAACGAATTTTAAAATAAAAATAAATTAGAGGGAGCTAACGAGTTTTTATTTATCATGTGGTCCCGTATAAATTTCAGTGAGATCTGACTTGAGTTATCTCTAATAAGTTATTAGTAATAATGCTTAATTGATCTTGAGGTCGGTTTTGTTTTGATAAAAATTAATAATTTTAATATACTTACTTCCATGTGGAAAGAATTTGGCATAGATGTCCTTGAATGATTCTTCCTGTACCACACCCTCTGGACATTCCTGAAAATTAGAGAGAAAATACACATTTAATTGATGAAATATACAATTATTTTACTAAAAAGAGCCGGAAATATTGAAATACTGATTATTGAGGGAAGGATTACGTGTTCATATGGGTGGACAGAATTTTTGGAGAGCATTGTGATGATCAGCGACATGATGCAAAGTTATACCTATAGGTACTACATTTGACGCACCAAACGCTCTGTTTAACTGAACTGTACTGATAACAGTGCACCTTACTATAGTGTGGCCTGTGGTGTGGCTTCGACATTTATGCAGTATATTTGCATGGTGGTAGGGCATTTTGCGAATGCCCGCCTGGCTAGCTACCACCCTCAAGTAGAAAATCTGTCCGGTGTGTTCCGGCAGCTGTCCTTGAGAGCCAGTACTTCTAGGTTAGCTTGAGCAACATCTTCGATCACGTCATCACTTACCATCAGGTGAGATAGTGGTCAAAGGATAACCTACCAGAAATAAAAATAAAAGTGTACAGAGCGCCGCAAATAATCCGAGAGTTCGAATCCATGTATGAAGCTGGACGTCAATAACAATGCAGCAAGTGAGTAATAAATAGGTAATGATTAATAATAGTACAAAAGAAGAAAAAAAATCTTCAGTTAGATACCTACCACGCTATCTAAATTTTTTTTATGTTATTGTGACGGAACAAGCTCGAGGCCCATCTGATGTTAAGTGGACTAACCTCTGCCTATAACAGATGCATTTCACCACAAGTCACGAATTGCACTGCGCAAAGTGACGGCGTTTTGAGACATACTTGTTAAGTCTCATGTGCCTGTAATTTCAATGGCTCTCAAGGACAGCTGCCGGAACACTGATGAAGCTCAAGCCGGCGGTGCGGATCAAACCAGGGTATAATACTGCGACACGGCAGTCCATAGCTCTTACCGCTCGGCCACCATTGCTTGAAAAGAAAAGCTAGATCAAAAGCGATCCAGCTCTAAATATAAACACGATCTAGCGCTGCATGTTTTGATAGTTTGGTTAGACGAAATTTAGCGCTGCAGCCTTTCAATCCATAGTACAATTGTCATCAAGTTGCAAAATACAATTTTTGTTTGGAATAGCTTCTCTAGTTCGAAGTATTTATAACTCAATGATTGGGTTATTTTGTGAATGCTCTACGGCTAGCTCTACAAAGCGGAAAATATGTCGCCAAGCAACAGACAAAGTCTTCCGGTCCGGCAGTTATCCTCCTTATCATACATATGAAGATCAGTGTGACCACCACCTAGGGAAGTTTTATTATATTTTGAGAATGTGATAGGTTACAAATTTGAAATTAGTTCAATCTCAGAAATATACACTTCCTCAGGTTCAATACAATACTACGCGCGAGTACTACGCGCCAAATAACTCTGCATATTAGAAAATAACCATTAGGTATAATCACAAAATTACAAATATACGAGAGGAAAAATTTAACTCATGTGCTGGATTCGAATCCGCGTCCATCCACCCCTTTAGCCGGGGTATGCTCTAACCAATTGAGCTAACATGACAATGAGTCATAACTCATTTTTTTCCCATCGTATTGGGATGGATTTGTAATTTTGTAAAGTAATCCGCATAGCAGGCGTTATTGCAAACATTACAATATTAAAAGAAAAATTAGGTATAATGTTATTGGGCTGTTAGTTGTTAGTGAAAACATTGTCAAGCAAATTGAGACAAGGGCAGGAAAAAGACGATTAAGTACCCACATTAACTAAGTGCCTTCCAAATTATAAAATACCCTCAAGAAAAGCTGACGGCACGCGAATTTGCGTGATTTCCAAACATTGCCGTAATAGCATGGCCGCCATAAACAAGGATTTATTCGGAAATTTCATGGTTAATCCTTATGAATGGTGTTTTGCGTATTATACCAAGTCTCCGTAAGGAGGTACGATTAAATTGATATATTTAGAAGTTGCTTAAGGTACCTTAACCTAAAATCCAGCAAGAGTACAAAAACCAACGGCACAAGTGCCACATAAAATATAAAAGTTTATTGGTTTTGTCACCTTTTTCAATCAAAACTAAGTATAGTACCACCAACTTAACTGTGCAGTTTTCGAGGGCGCTACTGGTCAAGGAAATCAACTACAAACTGTCACAATTTGAGGGAAAGTTTTAATTTATTTTTCTGCCACCTGAACAGATAAGTTGGTGGGACTGTATAATAAAATGCAGTATCGTGGTCACGGGGTGACTGGAACTGGACAGTCACCCCACGATCACTGCAAAGTGTTTGAAACGTCGGAACAAAAATAATGATAAATATACGCAATTTAAACCGTTTAGAGTTGTTTAATTACTAAATTGTCTAAAATTTTATTTATAGCTGTTAGGCTAGCCTTTGACCACTATCTCACCTGATGGTAAGTGATGATGTGGTCAAAGATGTTGTTCAGTCTAACCTAGAATTACTGGCTCTCAAGGACAGCTGCCGGAATACACTGCTAGTTTCTTGGTACAGATTTTCTACTTGAGGGTGATAGCTAGCGAGGCGGCTATTCGCAAAATGCCCTACCACCATGCTGTAACGACTGCCATCGTAAGACAACAACCGGGACCGACAGTTTAACGTGCCCTCCGAAGCACGTGCACGCTCAGGAGTAATGTCACTAGCGGTCACCCATTATATAGAAATATTCATTTTGTAGTGTGTAGACGTAAGCTAAGTAAGTCGGTATAGTTATAGTATATGTATTGTATGAATGCGATGTGTGCCTGTAGTAATAAAGAACATATTTTTCAACACCCTTGCTCGTAAAGTGAGCTTTATTATATCGTTCTTAGGGCCATACACCGAACTATAACACCCTCGTGCATAATAATATTATACACTAGTGCGTAATAAAATTATCCCTACAAAGTTATGTTAGTACCTAACTGCAAATTATATTCGAGTAAATAATGCATTTTCAATCTAACCGGGTAATTTATCCCTACAAAGTTAAGTTAGTATCTAACTGCAAATTATATGCGACTAAACAGCGCATTTTCAATCTAACCGGGTAATACAGATTTGTAACATCAAAGAGGTTTTTATGTAATCAAACATAATACATTTGCCGCGCGCAAAAAAATAACTTACGCACATTTTCCATAATTTTCGTATGATGTTTGTATCGCATTTGTGCAATATATATTTTTTTCCTCGCAAGGGTGTTGAAAAAGTGCGTATGAAACTCGTGAGCAACTTGCTCATTATACACTTGGCTGATTTACGCCTGCAACACACAGCCTCGTTTAAAATGAGCAACTTAGCTCACTTGTAGCGTAATCTACTAATACGAATTGGACGTTTCACTCCATCGTACGCGCATCCTACAACCCCTCGACCTACCAACATCACAATTTGATTATGCATAAAAACATGATATATGATACTCAATGTGTTCAGGGCGATATAACACAAACCAGGGCTTAACAATTAATAATTATAATATACTAAGTTATAATGTGAGTACTTTTCTTGCAAACTGAGGAAGGAAAGATTCTAGAATTAAACCGTGAGCGAAGCGAGAGGTTTCAAATATAGAATCCTGAGCCAAGCGAGTGGTATCAAATATAGAATCTTGAGCATAGCGAAGGTACATAGGTACGAGACGCGAGATAGCCTTGCTGCTGAGCTTAACACACAATATTTTATCTCACTACAGCGAGGAAAATCCTATTGGTGGAAGTAAAACAGCTTCCATTTAGTAAAAGAGCGGTAATTTATAAATATAGTGCAATTACTAATATTAATTGGTAATACTACACATAAATTAATGTTATGGATATTTTATAACGATTAGAATTTAAAAACTCCATTTCCACCCTAGCGGATGAAACTCACATTTCCACCCATCTTTCGTATGATAAAAACGTCTTGTCGAGTTTGTGATGTGAAAATAATATTTTTGGCTTCTCATATTTTGGAGCCCTGAATGGTACCTTTTTAAGCAACTTCAAGAAAGGAGTAGGTTCTAAATTAGGCTGTATTAATATTATTATTTTTTGTGTGATTCAGGGAGTACCGATTTAGATGTTTTTTTTATATTGGAAAGCTGGTGCTTGTCTTTAAGCTCTAACAGGTCACCCGGAACCGGTATGATCAAATCTTGTCAGGATCAAATTATAGGTACTTGATTGGAATGCTGGAACGGCGCGGCGTGTATACGCGTTATGACCAAAACTTGTCTTGTCTGAAGACTTTCAGGAACGCACCCCAACGGTGAACTTTATGACTATTGATGTCTGCCCGTAGTGGTCAGAAGAGGCGATAGAGAGAAAATACCAAAAGGTGGGCACTGCGACCTCCTAGACGCCCGCCAAGCGCGTGGATTATGGCCAACCTAAATAGAGGAGCTATATTATCTGTTCGACGTGGATTTTCAGACTGTTGATGAATTTTAACGATGTTGATAAAGTTGTTACACACCATTAATGTACTGTACTGTATTAGCCGGATCGTCTACTGCTGAACACAGCCTCTATATGGGGGTATTTGCCATAATCCCTACGCTTGACAGGCGGCTTGTGGATCGCAGAGTAAGATAGCAGTATTTTTCCCTTAGTCGCCTCTTACGACACCCCCGGGATGACATGGAGAGGCCTCTTACGGCACCCCACGGGGAACACAGCTCAATTAGGCGTATAATTTTCCTTTGGCCTGCCCCTTGTAATAAATCCGGAATCGTTACGATAACAAAGACGAGAACTGTACAGCAATGGCGGCTGCTATTTATTCCAATTTATGCTATTTTGGCTGCGATATAATCCGACTAGGAAGCCCTATACATTTTATACCCAGCTTAACATTGCATGAGCACCTCTAATAACATGGCAACCTTGAATTAATTAGGTATTATGATTCTATTCAGGCATAAGGACTATGTATCCAGTTACCACTAAATGAAAAAAAGGTTATATGATAATGTTACCAGTAAAAAAAAGTAAAATGAATATAAAACCGGTATCATAGCAGTAGAACCCCGTGTGAAAAAATGAATTGAAAACGAAATATCTATTAATTGCCACACAAATAACATATGACTATACAGAATAAGATTAAAACCAAAAATAAGGTGATTCGTAAATATTGCGGGCAAAAGGGTTACATTCAGCATAAGCCGCGTGACATTTTCATGCTGTTTTTCAGTGCACCCCTTTGCTCGGGCTGGTGTTCGCCCAGATAGGTATAGTGAATGAGGATGAATTGAACAAAACTATACTAATAAAAATATATAATAGTGTGAACGAGTTCGTCCAGAGAAATACTGTCACAATTAGGGTTGCCACCTTTTATTTTTTCAGATAAAGTACATTGGTTATTATAGGTAGGAAAAAAATGTATTAAGTAATAGAATAAAGTATAATTTATTTTTTATTATTATATTGTTTTAGTACATATTTTTTATTACTTTTGCGATTTGTATCAAATTAGTATCTCTACTAAACAATTGCACAGCATCTTTACAGTCTATATTTAAATTAAAATAAATAAGTATTTTGTTTTTAATCATATTCACAGACGCTTTATTTCTTTCGTCTCGCCATTTGCTATTCATCACAAAAAAAATCTCTCTGTGAATTCTGACGTGACGGGAATAGATAATAAAAATGAAATGACTTTATACAAGTTTTAAATATTATCATTATTCTTATTAAACAGTTGCTGCCATTTTTGTACAGTTGGCAGATCAGTAACATCCTTAGTAGTACATAACTCATTTAATAAAGATTTTTTTCCATTTAGATCATCAATGTCTACATTAAGTTTTTGCAGTATTAAAATTTTCAATTATCTTAACAATATTATTACATTCTATATTTATCTTTAAATTTATATTATCTAGTTTGAATAACCAGTTGGTGTTATTAAAATCAACCCATTCATTTAGGTACCAAGCACTAGACTTCGTCGATATATAATAAAAAAAAACTATTGAATTTTACTAGTCAGTTCTGGTGATGATAACAGTCTCATTTTTTGGCTTGTTTTATAGCCGAAATAGCGATCTTGTTTTCTTTGAGTTAACCCATCTCTAAGACTAACCATAATCCCATAAACAGCTAAAATTGTTATGCAGTTACCTCTAAACAGCTTCGCACGAAACAAACAAGAAATTGTGACAGTTAATGATAGTAACTATGTTGACATTTGCGTTCAGAAATATATTTGTGTTAAAAAAACGAGTGCTTAGGTAATGTGGCGTTGGCGAGTGGCGAAATACATCGATTAAGCCAAAGAAACCAAATCATGCTAAATAAAGTATTTACGTGTACTTTATGGTTCACATAAAGTATAGAGTACAATAACTTGAAATAACGTACAATACTTTATTATAAAGTACGGGTGGCAACCCTAGTCACAATACTTGTTTCTACCGCCAAGCAGTTCGCATTCGCGTTCTGGTTTTAAGGGTGCTGATGAAATTCCGGACACATAAGACTTAACAACTGTACTTAACTGGCCTTAACGTCTTGAGGTGACGGGCGCAGTGCAGTTTTTCACTTGAAACGATATGCATAAACTTACGTCTAAGCCGGGAAATTCTATATTTAAACAGTTTTATCGCGCTTGTAGCTAGATTCGTTAATCATTTTATACTATAATGGTATTCGCGAGTTTAAAATTATATTGCTCGTGGTACCTTGACGAGTTATTGGATATCAATAAACATATAAATCATTCAACTTATAAAAAACGGGAGAAATGGCACCGTACCTCGAACATGGCTATGTCAAATCAGGCGACGTCTCCAGATTGAGTGTCAGTAGTGTGCGTGTGTGTCTATTGCATGCTGGTCTTCCTATCTTTGTCATTCATTAAAACATCATATACAATGGAAGTGTAGTTGTGTGCAATATATGCTTGCATTAAATTTTCGCCATATTATATTGCCGTGATATTAGAGCATACCCTATCATCTTTTTTATTTAAATCAATGACATTTATGGATAAATTACCCCTGAAACTTTCAAAAATTACATTCACCCTTTACAAATGTAATCAATTCAATAAGTATTAAAAATATAAATAAGATATCGTAAGAAATATTCTTCTTTAATCGAATACGATATGTAGACGACCTAAAATAACATAAAAATGAATTTACCATCATAGACGAAAACTGATGTGATTGTAACACCAGGAGGGTTTTTTTTAATGTTATTGTGACGAAACAATCTCAAGGCCCACCTGATATTAAGCGGACTAACCTCTGCCTATAACAGATGCATTCGTTTCAAGTGACGAATTGCACCGCGCCGGTCACCTTGAGACATAGTTGTTAAGTCTCATGTGCCTGTAATTTCACTGGCTCTCAAGGACAGCTGCCGGAACACACCGTTAGGTTTTTTACTTGAGAGTGGTCTGATCGCTAGCCAGGCGGGCATTGCTCAAGCCCCCGGCGGGATTCGAACCATGGACCTGCTGCCGGCAGTCCATAGCCAATGCCACTGAGCTATCACTGCTACTTATAGCGGGTTCCGTCACAATCCCATAAAAAATACGATTAGTAAAAACCGGTTGCTGTAGAAAACCTAATCAATTTTGGTCAGTTAAAGTAACTAAGTACTTAGTTAAAAGTAACATTGCCTTCACACATATTTGAGCAAATAATTAAATTCTGAATTATAGTTCGTAAGTAATTTTATTATCTTTATGGCGTAGGTAAATTATATGAATTTGGCTGGACATAAAATGTTACTTGCTCAGAGCCGGACACTAAGTTACTGTCAAAAAAATGTTGCAAATAATATCTCATACTTTTAAAATTTATTGGCAACTGGATGCGTATTTCTTGTGCCTTACTGTCACATATGATGTGTAGTGTTGCCGTCTACATTGTTTGGAACTTCCAATAAAAAGAAGTTAATTAAAAAAGTTAGGAAAAAGTATCGTTATAATTAAGACTCAGGTGAAATAACTTTCAAGAGGCTGAGTCTACGGTACCTAATAGAAAACGGAATGTAACTGTTTCCTGATTAGGTACCTACTTCATTAGCTTTGCATAGGTATGTGTGTAAGGGTAACATACTAAGTAAATTTTGCCCGCAAACTGTCCGCCGCGATATTCATACTAGAGGGTTTAAATATAGCTCTCGCTCGAGTTTCTAAAACATACAGACGCTGACATTTCTAGCTCTTACATAACCTCAAACACTAACAATCCAACATGGCCGACGACTGTCAACCTGAGACTCAGAGACATGAAAGCGCGCGCTTCTACTATTTTTGGCGCCAAGGGTCGTTCACACTATCACCTAGTGACCTTTTCAGCTGAAATCCGAACATCCATAAATATATCTGGCCTCTTTGAGCTACCTTGTTTTGTGTGACGCTGTCTCGGTCAAATTTAATAACTAAATTCAGGGGCCAACTCTCACCTCTTAACGTAATAGTAACTTAATCTTACTGCTAAATGTACCTCCACGTCAGTTACGCAAGCTTACAAAAGGTAATGGAATCACTCGTTGTTTTGATGACGTCACAACAAATTGTTCACTCTTTTCGCGAACTTTGACGTGACCATGTAAGTAATAAGTACTACGTTGTACGTAGTACTTATTACTTAGACGTGACATATAATACGAAGTATTACTGTTCCAAGACAAATTCGTCATGTTTATTCATCTCAAAAAAGTTATTTTTAAAATTAAACTTGATTTTGACTATTTTACGACAAAAATGGGTCTAATTAATGTGTATCAAAACTTAACGTTTGGTATTTGAATGACGGAACATTAGGAGGCGATGTCTTTTTGCAAAGCACTTTTTTTAGGGAGTATACGCACCTATTGAATATTTTCCTATATCCTATGATATACATGTTAACTTTTTTTTGTTGCTTATTCGGCTAAAGTTTCGATTATTGCAAAATTCAATTCCCCTGCGCCTTGTATAAAATTTGTAGAAAAAATTTCTTTTTTCGCGTAATTGCTTTTATAGTTATTATATTTTGAATTTTTGTTCCTGAATTTAGTTATAATTGAGATGTTGTTGTTGTGATATGTTCTATGCTGTGGACACACAGTGAGCTTCTTTGAAGCTTAGACAACATAGGAAAATATACGTTAGTGTAGGTTTTGAATTTTGAGATGTATGATAGGGCTTGATTGCAAGCCTCATAGGGAGGGTATGAAGTTTGGAGGCATAGGAGTACGCCTAATTTTCAGTGTGGCATTACTCACGTTTCAACACCCTTGCTCGTAAAGTGAGCTTTATTATATCGTTCTTAGGGCCATAAACCGAACTTTAACACCCTCGTGCATAATAATATTATACACTAGTGCGTAATAGAATTATCCCTACAAAGTTAAGTTAGTACCTAACAGTAAATTATAAGCGAGTACACAAATCATTTTCAATTTAACAGGGTAATAAAGATTTGTAACATCAAAGTGGTTTATATGTAATCAACCATCATACATTTGCAACACGCAAAATAATAAACTTGCATTCTATTTTCCATAATTTTCGTATGTTGTTTGTATCGCA
Source organism: Plagodis pulveraria (assembly GCA_963890685.1). Lineage (NCBI taxonomy): Eukaryota > Metazoa > Arthropoda > Insecta > Lepidoptera > Geometridae > Plagodis > Plagodis pulveraria. Next base: position 5,127,603 of record OY982976.1, on the reverse strand, counting down.
TATGTGCAATATATTTTGTTTTCTTCGCAAGGTTGTTGAAAAAGTGCGTATGAAACTCGTGAGAAACTTGCTCATTATACACTCGGCTGATTTACGCTCTCGCCTACGGCTCGGGCTGCAACACACAGCCTCGTGTATGACGAGTAACTTAGCACTATTTCGTCTTCTATAAATAGTTATTTGTTATGCAAGGCTGCAATATTATAAACTTTTTATTATGGGATTGTGATGTGACGGACCAAGCACGATGCCCACCTGATAGTTACCGATGTCCTCCGCCTATAACAGGTGCATTTCGTCACAAGTTATAAAATGCACAGCGCCCGTTACCCTGGGATATAAAGTACAGTCCGATGTGCCAATAACTTCATTGGAACTGCTGTCGGTACACACCGTTCTTTCTTACTTCCCTGGATAAGGCAGGTATTACACTATATCATCCATATAATATGATCCTAAATATATGGCTCAGATATAATATGATAATTGATTATGTTATGAAGCGCTCGTAGCGAAATTTGCTTAGTTGTTCTTAACCGATCAGCAAAGTTAAGGGTGAACTGGCCGGCCCGTTTTCCATACAAACGTAGTAGGGCGATTACTCCCTTATTTGAGGATTTAGGTCCGGAATAAAGCATAATACCGGTTGATCTCGTCATTATCTAGGCTTGTATGATGGCGAAATTTTAATAAAATAGTTAACTTGAGAATTATGAGCCTCGAAACATTTTCATATAAAGTTTCGAGGCTCAAAACTTCATTACTTAATTATCTTTTTAAAATTTTGGCATCATACTAGCCTAGATAATGACGATATCAATCGGTATTATACTTAAGTCTGGACTTAAAACCTCAAATAAGGAAGTCATCACCCTACGACGTTTGTATGGAGAAGTGACCGGCTAGTTCAACCTTAAGCAACGTCCACCGCGGTCATGAGTTGGATGGGTGACCGCTAGTGACATTACTACTGATCGCTTCCGTGCTTCGGAGGGCACGTTAAGCCGTTGGTCCCAGTTGTTATGATGGCAGTCGTTATAGCATGGTGGTAGGGCATTTTGCGAATGCCCATCTGCCTAGCTACCACCCTCAAGTAGAAAATCTGTCGCCAAGCACCTAACGGTGTGTTCCGGCAGCTATCCTTGAGATCCAGTAATTCTAGGTTAGCCAACATCTTCCACCACATCATCACTTACCATTAGGTGAGACAGTGGTCAAAGGCTGAACCTATTAGGCATAAAAAAAAATATGACCATATATGATTCAGTGCATCAGTGGCTTTCAGACAACCAGATTATGTTGTCTATGGATATGTAGGTATTATGTATGATCATATATAACCGCGCGGGGTACCGGGTTAAAATGTCACCCCTCCATTTCTTCCCGTGGGTGTGGTAAGAGGCGACTAAACTCCAGGGTTATAAGAGGGTCTTCCCTCGCCCACAGTCTTGTGGAGTTGAAAGCAGCCGAGATCGGCAGTCAACATCCAAGTCCAAGCTCCGAGACAGTGTATCACATGCAGTAGTAGCAGTGTCATGACACTCTAAGCACTGCATTTACTACACGGCCGACAGCACGGACGCCATTGGCAGATTCGTGAGGTGGGCAACGGAGGCAAACGGAGAGATAATATCTGACTACAATCTGATAATGGCCATAAAAAACCAGCCAACTCCCACCTTTTACGAAACCATCATAAAAACCAAGCGTTTTGTTTCAAATATGCTTAAAATAATCATTCACGAACTATCACCGACCCACAATCGCGTCAAGCAATATTGGTTTGATCCTACTTAAAGAACGAATGAAATACGTATCACGGATGTGCCAGCGAGATACAAGATGTTTATCATATACCGTTATCCCGCTCGCACTGTTCCGAACTACGATTATATGGAACGGATTTACCATAGTTTTACAACATTTTATTGTGTGCTGCACAACAGCTGTCTGTAACTTTTTTAGTTTTACTCATTGAATATTTTCACTGCATTTATTTTAAAGAATAATAGAAATAAAAATATTGCACGTAATTTAACACATTTAAACACATTTTTATCGTAAAATACCCTAAATCAAGTTTAAATCCGCCGCTAGAAAGTAAATTTTTAAAGATGGATAAACAAGACGGATTTGTCCTTGGAACAGTAATATGTTTTTAAAAAATGTAACGTCTCTTAAAATGTAACTCTGACGCAAAGAGCTTTGTTTCTCGATGCTCTGACGTTAAATTTATTTATTAAATGTAACGTCAGAGTTCGCGAATAGAGTGAACAACTTGTTCTGACGTCATCAAAACGCTGAGCTATTCCATTACCGATTGTAAGCTTGCTTAATTGACGTGGAGGTATAAAATGTAGCAGTAAGATTAAGTTATTATTACTATGAGAGGTGAGAGTTGGCCCCCAGGACGAAGGGGTCGTAACGGATCAAATAAAAACATCAAGGGCAACGCTGGAACCAGTGGCCGGCCTTTCAACTGATGATAATAAATAGGTACTTACGCTGTAACTATTAATTTTAATGGAACTGCGTTCTCAACTAACAAATAAGAGAGAAGGAGAGAAAAAAACGAATATAACATAGCATATAAACATAAATAAAAAAACAATATATGAAAAAATTACTCATTTTAGTGTTAAGATTGTTACCAACTAACAACCCTTCCCTTCAGGAAGACTGATGTATTGGAGACGGCTAATTCATCGTAAATGGTATTAAAATGATATTAAAAAAAAGTTCTAAAAAGAGATCGGACCCAGTCTGTAGATTTAAGTATAAGGATAATAAAACATCCAACTCCTACCTAAAAAATAGTAGAGGCAACTGAGGGAAAACACATGGTAGGAAGTTTTGAAGCAGTGATAGCTCTGTGGCATTGGCTATGGACTGCCACGCAGCAGGTCCATGGTTCGAATCCCGCCGCGGGATTGAGCTTCACCGCATGGTGGAAGGGCATTTTGCGAATGCCCGCCTGGATAGCGACCATCCTCAAGCAGAAAATCTGTCGCCAAGCACCTAACGGTATGTTCCAGCAGCAGTCCTTGAGAGCCAGTGAAATTTCAGGCACATGAGACTTACCAACTATGTCTTAAGGTGACAGGCGCAGTGCAATTCGTGACTTGTGACGAAATGCATCTGTTATAGGCAGAGGTTAGTCCGCTTAACATCCTAAAAATCATCAAAAAGGAAGCAACGACTTCTGAAGAACTAATAACTTCTACTGCCATCCCCAAGGCGCCTGCCAAGCGTAAGGATTACTGAAAATCCCCCCAAAAGAGGAGACCTCGTTCAACCATGGACTTTAATATGATGATCATGATCATAAATGGACTATTAAAAAGTATTTTATCAGCCTTTAAATTTATAAATATACTAATTTCCATGGCTTCTTCGGCGGAGCAACTCAAGCGGCGCAAGTATGCTAACCTTGGTATGGGTTACATATTTGAGCCGTTTGGTGTAGAGACGTTGGGTCGGTGGGGACCGGGAGCGCATCGTATTTTCCAAAACTTATCAGAGCGCTTGGTCGATGCGACGCGTGATCAAAATGCTGGCACCTATTTGGCTCAAAGAATAAGCATTGCAATTCAACGGGGCAATGCTGGCAGCATGCTGGGCACGCTGACAACTGGTAGTGGGCTGGAGCATTTGGACTGCCTATGAGTCTGCAATGACTTATAGGGATCTAAATGCTTTTATTGTAGTAGTCAGCTGAAGTGTTGTATATAGTTCGTAGTATTTTGTAAATAAAGGCATACCGCCGGTAGAAAAAAAAAACATGAGAAAGTCAATATATTGAGAAAATTGAAATAATGGCAACCCCGCAAGTATAACCAGTATGAGCCATTTCTTCTATTTCCTACCGATAGTGTTTATTCAAAAGTTCAACAACTTTAAATGGCTTACTTCCGAAACAGTGCCTGGATTTGGCAGCTCTCTCAAAACTTTCATATTACTGCTCGTAAAGTAAACCTATCTTGTGATTCTATTGAGCAAATTAGCATAAAGCATAGAGTGTTGTTACTTTGCCAAGATTGCCGGCGAAGAAAATGTTGAATTAAGGTAGAAACTCACATTTATTGCGGTAAAATTTAACAGTTTTAACGCACTTACAGATAGGTTTGGTGACCATTTTATATAATTGATAGTAACTAAACCTATATCTCCATTATATTCAGCAAATTAACATTTTATAGAACATTATGTATCGCCAAATAACTCTAAATATACGGTGAAACTAAATTAAGGTAAAGGGAGTCTCAAGGCAAATTTGGAATGTTTTTTTAGAAAGAGTGTACTCATCACAGAAGACATGAACATAATATATAATATATAAGAGTACATGACAAATGCTATGTCTTATCCGAAAACACTTTTCTATATATATATATATATATATTTATATATCTCTCTCTATATAGTAAAAAAATATTAGTACAGCCCTAATACATGTTTTTATTTTATGTTACTGTGATGGTACAAGCTTGAAGCCCAACTGATGTTAAGCGGACTAGCCTCTGCCTATATCAGATGCATTTCATCACAAGTGTCATGAATTCCACTGCGCCCGTCACTGTGTGACATAGCTGTTAAGTCTCCTGTGCCTGTAATTTCACTGGCTTTCAAGGACTACTGCCGGAACACACCGTTAGGTGCATGGTGACAGATTTTCTACTTGAGGGTGGTCGCTACCGGGCGGGTATTTGCAAAATGCCCTTCCACCATGCGGTGAAGCTCAAGCCCGCGGGGGGATTCAAACCATGGATTTGCTGCGCCGTAGTCCATAGCCAATGCTACTAAGCCATCACTGCTTCTTAATTAAGTTTTGAATCTATGTATTAAATCGTATCAATTCAATATTGCGTAGTTCTATTTCACTCACTCGCATGCGAAATAATGTATCTACGTCCTATGCCCTCAGTCCGACATTTTTCAAAGACCTCTTTGTCATAAGGTGGCTACTCACATATGTAAAATTTTAACGGTTTTATCCAATGATATTATATACGCTAACTTGTAGGTTTTGTTACCGTTCTTTCTATATTCGGGTAACGGTAACAATTCGAGTCAATTGAATAATAATCTAATCTACCTTATAAAAAAATATATGTATTTAGGTAGTAAATATAATAATCTAATATATAATTTCATTCAAATATGGAGATCAGCTGCACAAACAAACATAAGCCCGTTGCAGAGGACACAAAATAAATTAATGACAGTTCTGTTTCACTATCACTATTTTACCCCACCAAAGCAAATATACGAATATACTAAACTTTTTGACCTGAAGAAATTAATTATGCATTTTTATAAAACGTAATTATTCACTGGAACCTAACATTCGCACAAAGAGAAAATATCTGCACCTTCATCACTTCACTACATAGTATAAAACAAAGTCGCTTTCTCTGTCCCTATATCCCAATGTATGCTTAAATCTTTTAAACTACGTAACGGATTTAGATGCGGTTTTTTTAATAGATAGAGTGATTCAAGAGGAAGGTTTATATGTATAATAACATCCATTAAATAGTCGAGAAATATTGTTATTTTTGAGGTTTCTAATGTCATGTCGTAAATAATTAATTTTTTTCCGCTTACATTGCAAACGCAGGCTGAACCCTACAAGATTTATCAAAATAATGTATTAAGTATTGTACACATTGAAAAGGTCTACAGCAAACTCCGCTATGGTATATGTCTATCTCTTATGGATATCCCACAATATTTTTTTTTTGTCATTTACTTATTACGACAAATAATGGCTAATTTTCGAAGCGACCAATACAGCATTAATCCTTATCTAATTAAATACCTTAAATACATTGTTTATTTAATATTGATCTATATGGCCCTTTACAGCATATGATTTAAATGAATACTTTCGAAGATATTACAGATTTACAGATTGCGAGACGTTGCGGCGGTTCCGGCCGGCCCGGGCGGCGCGCGGCGCGCGGCGGTAGCGTGTAGTAATGTAAAAAAGTAAAAATGTAGTGTATGAATTTAGATATTCCAAAGATAGCAGGAAATCTTCATGGTTTTAGTGAAAGAAGAATTATTTTACTCTAAATTTAACGCGTGCGGGCCATGGGCAGTAGTGAATAAATCAAAACTACTGGATCGATTTTAATCATTTTTAAGTGAATGACATAGGCTATATATTTTATACCCGTGCGAAGCCGGCGCGGGCCGCTAGTAAGAAATAAAATCAAACTTGAACTGGGCCCAAAATTTTGAGCGAAAATAGACTTGAACGACATGTAACTAACTATGGACAGATAACAATATTGTTTGAAGGAGTTCAGGGGGTTAACTCCCATCTCTTATTTCAGTCATATTTTAACCTTACCCTTACAATTTTAATTCGCACTATCAAATATTACACTATTATAGTAAACATACCTACATGAGAACCTCAACTTGATAACGGGCTGCATGCATTGAATCAAGTAATTTGTGTGATAGAGATAGCGCTATATGAGTTATAGGAAAAACTGAAAAAATACCTTACAGATATACCCTGGCATTGTATAGCTTCCAGCCAGAGGACTATTGTTTAAAATTCAATATTTTGTATCTCATTTTATGTGAACGTTAGTTCTAATTATGAGAAATGAAGATTTTAAACTTAAATTTGGAATTTCCCGCACTAGACGTCAGCGTTCACCTTTCCGAATTTTTATTATTTATTTATTGACAACTGCTTTCAAAGTTATTGGATAATGTTGCCAGGTAACAAAAACAAAATTGATCACGTTGAAAATATTTAGCTCTCGATTCTTTCAAATTACCGTAGGTAATGTCTATGCTTCGACCTTCAAGTTGAAATATCTGTTCCCGAGAAGCCTAGCTGTACCTAGCGTATTTCGGCACCTGGCCTTGGATGCGAGTTCCCATTTTGGCTAGCCGGCTGACATTTTCGATCTAGATGCTTTGCCTAAAGTTGCGCCCTATCGCATTTAAAAAACATCTATAAGCTAAGGGTCTTCTTATTCTTTTTTATTTTTTATTTATCTGATTATGACGGAACAGACACGAGGCCCACCTGATGTTAAGCAGACTAACATCTGTCTATAACAGATGCATTACGACACAAGTGACGAATTGCACTGCGCCCGTGATCCTGAGAGATACAATTGTTAAGTCACACGTGCCTGTTATTTTACTGGCTCTCAAGGACTGCTGTCAAAACACTGTTATGAGGTGCTTGGTGACAGATATTCTTCTTGAGGGTAGTAGCTAGCCAGCCGAGCATTTCTAAAATGCCCTTCCACCCGCGGCGGTTGGGATCGAACTATGGACCTTTGGCACGGCAGTCCATAGCCATTACCACTCGGCTATCACAGCTCGTATGATGATGAGGTAGTTTCGTTACCTATCTAGGTTTTAAGGCTTGACGACAAGAACCTTGAGGCACTGATTGTATGATTGAGCGCAGGATGCTTTATACAAGATCCTGAATAAAAACATAAAATTTTTAGAATCAGCTACTTTTATTATTACTAAAAAAACGTTTTTTTAATATGACATACCATATATATGATTTTATGCTTCATCGATAAGTAAGTTAATTTTCGTGGGCATTTATAAAAATAAGAACAAAGCATTCGCATGGTTCCAACTGCTCAAATTGGAGGTGCTTTTATGTAGTGTTTTTTTTTGTAAATAAAATAAAAAAAAAATACAGTTAAACTTTCTTTATCGTTGCACGCTTATTGTTAAGCCCTCTAGAAAGACCAGGGGGTCAACTCCAATCTCTTATTTCAGTCTTATTTTAACCTTACATTAACAATTTTAATTTGCACTACCACATGTCGCTATAGTAAACTTACATTAGAACTTCAACGTGAGAGCGGGCTGCATGCATTGAATCAAGACATTTGTGCGATAGAGATAGCGCTATGTGAATGAAGAAAAAATTAAGCGCTATTTGTGACGGCCGTGGTACGAATCTTAGTATCAATGTTCTAAGTTTGAAATAATGATGTTGGTTTTCCATAATAGTTTTTAAAAGGTGGGTGTTGGCCCCCAGCCTTAAACAACTGGTATTGTATCACTCCTTTATAGTCTGCATCTGCTTGTTTGCTTGTAACACGTTGTTATCAGTGCTTTAAAACATATGTACTCGTAGTCGTAGGTACATATGTTTTGTTTCCTGACAAAAAAACTACTTACAAAGAGACTTGGAGCGACACGGGCGACAGCAAAACGACATCGCTCTCGTTTCCGTTCCTGGCTCACGGCATAATAGCGACGGTGTGGGCTAAGTCACAAGCTTGAGGCGAGTGCCTTCATAGCGCTTTCTATACAAATGTAGTTTCGTCATATTTTCAATACCAAGTGTTCAAACTCGGTGAAAAAGTCTAAAATCTATGCTTCTGTTTGACAGTTTCTTATAATATTGTGTCTTTATGAAGTAACTTGGAAAAATCGTTTAGTATGGGAATTCTTAATTTCTTCAATTTTATTCTTATATTTGAGATAAAAAGAAAAAGTAAAACGAAAAACTGGCACACCAGAAGCATAACTTTTCGGCTTAAGGACATGACTGCAAAATTTCACCAAGATTGAACACTTGTTATTTAAAATACGACGAAACTACATTTGTATGAAAAGAGGCACAAAGACCCTAGCTTGGGTAGGAAATAATAAGCTCCAAGTCAAAAAATATGAACATTAAGATGAACCTGAAGCAGTGATAGCTCAGTGGCATTGGCTATGGACTGCCGCGCAGCAGGTCCATGGTTCGAATCCCACCACAGGCTTAAGCTTCACCCTCAAGTAGAAAATCTGCCGCCAAGCACCCAACGGTGTGTTCCGGCAGCAGTCCTTGAGAGGCAGTAAAATTACAGGCACATGAGCCTTAAGAGCTATGTCTGAAGGTGACTGGTGCAGTGCAATTTGTGACTTGTGACGAAATGCATCTGTTATAGGCAGAGGTTATTCCGCTTAACATCAGGCGGGTTTTGAGCTTATTTCGTCACAATAACATAAAAAATAAAATAAAAATTAACTGGCCAGACACTGCTCCATACAAACGTCGAAGGATGATCCCTTAATTGAGTTTATAGGTCTAGAAATAAACATGATACTGATTTATCTCTTCAATATCAAGGCTTGAATCGTTACAAATTCGTAAAATAATAACTTACTTGAAGTTTACGAGCCTCGAAACATTTCATGAATGAAAATTTTCGAGGCTGATAACTTTCAATTTTATAAATTTTACAGGTTTGTAACGATACAAGCCATTTTATGGACAACACCACAACAATATACATTTATATGGAGAGATAACCGACTAGTTCACCTTAAGGATGCACTTGCCGGCGGCCCGAACTTATCAGCGGGCGAGGCTACAAAGCATGCTATTTCACCTATACCTTTGTGGGAAAGGGTAAGACTCCGTGATGAGTAGTACGAAGATAGTGATCGCGCATCACACACCCGTATTGCATCTACGCTAATTACGCACACTTGTTTGCGATATATCAATGAAAGCCGAACCATGCCGAACGAATTACGATGTTTGACGACGGACGGAGATAGTGTCTCAAGCTACGTCACGACGTGTGTAGGTATTTCTTATAAAATAATATTATATATTCACAGAGGAATACATTTTGGTTCGGACAGTAGGTACCTGTTGTTATAATTTTCGTTCGTTTTATAATAACATACTGATGTTATTTCACCTATAGTAGGTAAATATTTAGTAAGTAGGTACAATGATTTGTAGGTACATAGTAAATGTATTAGTTTGTTCGGCTTATGCCACTAAACCCCAAAGCCATTGTTCTCAAAACTCTGCGGTCCATACATTCATTCCACCTTGAACCCCAAAGCGATTTTAGGTATCAAATTGAATCAAGAAATATTTCTATACTTAAATTCCACTTCAACCCCAAAACAGTTTTGGTAGAGTCAACAGCAAAATTGCAAGATGCATGAATAAAATAATAGTATGTGCTCATAAAAACGAAATTGTTTGGAACGCACCATTTATTGCTATCTTATAGATAGTTTAATTGTGGAAATCAATAAATATATATTAAAAAAAGTAAATTAAATCAATACAACTTGTACATACATCAGGTTCTCAAAGTGTGCAAGCACAAAATCGAGCGAAGCAATATTTGTTTCGTGATTTGTTGTTCACAGTAGCAAACGAAATTTTCAAAATTTCCATAAATAATAAATTTAAAATAAGGCGTACAATATAAACAACTTGGATAGAAGATATTTATTTGTGGTTACATTTATGATAAGGGGGGTAGGTTGATTGATACATATTATATATTACTAACTTGAATTTTCGATAAATAAAAAAATCGTAGCCAAGCTAGAACCAGCCTCACATTCATCTTTCTCAGGTTCATGCATGTATCTTTAAGAACTAAATACTGTTCTAACCAACCACATACAACATAAACGGTGTCCCGTACACGTAACAGTGTTAGCAAGAGAGCAAGTTGCAAAAATGCATCCTAGTCCCTGTAACTGTAACTGTATCAGGGGGGGAATCGCATGCATCTTGGCGATCGCAATTTAAGATATCAGTCAGAGGAACTGAGGTGCTCTTGCCCAACTTCCGGTTTTTACCTGTAGTCGCCTTTTACGACACGCACAGATGACATTCTAACCCAGCACCCCACGGGGTAGAAGACTCCTACACTCCTACCTCGTATACATAGGAAATCATCATCTGATTAGTAGGGAGAGCAGGAGAGCACGATATGTTTCTGCATACACGCGCGAAGCGTTGTCGTCGTCGCATCGGCGATGCTTTCTTTTCTAGTTATGAAATTGTCGCTTTCATTTACATTTTGACTTACTGAATCTACCTCAAATTCTTGGGGTTGCAGTGGAACAAAATACAGAATATTTAATCATGCCTACAAATCGTCTTGGGGTTGAAGTGGAGTGATTTTTGGGGTATAGTGGAATAAGCCGTTTGTTCTTTTCATATTGATGTAGTAAATATTTACCTACAATAATTATTTATTACATAATTAGCAAGTTACTGCTTTTACTACAACATATTTTGTAAAGCAGTGACGGCTCAGTGACATAGGTTATGGACTTCCGCGCAGCAGGTCCATGGTTCGAATCCCGTCGCGGGCTTAATCTTCACCGCGTGGTAGAAGAGCATTTTACGAATGCCCGCCTGGATAGCTACTACCCTCAAGTAAAAAATCGGTCGCCAAGCACCTAAAGGGAAGCAGTGATGGCTCAGTGGCATTGGTTATGGATATGGTCCATAGTTTGAATCCCGCCGCGATATTGAGCTTCACCGCGTGGTGGAGAGTTCGTAGCGAAGTTTACTTAGCTGTTCTCAACCGATCAGCAAAGTTTAGCACCGTCGCGCGCGGTCATGAGTTGGATGGGTGACCGCTAGGACAATACTACTAAGCGCTTCCGTGCTTCGGAGGGCACGTTAAGCCGTTGGTCCCGGTTGTAGTCTTAGGATGGCAGTCGTTATAGCATGGTGGTAGGGCATTTTGCGAATGCCCGCCTGTATAGCTACCACCCTCAAGTAGAAAATCTGTCGCCAAGCACCTAACGGTGTGTTCCGGCAGCTGTCCTTGAGAGCCAGTAATTCTAGGTTAGCCTGAACAACATCTTCGACCACATCATCACTTACCATCAGGTGAGATAGTGGTCAAAGGCTAACCTATCAGGCATAAGAAAAGAGCATTTTGCGAATGCTCGCCGGGATAGCTACCCAAGTAGAAAATCTGTCACCATGCAACTAACGTGAACTCAGTGGCATTAGCTATGGACTGCCTCGCAGCATGTGTATGGTTCGAATCCCGCTGCGGGCTCGAGCTTCACCGCTTGGTGGAAGGGCATAGGGCATTTTGCGAATGTTCGCCTGGCTAGCCACCATCCTCAAGCAGAAAATCTGTCAGTAAGCGCCTAACGGGAAGCAGTGATGGGCCAGTGGCATTAGCTAGTGACTGCCGCGCAGCAGGTCCATGGTTCGAATCCAGCCGCGATATTGAGCTTCCCCGCGTTGGTGAAGAGCATTTTGCGAATGCTCGCCTGGATAGCTACCACCCTCAAGTAGAAATTCTGTCACTAAACACTTAACGGGAAGCAGTGATGGCTCTTAGCAATGGACTGCCGCGCAACAGGTCTATGGGTCGAATCCCGCCGCGGGCATGAACTTCACCGCATGGTGGAAGGTTGTTTTGCGAATGCTCGCCCGGCTAGCGAGCTTTGAGATGAGAGCCAAAATGTCGTACCGATTTCAAAATCTGTCTCTAAGCGGTAATGTACGATTGCATGATGGATCTACCAATCCTGGTAGAACACATTTGGAATAAAAATTCTCTACCTACCCGTAACTGATTTAAATTATTTCCAATAAAAATCAATAACTAATCATAGGTTATTTTTGATTAGGTAAGTGCCTACAATCATCGCTAAGTTTACCATATAAACTTTCGTACTACCTTAGGTATAAGTACCTACTACAAATATACATACTAACTTTATTATTTGTTGTGATCTTATAGCTATGTAGATAGGTATGCAATGTAATGCGCGCCTGCGAATGTCGATTTGACATCGCTGACAGTTGCGTGCCTAGGCAGGCCTATTTGATAAATGATAATTATATCGTAGATAGGTAGGTATCTTCCATTGAGCTTCTAATTCTAACCCTTTACTACTTTGTGTTAGGTAGGTACTTTCTCGAAGCTATATTACTGCTTAGACTATATTCTAAAAAGAATGCGGACTACCTACGTCCATACCACATCTAACCAAATGCAGCTTTTTATATTGTCTAAGTGTTGCTAAAATGATTAGGTACTCACCATAGCTATCATGACCTGCGTATTGACTAATACCTACTAGGTTCTAACTTAGGTGAGAGTAGGTGAGTACCTAGACATAGTTACGTATTTATATTACCCAAGTACCTACCTATCTATATGGATTATGGCGTCCGACACTTACTATCACGCACAAACTAATCAAATGCGAAAGAAAATCCGGTCCCCAACTCCCAACATATGTAAATATATATATATATAAGTACGTAAGTAGGCATAGGCACTACATATTGGTAGTGTATACATACGTGCACACCAAAAAGCAACAGGGCATTCCTACAATATAATATTATGTTCTAAGATCGCGGCGCGGTGCACGTGACTTTTGGTAGTGTGCGTTTTGTTAATTATATATTAGTGTGCTGCGCATGAGACCCGCCCGCCCGCTTCCCTCACCGCGGAATGGAAGTATTGACATGAGATGCCCAATATTTTGAACGAAAAACTAGCGCGCAAAACTATGTGTGCCGACCTTTGGCTCTAGGATGTTTATGATTATACTACTGGATGTATTTGTTTTCCAAAATGTTATCTAAAATGATCATGAACTGAGCTATGCTTCTATGTAAATAATTTTAGGGATGTCATGCTCTATAAGTCGTTTATTTACGACTAAACATGCGCTAAAATTTGTGATATTACAGGGATGTTTCGAGGCTTATAACTATCATGTGAAGATTTTTTTTACAAATTGGTGCCAAGACAAGCCTAGATAATGAAGAGATAAATCGATATCATGCTTAGTTCTGGACCTAAAACCTCAAATAAGGGAGTGATCATCCTACGGCGTTTGTATGGAAAAGTTACCGGCCAGTTCAACCTTAAAGGACTATACCCCCAGTAAGACTTTACAGCTAAAATGGACAGTGAACAGAAAATAAACTAAACACCACTTTTTTTAAATATTCCTAATTTCAGAATTACAATTGAATCTGTTGATTTAAGTCACTAGTTTCGTATTAATTAACTTTCTTTAGATTTTCACTCAAACTGATCACGATATCGTCGCTGTCTCTCTTTCACTCCTGCGCAGTCCGATAGAGATGAAATTTAAGGATTTGTCAGTGTGACAAGAGGTGATGTTGCCTAATTGTAAACGGTAGCTGGCTAGACCTGGATGTAGAACTTTCTTTCGGGGACGGCAGCCGTAATATACTCTACGTTCTTGAATGCCGATTTACTATGTAGTTTAAGAATCAGATTCAAAGCAAGCTTAAACGTTTCCCGCTACATCTTATGCCTTGCGAGCTCGCCCCACACACCGAAATGAAGGCTAAAATGGCCCGTCCGTCGCTTTCATGCGGATGACTTGACTAACAATGTTTATATGGCACAAATGTTTGTGCAAATAGCGGAACATAACCAGGCAAACTAGGTCTCGATCGCATACGGGTACACTATTCTGCTAATATTGGCCTTAGTACCTAACATATACATGCAACCTAAAAAAAAACGATTTCAATAGAGGTGATGATTGGCAAGCACCACCTGCTTGGGATCCTGTTATCAAATTAATTAAGTCCCATAACCTACACAAATCTGCAAGACCTTTGGACACTGTGAGCGAATACTGCGTGAATAGGGAACGTTATGGCTAAATTTCTGACGGTAGTACAAATAATTTCTTAATAACTCAAGTGACACACAACACCAATTAGCCACCCTGTGACCACGATCACTGTAAAGTGTTTGAAACATCGGGACAAAAATAATTATAATTATACGCGATAGAAACCGTTTAAAGTTGTTTAATTACTATGAAAAAAAAGGTATTGGATAGTTCTGCCATGCCACGTGAATAAAGAACCGTTATTCAGGTGGTTCTGCCGTCGGTCGTCGTTCTGATTTAGAGTGTTGCCAGCACTTGCGCGTACCTCCCCAGTTAAGTTGCCAAAAAAGGTACATGGTTCACATCAGATTAAGAAGTGGTCTTTGGACAATGACAGACTGAGGGCGTAGTATGGAGAGATCTCATTCAAAGCTTCTGCATATTATAGATGCAATATCACCGTTCTGTTACATTGTACTATACTGCGCAGTGCGCACATCACTCCAAAATATCAGTTCTTATATCTCGTTCGCCCAGGAATTTCACGTGTTTTAGTGCCCTCACGCGTAAAATATACATAAGAGTTTGCACACTACTACTTTGAGGCGTAATATTAATATCTGACATTTCTGTAGTACCTACCCACCAAGACAGACTCTTGCTAAAGGCTTACCATTTGGTGTATTAACAACTCCTTAGAAAATTTACTTAAAATACGCAAAAAAAATATTGTACTAACTCTTGCAATTTCATACAGAATAGGTAAATAAAAACCTAAAAAAAAACTCCCAAAGTTTTTTTTTAGGTTTTGTTATTTGCTCCCAAATTTATAGTCCAACTTCTACAAGTTATTTCATGGTTTTGCATGGTGGTAGGGCATTTTGCGAATGCCCGCCTGGCTAGCTACCACCCTCAAGTAGAAAATCTGTCGCTAAGCACCTAACGGTGTGTTCTGGCAGCTGTCCTTGAGAGCCAGTACTTCTAGGTTAGCCTGAACAACATCTTCGACCACATCATCACTTACCATCAGGTGAGATAGTGGTCAAAGGCTAACCTATCAGGCCTAAATAAAAAAGGTTACAAATAGCTGAATAGGCTCCCCGACAAATGTTTTATGTACGTTGTGTAAGGTATGCATAGTTACGTATTACGTAGACATTTATATACGCTTTGTTACAGCTTAATGATGTAGGCTGTAGATACATAGTGGATGGGGTTTATATTGCACATTCAGATTTAATTATCGTCTGTGCTTAAATCCACAGAGCTTCTTTTTAATCATTTTACTTAAACTAATAAAAAGAGTTCCTTATTAAACAAACACCCCGAATGTATTATCTGAATAAAATTATACCATCTCAGAAAATGTGATGACTACTTATCAAAATAATATATATACCTGCATTTTACACAGGTGCCAAATAAATAAAGGTATGGCTGTGGCGAAAACTTATGAGGCAGATATTAATAACAGTTTTATCAATTTTGTAGCTAAGTTTGGTAACTTTGTACAATATCATGGAATTGGAGACAATAAAAAAATATTGCTTATAATAAATATCATGAAAGTTATTAAAGACTATCTAATGAGTGATGCAATTGCAATGAATGTGATAATTACCTCAAAACGTATTAAATATCGTTAACTCTAATCAGCTGCATAGTAAATTATTAAAAATCTACATTAATTAATATACAGAATATTCGCTAAAGAACGCGTATTGCTCGATTATGGACAAAAAGTAACCTGAGATACAATTTTTTTTTTAAATTGGTAATTTATCCCCAAAATCGTCAGCGTTCACATAAAACCTTTTGCTTGCTTCTTATTAACCTTAAAAAGATTTTCGCAAGCAGTAAATCATCTCTGTAGAATAAAATATAATAATAAAATATAGGAAATGATTATATTACAAATAGCGGTAGTAAGTTTCTGTTCAGCTAAAATCCTTCATACATTATCCATTGATAACCTTGAATCATTAAACGCTTGGCACTGGCAACATGCACGGATTACCCAAAGCCAAAAAGAAAACTGAATAAACGTGCCTAAGGAAGTGAGGGGTATACGTAAGAAGGCACTTACACTTTATAGCTAAGCCTCACATTATTATTTCTAAATCCAAGAGTGCTTACGATTGCATTTGCCAGTGTGTGCCTGGGGGCCAACTCTCACCTCTTATAGTAATAATATTTTAATATTACTGCTAAATTTTATACCTCCAAGACAATTAAGCTATCTTACAAACAATAATAGAATCGCTCGTCGTTTTGTTGGCGTCTCAAGAAATTTATCACTCTTTTTGCGAACTCTGACGTACGTACGTTTTGAAGCAGTGATGGCTCAGTGGCATTGGCTATGTACTGCCGCACAGCAGGTCCATGGTTCGAATCCCCCAGAGCTTGAGCTTCACCGCATGGTGGAAGGGCATTTTGCGAATGCCCGCCTAGCTAGCGACCACCCACAAGTAGAAAATCTGTCGCCAAGCACCTAACGGTGTGTTTCGGCAGCAGTCCTTGAGATCCAGTGAAATAACAGGCAAAATGAGACTTAACAGGTATGTCCCAAGGCGATGGGCGCAGTGCAGTTCGTCACTTGTGATGAAATGCATCTGTTATAGGTAGAGGATACCGCTTAACATCAGGTTGACCTCGCGCTTGTGCCTTCACAAAAACATAAAAAAAACGTACTATTCCAGCGAAAAATCCATCATGTTTATCCATTTTAAAAAAGTTACTTTCTAGCGGATTTAAACTTGATTTTGGGTATTTTACAATAAAAATGGGTTTAATTAATGTGTAAATTACGTGCAATGCTTTTATTTCCATTATTCCTTAAAATCAAGGCAGCAAAATTATTTGATGAGTGAAACTAAAAAAGTTACAGACAGCTGTTGAGCAGCATACAGTAAAATGTCATAAAACTATGGTAAATCCGTTCCATAACATCGTAGTTCGGTAGTGCGAGCGGGATAACCGTTATACATATTTCACTCGTTCTTAAAGTAATATTGCTTTATGCGGTTGTCGGTCGGTGTTAGTTTGTGTTTACAAATCATTATTTTAAGCATGCAACGCTCCTTTTTCTGGTGGTTTGGCGCCCTGGAGATATTAAATAATTTATTATTTCTAAACATTTATTTATTATTTATTTATATATACTCACAGTTTTAAATCCTCGATACATGACCCTGATTTCCTGTTTAGAAAACTTTGTTTGCCTGCACAGCTCTTCCAACGCGACAGGAATCGGCTTCGGTGTCCGACTTGGTTCCAACTCGTACGCATGTTCTTCCACGGGCGATTCGGGAGGTGTCGCCATTTTAAATCTCTCACGCCACTAAAAACACATACTTAAAATATTCTCCCTAAATTCCGGCTAGCTTCTTAACTATGGCAGCACTGAGTCATTTTGGCGCGAGTTTTCACATTGACAGGTGCGAAGCGTTTACGGAGGTTGATTGATTTTGATATTTTTTATGTAGAGTTTATAAAAAGCATAGACGATGGAGGGTTTTCAAAGGCAGGAGCAGTTTCTGAAACAAAAGAAAAATATTGTTGTACATAAAAATCATTTTAAAAAATGTTTAGCCATCGTTAAATTCTTATCTATCACGCATTAGGCGTATCAAATAATTATGGATAGATTTAAACTTTTTCTCTTTAAATCTGTTACGGTAATTTGTTAACGGAAAATAGGCCAAACTAGAATGTGAGTGAATACTCTTTAGTCAGGGACTATATCTGGAACATACAGTCAGATGCTTTCCGATAGATTTTCTATTTGTGTGTCGTACTCAATGCCCTTTCATCATAATAAAATATACATGGGGCACACTAAAAGATTTGCACTTCTAGCAAATCGGAACTATTTGAATTTTGAATATAATATGTTTTGACTTGCAACCTTTTTAGTAATAAAATAAATTGGCGGGAAACGATTTGTCAATTGATTTTTTTCACACATCAAAGTTCTACGTACGCAACGAAAATGGAATTAAGTCGAAAAGATTTTAGAGCCATGATTCTTTATGATTTTAGAGTTCTCAGCAAGACTGTGCCGTTCATCTTCAAAATGCTTTTGGAAGATAAGCACCTTGTTTGAGCACCGTAAGGCGATGGTTTGCTGAATTTGAGAGAGGTTGGGTTTCTTTACATGAAGAATTTCGTGAAAGGCGGCCTTCAACTGCCCTCAACGAAAATAATATGGCTACTATTAAGCGGCTAATTGAAGAAAACATGCACGGATTGCCTATGAGACAATTTGGGATTGGTATGAGCCAAATTCAGAACATTTTACCCATCCTGCACATAGCTCCGACCTGTGATTTCTGTATTTTACCCAAAATCAAAGATTTGATGAGAGTTTTCACTTTTACCAACTCGAAGAGGCAGTGATAGCGTTCAATCAGCACGTAGAAAACATGCATTGAGATCGGTGGTCCTTTAGTTTTAAAAATGGTTCGACACATGAAAAAATGTTTAAAATGTAAAGGAGAGTATTTTAAAAAGCAAAAAACATAATATTTTGTTTATAACATGTTGTTTTTTTAAGTTACGCAAAACTTTTAGTGTGACCTACGTATACTTCAGCGTGATAATGGTTAGTCGTACGTAGGTACTGCTTATTTAGGCCACAGATTAAAAAGAAACAGAAGGTACGCTCCGCGAAGACATTCCAAAAAATAAGCGACTCTAGCTACGAAGCAATAAAGTGCACTTCAACTCGCAAAGCACGGAGTACCTAATAACATTAAGTTATTATTTTTATATTAAGTTACAAGCCGTCTCTCTTTCTATCGCATAGCCACTCGTAGCTCTGATCTCTTCTGACACGGCACTCACCGTACAATAAGCCCGTTCGGACGGATACATCAATGTACCTGTAGCTTTGTACCTAAAGTGCGGAGTGCGCCAGGCCTGCGTAGGCTCGTAATGCGTAGGAGTACTTATTTTTTTGTCCATAATTAATTCGGTATTCTCTATACTTGCTAATAGGCTTATGTTTCATACGTACGTAAGGTAAGTTTAATAAGTACAGTACGAAGATAAGTAGTATGGCAGGTAGGTACCTCCCTGTCAGTCAAGTCTAAACACCCTTCAATATTATTTACCATATTTTTTTTATGTTATTGTGACGGGACAAGCTCGAGGCCCACCTGATGTTAAGCGGACTAACCTCTGCCTATAACAGATGCATATCGTCACAAGTCACGAATTGCACTGCGCCCGTCACCTTGAGAGATAGTTGTTAAGTCTAATGTGCCTGTAATTTCACTGGCTCTCAAGGACTGCTGCCGGAACACACCGTTAGGTGCTTGGCGACATACTGGCTAGGACAAAAAAAAACCATCAATATATGAAAGGTTTATAGACTTGACCATAGATAAATTAATAATTTCTCTATGACTTGACTATATTTTGTCTTCGTATCGCCACTTCATAGTATAAAACAAAGTCGCTTCCCGCTGTCTGTCTGTCCCTATATATGCTTTGGTCTTTAAAACCACGCAACAAATTATTAAGCAGTTTTTTTTAATAGATAGAGTAATTCAAGGGATAGTAGAGAAACACTGATAACTTTAGAGGTTTATAATGTGATTTGTAAATAAATAAACTTTTTTTGCGCGTACATTGCAAACGCTAGCTGAACCCTACGAGATAGATCAAAATAATGTACTACAATATTGTACACCTTAAAAAGGTCTACAAAAAAGTCCGCAATAGTATGTGTCTATCGCTTAGGGATAACCCAAAATAACCATTTTTATTCTTTACTTTTTATGAGAAATAATGACTCATTCTAGAAGCTATTTTAAGCAATACTGCATTAATTCTTATCCAATTAGTACCTTAAAAACATTGAGCGTTTAATATAGATCAATACGGCTTTTTACAGCATGTAATTTAAATGAATATTTTCGAAGATATTACAGATTATTGAGTATCAGCATTGCATCCATGCGAAGCCGGGGCGGGTCGCTAGTAAATATATTAATTATAAATTATAATCTATCTCATATCTTTTTCTAGCTATGGATTATGGTACAACTACCTACAAAGGCCGCCGCCAAAACAACCATTCAGACATGAGATTTATAGCGAAAAGAATGGGTATAAAAATATTTGTCGAGAAAACTCCGTGATAAATGTCCTCAATCGTAGTCAACAAATACAGAGGAAAGTGGGGGAAATATATTAATAAAAAAAGTAAGAAACCCGACTGCAAATTATTTATTTTCATTGAACTTTTAATCGTTCCATTGAAATTAAAAGTGCGTTTATTTTTTATGCTTGATAGGTTAGCCTTTGACCACTATCTCATCCTGATGGTAAGTGATGATGTGGTTGAAGATGTTCAGGCTAACCTAGAAGTACTGGCTCTCAAGGACAGCTGCCGGAACACATCGTTTTAGGTGCTTGGCGACAGATTTTCTACTTTAGCCGGGCAATCGCAAAATGCCCTTCCACCTCGCGTTGAAGCTCAAGCCGGCGGTGGGGATCGAACCAGGGTACTGCGGCATGGCAGTCCATAGCTATTACCGCTCGGCCATCATTGCTTAAAAATTGCGATACTCAGTATCTACAGCAGGGCTTCCACATTGAGAACCTGAAAGCAATTGGTCGCGTCAAGACAAATCGGTCCAGTATTAGTATTTATGAATATTCGTTATATACAAACCTTTCCACTTTATAATATTAGTATAAATCAGGGGTGGCCAAGACATCGACCGCGGTTGACTGGTCGACCGCGGAGGCATTTTCGGTAGCCCGTGAGAAGCGGCATATCGATACATTGCAGGAACAAAATAATCGCAAATGTCAACTCAATTACAACCAAGAACAATTTACAGTTATTTTTTCTTTATTTATGGTATGTAATCTATTAAAATTGTTGAATTCATCGGTTCAGTTAAATTGCTGAAAATAGGTGAATTCATCGCTGCTGAATCAGTTTCGGTGAAGGAAGAAATTCAGCAAAATTAGGTAAGAATTCTTATTGAAAGCAAGAGCATTTGAAAATGCAAACATGGAACTGATACATCAAAAAATAAAATGCCACGCTTCTGAAAACTTACTCTATTTATCTTTGACCATTTTTTTTTGGATACGCGGATTTTGGTTCTTTGAGAATGAATATTTTCCACTATGAATGCGACGACACATCAGTCTGACGAGCATTTGACTTCCTGCTTGCATATTGCAGTTAGTTCATGCACTGTGCAGCATTATAATCTTCTGGAAACTGTGCAGCGCCAAAATCTAGCCTAGGATATTGTTGTTCATGTTCAAAAGTTGAATTACAAAATTTATAAGTGAAGTAGGTACATATTTTATTACTATGAAAACTTTGTAATTAACTTCGTTACCTAATATTGTATAAAATATAAACAAACAGTTTTGCCATTTTTTATCCATTGCTGGTTGCCCGTGGAGTTATTTAAAATTATAAAGTAGACCGCATGGTTTAAAAGTTTGGCCACCCCTGGTATAGATGATGTCGAGCAAGACCAACGTTTCCTATTCTACTAGTTTATCTCGTTATGATTTAGGACAAACTTTCTAATAGTGTTACAGGTCAAGTCAAGCAACATTCAAAACACTCAGTTCAATTGCATATTCCGGTGAGCGCTATTTTTAGCATGACCCGACGAAGGCTGCACTTACCCTATTTCGTTAAATTTTTGAATTGCTTGCGACCTATTCCGTTCATTTGACACGATATAAGGGAATGTCGGAATTAGGAACTCTTATGGGAAACGCACGGTGGTAGGTAGGGTGTTTTGCTAGCTACCATTACTCCTTTGCCCCGTGGGGTGTCGGGCTTCTATGTCAGCCCCCCCCCCCCTAATTCTACCCACACACTGAGAAAAATCTAAAGTCAAAACCGCTCTAATGACGGCCAATTTATATGGTATGAAGGCAAAAAAACCGACCAAACGTAAATACGTACAAAACCGCCTTCCAACTAGAAGGCGTTAAACGAGGTCAGTGAAGGCGAATGTTTCTTTTCGTCTTCATTTAAGGTGTATTTTGTGGTTTTTCTTAAATATTGACTTTTCGATGAGGCTGATTAAGTCGTACGTTATAGTGATAATCACCGTATATAAACCGCCGTAAAAGTAAGGTATATGTTATGGTCAATACTGCAATTATTATCGTATACCAAGTACAATTCTGAAAATACTTTACGGAAGGCGTTTTTTGACGGTTTTGTTTGTTATAAAACATGGTAAATTTATCATCTTAAGACTTGTGAATTCACCTTGCGTAGCTAAAATTCAACGGTAAAAGGTCAAATTTCATTTAAGCTCCAAAGTTGTTTTTCTCAGTGCACCAGCAGATGAGAGTGAGAGAGAGAGGGCAGCAGCGCTTTCTGTGGAACTGATATCTCGCACTGCATAATCATAATAATAATAATAATAATAAAAAAAAAAAAAAAAAAAAAAAAAAAAAAAAACTACCGCTGACAGAAGTCGCCTTTTTTCACAAATAATTTTAAAATTGTGTTTTTACACGTTTTGTACGATATTTCATTACTTTATACCATTCCCAGTATTTATTAAAACCTGCTATAACATAATAGCAAAACAGTTAAGAGAATATTACAAAAGAAACAGCAAAAATGACTCCAAAAAGTAATATTGACACCTTACGTCAAAGAAATATAAACAACAACAAATTACGAATTAAAACAGAAAAGTAAATGATTAAATGATTACAAGATCAAAGGGGAGGGAGAAAACTACAGCGGAGACCACCTGCGCACGTGTCCAATCATCGCCTACCCCGTCATCTAAGAGCTCCTCGTCGGGAGATGAATTCCACACTCCCCGCGAATCGATTGCATCGAGTGATGGTGGTGGGCCACCGACGCCGCCGCCGCCGCCGAGACCTGTGCGACGGGGACGTCCCCCGCTACCGGCACGCTTGGAGCCTGTGGGGCAATCTGCTCCGCGCCCGGCCCCCGCTACCGGTGGTGTAGTGCGCCGCATGCGATGGACCCCATCAATAAATGAAAACTGCATGCGTGCCTACTATGAGGCTACAGAGGGAGGAACCATCTTGACTGCGTACCGTGATCGAATGCTGCCTCTGTTTCAGACCCTTGAGCCGACCGTTGCCGTATCCGCTCAACGCCTGTCGGTTCAAGTACGGGCTATCCACCGATGCAAGCTGTTGGACCAATCTGTGCTTGATCGGCTCCGCCAGGAAGCGCTTACTACTCGCGCGGCTCCTCCCCTAATGCAGGATCTACCTACCGCGTTGTCGACCCCGGCCCTGGCTGTTATACCGTCACCGGAGGTGACACCAATGGCAATGGTTGATCTTGATGTTGGTGAGGGAGATTGTGCGAGTATGAGCGTGACTAACCAGGTGAGTGAGCAAGTGAGGAGGGCTTTAGAGGACGCGATTAGCCAGTATAGATACACACCCGACTCTAGGCCGCGACTACCACGTTTACCTACTCATAGACGCAATCTAGCGTTAATGGGGGCCTTGAATACTTTGCTGGCCCCTTATTTGCGAGCTATCGAAGATTTAGTTGATACCCACTCGATATTGTACTGTGGCGCCATTGCGGCGTGTCGTGTTGCTCGTGTCAAGTTCCCGGACACTGACCGAGCACCGCGTCCCGCCGGGTGTGCGCCCGCATGGCAAGTACGGATCGAGCGGCGTATCAATTCATACCGGACTCTCATTGCTTAACTACTCTGCTTCAGTCGGGGCAATAACCGCCCCCGAGTGATGCGATTCGTGACCCAGGCCTTTGCCGGAACCGGTGTCCTGCCCCGAGACTACATGACCTGTGTCACGGATCGCATTGACTTTCTGAAACAGAAGATCTATGCGTGGGCGAGTCGTATTCGTCGCTACAGAGAGCGTGTTGATAGATACTGGCTTAATCGCCTCTTTCAAAGTGATCAGAAGAAGGTATACCGGAAGTGGGAAGGGACCAATCAGTGTGTGATCGACGGACAGCTGCCTGATGCCTGTACCATGAATGATTTCTGGCGTGGCATCTGGTCGATGCCCGTCGAGCACACAGAGGGTGATTGGATTAGTGTTGTCCAGCGGGAATGTGAGTCTATCGAATCCATGGGGTCTGTTAATATAGACCCCGTAGACGTTACTTGTGCAATTCGTTCGACCCAGAACTGGAAAAGTCCTGGCCCGGACGGATTGCACAACTTCTGGATAAAATGGATTCGTTGCTCACACGACCGATTGGCAACTCAATTTCAAGAGGCCCTTGAGCTTGGTTCTCTTCCCCGTTTCATGACTACCGGTATCACCTTCCTGCTCCACAAGTCCGGTAGTACCACGGATCCAAAAAACTATAGACCTATCACGTGCTTGCCTACCATCTACAAGCTCCTTACATCCATTCTGACCACAAAAATTAACACGCACATTGTTGCGAACAATGTTTTAGCCCCCGCTCAGAATGGATGTAGGGTTGGGTCCCGTGGTACTAAGGAGCTCCTCCTCATAGATATGACCATTAGCCAACATGTTCGGCGGAACAGAGGGGCTCTCTCTGTTGCCTGGATTGACTACAAGAAGGCCTATGATTCAGTGCCTCATTCATGGCTGGAAAGGATATTAGAGTTGTATAAAATTGATGCAACCCTAAAATCCTTTTTAACTGCGTGTATGAGACAGTGGACCACAGTCCTTCGTCAACCAGGTGGTAGCAACATCTCCTCTGGCCCGCAGGACTTTATAAGGATTGAGCGGGGCATCTTCCAGGGTGATAGTCTAAGTCCATTGTGGTTTTGCCTAGCGTTAAATCCTCTCAGCACTTTACTAAAGGATTCAGGGCTAGGCTTTCGGCTTCGAAGAGGAGGTGAGGTCATTAGTCATCTGCTGTACATGGACGATCTCAAGCTGTTTACTCCGAAACGCCAAGACTTGATGGAGCTACTAAAAACTACACAGGTTTTCAGTAGTGCCATTAGGATGGAGTTTGGTGTAGATAAGTGTGCGGTCTTGCATGTACAGCAGGGGAACGTTGTAAATTCTCCGAATTTGCAGCTTTCTGAGACAATGACTTTCAGATCTCTCTCCGAAGTCGAGACCTACAAGTACCTCGGTATGTCAGAGTCGTTGGGTATTTCGGTAGATGACATCAAGAAATCGGTAAAGGAGCGCTTCTTTTTCCGCCTGACAAAAGTACTTAAAAGTCTTTTGTCTGGAGGCAACAGGGCGCGCGCCTTTAACGGTTGGGTGATGCCTCTACTGATATACTCCTTTGGCATACTGAAGTGGACACAGACTGAACTGGACGCCCTGGATAGAAAGGTCCGTCAACTGCTCACTTCACATCGCATGCTACACCCGCGCTCGTCAGTTATGAGACTGTACATTCCACGGAAATGGGGAGGTCGCGGCTTTTTAAATGCCAAGACTCTTCACAACCGTGAAGTGTGCAATCTCAGGGATTATTTTCGTAACCACGAGTGCGGGATGCATCGCGATGTCGTGGCGGTTGACAAGGGCTTCACACCGCTCTCCTTGGCGAACGATAACTGGCGCAAACCAACGATGCTGAGCACCGATGACCGCAAGGCAGTATGGAAAGGCAAGGAGCTGCACGGTAGGTTTTTCCGGGCCCTAACAGGGCCTGATGTAGATTTAGCAGCTTCGGTGAATTGGCTACGCTTCGGAGACCTCTTTGGGGAAACCGAGGGTTTTGCCTGTGCAATTGCAGACGAAGTAATGATGACGAACAACTATCGGAAATATATCTTGAAGGACGGTACGGTCGACATTTGTCGAGCATGCCGCCGACCCGGAGAGTCACTCAGGCATATCATTTCCGGTTGTTCGCATCTTGCTAACGGCGAGTATTTGCACAGGCACAACCAAGTGGCCAAGATCATCCACCAGCAACTTGCCCTTCAATACGGCCTTGTTGAGTCAGAGGTGCCGTACTACCAGTACGCACCGGCGCCAGTTCTCGAGAATGGTCGTGCATTGCTCTACTGGGACCGCTCTATCATCACGGACAGGACTATTGTTTGCAATAAGCCTGATATCGTGGTGGTCGACCGATCCCAGCGCCGGGCAGTGCTCGTAGATATCACCATCCCACATGACGAGAATCTCGTTAAGGCCGAAAAGGATAAAGTCAGCAAGTACCTTGACTTGGCTCACGAGGTAACCGCCATGTGGGATGTTGACTCGACGATCATTGTCCCGATAGTCGTTTCGGCGAACGGCCTTATAGCGAAGAGCCTCGACCAACACCTTAAGAGGCTCTCGCTAGATGGTTGGATCAAGGGTCTGATGCAGAAGGCAGTGATACTGGACACAACACGCATTGTCCGGAGGTTCTTCTCTCTGCAGCCCTAACCACTGGTAGCTTGGGCTCTGCCCCGCTACAAGCGGCACCCTAGTTTTAAGTTTTTTATAATATTTTTTTTGTAATAATGTTGTAAAAAATTTAAAATTATGTTGGAAAATAAATAAAGTGAATAATAATAAAAAAAAAAAAACTACCGCTGAAAGAAGTCGCCTTTTTTCACAAATAATTTTAAAATTGTGTTTTTACACGTTTTGTAAGATATTTCATTACTTTATACCATTCCCAGTATTTATTAAAACCTGCTATAACATAATAGCAAAACAGTTAAGAGAATATTACAAAAGAAACAGCAAAAATGACTCCAAAAAGTAATATTGACACCTTACGTCAAAGAAATATAAACAACAACAAATTACGAATTAAAACAGAAAAGTAAATGATTAAATGATTACAAGATCAAAGGCGAGGGAGAAAACTACAGCGGAGACCACCTGCGCACGTGTCCAATCATCGCCTACCCCGTCATCTAAGAGCTCCTCGTCGGGAGATGAATTCCACACTCCCCGCGAATCGATTGCATCGAGTGATGGGGGTGGGCCACCGACGCCGCCGCCGCCGCCGAGACCTGTGCGACGGGGACGTCCCCCGCTACCGGCACGCTTGGAGCCTGTGGGGCAATCTGCTCCGCGCCCGGCCCCCGCTACCGGTGGTGTAGTGCGCCGCATGCGATGGACCCCATCAATAAATGAAAACTGCATGCGTGCCTACTATGAGGCTACAGAGGGAGGAACCATCTTGACTGCGTACCGTGATCGAATGCTGCCTCTGTTTCAGACCCTTGAGCCGACCGTTGCCGTATCCGCTCAACGCCTGTCGGATCAAGTACGGGCTATCCACCGATGCAAGCTGTTGGACCAATCTGTGCTTGATCGGCTCCGCCAGGAAGCGCTTACTACTCGCGCGGCTCCTCCCCTAATGCAGGATCTACCTACCGCGTTGTCGACCCCGGCCCTGGCTGTTATACCGTCACCGGAGGTGACACCAATGGTTGATCTTGATGTTGGTGAGGGAGATTGTGCGAGTATGAGCGTGACTAACCAGGTGAGTGAGCAAGTGAGGAGGGCTTTGGAGGACGCGATTAGCCAGTATAGATACACACCCGACTCTAGGCCGCGACTACCACGTTTGCCTACTCATAGACGCAATCTAGCGTTAATGGGGGCCTTGAATACTTTGCTGGCCCCTTATTTGCGAGCTAGCGAAGATTTAGTTGATACCCACTCGATATTGTACTGTGGCGCCATTGCGGCGTGTCGTGTTGCTCGTGTCAAGTTCCCGGACACTGACCGAGCACCGCGCCTGATGCCTGTACCATGAATGATTTCTGGCGTGGCATCTGGTCGATGCCCGTCGAGCACACAGAGGGTGATTGGATTAGTATTGTCCAGCGGGAATGTGAGTCTATCGAATCCATGGGGTCTGTTAATATAGACCCCGTAGACGTTACTTGTGCAATTCGTTCGACCCAGAACTGGAAAAGTCCTGGCCCGGACGGATTGCACAACTTCTGGATAAAATGGATTCGTTGCTCACACGACCGATTGGCAACTCAATTTCAAGAGGCCCTTGAGCTTGGTTCTCTTCCCCGTTTCATGACTACCGGTATCACCTTCCTGCTCCACAAGTCCGGTAGTACCACGGATCCGAAAAACTACAGACCTATCACGTGCTTGCCTACCATCTACAAGCTCCTTACATCCATTCTGACCACAAAAATTAACACGCACATTGTTGCGAACAATGTTTTAGCCCCCGCTCAGAATGGATGTAGGGTTGGGTCCCGTGGTACTAAGGAGCTCCTCCTCATAGATATGACCATTAGCCAACATGTTCGGCGGAACAGAGGGGCTCTCTCTGTTGCCTGGATTGACTACAAGAAGGCCTATGATTCAGTGCCTCATTCATGGCTGGAAAGGATATTAGAGTTGTATAAAATTGATGCAACCCTAAAATCCTTTTTAACTGCGTGTATGAGACAGTGGACCACAGTCCTTCGTCAACCAGGTGGTAGCAACATCTCCTCTGGCCCGCAGGACTTTATAAGGATTGAGCGGGGCATCTTCCAGGGTGATAGTCTAAGTCCATTGTGGTTTTGCCTAGCGTTAAATCCTCTCAGCACTTTGGTGAACGATTCAGGGCTAGGTTTTCGGCTTCGAAGAGGAGGTGAGGTCATTAGTCATCTGCTGTACATGGACGATCTCAAGCTGTTTACTCCGAAACGCCAAGACTTGATGGAGCTACTAAAAACTACACAGGTTTTCAGTAGTGCCATTAGGATGGAGTTTGGTGTAGATAAGTGTGCGGTCTTGCATGTACAGCAGGGGAACGTTGTAAATTCTCCGAATTTGCAGCTTTCTGAGACAATGACTTTCAGATCTCTCTCCGAAGTCGAGACCTACAAGTACCTCGGTATGTCAGAGTCGTTGGGTATTTCGGTAGATGACATCAAGAAATCGGTAAAGGAGCGCTTCTTTTTCCGCCTGACAAAAGTACTTAAAAGTCTTTTGTCTGGAGGCAACAGGGCGCGCGCCTTTAACGGTTGGGTGATGCCTCTACTGATATACTCCTTTGGCATACTGAAGTGGACACAGACTGAACTGGACGCCCTGGATAGAAAGGTCCGTCAACTGCTCACTTCACATCGCATGCTACACCCGCGCTCGTCAGTTATGAGACTGTACATTCCACGGAAATGGGGAGGTCGCGGCTTTTTAAATGCCAAGACCCTTCACAATCGTGAAGTGTGCAATCTCAGGGATTATTTTCGTAACCACGAGTGCGGGATGCATCGCGATGTCGTGGCAGTTGACAAGGGCTTCACACCGCTCTCCTTGGCGAACGATAACTGGCGCAAACCAACGATGCTGAGCACCGATGACCGCAAGGCAGTATGGAAAGGCAAGGAGCTGCACGGTAGGTTTGTCCGGGCCCTAACAGGGCCTGATGTAGATTTAGCAGCTTCGGTGAATTGGCTACGCTTCGGAGACCTCTTTGGGGAAACCGAGGGTTTTGCCTGTGCAATTGCAGACGAAGTAATGATGACGAACAACTATCGGAAATATATCTTGAAGGACGGTACGGTCGACATTTGTCGAGCATGCCGCCGACCCGGAGAGTCACTCAGGCATATCATTTCCGGTTGTTCGCATCTTGCTAACGGCGAGTATTTGCACAGGCACAACCAAGTGGCCAAGATCATCCACCAGCAACTTGCCCTTCAATACGGCCTTGTTGAGTCAGAGGTGCCGTACTACCAGTACGCACCGGCGCCAGTTCTCGAGAATGGTCGTGCATTGCTCTACTGGGACCGCTCTATCATCACGGACAGGACTATTGTTTGCAATAAGCCTGATATCGTGGTGGTCGACCGATCCCAGCGCCGGGCAGTGCTCGTAGATATCACCATCCCACATGACGAGAATCTCGTTAAGGCCGAAAAGGATAAAGTCAGCAAGTACCTTGACTTGGCTCACGAGGTAACCGCCATGTGGGATGTTGACTCGACGATCATTGTCCCGATAGTCGTTTCGGCGAACGGCCTTATAGCGAAGAGCCTCGACCAACACCTTAAGAGGCTCTCGCTAGATGGTTGGATCAAGGGTCTGATGCAGAAGGCAGTGATACTGGACACAACACGCATTGTCCGGAGGTTCCTCTCTCTGCAGCCCTAACCACTGGTAGCTTGGGCTCTGCCCCGCTACAAGCGGCACCCTAGTTTTAGTTTAGTTTAGTTTAGTTTTTTATAATATTTATTTTTGTAATAATGTTGTAAAAAATTTAAAATTATGTTGGAAAATAAATAAAGTGAATAATAATAAGATATCAGTTCCTCAGAAGGCGCTGCTGACCACCTTCCGGTATTTTACCTTTAGTCGCCTCTTACGACACCCACGGTTAGAAAGAATGGGTGACATTCTTACCCGGCACCACACGGGGATGTATTTAGTAGTATTTTTAGTAAGATATCTTTTAAGACTATCGAAAAAGGTTGAATCTTTTTCAATATATTTTAGATGCTTCGGGATATGATTATATATTTTGATAGTCATAATATGGGTGCCTGAAATGGTCAATTTTAAGTTTGAATTTGGGAGGGCTTGTCTTTCTTTGTTCTTTAAATCATAAGGTCTCATGTAGCAGTCTTCAACTTTATCAAAGAATTAGGATATTTTCTGAGGAACATGCAAATTTCTAGTATACAGAGTTATTGGTAAATGCTAACAACCTCTTAGGGTTGACTTCTGCTAGTCCTAACAAACATTTTGAGATGTATGTAACAAATTATTGGAGTACAAAATTTGATGCCCAAGGCGGGAATCGAACCCGCGTCCTCCGATATCGCGTCGGATGACTAATTTCGGCTACAAATGACGTGTCCAGGTGGCCGAGGGGGTTTAGGCATCCGACGCGATATCGGAGGACGCGGGTTCGATTCCCGCCTTGGGCATAAAATTTTGTACTCCAATAATTTGTTAAATATATTTTCGCTTAGCACGCGATAGTGCTTGTAATAATATTTAGAAATTTTGAGATTTTTTTTTTGTGTTTGTTTATGTGTATTTGACGAAATAAACACGAAGACCATCTGATATTAAAAGTCTCTTGTGTCTCCTGTAATTTATCGTCCTATTATTTTTAATTTTTCTCGATGTAATTTAAAAAAAAACATCTCAAATCATTTGTAGGACTAGCAGAAGTCAACCCTAAGAGGTTTTTAGCATTTTACCAATAACCCTGTATATATTATGGAAGCTAAAGCATAATATTATTATGTTCTATGACTAAAGTTAAAATTTGAAGTACAATGAATTGTGGCTTGCAACTTTCAGTTGAGTCTATGTTTGCGACAATGCTTACACATTTTTGTTTGGTATAGGTAATAGTAGATTATGATACAAGTGAGCTAAGTTGCTTATTATACACGAGGCTGTGTGTTGCAGCCCGAGCCGTAGACGAGGGCGTAAATCAGCCAAGTGTATAATGAGCAAGTTGCTCACGAGTTTCATACGCACTTTTTCAACACCCTTGCGAGGAAAAGAACTATATATTGCACAAATGCGATACAAACAACATACAAAAATTATGGAAAGTAGCGCGCATGTTTTTTTTTTTTAGTGCGCCTAGTTTATCATTGTTGATTACATATAAACCTCTTTGATGTTACAAATCTGTATTACCCGGTTCAAATGAAAATGCTCTGTTTACTCGCATAGAATTTTCAGTAAGGTACTAACTTAACTTTGTAGGGATAATTATATTACGCACTAGTGTATAATATTATTATGCACTAGGGTATTATAGTTCGGTTTATGGCCCTAAGAACGATATAATAAAGCTCACTTTACGAGCAAGGGTGTTGGAAATAAGTTTCCGATATCGGTGTTATTTCCCCACAAATGACGCCGTACTGTACTACATATTATATGTTCTATGGTACTGTAACCAAGCGTGACCATACGGAAAATGCTGTAGTCATAAGTAGGGTCACCACAAGTCACACGAAGTTACTACTACCAAATCTATGTTATAGTTAGGTAAATTTCGTGCCATTAGCACACTGATGCTTATCTTATGATTTATGAGCCATGGAGGTAGGGACGTAGGTACAGGCGCGAGCGTATGTCGCATAAGGCAGTTGGAAGCTATTAGCCCAGACGCGAGCACTCAGGTTCGATCCCGGTGGCTAGGCTTAATACATTAGTTTAAACGTATTATTTCTTAGTATTTTTCAACTTTCAATGGTTTAAATCGCGTATATTTATTAATATTTTTGTAAATGATGGCCGAGCGGTAATAGCTATGGACTGCCACGCCGCAGTACCCTGGTTCGATCCCCACCGCCGCGCCGG
This sequence comes from Plagodis pulveraria, assembly GCA_963890685.1. NCBI lineage: Eukaryota > Metazoa > Arthropoda > Insecta > Lepidoptera > Geometridae > Plagodis > Plagodis pulveraria. The sequence continues at coordinate 5,094,981 of OY982976.1, read as the reverse complement.
CTTGAGCTTCACCGCATGGTAGAAGACATTTTGCGATTGCCCGCCTGGCTAGCTACCACCCTAAAGTAGAAAATCCGTCGCCAAGCACTTCGCGGTGTGTTCCGGCAGTAGTCCTTGAGAGCCAGTGAAATTACAGGCACATGAGACTTAACAACTATGTCTCAAGGTGACGGGCGTAGTGCAATTCGTAACTTGTGATGAAATGCATCTGTAGCACCTGATGTTATGCGGTATCTGCAGAGGATACCGCATAACATCAGGTGGGCCTCGCGCTTGTTCCTTCACAATAACATTAAAAAAAAATTGTTACGGTAGTAATTAACCGACTTCAAAAAAGGAGGAGGTTCGCATAGTAATTAAACAACTTTAAACAGTTTAAATCGCGTGTATTTATCATTATCTTTGTCCCGACGTTTCAAACACTTTGCAGTGATTGTGGTCACGGGGTGACTAATTAGTATTATTTGCTTAATAACATGAGTTATTAAGAATAATGATAAATATACGCGATTTAATCCGTTTAAAGTTGTTTAATTAATATGTGTAATAATCGCGAAAACCTAAGACAACAGGAGGTTCTCAATTCAACTGTTTTTTTGTGTGTAAAGAGTTATGAGGTGTCATAACTATTTACATGCTGTACCGATTTTGATGATTCTTTTACATTCAAAAGCTGGTGCTTATCATGTGGTCCTGTTTAAATTTAAGTGAGATCGGACGAGTAGTATTGTAGTTATCCCTAATCATGCGTATTTTCAGTTTGAAGGCGGTTTTTTTTTAATTATTATAGTACTGTCTCCACGAGATGGCAATAGGTTCGCCTTCCATAATAAATGTAATTAAAATTAATAGGCAAATTTGATTTCACCTGTAGTGAATTGATGTTTAATATATTACAGCCCCACGTTGGGCGCCAATGTAACCTATATAGGGTGCGGACCATTTGAAGTTAAATTCGCCAAAAACGCTAAAAACGATCACACTCCCAAAAAGTTGTTCCACATGGGTCTTGGCATTATTTTCGCCATAAACGCTACATCTAATGTCAAAAGTGACAGAAGTGGCAAATTTTAGTGGCACTCTTAGCGTTCTTATCCTAAATGGAACAGGGGAGAACAGTTACAAACGATCACATTGATCACAACCATAGACGCAGAATGTGATCAAAATTATCGAAAATAACGTTATTAGCGTCAAATGGAATATACCCCTAATGACAGAAAAAGTCTCTTAAAAATACCACCTCGGGGTTTTTTTAAGAGACTTTGCTGATTTTTTAAGAGATTTTGACTTTTGCTAACTTACAATATTTTTAAAATATTTGTTTAAATTAAATATGGATTGTCACAATGTACGCCTGAATCTATTAATTATTTCACGCGATTGGCATTTAAACCTCCTATAGTCCTTCAGTGGTTTTACTATGGTGATAGTGAGCCAGGACAACTTACAAAATGCTGTACCATCTTTGGTAGATTTCGACTAAGCTCAATCAAATTGCCATACTAAGTATCTATCACACTTTTTTATATTGTTATGATTGCAATAACGCCTGCTACGGGTTACATTACAAAATTACAAATATACGATAGGAAATATCCTGCACATGACTTAAATTTTTCCCATCGTATATTTGTAATTTTGTAATCTATCACACTGTTACCTATCCTTGGTATATCCACCACTTGTTATGAGCTCAGTAGGTGCTCAACAGAAGTTGGTAAACTAATTAACCTAGATTGGGAACTGGTATTAAGGTGAAGCCGCTGAAACACGCTATAAGTGCTTTACGACCGATTTTCTAAAGGTGAGAGCTAGACGTGGAATCGCAAATGCACTACCGCCTGTGTGGTGTGAACAGTGTCGTAGCCTGTCACCTGGAGGTCTTCGACTTCGCATAACGAAGGCCAGCCTAAGAAAACAACCGGAACCGATTAACGTGCCCTCAGTATGAAATGCCACTAGCGGTCACCCATCCAAGTTTGGAAACGTCCATAGCGTAGTTTGATTAGACGTTCTTAACCGACCAGATAAGTTAAGCAACGTCCGCTGCCGTCTTTTGTTAGATGAGTAGCTGCTAGTGACGTTACTACTGAGCGTGCACGTGCTTCCGGAGGGAACGTTAAGCCACCGGTCCCAGTTGTTGTCTTACGATGGCAGTCTAAATAGCATGGTGGTAGGGCATTTTATAAGAATGCTCGCCGGGCTAGCTACAACGTTCAAGTACAAAATCTGTCGCCAAGCACCTAACGGTGTGTTGCGACAGCAGTTTTGAGAGCCAGTAATTCTAAGTTACATCCTCGACCACTTACATTCAGGTGAGATACTGGTCAAAGGCTAGCCTGTACTGTACTGTATCAGCCGGATCGTCCACTGCTGAACACAGCCTCCCCTATTAAGGGGGTAGTTGCTATAATTCCCACGCTTGGCAGGCGGCTTGGGGATCGTAGTTCTGTAGAAGAAGAAGATGGCAGTTCTGTAGAAGGCGCTGCTGCCCACCTTCCAGTATTTCTCCCTTAGTCGCCTCTTAGGACACCCACGGGATGATATGGGGAGGTGCAATTCTAACCCGGCAACCCACGGGGTCATCAGATAAATAAATAAATAAACCGCTGAGAAGATCGACACCCACTAACACAGGTATGTCAATACTTAAAGAGAGTCTTAAATATATTAAATGTAAATTAGATTACGTTTACATAAATAAATAAATATTTTGTATTTTTTGAAGACATCATTATGATCCATAACAAACTCTGCTACTATAAGTACCTCTTCAAAAATACTCTTCCGGCACTTGCTTTTTCAATAGTCACTCTACTTATTCAATAACAAACTGATTCCATAGCTCAGGCCTTTATCAAATGTATGGGCATGTAAAGGGGTTAATATCGTGGCTAATTTTTACACGCGCTCATTAGAAGGCCACACCGCTCATGCCATTTTTGTGGTTCCACATTACAAGGGTTACTATCGGGCATGATATTAATAAATTATGAATGTTAAAAGTCTTCCAAGTCTTTCAATGCAAAACACAAAATCACGCTCGGTGCAATGGCACAGAATACATATTAGTATTTATTTCTAAGCGACTCCCGGCACAGCGACTTGCTCCCCTGTAAACATCTAACAAGAAATGCAAATAATGAAAGTTACTTTACTTTTTTATTAATTTGTCACACTGATATTATTATTATAGACACTGATATTATTATTGTAGATATTGATGTCAACAGAGTGCCTAATTAGAAAATTATATTTGCTAACAGATAAATGAAATAGGTTTCATTCGATGCTTATAAATTATATTTTTATAATATGAAAAACGATGTATAAATGAAAATGATAACATAAATGGAAGCAAAATAAGACAATGGTGTGTTGGGCGGCCATGACACAAGAAATAATGTTAAGACATGAAGGCCGCCAAAGAAAAGGCGCGATATGCGTTGTGTCAGTTGGTCGGTGAATTCCGTCAAAAACACATAAAAAAAAGTTTTTTATTTTAAAAAATACATTCAGCTCTAAATGTTTGTTAGGACTAGTAGAAGTCAACCCTAAGAGGTTAGCATTATTCCAATAACCCTGTATACATTGTAGTAATGTAGTTTTGGTAAAATAACATTAGTATTACCTATATAGGTAACAATAAATATATAAACAGAGTCAGGTTACGGAACCTCCTTGTACTAGCTCGAGTATGACTCGAACTTGACTCGTTTTTGTTTCGAGTAAATGTCATTTCAGTAAAAGGTGACCCATAATTTACCTACTATTACTATACTGTTATTGTTATAATATAAAATAGACTGTAACAAACTATATATTTTTTCTATGTCATTGTGGCGGAGCAAGCTCGAGGCCCGCCTGATGTTAAGTCGACTAACCTCTGCCTATAACAGACGCATTTCGTCAACGACGAACTGCAATGTGCCCGTCACACTGAAACGTACAGTTGTTACGTCTCATGTGCCTGTAGTTTTTCTGGCTCACAAGGACTGCTGCCAGAACACACTGTTAAGTGCTTGGCGACACATTTTCTACTTGAGGGTGGTCGCTAGCCAGGCGGGCATTCGCAAAAAGCCACCATGCGGTGAAGCTCAAGCCCGCGACGGGATTCGAACCATGCTGCGTGCAGCATGGTTCGAATCCCGTCGCGTGCCGTGGCATTCCATAGTCAATTCCACTGAGCCATCACTGCTTCAAAACAGTAGACAAAAGTGGGAAACGAACGAATATTGTACTAATTTGCCAACCCTGTTCTCATGGAAGTGACATATGTCTTAAATGAGAATAAATTTATTGGAACATAAACTTTAAAATATTTTTAATTTAATTATTGATTTTTAAGTATTTTTTTTATAGCCTTTATCTCACCTGATGGTAAGTGATGATGTGGTCGAAGATGATGTTCAGGCTAGCCTAGAATTACTGGCTCTCTAGAACAGCTGCCACGACATACCGTTAGGTGCTTGGCGACAGATTTTCTACTTGAGGGTGGTAACTAGCCAGGCAGGCATTCACAAACTGCTCTACCACCATGCTGTAAAGACTGCCATCGTAAGACAACAATCGGGACCGACGGCTTAACGTTCCCTCCGAAGCACGTGCACGCTCAGTAGTAATGTCATTAGCGGTCACCCATCCAACTCCTGACCGCGGCGGACGCTGCTTAACTTAGCTAGTCGATTAAGAACAGATACGCAAACTTCGCTACGAGCGCTTCAAAACACAAAAACCTCTGCTATCGGCCGGGAGTTAGTGATGTGGTCGTAACATTTTAGAAATATAAAAATCGATACTTTAACGAGCCAGCTAAATATTGTAAATAAACTTTTAAGTTTTTTTTTTTAATGGCGGTATGCCTCTATTAAACAAATACTACAAACTATATACAACACTACAGCTACTACAATACTACAGCTACTACAGTAAAAGCATTTGGACTCATAGGGAGTCCAAATGCTCTAGCCCACTATCAGTTGGCAGCGTGCCCAGCATGCTGGCAGCATTGCCCCGTTGAATTGCAATGCTTATTCTTTGAGCCAAATAGGTGCCAGCATTTTGATCACGCGTCGCATCGACCAAGCGCTCTGATAAATTTTGGAAAATACGATGAGCTCCCGGTCCCCACGGACCCAACGTCTCTACACCAAACGGCTCAAATATGTAACCCATACCGAGGTTAGCATATTTGCGCCGCTTGAGTTGCTCTGCCGAAGTAGCCGCGGCGCCAGCCCTCACGTGGGTTTCAGAAAGGTGTGACGGCGCTAAAGTGTCTACGCATGTAGCGTCCCACACTAAGGGCCGTCCTAACTTCCATGGAACCAGAGTCATGCCGTCAGGTCTTTTACCATCGTCACGCATCAGACCGTTCGGTTCGAGAACAGCTGGAACATTGGCGCTGGTAAAAGCCCGGCGAATGATATCGTTAAGGCTGGCGTGGCGGGAAATTCGACCAGCACTTCGAGAGCAGGAGAGGCCATGGTGACCGAGTTGGTCAACTGCAGTACCACACTGGCAGTGATGTGCAACACAACACCTTGCACCCAAGCGTAAGCTAATAGCGAGACGAAAAGCGGAAGGATCTATAAGGCTACCAGTTTTGTAAGAAGGAATGGCTTGTAACCAAAGACCTGATTCCCACATAGAAACAGCGAGAATACGAGCACGATCTGCGATACTAGGGCACGTATTTAAAAGATCTTTCCGTGCTAGCTCGCATAGGGGCCGATTCCACTGTTTCTGAGATGACAAAATTTTTGGGAACTCAGTATTTGGACAAGCCAGTCCCCATGTGGTTTTGGCCTCAGCCAGATATGCTACATCAAAAGAGCCTAAAGATGGTGCAAGAATTTTTTCTACTAATTTGTGTGTACTGTGTACAGAAGACAAAAAAGCTGGTCCCTATGCCCCCCAACCTCACAGGGAGGGAAGCTTGCACCCAAGCCCTATCATCCATCTCAACATTCAAAACCGATATTAACGTATCTTTTAATAAATTGTCTAAGCTTAAAAGAAGCTCACTGTGTTTCCACAGCTGACAACATCTCAAAAAGTATGTAAATTTAGGAACGAAAAGGCAAAATCTAATAATAGTAAAAGCCATATGGGCGTTAATTTTGAATAATCTACTAGAAGCATTTCTAAACTTTTGAATTTGTTCTTCGACAAATGGTGACAAAGATTCGTCAAAAATCGGTGAACCCAAAAGACGGAGCGAACGTTTTTCTACTAATTTTATATTAGGCGCAAGTAAGTAGAATTTTTCAATTATCGAAATTTTATCCGGACAAGTATCACAAACAAAAAGTTCACGTTTGGAAAAATTTAGTTCAAGACCAATAAGACGAAAATCGTCTATAAGTATACTCGCAAGTCATTCAATACCGTGTTCGCATCGCCTCCTAAGGTTCCGTCATCCAAATACCAAACGTTAAGTTTTGATTGGAGACGTTGAATTATTGAGTGGATGCCAAGGCTAAAGATGGCTGGTCCCAGAGGATCACCCTGTTGACATCCTACGGAAGATAATATAACGTTGTTATGGTATGTTAATTTTGATGGTTTGCCGTAACATTGCCAAAGAAAAGGGTATAATTCCGGAATTTTATCTTTCACTTCGGTCAAAAGGGTGCCTCTATCTAATGAGTTGAATGCATTTTTAACATCCACCTTCAAAAGCACATCTCCACAATTTTGATCAAAAAATGTGCGAAGTGAATGTACAGCAGCCTCACAACCACCCTGAGAGCCAAAACCGAGTTGTAGTGGTTGAAAAAGATTACTTAAAAAAGCAACCTTTTTCCTACAACCACATTTGGCTGTGAGGCGACGATAAGTGGTGCCTACTGCTATAGGCCTAATACCACCATCTTTTTTATTAAGGGCACATAAATTCGCACCGTACAGAATTTCGGTAATTTCATTATTGACCTGACCCGACAACATCAAATTAACCAAAGCCGTCACATCCCTTAGAAGTGTCTCGCCTACCTCACCAGAACTAAAAGATAAAAAAATTATAAATAATAATTACTTAAAAAACTTTTAAGTAATATTGCAAGCGTTACTTGGTTAGAGACTAATCATAAAAAGTTGACTGTTGTATAGTGGAAGTTATTTTTATGACTGTACGATATTTTCACACCATAACATACATTTTCTTTCAGTTTTCCGAAAGATCTAAATATAGTTAGTGATAATACGGTCGAGGTGTTGTTCAGGCTAACGTAGATTTAATGGGTGTTTCCAGCTGCCAGCCATCAGCTGCCGGAACACACCGTTAGGTGCTTGGCTTCAGATTTTTCTACTTGAGCGTGATATATAATAGTTAGACGGGCGGGCGTTAATAAAATTTCTTGACTTATTGTCGTTTGTGTTATTTAAAAAAACCATATGTAACATCAATAAACTACAAGTTAAAATTCATATGTAAATATAATATAATACATTTGACAGGTGATACATTTGGAGATTATTGCGGATTTGAGGGAGAGATACAGAGGATTGCGCACACGCACATCCAAAATCAAGCAGGGACAATGCTGGTTTATCCACTGTACCCCATCACTCACTGTTCCCCACTCTCCCCTACAAAGATGTTTCACATGTTAAATTTACTTCAAAAAGTAGTAACAGGAATCAATAATAATAATGTAGAAGTCATAACTATATTATGTAACACCAACTTTGAAAATTAACACATCACAAAATTCATGTCACATTTCAGGTTTTCCCGCCGAAACTCCTTAATTTTTTTCGCTACAAATGTATAACACAAGTGTCAATGTCAAGTATCGTTTCAAGATTGACATTGATAATAACAAATATATTTAAAATATTTTACGAAAACATCAAATTAATATTTTAATAAAACACTTAAAAATATAAAAATATATCTAGTATATATAAATATATCTACGAGCGCACGATCGAGAATTTCTCGATCGTAGAGTCAAGACCTCCTGAGGATGCTTCGTGTAGAAGCGAAACGCGTCGATAACTCTTCCGGTTTGGCTGCGTGGCGTTTGTGACGTCACATCGGCTTAGCAGGAAAATTAGGCGGAATTGTCACTATATATATATATATTTTTACGTGTTTTATTAAAATATTATTTTAATGTTTTAGTAAAATATTTTAAAAATATTTGTTATTATTAAATATGGATTTCTGCAAAGTAACGCCTGAATCTATTCATTATTGACATTGATGTTTAGCAGACATTCGGAATGCGCACTTGAGACTGGCTGAAAAATAAAATAAAATCAATCGAGCGCGAAGCGATAGTTTTATAAGATGGTTCTATAGTTTTTAGAGATGGGTTTCTGATGATAAAAACAAAATGTTTTATGACGAAAAAGTTTGTTTGTGTATGAAGGTGTGTATGTATGTGGATTGCAGCTATATATTGCATTATTATTAGCTACACAATTAATGAACTGAAATCATTAAAGAAAACGTTTTGGATAGCATTTGATAGCACTGTAAGACTTTTTAATATTGTTAGGTTTGCAATTACGCCTGCTATGCGGATTACATTACAATTTCACAAATATACGATAGTAAAAATTTACCCGCACATGACTTAACTTTTTCCTATCGTATATTATATTTGTGATTTTGTAATGTAAGACTGTGGGCATATTTGGCACTGAAGATGAACTGTCTTAGGACGATTATTCCAAGAGGGTAACAAAATATATTTTACTTAGACGATTGTACCAAAAAGGGAACATAACATTTATAATAATTTTTCGATGCTGTCCACAATTGAGCTCTTACTGTTTTGAAATACACCGTAAAAAGTTGTTCCATAATTAAGACGTCCGTGCTCAATGACAAGTGCCACTTTAGTGTTAGGCTTTAAGTACAAATCCAGTCCTTTAAAATTATAATAATCCACGTGATTTATTTTTCAGTAAGTATAATAATTTCGCTCTCTGTATAAACGCCTATTAAATACTTACGGTGTCCCTTCTCATAGTTCAGAAATTGTAAATAAATCGCTAAAGAATATATGTCTGATAATATACGTAATAGGTATTTGCAATTGACTAAAAAGTTTTAAAAAGGGTAATGTATGTTGCATTTTCTTTTTAACCGACTTCAAAAAATGAGGAGGTTCTCAATTCGACTGTATTGTTTTTGAAGAAATTTAATCGGGGTTCCGGGTCTACGTCGTCGCCATTGTTATTGACTGTTTGTTACTTCTTCACGCTCAAACGGCTAGACAAATTTTGATAATGTTAGGTATGGAGGTCAACTACTTCCATACCAAATAGCGCTGGAACAACACATAGGATATATATATACATATATATACTGTTCATCATCATCCATCACCACGCGGGTTTAACCGCGGGGCTATAGTACAGATATAGTATATAAAATTGTTTGTATAGTGTATAAACAGATAATCTATACTTATCTATACTTATAATAAAACTGTAACAGTTCCAATTCTGTACATAGAAGATATTTTGCAAAAAAAAATTGAGAGCACTCTGTAGCTGATACTGATGCCAAAACTGTATTTTTTTTATTTTGTCTGTCTGTCTGTCTTTCTGTCTGTCTGTATCCCGGCCGCGCATCACTCCAAAACTACTGAATGGAATTCAATGAAACTTAACACAATTTGAGTTCATACTACGAAGAAGGTTACTGTATACTTTTTATCCCGAAATTCAGCACGGTTCCCTCGGGAAAGGGGATGAAAGTCAAAATGTTACTTAGTTGTAATTTATGAACGCGTAGTCCGATTTCAATTATTCTTTTTTGTTAGAATAGTGATGATTGAGCCTGGAACCCCATGGGCAGCCCGGCACCCCACGGGCAGCCCAGCATCCCATGGGCTACTGGATGGAATACAATGAAACTTAACACGATTTGAGTTCATACTACGAAGAAGGTTATTGTATACTTTTTATCCCGAAATTCTATTTTATTTTATTTTATTTATTTGGAACAGCAAACAGCTATATTATAAAACACACAATAATAGACTTAATTACATAGATTTTCTAATAACATAGCCCACGACGCTATTCACAGATTACTAAAATAATATTAACTGTGCCACATAGGGCTACTAACCAAATAACTATAAAAAGGAGAAGTAGTACAATTTACAAAAGAAGTTGATAAACTGCTGTCTTAAATCTATTAGTGGTACAATTGAAAATATCGATTTCGGTGAAATTTTGATTGTAAGATTCCACCATTCTACGAGAAGGGGTGCGGTGCCCAGTATTTGTTTGGGACTTGCCCACGGCAAATAGTTGGCGAGTACGCACCTCTCTCGTCAGTATGGTTCTAGGTACAATATAACATAGACTCGACACAAATTCAGTACAATCGAATTCATTATTAACAATTTTATGCAATGTGATTGCTTCTAAATATGTGCGTCTCGACTCTAGTGTGAGCAAGTTATATTTGCTGAGCAATTTAGTATAAGACATGTAGTATTTATAACATCTATAATGCATTGAACGCAAAAATTTAATTTGAACTTTTTCAAGGCTCTGTTTATATTTATTGTAATAGGGATTCCAAATCGGTACTGCATATTCAAGTTGTGATCGAACTAGGGTTTTATATAAATACAGGTATGTGGAGCTGCGTTTGAAGTTAGAACATGATCTCATTACAAATCCGTACATTTTAAATGCTTTGTTAACAATATTATTGATGTGTATAGCAAGGCACAGTTTACTGTCTAAGTTAATTCCTAAGTCTCTTATCGTGGCAACATTAGTTAAAGGGGCATTACAAAGGTTATATTATGCAAATTCAATTAGGTTTATATTTTTGGTAAAATGTATATAGTTACATTTCGGTATACTCAGATGTAATTTATTATTATAACAGTATGTACTCAGTCTATTTAAGTCGCTTTGTAATGCTATGCAATCAACAATGTCTCTGATTTGTTTGTAAACTGTAAGATCATCTGCGTAGAGCAAAAATTTTGTATTGTGAAAGCAATCTTTTATGTCATTTATAAAGATAATAAATAATAATGGGCCCAAAATCGATCCCTGGGGTACTCCAGAAGATACCGAAATGCTGCTTGATTGGTAACCATTGATAACAATTGTTTGTGACCTATTTAGGATATATGACGCAAACCACCGTAATAAATTACCTCGTATACCGTTAAATGCTAACTTATTTAAAAGTAGTTCATGATCCACCTTGTCAAAGGCTTTTTTAAAGTCCGTATATACTGCATCTACTTGTATATGGCTGTCCACTTTTTCAAATACGTAATTGGTGAATGTGAGTAAATTAGATATGGTAGATCTGTGTTTAACAAAGCCGTGCTGTTCTTCGATGATGGCATTGTGTAAAACTGGATAAATCTGATTGTGAACTAATCTTTCAAAAAGCTTTGACAGAGTAGACAAAATAGATATTGGGCGGTACTGCTCTACGTCCTGTTTGGATCCGCTCTTGTGCACTGGGGTGATGTAAGCTCGCTTCCATATTTCTGGAAATACTCCCTCCTCCAGACACTTATTATAAATGATGTATAAGGGTTTACAGATATTAGAAGCAGTTTTAATTAAAAATAATGGGGGTAGTCCATCTGGTCCAGGACCTTTTGAAGTGTTTAAAAGTTTTATTTGTTTTGTAATTTCATGTTCACTTATTTCTATGTTTGATATTAAAATATCTCTATCTGAACTGTTTGAAGGTGGCTGCCATTGTGAAAGTGTAGGTGAAGCTGGCTCAAACACTGATAAAAAAAACTCAGAGAAAAAATTACAAATAATTTCGGGGTTGTTGGACTTTATACTTTGATACTGCATGGTAGATGGAATTTGAGGTTTTATTTTGCGGTTAGATATATAAGTCCAGAAGTGCTTCACATTCTTAATTATGTTATCTTCAACTGATTCCATATATTTCATATAGCATTGTGTACAAACTTCTTTAAAATTACTTCTAAGTTGAGAAAATGTTTCGTAGTCAGACTGATTATTATATTTTTTCCATTTAACCCAGGCTTTTTGTTTTCTCTTAAATATTTTTATTAATGGGCGTGAGAACCAAACAGGAAACCCGTCTGTCCTAGATTTGGCTAGAGGAGCATGCTGTTTAATTATGTTATCCACTGCTTTATAAAATGTATCCAGTGCTAACTCAGACGAAAGATTACCTAATAAATTGATCCAGTCTAAATCCTTAATTTTATTATTAATACGATCATAATCAGCCTTATAGAAATTATATTTTGTCTTTGGTTTCCTTTTCATAGAATGGAAGTAGTGAGATACATTAACATGTGCTATGTAAGGTGGATGATGGGGGTCAACGCGAACAAGAGAACTGGTTGATGCAGTTACAGCGGTTGGGGAATTGGACAAAAATAAATCTAATATCCTATTATTTTTATTGAGAACATTATTATATTGTGATGCATTTATTGTTGTCATAAAATTCATCAATATTGAGTGCACACCAGAGGATCCATGACCATCTAGCCCAACTGGTCGCGTAGTGGTACGATGAGTTGTGATCGCAGAGACAGGTAGAACCCATCTCGTGTCCGGTATGTTAAAGTCTCCTACTATATAAATATTGTCTATAGACGGATCGTTAAGGGCCTCTTGCAAGAAATCGAAATGATCTTCATATATCTGTTTTTTAGACTTGGGTGGAATGTATGATGCACCTATGATATGTTTCTGCTTACGATTTACGCTAGGTATTTCAACGAGTATATAATCAGTGTGAGTTTGTTGCGAAGCATTTGCAATGTGTATAGTATTAAAAAGAGCTGATTTGAATCCTCTTAGTACTCCTACTAAAACGCCGCCGCCATCTTGTTTATTGACAGCTATGCGATTTCGATCGCACCTATACACCACGTACCTTTGGTCTATGAATTCGTTGCTGTCAATGTCAGGTGTCAACCATGTCTCAGTAAGCACGATAACATCATAAGTATTTGCCATTATATTCATATAGAGATCATGTAACTTCGTGCGCGTACCTCTGCAGTTCTGATAATATATAGATAGATGATTTATTTCACTTGTGCTATCCATAATCTAACTGTTTAGCAATAACTACGTGTTGAATGCAAAGTTTTTCGAAATAATCTATTATTTGAGTGACATAAAATGATATTGTGGACCGATGATAATTGAAAAAGTTCAAATTCATTATTATAATAAGAATAATTTTTTTGTTGGTATTATTACAGTAAATGTGGCAGTTGCTCAGCATAATACGTTCCATGATTTTAAGAATGAATACAGAAGCAAAAAAAGTAAAAATAAATTTAAGAACAAGAAACACATGCAAAATAAATTTATTTTAATATTATTATTCTTTAGTTGTTTTATTTCTAAGTCGCTCGAGGTCCTTTTCAGATCTGATAGCAAGTGCCGGACTGTCGTCTTTTTCTCTAAGAAGTATCGTTGAGTTTTTGATCCATACATATTTGTATCGGAGGTCTCTTGCGACATCTCGGCACTTACGAAATAAATGTTTCCTCTTCAAGGTGAGATGTTCGTTCATGTAGACATTCAAAGATGTTCCGGAGATGCCTATCTGGTCAGATTTAATCAATTTTACCTTACGGAAGGCAGCCAGCACATTGTCACGATGTAAACGTGTGGTAAATTTAACTATAATGTTCTTCGGCCTATCACTTCCTTGCTGAGCGTGCGGTACTCTATGGATAGATATAATGTCATTTTGTGAAAGCTGGAATCGAATTAAGGATCCAATGGCCTCGATAATGCCAAGGAGGTTTTCATTACGCCTCTCAGGCACGTTACAGATCTCCACGTTGCACTGACGAGCCTGCTGCTCCAGAGAATCAATCTTAGATTCTAAGCTAGAGACAGCAGCAGACGTTTGGTCCGAGGTTGACTGTGCTAGGTCATCAACACGCTTCTTCAAGCCAGCCTGCTCATCGGTTTGAAATTGTAAACTATTTTGTAGTGATTTAATCTCCGTATTTATATTTGAGATACTATGCTTCATAGTGGCTTGATCTGAGCGCAGAGTTTTTATTTCTGACTGTATTTCTAACAATGTGCTCTTAACATCGTCCCTAATATTTTGCATATTCGAATTCATGTCAATACGCCAGGCGTTGATAGTGCGGGTTAACTCGCTTATATTATTAGCCGAGATAGGGTCAGCTGGCTCTGGTATGCAAGACGAGGACAACTCGCTTTTATCCAAAACATCACATGACACGTCCATGGAGTCCTCTACCAGTTCAATATGAGATTGACGGACCGGTGTATTCTGGTTTGACCTGATGCGCCGAGTTATATGCGCACTGCACGCAGGGCAGTTCCACCTTGCCCGGTACTCTTTGCTGAGAGACATGAACTCGTCAGGCTTCATATTAAGGCACTCATAGTGGTATCTACCTTCACATGCCTGACATTTAAGATAATTATTAGGTTTTAAAATACCTTTGCATCCGTCGCAGTTCATGTTGATATTTTACGATTAATTAATAGGCGCCAAAAATGTTTCTGCGCACCTGGTGGCAGATTATGTAACTAGCCGTGGAAATAATAACCAGCCGCTTAAATAACCGCTACTGCCACCTATACTCAACTAATCGAACTAAGTGGTGGAATAGAGTATGCCAATGGTTTGATTATGTTTACGCAACAACTAGCGCCATCTGCTGTGCCTTGTCGCATATACGAATTGTAAACAAACGTTCGATGACTGGCAGTATTTTTACAAGTGATCGGAAATTATAATCTAATTATAAAGTTTGGTACTATATTGATAGCTGAAATAAGCGTATTAGGACTCACTGTTCACCATTAAGTTCCTTGTTCTTAACATAAATGTATGTATAATGACATTTAACGACCTGTTGCCTTTTGAGTGTTGAAAACAGTTATCTGTTTACAATTATGCTGCACCTATTTAATGTAGCACTTCACTTACACCGATGCAATTATTTCACAAACTGTTGGTTAGTAAAACTTGCTATAACTATTTTTAATAATTTTATAACTACGAGCTCAACTTTATACTAAGTCATGAGGTCAGCGCCCTCTGAGAAGTGAAATTCAGCACGGTTCCCTCGGGAAAGGGGATTAAAGTCAAAATGTTACTTAGTTGTAATTTATGAACGCGTAGTCCGATTTCAATTATTCTTTTTTTTTTATAATAGTGATGAGTGAGCCCGGAACCCCATTAGCAGCCCGGCACCCCACGGGCAGCCCAGCACCCCATGGGCTACTGAATGAAATTCAATGAAACTTAACACGATTTGAGTTCATACCACGAAGAACGTTATTATATACTTTTTATCCCGAAATTCAGCACGGTTCCCTCAGGAAAGGGGATGAAAGTCAAAATGTACACTTAGTTGTAATTTATTAACGCGTAGTGCGATTTCAATTATTCTTTTTTGTTAGAATAATGATGAGTGAGCCCGGAACCCCATGGGCAGCCCGGCACCCCACGGGCAGCCTGGAATTCAATGAAACTTAACACGATTTGAGTTCATTACACGAAGAACGTTATTGTATACTTTTTATCCCGAAATTTGCACGGTTTCCTCGGGAAATGGGATGAAAGTCAAAATGTTACTTAGATGTACTTTAGGAACGCGTAATCCGATTTCAATTATTATTTTTTTGTTAGAATAGTGAGGAGCGAGCTCGGAACCCCACGGGCAGCCCAGCACCCCACGGGCCACCCGGGACCCCAAGAGCAGCCCGGCACCCACGGGCATCCCGGCACCCCACGGGCATCCCGGCACCCCACGGGCATCCCGGCACCCCACGGGCAGCCTGGCACCCCACGGGCAGCCTGGCACTACACGGGCAGCCCAGCACCCCATGGGCAGCTCGGCACCCCACGGGCATCTCGGCATCCTTATTTAGATTTGCCTGCTTGCTAAGATAAAACTCTAAAATCTGGAACATTCACCACAATCAATTTTTTTAACTATCTATCTTTTGCCGGATACATTTTGGAGACTGCGCAATGGAAGTGTACAATCTAATATATTTTTGTTCTACCGCCAAACAAGGTGAACCTCGGCAAAAAGATACCGTTTTATAATCGAAAATCCAAAGAAACGCACCAAGTACCTACTTTGCTTCAACATTTATTGTGCGAACCGCGAAGGAACTCTCTGAGTTACTTAACTACCTACTTTCTTTTGGAAAAACAAGCTGGGAGTTATCAAGCCGAAAGTAAAAAGCTCCTTTCTGAGCTATGCTTTACTATTAGTGCTTCACTACAGACCACAGCGTTGCTTAATATGAGATAAACAGTGCTCAAATGTAAATAATTAGTTTGCACCTACGGCAATCGCGAACAAAGTCGCACGGCAGTCCATAGCTATGAAAATTATGGGCGCATGAGACTTAACAACTCCATATCTCAAGGTGGTGGGCGCAGTGCAATTCCTTACTTGTGACGAAATGCGTCTGTTATAGGCAGAGTTTAGTCTGCTTAACATCAGGTGGGCCCCATCCTTGTTCCGTTCCAATCCCATTAAAAAAACTTACCTATCACCTACAGCAACGAACAGTAAAATATCTTTCAGCTTTTGTATCTGGTACAAAATCTGACCCTAAGCACCTAACAGTATGTTCCGGCAGCTGCCCTTGACATTCCGTAGTTCTGGGTCAGCCTGAACTAAATCTTCAACCGCATCATCAGCTAACAAGGCTAGCCTATCAGTTATTAGAAGCAGTGATAGCTCAGTGGCATTGGATATGGACTGCCGCGCAGCAGGTCCATGGTTCGAATCTCGCCGCGGGAGCTTCACCGCAACGAAACCGAATGCCCGCCTGGCTAGCGACCACCCTCAAGTAGAAAATCTGTCGCCAAGCACCTAACGGTGTGTTCCGGCGGCAGTTCTTGAGAGCCAGCGAAATGACAGGCAACATGAGACTTAACTGCGTCTCAAGGTGACGGGCGTAGTGCAATTCGTGTTGTGACGAAGTGCATCTGTTATAGGCTGAGGTTAGTCCGCTTAACATCAGGTGGGCCTCGAGGTTGTCCTGTCACATAATATAAAAAAAAAGTTATAAAAATCTAAAAACCTTCATCACCCCCGAGCACTTATCATTGAGATTTATTTTTGCGCATTTACGATCATTGCTAAAAGCGTACTATAAAAGTAGCAACGCTGCGCCATTTTAACTCAGGTATAACATATTATACTCATAAAATGAATACTTTATGAGAGTATATACGATTGGCATTTGATGTATGAACAGAAAAAATGTGATACTAGCATCTGCCTATGACTGCGATCACGAAATTAACTCGGGAACTTTAATAAGTAAAAATGTTGTTTACTTCAAAATGGAACTTCAATACTCAAGTGTGAAACAACTTGTTGAAGTCGGTACATCTCAACGAGGATAGTCGACCAGTGCAGGTAAGCCGGCCGGCATACTCTCCCGCACGCGCAGCTGGGCACTCGTAGAGATTACCGCTTTACGTTCGAAAATTGTGTATTATCAATTGTGAATTTTGAATACACAATTTTCGAACGTAAAGCGCGTGTACTCTCTACGAGTGTCCAGCTGCGTGTGCGGGAGAGTATGCCGACCGGCTTACCTGCACTGGTCGACTATTCTCGTTTGAGATGTCGCGTCTAGTATATATAGGTAAATGTGTTCACTCTCTTCCTGAACAGACTACCTACCTAACTACCGGAAATGTTATTTGATGCGCGTCCTTACGTCAGATCGGTAGTGAGCTTAAAAATGTTTATATTGTCATAAAAATGAGAATAAAGTCTTTAATGTCTTACCTACTCAAACAAATACAGGTTTAACGCACGCTGCGAGTTCACAACATTACTCGTAGGGTTTACAGCTGTTACTTTTTTTTTTTACCGCCGCTTTAACTTTATTAACAAAATACTACGAACTATATACAACACCGCAGCTACTACAATAAAAGCATTTAGATCCCTATAAGTCATTACATTAGCGCGAATATGTTTTTTAATCATATACACACATCAAAAGTCCCTAGGGATCTTGTACATTTTGAACTATTATAAAATATTAATTTAATATTTACCAAATCTTATTATGCAGACTGGTTATTTAATTTAATTAATATGTTTAATTTAACAAGGAATCCCTATATTAAGTTTGAATAATGAAAAAAACAATTATTGCAATTTGAAGAAATATAACGTAAGTTAATCTCGTCTATCAAATGGCAGAAAAACGAAATAAAATTACGATTTTTGCTGTTTATTGTAAAATTATATGAATTGATAATCTGCGTTTCTACCATTTACACTAATCACACAAGCACAGCGAGTTGGCATGTTTAAAATCAGTTCATCAAAATCACTTAGAGGAATGGCCGCCCACGTTCTTTGTAACAAGTCAAAAAGCTGTTGTGGGGTATGCACAGCATCCATACTTGGCAGAGCTCTTCTTTGTAGCATATCCCATGCATGTTCAATGTGGTTGAGGTCTGGCGATTGAGCAGGCCACGGCAGAACGTGGATCGGCAAGAGTGCGAGTTATGACTAGCCGTGTGTGGACGTGCATTATCGTGCATTAGACGAAACGAATTACCCAAACGTCTTCGCAAAGGGATGATCACTTCTGAAACAATACCCTCCGCATAAATCTGAGCATTGAGGTTGTCCCTGATCCAAATGAGATCTGTTCTTCCACCGATCGAAATACCAGCCCAAACCTTTATTGATCCCCCTCCATATGGGTGTACTTCTTGACAGAATTTTAAATGTTCTTGACGTCCTGAGCTCCTCCAAACTCAAGTACGGCTTGTATCAAGCCCCATACCGAAATGAGACTCGTCAGAAAAGCACACGAATAAAATCCTCTATTGCGACACTACTCGAAAACGTACTTGATATCTAGGCACTTTTGATATGTATCTACACAGCCTAAATATCCATATTTTACACTGTGGTACCTGCCTGGGCGACCAGCGTTTTTATAGCGCCATCTCACCAAGTTTTGTAGTACTATTAAGCTTCCGTCCAAAAGCAATAATGCATGTTTTTTTTTATTGGATTGTGACGGATTACGATCGTGACCCACCTGATGTTACCTCGGCTTATAACAGATGCATTTCGCCACAAGTAACAAATTGCTTTGCGCCTGTCACCCTAAGACAAACAGTTGTTAAGTTTCATGTGCCTGTAATTTTACTGGCTCTCAAGTACCTACTGCTGTCGGAACAAATTGTTAGGTGCTTGGCGACAGATTTTCTCCTTAAAGGCTATATATTCTCTTCATAGCTAGGCGAGCATTCCCAAAATGCCCTTCCACTATGCGATGAAGCTTAATCTGGCGTTGGGATCGACCCAATGACCTGCGGCATGGCAGTCCATCCATAGCTATAACCGCACGGCTATCATTACTTCAAAGTAAGCACTGGCGCTATATGAAATTGTAGAAAAAGGCTCTAAGTGAATTGAATTTTAAGGTGATGTGAGTCTTAATTTTTTTAATCAAAATATGGAACCGACTTCAACACTCAAATGTGTAAAATAACTTGTTGAAGTAAGTACCATAATGGTTCAAAAGTACCTATTATAACAATATTGTGCGCATGGTACCGACTTCGAAGAGTTATTTTACACATTTGATTGTTAAAGTCGGTTCCAATTTTGTTAAAATAAAACTCCCTTTTTAGTGACCCTTGCTACTTATGGGATCGATTGTCATTCAGTGCCAATGACTATATCATCAAGATAGGAAAATACTTTTCGGTTATTGGAGTGCAACTCAAAAACGGCTTGACCGTTTTGATGAATTTAAATGGGACCACATTTTTATACAAATAAAGAATCATCAAAATCTGTTCACCCAGTCAAAAGTTCTGAGGTAAAGAAATAATAATACAGACGAATTGAGTAGTAAGTACCTCTTCCTTTTTTTGAGATCGGTCAAAAAGGCAAATTTTGAACATATTTTTTAAAATTATTTTACGCCTTACAGATAGTAGTAAAAACCGTAACTTCCATCCTAGAACGTGTCTAGTAGGATCCTACCAAATGTTGGTTAGGCAGAGGAGGAGGCTCGAGCGGTGAAAGGGAGCATTGATGCATCATAAAGGGGCCCCTTAACCCTACTCCTGGGTTGCAAGTCCCAGGCTCTGGCCTCTTCCTCTGCAACGCGATGGACCCGGCACACGCGCGGTGAATCCATGGAATGCTAAGTAATTCGTCTCTATTATATTCTAGAGGATATGACAAATACCGTGCCTGATCCGAAAACCATATATTTCGCAAGTTTTGTATCCATATAGTAAATCTTATCAATACAAATTTTATTTCTAAACATGTAGGAACCATGTGATACATGCATGATTTTTCCGTTTATAAAAAGCTCACTTCTATATGAATTTATTAAAAAAAACCGACTTCCAACCCTGACCTGAACGAAAATGGATGCTATCATGCTAAATCAAACACGTCAAATATCGTGTTAATGCATCCTGCTTCTACAAAATAGTTTAACCCTACATCGCATGCAGTAGTGCCGTATAAAGTGCCATAACTAGGGTTGCCAGACGTCTTGGAAATCCGGGATAGTCCCGTAATGGGGACTTCTTTTTATGTTTTTGGGACGAGACACGCTCGAGGCCCACCTGATGTTAAGCTTACTAACCTCTGCCTGGAACAGATGCATTTAATCACAAGTGACGAATTGCACTGCGCCCGTCACCTTGAGACATAGTTGTTAAGTCTCCTGTAATGTCTCCTTAATGTGCCTGTAATTTCGCTGGCTCTCAAGGACTGCTGCCGGAACACAACGTCAGGTGCTTGGCGACAGATTTTCTACTTGAGGATGGTAGCTAGCCAGGCTGGCAATCGCAAAATGCCCTTCCACCATGCGGTGAAATTCAAGCCGGCGGTGGGGATCGAACCAGGGACCTGCGGCACGGCATTCCATAATTACTACCGCTCGGCCATCATTGCTTCGAAGGTCTCTTGTTCCGTGCCAGTAAGTTTCCTTTATTGTCCCGGAAATGTATTTTTTTAATGTTTTTTCACATATTTGGACACGAATCCTATGCTACGCATGGCGCACGTCAGCCGCTCGCTGTGTGTAATGTGAGTGTGTAATTTCAAAGTTTAGATAAAAAAAACCGGCCAAGTGCGTTGGTATCGAGCAAGAAACGGTAAATAAATGAAGTTTGTTGTATCGGAGCCCCCCTTAAATATTTATTTTATTTTTAGTATTTGTTGTTATAGCGGCAATAGAACTACATCATATCTAATAACTTCAACTGTCTAGCTATCACCGTTCTTGAGATACAGCCTGGAAACAGATGGACGGACAGCGAAGTCTCAGTAATAGGGTCCCATTTTACCCTTTGGGTACGGAACCCTAAAAACTTAAACAAAGTTAAGAAGTTAAGTTTATGTTTTAATATTGATCCAAAGTTTCATAATTAGTAATAGTTGACCTGAACTTGTGGTCAAAGTAACAACTCCCTTTGTAACCCCATTAATGTCCAAGACTTGACAACCCTTATCCTGGCAACCCTAGGCATAACATATTCCCTTTACTGTTTTAATGAGTGCATGTTAGTTTCGCTATTACATGCAATTATTCCAACATTATAATTTTTACACGACTGCGCATAAAAGGAGTGTATGTTTTCAGGGTTCATGTACGTTTGTGAGTTTTGTTTATTCCACGAAAACTTCTAAATGGCTTAACCGATTTTTATTTATGAGATATCGTTATAGATTTGTCTTGAAATCGCAAGTGACATTAGGCACATAAAAACAAGTCGAAGACGACTTTTAGTCGGTAGTGGGGTCCCTATTGACCCTGAGCCAGACATAACCACCTGCTCCCCGACGGGTGTGTATGCGTAAATGCATTTTCCTCATGTCATAAAAAAGGCACATATAAAAATACTAAATAAAAACTGGCGGATTGTAGACGACATATTGTGAGATATTTCTTTTTTCTTTCAAATCCTTTCTTTGCATAAATATATATAAGTTCCAGTTTTAATTTCGATGGAACGATAAAACGTTTATCGAAAATAAACAATTTGCAGTCGGGTTGTTCACTTTTTTAATTGATTTATACTTGTTTAACGATTGCTAAGAGAATAAGCTTTCTAAATGATAACTAAAGGAATACTTGGTAACTACTAAGCAATAGCTATGGACTGCCGTGCCGCAAGTTCATAGTTCGAACCCCACCACCGCGCCGGCTTGAGCTTCTCTGCATGCTAGAAGAGCATTTCGCGAATGCTCACTTGAAATTTCCCGAAAAGCTCCTAACAGTTTTTTCCGGCAGGAGTACTTGAGAGCCAGTGAAATTATAGGCACATATTTATTTATTTGAAGCACTCGTAGCGAAGTTTACTTAGCTGTTCTCAACCGATTAGCAAAATGTAAGCAACGTCCGCCGCGGTCATGAGTTGTATGGGTGACCGCTAGTGACATTACTACTGAGCGTGCACATGCTTCGGAGGGCACGTTAAGCCGTCGGTCCCGGTTGTTGTCTTAGGATGGCAGTCGTTATAGCATGGTGGTAGGGCATTTTTCGAATGCCCGCCTGGCTAGCTACCACCCTCAAGTAGAAAATCTGTCGCCAAGCACCTAACGGTGTGTTCCGGCAGCTGTCCTTGAGAGCCAGTACTTCTAGGTTAGCCTGTTCAACATCTTCGACCACATCATCACTTACCATTAGGTGAGATAGTGGTCAAAGGTTAACCTATGAGGTATAAAAAAATAAATTAAAAAAAATATACGTCTCAGGGTGACGGGCGCAATGCAGTTTGTGCATCTGTTACAGGCAGAGGTTACATCAGGCGCTTCACATCAAGTAAGCCTCGTGCTTGTTCCGTCACAATGCAATAAAAATAGCTTTGAAGAGGCAAGTAAAACCCAAGACCGTCGCAGTAGTATACAAGAGAAAAGCTTAAGAATAAACTCCGAAAGTTATTTGAAGACTCTAAAAGGCAAGGAAAGAACGCCGTGGAAATAGAAGCATTCAATGAAATTAAACTTTATAGCCAGTTTGAGCATTTATTTGTTTGCTTCAATAAAATTTCATGCTTCAGTCATTGACCTATATATACTAGACGCGACATCTCAAACGAGGATAGTCGACCAGTGTAAGTATGCCGCCTGGTATACTCTCCCCCACACGCAGCTCATAGAGATTACACGCGCTTTGCGTTCGAAAAGTGTCTATTATCAATGTGTATTTTGAATACACAATTTTCGAACGTAAAGCACGTGTAATCTCTACGAGTGCCCAGTAGCGACTAGCGAGTGGGTGAGAAGATGCCAGCCGGCTTCTTTGCACTGTACAACTATCTTCGTTTGAGATGTCGCGTCTAGTATATATAGGTCAATGGCTTCAATAAATATAACCCAATCGAATCTCTTCGTCGCATCGCCGCCTAAGATTTTTTAACTGTAGATGAGTTGTGACTCTTTATATTTTACTAGACGAATGCAAGGTAATTGCCGTAGTCGCTACCAGTCTTGCACTTCCGAGCGTCCGGTAAATACGTTGTCGCTAATAGTGTGTTTTAGGGAAAGTTGTGACAATGCCTTCCTTTGTCTTTAGACACTGCACTAATTATACAGGCACTGTGAAAGTTTTTTTTAATCGCGCATTAATATTGTTATTGAAATAGAAAACATCGTCATTTTGTTTTCTTAGGCGACTGTTGTCACAGTGAAATGGATGCGAGATGTGTGGATTGTTTTGTATGAGAGTGAAAGAGATGGCAACGTAATGGTGATCGAAACGTCTCGTGGCGGTGGTAACACAAATTGCTTATCTCGTAATAATAAGAAATATTTTACGAAAACATCAACATCCGCCTAATTTAGGCGGAATTGTCACTAGATATATTTTTATATTTTTTAAGTGTTTTATTAAAATATTAATTTGATGTTTTCGTAAAATATTTTAAAAATATTTGTTATTATTAAATATGGATTTCCGCAAAGTAACGCCTGAATCTATTCATTGCTTATCTCTTTCTAACAACAGATATATGACGCATAATATTTGAATATTCTTTCCTTGTCATCACAAACTGCATATACATGTGCATAGGTATGTAGATAGGTAAATTCTAGTTAGTTTTTAGAGCAGTGGTGTTCGGATGCTACTCTATGTATTTCAACTCTCTGATCGTCGTTCGTTCCGTTGCTAAGTTCTGAGTTCCGTTCTGTTCAAATACTTTATGCGGAATACTAATCTCATATTTATAAAACCATCCTCATATTCATGCTATCGTCGTAGTAATAAACGTAACCATAAATGATAATATGTAAATTACTATGATAAGGTTAGTAAATTTTACTATACACTAGCGGCCCGCCTCGGCTTCGCGCGGGTATTTTTTTTTATTGCTGATAGGTAATCCTTTGACTAAAATCTCACCTGATGGTAAGTGATGATGTGGTCGAAGGTGTTAACAGGCTTAACCTAGAATTACTGGCTCTCAAGGACAGCTGCCGGAACACACCGTTTGGTGTTTGGCGACAGATTTTCTACTTGAGGGTGGTAGCTAGTCAGACGGGCATTCGCAAAATACCCTGCTATAACGAATGCCATCCTTAGATAACAACCGGGACCGACGGCTTAACGTTTCCCTCCGAAGCACGGAAGCGCTCAGTAGTAATGTCACTAGCCATCGCGGGCGACGTTGCTTAACTTTGCTGATTGTATTTACCAAAAATTATAAATTGAAACACATAAAAAGTAGTTACTGTGACATAACTGTAATAGTTAGACATTTGGTATGGCAGATTTTTTTGTAGATATTGATGTCCTCTATAAAATTGTAGTACACCATTTAGCTCTACTGTCGACAATTTCCGCATCGTACGCGATATAACGATTTTTTGGTATTTTTTTCACACGTTGGGTTACATTATCAAAGTTTTCATACAGATCCCTAAGTTTTTGAAGATATTCTATAGTCTATGTTCATCGGGGATTGTGTAGGATTCTAATATTGAAAGATATTTTTCATTTCGATCCAGTAGTTTTTAAGTTTATTCGTTACGTACAAAATTTCAAAAATATAAAAATGCTCTCTCTCTCTTTATTATATAGAGCAAAGATTTGAATTTTGAAATTTTGTACGTAACGAATATACTTAAAAACTACTGGGCCGATTTAAAAAATTCGTTTGTGTAGATGTAGATTAGTGTATATAATATACCTAGTTATCTGCCTATTTATGATTTAAAGTAACGGATATATTAGTGAATAGTGTATTTAAAAAAAATATATACTTTGTTAATCTGTAATTTATTTTGCAAAATGACTTATGCTGGTGTCTTAGGTTTTCGCGATTATTACACATAGTAAGTAACTAAACAGCTAAACTGTTTAAATGGCGGTATATTTATCATGATTTTTGGCCCGACGTTTCAAACACTTTGCAGTGATCGTGGTCACGGGGTGAACGTCGGGACAAAAATAATTAAAGATTTAAACCGTTTAAAGTTGTTTAATTACTATTTGTAAATATGCGTTAACCATTAAACAGATTTTTACTTCGTCCAACTAGAAACTGTACTACAGAATACGCGAGCGTTACTTGAGCGTGTATTAATCGGATAATTAGATCGATGCGGGTACTTGTAAATATATAGAGCAATTATTTTTAGAGTTACTTAAAGGGCAAAGCGGAGACCTATAATGAGACTATGTTGTCTGTCTGTCCGTCCGTATCACGAGTATCTAACGCGTAAACGGAATGAGTTATAACCTGAAATTTTGATGATTTGTGTAGAACCACAGAATAAAAAGGCCCAGATGGATCACTCTACTCAACGATTGAAATTAGTTAAACTAGCAAAAAGGTGAGCTTTGTGAAGGCTCGCGTTTACTTTATAAGCCGTCTCTATCTCGTAGTGTCATCTAACAGATGGCGTTAGTAGTACATAAAAATTATATCCAATGAATACAAAATTGTAATGTTATTTTTTTAATGGTTATAAAATTATAGTTTTTTGACAGATAACACATCTAGATACGAAGTTAAATGACTACGTTAAAGCACAAAGCTATAGGCGTGATAGTTCTTCAGTAAAGCGGGCCACAAAATGTTCAAGTTGTGGGATAGTATTAGAGCTCGCTTCGCTCCCCCTAATTAATCGCAACTTTAAGAAGTGAACTACAGCGATAAACAGGTTTTGTTCTCCGGATCCTTTACTTCAAAAATGAACTTGGAAGAACCTAGATAAAGCAATAGGTTTGTTTCGTCAACATTGGTAATACTTTCGTCTGGCACCTATGTTTTATTACGTTGTTTTTTAATTGTCGTATACCTATTCTGCTGTTTTAGAGTGCGTTTATTGTCTTGATATTTTTTTCGTATATACGTAAAACAATAACATTAGGGCCACTTTAGTAAACGGATATCCACATTGACATACAGTATTTTTTTTATTCAGTTGATATTTGCAGAATTTCCTCTGAGTTTTAATATATATTCTGGAATTAATTTCAGGCACCGACTTTCTTTTTCAGATCCCAGATCTGAGTTTGTTTGAAATCTGGCAAAAATCCAAAAAATGAATTTTTATAATCATTTCGCATAAATATAACTATCTACCGCTTCATTTCTCATAAAGAGTTTCGTCATTAATGTGTAAAATAATATAAAACGTCAATACGTCGCTTACTTTGAATACAAAGTTAGAACGAACGAGCATGCACACTTTCACATTCGTTATAGTGGACATTACTAAGGTTAACTTATGTACTTAAAAATCATCATAAAAAGTAAAACATTATTTTTATTCATAACTATGGTAAAATGACAACCCTAAGACTTTTTCAGACGCAGGCAAACTTGTAAATCTTAGGCCGGAACATGGTAACTTTGCCCAATATCATAATTTTTGTTTGCTTAACAATCTTCATATCAAAACTATGATAAATATACTAATACGTTATATAACATGCAATAATTCAAACTATCCTTTGTTTTCGCTAATGGTCACAATTCACCATTAAATTTCTCAAACAATCTGCCCTCATGAATATGCAGTGATGGCTCAGTGGCATTGGCTTGGCTATGGACTGCCGTGCAGCAGGTCCATGGTTCGAATCCCGCTGCGCCGCGGGCTTGAGCTTCACAGCATGGTGATAGGGCATTTTGAGAAGGCCCGCCTGGCTAGCTACCACCCTCAAGTAGAAAATCAGCACCTAACGGTGTGCTCCGGCAGCTGTCCTTGAGAGCCAGTAATTCTAGGTTAGCCTGAACAACATCTTCGACCACATCATCACTTACCATCAGGTGAGATAGTGATCAAAGGCTAACCAATCAGGAATAAAAAAAATACTTTCGGTTTCTGGCACTATGCGTTGAAATTGTATTTTATACTGTCATTGAACCATTATCTAAATGAAAGTAACAACCACAGATAATAAAGTGCCAAGTTCCCGCCAAAACCGTTTTGGCTATGGCCATCGTGTGCGGTTACAAAATTGAATCGCAAAAACTAAAATGTTGAATATTAAATGGCAAAACGCCAGACTGGGTGTAATATCTTGTAGGATGATAGCTCGTATCGGTATTTTAATTAATGCTTTAGGTAATTGAGATATTTCAATACGTTTTTGAAGCATTGATGGCTCAGTGGCTTTGTCTATGGACTGCCGTGCTGCAGGTCCATGGTTCGAATCCCGCCGCGGGCTTGAGCTTCACCGCATGGTGGAAGGGCATTTTGCGAATGCCCGCCTGGCTAGCGACCACCCTCAAGTAGAAAATCTGTGTAACGGTGTGGCTGTTCCGGCAGCAGTCCTTGATAGCCAGTGAAATTACAGGCACATGAGACTTAACAACTGTCTCAAGGTGACGGGGGCAGTGCAATTCGTGACTTGTGACGAAATGCATCTGCTATAGGCAGAGGTTTGTCCGCTTAACATCAGGCGGGCCACGTGCTTGATCCGTCACAATAACATTAAAAAAAAAACGTATAAACTTAACAAATAACATGTTTCGATAAAATTATAGCAAAGCGGTTTTAGTTATGGACTGCGCAGGTTCATGGTTTGATCCCCACCACCGCGTGGCTTGAGCTGCCCCGGATGATGGGAAGGGCATTTCACGAATGCTCGCCTGGATAGCTACCATCCTCAAGTAGAACATCTGTCGCCAGGTACCAAACAGGGCCATGAATACCTACCGTGACGATGACTGGGACAACTACAGGAAAGCGAGATCCGTATATAAAAAACTGTTACGTTCTAGTCGTCGAAGGTCATGGAAAAACTATAGCACAAACATTGAGTCCAATGCTCAGGCAAACAGAGTCAGGAAAATTATAGCAACCAACTCTAACAGAGAGATAGGCTCCCTTAAAAAACCAGATAACACATACACTAACTCAATAAAAGAAACAAATGCCCTACTTACTGCAAACTCACTTCCCCGGCTGTCATTTAGTCGAGGGTGTTCACTGGGGACACACCCCTGGAACAGAACCCACTGAAGCGGACTGGCTAGTCGCGCAGACGGTGGTCACCAATGAAAGAGTAAAATGGGAAATAAGAACATTCTCTACATACAAAGCACCCGGTTTTAATGGTATCTTCCCGGGTCTACTTCAATGGGAAGAAACCCTCATATACACCGTGTCCCAAAATTCAACGATAAGCCGGCATCGGTGCATGGACCTACTCATGACTACTCGGGAAAAAATAAAAAAACAATTATAACTCTTTTTTTTTTTAATTACAGAGACTTTTATAAAGTTGCGCCAACTTTTAATAAAACTTGCCATGGTAGTGTCCATACTTTTTTTTTTAACCCAGACTATAGAAAGTGCATAGAATGTTAAAATCTATGAAAATTATAAGAAAAAAATTTTTTTTTACTGATTTTTGTAAAATAACTACAGACTTTCTGTAATTTTAAAGGATTGTGGTAGATAGCCGTCCTTCTTAGGTTGCTAATGCACAAAAAATATCGAAAATATGTCAAAAATTGTGGTCATGGTAGTTGAAAATAGCATAATGGGTATCGAATATCGATGAAATTTATAAAAGTCTCTGTAATTAATAAAAAAAAACAGTTATAATTTTTTTTTTTTTTTCAGAGGATGCCGGCTTATTGTTGAATTTTGGGAAACGCTGTATATGAACCTTAACCGGATCCTCAGGGCATGCTTAGCATATAAGTATATCCCATTAGGGTGGAGAGAGGTAAAGGTCATATTTATACCAAAGCCGGGTAAAAGCGATTATACAGACGCTAAGGCCTACAGACCAATTAGCCTCACGTCTTGCCTACTAAAAACTTTAGAAAGATTATGCGATAGGTACATCAGAAACAGCATATTAACTAAAGTTCCAATGCATCCAGAACAACATGCCTACAGTTCAGGAAAATCAACAGAATCAGCTTTACACAAGGTTGTTTCAAGAATAGAACGAGACATCCAAAATAAGGCATTATGTCTGGGGGCCTTCATAGATATTGAAGGAGCATTCGACAAAACCAACTTTAACAGTATAAAAACGGCACTGCATAGACACGGAGTTGATGTAACACTGGTGGACTGGATCATCAATATGTTAAAACTGAGAGCTGTACGTATAAATCTTGACGGTTCAACCACGGGAGTGGTGGCTCGAGGCTGCCCCCAAGGGGGAGTCCTGTCACCGCTCCTATGGAACATGGTCGTTGGTGATTTAATCCACAAGCTCAACTCCCAACGCTTCTTTACAGTAGGCTATGCGGATGATCTGGCGATTCTAATATCAGGCCACTTTGCAAATGTGACCTGTGACATTATGAAAACCGCTCTAAAGATTGTCGAAGAATGGTGCAATGACAACGAACTTTCTGTGAATCCCAACAAAACCGAAGTTGTAATGTTTACTAACAAGAAAAAGCTAGGTACGTACAAACTACCTAGTCTTTTTAACACACAACTAGAACTGTCTGATGAAGTGAAATATCTGGGAGTAATATTGGACAGCAAACTGAATTGGGCAAAGCATCTAGAAAACAAATTAACCAAGGCCAGCATTTCCTTTTGGCAATGCAAACGGATGATTGGTAAGACATGGGGGCTAAACCCAAAGATAACCCTATGGTTATACAACACCGTAATTAAGCCTTGCTTAACATATGGAGCAATAGTGTGGTGGCCCAGGACCACACAAAGCACCACTATTGACAAACTGAGGAAATTCCAGAGACTTGCTTGCGCAGCCACAACAGGTTGTATGAGGACGACTCCCACGACAGCCTTAGAGACTCTGCTAGGGTTAACGCCACTACACCTGTTCGTTCAGCAAGAAGCCGCAGCATCCGCTTTTAGATTGAAGGCTCTGCAACTCTGGGATAGGGGCAATCTGTCCGATCACACCACCATCTTAGACGAATTTACGACAGAATATCCTATCCTAAACTCAATATATGACAAACAACATAAAGAACACTTATTCACCAAAAGCTTCAAGATACAACTGTATGAAGAGCCGACAGATAGCTCAGGAGCTAAGGAAGTAAGAATTTATACAGATGGTTCAAAAACAACAACAGGCACCGGTGCAGGAACTTTCTCGGATGAGTTGAACATCCACATAGCTACGGGCCTGGGTAAGCACAGCTCAATATTCCAAACGGAGTGTGTGGGTATAATACAAGCAGCTACAGCAGTACTAAGAAGGAAGGTATCAGACTTTAATATTAGAATACTCTCCGATAGCACTGCAGTCCTACGAGCCTTGCAAAGGTACGAACACACATCAGGGCTCACCAAACAGTGTCATAATCTACTGGAAAAAGTAAGTACTAATAACTATGTTACTCTCCAATGGATAAAAGGGCACAGTGGATCCAGAGGCAACGATGCGGCAGACGAGCTGGCGAGGAGAGGCTCTAACATACGTCCAGTAGGACCGGAACCAATAATCCCTTTGCCATTCAGTCTAATACGAGCCTGGATTCGTAACAAAACTAAATTAAAACACCAGGACTACTGGGCAAGTATCACTGATTGCAGGCAGTCAAAGGAGGCTTTCCCGGATCTCAACCCGAGATACTCCAAAAGACTCTGCAACCTAAAACGTGACCAACTCCGACGAGTCGTCGGAATTATCACGGGACACTGCTCACTTAATAAACACCTGTTTACTTTAGGTGTTACAGACAGCCCCCTGTGCCGAGGGTGCATGGAGGCGGAAGAAACGGCCGCGCACATACTCACTGAGTGTGTGAGCGTGGCGCCTCAACGGGCAGAATTCCTCGGGACACCGAGGACCGTCAAGGAAGCCTGCACCGGCGTCAGGAGCTGCTGGCCTTCCTCGACGACATCGGGTGGCTGGAGTAACGCACGTCACCCGACATCACGCACAATGAGCCGCTTGCAGACGGCATGGGTGCGGAAAACAGCCCGCCTATCAAGTATCAAGTAAGTACCAAACAGTGTGATCTAGCAGAAGTCCTTGAGAGCCGGTAAAATGACCTGCACATGAGACTCAACTTTATGCATTTCGTCACTAGTGGCAGGTTTCGTCACTAGTGACGAAATGCATATGTTATAGGCAGAGGTTGCCGGTTAACATTAGGTGGGTCTCGTGCTTGACCGTCTTACTCTCCTGTTCTCTCCTCCAGAATTGAGCTGATTCAATTAATATAGCCTTAATTTTTTTAGAAACAGTATTTCTAGGCTCCTATAATTTTCTTTTATATTAAAAACAATTCAAATTTGATTGGTGGTCCTCTGATCATCGTGGTAAAACGGGACATTATTATGATTTTTGTATGTAATGTTTAATAATAAGGGAGAGCGAATCGAGCCTTATCACTATCGTACAACTTGAACGTTTTGTGGCACACTTTACTAAAAATCTATCATGCCTTTAGATCTGTGCTTTAAGGGTGAACTGGCCGGCCCGTTCTCCATACAAACGTCGTAGGGTGATCACTCCCTTATTTGAGGATTTAGGTCCAAAACAAAGCATAATATCGATTGATCTCCTCATTATCTAGGCTTGTATGATGCCGAAATTTTAATAAGATAATTTAGTTGAGAGTTATGAGCTTTGAAACATTTTCATATAAAATTTACGATTCTAATATTTTCAACTTAACTATCTTTTTAAAATTTCGGCATCATACAAGCCTAGATAATGACGAGATCGATCGGTGTTATGCTTAATTCTGGACCTTAAATCTGAAATAAGGGAGTGATCATCCTACGGCGCGGCGTTTGTATGGAGAAGCGACCGGCCAGTTCAACCTTAATATATTAATTTACCTTCTTATCTAGATGTGTGATAAAAATATAATTAAATAACTAATAAAAATATGTATACAAAATTGTTAATGTTAATTAACAATTTTGTCTTCTTTAGATAGAATGTTATTGTACTACTAACGCCATCTGTTAGAAAACCGAAGAGTTAACATCGCTGCAACAGAACTAAACTCAATACTCAAATACATCATAGATAATCTACTCAATACTAGATGACACTACTAGAATCTGGTTGTAAAATAAACGCGAGCCCTCACAAAGCTCAGATTTTTGCTTGTATAATTATTAGATAAAGAACTATGCAGTAATTCTAACCAAGCCAAGCAGTATATCATTTCTACCGGAAGTAGAAATGGAAGTTTAGCTACCGGTTTGTTCACATTTCCGGTAAGTATGCTAAAGTACTCTGTGCCTTTGTTTTTAGAACTCGTTCTACATTTGACAGTCATATATTTAATCCGTGTACAATAAGTAATTGTATCATACTTTTAGTTTCTTATAGAGCAGTGTATAGTGAGTAATACATTCTTCTTATTGTACGTTCCGTATTTTAAATTATTCATAAACAATTTGCCCGTTTTATTTAATAATAGTTATTTAATAATTCTAGGTTAGTCTGAACAACATCTTCGACCACATCATCACTAACCATCGGGTGAGATAGTGGTCAAAGGCTAACCTATAAGGCATAAAAAAAAACCCCGTACTGAATGGAATGAAATTAAATACCCCCCCAGGTATTTAATATTTTTTTACGAAATAGAGAACATTGTTCAAATGTCAGTTTTAATTTTAATCAAACGAATATTTCTCTTATTACCATATTATTGTCATTGTATTACTAACAATATCATTGTCATATTTCCTCGCAATTAAAGCGAAGAGTAGGGTGTATAACTCGAGCATACATACACAACACATTTTAGCCATTGGCATCATCAGGACCACTTGGATCTATATATGAATGAAATTCTATTGTTATCTTCAAATATGATTAAGTTTTTAGTTAAACGTCTCGCCTAAAATGATTTGTTCTATTTACTCGTTGTCAATATACTATTTAGCAAAATTTCGCAGCCCCGAAGACGACTCGACCTAAGAATAACACTATTTAATCTGTGACTAAACGGTTAAGCGCTTTGTTCAAAAATACACACTTCTCGTAAACTACGTGTTATTTTTATGGCCTCGTATTGCTCGGACAATGTTGTTTGGAACAACAATGTAACTTCAAAAGCTTTATCCATTTCAAATTCAAGAACAAAGCCAGTATTGTACATAGATATAACAGATACTAACCACCGTCCCCTATGACAGTTAAAGTAATACGATTGGAGTATGAAATTTCGGCTACAATTGCCGTGTCCAAGTGGCCGAGAGGTATAGTCATCCGAAGCGATATCGGAGGACGCGGGTTCAACCATTTTAAGGTTCCCCTATTAGAAAACATGGCCCTATAATGAAGACGCTGTCAAATGCAAAATTTTTGTCACTATCGGACTTCGTAGGAGTGAAAGAGCGGTAGCGATTACGAAATCATGATCAGTTTAAGTAAAATCCGAAAGTAAGCTTAATAACACAAAATTAGTGACATAAATCTAAAATGTAACTTTTCTTGTCCCTCTTGATAAGGTTTTTTCTATTTTATTAATATATTTTCATAGAGATTCATACGTAAATAATTAAGATATTCAAGTAACACGCGTAATTTAGAGTCAATATTGCAATTTTATTCTAACGAGAGTTTTTTTAAGGAAACGTGTTTCTTATTTTTTCTGGGCCTTAGATAGCCAATAACAACCTGGGCTGTTCAGTGTTCGTCCGTCCGTCTGGCTTTACGGGCTATGTGTTAGTATGGTGGATTGCGTAACAAATAATAATAAAAAATAATATTGGCTCCCTTGAGCTTCACCGCATGGTAAAACATTTTGCGAATGCTCACCTGGCTAGCTACCACCCTCAGTTTGCATCTAACCACAGCCTGGACACTCGACTCATTCTCTATACAAAAGCCGCGTTCTAACTACCTATTACACAGACACTACACAAATGTTGTTTTTGTACACGCGTAACTGTGTGCGTGACGTCTAAGGTTGTCATCGTATGAATAATTGTTGTACTTACCTACCTAACAATCTTTTGATGCTGTTATTAAAACTTATTAGATTTCGTAGGTTATTTTACGAAACCCTTACCTACTTTCAGAAACATTTACAAGCACAACAATCCAACTCCATGAACGACGTAGGAATATGCAACACATAACCGAGTGGTAACATTACTTCACATTTCACTCCATTACTTATACAATAATATATACCTACACTATACAAAAAGTATCATTCCAAGTTCACATTTTATACAAGTAATGATAATAATTACCATCACAATAATAATTTATGTACTTCTCGTATAATAAACAAACATGAAGTGTGCCGTGTGTCAACCGTAGCGAAGGTCGGTATGTGTATTGCTTTTCTCTATGGTAGGTATAGTATAGGTTACAAAACAATAAACTTGTTTCGCTGCAAACAAAGTTGATATCCACGGATATTTTTTATAATCTTCTAAGATTATCATTATTTGAATAGCAGTTTTAATAAAATACAAAGATAAAGTATTATGTTTGTATTTTTTTACTACTTCTGTAAATTACCGGTTTTTATAAGTTACCTACTGTATAACTGAAGAACGACAAATATGTAGGTACTTAGTGTAGGTTACCAAGAATGACTCGTTTTATCCTTAGGGAATCTACAATAACTCAGAAATGGATAGGAATCCATTTCTCGTTTAGTTGATAAGCAACCGTAAACATCACAAGAGTACCCCATTCTCAACTTTTAAAATACTAGTATAATCGTTACGTCATCGTGCGCGAGTTGCGCGTCCCGTACTCAAGTCAGCTCAGCGACAGCTCAGAATCGGTGGCGGGGTGAGGAAGGCTCGTTTTGGTGGGGGGAGAGGAGTGTCCATTCTATACGTAGTATTATTATTATGTTCTATGACTCGGGTATTAACCGAATATTGCTCCGACCAGTTTTGAACTTATTTGAAGTTCTTCGTCTAGGAATCATGATTGTGCACAGCGCCGAGCGCAATACATATGCTATTGCGGATTTTTTTGTAGATATTGATGTCCTCTATAAATTGTAGCACACACTTTGCTCTATTGTCTACCATTTCCGCAGCGTACGCGATATAACGATATTTTGGTATTTTTTACACACTTTGGGTTAACTTGGGTAACATTATCGACGCCTAGGTGGCAGACTGTTCATCCCGGGTTTTTAGTGGGTAACCTCACTTACTACCCCCCCGTGGGGCTAGTAAGGCCCCTCAGGCGAGGACTCCCACATAACCACTCTGCTGCCCCCGGAGCCAGGTGGTATCCATAAAGGATTTTCCCGGGTCAAAAAAAAATAAAATAAAAAGGGTTACATTATCGAGGTATTCATTCCCTAAGTGTTTGAAAATATTCTATAGCCTATGTTTATCACAGATAGTGTAGGATTCTAATGGTGAAAGAATTTTTCAAATCGGTTTTTAAGTTTATTCATTAAATACAAAAATTCAAAAATACAAATCTTATTTTTTTTATTTTTTTTGTTAGGTTTGCAATAACGCCTGCTATGCAGATTACATTACAAAGTCACAAATATACGATAGGAAAAATTTAAGTCATGTGCGGGATTCGAACCCGCGTCCATCCACCGCTTGAGCCGGGGTATGCTCTAACCAATTGAGCTAACATGACATGACGTCATAACTCAAATCTTTCCTATCGTTATAGTTTAAAACCAATTGCAAAATTGGTCTTGTTTGTAGTACAACGCAAGTGGATATAGATGTCGCTCCATCCCAATACGATAGTTAAAGAACGATAGGAAAGATTTGAGTTATGACGTCATGTCATGTTAGCTCAATTGGTTTTGGTTAGACCATACCCCGGCTCAATGGTGGATGGACGCGGGTTCGAATCCCGCACATGACTTAAATTTTTCCTATGGCATAATTGTGATTTTGTAATACAAATCTTTTTCTCTTTATGATATTAGTGTAGATTTTATCTCTGTTGTAGTAAGAGTTCCAATACAAAATCCTCAAGTTCATGCAAGATTTAGAGAAAACAACGTTGCAGACAAGAAAACATTTAATCTCAACTACTCGTTCAAAAATACCACTTCTACTCGTAAACACGGTGTTGTTATTGCCTCGTATTACTCGAACAATGTTGTTTGTAAATACAATGAAACTTCAAAAGATTCACCTATTTCTAATTCGCGAACGAAAACAACACTACCTTAGTACTTCAATCTTTTATGAGCCAGATTACAAAATGGTGTCTTTCAAACAACTTGATATTCCTTCACCGCATGGTGGAAGGGCATTTTGTGAATGCCCGCTTGGGTAGCTACCACCCTCAAGTAGAAAATCTGTCGCCAAGCACCTAACAGTGTGTTCCGGCAGCAGTCCTTGAGAGCCAGAAAAATTACAGGCTAATCAAACCTAACAACTGTACGTCTCAGTGTGACGGGCACAGTGCAATTCGTCGCTAACGAAATGCGTCTGTTATATGCAGAGGTTAGTCCACTTATGTACCTGTAATATTACTGGCTCTCCAGGACTGCTGCTGGAACACACTGTTATTGTGCTTGGCGACAGATTTTCTACTTGAGGGTGGTCGCTGGCCAGGCGGGCATTCGCATAATGCCCTTTCACCATGCGGTGAAGCTCAAGCCCGCGGCGGGATTTGAACCATGGACCTGCTGTACGGCAGTCCATAGCCAATGCCACTGAGCCATCACTGCTTCAAAAAAGTTCTTACGGCAATTAAGTTAGGTACCAATAAAATAGTGTTGTTCTAACATAACTTAATATAGTTGGGTTTACAAAAATATTAATATTTTAAGGGAATTAACGTTAACGAACTTAAGATTCAGGTGTTACTTTGCGGAAATCCGTATTTAATAATAACAAATACTTTAAAAATATTTTAAGAAAACATTAAATTGATAATTTTTGAAAAATGCAATGACAGTATGCCTAATTTTCCTGCTAAGAAAAAAGCCGAGCACAAACGCCACGTCTTCGACTGCATGATCGAGAAATCGGCTCTCGATCGTGCGCTCGAAAAGTCAAGACCTCGTGTAGAAGCGAAACGCGTCGAAAACTCTTCCGGTTTGGCTGCGTGGCGTTTGGTACGTCACGTCGGCTTAACTGGAAAATTAGGCGGAATTGTCACTAGATATATTTTTTTATCTTTTTAAAGTATTTCTGTAAAATATTAATTTGATGTTTTCTTACAATATTTGTTATTATGAAATTAAAGTTAATATATGTGTTTATATTATGACAAATAATAACGACTTCTACATGTAAATATTCTAAAACAAAAATTCACTAAAAGTAAATAAGCCAAGCCATCTTATACAGTTTTTTTGTTAATTTTACGTCAAAAGTGAAAACGAGAACATCATCAATGTAGTCGAAACCAATGAAATACTGTTTTTTTTTTTTTATGTTATTGTAATGGAACAAGCGCGATGCCCACCTGATGTTAAGCGGTATCCTCTGCCTATAACAGATGCATTTCATCAAGTGACGAACTGCACTGCGCCCATCACCTTGAGACATAGCTGTTAAGTCTCATTTTGCCTGTTATTTCGCTGGCTCTCAAGGACTGCTGCCGGAACACACCGTTAGGTGCTTGGCGACAGATTTTCTACTTGAGGGTGGTCGCTAGCCAGGCGGGCATTCGCAAAATGCCCTACCACCATGCGGTGAAGCTCAAGCTCTGGGCGGGATTCGAACCATGGACCTGCAAAAATACGCCTTATTAGGGGTAACTCAAATACTACTACTAGATGTCACTCAAAATTTAAGGCGTATAGAGTCGCCAATGGCCTTGAGCATCTGGGCCCAATCGAGATTACTTTACCCACGCATCGCTGCTCATAATCATTGTACGTTCCGCGCTCGCTACACCAATATAACGGTCAAAGAAGCGCCGGTAGCTTTGCACTTTATAAGCCTACCGCACGTAATCGTATGTGAAATTAACGGTAATATATAATATATGTATATAATAAAAATCATATAATAAAATAATAATAATAATAAAATAACATTAATAATAACATAATAAATGTATAGTTATGAGGTAACACACACACAATAAAAATACAGTTGTTTGAGAATCTCCTTATTTTGAAGTCGCTTAATGGTGTTAAGTAATTCTATTAACGTCTGGATATTTATCTAGACAGATAGCGCCTTTTTATGGAAAATTAAATTGTTGTCAATTTAATTTTCAATAAAATGGCGCTTTTCTCACAAGATCATATTACAACAATACAATTTAAAAACATCGTTTTGTACGAGTCAGCGTTTTGTAGACGGAGGAGACGTCTGTCTCTGCTTTTCCCTTTGGGTGCGGTACCCTAGAACACTGCATACTCGTATTGCCGGCATCGCTATCGAGGACCCATCGACATAATTATCGAGCACTTGTCATTTTCCCTACACAATCGATATCAATTATATGAAGTATCTATTATATGGATGCACCTGGTGGATTCCTCGTGAATATTTCTGGATTCTGGACTTCCAATATGTCGCTAAAGTACTGGTACGTATAATGTTCTGACATGTAAAACAATGATGGCCGAGCGGTAATAGCTATGGACTGCCGCGCCGCAGTACCCTGGTTCGATCCCCACCGCCGCGCCGGCTTGAGCTTCACCGCATGGTGGAAGGGTATTTTGCGATTGCCCGCCTGGCTAGCTACCACCCTCAATTAGAAAATCTGTAACGGTGTGTTCCGGCAGCAGTCCTTGACAGCCAGTGAAATTATAGGTACAATGAGACTTAACAACTATGTCTCAGTGTGACGGGCGCAGTGCAATTCGTGACTTGTGATGAAATGCATCTGTCATAGGCCGCTATAATAATATTAAAAAAAATGGACATATAGATAAGTATTCTTCAAGTTAGTTTGTGGAGTTTTGTAATTCTAGATTTGGTCTCTTAAGCTCTTAAGCCCTTAAGAGACCAAATCTAGAATTACAAAACTCCACAAACTAACTTGAAGAATACTTATCTATATGTCCATTTTTTTTAATATTATTATAGCGGCCTATGACAGATGCATTTCATCACAAGTCACGAATTGCACTGCGCCCGTCACACTGAGACATAGTTACAGTCCTCAAATTAGCATTACTTTACTTGCCAGTACGAAAATAAAAAATAAATAAATAGGGGTCATAACAGCGCACGCTGCAAGGAGAGTACCTTGTACCACCTACTATACTACGGTAATGTATTCGTACAATTAAAAATATAAAACGGCCAAGTGTGAGTCTGACTTACGCGCCGAAGGTTCCGTACAAACCTGTAGGTATATAAGTAAAAGATATGGTATTTTATTGCTAAATGAAATTCACAACATTTTAAAATTATTAAAAATATTCTTATTATATGAAGTAACTAAAAATGTATGCTTTTCGCAATTTTTCCTTTATCTGTGCCATAAGGACGTTGCTTCTTGCCAAATTCAAGATTCTGTGTTCACGCGAAGTATCTACAGGTTTTGATTCCCTTGTCAGTGTCGAAAATTTGCGGCATAAACGGCTATCTTTTGATTGTGTTGGCTTACAAGTTTGATTTTTTCACAGCTCCATGGTACAGTAGACTTGAGTATTTGATATGAATTTCAGCTAGATAGCTCGTGTGCCTGAGAAAAAGGGTCTTGACAGACAGACGGACAACAAAGTAATTTTATAAGAGTTCCGTTTTTCCTTTTCATGTACGAAACCCTAAAGAGTAATAATACTCTAGAAATGTAAAGTACAAATATACAAAATCATACAGAGCGAGGTTTTATTTCGGGGCAAGCTACGTACAATTGTATGGTAAAATTAATGGACAATACGTTTGGACCCATCCATAGATGGGTCCAAACGTCGTATAGACGTACTGAAGAAGTACCCTGTAAAACAGCTCAACAGTACAGTTTACCATGTTTGTGTCTGAATTGCTTCGCTTTCGCCGGAACGTCTAAAATAAACTAAGAAAAACAGTCTTAAAATGTACATAGACATCCCTTTCATATGACACCCCACTTGACCAGATTTTGCCATTTAGATAATAATTTAAACCCTATTATCTAAACTACTACAAATAATGTAAAGAAATAGTCAAGTTCATTAAGACTGGAGGGAAGTCTCGAATTTTCATACAAAAAGAGAAAACGTTTCTACCCCCCTAAACAATCACCGATTTTGATGATTTTTGGAAATGTTATAGATGTTATCAATATCCAGGTTTATAGGTTTTTATTTTTATCATTATATTAAAGTAATTTGAATTAATGGGTATTTAAATACCGATATTTTCTCAAAACTTGTATCTCTAGTTTGTGAAGTATTTATAGGAAAATTAATGATAAATAAAGTAAAAGGAAAACCTATAAACCTAGTTTATTCTGGCAGTTATAAAATAAGACCAATATTTTTAGATTTGATTAATGTTTCCTATAGGAGAAAACGTTTTTCCCAGAACGCAAATTATGCGCAAATTCTAAGTCAAAATTTGAAGAAGCTGCAATTGTCCTTATCGCACTATTCTGTACAGGCGTTTAGCGGCGAGACAGCATCACTTTGTTAAAATACCTATTCTTCTCCATAGGAGCTTCTCTTCCTATTCCTTTTAACAGCAGAACGCAAACATTACCACGGCGGTCGTGTTTTAAAAGTGTACCATGCGGCGCAACAACATCACCAATCGAATTGAATTTAGAAGAATGTGTAATGTTTGTTAATTATGAACTATAAAGTCCGATATCAAAGCGGCCACTGAGATAACATCTTTACATATTTATTTGTCGCTAAATAACCACATAGATATAAATGTAGATAATCCAAGCTACCATTCTAGAAATTTACATAAAGATGGACAGCGTTATTGTCTAAGTAGAATGTTAATGGGGTTGAACTTCATTTTGGCATTTGAACTTTAGAATAATGTGTTGTTTTCGGATGGGGTTGATTATAAACCTTTCTTGCAGAGGGCGCTGTATGTTTATTACAGCAGCACAGAATAAAAACCGGACGGAAATCTCGTTTTTTGACGCACTCATAGAGAAGTTTGCTTAGCTGTTCTTAATCGATCGATCAGCAAAGTTAAGCAACGTCCGCCACGATTTGCACGACTAATTCAGGCTAACCTAGAATTACTGGCTCTCAAGGACAGCTGCCGGATCACACCGTTAGGTACTTGGCGACAGATTTTCTACTCGGGGGTGGTAGCTAGCCAAGCGGGCATTCGTAAAATGCCCTACCACCATGCTATAACGACTGCCATCCTAAGAAGACAACCGGGACCGACGGCTAAACGCTGGCATTACAGCGCCACCTCACAAAATTTTGAAGTACCAGTAGGCTAAAATCCAAGTTCAACAATGCAAGTACCTCAAACATTTACGAGATGGCGCTAGATGAAATTGTAGAAAAAAGTTAAATCAATTATTAATGAAAAAAAATAATAGTTTAAAATCGTGTTCTTTTTCAGGAAACTTGTCTAAATATATCAAGAAAAAATACCGTATGGTATTGTATTTTTTCTTGATATATTTTTATAGAAAATTTAATCCAAATCGTTAGTGCCTTCCCCGAGATCCGATATCTATGTTTATTATTTATATAACAATGTTCATACGTAATATGGTACTGCTACCATTGTATATGTATACATTACTAGCGACCCGCCCCGGCTTCGCATGGATGCAATGCTGATACTCAATAATCTGTAATAACTTCGGAAATTTTCATATAAATTACATGCTGTAAAGGGCCATATTGATCTATACTAAATGCGCAATGTATTTAAGATACTTAATTGGATAAGGATTTTAATGCTGCATTGCTTAAAATCACTTCGTAAATAAGCCATTGTTTCTCGTAAATAGTAAAGGAGTTATTGTGAGTTTTCCCTAAGAGATAGACATATACAATTAAAGACTTTTTTGTAGACCATTTTAAGGTGTACAATATTGTATTAGGTACATTATTCTGATCTATCTCGTTTTCGCCAGCGTTTGCAATGTAAGCGCAAATAATGTGTTTATTTGCGAGATTACATTAAACACCTCTAAAATTATCAGTGTTTCTCTACTATATTATGCATGTATTATACATAGAAACCATCCTCTTGAATCACTTTATCTATTAAAAGAAACCGCATCAAAATGCGTAGCGTAATTTTAAAGATCTAAGAATACATAAGGACATAGGCGGGAAGCGTTTTATTTTATACTATGTAGTGATATAAAGATTTCAAAGAACTAGGTACTAGTGCTTGCTTAGCGAATATCGCATCTGTCATGTGCTTTTTATATAATTATGTACCTACTT
Source organism: Plagodis pulveraria (assembly GCA_963890685.1). Classification (NCBI taxonomy): domain Eukaryota; kingdom Metazoa; phylum Arthropoda; class Insecta; order Lepidoptera; family Geometridae; genus Plagodis; species Plagodis pulveraria. The sequence goes on along the minus strand of OY982976.1, from coordinate 5,052,314 downwards.
AACTAAAAAAATATAACAAATATCAGGGTTATTGGTAAAATGCTAATAACCTCTTAGGGTTGACTTCTGCTAGTCCTAACAAACATTGGGAGATGTTTTTTTTATAAAACAAAAAAATACCTGTTGTTTTTTTTAATATGTTTTTGACTGAATATGCACGAGGACCACCTGATGTCAAGTCTCTTGTGCATGCAATGTATTATTTAATTTTCATATTTTTATTTCTTTGCTCGATGTATATATTTAAAACTCTATTCAAAGGGACCACGGCGCGGTCCAGTGTTTACGGGCGCTCTTAGCTCGGAGTAAGCATTAAAATATTAAAAAAAAAAAATTCAAAACAAATGAGAACATCTCAATATGTTTCTTAGGATTAGCAGAAATCAACCCTAAGACGTTGTTTTTTTTTTGAGCATGATAGATTAGCCTTGGACCACTATCTCACCTGATAGTAAGTGATGATGTGATCGAAGATGTTATACAGGCTAACCTAGAAGTACTGGCTCTCAGAATAATTGTTAGCATTTTACCAATAACCCTGTATAATAAAAGTCGATCACAACATAGTAAATCAACGCAACAGTAGCGCATGTCTTGGAAGTTCGCCAACTGGCTCGAATATAGAGATTGGTTAATCTGAGTGTACCTAATGTGCTGTCAGGTAGACACTCTTGGTCTAGAATCCAGCAATTGACTTGTAGAGACTTAGCTAAATCTGTTATTATCTATTAATAACATTTTATTACTGTATCAGCCGGATTGTCCACTGCTGAACAGAGCCTCCCCCGTTAAGGGTGAACTGGCCGGCCTGTTCTCCATACAAACGCCGTAGGGTGATCACTCCCTTATTCTAGGATTTAGGTCCAAAACAAAGCATGATACCGATTGATCTCGTCATTATCTAGGCTTGTATGAAGGCGAAATTTTAATAAAATAATGAACTTAAGAATTATGAGCCTCGAAACATTTCCATATAAAGTTTACGAGGTTCATAACTTACAACTTAAGTATCTTTTTAAAATGTTGGCATCATACAAGATAGATAATGACGATATCAATCGGCAGTATGCTTAAGTCTGGACTTAAAATCTCAAATAAGGGCATGATCACACTACGACGTTTGTATGGAGAAGTGACCGGCCAGTTCACCCTTAAGGTGGGATTTGCCATAATCCCCGCGCTTAGCAGGCATCTTGGGGATCGCAGTTTTAAGATATCAGTTCCTCAGAAAGCGCTGCTGCATTCCGATATTTTACTTTTAGTCGTCTCTTACGACAACCACAGGTAGCATGGGTGGGTAATATTCTAGCCCGGCACCCCACGGCCCATAACATTTTCTACATAGTGTAGTGTATGCGCTTAAGCATACATACGCTGTCTCGTGTGTCCCTGTGTTGGTTAGCAAACGTCATTGTCACGAGAGCCATGGGCGAGAGTGGACGGTAGCATAGTAGAAAGAGTGGGAGTGAGACCCTCTTTCTAAGTTTAGCACCGTCGAGCGCGGTCATGAGTTGGATGGGTGACCGCTAGGACAATACTACTGAGCGCTTCCGTGCTTCGGAGGGCACGTTAAGCCGTTGGTCCCGGTTGTGGTCTTAGGATGGCAGTCGTTATAGCATGGTGGTAGGGCATTTTGCGAATGCCCGCCTGTATAGCTACCACCCTCAAGTAGAAAATATGTCGCCAAGCACCTAACGGTGTGTTCCGGCAGCTGTCCTTGAGAGCCAGTACTTCTAGGTTAGCCTGAACAACATCTTCGACCACATCATCACTTACCATCAGGTGAGATAGTGGTCAAAGGCTAACCTATCAGGCATAAAAAAAGAGCATTTGCGAATGCTCGCCGGGATAGCTACCCAAGTAGAAAATCTGTCACCATGCAACTAACGTGAACTCAGTGGCATTAGCTATGGACTGCCTCGCAGCATGTTTATGGTTCGAATCCCGCTGCGGGCTCGAGCTTCACCGCTTGGTGGAAGGGCATAGGGCATTTTGCGAATGTTCGCCTGGCTAGCCACCATCCTCAAGCAGAAAATCTGTCAGTAAGCGCCTAACGAGAAGCAGTGATGGGCCGGTGGCATTAGCTAGTGACTGCCGCGCAGCAGGTCCATGGTTCGAATCCAGCCGCGATATTGAGCTTCCCCGCGTTGGTGAAGAGCATTTTGCGAATGCTCGCCTGGATAGCTACCACCCTCAAGTAGAAAATCTGTCAGAAAGCACCTAACGGGAAGCAGTGATGGCTCAGTGGCATTAGCTTTGGACTGCCACGCAGCAGGTCTATGGTTCGAATCCCGCCGCGGGCTTGAAATTCACCGCTTGGTAGAAGGGCATTTTGCGAATGCTCGCTTGGCTAGCTACCACCCTCAAGCAGAAATTCTGTCACTAAACACTTAACGGGAAGCAGTGATGGCTCTTAGCAATGGACTGCCGCGCAACAGGTCTATGGGTCGAATCCCGCCGCGGGCATGAACTTCACCGCATGGTGGAAGGTTGGTTTGCGAATGCTCGCCCGGCTAGCGAGCTTTGAGATGAGAGTGTGTCGTACCGATTTCAAAATCTGTCTCTAAGCGGTAATGTACGATGGCATCATGGATCTACCAACCCTAGTAGAACACATTTGGAATAAAAATTCTCTACCTAGCCGTAACTGATTTAAATTATTTCCAATAAAAACCAATAACTAATCATAGGTTATTTTTGATTAGGTAAGTGCCTACAATCATCGCTAAGTTTACCATATAAACTTTCGTACTACCTTAGGTATAAGTACCTACTACAAATATACATACTTATTCTACTAATTTACGTAGGTAGATACATAGTACTAACTTTATTATTTGTTGTGATCTTATATCTATGTAGATAGGTATGCAATGTAATGCGCGCCCGCGAATGTCGATTTGACATCGCTGACAGTTGCGTGCCTAGGCAGGCCTATATGATAAATGATAATTATATCGTAGATAGGTAGGTATCTTCCATTGAGCTTCTAATTCTAAGGTAGGTACTTTCTCGAAGGTAGCTATATTACTGCTTAGACTATATTCTAAAAAGAATGCGGACTACCTACGTCCATACCATATCTAACCAAATGCAGCTTTTTATATTGTCTAATAGGGCGTTCGGATAGCCTATCGGTGCCAAAAATAACACTCACAAACGCTAAAAATGATCACACGGGCCGGTATATATATATATATATATATATAAGTACGTAAGTAGGCATAGGCACTACATATTGGTAGTGTATACATACGTGCACACCAAAAAGCAACAGGGCATTCCTACAATACAATATTATGTTCTAAGATCGCGGCGCGGTGCACGTGACTTTTGGTAGTGTGCGTTTTGTTAATTATATATTAGTGTGCTGCGCATGAGACCCGCCCGCCCGCTTCCCTCACCGCGGAATGGAAGTATTGACATGAGATGCCCAATATTTTGAACGAAAAACTAGCGCGCAAAACTATGTGTGCCGACCTTTGGCTCTAGGATGTTTATGATTATACTACTGGATGTATTTGTTTTCCAAAATGTTATCTAAAATGATCATGAACTGAGCTATGCTTCTATGTAAATAATTTTAGGGATTTCATGCTCTATAAGTCGTTTATTTACGCCTAAACATGCGCTAAAATTCGTGATATTACAGGCATGTTTCGAGGCTTATAACTATCATGTGAAGATTTTTTTTACAAATTGGTGCCAAGACAAGCCTAGATAATGAAGAGATAAATCGATATCATGCTTAGTTCTGGACCTAAAACCTCAAATAAGGGAGTGATCATGATCACCCTACGGCGTTTGTATGGAATAGTTACCGGCCAGTTCAACCTTAAGGATGCACTTGCCGACGGCTCGAACTTATCAGCGGGCGAGGCTACAAAGCATGCTATTTCACCTATACCTTTGTGGGAAAGGGTAAGACTCCGTGATGAGTAGTACGAAGATAGTGATCGCGCATCACACACCCGTATTGCATCTACGCTAATTACGCACACTTGTTTGCGATATATCAATGAAAGCCGAACCATGCCGAACGAATTACGATGTTTGACGACGGACGGAGATAATGTCTCAAGCTACGTCACGACGTGTGTAGGTATTTCTTATAAAATAATATTATATATTCACAGAGGAATACATTTTGGTTCGGACAGTAGGTACCTGTTGTTATAATTTTCGTTCGTTTTATAATAACATACTGATGTTATTTCACCTATAGTAGGTAAATATTTAGTAAGTAGGGACAATGATTTGTAGGGACAATGATTTGTAGGTAGGTACATAGTAAATGTATTAGTTTGTTCTTTTCATATTGATGTAGTAAATATTTACCTACAATAATTATTTATTACATAATTAGCAAGTTACTGCTTTTACTACAACATATTTTTTAAAGCAGTGACGGCTCAGTGACATAGGTTATGGACTTCCGCGCAGCAGGTCCATGGTTCGAATCCCGTCGCGGGCTTAATCTTCACCGCGTGGTAGAAGAGCATTTTACGAATGCCCGCCTGGATAGCTACTACCCTCAAGTAAAAAATCGGTCGCCAAGCACCTAAAGGGAAGCAATCATGGCTCAGTGGCATTGGTTATGGACTGCTGCGCAGCAGGTCCATAGTTTGAATCCCGCCGCGATATTGAGCTTCGCCGCGTGGTGGAGAGTTCGTAGCGAAGTTTACTTAGCTGTTCTCAACCGATCAGCAAAGTTTAGCACCGTCGCGCGCGGTCATGAGTTGGATGGGTGACCGCTAGGACAATACTACTGAGCGCTTCCGTGCTTCGGAGGGCACGTTAAGCCGTTGGTCCCGGTTGTGGTCTTAGGATGGCAGTCGTTATAGCATGGTGGTAGGGCATTTTGCGAATGCCCGCCTGTATAGCTACCACCCTCAAGAAGAAAATCTGTCGCCAAGCACCTAACGGTGTGTTCCGCCAGCTGTCCTTGAGAGCCAGTACTTCTAGGTTAGCCTGAACAACATCTTCGACCACATCAGCACTTACCATCAGGTGAGATAGTGGTCAAAGGCTAACCTATCAGGCATAAAAAAGAGCATTTTGCGAATGCTCGCCGGGATAGCTACCCAAGTAGAAAATCTGTCACCATGCAACTAACGTGAACTCAGTGGCATTAGCTATGGACTGCCTCGCAGCATGTTTATGGTTCGAATCCCGCTGCGGGCTCGAGCTTCACCGCTTGGTGGAAGGGCATAGGGCATTTTGCGAATGTTCGCCTGGCTAGCCACCATCCTCAAGCAGAAAATCTGTCAGTAAGCGCCTAACGGGAAGCAGTGATGGGCCAGTGGCATTAGCTAGTGACTGCCGCGCAGCAGGTCCATGGTTCGAATCCAGCCGCGATATTGAGCTTCCTCGCGTTGGTGAAGAGCATTTTGCGAATGCTCGCCTGGATAGCTACCACCCTCAAGTAGAAAATCTGTTAGAAAGCACGGGAGCAGTAACGGGAAGCAGTGATGGCTCAGTGGCATTAGGTTAGGACTGCCACGCAGCAGGTCTATGGTTCGAATCCCGCCGCGGGCTTGAAATTCACCGCTTGGTAGAAGGGCATTTTGCGAATGCTCGCTTGGCTAGCTACCACCCTCAAGTAGAAATTCTGTCACTAAACACTTAACGGGAAGCAGTGATGGCTCTTAGCAATGGACTGCCGCGCAACAGGTCTATGGGTCGAATCCCGCCGCGGGCATGAACTTCACCGCATGGTGGAAGGTTGTTTTGCGAATGCTCGCCCGGCTAGCGAGCTTTGAGATGAGAGTGTGTCGTACCGATTTCAAAATCTGTCTCTAAGCGGTAACACATTTGGAATAAAAATTCTCTTATCCTGGTAGAACACATTTGGAATAAAAATTCTCTACCTACCCGTAACTGATTTAAATTATTTCCAATAAAAATCAATAACTAATCATAGGTTATTTTTGATTAGGTAAGTGCCTACAATCATCGCTAAGTTTACCATATAAACTTTCGTACTACCTTAGGTATAAGTACCTACTACAAATATACATACTTATTCTACTAATTTACGCAGGTAGATACATAGTACTAACTTTATTATTTGTTGTGATCTTATAGCTATGTAGATAGGTATGCAATGTAATGCGCGCCCGCGAATGTCGATTTGACATCGCTGACAGTTGCGTGCCTAGGCAGGCCTATATGATACATGATAATTATATCGTAGATAGGTAGGTATCTTCCGTTGAGCTTCTAATTCTAACCCTTTACTACTTTGTGTTAGGTAGGTACTTTCTCGAAGCTATATTACTGCTTAGACTATATTCTAAAAAGAATGCGGACTACCTACGTCCATACCATATCTAACCAAATGCAGCTTTTTATATTGTCTAAGTGTTGCTAAAATGATTAGGTACTCACCATAGCTATCATGACCTGCGTATTGACTAATACCTACTAGGTACTAACTTAGGTGAGAGTAGGTGAGTACCTAGACATAGTTACGTATTTATATTACCCAAGTACCTATCTATATGGATTATGGCGTCCGACACTTACTATCACGAACAAACTAATCAAATGCGAAAGAAAATCCGGTCCCCAACTCCCAACATATGTAAATATATATATATATAAGTACGTAAGTAGGCATAGGCACTACATATTGGTAGTGTATACATACGTGCACACCAAAAAGCAACAGGGCATTCCTACAATATAATATTATGTTCTAAGATCGCGGCGCGATGCACGTGACTTTTGGTAGTGTGCGTTTTGTTAATTATATATTAGTGTGCTGCGCATGAGACCCGCCCGCCCGCTTCCCTCACCGCGGAATGGAAGTATTGACATGAGATGCCCAATATTTTGAACGAAAAACTAGCGCGCAAAACTATGTGTGCCGACCTTTGGCTCTAGGATGTTTATAATTATACTACTGGATGTATTTGTTTTCCAAAATGTTATCTAAAATGATCATGAACTGAGCTATGCTTCTATGTAAATAATTTTAGGGATTTCATGCTCTATAAGTCGTTTATTTACGACTAAACATGCGCTAAAATTCGTGATATTACAGGGATGTTTCGAGGCTTATAACTATCATGTGAAGATTTTTTTTACAAATCGGTGCCAAGACAAGCCTAGATAATGAAGAGATAAATCGATATCATGCTTAGTTCTGGACCTAAAACCTCAAATAAGGGAGTGATCATCCTACGGCGTTTGTATGGAAAAGTTACCGGCCAGTTCAACCTTAACAAGTGTTTTAATTACCAGTATTCGCACGTTTAACGCCGACATCAATATAGTATTCAGTTCCATGAATGTGGCCAATTTTTTTTTTTTTAATGTTATTTTGAAGGAACAAGCGCGAGGCCCATCTGATGTTAAGCGGTATCCTCTGCCTATAACAGATGCATTTCATCACAAGTGACGAACTGCACTGCGCCCATCACCTTGAGACATACCTGTTAAGTCTTATTTTGCCTGTTATTTTATTTCACTGGCTCTCAAGGACTGCTGCAGGAACACACCGTTAGGTGCTTGGCGACACATTTTCTACTTGAGAGTGGTCGCTAGCCAGGCGGGCATTCGCAAAATGCCCTTCCACCATGCGGTGAAGCTCAAGCTCTGGGCGGGATTCGAACCATGGACCTGCTGCGCGGCAGTCCATAGCCTATGCCACTGAGCCATCACTGCTTCAAAAAAATAACCCCCATTCATTATGCATGGACAATAAACGCCATTATATGAACGACACTGACTTAATAAAGTAAAAAATGCTCAAGTAGTTTAAGGAACTACACATAATTAGGTATAAAACACTCGAGTGATAAGTACCTACTATTAAAATCCGAGCGGTAACACACTCGTGCTATATATAAATAGCTCTCATTGTGTAACAGTTTCATAAACTACTATGTTTGGTTTGCTTGACAAATAATGTGACATGTCGTGCAGACGGTGTAACAAAACAAACTATCTCTTCGGTAATTCACATTGGGAACTTTTGTACAAACAATTTACAATATGTATAAATAATGAGCAAATTCGGGTGTTGCTTTCGGAAAAACTAATTTAATAATAACAAATATTTAAAGAAAACATTATTAAATTAATATTGTTTAATAGTAAAACACTAAAACACTAACTTAAAATATATAAATAACATGTTTTGCGACAACTCCGCCTAATTTTTCTCAAAGCGCACGATCGCGAAAATGTTTCACGATCGTGCGCTCGAAGAGTCTAGAACTCCTGAGGATGCTTCTTATAGAAGCGAAACGCGGCGAAAATTCTTTAGTTTTGGCTGCGTGGCGCTCGAATGCCACGTCGGCTTAGCACGAAAATTATGCGGAATTGTCACTACATATATTGTTAAGTGTTTCCCTAAAATATTTATTAAATGTTTTCTTAAAATATTTGTTATTATCAAATATGGATTTCCACAAAATATCGCCCGAATCTATTTTTATTATACTCGTATATAGTACATGTTGTAAACTTTGTTTGTGAAAAAAGTCCCCAATGTCAATTATCGAAGAGGTTTGTTTTGTTACAACATCTGCACGACATGTCACATTATGTGTCAAGCAAACTAAACATAGTAGTTTATGAAACTACTAATTATAACACGAATATAACTTAACATATTTGTTATTAAAGATGTATAAAGGTAATAAATAGATACAGGCGTTACTTTGCGGAAATCCATATTTAATAATAACAAATATTCTTAAAATATTTTATGAAAACATCAAATTAATATTTTAATAAAACACTTAAAAAATACAAAAATATATCTAGTGACAATTCCGCCTAATTTTCCTGTTAAGCCGATGTGACGCCACAAACGCCGCGCAGCCAAACCGGAAGAATTTTCGACGCGTTTCGCTTCTACACGAAGCATCCTCAGGAGGTCTTGACTATACGAGCGCACGATCGAGAATAATTCTCGACCGGAAAATTAAGCGGAATTGTCATTTTTGTATTTTTTAAGTGATTTATTAAAATATTAATTTGATGTTTTCATCAAATATTTTAAAAATATTTGTTATTATTATTATGTATAAAGGTATACCATATCTTTAAAAATGAAAGGTGCAGCTCTGACAAACTAAGAAGTGCTCTGAGGTATGTATGTACAAATCTACTTTTAGACCGCGGCCCATTCCTCCGTTTAAATATTTAAAGCGAAGCCAGAAGTAACCACAGATAAATCACAATGTTTATTGCTAACAGCTTAGCTTTCAACAAGAATTGTGGAAGTGGGGTTTAACGCGTAAATTCAACGAAATGTGCATGAATTATGAGTACTGGACGATATGAGAGTTTTGCAGGTCAATCACATCGAGCAAGAATTGAAGGTGGATTCAATATGTCACCAAGTAGAAGGACCACCAATTGGTACCACTTTGGGTATATACATAGATTTCGTGAAGGTGCACTACCTATTATCACAGCTATAGGTATTTATTGTAGGCAAGTATATATTTCTATCGTTATTGTATGTATGTAAGCGTCCGTGACTGACTCCTGCAGGAATTCTAGGTGCGGTGGAAGAAAAACCCTCGTCTACACGAGAACAGGGTGCAAGTGGGACCTTACTGTTCGCGAAGCATTAAATATACTTATGAAACTAGAATTTTGGGTACTCACTACAGGAGCACTGGTGAAGCTGAAAAGGGCTGATTTCTTCTTCGACTTCCTTCAAAGGTGAGTCGGATGGGGCGTCGGGCTTATTTACCCATTTCCCCTGCATAATCTCATGTGACAACGGTCACAAGGTATCTTTTATCTCGCGTAGGCTTCTCTATTATGCCGCTCTACGCAAGGTCTGTATTGCACTATTGTGCTGAAAAGGGCCTATATATTTTGTATTAAGTATATTTATACGCATACATTCTATTGAAATATGTATTATTTTATTATTATGAATCTATTTATATATCATTGATTATTTTTTTGTTTTGGATTTGGCTTGCAAGGTGATAAAAACAATAAAAATATTTTCTATTGTTTTTATCATCTTGCACACCACTATCCGCAATATGAATTTCATTTTTTGTCCATTCAACGGTTGCCTGTAAGAAATTGCTCTTAGCGATAAGGCTGCCTATTGCAGAAGTCAACCCTGAAATGAAAGCCTTCTGTCGACAGTAGTTACTTATAATTACTTCCACAATAATCTGCACAGATATAAAGATATAGGTATAGACCACAAAACTTAATCTTTAATACGTCTTGACTGAACCAGAGCTCTGCACGATATAAGCCTCTAAAAATACCTACGCCTCCGAACATCATCTTTCTTTAGGGAAATCAAATTAATTACTTTTAAAATGAAATATTCTTAATGCGAGTCCAAACAGTTTCCGTCAATAGAACACCTTTTTAATAAATAGTATCAATAAAAACACTGAAATCATGACAACCCTAAGAGGTTGTTAGCATTTTGCCAATAACCCTGTATAGTGGCACATTGTTGAAACATTGCAGTTAAATAAACATAAACAAATCCAGTAAGAATTTTAGTACAACATTACATATAATATTTAATTCCTAGGAGTATCAGCCGTTACAAATTATTAGTTTGTTTGTTACGACTATCACGAAGTTCCCTCCCATTCGGAAGTATTTACGACTTTTGTTATGAACTTGGTCACAATGTAAGTAGGAAGTACCTCGTTCTATATATCCTTGGTCGGGTCGGGGATTACTGGAATAACCTGATGTTATTAATACTTCTTACTGTTAATTCGCCTCGTAATGTGCTGTTTTTTTATATATATGAGATCTATAATTATTCAACAAAATTACTTTGTATTAAGATGTATTTTCTATATATTCATCAATTATCAATCACGGATTTTTGACATTTAGAAAACGTCAATCGTCTTCTAGGTCGTCGTCTATGAGGAGATATCTGAAGCCATACATTCCTCCGAAACTTACTTCACCGTTGTTATGGGGGATTTCAACGCCAAGTTGGGCACACGGAATAGCGATGAGTTGAGAGTGGGGCCATTTGGATATGGGCAGCGGAACCAGAGGGGCCAACGGCTGGTCGACTTCATGGAAAAGGAGGGACTCTTTGCGATGAACTCCTTTTTCGAGAAGCGACCATCCAGGAAGTGGACGTGGATAAGCCCTGATCGTTCAACAAAAAATGAGATCGAGTTTATCATGACGACTAAAAAGCAAATATTCAATGATGTCTCTGTGATCCATAAGGTGAAAACCGGTAGCGATCACCGTATCGTTAGAGGCACATTGAATATCAATGTAAAGCTTGAGAGGTCGCGTCTGATAAACTCCACGCTCCGTCCTAGCGTTGCCCAAATCCAAAACTCCGAGAGCTTTCAACTCGAACTACATAACCGCTTCCAGTGCCTAGCTGAATGCGAAACAGTGGACGAGATAAGCAATGGGTTGGTGGAAGCTGTCCAAGCGGTGGGGTCCCAGTTCTTTAAGACCCCCCGCCGACAAAAACCGAAGAAACTTTCAGAGAAAACCATCAAGTTGATGGAAGATCGGAATGAGATGAGACTGCAATCTTCAGCTGATATGTCGAACTACGGCAAGCTCAATAGACGAATTTCGAAGGCACTGCGACACGACTTGCGCGCCTTTAATACTAATCGGATAAAGGCCGCAATCGAGCGTAACCAAGGCTCCAAAGTGTTCGCAAAAAATTCGTCTATAGGGCAAAGCCAAATGACCAAGCTGAAGATCGACGACGGCAGAATCATCTCATCAAAACCGGAGATTCTGAGAGAGCTTGAGAGGTTTTATGGACAGCTATACACCTCGACACGAAAACCCGTTGTCAGTGCAGCTCAAGACAAGAGAGCTAAACTGACCCGACACTATACCGAAGATATCCCGGACATCAGCCTATACGAGATTAGAATGGCTCTCAAACAGCTTAAGAACAACAGGGCGCCGGGTGATGATGGAATCACGACAGAACTTCTGAGAGCGGGTGGAAACCCGGTACTCTCAGTCCTCCAGAAGTTATTTAATTCCGTCATCCTTGAAGGTAAAACGCCAGAAGCATGGAGCAGAAGTGTAGTGGTACTGTTCTTCAAAAAAGGTGACAAGACCTTGTTGAAGAACTACAGGCCCATTTCACTTCTGAGCCATGTTTATAAGCTGTTTTCGAGAGTTATTACGAATCGTCTTGCTCGTAGGTTTGATGACTTCCAGCCTCCCGAACAAGCCGGGTTCCGAAAAGGCTTTAGCACCATAGACCACATCCATACGCTCCGCCAGATTATACAGAAGACTGAGGAGTATAATCGGCCATTATGTTTAGCGTTTGTGGACTATGAGAAAGCCTTTGATTCAATCGAAACCTGGGCCGTACTGCAGTCTCTCCAGCGATGCCAAATCGACTATAGGTACGTCGAAGCGCTGAAGTGTTTGTATAGGAACGCCACCATGTCGATTCGACTACAGGACAAGAGCACGGAACCAATCCAACTGCAACGAGGCGTGAGACAGGGAGATGTTATTTCTCCGAAACTGTTCACAAATGCGTTGGAGGACGTTTTTAAGCTCTTGGACTGGAAAGAATTTGGCATCAACATCTATGGCGAATACATCACTCACCTTCGTTTCGCCGATGACATAGTCACTATGGCAGAGTCGCTTGAGGAACTCAGCACAATGCTCAGCGACCTCAGTAGAGTTTCCCAACAGGTGGGTCTTAAAATGAACATGGACAAGACGAAAATTATGTCTAATGTCCATGTTGCACCCATACCTGTAGTTGTTGGGAACGATACGCTCGAAGTTGTTGACCATTATATTTACCTGGGACAGACTGTCCAGTTAGGTAGGTCCAACTTCGACAAAGAGGTCGCCCGAAGAATCCAACTCGGATGTGCAGCGTTCGGGAAGTTACGTGACATCTTCTCGTCGAAGATCCCGCAGAGCCTGAAGACCAAAGTCTTCAATCAGTGTGTGTTGCCAGTGATGACTTATGGCACTGAGACGTGGTCCCTAACTGTGGCCCTTATAGACAAGCTCAGAGTCGCTCAACGAGCTATGGAGAGAGCTATGCTCGGAGTTTCTTTGCGCGATAAAATCCGGAACGTGGATATTCGCCAAAGAACCAAAGTCACCGACATAGCTCTCAGAATTAGCAAGTTGAAGTGGCGATGGGCGGGCCACATTGCTCGACGAACTGATAACCGATGGGGAAGAAAGGTTCTCGAGTGGTTACCACACTTCACCGGAAGACGTAGAGTTGGTAGGCCCCTCACCAGGTGGACTGACGACATCGTGAAAGTCGCGGGTAGCCAGTGGTTACAAGTGGCTAATAGCCGTTCTTTGTGGCGTTATATGGGGGAGGCCTTTGTTCAACAGTGGACGTCTTCCGGCTGATGATGATGATATTGTTAAAATATTTTTAAATTATTTGTCAATCAACTAAGTTTTTTTTATTGTTATGGGGAACTTCAACCCGTAGCTATACCTATGAGTGCAGGCCATTTGGGTACGAGCTGATGCAATGAAATAAGAAACCTTAAAATAGGCACGACTCATGGCTAGGTTTTATTTGTACTTTCACGGGTGGCCGATTTTTGTGAACACATGTATTGCGAAAAGAGACACTAATAGATTCAATAAATCAACCCTACAAATATAAATGTCGAAACGAAAGCACTTCATGCGTTATTTTAGAATATGGAAACAGTGTGGACTGTTTTTTTTATGCTTGATAGGTTATCCTTTGACCAATATCTCATCTGATAGTAAGTGATGATGTGGTCGAAGATGTTGTTCAGGCTAACCTAGAAGTACTGGCTCTCAAGGACAGCTGCCGGAACACACCGTTAGGTGCTTGGCGACAGATTATCTACTTGAGGATGGTAGCTAGCCAGGCGGGCATTCGCAAAATGCCCCACACCATTCTATAACGACTGCCATCCTAAGACAGCAACCGGGACCGACGGCTTAACTCGCCCTCCGAAGCACGTGCACGCTCAGTAGTAATGTCACTAGCGGTCACCCATCCAACTCATGACCGCGGCGTTGCTTAACTTTGCTGATCGGTTAAGAACAGCTAAGCAAACTTCGCTACGAGCGCTTCAAAATCATGTTCATCAGGATCTACGTATCTACTCGTATGAGTCTTAAATTATTCCATTGAAAGGTGACAGAGTAGTAAGGTTACTTAGAGCGATCACTCATTCTCCGAAATGCATCCTGCACAATACTGATATGCAGATATTTAATTTGCATCGTAGCTCGAGCTTTTGTATTCTGGAGTTTATCTTTCACAAGTACATGGTCACTTATGAATGCTTGTTTATCTGCCAATTCCATGGCTTTGAGCTGACAGTTAAGAAAAAAAACGGAACCCTTATAGAATCACTTTGTTGTCCGTCTTTCTGTCTGTCAAGACCTTTTTTCTCAGGAGCGCGTGGTGGTATCAAGCTGAAATAATTTCAGCTTGATACCACCGAAATCTTTCCTTTATCAGTACTATAAGATAAGTATTTATAATCAGTACTATAAGATAAGATCCGAAATCTTTCCTTTATCAGTACTATAAGACGTTGCTTCGTACCAAGTTTCAAGATTTTAAGGTCACGGGAAGTACTCTGTAGGTTCCGTAGCAAGTGTCGCAAATTTGCGGCTGTATCTTTTGGTTGCGTTGGCTTAGATAATAATTCATATCAAATACTTTGATATGAATTATAATTATAATTCATATCAAATACTCGGGTCTACTGTCCCTTGGAGTTGTGAAAAAAATCAAACTTCTAAGCCAACGCAACCAAAAGATACAGCCGCAAATTTGCGACACTTGCTACGGAACCTACAGAGTACTTCCCGTGACCTTAAAATCTTGAAACTTGGTACGAAGCAACGTCTTATAGTACTGATAAAGGAAAGATTTCGGAAAGCACACAGTTAAGTTAAATCATATTTTAAAATAAAAATATTTTTAATAATTTTAAAATGTTATGGATTTCATTTAGCAATAAAAATACCATAACTTTTACTTATATACCAACAGGTGTGTACGGAACCCTCGGTGCGCGAGGCCGACTCCCACTTGACCGGTTTATTAAATATGGACGTAAGCTTGATAATGTTTGAGAAGCAGTCCCTTCCAGATTAGATAAGCTTTTCGTATTTCTATCTATCCTATATCCTTAATCACATTCCCTAATATTAGGATATCAGCATTCCGCTACAAATTATTACTTTGTTTGTTTCAACGCTCACAAAAGTCGTACATACTTCCTAACGGGTATGAACTTGCCCGTTAGGAAGTATTTATGACTTTTGTTATAAACGCGGTCACAATGAAGTGAAGCTCAAGACCACGGTGGGATTTGATCCATAGACTTTCTGCGCGGCTGCCCATGGCCATTAGCACTGGGACATAACATCACTGGTTTAATTCCTCGTAGCATTATATTTTTAAAACAAGCGAGAGAGTCGACAAAGGCACACCTGGCGGCCAAAACTAAAAGTTAAGGCTCGTAGAGCTGTCCATACAAACTTAGTTTCGTTATATTTTGAAGCAATGATGGCCGAGCGGTAATAGCTACGGACTGCCGCGCCGCAGGTCCCTGGTTCGATCCCCACCGCCGGCTTGAGCTTCACCGCATGGTGGTAGGGCATTTTGCGATTGCCCGCCTGGCTAGCTACCACCCTCAAGTAGAAAATCTGTCGCCAAGCACCTAACGGTGTGTTCCGGCAGCAGTGCTTGAGAGCCATTGAAATTACAGGCACATGAGACTTACCAACTGCGTCTCAACGTGACGGGCGCAGTGCACTTCATGACTTGTAATGAAATGCATCTGTTATAGGCAGAGGTTAGTCCACTTAACATCAGGTGGGCCTAGAGCTTGTTCCGCCACAATAATATAAAAAAAAAATACGAAGTGTTCAAACTCGGTGAAACGTTGCATGTATGTCCTTGAACCTAATATCTATAGGTATGGTTTGACAGATTTCCGTAAAATTAAGTAGTCCTTATCAAAAATAATTCGAACAAAACTTTTTTTTAGGAATTCTTTTTTTTTACATTTAGGGATCAAATAAATAATCTACCGATAACCAGTAACATTGATATTGGCTTAGCAACATGCTTGTTAGTCCGCTTAACATCAGGTGGGCCTCGAGCTTGCTCTGTCACAAGAACATAAAAAAAAACATACATTAGTGTCGGAATCAACTAATATTGCTGTAAAATAATATTTATCACTGCCAAAGTACTAGGAGTCCATGAATAGCAAAGAGGTACCTTAATGTAAGTACTTAGTGCAACATGGTTCATCCATAATTTGAGAAGCATGTTTAACTTTCAATCGATATACAGGCTGTCGTGGAATTAACCTTATAGCTTGTATATATTATTTTTCAGATAATAGAACTTTTAGTTTTTTTTCCTTTTTTTTATGCCTGATAAGTTAGCCTTTAACCACTATCTCACCTGATGGTAAGTGATGATGTGGTCGAAGATGTTGTACAGGCTAACCTAGAAGTACTGGCTCTCAAGGACCGCTACCGGAACACACCGTTAGGTGCTTGGCGACAGATTTTCTACTTGAGGGTGGTAGCTAGCCAGGCGGGCATTCGCAAAATACCCTACCACCATGCTATAACGACTGCCTAAGACAACAACCGGGACCGACGGCTTAACGTGCCCTCCGAAGCACGGAAGCGCTCAGTAGTAATGTCACTAACGGTCACCCATCCAACTCATGACCGCGGGCGACGTTGCTTAACTTTGCTGATCGGTTAAGAACAGCTAAGTGAACTTCGCTACGAGCGCTTCATAAATCTAATCTAATCGCTAATGGGAAAAATAGCTCTCACTAGTTCCATTACCAAGTCCCATGGAACTAGTGAGAAAAAAAACTCCCACTAGTTCCATGGAACTAATACACAATGGAACTAGTGAGAATGATCCCAAAATTTCACAGAGTTTGAAGACTTGGTATTCAAAATATGACGAAACGACGTTCGTAAGGCGAGCGCTACGAGCACTCAAATCTTAACATTATTTTACATAGTTCTATAATAAAAGTCAGTATGAAACTGCTCTTTCTTCAACTTTACCATATCCTACACTATCGTTTCTACTAGGATATCAGACGCCGTCACAAATTATTAGTTTGTTTGTCACAACGCTCACGAAGTTCCCTCTCCCATTCCGAAGGTATTTACGACTTTTGTTATCAACGCGGTCACAATGTATTTTACGTCTCGTTTGTTGAGATATTCCGATATGTAAAATCTCAGATATGAGATAGATTAGATTAATATACTATATAATTATGATAAAACTAAACATCGCGTAAGTGAAGGAAATAGTGACTGAAAATTGTCATTCAAGTATGAGAGAGATAGCTGCCGAACTTTCTGTGTCTCACTCATTTTAAATAACCAATTAGGTATCGAACATGTTGCCTCTCAGCTAGTCACAAAAGACCTGAGGCAGTGATAGCTCAGTAGCATTAGCTATGGACTGCCACGCAGCGGGCCCATGTTCGAAGCCCGCCGCAGGATTGAGCTTCACCGCATGGTGGAAGGGCATTTTGCGAATACCCGCCTGGCTAGCGACCACCATCAAGTAGAATATCTGTCGCCAAGCACTTAATGGTGTGTTCCGGCAGCTGTCCTTTAGAGCCAGTAATTCTAGGTTGAGCCTGTTAACACCTTCGACCACATCATCACTTACCATCAGGTGAGATTGTGGTCAAACGCTTACCTACCAGAAATATAAAATAAATACCTGAAGTTTGTACAAAAACTCAATCGCATAAGAGTCGCTGAGGACATGCTAGAACGAGTTAATTCCGACCCAACCCGTTCATGAAACGCATTCTTACTGGTGACGAGACGTGGGTTTACGAGATTGACATGCAATCTAGTCAACAAGCTTCGTAGTAGCGCCTTACAACTGAACCGAAACCGAATAAACCACGCCAAATTCGATCAAGAGTCAAGAGTCAAAGTCATTATGACGGTTTTCTTTGATTTTCGCGGTGTTGTGCACTCGAAATAGGCTGGAAGGTCAAGCAGTAAATAAGAAATATTATTTGAGTGTTATGCGGCGTTTAAGAGAGCAAATTCGTCGGAAAAGTCCAAATTTGTGGATTTTGCACCACGTGAACATTGTGAACGGATTTTTGACCAAAAACAACAAATACCATCGAGCAACCACTTTTTTCACCAGATATGGCTCTAGCCGACTCCTTCATTTTTCCTAAATTTAAATTCGTGGCACCCGTTTAAATTCGGTAGAAGAAGTAAAGGAGAAGTCGTGGCGAGAACTAACCTCAACTATAGAAAAATCGTTTAAAATGTTTTGCAGACTGGATTATTGGTTGGCGTAAGTGTATCGTTTCTGAAGAAGCATACTTTGAAGGTGACAAAGTAAATTTGTATGAATAACTAAATAACTCTTTCTGAGAGAATGTGAGCTAAAATATCATCTTTGCCCGGTACTTTCTTGACAGAGCAGAATACTAAAATACTAGTAAATTTGGCTCTGACTCACGCAAAGGCGAGATTAAATGTTACATTCGGTGTTGGTACGGAACTCTTTGTGTATGAGTCCAACTCGCTCTTGGCTTGTTTTTTTTAATTAAATTAATAATCTTTACAAAGTTTCTAACTAAACAATAAAGAGATCAATATCATGCTCAGTACTTGGGCCCAACTTTTTACACGATTGCCTAAAAAATAAGTGTCATGTTTTCAGGGTTCATGTATGTATGTTTGTGAGTTTCTTTATTCCACCATAACTTCTAAACGGCTTAACCGATTTTAATGTATGCGATATCGTTAGATTCGTCTTGATAGCCCACGTAACATTAGATACATTAAAACAATAAGAAATAAACATACGGACGGATTTTAGACACCAATTTGTTAGATAAAAAAGTCTTTCAAACCCATCGTATGGTGTTTCAAAATGAAGGGCTTTAAAGAACGATTCCATATATATACTTATATAACTTACAGTTTTAATTTCAATGGAACGATTATCGAAAATAAATAATTTTTAGTCGGGTTTATTTACTTTTTTAATTAATGAAGTAATGATGGCTCAGTAGCATTGGCTATGGACTGCCGCGCAGGAGGTCCATGGTTCGAATCCCGCCGCGGGCTTGAGCTTCAAAGGATGGTGGAAGAGCATTTTTTTTTTTCTGATAGGTTAGCCTTTGACCACTATCTCACCTGATGGTAAGTGATGATGTGGTCGAAGATGTTGTTCAGGCTAACCTAGAAGTACTGGCTCTCAAGGACAGCTGCCGGAACACACCGTTAGGTGCTTGGCGACAGACTTTCTACTTGAGGGTGGTAGCTAGCCAGGCGGGCATTTGCAAAATGCCTTACCACCATGCTATAACGACTGCCATCCTAAGACGACAACCGGGACCGACGGCTTAACGTGCCCTCCGAAGCACGGAAACGCTCAGTAGTAATGTCACTAACGGTCACCCATCCAACTCCTGACCGCGCGCGACGTTGCTTAACTTTGCTGATCGGTTGAGAACAGCTAAGTAAACTTCGCTACGAGCGCTTCAAAAGCGCTTTTTGCGAATGCCCGCCTGGCTAGCGACCACCATCAAGTAGAAAATCTGTCGCCAAGCACCTAAGGGTTTGTTCCGGCAGCAGTCCTTGAGAGCCAGTGAAATTACAGGCACATGAGACTTTACAAATATGCGCAGTGCAAGTCGTGACTTGTGATCAAATGCATCTGTTATAGTTTATAATATTGATACTTACGAGTAGATATTTCGTACCATAGCCGTCCCGAAACAATAATTTTCATATATTAGGTCCTTACATATGAAATTGGCGTTTTGTATGGGAGGAACAAAAAGTCGAATATTTTTTAATATAATATATTTAATTAATCAAAGTATGAACCATTATTTTCTATGCACTTTTGCCATCTCATAGGTAGTTCATTGATCCCTTTACTAAAAAAACCAGTCGGACGGGAATCAATAAAATCTTTGAAGGCGATTTGGACTGCCCCATCGGAGTTGAATTTTTTCCCTTGCAAGAAGTTATCCAAATTTCGAAAAAAATGGTAATCTGTTGGAGCAAGGTCCGGGGAGTACGGAGGATGTCTTAGACTTTCCAATTGAAGCTCTTCTAATTTAGTAGCCGTCTGTAGCGCAGTGTGTGGTCTAGCGTTGTCGTGAAGCAGCAGTGGCGTGGAGCGATTGACCAGCCTAGGTTGTTTAGCCGCTAGCTTTTCCATCATGGTTTGCAATTCCTGACAATAGACATCAGCCGTAATAGTCTGGCCAGATTTGAAAAAACTGTAATGAACAATACCGGCACTAGTCCACCAAACGCTTACAAGTAACTTTTTTGGGGTTAATTTTCGCTTGGGGCAGGATTTGGCTGGCTGGCCAGGATCTAACCATTGCGCTGAGCGCTTCCGATTATCGTAAAGAACCCATTTTTCATCACAGGTAATGATTCGGTTTAAAATACCTTCATTATTGTGCCGGTTTAGTAATGTAACGCAGCAGTCGACGCGCGTTTGCCGGTTTGTTTCAGTCAATTCGTGAGGTACCCACCTTTCAAGCTTTTTAATCTTCCCAATTTGCTTCAAGTGAATTAAAACAGTTTTATCACTAACATTGCAGCCTGCAGCTAACTCGGGCGTGGTTTGCGATGGATCCGCTTCCACAATAGCCTTCAACTCTTCATTATCAACTTGAGTCTCAGGCCGTCCACGGGGCTTGTTCTGCAGGTCGAAATTTCCAGAACGAAAACGTTGGAACCAAAAACGAACTGTGTTTTCTTTTGCAACACGACCGCCATACACATCATTCACCCTTCGAGTTGTTTCCGCAGCACTAGTGCCACGGCGGAACTCGTACTCGTAAATAATGCGATATTTAAGGTTTTCCATTTTGTAAAATGAGTGACGCAAACAGAAAAAAACAGAAGAAAAAAAACAAATGAATGACGATCATAGAAGCACAAATACATGAGTCTATAGCTGTACAAATTTGAATTTGGAATTCCTTACCAAAGAGGAGAAATTCGTGATTAAAGTGGCCAGTACGAAAAACGCCAATTTCATATGTAAGGACCTAATATATAGCTCTTTCTCTATCGCACAAATGTCTTGATGCAATTTTTTTTTTTTTTTTTTTTCCTTTGTAGAATATGCCCATTTATTTATTTATTTATTTACAATTAAAACGGTTTACACCAATTACATTAATTATTATCAATTCTAATACCTACACATTGAAATATAATAATGTCAGATAACACACACACACAACTAATAATTATACAGTGAAAATTAAATTATATTTAAATAGGATACATTAAAAACATTAAGAAAAATAATAATAATAAAAATATAAATAATACCATGATTCATAAACACAATTTGACTAATTAAAATACCCACATACAATAGTAAAATGTAGATCATTCATCCCTCTCACAAAAATCCAAACATGCAGACAAGATACTTTGCCATCCATCAGCAAACAAATCACAGTTAGGCTTGGCTGCCAGGAGAGTGTTGAGCGCAAAGAGTGTACGCGGTATGGGCGAATTATGTCGAGCTACGGTTCGACAATCTGGAACGGCGAAAAATTGGTGTCTCCTGTTACGTCGGTAGTTATCAGGCACAAAAAATTTACACACCACATCATGGAGATCAGGCGCATCAATCTGTCATCAAAAAGTTATAACCAAGACAGCCGAGGAGGAATTTCGTGGGATACATATATGGGTAGTACCCATTCCTACGCTTATATAAATACCTGAGGAACGCTTTCTGTACCTTCTCGAGCATAAGAGAATATTTGCTCTCGTGTGGGTTCCAGACGCACATAGCACTTTCTAATTTGCTTCGGACCAACGTATCAAACATTAGCCGTATAACATGGAGGTTATCAAAGTCATTAGAATTTCTCAGGATGAAACCTAAACGTTTAAATGACTCTTTATCTCTCTTATGCAATGCATGCATCCCGCTCTCACGTTGAAGTTCTAATGTAAGTTTACTATATGTGGTAGTGCGAAATAAAATTGTAAATTTTAAATATAAGGTTAAATAAAACTGAATTAAGAGATGGGAGTTGCCCCCCTGGATCTAGGTAACGGGGGTAACGGGGATCACTAACCATCAGGTGCGCCGCCTTATTATTTGCGCTCCTAACCATTTTCAAAGAATAAAAATTACATATTACCTCAAATGGGGGAATGATAATTCTTAGACTTTGTATGGTGAAATGACCGGCCAGTTCAACCAACACAAAACCAACGCGTCCATCTGCGTCCGCGGTAGCGTTCAATCAGTTATTTTTTACGATTTGTTCACAGTTTATATTTTGCGCTTACCAATAACGTACGTTCAAATAAAAATCGTATAGAAATAATTATATACAGGCCTACAGGTAGCCCAAATGCTCCAGCTCACTGCACATATTTTATATAGGTGTACCACACTTTACATATTATTAATTTCGAAATGTGATACGGTAAAATAGATAACTTACATACCGAAATCCCTAGTTATAGTTTAGTTATGTCTTGCTAAAAACGGAAGGCGTTGTTGTCTGTACTTTAGTCTTTACTAAGTTTTGATACTATAGTACCACCAACTTAACTGTGCAGTTCGCGAGGGCGCTGCTGGTCAAGGAAATCAACTACAAACTGTCACAATTTGAAGGAATGTTGTAGTTCTTTTTTCTGCCGCCTGAACAGATAAGTTGGTGGGACTGTACAACCGGCATCAACGATCTGACTAAGAAATGTTTCGTGTCCATATTATGTACCAATAGTACAACCCAAAGCCTAATATTTTGTAAGTATGTACCTACCACCTAAGAAATATGTCAAATAAACATTATTATTATACAAATATTATATGTACATTTACGATCATATAAACTGTTTTTTTTATTAATTTAACAATCAATGGAACCATTTTCTAATACTGAAAAGTAATTGAAATAACTTATCAAAGTCGGCCGCATGCTGTTTCAAAAAAGTGACATCACATTTTCATGGTCCGACTTCAACAAGTAATTTCATACTTTTCAGTGTTAAAAATCGGTTCTATTTTTTTTGTAAAAAAAAATTGTTCACCCTTTATGGTAATAATTACTGATTTAACGATTTTTACTCACCTACAATACCGGCCACCATCGACAAAACTTGCACCTACCAAGTCATCTATAGTCGGATTTTTAATCAGACGGAGTAAAGTGACAATACGGGTGTTGCTACTTTTTGACGATACAAAAATAGTGCTGAGGTAAAATGATTTAGACCTTTCACTTCGTCACTTCAGTGAGCTGTAAAAATTTACAGAATTTTCGTAAAAGTCATAATTATTGTCCTAAGAGTGATTATACTATACAAGATATTTATATTACTATAAGATAGGTTGTTTATGAGATTGCAGCACAGCAATAGTTAAATTATACAATTTAGGAATTACAATTATTATATGCCAAAACACATTCTAGTTCCGCTCATAAAAACTAAACTAGAAACATCACTATGATTTGAAGTTGGCAACTTTATTTAGAAATGTGACATTTCAATCTGTCAGTTTACTCAGTCTGATTAAAAATTCGACTATAGGTGTATGTGTAACTTCGCCAACTATGATAATATTTGTATATGGTCCCATATAAATATCTCATAAGTATAGTTATACCCTTTGCAATAAAAAAAATAATAACAAAATCGGACTACTCTGTAAAAAGTTTCACGTGGTCATACATAAAACAAACATAATTGCTTTTTTGTACTTCTAGGTTAGCCTGAACAACATCTTCGACCACATCATCACTTACCGTCAAGTGAGATAGTGGTCAAAAGCTAACCTACCCGCGATAAAGATTAATTGTGTCGCATAGGGAACCGCTTCCTTTTTTGGGAGTAGGTACAAAATATTAATAAAATGAACTGATCGCCACCTTGAGCGCAGCTGAACACGTTGGTTTGCGTATCTTTAATTTAAATAAGTAAATGAGTCCGCCAATTTATGTCAAAGTTATTAATATTAGACCATTTTTATAACTAGGGGTTAGTTTAGGGTCTATCTGAAAAAATAAGGAATCTTTAATTTCGGTGTAGTATCTTACATATCCAACCAAAAAATACTGAAAGCGCAGATTTATAATGTACTTTGAAACTTTTATAAAAAAACAAACATTTTACGTTCTTTAGGGGCTGCTCCACTCCCGAAAATACACCAGTATTTTTTAATTATTTGTTAGGTACAATTTAGGATGGATACCCGAACAGCCCCGTGGGGTGCCGTGCTAGAATGTCACCCATTGCTACCCGTGGGTGTCGTAAGAAACGATTAAGGGTAAAATACTGCAGCAGCGGCTTCCGAGGAACTGATATATTACACTGTGATCGCCAAGACGCCTGCAAATCGTGGAGATTATGGCAAACTCTAAATGGGGGAGGCTGAATTCAGCAGTGGACAAGCCGGCTGATACAATACCCTAACAGCGTAGGATGTTAATTTATCATATAGATTATATCTACAGATTACATTTTATATCGTTAGTTTATATATCGCTTATAATCTAGGTCTAAAAATAGGTCCTACTCTAATAATCCTACTTTATCATATTACTTTAACCGCCATAGGGGACGTATGCCCAGTGGTTAAGGCAGGCGGTACGTAACATCGGAGGACGTGGATTCGATTTCTTGTAGTCCAAAGAACAAAAAAGCATTTTTTTTTTACTTCGTTATTTATATCTATCTACCTACATATATACCTAAATACAGAAATTCAAATAAAATATTTAGGATACGCATTTTTCAAAACTGCAAACGTTTGAAATGTTTACAGTTTTGTTTGTTTCTTTATTTTTATTCTCTATTATCTATTTTTGTTACTCCTACACGCAGAAACGGCTGGACCGATATGGATGAAACCTTAAGACTTCATCGTCATCTCTTTTCATCAGAAAAACAGTCTCAAAAATATTATACATAGTGTTAAACTGCTTATTTTTTAATTAATATTTACTTACACTATAATTTATTTATATTAATAAGTTTGGGTAGCTTTTTATGCGAACAAGCTGGGCAATCTTAAAACATCTATTTGACAGATGAAATTGCTAGTAGACGACATATAAATATTTCGATATATAGCTTTATTGTACTAGTTAAATATTGCGAATTTATTTTAGTATACGTAATAAATATAGTACTTAAATAGTATGTTAACGAATAAGTCAACATAAAAAAGCTCAAATGATTTATTAAATAAAATAAATAAAAGCACTCATTAGGTATATCCTTGCAACACACGAAAAACATAGCAACCAAACGCATGCGAATAAGCAAAATAGGTGATACCTATAACCAATTCGTACGATATCACAAGGCAAATAGCGTAAAAGAAGCAAAATCATTCAATAAAAGCATTAAAATATACCATTTCAGAATAATTTTAAAATCATAACTCAATAAAATCATACTCACAGTAATTTTCAAATCAGCACAAAGACAGAAAACGTTGTACAAAATTCCCACAGTAAAACACGAAATCATTTATTTTTAAAACTCAATCACACTTGTACACGCACGAACAGCACATTCAGACATTAAATTATTAATTAAACAACACACACACCTTGTCTCTTTAACCATTCGTTTCTAACACGTTTATTTTAGCAAAACATTTAGTTTGTTGATGTTTAAGTATCAGCTTTTTATTTTTTTATTCATGGTTTGGGTAGTGCCACGGTTGGCGCCGCGCGGGTTAATTCTTGTAAATGCGTTTCGATCGATACAACCAAACATGTAACGCTCCCCGAGCCCGGGCGGACACTGAAAACTGAAACTGAATAGAGCAAGGTGGCGCCATCTAGATTGACTTATCGATGTCTTACAGATAATAGGAGGGAACTGCGTTTCGTTTCACCTCTAAGCGTTAATTTTACATAAATTTTAATCAGTTTCGGCGCGAAAAACGGAAATGTGCTATTATGTGAGTAATTTTATCAAATGTTATTTATTTTCGAGTATTAACGTGCAATTCAAACGGTACATTATTTATTAGCCGTTAAAGTTCTTAAGCGTGCGCGTATGTAGGCAAATTACATCATACACATAATAAAATACACAAAACACAACTACTAAATTAGTGTTAAGTATGTTATGCCTATATTGAGCCTTACATTTTTGCCATAGACATTGTATAACTTTACAGTTATTTCCATATTATTTATGTTCTTGCTTGATGACTGTGTCAACTTACTTACATAGGAAACAGCATATAATGTAAATCCGTTATTGGCTGTCGGTTCAGATATTATGTTTTACAGTGTATCTCTAAGAGCTGTGGATTTTGTTAATAAATAAATACATAAAAATAAAATAAAATTAACCAAAAATGTATATGTTCCCGTGCTCTCAATCTCCCTATGAATTTTATCCCTATGTGTACCAACCAGGGGGGACTTAGTAATCTTTGGTGCCAACCTTGGCAACATAACTCTCGTACTTATTTTCACGACGGTGTCTCTATGACTAGAACTTGATGGTAATACTTTTATATAAATCAAACACATACAAACCATACGAGTCCAAATGAGAAATTCCAGTCCTATATAAGTAGGCTACAGCCTGGACAAGAGGGCTTTATTGAGGCATATTATGACATTTGGGCTTTAATTGATTTGTGGAAAATGTGGGCCCGATCCTAGCCCAAAGTAAAAATTAAAATACATTTTTGCGCTTTAGATAATTTTAGATAAATGGTACTTAATCTTTTTTTTATGTTATTGTGACGGAACCAGCCCGAGCCCGACCTGATGTTAAGTGGACTAACCTCTGCCTATAACAGATGCATTTCGTCAGTGACGAATTGCATGTGCCCGTCACACTGAGACGTACAGTTGTTAGTCTCATGTGCCTGTAATTTTACTGGCTCTCAAGGACAGCTGCCGGTACACACTGTTAGATGCTTGGCGACAGGTTTTCTAATTGAGGGTGGTCGCTAGCCAGGCGGGCATTCACAAAATGCCCTTCCACCATGCGGTGAAGCTCAAGCCCGTGGCGGGATTCGAACCATGGACCTGCTGCGCGGCTGTCCATAGCCAATGCCACTGAGCCATCACTGCTAAAGAAGAAAAAAAAACTACAGGATTATATTAAAACTGTATTGGCTTCTGAACAGCCTCCCATAGTAGTAGGTATATATATAGGCATAGTAGTATTTGCCATATTCCCACGCTTGGCAGGCATCTTGGGGATCGCAGTGTAAGATGGCAGTTATTTTGAAGGCGCTGTTGCCCACCTTCCAGTATTTTTCCACACTCGTACTAGAAAACATATCCTACGGGCATAGTAAAAAGACTCCTTCTACTATGATATGAACTATGCTACGGGGGATTAAAAATGAAAACGACATTTGGTAAAAATATGTTGATATTTATTAACAAAAAAAATAAAAATAACATCCAATAATATGTTACTTATAATATAGGTAGTGTTATTTAGGAATGTTAACATATTCACAATACAAAAACAAAATGCCAATGCTTGAAGACCGTTGAGTTAGGATTCCACCTCCTGAGAAAGAAACGTGTACTTAGGGCTTACCAATCTCAGCATATTCATTTTTTTAAAATGTTATTGTGACGGATCAAGCACGTGGCCCACCTGATGTTAAGCGGACTAACCTCTGCCTATGACAGATGCATCACAAATCACGAATTGCACTGCGCCCGTCACCTTGAGACGTAGTTGTTAAGTCCCTTGTGCCTGTAATTTCACTGGCTCTCAAGGACTGCTGCCGGAACACACCGTTAGGTGCTTGGCGACAGATCTTCTACTAGAGGGTGGTCTCTAACCAGGCAGGCATTCGCAAAATGCCCTTCCAACATGTGGTGAAGCTCAAGCCCGTGGCGGACTTCGAACCATGGACCTGCGGAACGGCAGTCCATAGCCAATGCCACTGAGCCATCACTGCTTCTTGTTTATTATAAAATATCTAATTAGTTTACTCAGTTTAATGTATGCGTAGCACTTAAGATGCCAAACGTTTAAACTCTGTTAAATTTTACACACTCGTAAGATAAGGTAGCTACTTTATCTTTTTCATCCAATATTGAATGTATCAAAGTCTATACAATTATTTATATCGAATTGATTTATGTTCATTATATAATAAAGTATTATATAAATAATATACAAGAAAAGTGCCGTGCCTAACTGATATGAATTTATAAAAAAAAAAAGTAAAACATTTGACACAACACATTGGCGCTAACTGGTGGAGACACACGCCACAAACTTTAAAAAAAAAAGGCGTCAATAATTTTGGCGGCATTCGATGATCATAATATTTTTAATAATATAAGTAAGATAATCGTTTTTACTACAAGTGGGTACAGTTTGAGTTCTTACTGGATCTGAATGGTAAAGAATAAAGTGTAATTTAAAAACGTTAGAATAAATTTTACCCAAAGGAAAATGCCTTAGTTAACACTCCGTTACACGCGGTCTTGTTTATCACGTCATTAAACGCGCGGGGCACAATGTGCCCCTTATTTAAATGAGTATTACTTATATAATAGAATATAAATGTAAAATATTATTATTCTTTTCAAAATCAGTGTTTATTAATCCTTAGAACCGTAACAAAGAAAGTTGTTGTTTTGGTTGAATGATCGCTTTTTCTATTCAAAAGGTAGGAAATAAGGGAACTCTAGTATGACTAATTTGTTGATAAAAAATAAACCCGTGCACTGTTACCGAGTCACTAACATATACATCAGGGTATAATAATAATAAAGCCTTTTTATTTTCCTTAACTTACAGAGTTTTAAATTAAATTAAGTTTTTAAGTTATACATAGTGATAAATTATGCACAACTATATAGTTAAGGCCCCTGATGGGATAGGCCTCCTCCAACAGATTCCAGGTTTTTCTTGACTCAGGGTATCATCAGGGTATAGGGGACAGCTATTTAAGAAGATGACATTATACCTGGGGCACACTTATGCCCCGCGCGTGTAACGGAGTGTTAATAAATGTTTGTCAAAACGATCGAAACATACATTTCATGTCATTATAACCAATCCCTTATACTTGATACTATTATCTAGGCTCCAGATTGCACTTCCTGATTATCCCGTAAAATACATATTTTAAAATTATTCGGAAAAATATATTTTTTCTTTATGCTAATTTGACGGTACCTCTGCCTATAACAGGTTAATTTCGTCACAATTGACGAATTGTACTGCTGCTGGAGCGCGTTCAGATGCTTCCGCGAAGGCGTCTTCATCATATCAAGGTGGCGATCAGTTCAGTTATTTTTTTTTAAGAAGCCTAAACACCTAATTGCCGTAGGGCTTTAATAAAAGATCTATTATACCTTAAAATAATATATTTACACAAGAATTCTTACAATATTAATGATAACCCAAGAAATTGAGGATTGGTGGCTATATAAATATGGTAAATATACATAAAAACCAGCCAAGCGCGAGTTTGACACGCTCACAGAGGGTTCCGCACAAAAAGCAAAATGTACCCAATATTTTCTTCATGGGTACCTACTTACTGTTCTAAATCTTTAGCGGGGGTCCGTACCGCACATGGTTGGTTTCTACGAATAAATATATTTATTCGTAGAAACCAACCTACGAATAAATATATTTATTCGTAGGTTGGTTTTCATGAATTCTTCTTATATTCTAGACATTGGACTATAATCGCGGCAAATTTGACGATTGATGAATCACCAATTTTACGATAGGTCAAAATTAAAAACGCGTTATAAGTATATACATGTTTGGTTTTATGGGTGCTCCCCATCTTTTTTTACGATTTTTTGATTATTATTAGAAAATCGGATTGTTTTTTGTTATACGATAGACATTGGACTATAATCGCGCCATTTTATCGCTTGTATGAATCACCGAGTTTACGATAGGTTAAAATTAAAAACACGTTATAAATACATGTCTTGTTGTACCCGTGTAAAAAGGGGAATCCCCACACCCCATTTATGTTGAACTATTTTTTATTATTATTAGGCAATTTGCATATTTTTTTGTTATACGCCAGATAGTAGACTATAATACAATAAAGTAACATTCAAAACACGTTAAAAACATGATTTTTCGTTTGGTGACCTCTTTTATTTTTGACTATTTATTATTATTATTTAGGTAGGCGTCGCGTTGGTAACCCCTCTGTTGTTACAAGCGTCCATAGGCGACGGTGACCACATACATCAGGTGGGCCGCCTGCCTGTCTACTATTGGGCATTAAAAAAAATACTAAGTAATCCGAATTCAGTTGTTTTTCTAGAACAAAATAACTAAACGCATAGTTCCTACAGGACCATTGTCACTCCCCTAAAACAATGTTCACCAACGACCATTACCATTACAACATCCAGGTACGCAAATACTTTTTTCATATATAATTTACTATAAATAAATCAATTGATTTTGATGAAATTTAACCAAATTGGAGGTAAACTCTATACCCAAAAAGCCTACAATCAAAATAATATATCATTTAGTGGTAGCTAGCAAGCGGGCATTCGTAAAATGCCCTTACACATGCTTTAACGACTGTCATCCTAAGACAACAATCGGACCGACCAGCGTAACATGCCCCTTAGTAGTAATGCCTCTATTAGCCACCCATCCAACCCATCCAACTCATGACCGCTGCTTAACTTACCTGAGCGGTTAAGGATGGCTAAGCAAACATCGCTAAGAGTGCTTTAAACTTTAGACTTTACCCTAGAATAATAGAGGAATACTAGAAAAAGCTGAGCTTTGTGAGGGCTCGCGATTATTTTACAACCTGATTCTAGCGGTGTCATCTAGTATTGAGTAGATTACAGACCCAACAACTTATCTGTTCAGGCGGCAGAAAAAAGAACTACAAAATTCCCTCAAATTGTGACAGTTTGTAGTTGATTTCCTTGACCAATAGCGCCCTCGAGAACTGCACAGTTAAGTTGGTGGTACTATAACTACGATGTATTTGAGTATTGAGTTTAGTTCTGTTGCAGCGATGTTAACTCTTTAGCTTTCTAACAGATGGCGTTAGTAGTACAATAACATTCTATCCAATGAATTCATACAAAATTGTTAATGTTATTATTTTTATGGGTGTATTTTTTGACAGAGAACACATCTATATATGAGATTAAATTTCTAAGTTAAAACACAAATCTATAGGCGTGATAGTTTTTCAGTAAAGTGTGCCACAAAATGTGGTGGAATAGTGATAGGGCTCGCTTTGCTCGCCCTAATAAATATTATTTTTATTAAAATCGCGAATTCTAAGATCAATTTGTATGGTTAACGATTCTAGCTACAAAGGCGATAAAACTGTTTAAATTCACTATTACCCGCCACAAACGTGAGTTCTCATCTAAAATAACTTAAGACACTAAGAGATATGTGATATTGAATTTTCAGAAATAGGTAACAGAACAACGACCCCGCAAACCATAAAAGAGCTAAGCTAGAAATGCGCCATACTAGAAAGGGTACTTCACATTATTAGGATTCCATAACCAAAAGGAAAAACGGATCCCTAGTTCATAGTATTTTATTAGTTTAAATATATAAGGTGGATATTAATATATCAACAATACCGCGGGGGATGTTTTGGAATCGATAACTGAATGTGTTCCACTCGTGTTTAATTTTTACCATACACAAAATCAATACTAACAATTATATAAGATGTCGCGCGTTGGCTTTGCTAATGATAGCGACTACAAACACGGTCTATCTACCCCATTCAATTCACACATACGAATGCTACGCAAAGTCAATTAACGTCTATCACTATGCACAACAAAACAGCTGTTTCGTATACCTATTTTGCTCAGGGGCCCAACTCCTACCTTTAAAAAACTATTATAGAACACGAACGTCATTATTTCAAGTTTAAAATATTGATACTAAGGTTCGTACCGTGGCCGTCGCGAAACAATAATGTTCATATGGCACTATCTCTATCGCACATATAACTTGATTCAATGCATGCAGCTCGCTCTTACGTTGAAGTTCTAATGTAAGTTTACTAATGATAATGATGTGTGGTAGTGCGAATTAAAATTATTAAAGTAAGACTAAATTAAGAGATGGGAGTTGGCGCCCCCTGGTCGGTTTTGGCGGCTTGGGACAAAAATCAAAATATCGCGCGACGCGATCCATACGACATACCTAGGTACCTGCAACTTAAAACTGAAGTTACGTAAACTTGAAAGTGAAAATAATGTAGGTTATGTAAGTAGGTAACAGTTTTATCATTTTAGAAACGTTTAGCGGCAGCTTGGAGTGGGAAAAAGACATACCAAACTTTTGCGAATCCAAATATCTAATTGTGTATAAGTAAATTAGAATTTTAAGATATCCCGCTGTAAATATTATTTACAGCGGGATATCGAGTCTTTGGAAAGGTGGAGCACAGATAATAGACTTTCCTTTAACATCTCAAAATGCAGCAATATGACGTTCTCGTGGGCCACGACTCCTATAAGGTTCCCATATACCCTCTCAGGCGTTACATTGCAGAAAGTCAATTGCATTCGCGATCTGGGAGTAATGCTTGATCCACACCTAGATTTTAAGGAGCACATCATTTCCGCTTGCAGAAGTGCATACAAGACTTTGGGTTTCATTATGCGGACTGCATCCCAGTTCCCGGACATTAATGTCGCAATGACACTGTACAATTCTTTGGTGCGTAGTAAGCTTGAATTCGAGTGTATAGTATGGGATCCGCCTCATAAAAAGTATACGTTACTGATAGAGCGAATTCAGCGGAAATTTGCACGATATATTTATAAGCGAATGTATGGATACTATCCGTTTATGTATCCATCCTTATTTGTATTAGGTATGGTTAGCTTAGAGACGCTGGAACTCAGAAGGCATATGCGTATTGTCATTCACTACTGTATGATACTGCACGGTAAGATAGTCGATCCAACTGTATTAAGCGCTATTAAATTATTCGTTCCCGACACCTATATCCGCTCTGGTGAACGTCGTAGGCATAATTTGTTTCTTTGTCCTGTCTCAAGAACGAGCTATGCCAGGAATGCACCTACACAACGCGCGCTGGCTCTTCTTAACGCTACCACGCAGATCCAGGATGTAGATGTGTTTTTTGACACAATACGGACCATCGCAAATGTGTTTAAAGTTCATGTTTATAAATCTAAAATAGTTAGCACTTTGGTTTAGTACTGTAAGTTAGCTATTGTTATTATTAATAAATAAATAAATAAATAAATAAATAAATAGTGTTGAAAAATTTATATCTACGTAATATGCAAAGGTATCTCATGATAATGAATAGATTCAAGCGTTACTTTGCGGAAATCCATTTTTAATAATAACAAATATTTTAAAAGTATTTTAAGAAAACATTTAATTAATTATTTAATAAAACACTTAAAAAATCTTTATAAAAATGATATATATCTAGTGACAATTCCGCCTAATTTCCTATTAAGCCGACGTGACGTCACAAACGCCACGCAGCCAAACCGAAAGAGTATTCGACGCGTTTCGCTTCTAAACGAAGCATCCTCAGGAGGTCTTGACTCTACGAGCGCACGATCGAGACTGACGAGTATCTCATGATGTTATCTAAATAAAGTGGTCAACTAATAATTGCAGAGGGGTATATAGAGATTCGACTAACGATCAATCGCGCATTCAGCAGGCAAGCTGGATTGACCGTTAACCTTTTAAAAGTGTAAATTAAACAGTTACGATTACTACACTAGGAATAAAGATAAGGTCAGGTCTTAGATGCCAGGTTTTAGATTAGCAAAGACAAATAAAAGGTCCTGCCTAGGTAATTGTGTGCAGTTTTATAATCAAGTTCCCAAACATATTACAACGCTCACAGAAGGGAAATTCAAGTTGCACGTGAAAAACATTTTGATTAAGATATCCTATTACACAGTTTGTGATTACTTAAACGACAAAAATGCCTGGACCATTTCGTGGCAAAAAATTCTTCAATAAAGTAAAAGGTTTGGTCAAATAGCCAGCGCTTGAATTGTGATTTTACAGCAAGACTTGTTGATTCTATAATGTTTAGGTAGTTGGAAAGTAGATACGCACTAACAAGTTTAGTACGTTACTAAAAAAATTTAGTATACTAAAGGCATTTTATTATGTAACTAAAAAAATATGTAAACAAATGTATCCATGTCCCGGGAGGACCCGAGAAATCGAGGTCAAGAATTGTCGAAACTTGAGAAATGAAAAACATCGAGAAATTTTTTTTTTTTTTTTTAATGCCTGACAGGTTAGCCTTTGACCACTATCTCACCTGATGGTAAGTGATGATGTCGTCGAAGATGTTGTTCAGGCTAACCTAGAAGTACTGGCTCTCAAGGACAGCTGCCGGAACACACCGTTAGGTGCTTGGCGACAGACTTTCTACTTGAGGGTGGTAGCTAGCCAGGCGGGCATTCGCAAAATGCCCTACCACCATGCAAAAACCCTATTTTATTAGCTATTAAGCTGTTTGCTACAATAAACATCAGAACTTTAATACATCTGTGATTTTGTGTATCTATCAACTATAAAATTACTTAAATCCTGGACAGATATAAAACTCAGATGTGACACCTGTCAAAGTCACTTTGATGTATTATTTTTCAGTTTCACACACCTAATGGAGGGTACCGGCGGCCCCGGCGGGCCATACAAGGCGAGTCGGCGGTGTAGCGAAGGAGTCGGGCAGAGGGCGGACTGCGTCTTCTTTCATATCACGCTTCGCTGCTATGTCGGGTGATCGAGTTAACACACTATCAGTATTTACTACACATAGTATGATGTAGGATATCATAATGTACTAACTCCGTAAACCAAATAAATTCATATAATGTATAGACCGTTAAGAAATCCCCATTACACACTCAAAGACTGATGTAAGGATTTTAGACCAAACTTCAAAAACCACCACACTAATATGTTAAGTACATCATATGGTATGTATACGATTACACACTCAAATATTCATCAGTGTGGATTTTAGACTAAGCTACAAAAATCCCCACACTAATATATTAGGTACATTATATGGTGTGTATACGATTACACACTCAAAGATTCATCAGTGGGAATTTTAGACTTAACTACAAAAATGACCACACTAATATATTAAGTACATCATATAGTATGTATACGATTACACACTCAAATATTCATCAGTGAGGATTTTAGACTAAACTCCAAAAATCCCCACACTAATATATTAGGTACATCATATGGTGTGTATACGATTACACACTCAAAGATTCATCAGTGGGGATTTTAGACTAAACTTCAAAAATCACCACACTAATATATTAGGTACATCATATGGTATGTATACGATTACACACTCAAATATTCATCAGTGAGGATTTTAGACTAAACTCCAAAAATCCCCACACTAATATATTAGGTACATCATATGGTGTGTATACGATTACACACTCAAAGATTCATCAGTGGGGATTTTAGACTAAACTTCAAAAATCACCACACTAATATATTAGGTACATCATATGGTATGTATACGATTACACACTCAAATATTCATCAGTGGGGATTTTAGACTAAACTTCAAAAATCCCCACACTAATATATTAGGTACATCATATGGTATGTATACGATTACACACTCAAATATTCATCAGTGGGGATTTTAGACTAAACTTCAAAAATCCCCACACTAATATATTAGGTACATCATATGGTATGTATACACACAGTTGAAGCAGTGATGGCTCAGTGGCATTAGCTATAGACTGCCGTGCAGCACGGCTACGATCCGAATCCCGCCGCGGGCTTGAGCTTCACCGCATGGTGGAAGGGTATTTTGCGAATGCCCGCCTGGCTAGCGACGACCCTCAAGTAGAAAGTCAGTCGCCAAGCACCTAACAGTGCGTTCCGGCAGCAGTCCTTCAGAGCAAGTAAAATTACAGGCACATGAGACCTGTACGTCTCAGTGTGACGGGCGCAGTGCAATTCGTTGACGAAATGCATCTGTTATAGGCAGAGGTTTGTCCACTTAACATCAGGTGGGACACGGGCTTGTTCCGTCACAATAACATGAAAAAAAAATATGATACAAAAATCCCCACACTAATATATTAGGTCCTTACATATGAAATTGGCGTTTTTCGTACTGGCCACTTTAATCACGAATTTCTCCTCTTTGGTAAGGAATTCCAAATTCAAATTTGTACAGCTATAGACTCATGTATTTGTGCTTCGATGATCGTCATTCATTTGTTTTTTTTCTTCTGTTTTTTTCTGTTTGCGTCACTCATTTTACAAAATGGAAAACCTTAAATATCGCATTATTTACGAGTACGAGTTCCGCCGTGGCACTAGTGCTGCGGAAACAACTCGAAGGGTGAATGATGTGTATGGCGGTCGTGTTGCAAAAAAAAACACAGTTCGTTTTTGGTTCCAACGTTTTCGTTCTGGAAATTTCGACCTGCAGAACAAGCCCCGTGGACGGCCTGAGACTCAAGTTGATAATGAAGAGTTGAAGGCTATTGTGGAAGCGGATCCATCGCAAACCACGTCCGAGTTAGCTGCAGGCTGCAATGTTAGTGATAAAACTGTTTTAATTCACTTGAAGCAAATTGGGAAGATTAAAAAGCTTGAAAGGTGGGTACCTCACGAATTGACTGAAACAAACCGGCAAAAGCGCGTCGACTGCTGCGTTACATTACTAAACCGGCACAATAATGAAGGTATTTTAAACCGAATCATTACATGTGATGAAAAATGGGTTCTTTACGATAATCGGAAGCGCTCAGCGCAATGGTTAGATCCTG
The DNA here is from genome assembly GCA_963890685.1 of Plagodis pulveraria. Classification (NCBI taxonomy): domain Eukaryota; kingdom Metazoa; phylum Arthropoda; class Insecta; order Lepidoptera; family Geometridae; genus Plagodis; species Plagodis pulveraria. Next base: position 5,015,478 of record OY982976.1, on the reverse strand, counting down.
GCCAGCCAGCCAAATCCTGCCCCAAGCGAAAATTAACCCCAAAAAAGTTACTTGTAAGCGTTTGGTGGACTAGTGCCGGTATTGTTCATTACAGTTTTTTCAAATCTGGCCAGACTATTACGGCTGATGTCTATTGTCAGGAATTGCAAACCATGATGGAAAAGCTAGCGGCTAAACAACCTAGGCTGGTCAATCGCTCCACGCCACTGCTGCTTCACGACAACGCTAGACCACACACTGCGCTACAGACGGCTACTAAATTAGAAGAGCTTCAATTGGAAAGTCTAAGACATCCTCCGTACTCCCCGGACCTTGCTCCAACAGATTACCATTTTTTTCGAAATTTGGATAACTTCTTGCAAGGGAAAAAATTCAACTCCGATGGGGCAGTCCAAATCGCCTTCAAAGATTTTATTGATTCCCGTCCGACTGGTTTTTTTAGTAAAGGGATCAATGAACTACCTATGAGATGGCAAAAGTGCATAGAAAATAATGGTTCATACTTTGATTAATTAAATATATTATATTAAAAAATATTCGACTTTTTGTTCCTCCCATACAAAACGCCAATTTCATATGTAAGGACCTAATATTAGGTACAGTCGCCTGGAATAAGAAGTATACACTTCGTAATTTTCAAAATAATGTGATGTCGCTAAGTTATTAATAATCGATGTTAACACTAACATGAGTAAAAGTATTCAACTTATTCTTTGATTTTAAGATACTTCTGATTATATAGGGAAAAACAGAACACTTTGCCACTATTTTCAAAATTTCAATGTGTATACTTCTTATTGCAGGCGACTGTACATCATATGGTATGCATACGATAACACACTCAAAGATTCATCAGTGGGGATTTTAGACTAAACTCCAAAAATCCCCACACTAATGGTAGTATATTACATCATTTGGTATATATTATACGGTAGCGTATGCACAAATCCCGAAAACAAAAGCAATTACTATGAATATACTAAAAAATACCCATTACACACTCAAAGAGGTTTCAGTGGAGATTTTTAAATAAAACCTCCAAAAAATACTTGCTAGTGGAGAAAAAATCCCCACTAGTTAGGGTTTTCTGTAGCGTTTTTTGCATTGAACCTTAATTTCACATAACCCTTTTCAATAAAAGTATAGCGCACATCTAGCAAGCGTTTATTCCACACATGTATAAATAACGAACGTCCACACTGGCGCGATATATTACACTATATATATAAAATTGTCTGTATTTCCGTACACACTATCATACCATGTTGCGGCCCGTGTCGCCCGCTATCCGATTCACGATCTGAAAAAAGAAGGTAATTGTTAAGTCATTTATTTTCCACCCCACAAGCTCGGAAAGGTGTTGTTTATAATTCTAAACCTGCGTGGAAAAGTGCTTTTTAACCGCTAGCATGGAAATGGTTTTTGAATTTCGAACCTCTATAAAAGTTAACTTTTTTATTTATAGCTGATAGGCTACCCTTTGACCACTATCTCACCTGATGGTAAGTGATGATGTGATGTAAGATGTGTTCAACCTAACCTAGAATTACTTACTCTCAACACACACACACACACACACACACAGCTGTCGGAACACACTGTTAAGCTTGGCGACAGATTTTCTACTTGAGGCTGGTAGCCAGCCGGGCATTCGAAAAATTAACTATGCTGTAACGACTGCCATCCTAAGACAACAACCGGGACCATTACCTTTCCTTCCGAAGCACGTGCACGCTTAGTAGTAATGCCACTAGCGGTCACCCAATACCAGTTATGACCGCAAGTGCTTAACTTAGCTGATCGGTTAAAAAAACTACGATACGAGCGCTTCACTTAAATTAATTTACTTTAAATATTACCAATGTAGATATATTACTTTTCTACCGACTTCAAAAAAGGAGGAGGTACTCAATTCGTCTGTATTTTTTTTTTTTTTATGTTTGTTACCTCATATCTTCTGACTGGGTGAACTGATTTTAATAATTCTTTTTTTATTTGATAGTTGATGCTTGCCGTATGGTCCCATTTAAATTTCATCAAAATCGATTTAGCCGTTTTTGAGTAACACTCCAAAAACTGAAAAAGTGTTTTCCTGTCCTAATATTTTAGTCAATGTTTGTTCCCTTAGAACTTTTGACTGGGTAAACCGATTTTGATTACTCTATCTTTATTTGAAAGCTGATGCTTGCCGTGTGGTCCCATTTAAATTTTATCAAAATCGGTCAAGCCGTTTTTGAGTTACACCCCAATAACTGAAAAGTATTTTCCTATCATGATGAATTCTCATCGAAGCTCAAATTTGGTGGTAACACAGTAATATTTCCTCAACGGTATAAGATTGAAATACAAATTTTGGATAGGAAGATAAAACGTGTATTGAGCTGGAAACTATTGGCTATGGACTGCCGCGCAGCAGGTCCATGGCTCGAATCCCGCCCAGAGCTTGAGCTTCACCGCATGGTGGAAGGGCATTTTGCGAATGCCCGCCTGGCTAGCGACCACCCTCAAGTAGAAAATCTGTCGCCAAGCACTGGTGTGTTCCGGCAGCAGTCCTTGAGAGCCAGTGGAATAACAGGCAAAAATGAGACTTAACAGGTATGTCTCAAGGTGATGGGCGCAGTGCAGTTCGTCACTTGTGATGAAATGCATCTGTTATAGGCAGAGGATACCGCTTAACATAAGGTGGGCCCCGCGCTTGTTCCTTCACAATAGCAAAAAAATATATATAGTCTTATTTTAATATTGTTAGGTTTGCAATAACGCCTGCTATGCGGATTACATTACAAAATCACAAATATACAACGAAAAATTTAAGTCATGTGCGGGATTCGAATCCGCGTCCATCCACCCCTTGAGCCGGGGTATGGTCTAACCAATTGAGCTAACATGACATGATGTCATAACTCAAATCTTTCCTATCGTTCTTAAACCGTAAATGTCATTAACAGTAAATGACAATTGATCCCATAAGTAGGGGACTAAATATAATGATCACCATAAAATGCTTGGATTCCCTTAGTTCTTTTACCAAAAATTGTAATCGAACACCAAATGTAGTAAATGATCACTAAATCTCAAAGCCATGTTTAGGTGCGACGAAGAGCGAAGCGAGGAGGAGCGTTAGGTTACTTGCGACCACAATAATGCGCGAGACGAGCGAGCATAGCGAGCGTGCCGCGGCAGCGGCCGGCGATGCGCTAGAAGAATTACAGCAATAATTATCATCAAAATTTAATTTTGATGATAATTTAGTACTTTTGGTGATTGTTAAATATTTAAGGGATCCTGTTGTATTCGCTTTAAATGAAAGTCTTCAATAACTGACTTGATATTTGTATTGTCCTTTGAACCTAGTTTGGGTTACACAGCACTTAAATTACTATTTTTATTAATTTATTTTGTAGGAACACATATGGCATGTTGTTTGATGTGAGACGAGAGAGTGAGACAGCTTTACTTATTTAACATGGCAATATTAAACAGTGATCATTTACTACTTTTGGGTTAACAATGATTTACTAAGAGTAATTTTGCTTAAATAGGATAGCGAGATGTTAAAACTTTGGTTCTAAGTTTACATTAAATGGGGGTTAATTTTAGTCTGTTATATGTTACTATATCTGGTGGTAAGTTAAATATAAGCCCATAAGTAGCAAAGTTCACTAAAAAGCGTAAAATAAAATTTTTTACCAAAAAAATAGAACCGACTTCAACACTCAAATGTGTGAAATAACTTGTCGAAGTCGGTACCATGTACCGGCGCACAATATTGTGATGATAGGTACTTTTGAACCGTCATAATACCGACATCGACATGTTATTTCACACATTTGAGTGTTGAAGTCGGTTCTATTTTTTTGGTAAAAAATTTTATAAAAACTACTATAAAGTAATGAAAATTTACTTTTTTTTTTTTTTTTTATGCCTGATAGGTTAGCCTTTGACCACTATCTCACCTGATGGTAAGTGATGATGTGGTCGACGATGTTGTTCAGGCTAACGTAGAAGTACTGGCTCTCAAGGACAGCTGCGGGAACACACCGTTAGGTGCTTGGCGACAGATTTTCTACTTGAGGGGGTAGCTAGCCAGGCGGGCATTCGCAAAATGCCCTACCACCATTCTATAACGACTGCCATCCTATGACAACAATCGGGACCGACGGCTTAACGTACCCTCCGAAGCACGGAAACGCTCAGTAGTAATGTCACTAGCGGTCACCCATCCAACTCATGACCGCGGGCGACGTTGCTTAACTTTGCTGATCGGTTGAGAACAGTTATTTTATTTTATTTTATTTTACATTTATTTGGGGGGCTTACAGCTATCATTACAAAAAGGTTTAATAACTTAATTAAAAAAAGCTATTAACAAGCCTCCACAGATATAAAAAGAAGTATTTTACACACACGTAATAAGATTATACAAAGCAATAGTGATTTTTTTTTTTTGTTTTTTTTCGTACGCAGCCACTTCATTTCCAAATACTTGAAAATTTTACGAATTCAAAGTGACATAAGCAAGGTTAACATGAGACAATTTGCTAGAATAAAGGTCGATGGTGTGACCTTCGTGCTCAATAAACTCATTAAAAGCGGTTTGTGATCTTAATAAAAATGATTGTCTGCGATAGTTTGTACGTGCGGGTGGTACGTGAAGCAACCTTCTGGGTCTAGCGTGTCTAGGTGGAACATATAAACTTAATTTACCCACTAAATCAGAACAATCAATTTTGGATTGTGCAATCTTCATGAGCAGCCGTATGTCAGAAATATTACGACGAGTTGAAAGTGGTAACAGATGGAAACGAGCACAGCGAACTATATATTTAGAACGTGGAATTTTGAATTTATATCCTAAGTACCTAATAAATTTCTTTTGTATTCTTTCCAGCCTTTGAATATGTACGGCATAATTAGGATTCCAAACTTGACTTGCGTATTCAAGGTGACTGCGAACGTAAGCACAGTATAGGACTTTTAGAGTCTTCATGGTTTTAAAAATGCCCGCATTACGTATAATAAAACCTAATGCTGATGAGGCTTTCTTAGCTATCATATCGATGTGATTGACAAAAGTGAGCTTACTATCCAAATGGACACCAAGGTCTCTAATGTCACTCACACGTAAAAGTGGTTGATTTTCAAGTGAGTACTTAAATTGTACAGTTTGTGTCTTACGACTGAAGGTAACCACTGAGCATTTTGATATATTCAAAATAAGGTTATTTGTCTTACAGTAGTTAGCCACTCTTTCTAGGTCTTCCTGCAGAAGTAACGCATTAGAGGGGTTGTCAATTGCCATAAACATCTTCATGTCATCTGCGAATAGTAGGAATTGGGAATGTTTAAAACAGTCTCCAATATCGTTGATGTAGATGACAAACAAAAGAGGTCCCAGCAATGATCCCTGAGGGACTCCAGATGGTATAGCAGTCCAGGAAGAAGTATAACCACTTAATACTACTGCCTGAGTTCTGTTGAAGACATAAGAAGAGAACCACCTGTAGAGATCACCACGAATACCTAGATTGAATAGTTTTCTTAGCAGAATAACATGATCGATTCGGTCAAAGGCCTTGCTAAAGTCGGTGTAGATAGCATCTACCTGTCCACTAGTGACCATTTGTCGAGTAACGTAATCAGTGAAAACAACAAGGTTAGACACCGTTGATCTTCCTTTTAAGAAACCATGCTGTTGTGGATTAAGGTCAGGGAGAATACTACTGTAAAGTTGATTATAAATTATACGTTCAAAAATTTTGGCTAGAAGACAAAGCTTAGATATTGGTCGGTAGTTTTCTACCACGTCTTTAGCACCTTTTTTGTGAATAGAGATGAACGCAGTCTTCCATATAGTAGGAACGACACCTTCAGAGAGTGATTTTGTAAATAGTAATGATACAGGATACGCTAACTCGTTAGCACACTTTACTAAAAATATGGCTGGAATAGCATCGGGACCGGCTGATTTATTTAAGTCAAGGGATTGAAGGTATTTCCGCACAATGTCAGGATTGATTTCAATAGAACTAATGTGGCAATTAGAATCGTCTCTAGACGCTGAATGGGTACAAGTGGTAGTAGAATCCAGGAACGTGGACTGAAAATAATTAGAGAAAAGTTCACATATTCCTTGGCCCGTATGGCTTTCATTGCCGTTATATGACATATTGGAAGGAAAATTGGTATGCGAACGTCTGCATTTTACATAAGACCAAAAATATTTTGGGTTCGAAGTGATAGCAGTCTCAATGTTAGCTATATATTTATGAAAACAAGTCTGCTCAACACTATTAGCTCTATCCCGCAGTATCTGAAAAGTGAGTAAATCGTGTTTGTTACCGTAAATTTTGAATTTAGTAAAATATTTGTGTTTTTCTTTAAGAATTTTAATGAGAGCAGAATTGTACCAACGGGGGTAATTATTATTTTTATGTAGTCGTTTTGGGATGTGATAATCTCTTAATTCAACTAATTTTGAGTAAAACTTACTCACAGCATCATTAGTGCTACACTCTGAAAATAAATCGTTCCATTGCGTGTCAGCCAGGGAAGACCGAATACGATCATAGTTACCTTTATTGTATTGGTACATCAGACGCTTCTGAGCTATTAGACATTGAGATTGTGAGACATCAAGTTGGACCAAAAGGGCGGGATGATGAGGGTCTTCCACAGTTAAAGGCTGTAAGCAGGCTGAGACGGAGATGTTTGTGTTTGACAGGACAAGATCAAGTATTCGGCCATGCTTATTTTGGACTAAGTTAAATTGTTTTAGACTGCAGAAATCAAGAGTATCAATGAAATGAGTAAACATATTGGCCGATAACGTGGTAGAAGAAGAAGCAGTAGACGGAGCTACAGCTCTAATACCGTCTTCAGACTCTGACCACGTTATGGCGCTCATATTAAAATCACCCAGAATAATAAATTTATCAGATTTTAAGTAAACTTCGCTACGAGCGCTTACGACTTACTAGATTATTTAAGCTGTTTTTCATGCACCTAGCATTTTCCTCACTGGAATGGGGTGAAAAATTGTGTGTTGTACTCTGCAGCAAAGTTACCGTACCTTTCAAAACTCAGGTACGCTCAGGATTATATATTTTGAACTCTTTGTTGGTGGTGGTTCCTAGATTAGTGATTACTTGACCGATGTGGATCAAATTTAAATGGGACCAACCCAGTATTTCAACGAAAAAATAATTATTAAATACAGACATATACGCCTCTTTCCTGCTGGGGTAGGCAGAGACCACAGATTCCCACTTACAACGATCCATACATAACTCTTTCGCTTCATCTACACTCATCAATCCTTTCATACATAAGCCTCGGTTTAGGGTATTCCTGACCTGGTATTTTTTCAGAACGTCTTCAATCTGATTTCGGAACATTCGCCTAGGTCTGCCCCTTCCAACACTATAATTATTAATATTTAATTAATAATTATTAAAATCAAAGTATGTTTGGCGCAGTAATCGCGTAAGAAACATACAAAAAAAATAGTCGAATTGGAAACTGCACTTTTTTTGAAAGTCAGATAAAAGTAGAGAGTTTAACTCACCCCACTGATGATTGGCAAATTTAATAATGATCCCAACACTGGGACCATTCTTAAGAAATTAACAGCTGCAGGCAGGAACCCTCTGAAACGAAAAATATATTAACATATTAAAATCACGAGTATAGAGTAGTGTTTGTGTTGTGTGGTGTATATTAGTGTAAGGGTATGTTGTGCGTAAGTGTAAGAGAGTGTATGTATGTGTAAGAGGGTGTGTGTACGTGTACTTGTACATATGGTGTAATGTAATTGTACTGCAAGTGTTACGTTGAACATAATCTCAATGAAATAATAACATAAGATCCTGTATATACTAAAGACACACAGGAAATTTCAAACATACAATAAAATATTTTGAGTACGTTTTATGTTAAGTTGAACGCGCGTCTAGATGCGCCACAGGAGCCACCCGATTTCATTCAGAAATGCCGGTCGTTTCAGAATTCAGAAATGGATAGGGGCATGACCTTAAAGTCAAAGTCATTTATTCAATTTAGACTCCTACGATGTTTATAAAAATGATATATATCTAGTGACAATTCCGCCTAATTTCCTATTAAGCCGACGTGACGTCACAAACGCCACGCAGCCAAACCGGAAGAGTATTCGACGCGTTTCGCTTCTAAACGAAGCATCCTCAGGAGGTCTTGACTCTACGAGCGCACGATCGAGACATCCTACGATGCTCGTATGAAGGGAAGGTCAATTATAAATTTTAACATTGAAATATTCAAAATACAATGAAATATTGAAATATTAAAATTGTACTGCTACGTTCCCTTACGTTCTCTAAATTGTAGAGCCACTGCGAAAAGAACGGGCAAGAAACTCGGGGCCATTCTTTTAAACGTCTTTTAGCAACGTGTTACAAAATTATTATAAAATAATTATAATATTTTGTTGTCTTAGGTTTTCGCGATTATTACACATAGTAATTAAACAACTTTAAACGGTTTAAATCGCGTATATTTATCATTATTTTTGTCCCGACGTTTCAAACACTTTGCAGTGATCGTGGTCACGGGGTGACTATCACTGCAAAGTGTTTGAAACGTAAATATAAATATACGCGATTTAAACCGTTTAAAGTTGTTTAATTACTATGTGTAATAATCGCGAATTAAAGTTTAAAGTGGTTTACTAAATTATAATATTTGTTTATATTATGTAGGTGACAGCCGATAGCTTGACAGTGGCGGAAGTTTAAAATCACAAACTGTGTAGTAGAACTTCTTAATCAAAATGTTTTTCATGTGCAACTTGAATTTCCCTTCTGAGATCTTTAAAATGTCTTTGGGAACTATATTATAAAACCGAAAACTTACATTTATGAATGGAATGAAGGCTGTGGCGGGTCTAGGGCGTTGACAAATTGATTTGAAGTTGAGATCAACCTTAAGACATTAAGGGCCTGTTTCAGAATGTTCGAGTAAGTTCCAGTTGTACTACCCAGATCATATTTAATAAATAAAACACTATCTTTGCGCACAGTCATCGATTTAGCCTATCCATCGGTTAAAGCTTGAAACGCGCTGCATGTTAACTGTCATTTTTATGATTCATTTTATGTTCTGGGTAGTATAACCGGAACTTACTCGAACATTCTGAAACAGGCCCTTAATGTATGGACAGATTTATATATTATATATATGAAAGATGACATCGGAAAGGGGCCCTTAACCCTACTCTGGGTTGCAAGTCTGGAATGACTTGAGTGTCTCCCTTTGCAACGCGAAGGACCAAGCACACCCACAATCCATGAAATGCTAAGTAATTTCTCCGCCTAAGTTGGGTTCAAGACAACTCGCGCAATAAAAAATGAAGGCATCCAACACACTCCAAAAGTAACCTTTGGGGTGTGTTTTTGCTTTTCATTTTTACAGTCTGTATAATATGGTGGTGTTTATGTAGAAATAATTACAAAATGACATATGCTTGAAAGGACGACCTTGACTTCTTAGTGTTTAAAACATAAATTCTGCAAAAAAAATAGGGGAATGAGAACCTCCTCCTTTTTTGAAGTTGGTAAAAAGTAGCTTAAGTGTGGATGCCACTTAATAATACAGTGTAGTGTAAGAGTGAAATGGTAATTTTTATACATTTAGGGCCTGTTTCAGAATGTTCAAGTAAGTTCCGGTTATAATACCCAGAACATAAAATAACTGAATGATAAAAATTTCAGTTAACATGCAGCGCGTTTCAAGCTTTAACCGATGGATAGGCTACATCGATGACTGTGAAACGCAAAGATAGTGTTTTATTTATTAAATATGTTCTGGGTAGCATACCCGGAACTTACTCGAACATTCTGAAACAGGCCTTTAGATAAGTTAAACATAACCTCACCTAAATAATAATAAAAACCCGTATATCTCCGCGATCATGCCGATCATCGGCCATCCAAGCAGCACGATTGTGATGCCGCCGAAGAACGCCATCGACGCTTTCACTTTGTGCCTTTGAAAGAAGAAGAAGAACGTCCTCTGCAGACCGATAACTGCTGCTAGACCACTGATGAATAGAATCTGGAATAGTATTTTTAAACTTACAAGAAATACTTTTTATGATATTAAGTGATGATGTGGTCGAAGGTGTTTACAGGCTTAACCTGGAATTACTGGCTCTAAAGGACAGCTGCCGGAACAAACCGTTAGGTAATTGGCGACAGATTTTCTACATGAGGGTGGTCTCTAGCCAGGCGGACATTCGCAAAATGCCCTTCCAACATGCGGTGAAGCTTAAGCCCGCGGCGGGATTTGAACCATGGAGCTGCTGCGCGGCAGTCCATAGCCAGTGCCACTGAGCCATAACTGCTTCAAAAGTTTGATATAGCAGTTCCTCAAAAGGCGCTGCTGCCCACCTTCCGGAATTTTACCTTTAGTCGCCTCTTACGACACCCACTGGTAGCAATGGGGGGAGTGAAATTCTAGCCTAGTGTCTCACGGAGTCCTTCCATTGGCTGTTAGTAAAAATAGCCGGTGAAGATACAATACTGTGCTCAATGGGCAATTTTTTTTATTGTTATTAAGCCTTGATCACTATCTCACCAAATGGTAAGTGATGATGGTGTTAAAGGGCTTAAACAAGAATTATTGCCTCTCAAAGAAAAATCTTACACATATAAGTCCATTAATCAGGCGTTTTACCCCCGTGGGGTGCCGGCTTGGTTATGGCAAATACCCTCTTATAGGGGAGGCTGTGTTCAGCAGTGGACGATCCGGCTGATACAGTAATCAGATGTTGCAGCAAATTTGGAAAAGAATCGAGCTGGCTCAAAGTAATCAAGCAGCGAGTATCAAGTGTGTTTTTGTAATAGTTTTATACTTTTGGGGCTGTCCGTTAATCACATGCTGTTTTTTAGCTTTTTTAACCCCCGACACCTAAAATCACGTGTATTTTTAGTGCCTACAAAGAATTTTTTAGAATACATACTATAAATATAGAGGTATAAAGTATAATCTAGTTTTATTCAGAAATAAAGGACGGAGGTAACAGTGTATGTATGTATTAGGCGTCAAAATAACATGATAACTGGCGACTGGCACGCACACACTACGCGCCGCTTTTCGACTGAGAAATCGCACGTTTACCGAAAAAATAAATACACGTGATATCTTACTACAACTTACTACCCTTGAGAACTTACGTGATTTTTGCTATGCCCCCCCAAACCCCCTCGCCCCACCCTTTCAAGCCTCACGTGATGAATGGACAGTCCCTTTGTAGCTGGACTTAAAGCGAGTGAGCAAGTGTAAAAGGTTACACTTTGCTCAGGACAGGCCACTAGTATGAGTATCGAACAGCGGAGTCTTACCTAGCACTTAGCTAGTTTCTCACCAAGTTACTTGCTTACTTGGTGAGAAACTAGCTTAAGTGCTTATTGGCTATCAAGAGAGCATTACTAAATGAGAATAGCTCTTGTAACTGTAATAAGCTAGTGAAGAGCGAGTTCACGCTAGCATTGTGAACATTCAGAGCAACTATTAATATATGTATCTCTTTTGTTGACATGGAATCTATATCTTTTGTATGTTCCTGGAGCAAGAAAATAGTAGCCAGCTACTTACATCTCTCAGCAGTGAGACAAGTGCCTAAGAATGGAAACTGTGCCCAAGGATGGCTGGATTTTAACTTGAGGTTAAAAACTAACCAGGGAGCATGTATTTACATGCTCACTACATGTAACATATTGATGGCCATACTTACATTACCAATAGCTAATAATCCTTTATCAAATAGTAAAAGGACTCCAAGGAACAGGAAGAACATTCCGAACCCAGCCAGGCCAACACCAATTTCTGAAATATATGAGGAAAGTAATAAATAACAAATTTCCATTCACATTCTAAATTATCCCAAATTATATTTTTTATTTTACTTTTCTGTCTTTTAGAGGATCTATAAGTGCAGGTTTGTCATTTTAGCTTAATGATTATGTATGCTATAAGTCCAATATTTTTAAAGCCTAAAAAAATGAAAGGATTGCATTCTAAGGATGGCACATATTTATATTAATAATTTATTTATGAGAAGATCTACTTTTTATGGAATCATTTGATTGTGATGATTAATTTCTGTTGAATATGGTATAAATATAGGAAGGACTTTAGATGGATAGATAGATAACACTTTATTGTACTTTCTTATAACAATTAATAGTACTTAGAATCAGTATATATACATATGTACTACAGGTAGGGCTGGAAGGGGGAGAGGGGGGTTTTAGCATACCCCCAGAGGGGTGGGGGTACCAGTTTTTTTTTTTTTAAATAATAAAAGTATACCTATATAATAAAAAAGTATACCTTTTTTTTATTCCTGATAGGTTAGCCTTTGACCACTATCTCACCTGATGGTAAGTGATGATGTGGTCGAAGATGTTGTTCAAGCTAACCTAGAAGTACCTACATACATTGGGAGGACTTTAGATAGGGGGGTTAGAGAAACCCACAGTTTTTTAATACTAATGAAATTACTCAAAATTAGCTTCTTCTTCTCAATGAACATAATTAGTCACAAAACACAAGCACGAAAACGTCAACAAAAAAAGGTTAGGCTTAAGACTTAAATGTCTTATTAGAAGTGAAGCAATTCTATGACAGTTCCGGCGCTTTGTCTACGCTGCGCTTTAGTCTTCTTGCTAACTGTCACAGCATACTCGCTACACCTTCGCTTCATTCACTGCTCCTCACGGCGAGTAGACTAGTACCAGTCCCCCTCCATGTCCAGCTAATAAAAAACACTCTAGGGGAAGGGCAGATAAGACTGCTTGGATGGTGGGTGCTCCGATTAGGTTCTGTCACACCATTCGACGTAAACTAAGCCACCCTAATAATTCACAGTCAGGAGCAGTCAGATGAGTATTTTGAATCCATTAGATTATGCCACATACTTTGTAGAAGTGTAAAATACACAAATAATCAAGGTTAATATTAAAACTTCAAATATTTATTATTAAACACTATTGATTTCCGAAAGATAAAATTTCGTATGATTATTCAAGATAACTATATCTATCTGTAAAAAAATGAAGGTACAATGTGGTGTACACGAGCCTATATATATATAGATAAAAATATATATATAGATAAAAATTTATATATATATATATATACATATTATTTATCAACTTCAGAAGTAGGTAAGGTAGAAGACTAGTATTTGCATTCCACTCAATAATTGTAAGGTTTAGACATGAGTAGGTTTTACAGGTACAGATTGATAATACTTAGTCACGATCGCCTTTTAATTGTATACACAACGTAATTTGGCGCATAATAACGGAGTGTGTTTGTAGTGGGGTCAATAATTACAAATTTTTCAGTGATAATTAATGAATTTCATGATCAAACAGAGATAAATGATAACAAAAGTAACTCTGTTTATGATCACTTATACTCACTTTGGGTGTCGGATATCTCTATCATTTTGCACGAAATATTTTTCACTTGCTCTTATTAATTAACTTGATTCGTTTTATCGACCCAATTAACAATCTAATGTTCATAAAACATAAATAAATTTATAACCTTTTTCTCCACGTCATTTTTGATTCGCTCAATTTTTGTTTTTGACGTCTTATCAGTCAGTGTTGCCACTTGCCAGACGAGTGATAGACACAGAATGATCGTATCGTATCCTAGTGATGAAAAATCGTATTCCTTACACCTGCCACACACACGTTACGAAACCGATTTCGATATGATATTGAACTGTACAGACGAACGGGTCTGTCCAAATTTTGAAAAATGTTCATTTGAACGAAGTATAATCAAAAATTGAATCCGGGAGCAAAAAACATTATTATGGAGGTCTATGTCTGAATATCTAGTCTGAAATTTGATTTGATTTGAAAAATATATTATTCGAAGAATCTGAATAACTTTGTCTTAGATTTTCGCGGTTATCACACATAGTAATTAAACAACTTTAAACGGTTTAAATCGCGTATATTTATCATTATTTTTATCCCGACGTTTCAAACACTTTGCAGTGATCGTGGTCACGGGGAGTCACCCCGTGACCGTGAAATATACGCGATTTAAACCGTTTAAAGTTGTTTAATTACTAAATCTGAATAACTGCCAACCGGCTGTCATTTTTGCTCTCAATCGCACTTAACTTGATCGTGCCGTACACGCAGTTGAACTTTGATATTAAAAACATTAATAAGTTAAAAAAAATGAGTGATTTTGTACATCTTCAATTTAATAACAATATTTATATACATGGTTGAACCTATCGTCACCGTTTTCATATAAAGCACTAAGACGAGATTAGCAAATACGCCATCTTTCGAAGCCATCGTAGAACCAAAAAAAACCGTAGCGTGATGTAATGGAATCAAAAATGTACAGGTTTGAAAGGAATCGGTGATCCCGTTCATAACAGCATCGTAGACGCCAAAATTGGCTTAATGATTTTGACATTGATTTTGAATTAAGTTACAAAATAATAAAGTTTTATGTATGTTTCATGTAATCATGATGATTTTCCATATGTTGTGTACTCTCAATCCACGGAGCGGTATCAACAAAAGTGACTCATATCAGTATTGCGACATCGTGCCGCCGATAATTCATGGGAACGCTGAGGCGGCGCTATTGCAACATTTTGGACACCAGCTTCGCTTAGAGAAATGAATCAGAATTGAGGCACTTTACGTTCTCACATCAAACTATTGTCACCTTACCTTTTTTATAATTATTTTAATTGTATTTTTTATAAATTGAAGTAATTAATAAATTTTGTTATTTTTTGAGTCGTCGCACGCTGCCTGTCCTAACTGGCGCAGTCGGTAGAATACTTGAAGAACGTTGCTCGATTATCGGAGACCGTATCTTGGGAGCTGATCCAGTGGTTTTCAAGCCTGTTATCTAATGTCATGGTCATGTTATACGTGTCATACAGTGCGAGGAGTACCAGAACATAGATCCACCACCAGAGGCCGAAATGCAGTTACTGATTCTTCTTCTGATCCTGGGCACAATACAAGCGGAAGAACTAACCCTGACTAGCTTGGATAATGGAACTGGTATACTACCTTTTAACATTGGATCAGCCAGATAGTCATTCATTGGTAGATTTAAAACATTTAGGTACGTGATAATATTAACTTAGTTAATGTACAGATATCCTCTCCTTCTCTTCAATTTCGCAATAAGACTCTATCGCTTTACAAACCCCACATGGAACATTTACGTAATAAAATTTCAAAATTATCTGAGCAATTACAAACATTTGAAGCAAACCGGGCTAAAAGAGGTCTCATCGATGGTTTGGGTTCCGTAATAAAAAGCATTTGCGAGAATCTCGATTATACAATGCTATCAAATACGATAATGCAATCAAATCCTTGCAAGAAAACGAGAATAAAGTGGTCACAGAAATTAATAATCAAATAAGCCTTGGCAAGAATTGGATATCTCAAAATTCGAATATCTTAGATAATTTGGATCAAAAACAAAAGAAATTTTAAATTGCAATCAATAAAATAATGTCAAGTGAGATTCAACGCAAAAGTGACATGACCATGTATGCTCGCCTAGCGCAGCATATTATCATTTTAGCAGATAATGTGGAATATTTATCGGATGAAATAATTGGGTAAGAGAATTTATTAGTAACTATTTTATACGTGCACAAAGCGCACATCATCTCATGTTCAATATCGATTCCCTTAAGGACATGACAAGTCGGTTGAACAATCTCTATAGCAGAGACCAAATACCGAATGTTAGTTATAGAGAATATTTTGATTTAATTATTTAAAATAGGTTATAGCAATATAGTAACGGTAGTCAAGTTTCCGGTTATCCATTCTGTTACTTATGACCATTATAAACTTTCCATAGTCCCAAACAAAGTACTAAAAAAAGACGAAATCATGGGGTGTGGAGGGCTGAAAAACTTGGACTGCTGCAGCGTACCCTATACGCATGAAGGAATGTCTTGAGGTTATATTTTAAAAACTACTGCTCCGATCGCGCTTAAATAAACGGAAAATAATCGGGGATCGCGACCCGAGCGTATTGATGCGATTAGACTCAAAAAACTGGGGTGTGGCTGTGTTATGGACACGGCCGCTTATTGTACGCGAATACGTCTCAAAAATGTAGGTCCCCTCTCCGCCGCGCGCGATGTATTACAGTCCTTACTTGTAATGTTATGTAACGCCGGATTGTCCACTGTAATTTGGATGGGGATTATAGATATGTAGCTGCAACAACAAACTGTAACCTCCGATTTTGTTATTATTCGTTTTTTTTTATTGTGTTCATATGGGATCAATTTTAAAGACGTATTCACGTCAAAATTTATAAAATATAAACATTATTTCGGTGTACTACGAGTAGTTATAGGGTATAACAAGGGCCCGTTCAGGACCTCGGTTAAAGCGTACTCGGAGTGCAACTTTTTACTCTAACGTCATTCACAACCATCTAGTAGAGCGCAACATGTTAACTATCAAAATCGGTCGTTAAAAATTGCATCTTTAACATGACCCTGACATTTCTTGATTTGAGAATTTTAGGCAGTCTTTTGTATTTTGCAGGTAACGGTAGTTATAGCTAGCAAAATATATAGACGTTTTATGATGTTTGAATCATAAAAAGTCTATATATTTTGCTAGTTCCACGCCAGGAATCGATATTTGAGGTTATAAACAACCGAGTCGTTCCGAACCTTGGAGTAAGTTAAAACATCCAAACAACTACACTGAGGCTTGGAAGTCTTGGAACGGCCCCAGTATATTACTTTTCTCTATGAACGGCCCCCAGCGGGACTCCCGCCTGTGTTCCTTGCTCGGTTTTCAAGTAGAGAGTAGTATATTATTTGATCTATGTTCAACAACAATTATTGAGATTAGTTCGATTTTAACCAAACTACCTATAACTTAATTAAAAATAATTTTCCGTTAAAATAAGCCGAATTATAGTCAAACTGTATTCTAATTTATTCGAGGAACAAGTGAAGTGACCATAGAGAAAAACATTAGATTCGAGAGATCCTTAACCCATTGGCATCGGCGATAATTATAACAATAGAATTTCATTCATAAATTGTCCATAGTGGGTCAGTCCGATTTCAACTTATTGACCGATTGTATTTAAAATTATAATTCGATATCATAATGACTGATCATATATTCTCTTTAGCAAAATACTGCTTGTAAAAACAAGGGTATTTGTTTTATTGCTATATAATCGAATTTACGTGTGGCGTTATATTATTTTTATATATATATCGGAGATTTCGTATGGTTTTTCTCGACATATTTTTTTAATGGCAAAGCTCTCTTAACGTGGTCGTACATGTTGATATCGTACAAATGAGAATACTTACACAAATGACTATAAAACACTTGGTTCATCGTAGCCATTTGAGTCCTAGCCTTGTAGAAACTTCTCTTATCTCGTGATTCAGTTTAGGTTACCTCGTCATTATTATGGTACCTCCACTATCACGATGTCATTCTTAGTACACTTGCCAAAGTTCTGTTATCATCTAGCATCATCATGATCACCTTTGATAACACGTGGCATGGTTAAAAACTATTGTAGAATCTATGAAATAATATCAACTTCTAATCATATAATTTAATTTAAATGACTTTTATCGCAAATGTATTTAAAGTATATTTTCTTATTATGATATATTTATTTTAGAATTTGATTAATATTAATCAAAATAATGTATATTCATTATTGACTTGTAACCTGGAGTTATAAATAAATTATTGTATTGTATTGTATATAGGCTTGTGCCAATATCTTCCAATCATAAAATTACCGTTTCGTAATAGGATTGCACTGATGTAGACTGATTAGTTTACAGTCCTCACGTCATATGTTAACTGTCATAGGTTTCACTACATAGGTGGTGCCTGTTCCGATGGTTGGTAGAAGAGTGCTGAATCAATGGCAGTGTCTAATGAAGTTAGTACCACTGACTGAAATGCCACACTAGAAATAACACCGACAAATCTTAGTGCTGCCAGGCTCGTAGAAAACTAACTCCAGTTACCCAATTGATGTTTTTAAACGTTAGTTATTTGATGGCTTGATGGATGAACGCTGAGAAGAGCCCAAATGTGTTGCAGTCTGTGTTACCTACCACTCCAAAGTAGAAAATCTGTCACCAAGCACCTAACAGTGCGTTCCGGCAGCAGTTCTTACGATCCAGTAAAATTACAGGCACATGCCGTCAACCGTCACCCTGAGATGACGGGCGTTGTGCAGTTTGTCACTTGTGACGAAATACATCTGTAATACCACTTAACATCAGGTGGCTCTCATGCTTGTTCCGTCAAAATCACAATAAAAAAACTAACGTAGAATGGATACTGGCTCTCAAAGACAGCTGCAGAAACACACAGGTGCTTGGTGACAGATTTTCCACTTGAAGATAGCTCCGCAGGCATTCTGCCACAAAGCAAAATGCGCTACCACCATATTGATAGACATACTATTCTAAAATGACAACCAGGACCAATGACTCCACTTCCCCTCAAAGCACAGAAACACTCACTTTTTTTTGTAGTAAATGCTACTAAAAACTATCCATCCAAACAACTCAACCACTTAACCCAGTTTATAGGTTAAGAATGATTTTGTTAGTTCCACTACAACTTAAAACATACATATAAAAAAATATTTTACGATGTTTTGAGAATGCTGGCCGCAAACCTCATCTAGTAATTATTTACCAAGCATATGATGATGTGGTGCAGAAGCTATCTTGATATATTAAAAAAACTATGCCTGCAATCATTATATTCGATTCGATTCGACACTTATCGATTATTCTCTAGAAAATCTCTGGTAAAATAAACAAGAAAGCTTATGTTAATCTTAGCGATTAAAATTTAAATTAGTTCAACTTGAACTGACAGGACTAAGACCAATTATAGTTTAGTTTTAATCAAGTTCGTGATATGGAATCGACCCCATTGTTTCTGTGGTCTGTGCCGCTGCGCTGTGTAATCTGTATCTTTTCTCTATTGGTCTGTGGTCCTCTTTGATTTGATATTCCATATTCCTTTGTTTTCGCTTCGTTTCGCTCTTATATGTATACGTATAATATTAATGTTTACAATGATTGTTGGCTTGCCTTCCATTCTATTTTGTTAAAAGTGGCGGGCTTCATCGCCCAGGCGTCTATTGAACATGGTTTATTCTACGAAATTCTATATTTACGGCGGCGGGAGATGGCGGGAAGTCGACATCAATGACGGTCGCGTAGAAGGTTGGGGCCGGGCGCAATTTGTTTACCCTAAACGCGGGAAAGTTCAACTGGCCAAAACACAGCCTGTGCTCTCTGCGTTGCGGGACTTAGCTGCGGGTCGAAAAAGCGCAGTGAGAGATGGTGCTCATTTGCCGTTTGTATTGTATGTATTATACCATAGGTTTAATAAAACCATAGGTTTATTCTATTCTAAATGGACCATGGTGAATGTGAGCCATACCAACTTCTCCTTCAAATAAAACATACACCAAAAATAATTTACAGGTACAGTTAGCAAAACGCTACATTATTTTTTATAATGTAGTACATACACACACAGAATGCTATATATCCCTTTGATTTAATATTATTGAATACAAGACAAGCAGCCTTAGACTAATGTGCACATATCTAGGCTGGTGTGCGTCTGTCTGGTCTGGTGTATCTTATATTAAATGCTTAATTATATATTGTATTTTTATAATTAAATGCTTAGGATTTGTTGCTCCAACCGTGATTAGCACACCTGTTGCATATGTAATGAAAAATTTGCCCCTACCTCGTAAGCTCAATGTTTAGGTGTTAAAGCATTATTGTTCCACTATCATTATTATGACTGGACTTCTGTCTAGAATCGGCATAGATTCTCTAAAGATCAATTGTGCAAATTCTTACACTCATTACCTATATATCTAGATCAGCATCTTATTTGCACGCTCAATCTTTAGAGCAGGTATGGGCAATGTGTGGAGTGTTCTGTGCCAAACTTTACAATAATTATGAAGTCGCAGGCCACAGAATAAGAAAATTATTTATTATGCGGCTTCCCAAAATAAGGAGTATAATGTTTTTGGGATTATGTATCTTTATTCCACCATAGCTTCTAAACAGCTTAAGTCATAATATTTGTTAGTTTTTGTTCTGTGGTCTTTAGGTATGTTTGTTGCCCACGGCACAGTAAGTTCTATAAGTACTATGCGTTTTAGATTTTTGTATTTACATCTAGCTATGTAACAGTTATACCTATGTTGAATCTAGTAACTGATATATAAAGCTCACGAAACAGGTTATAATACTGAATTCAAAATATTTTAAGTTTTGTTTTTGATAATTGTGTTGCCTGTTCTTTATGAACTTTTGAAAAAATACCATTTAAATATAGTACATATTTATTCTAAAACTGGCTGCCACTGCTCACATATAGAGTGAAGTAATATATAATAAACTAAAGCAAAGTCTACACAACTATGAATCTAATTATATTGATGTATTCACACAGCTGATCTAGATGTACGGGGAATGAGTGTGCAAATGTGCACACTCAATCTTTAAAGCGTCAACCTGATAACAGACCAATCCCACCTCTAATTGGATAGAGAGAGATGATGATAATTGTAGCTTTTTGAAATTAAGGAAATATTGTATCTTTCTAGGTGTGAAAAGCTCAAAAGGAAGGAAAATCAGCATAAGCAGATTTGTGAGTTTCCTCACCACTGCCCACGCTCCAACAATGATGTGTATGTATATTAAATATTATTCTAATGATTGATCCTTACAATATACTCTTTCTATAAATAAAAATTAATATTTTAGCATGACTTGTTGAATTGCATGATTTGTCTGTCGTCTACTGAACATACTACAATTAAATTTTGAGACAATTTTGATGAACTTTGAGGTATCATATCTAAAGGGGCGGCTTGTTCTTGTGTAAGATGGACAAATTTGAGGTTACTGAAGGGTGCTACTATAGCTCAGGGGTAAAGTGATAGACCTGGAGACCAGCAATGGCGGGTTCGAATCTCGTTAGTAGCCAAATCTTGTTCAGTATTCATAAATGCTTATATAAATAATTCTTATGTTTAGAGAAATCGCCAACAGAAAAGTTATTTAATTTCTATGTGTAATAATCGCGAAAACATAAGACAACAGAAAAAAAATTGCTTATACATTTTTTTTCAAATTAAATGCAATATTTACTTGCTTTCATTTAAAAGTGCATGACTTCAAAATATTACATCATTGGCTTAGAAACGGAATTAGATAAGCATCATTTGGCTGTAGTCTCACTTGATGGAAAGGAATGATGCGGTCGTCAGACCTATTCGGATGTAATTTGTCTGGAAATAGGCTGGTAGGATGTTCCATACATCAGCTATATTAATTTGTAAGCGTTCGTGCCTGACTCCTGCAGGAAATAAGGGCGTGGAATCGAAGAACCCTAGTCTGCATGAGAACAGGCTGCAAGGAGACATTATTGTTCGCGATTTGCGAAGCTTAAATATACATATAAAGCTAGAATTTTTGGTAGTCACTACAGGAGCACTGGTGACGCTGTCATGTACACAAATAACTACCTAATAATACTGACCAGGATTACGATTGCTTAAACGTGTAGTCACCGAACCAACGCTTCCTTCGAACTTCTGTTTCTTGGGGGTCACCCTTAGTCATATCGTTCACAAATAGTGCCTATCTACTCGTGGCGCAGATGGGTAGTTGGTAGCGGCCGGCCGTGAGGGAAGCAGTGATGCATGGTGTTCTAAAAACGGTGTGTGATTTCGCGCATGCACGTCTCAGGTGTCGTTTGCGTAACGCCCGTAGGCTTGTTCCTTTCCCTTTATGGTCTGTTTTACTAGGGATTGTGAGATGGGGAATAATTCATCCCTTCAGTCTCATCCAGGGGATCATAGGTCAGTGTGATACGCTTGTATGAAACGGTACTCGTCTCCGTCTGGCTGGCGTAACTTGTAATATCTGATGGTTGGTGGTCTCCTCAGCTTCTCATTCAGCGCGTGGAAGTGCTTGGCGATGGTTCGAAACACGATCGGCGGGTACTTCGCCTTCGGTGGTTCCTTGGTCTGTGCTGGTTGTGGGGCGCTGGGTGTCGTCATTTGCTTCAACTGTCGTACTTTTAGCTCTTCATGGATGCATTGACATCAGACATAAAGATGTTCGCTGACGATATTGTTTCTGTAGTCTTGAAAAATTACAGATAAAATTCTAGTATCAGAATTTTTATAGTGTATTAAAATATAATGGAGTACTAACACGAATGCTATACGAAGCTATATGCGTGTTATACTAAATGATCATCATTATCCGGAAGACGTTTTGAAGCAGTGATGGCTCAGTGGCATTGGCTATGGACTGCCGCGCAGCAGGCCCATGGCACACCTCGGACACTCGACTCATTCTCTATACAAAAGCCGCGTTCTAACTACCTATAACACAGACACTACACAAATGTTGTTTTTGTACACGCGTTATTGTGTGCGTGAAGTCTAAGGTTGTCACCGTATGAATAATTATTGTACTTACATACTTATCAATATTTTGATACTTATATTAGTCGTATTAGATTTTGTAAATTACGCATATGTCACAGCCAAAGTAATAAATCTGGATATTATATATACTGTCTAGCCATTATATATAATGTCTACTCAATTTAGATAAAGTGATAATTGACACAAAATTGTTTTGGTAAATGTGAATAAACGATCGAAATGTATTACTTTTAGTAGTAATTATTAATAATTCACGACACATATTGGTAAAAGTTATAAAAAGGGGTTAAATATAATTTAGTCTAGGGCAAAGTCATATTTAGGTGCGACGACGAGCGAAGCGAGGAGGAGCGTTAGGTTACTTGTGACTACAACAACGCGCGAGCCGAGCGAGCGAAGCGAGCGTG
This sequence comes from Plagodis pulveraria, assembly GCA_963890685.1. Taxonomy (NCBI): domain Eukaryota; kingdom Metazoa; phylum Arthropoda; class Insecta; order Lepidoptera; family Geometridae; genus Plagodis; species Plagodis pulveraria. Next base: position 4,992,490 of record OY982976.1, on the reverse strand, counting down.
CCGCGGTAGCGGCCGGCGATGCGCCACATAAATTACTACTATTCTTATATTTATTTTTAAGCTCTTTAACCATTCTGGTGCGCCCTCCGTGACCAATAGAAATATGAGTCTCATGAATACCATCAAAATTTTGTGTCAATTATCACTTTATCTAAATTAAGTAGACATTATATATAATGGCTAGACAGTATATATAATATCTAGATTTGTTACTTTGGCTGTAACACATATACCTACAAAAACATTGAAAAGCGCAACAATACAACTCCATGTACGACGTAGGAATATGCAACACACAACCGAATATGTAACATTATTTCACACTTCACTCCGTGTACACTATACAAAAAAGTATCATTCTTAGTTCACATTTGATACAAGTTATGATAATAATTACTATCACAATAATAATTTATGTTCTTCTCGTATAATAAACAATCATTATTCACAACAAACAATCTTTTTCTCGTTTAGTTGATAAGCAACCGTAAACAGCACAAGAGTACCCCATTCTCATCTTTTAAAATATTCGTACAATCGTCACTATTTGTCGTCACGTCATTGTGCGTGAGTTGCGCGTCCCGTACTCAAGTCAGCTCAGCGACAGCTCAGAATCGGTGGCGGGGTGAGGAAGGGTCGTTTGGTGGGGGGGGAGATGAGTGTCCATTCTATACGTAGTATGTTCTATGCCCATGGTTCGAATTACGCCGCCGGTTTGAGTTTCACCGCATTGTGGAAGGGCATTTTGCGAATGCCCTTCCACAATGCTACAACCCCTCAACTAGAAATCTCATCTGTCTCCAAGCACCTATCAGTGTGTTCCGGCAGCAGTCCTTGAGAGCCAGTGAAATTACAGGCACATGAGACTTAACAGTTCTCAGAAGGCGCTCCTGCCCACCTTCCATTATTTTTCCCTTAGTCGCCCCTTACGACACCCACGGAAAGTGTTGAGGAAATTACATTCTACCGTCACCACACGAGTACTACATATTATTCGTATTAAATTATTCACGCATGGTTGAAGGAGCACCCAAGCATGTCGTCATCAGGTGCAGCGTGGCTCAATGCAACGATTAAAAGGCAAAGTGTTATATGAACACGTAGCCGATATGCATTGACCTTGTCATTTCCCGTATCGGCAGCGTTGTCCTACATCGAGCTAAATTTCTTACAAAATGACGCGGTCTTATTTAGCAAAAGTAATAGTACATTATTGCAGAATCCAGTAAGTAAGCCTTCCTGGCCACTTTTTTTTTTTTTTTGGCGTGAGGAAATTCTGTTACGCATTGCCGTATGCGGGGGGGGGGGGGGGGCATACGGGTATGAAGGACTCGGCTAAAGGCGCCCATACCGTGCCCACGGTGTTCCAGGTCTTCGACTGATGACAGGGGCGTGGGACCGCAATATTCTACCACAGCCCCCGACGACGCCGCTGCCCGCTGTAAAATGGCGGGCCCTCCTCGGTACACCCCTCCACCTCGTGTGATGCCCCCCGAACACGGAGGGGGCATCAACATCGCGATAGGGCCTATCTCTGAAGGGTGCCGGATGCCCCCGCATCCGACGGCCCATTCCTGGCCAAGTATGAGTTAACTGGACCGAACTGCAGGTGAGGTCCGGTTTTATACGAGGCCAGGATGGCTTACTGGATTTTGCAATAATGTAGAAAAAAAATTCTTTGTACAGTTCTGCATAATTATTTCTTTGTTTGTGAATATATTATAACCAACCAAATATTTCAACGTACGACGAACACCCATTTGTAGTGATTTATTTGTACGTGGTTTATAAACACTTAGGTTATCTTTGACTGATAAGGATGCACATGCATATTTCTCCGCATCAGGCATGTTAAACATATTCTAATCTACCGGCCGACTGTCGGGTTGCTGTATGAAAGGGATGAGCGTATCAGGTACATATTTGTGTAACAAGGATAGTTGCGTAATGCGTCACTCGTAACTAGGGTTACCACCTTTTTTTAAGACGAATAGAGTACTTTTTAATTTTGGTGGAACAAAAATAAAGTACACAGCTTATATAAAGAGTATACATTTTTATCATTATTTGTCATTAAAACATATTTTCTTTATTATTCTGCATTACTTTGTAGAACATCTGTCTTAGCATTTTCATTGTTTCCTATCCAAAGAAGCAATCTTCCTTACTTTTTGTTAATTACATTAATCTCATTATGCTGTAAACATCCAATATTGTTTGTAGTAACAATAGATAGAAGATAATAGAAGGTAACAGTTCTAGGTATTTAATATTCATATATTAAATTGTGGTTGCAGATACCAGTTTTTTTAGTCTCTTACTTATAACCAGTAACGAGCCACTAACAATCAGTTTTACGTAAATAGAGTATTTTAGCGTACCTTATTGGTGCCGTAGATTATAAAGTACGCCTACATGAAAAAGAGGACAATACTAGGCCTACATGAAAATTTTAGAGTACGGGTGGTAACCCTACTCGTAACTGTTTATTTTGGAAGGTCCCGTTAGGCGTCAATGGTAACTCATTGCAGTTTTGTATGGATTTGCACTGTTACTCTTTGCCGTATCCATACTTGGAAATTGCGTTGATGAACCCTTGCCTATGACAGATGTATTTCGTCAAAAATGACAAACTGCATCAAAAAATCTAAAACGCATAGTACTTATAGAACTTACTGTGCCGTGGGAAACAAACATACCTAACGACCACACAATAAAAACAAACAAGTATTATGACTTAACAAATGAATTAACCGAAAACGGTTATGTGGTTAATGTATATGCTGTAGAAGTCGGAGCAAGGGGTATACCAGCGTCCCTATACAAGGTGTCCCAAGAAGTAGTGATATACTGAAGCTGGGAGATAGAGTGGAGTCCCTTTAAAATCTCTTAATATATCTTTTTCTTTTCTGTAGGTATATAATACCTAAACATACCTTTTTTTCAAGAATTTGTTCTCTTAAACTCTTTTTTGTATATATATACACTATCACTTTAATACGTGCACGTGGTCCGCGTACGTGCCACAGTGATAAATTATTGACAACAATGTGATATTCTCATTTTTCAGGGCCTTATTATTTAGTAGGATCAGTATTATAGATTTGGTCAGTATTTTAGAGGATCAGTCAGTAAAATCAGTATTTTTGCCCATGGAATCAGTTTCCACCCCTGCAATAGTGATGGTTGACATATTTTTTATATCTGGAATTGTGGGTAGTTAAAAATCCCAGGATTGCATTAAAATACGTGCTTCTCGCTGCTTTATTGTATTAATATAATTCGTCGAGACAACTCGGTGGATATGTCAAGGTATGTTGGTATATTTTTATGAGCCGAGAAAGCTATTTGTATACTGTATTGAAAACGTGTGTTTTTTTCTAATGCAGGTTAATTAACCTATGTGTATTAGGAATGTTATGTTAAGGTATATACAAGGGAGCGTTTATGACTTCGCGAAATGGCCTCCATTTCGCGGACTGCAGTGAAAATTAATGCTCGATTTTTTCTATTTGTTTACACTCTCTAATCGGTTAAGTTGTTTGGTCGACGACAGTTCAAAGACTTATAACAACAGTGATAAAGATAAAACTTTATATGTTTGAGACTTTGAACATGTTAATGCCTGATTATTGAAGCGCTCGTAGCGAAGTTTACTTAGCTATCTCAGGGTCTTTGCCCTATGGACGATGTTTTTGCGAACACTTAGGGAATTTGGTTACGGTCGATAGCGACATTAATACGCCTTGTATTAAAGGTACACACTCTCGTGTCACAGTGCCTTCGAAATCCGGCTATTGTGCTTGCCATAGTCCGATATATCAGCCGAAAATTGCAGCCTCATCGCATTCCGGTCTTCTATCAACTTGTTGGTTTGCTTCTGAGAGTCTTTAGGTTTATTTCGGCACAGGGTCTAAAAGAACTGAGACTCCACCGCTTGGACAGTTTCTACCAACCTTATCATGTCCACTGCTTCGCATTCAGATTGGCACTGGAAGCAGTTATATAGTTCGAATTGAAAGCTTTCAGGGTTTCGGAATTTAGGCTACGCAAGGGGGGATATGAAGTTTATCAATTTATTTACTGTGCCTCTAACGATGTGGTTATCGCTACCGGTTTTCACTTTATGGATCTCAGAGACAATATTGAATTTTCGATACTCGGTCGTCATGATAGTCGATATCTATTTTTTTTGTAGAACCTATGGGGTCTATCCACATCCACTACCTGGATAGTCGCATTTCGAAAAAGAAGTTTTCCCTAGAGGATCAGTCCCAGTACAGAAGAATCTCTCTGGTAACTCTGGTTCCGCTTCCCAAATGGCCCCACTCTCAACTCATATCTCATTTCGTGTGCTTAGCTTTGCGTCGAAGTCACCCATAACTCAAGTATGTTTGGGAGGAATGTATGGCTCAGATATATTCACATACACAGCTTCTACTTCAACAGCTGTTCAAGGTCGGTGCGTAATATTTTTTTTTTATTCCGGTAGGTTAACTTTTGACCACTATCTCACCTGATGGTGAGTGATGATGTGGTCGAAGATGTTGTTCAGGCTAACCTAGAAGTAACTGGCTCTCAAGGACAAATGCTGGGACGCACCGTTAGGTGTTTGGCGACAGATTTTCTACTTGAGGGTGGTAGCTAGCCAGGCGGGCATTCGCAAAATGCCCTACCGCCATGCTATAACGAAACAACTGCCATTCTTAGACAACGACCGGGACCGACGACTTCACGTGCCCTCCGAAGCACGGAAGCGCTCAGTAGTAATTACTAGCGGTCACCCATCCAACTCATGACCGCGGGCGACGTTGCTTAACTTTTAGATCATATATATACAACCATAGAGTCAAATACAACAGTGTCCTGTATCCTGTTTCTAGACTTCCGATAATTTCATGACATCGCAGGATAACTTGTCCAGTTCTTTTTCCAGCTCGATAAAATTTTGGTCCTCTCTGAGCGTGCGTACGTTGTGTGGTGTTAGGGGAAAGGTTTGTCTTAGGTAGAGGGTATATAGCCGGAATAGTAAGCTTAGATTAATAATTATTTATAAGCTGTCCTTATTGTCATCACTCATTATTAAAAGTGTAATAATCTTACTATATCTATTTACAGGTGTATTAAATTCAAGAAAATTGAGCAAGTAGCTCCCAAAGTGAGCATTGGTACCCAGTGTATAATAAAAACGGATGCTGGCATCCAGACATCACTAACTTCGCATACTCTGACATTCCCTGATACATTCAATAATGAACATATACGGAAAAAGAGACAAAGACCAACCATGAGCTCAGAAGAAGACATTCCGACAAAAATTAACACAACTGTACATAGCCATAGTAGGCCATTAAAAAACTCAAACAAGAAACTTCCTAGAGCAAGAACTATTAGTTCTGAAGGAAGCATAGATGGCACGACTAAAAAAGGAGTACCGAGCTTAAAATTGGAAAGGGCTGACTCAAAAAAATATAATTTATACAAGCGTAGAAGAAGCAAGAGCAATGATTCCATTATTTGGGTTGTACTACCTAAAATTAAGCAAAAAAGTAGCAGTCCCAAGAAGAAAATATCTGATTATTTAAAGCCTAAATCAAAGAGGATTAAATCAACTCATCGTCGGGAGCGTTCAAGCTCGATCGAAATCTCTGAAGAACAGCCTCTAAATAAAATTGTAGATTCGGAAGAACGCATCAATAATAAATCTAAAAAGAATTATGAAAAACGAAAAGAGCAAAACCCCAAGGTTAGCTCAAATGAACATACTTTAACATTATCAAGGAGTAACCTACCAACCACTTCAAACACTAAACAAACCAGACAGGACGAATGCAAAGAGCTAATCATAGATGAAGCAGATGTAGATATACTACGTCATTATTTAATGAACCGCGAACCCAATTTTGACCTGCTCCAATTCGATCAAGACGATGATTATAAGAAGAAATATTTTTTCAAAATAAATCCTCTTGTGAATGTAGAGAGATGCGCTAAAATAGCTCAAATGTTGAGAAGGGGTAGTCAAGAAGTGATAAGTCTGAAAGACTTTGCATCACAGTTAGGTTTAAGATCTGTCTCAGATAAAACTTCTCCTCCTAAAAGGTATAAAATGAGGAAGTTGGACCATAGAAGAAGCTATTTCAATAGAATTTCTTTAGACTCTCAGGCTGATAAAGAAAATTCAAAGCAGTATATTAAAAAGTCGGATCAAAAGAATGACCAATACAGGTCGGATAAAATAGTAAATAGAACACACAAAAATGAAAACAACAAAATAACTGTATCGAGTTCAACAGATTTATACACAGAAAGTTCAGATGAGAATTTTCATGAAAATTCTGGAAAAGCAGTAAGATCTGAAAAGTTAATTAAAGAACCCAATAATGATAACGACAGAGGCAATATTAATTTAAAGAAAAAATATACTAGAAAATCTAACAATATATCATATAAAGAAAATACTGAATCAAGCATAGATGAATCTAAATCTGAAGCTATTATAAAAAAGACTAAAACAATGACACAAGAATTAAATAAAAGATCAAACAAAAAGAATAGTAATCAAAACGCGCGAACACAAACAGTAGAAAATTCAGATTCTACAATAAATGACACGGATACAGATGTAGATGAACTTGATACGCCAGTACCAGTAAACAGAAGGCTTGTAAAAATAAAAAAAAATAATAAAGAAAGTATGGGTAGAATAGATCTAACCATCACTGATACAGATACCGATACTGAATCTTTTATAGACAGTAAAGTATCGAAACCAAAACGGAACAATAAAACAGATAAAAACAAACTTCAAAACAACAAAAATCATAATGCTGATTCTACCAGTTCAAAAGATAAAAACAAAAAACCGAAACTTGTAACATCAAAAGAATCAAGCGACAAGAAAAATGATAAAATAATAAAAAAACAAGCTGATAACGAACAACTATCAACCACAGATTCAGATAGTGACGATTCAATTGTCCGAAAAACATCAAAGCCCAAAAACAACGACACTAAAAATAATGTTATCAAACGCAAACACAATATTTCAGAATCCGATGATAATGATTCGGATTTTGAAGAAATCAAAACAACAAACAAAATGAACAGAAGTCAAAACAAAGCAATTGACAATACAAAACCTAAAGAGCGTCCAGTCGTACGAATTACTCGTACAAATACACCTTCCAAATCGTCAAACAAAGGGAACGACAAAGATCGTCACAGAATTACTGAAAATAAAAATACTAGAAACTCCACAAATTCGAGTAATGATGTTTCAGTGATAGAAGATTCTCAAAAGCCAAACCTTTCAAATAAATCTAAACAAATCAAAACAAATAACAATAAAAACAAGATAAATTATATTAATCAGATTTCAGACCAAAGTGTCTATAGTTCGGATGATGATACTCGTAAAGCATCTAAAGAAGCGAAACGACGCATTCAAAATAAACCCAGTAAAAGTTCAGCTAAAATATCTACAGAAAAAAATCAAAGAGAAATAAAAAATAAGAAAATTGAGTCAAAAGACAAAACACAAAGTGTATCTAAAGAAAACGATAAAAACATTAAAAATAAAATAAACGGTAATGTGACTGCAGAAGCTTTAGAAAACACAGATGAAGATGACACTTTCAAGGGTAAAGCAAGTGCTACAAAACCTGAAGTCAAAACGATAGCAATGGCATCCAAGCATACAATATCAAAACGGTGAGAAAAAGGACAATGCACACGTATCGCTTCGTCACCATATCAACGTCGCCTCACATCATTCTCGCGACTTGGCTTGTTCTATTCAATTAATACCAATCGGCTTTGAATTGAGGCTATTTTGATACGATGACTAGTTGATCAGTGGACCGCAATACAGTACTTGATAGTTACATACAATTCTGCTTAAAGTACTTATAACGCAAACTTATGCTTCTTTTTAACCGACTTTTAAAAAATTAGGAGGTTCACAATTGTTTTTTTTTTAAAAGCCAAATTGTTTGTGAATCGATCTTGATAATTCTTTTTTCATTTGAAAGCTGGTGCTTCCCGTGTAGTCCTATTTAAATTTCATCAAAATTGGTCACCGCCGTTTTTGAGTTACAATCCAATCACTAAAAAGTGTTTTCCTATCTAGATGATATAGCCATGGACAGTGATTGACAATTAATCCCGTAAGTAGCAAGGGTCACTAAAAATAATGAAAAACTGTTTTTACCTAAAAATGGAACTGATTTTAACACTCAAAACTGTGAAATAACTTGTCGAAGACGGACGTGTTCGCAGTATCCTCCAGGCTATCGGAACATGCTCGGCTGAGCCGATTCTTGTGCTCTATTATTATTATTTTAACCGTCTTAGGGGACGTTGCGTTCATTTTGTAAATGTAATCAAATTCGTAGAAATATAGAAAGGTAGAGACATCATTCTGAGAGTCGAAGTTTTGAAAAGACACTTCTTTCGATCATATGGAATCTATTAGTCATGACGATGGCCTCATAATCTCCTATGACGGTTAAAATAATAAAATTAGAGCACAAGATTCGGCTCAGTGGAGTATGTTCCTATAGCTTGGACGTCAGCGCAATCATCGCGTATCCGGCGGACGCGGGTTCGATTCCCACTGGGGATAAGAATTCTGTGCTCATATAATTTGTTTTTATTATTATTCCCGATAGGTAAACCTTCGACCACAATCTCACCTGATGGTAAGTGATGATGTGGTCGAAAGTTTTAACAGGCTTAACCTAGTAGTGCTGGCTCTCAAGGACAGCTGCCAGAACACACCGTTAGGTGCTTGGCGACAAATTTTCTACTTGAGGGTGGTAGCTAGCCAGGCGGGCATTCGCAAAATGCCCTTCCACCGTGCGGTGAAGCTCGAGCCCGCGGCGGGATTGGAACCATGGACCTTCTGCGTGGCAGTCCATAGGCAATGCGAATGAGCCATCACTGCTTCAAAATTTTTATTGTAAATGTGATTTTCACTTACCACGCGACAGTGTATTATTAGAAATTATTAACATATTTAAACATTCATGTTTTATGAGGTATAAAATTGATATTTGGATAAAAACGCTGTGGTAAATACTAAATTCAACTGTTTGTTTGTAAGTTTACATTGATCAGGCATTGTCTTCAGAGATTTGTAAATTACTTTCTCATTAGTTCCATTTTCACCCAGGCCGTCAAGATCGGCCATTAGAGAGTACTCGAACCTAGAAGACCATGCCATTGTGACGTGGCTGAGTATTGGAGGCCGTGCTCGATGTGTCAACGGAAACAGGATCTGGACGGAATTGCAAAATCAGTTCTCGAGGGTTACTGGACAGAGTGAGTAATACTTTACTAGTGGCTCTCCGAGCTGTAGACCTCGCGAGTGTGCCCTAGCATACCTTACAATTGAATAAGGGTTCACTACGCATGCTTATGGGAGTTCTCGTGAACGTTCTCGATCAATCACTGTATATCTAGACTGATACGGTTCTGTACGATTTTTTACTGTACAATTGAATGGAGTAGAATCAAAAATCAAATAGATAAATCGAATCACAAGTGTAGAATGCGACGAAGAGTACAGTAAACTATAATAACAATAATAATAGCTCTTCAATCGAAGCGTGTGCCAGCAGTCTTTTTCGCCTTGACGCTTGGGTCGTGTCGTACACGCAGTGTAGATACCAAAATATAAACATTTTGATATATTTGTATGTCACAAAATCACAAATATACGACATAAATAACGCATAGCAGGTGTTGTTGCAAACCTAACAATATTAAAAAAAAAAAAATTTGTATGTCCCCCGTCGAGGAAATAATAAATGATTTTCGTAATTTATTTATCTCGAATTAATATGCTGACTACAAAAATATGGAAAATAAATAATTGATTGTACGAGAGAGAGAGAGAGCCTTTAGACTTATCACTTTTAGACATCTGACGTGCGTATCAGAACATTGCAATTAAATTAAGCGCAGGCATCCATACTTTCAACACCTTATAATGAATATCTCCGTCATTTTGATAAAATTCCAAAACCTGTATAGACAAAAAAAAATTAATGACTTATTAAACCTGCTCAGAAAATTTCGTTAGAATCGGTTGAGAAATGCGACCTGTAGAGGAGAACAACCGGACATACCAAAGCATTTTTGTATAAGTTGAAGCAGAGACGCTTCGCTCGAACTAAGTTCTCGCTGGGTAAATTATACTAAAGTGTTGCAGTCAACACAAAGATATATTCGAACCTAGAATACAATGCGATAGTTCTGTGGGTGAGCCCTGGAGGCAGGACGTCGTGCGTTCGCCGGTTCTTTATGTTCTCGAGGGAAATCAAGTTTTAGCGTCACCGCGAGCTGCTAGATCATTATTCATTCTTAAGTCTCACTGTACACTACACTAGATCTATTAAGTCTATACATTAGCACGTAAAAACGAATAAAAACTTAGTACGTAATTTATATTAATTAAACCTATTTTTATCGTAAAATACCCTAAATCAAGTTTAAATCCGCTGCTAGAAAGTAACTTTTTTAAGAATAGAATAGAATAATTTATTTGTAAGACATGGTATATATACGGATTACAAAAGCATACAGGGTGGTATAAATAATTTTTGTTAGTACAATGCATGTCCTTGCCTTATTCGGCGTACAAATATTAAGTTAGAATTTACATTATCATACATCATTATAGAAATTTAATATTAAACATTTTGTCATGCTTATCATAGTCAGATACTTAATACAATTAAAAAAGTCACATTATTTGTCAATTATATTTCATGTCAAATTTATCATTTAAAAAGTCAGTTATACCGTAATAACATTTATCAGCGAGTAATCTATTTAATTTATTCTTAAACTGGTCATTGTTAACTCTCTAATACTCTTAGGTATTTTATTGTAAATTATTGGTCCCATATTAAAAATACTATTATGTCTAAGAGCAGTGTTATAGCTTCATTGCAGTCGCGTTCATACCGCCGACAAGGGAAGTCGCTTCAAATATCAATTGACGGCTTCTCCGATGCCGACCTACTTTCCGCGCGGCGCACCGTTTACGTGAGAGCTGCAAAATCGTGATGGCGCAATCTACGCGCTCGGACACCCTCGTGGTCAACGAGTTGTTGGCCTTCGTGCAGAACAAGCTGGACGTCATGGACGAGCTGAGTTTGCAGCAGATATGTCTGTCTAGCTATAAGGAGACAGACATCCTCGCAGCCAAGAAGGTCTTAGCGGACACTGCTAAGACGTCGGCTCGGCTGGGAACACGTCAAAAAGATGGAAGCGGCAAGAAAGACCTGCAAGACATCTTCAGGGTTTCCAAGGAAACAGATCCTGATGTGATTTCAGTAACCTATGTCGCCAGGGACCTCCATTTGTTACCTCCGGTAGATTTTTCTTCAGTCGATGTGACCTGCCTTTTAAAGGATATCATGCGATTGAAGTCCGATGTCACCGATTTGAAGAAACAATTGGAAAAATCGAATGCTGTGGTTTCTAGTTTGCAAACTGAAGTCATAGCTTTGCGCAATAACGCTACGCAGGCAAAACTGCCGTCACCGGAGTCTATGCAAAATGTGACTATGCGACACGTCCGACAAAATGCTCGACTCAGCAGTCCCGCGGAATCAAATGTCACCGGTTCACCGCGAGGCATTGACCGAACCACGCAACCGACCTCGATCATCGAGACTCCCCCTCAAGTTATGATTTCTTCCGACGTACTACCAATATCCGGGAAGCAGAAGAAATCATACGCACAAGTGGCACATCGTAAACAGTGTTCAATACCAGTTACAAAGAATGAGGGTACGGGGAGGCCTGCCACCAATAGCGATAATGAGGGGTTCACTCTCGTGAAGAAGAAATCGAGAGTTCGACCATCGCGTAACCATCGTGGCACACCTACGCCTACAGCAGAGAAGACTGTACTTCATGCTGTGGAGCCGACCATCGCTATATATCTCTCGTTTGGACCCAACAACATCCGGGAACGATGTACTGCAATACATCAAAGAGAGATGTGAAAGACGTCGAGTACCATTTGAAGTGGCGTTACAGCGGCTGGAATCCAGCCGGGTGAACACTTTTAAATCTTACGTGCTCCGGGTTCCAGCGAAGAATAAGGATGCGTTCCTTGTCTCCGACTTCTGGCCGGAAGGAGTAGTATACAGGCGCTATAGGGAGGCGAGGCCGAAAATGAATCCCAAAACTATTTAATTTCTATATATTATGTATGTTAGTCTGTAAGGTATATATTTCTATGGGTCAGTGTTTATGTAATCCTGTTACCTGAAATAAAGAGATATTATTATTATTATAGCTACGTATGCGCAGCTTTGTAATGTCTCGCCTGCTACGAGTACTAGTAGATGCTTCAATACAAGTGCAAAATCGGTCTGGGTTGTTTTTTACAAATGTTGCTACTTCGAGGATATACAGAGATGTTAATGTCAGCAGCCTATGTTTGAGAAAGTATGGTTTACAGCTATCTGTCTTTTTCAAATTGTTCATTGCTCGTATACATCTTTTTTGTGCTTTGAATACAACCCCTTTGTCAGTAGAATTGCCCCAAAAGATAATCCCGTAACGTAGAACTGATACAACAAGCCCATAGTATGCCGTTATCAGAGCATCCTTGTTTATTACAAAAGATAGTTTATGCAACGCGTACGCCGTTGAGTGAATACTCTTAGTTAAAGTCTCTATGTGTGCCTTCCAGTTAAGTTTGCTATCAATAATCAATCCTAAAAATTTAGTTGATTCCACTTCTTGCACCACTTTACCATTATATTGAACTAACATTTTCTTTCTAACTACACGTTGTCGGAAATTAATTACATTCGTTTTGTCCAAGTTTATTTGTAAATTATTATTATCAAGCCATTGTATCATTGATTTTAAGCTGTTGTTTATGTCATATTCGTAGTTGTCATCATTATTACATTTGATTGTAATTGTACTATCATCTGCAAATAGTGTAGTCGGGTGATCAAGAGCCCTGGGTAAATAACAACGGGCCCAGTACGCTACCCTGTGGAACTCCATATAAAGTAGTGCGTTCATTGGACCTGTATATTTCTTCGTTTTTAGTTATTATATTTATCTTAGTAATTTCGGTATAATGTTTTCTATTTGTTAGATATGACTTAATGAGGTCTAAAATATTGCCTCGGATTCCGTAGGCGTACAGATTTTTCAGAAAAATGACATGGTTTACGATTACGTGAATCGAAAGCCTGCTTCATGTCTCACAATATAGCACATATTGGTTTAGTTTTGTCTACGTGAGAGATAACTTTTTCTAAGAAGTCATAAATTGCTAAATTAATTGAACTTTTTTCGCGAAACCCTTTTTGTTCTTTACAAAAAATATTTTTCATTTCTAAATATCTATACAGATGGACAAACATGACGGATTTGTCGCTGGAACAGTAATACTTCGTATTAAATGTAACGTCAGAGTTCGCGAATGGGTGAACAATTTGTTGTGACGTCATCAAAACGCTGAGCGACTCCATTACCGATTGTAAGCCTGCTTAATTGACGTGGAGGTATACAATTTAGCAGTAAGATTAAGTTATTATTACTATAAGAGATGAGAGTTGGCCCCCAGATCTATCACTATACATTTAGTGTGCTTGTAGTCGTTCTGTGTAGCATTCTTAAATTAAGAGTGAACTGGCCGGTCGCTTCTCCATACAAACGTCGTAGGGGATCACTGCCTTATTTGAGATTTAAGATCCAGAACTAAGCATTATATCGATTGATCTCTTCATTATATAGGCTTGTATCGTAACGAAATTTTAAAAAGACAATTAAGTTGAAAATTATGCTCCTCGAAAAATGTATATGAAAATGTTTCGAGGATCATAACTCTCAAGTTAATTATCATATAAAAAAATGTGTTACGATATAAGTCTAGATAATGAAATATTCAATCGATATCATGCTTTGTTTTGGACCTAAAACCTCAAATAGTAGTGTTTTTTTCCTTTCGACATCACCTTTCGACGTTTGAATGGAGAAGTCACCGGCCAGTTCACTCTTAACAAGTTACAAGAACTCGTTATATGTGAATGAAACAGTTTTTCAAACACCCTTGCTCGTAAAGTGAGCTTTATTATAGCGTTCTTAGAGCCATAAACCGAACTATAACACCCTCGTGCATAATAATATTATACACTAGTGCGTAATATAGTAATATCCCTACAAAGTTAAGTTAGTACCTAACTGCAAATTATATGCAAGTAAACAGAGCATTTTTAATTTAATCGGGTAATTTATCCCTACAAAGTTAAGTTAGTACCTATCTGTAAATTATATGCAAGTAAACAGAGCATTTTCAATTTAACCGGGTAATACAGATTTGTAACATCAAAGAGGTTTAAATGTAATGAAACATCATAAATATGCCGCGCGCAAAAAAAAAAACTTGCGCGCTATTTTCCATAAGTTTCGTATCTTGTTTGTATCGCATTTGTGCAATGTTTTTTTTTTCCTCGCAAGGGTGTTGAAAAAGTGTGTATGAAACTTGTGAGCAACTTAGCTCACTTGTATCATAATCTACTAATTCAACACACCCGCTCGTAACGGGCCTTTAAATGCACCGTTTTTAGTGTCATAAATTCATAATATAGTCTATTACGCACTCGTGTTTTTTTTTACTTTACCGCACTTGTGTTTTAAATAGAAAAAATAAACAACGAAACGTTTCCACACTTCTCACCAAGGAGTAGTTTGTTTCGTTCGTTTTTCATATAAAAACAAACTGAAGAGTTTTTTACCTACTGAAGTAGAACTTTCGAAGATTTAATTATAAACCTTAATCAGATTATTATTGCTATCAAAAAGATCAAGAAAATATTTTCGTATCGAAATTTTCGTATTCGTTCTTCGCAAGTGTGTTGAAAAACGTCGTATGAAACTCGTGCGCGTTGTTTATTACAATCTCTACTACATTTAGGCCAAAACCCGTCTCGACAACTTCGCGCACTTGTTGCATAATGTACTATATCTTAATAATAACAAATATTTTTTAAATATTTTACGAAAACATCACATTAATATTTTATTAAAACACTTAAAAACGAGCTCACATTCGAGAAATTCTCGATCGTGCGCTCGTAGAGTCAAGACCTCCTGAGGATGCTTCGTGTAGACGAAACGCGTCGAAAATTCTTCCGGTTTAGCTGCGTGGCGTTTGTGACGTCACGTCGGCTTAGCAGGAAAATTAGGCGGAATTGTCACTAGATATATTTTTAAGTGTTTTATTAAAATATTAATTTGATGTTTTCGTAAAATATTTTAAAAATATTTGTTATTATTAAATATGGATTTCCGCAAAGTAACGCCTGAATCTATTCATTACTATATCTTAATTGTAGCTTATATAAATTACAGGTCGGTCATGGCATTCCCTACGTAACCGTTACCTGCGCTACATCCTCCCGTCGCTTGGGATGATGGCGCTGCCTCACGTGCAAGTGGCGAGGCTCCGGGCTGCGGCCGCCACTGGTACGTATCTATATAGAACAATACTCGATAACAGGGCCCCAATTCTCTTAGCTATTGACCAAACCACACTACTGCGATGCTTCTGCGATCGAACTGCTGTTGATGTCAAATTGGGTAATCTGCTAATTCTACCTCCTAATCGCAGTTGTATAGCAATCGCGTCGCTATCGTATGGCCGTGCTGTGGCTTGCAAATGTTTTCACTGAAATAATAATTAAAACTCTATCAATCAAACATCAGTCAAAACATCAATACGGTGGTTTTCTAGCAAACAATACATAAAATAAATATATTTAAATAATTTAGCTATTTTCTATCTAAAATCCTCCAAAATATTGTATGCCACTGTAGCAACGCAATCGCAACTAAATAGCTTATAAATTAAATATGTCAAAAACTATTGATAGCAAGCCACTGACTTGCGATCGAAACTAAATAGCGGGCAGACTACGGATACTGTCAAAAACTACAATTTTCAAGCAATTAAGTTGCGTTAACGCCGTTCAATAGCTAAGAGAATTGCGGCCCAGGTCATCATATTTCTAAAATGTACTCGGGTATAATAACGAATACAAAATAAATTCATTAGGTACTTAGGATATAAATTCAAAATTCCACGCTCTTAATATATAGTTCGCTGTGCTCGTTTCCATCTGTTACCACTTCCAACTCGTCGTAATATTTCTGACATACGGCTGCTCATGAAGATTGCACAATCCAAAATTGATTGTTCTGATTTAGTGGGTAAATTAAGTTTATATGTTCCACCTAGACACGGACCCAGAAGGTTGCTTCACGTACCACCCGCGCGTACTAATTACCGCAGACACTCATTCTTATTAAGACTGGAGGGAAGTCTCGAATTTTCATACAAAAAGAGAAAACGTTTCTACCCCCCCAAACAATCACCGATTTTAATGATTTTTGCAAATCTTATAGATGTTATCAATATCCAAGTTTATAAGTTTTGATTTTTATTTATATCAAAGGAATTTGAATTAATGGGTACTTAAATACCGATATTTTCTCAAAACTTGTATCTCTAGTTTGTGAATTATTTATAGGAAAAATAATGATAAATTAAGAAAAAGGAAAACCTATAAACCTAGTTTATTTTGTCAGTTATGAAATAAGACTAACATTGTTAGATTTGATTAATGTTTACTATAGGAGAAAAGTTTTCTCCCAGAACGCAAATTATGCGCAAATTCTATGTCAAAACTTGAAGAAGTTGCAATTGTCCTTATCGCACTATTCTGTTCGGACGTTTAGCGGCGAGACAGCTGTTAAACACAAGATCACTAACCGTTTTTAATGAGTTTATCGAGCACGAAGGTCACACCATCGACCTTTATTCTAGCAAATTATCTCATGTTAACCTTGCTTATATCACTTTTAATACGTTAAATTTTCACGTAAATCAAGTGGCTGCGTAAGAATAAAATTTGTATAATTTTAGTACGTATGTGTGAAATACTTTTTTTTATATCTGTGGAGGCTTGTTAATGGCTTTTCTAAATTAAGTTATTAAACCTGCGGGGCGATCACGTATCTTCTGTAGCAATGAAACGCAGATTGCAACAATCAAAAATGACAGTTTGTGGCAATGAAGTCAAAAGACAGATAGGTAACAGACCTTCATGCGCCCAAACGTTAGTCGCCGACCGTTTTTTTTTCTTTTATACCTGAGACGATAACTAGCATATACTCGAATAAAAATTTTCGTACTATCCATTCTACTAAGGAGTTTACAATAACATAGTATTTATACAGGTCGTACTCCCATGGTCAGTATTCCTTTTATTTCATATTATTATTATTCTGAAATCTAATTGAAGCAAAATTTAAGTTTATATTGGCTTTTATTTTTAAATACGAGTAGTAATTTCTTCTTCCTCACTTAACACAAATTAGCCCAAAATATACCTTCCTCCACTCCGCTTCAATTTTAATAACGCATGCTACAACGCTGCTCTGCGGATAACATTATTTTTTAGTTATTTTTTAATGTTATCCGCAGAGCATGCGTTACTGCAAAACATAAAAATATTAAAATTGTCATAGTCGCTTTACAGATATCTTTTATTACATTTGGTTTTATTTAACAGGATATATCAAGCGTATGAAACGTGTTGCAGTATCCAAAGTGTAGGATACCCATTGGCCATTACTAAAATTGAAGCGGAGTGGATGAAGATACATTTTGGGCTAATTTGTGTTAAGGGAGGAAATTATTTATTATTAGAAGAAATTACTACTTGTATTTTAAAATAAATGCCAATATAAACTTAAAATTTGTCTTAATTAGATATTAGAATAATAATAATATGAAATAAAAGGAGATATTGACCATGGGAGTACAACCTGTATAAATACTATGTTATTACAAACTCTTTAGTAGAATGGATAGTACGAAATTTTTAATACGATCAAAGTATTTGCCAGTTATCTTCTCAGGTATAAAAGAAAAAATAACGGTCGGCGAGTAACATTTGGGCGCATAAAGGTCTGTTACCTATCTGTCTTTTAACTTTTGATTTCATTGCTACAGAAGATACGTGATCGCCCCGCTGTTTTGTAATGATAGCTGTAAGCTCCCCAAATAAAAATAAAATATTATAAATATATATTTTTCATTTTATATTCGGGAACGGGTGCCCAGGAATAGGGTGTCATAGTTGGTAACAGGTGTCGCCACTTGTGCTATAAAGCCAAGGTTCAATTGAAGCACGTATTTATATGGCGACAAGAATTTAACAAGTATCAAAGGTTAACCAGGAAACAAGAACAATAACACGTTATCATTATGAGAACTATTCAAATTCGTGCCATATTATATCTTAGCATGGGGCCTAGGGCTCCCACGGACCTCCTCAACTTCCCTTATAGTCCGTCCCAAGCCACCGCAAGCTTGGCACTTCATGTTTGCTTCTTTTAGATTACATTTGATGTAATCGTACCTAAAGTTCTCAAACATTCATCTTGTTTCCTAATTTCCCTATTGACATTAACAATAGGTTACAGAACACTCACCGGGATCCAAAAACCTCGCTTCACTTCATTTCCATCTTCACCGTCACCAATTAAATTTATTTTCAATTTAAAACAAGCTTCAGCAAATAAAATGAAAACCAACATCAAAAAACATCACCATAGATATCCCACAGACTACTCAAGCTTTGCAAGTTTCGCGGTAGTTCGCGACAACAGTGTCATATGTTTTATATTTATACTCGGGAAAGGAATGTCATATCCGGTGTTCGGTAAATAAAGGTAAACAATGCAGTCTGTTTCTGAGCGCGCGCGGACGCGAATCCTGTTTGTTATCTGCGATGGATTTTGTAAATGTGTGCGTGCGGCCGAGCGCGGGGCTCCGGCGTCGAGGCATTCTTTTGCTTGAAGTTGGCCGAGGCGGCCGGCTAGTCTGGTTAAAGTTAATACGAGTTCGAACAGCGGCTTGTTCGGGTGTGCGTGAGACAAATTGTGGTCGCGGCGACCTAGTCGCCGCGACCTCAATTTCAAATTTGATTAAAAGCAACGGTTTGCTAGTTTATTAGTGACGATAAACATTGGTGCTTTGTGCAACAAAGTGAGGGATTGTTATTTGTGACGCCAGGCGTTCAGTGTCAGTAACGGATTGCTGTTCGGCTGGAGATCGAGATCAGGGGAAGTATCCTATTATAATTCCGTATTGTTAGCTGATTGATCAATTATCTAGCTTTAGGGTGTTTAGCGATAATCCCCTTTCGACGGAGCGACTAGCACGTAGTCCGAAGGTAGGTCGTTCCCGCCGTTTTATACCCACGTGCCTAGTAGCACATATATCGGCTGGTGTCTTCCTGTGACATTCCAGGAGCCCAGTCGAATACGCCACGACACAGTGGTAAGGTGTAGGACTACGGGGATTAAGAAGGGCCCCTGTCCATACATCCGGGAACTGTCATACTTGGTAACCCAGTGAAATATACTCGGGAATAGGTTGCTATGTCCGAGAACAGGGTCATAATTGGTAACAAAGTGTCATATAAAATTAAAGAGATATATAGATAGATGCTTAGATATCCTTGCTTAAACAGGAATAGGATGCCATAACTGCCATAAATAAAATTTACCGGCATATCATACGTGGTAACAAGATGTCATTTACATGAGAAAACCATATGCCATACCCAAGAACAAGCTTGCTCCTTAGTAACAACATGTTATAGACTCGAAAATAGGATGCTATATAGTGTGATATTAATAAAGGGTAATATCATAGGGAATAAGATACCATACCCGCGAACAGAGTATCAGACATGGTAACACAGTCTTATAGTCGGGAACGGAATGTCATACCCGGAAACACGATGTAATATCAGGGCGTCAAGTCTGCTAATCAATATGAATCTATAATGGACTCGGCCTGGTCAATTTTGACAGTTTTGGTAGTCTACTAACTTCATATCGTTTCATAATGAAATTTGTTTTCGGGTTGTACCAAAAATCAGATTAGCTAAAGTACAGAAACAAGGTCGTTATTCGAAAATACTAATGTATAATAAATTACCTAAAAGTGTGACCACCTTAAAATATAGTTTGTTCAAACTAAAACTTAAGAACTTTTTTGAAAACAATCCCCTCTACACATTAAAAGAATTCATGTCAATGCAGCTTTTAGAATCTTTGTTCTTAGGACAAGTGCAAACGTGATAACTGTAAATTTTATTTAACTGAAAAAAATATGATAGTTAAATTTTAATCAATTATTTATATAAACTTAATTAGACTTTAATATGATTAAGTAGTATAAATATGTATTAAATGTACCTTGACTTGCCTAAATAATTTACAAAAGGGCTAATAAAACTTCTTTATATCTGTGAATATATGTAAAGATATAAATATTAAAAATATAACATATCAAGAAACATACATACTTGTTAGTACGGGGCTCTTTAGGTCGGCGGTTCTCTCAGTCGATCATCTACTGTACAGTGTCAAATTGACATTGTGAAAAGGTTTAGACAGATTTTTGCTACTTGAAGGCATATTAAATTCCTTCTCACAATACCGTGAAATTCATGCCCTTTGAAAATTTTTATGTACATATATATATATATAATTTTTATGTACATATAGATGTCGCTCCATCCCAATACGATGGTTAAAGAACGATAGGAAAGATTTGAGTTATGACGTCATGTTAGCTCAATTGGTTAGAGCATACCCCGGCTAAAGGGGTGGATGGACGCGGGTTCGAATCCCGCACATGACTTAAATTTTTCCTATCGTATATTTGTAATTTTCGTCAAACTATTCCACAAGGACAGCTGCAGGACAGTGTTAGATGCTTGGCAACAGATTTTATACTTGAGAGGGGTAACTAGCCAAGCGAAATAATATACATCAATCAATAATTTATATTTTATTCCTCCAGGAGAAATTAAGTCCCAGAAAGCGGGTGGCGGGCGCCGCAACTCTATATTCGGCGCACCGACCCGCGGGGCTCTGTCGCGGCGACCGGCCGCTTCCAGGAGCAGCTCTGAGGACCCGCCGCCGCCGAAGAGACATAAACACGACAACACAAGGAAAGGTGAGCTCATTAAGAATGTCGAGTATGATGAAGTACTCGGCAATACACTCGCCCCCTATAAACATATTTTGCCCGTTGCATACCCTAAATAGGAACTACCTCTCAAGGATTCTGTTGCTGCCAGAATATATTTTAGTTGCTTGGCGTTATTTTTTCCACATTAGAGGTACCAAGCCATGTGACTATTCTGGAATGTATACAAATATAGATTGTTTTCGCCTGTCTACAATATTTTGGATTGTGTCTTAACGACACAGAACCATAAACGTATAACCGTTTTTTGTTTTCGTTTCAGCAAAATCGCCTACTCCGAAGCGTACGCTTCGCTCATCCCTCACATCCCCAAAAGCACGTAACCACCTGCGCTACTCCGAAATCACACGTAATTTCGCCGACAAGCACCGACAAGACGAATCTACACCAACTCAGTCGCCCGATAGAAAAATGTCGGATGCGACGAAAAACATTATTACTCCGACGAAAAGAAACTTGTCGCTTGCCACAGGGAAAACCAACCAGGAATCGAAATTGTCGTCTGCGACAAAAAAGACTGATTCTGCGACAAAAACGTCGCCGTCGAGAAGGGAGTCGTCGACGCGAAAGGAGAGGTCTAGTCAAGATTCGTCGAAGTCTGATTCAAAGAAATTGTCGCTAAGGAGTTCGTTGAGAAATAGAGACTCGCCGGTACCTCCAATTTCAGTTGAATTGCCAGATCGCCCAACACGCACTAGAAAACTTTTCAATCCTGAATTAGCTTTATAATAACTATATACATACCGTTAAAGAGATTCCAGTACTAAAAACTACTGTATTTTCTTATTATTGACTTTTATGCTACCACTGTTGTAAAGTATAAAAATATAATATACGAAATAAAGAACTACGCGAGCCTTTACTGATAGTTTTTTGAATTAACTCTGGCTTGAAAGTTCAGTTCAATTAGCTTGAGCACGATTTTTAACAAGCGGAAATCCATTATCTCTACCTAATCCTCCGGGAAATAGCCGTAACGTTGTATATGTGCATGTATTTTCGTTTTCTTACAAACGTATCGCTCTTGCACGCACAGAACAGATAATATCAGCCGCCGTGCGATTCAGAGAGCGCGCAAACATTTGGAACGAGAAAGACTCGTATGAATGGAAAGGTCGTTGACCGAAATTCTTTATGCGGTGCATAGCGCACAATCACATGAAGTTCAAAGTTATATCAGAAAATTTGCGTTCAACTACATTTTTACTAAGACATTTTCACATGGAACTAATTTTATTTATTTTTGAATCTTTTCTAGAACCCTAGTATATAGGGTCCAAAATATATATCTCAGTATTAAATCCCCATACGCTTAATGAGGTACATGCATTATAGATAAACCACATTTTCTTCTAATCAATCCCTTAAAAGAGATCGCTTATAACGATAAGACCGTCCATTGTAACACTTTTTATAAATATTTGTTTGTAACAGTGGCCTTCAATGTTCTGTTTCAATATAGAGTTAATCTATCTTTCTATAAGTAAACTGAACAATACTATACCTAGGCCACGTTTTCGTTTTGTTATTATAATTACTTACGATACCGTAGGTTTATATGTATTAAGCTGTCATGTAAATATCTTCTGTCCTTGTCTATCATTCAGAAATATTTCGCGTTCAAGAGAGAAATAAATCCATATGTTGCATTTGCACAGAAGCTTGATGAAGTTCGAGTGAGAGGACAAAAACTACAAAAAAAACATAGATGAACGATGAGTTCATTGACCGAAATTCCTAATCATAAAGACTTGTGGCTCGCGAAGGTATACTGAACAAAAATTCAATTAATAGGCAAGTGCCGTCTTTGTTATATTATAACTTACGAATGTATAGATTTAACCTTCTGTTGGTATAATTTTCATAGAAATTCATGCTGTTTATAAACGCACAGAAAGCGAGAACCTCACAAAGTGCCTAGTCTGTTCGTGAGGAGAATTGTCGACGGATTGTACAATGCGGCAGCCTTTATATGAAGATATGAAATATCTTAAATACATTTAAATTTTAAAACCCAATGTTAGTATTAGTTTATGCTGTGTCAGTTCTTTTTGCGTGCAGAATTTAGAATAAGGTTAAAATTAGATAGGTAACGTTTGGAAACTAAATAAATCGTTATTTATTGATACGTAAAAGTATGAAAATTTAAAATTAGCACTGTAAATGATCTGAGTTTTGAAACAGAGACTTGTAACTTATATTGTACTTAGTTCGAGTTTATTTTATACGTAAGTTTAAATAAGTGTTAGTTTTAATATAGATTAATCATCTTCTATATCATATTTTCTGTTTATACAGTTTTGTTGCAATATTTATAGGGTGGAGACTGTAAGATCAAGGCTTCTGAACGCATCGTCACGTCGCCACGAGAAATATCTTTCTCTATTTTTTAACGACTGCCCAAAAAAGGAGTGTTGTTTAAGGGCTCATCCATGTAAGCCGGTCTTCTAATTCCACCACTATTCCTGAATGTATGGTCGTTAGAACTATCCTAGAATCCTTATCTCGTGTGATAAAAGATATGGTACGATTATGCCATATAAATGTAAACGGACAGATATGTTTTGAAAAGAAGGCGTGATTATATGCGGCGATTTGTTAAACTGCTATCGTCACCGAGCAGGAGTAATTTCGATCGTTGACCTCAACTCTATCTTCGACCTTAGCTCTGTCATGACCTCATCCCTGTTATTGATACCTTTTATTAATGTTTTGGACCTTAGCTCTGTACTTAGCCTTAGCGTACTCATCGCTATCATGGATATATATCAACAATGTCATTGATCTCATCTCTGTCTGACCTTAGCTTTGTCATTGCCCTCACCTTTGAATTACCCTCATCCCTGTAACTCTCATCGTCCTCATGTGTGTCTGGTGTCATTAATACCTATTTTCAATATTTTTGATCTTAGCTCTGTCATGGCCTTATTGTTACCTATATTATTAACCATAGCTCTGTCATTGTACTCATCATCATCATTGACTCATGGATATATATCAATTAGGTTTTCTAGTTGTTTCAACGATTTTAAAACGAATAGTGTCATTACCAACTTGTCTTCAATTACCACCCTATATGATGTCTTCTATATACTCGTCTACCGTTATATTAGGTCTGTTCTTGAGATAGGCGCGGTGTGGGGTCCAGAAGGGTTAACGTTTCAGCACTGTGGTTTCACGTTACACATGTGTTGACACCTCGTATTCCTCAAGCACCGACACACGTTTCGACACACCTAAATGTAGACCTGTTTGTGTCAAAATGTGTTTGTTATCATGTGGAAGTCTTCGTGACAATTTCTTATTATTCTCCTTTAATCTGTCAAGCGCTTCCAATGTGTATAATAATGTTGTATGAACAAATAGATTGTGCTTTATAAATTTAAGGCTTTAGAATCGTGTCTTATTTGCTCAAATCGTAAACCAATCTGTTCGATCAGTATGTCGGCCATCTTAGATTTTTGACAGCTATCATAAATAGCCTTTGTAAGGGTCCCACGTTTATCGACACGGAATCGGCTTAAATTGGTTAGAAAAAGCTTTATGTCTACGACATAAGGGTGTCGTTAATATCTCACTCGGATGTTGTGATCCGTTGCCGGCCGGCAGTGAAACGGCTGTTTGCCGAATTGCTGTTTGAGTCCGTACGGCGCTGATTCGCGCACGTTCTGAACGTGCCCCTGTTGTAGTATTGTTGTACCTTAGTGCGCACTCGAATGCAACTTTTCACACTAACGTCGTTCACAACCTTAGCGTTCGGTTGTTGACTACTCAATCGTTCCGAACCTCTGAAGGTTTTTAACTATCAAAATCGGTCGTTAAAAGGTTGCACCTTAACTGACATGACTTTGACATTTGTTGTCGATAGAAATATAGGCATTTGAATTTGGTAACAGTAATATTATGCTTTTCAAATACCATATACCGTATATATTGTTTGCTACTTTCTCGAAGAAAAAGAAAACAACAAACACCATAAGAAATATAATTATTTTAATATCAATTTCGATATTTGAGGTTATAATACAACCGTGTCGTTCCGAGTAAGTTGATGAACAACCAAACAACTACACTTATAGGCTTTGAACGTAGCTATGTTTTAGCGTCACCGAAAATGCCGATCGATAAGTGTGTTGTGACCCTTAGATCTCCAACTCGAGAAAATTATAAGATAGTTAACGACTTTACTGAATTTATTTTTTCATAATTTTAACAGTCGATATATTTGTTGTATGTGACTGTAAAATATACATGATTTTGGTGTCAAATCGTTTCATTTAATATTCAACCATTTTGGTTTACAGACCCACCAACTTATCTGTTCAGGTGGCAGAAAAAAGAACTAAAACTTTCCCTCAAATTGTGACAGTCTGTAGTTGATTTCCATGACCAGTAGCGCCCTCGAAAACTGCACAGTTAAGTTGGTGGTACAATATCTGCGTATGACAGATTCGCTTTAATCTTATCTATATCGAGTTGACTATAAAGTACTACCAACTTAACTGTGCAGTTCTCGAGGGCGCTACTGGTCAAGGAAATCAACTACTAACTGTCACAATTTGAATGAATGTTGTAGTTCTTTTTTTTGCCGCCTGAACAGATAAGTTGGTGGGACTATACTTCTGCCGTTAAGCGAATCTGTCCTAATGCGAACATGTCATGTGTGTATATATAGACAGTTATTTTTATATATGTATATCGTTCAGATATTAGACTTGTTATTTAAAGATTGTGAAGCAAATTAATAAAATTAAAATGGTTTGAACTTGAATATTGTTGTAATATGACACTCTATATTTTATATGAGTTAAATCGTGAATAAAATTAGGTTAAAATGTAAAATTTTGGGTCTGTTTCAGAATGTTCGAGTTAGTTCCGGTTATACTACCCAGAACATATTTTATAAATAAAACACTATCTTTGCGTTTCACAGTCATCGATTTAGCCTATCCATCGGTTAGAGCTTGAAACGCGCTGCATGTTAACTGTCATTTTTATCATTCAGTTATTTTATGTTCTGGGTAGTATAACCGGAACTTACTCGTACATTCTGAAACAGGTCGTTAATTGAATTGTCAATTAATTAATCAAAAGTTGCTTATTTGTCAAAGGCTCGGTTTTACAATCATCGAATAGTTACTATCCTTAAGAATAAACGTATACACTAACTGTATAAAATTAACTAATGTTAGTTGTTGAAAAGATAATTTATTTTAAATTTTGTCCGTTAACATATCAGTCTAATATTTTTATCTGATGATTGATAAACTGGGCCAGACTGTAATTTATAGTTTTAGTTCTTATTTGACTTCTCGCTCTAAGCTAAGCGTCGGAAACTGGTGTTAAAGTTTGTTTTGTGAAGTCATTTTTTTTTCTTTGAGTCTAATTTTCTTTTCGTTTTCAATTGCTTTTATATATGTGACAGGGTTGATGCTCGATCGTTAAGGCATGGACAAGTGCTTCAAAAATTTACTTGTGCATATTTTTATCAAATATATTTAGTTTGTAGCAGTGAGAGTTATTTGTTAATCTTGGTCATATTCTCTAGGGCAAAGAAAATTCCGAACAACACGTTTGCTTAAAATTTCCTCGATCGAATAACATTGCAAAGTTGACTTTAAATCACGCATGTATCGTAAATATCTTAATTATTCATATATGTATGTGTATACAAATATAACAATAAAAAGAAAAACCTTATTAGGAGGGCCAAGTAAGTTACATTATTGATTATGTTACTAGTTTTGAGGTCATAAGCTTTTTTTAGTTTATTTATTACCCAAACTGATAGAATTTCAGCATTGTAAGCGTCTTAACACCTTTACCGTCGAGGATGGGTTGAAACATCATGAACACTTGCATTAAACGCCGAACAAACTGAAAAATGTCGAGTTCGTCAACATAAGGACTGGGTCAAAGTATTTCCAGTCGATAAAGATTAATGTTTGCGTACCGATTTCCATACAAACTTAGTTCCTTCGTATTTTACACACGAAGTGTTCAAACTAGGTGTATAGTACCACCAACTTAACTGTGCAGTTTTCGAGGGCGCTGCTGATCAAGGAAATCAACCACAAACTGTTACAATTTGAAGGATTTTTTTAAATATTGTTAGGTTTGCAATAACGCCTGCAATGCGGATTACATTACAAAATCACAAATATACGATAGGAAAAATTTAATCCCGCACATGACTTAAATTTTTCCTATCGTATATTTGTGATTTTATAATTTGAAGAAATGTTGTAGTTCTTTTTTCTGCCACCTGAACAGATAAGTTGGTGGGTCTGTACATCTGTCATTGAGCTATGCTTCTTCTTCTTCTATCTAATCTATGCTTTTTGACAGTTTGCGTTTTATTATTGTTCTATCTCCAGATATTAAAATAAGTATTCACAAACTAAAGTTTTTTTTTTTCAAATAGTTTTAAATTTTTGCCTCATGGACTCGGTGAAATTTTGGGTGCGTAATTTCACAGAGTTTAAACGCATGTTATTTAAAATATGACCAAGCAACGTTTGTATGGAAAGCGTTCCGCAAACTCTAATACCCACAAACATCAAATTCATTGAGCTGTCACAGGCACTACGTAGGTTCAAATTTAGAAGAGCTATCTTATTTTCTGTTTTCCAACCCAGTTTCTGATGCTTTGAATAACTTGTAGGCATTTTATCTTATGCCTTTAATAATATGATTATTATTTCGATAAATTTGTGTTAAAACCATTGACCTATATATACTAGACGCGACATCTCAAACGAGGATAGTCGACCAGTGCAGGTAAGCCGGCCGGCATACTCTCCCCCACACACAGCTAAGCACTCGTAGAGATTACACGCGCTTTACGTTTGAAAATTGTGTATTATGAATTGTTGATTATCAAATTACAAATTGAATACACAATTTTCAAACGTAAAGCGCGTATAATCTCTACGAGTGCCCAGCTGCGTGTGGAGACTATGCCGGCCAAGATACGTGCACTGGTCGACTATCCTCGTTTGAGATGTCGCGTCTAGTATATATAGGTCAATGGTTAAAACTTGCTGTGTTTAAATTAAAATGTGTTTATTTTAATAGTAAATTGGTTGATTTAACTTTTTAGTTATATTGGATAGTTTGATTTTCTACTCCTGTAGGGTTCCTCAAATGCGCCGAACAACAAATGCGACGTTGTACCTTGCGTGTTGCCATTTAGTTACTCCGTTCGAAGTGCTGCGTTTGAATTTTGTCGGCCGGTCGAACAACACGTGTCGTATTGCGACAGCTCCTTATAAGGACATAGCGTTATATTAACTTATAGATCGGTCGTACTTTGGGTACGTGTACGAAATTGTGAAAGTGGAACGAAAACATGTTGCCAACGGAACAAACGAGTGTGGAACACCGTCAAATGAATGAGCACTGTATTCCACCCACTGGACTTTCCCACAGGTGGGTGGACGGGGAATGAAATGACATAATACTTACCTTGTCTTATCTAAGGCCTTTTTTCAGAGTTAATCCAATAGCAAAAGTATTATTTGTAATGTTTTTTGATGAAGCAGTTGATTTGACTCCAACTCTAGTGCAGTGGGTGGAGGGGAAAACTTGATTTCCCTATCCACCCACCAGTGGGAAAGTCCAGTGGGTGGACAGGGCATCGCCCTCTTCTAAATATGGTGGTGGTCCTTGGCTTACCCATGATAGTACCAAGTGATACTACCACTAGTATAGTGGGCTACGAATAAATATGTAAAGATATGTAGGTGAAGCTCAAAAACAGCAGAACGCAAACGTTACCGCGGTGGGTGTGTTTTAAACTGTACCATGCATCGCAACATTACCATGACCCGACCAATCGGATACGGTAATTTCTAAGCGCCAAATCAATTAACCAATCCAATTGAATTTGGAAGATTGTTTGTTTTGTTAATTGTGTACTTGTAGTCCATAATCAAAGCGGTAGCTGTGTGAGAGTTACACTTTTCCGTATATGCAGCATGTGTCAGCTGGAGACCATAACGTCAGTTAACAAAATAATAATCACGCGTAGCATCGAAGTTTATTGAGCACCTAAATTTTGAGTTGGTATTCATAATTGCACTAAATATTGGCATATTCAGAATAAAGTAGTTTCGATTTTTTTTATGTTATTGTTAAGGAACAAGCGAGAGGCCTATCTGATATTAAGTGGACTAACCTCTCTCTAGAACAGATGTATTTCACCACAAGTGACGAGTTGCACAGCGCCCGTCACCTTGAGACATACCTAGTTGTTAATTCTCATGTGCCTGTAATTTCACTGGCTCTCAAGGACTGCTGCCGGAACACACCGTTAGGTGCTTTGCGACAGATTTTCTACTTGAGGGTGGTAGCTAGCCAAGCGAGGAAACGCCAAATGCCCTTCAAGCATGTGGTGAAGCTCAAGCCGGCATTGGGGCTAGTGCAGAGGGTGGAGGGGGAAACTTGAATTCCCCGTCCACCCACCAGTGGGAAAGTCCAGTGGGTGGACGGGGCATCGCCCATCAAATCACCTACGGCACGACAGTCCATAGCTATGACCGCCCGGCCTTCATTGCTTGTAAAATTGAGTAAGCTGGAGACTTACACACTTCTTTACATATATTTATTCAAAAAATTCAAATAGAAACTTACCACACTAGGTAAAACATCAGTTTTAATGCTAATTAGGTAAAATAAAACTCAAATATTTAATAAGGATCACATTTACTGCATCTTTTGGACAGCGAGGTATCGACGAAGCGACACACTTATAAATAGAATTTAATTTTAATACTCTATAACTTACACTTTGTTGGTAGAATGCGCCTGACTATGAACATAGCCATTAGTAACAAAATACGGACAGTATAATGTAGGAAACGAAAGCGAATTTTGATGTTTTGATTTTGATGTAAAAGTTATACTAGATGACCCTTTCACCCAGTCGACTTTGTGGGTGGTGGGTTTTGGTGGGTGAACGGGTAATTCTCGTTTACCCCACCACCCACTGGACTAGAGGTGGAAACTAAATGAACTGCTTCATCAATACAATATCACAATTAAATTGATGCTAAATGATTATGGCCAGGAAATACATGAATATTACTCTTTCTATTGTTAAGCGCCTCACGTGCAATAGTAAATTATGCAAAAAGTGCGCGAAGTTGTTTATTAAAATCGAGACGGTTCGATCTCAAGCCTAAATGGAGTACAGATTGTAATTAACAACGCGCACGAGTTTCATACGACGTTTTTCAACACACTTGCGAGGAACGAATACGAAAATATTTTCTTGATCTTTTTCATAGCAATAATAATCTGATTAAGAAGGTATATAATTAAATCTTCTAAAGTTCTACTTCAGTAGGTAAAAAAATGTTTGCCATGCCATGCCGCAGGTCCCTGGTTCGATCCCCACCGCCGGCTTGAGCTTCACCGCATGGTGGAAAGGCATTTTGCGAATGCTCGCCTGGCTAGCTACCACCCTCAAGTATCAAGTATCTGTCACCAAGCACTTAACGGTGTGTTCCGGCAGCAGTCCTTGAGAGCCAGTGGAAATTACAGGCACATGAGACTTAACAACTATAACTCAAGGTGACAGGTGCAGTGCAATTCGTCACTTGTGATGAAATGCATCTGTTCTAGGCAGAAGTTAGTCCGCTTAACATCGGGTGGGCCTCGACCTTGTTCAGTCACAATAACATAAAAAAAAATGCGCAAACATTATGAGAATTACATAAAAAAATTCTCCTTCACAAGAATAATTTCAAAACTTCACAAAACATTTAATGTTTTATTTATCAGGTAAAATATATACAATAAAACCGATGCAATTTAAATTAAAATCTTTACAACAGTTCATACCTAATTAATATTAAGTACTTTTAGCGAATAAAGACAATTACTTAATTACACTTAAACTATTATTTAATTTGAGCCATAATTGTAATAAATGCTTCGATCTAAAATTATGTCAATTCATTTTAAAAATATCAACAAATATTTTATTTCATATTTTAAATCTATATAGATTACATGATAATACCACAGTTTATTTACATATTATGATCTCATATTGTGGATTTAAAAATTCAAATTCTAAAACTATTATCATATCATAGTCAGGAGATACCATCAAACTTTAAAGTTTACTAAACATTTATTAATACATATATTTATTACAAAATCACAAATATACGATAGGAAAAATTTAAGTCATGTGCAGGATTCGAACCCGCGTCCATCCACCCCTTGAGCCGGGGTATGCTCTAACCAATTGAGCTAACATGACATGACGTCATAACTCAAATCTTTCCTATCCTTCTTCAACCAACGGATGGACGCGGGTTCGAATCCCGCACATGACTTAAATTTTTCCTATCGTATATTTGTGATTTTGTAATGTAATCCGCATAGCAGGCGTTATTGCAAACCTGACAATATTAAAAAAACATATTTATTTTAATAATTTTCGACATTAATGTGCGCGTCAGAATAACTTCTGTTTGATACATCTAACCATAGAGGAATGACTAATTTCTCTATGGTGTAACTGAATTTCAGATTAGAGACCGTCCATCCACGGTGTAGTAAGATATCACGTGTTATCTAACACTAGGCTAACTTCCCATCAGGAAGAATATTGATAAGTTGGAGAATGAACTCAAAGTTTAAAATTATTATATGTAACAAAAAAAAGTTAAAATAAAATAAGAGTACGGACCACAAATATATATATCGCCTCTTTACAAGAACAACGTGATATTTTTTAAACCACAACTTTACAGGAGAGCAATTTTAAGCATTTAAGCGTTGATATATTCTAAAATATTGATATATTTCCCGTCGGAAAACAATTAAATTGTTGCAGTTATCAATGTGCTTTCTGAAAGTAACAAAAAAAAACTCAGTTCAATATGAAATAAGTAAAAAAAACTGATTTAAAAAAACATAGACTCACATGTCACGTTTTTAATGAAAATATGTCACAAAATGCTTGTAACGTATTGATACATCACATTGAAGATGTTAAATTTAGGTGTTAGGCTGTGTGATAAGTAAAATATAACACACTATCAAAATTAAGATCTTGTATTTAAAAAATATAAATTTACGAAAACAATGGCTTACTTACATCATGAAATTAGTTTAAAGCACAATAATCAAAAAAAGTACAATCAATCACATAGTACATAGTAATCGCTTTAATTAAAATTGTAAGGTTACAAAAAAAAACTTTCATACAAATATAAATATCAATACGTTAACTGTTATTAAAGTTATCTAATAGTAATTAACATTTTTAACAGAACTGTTCAATGTGGTACTTGAAAACGTGCTGGAAAACGTGTTTCAAGAACTGGATTGGCAATCTAATGGCATATGGATTGGTAACAGATACCTGAGCCACCTAAGATTTGCTGACGACATTGCAATCTTTGCTAACTCAGCTTCAGAACTCGAGCGAATGATGCAGTCTCTGAACAACATAAGCAATAAGGTTGGCCTATATATGAACACCAGCAAAACTAAAATTCTGACAAACAGCCATGAGAAGCTTATACAAATAGATGGGAACCAGATCCAATATGTATATAATTTAGTTAAATTTGCTAATATAAAGTTGCCTTTTAACTTCTCTCTCTATTTGAGAGTGAGCTGAACCGCCTTCGTTCTGCGTATGTCCTTTAACGAGGTTTTTGGCAGAGTTTTGACTGCGTAAGTGTACATTGAGATCATAAACTTATTTTTTTGCTGATCGGCACAATTGTCTGAATAAAAGACAACATCGAGGTCTTGAGGCGTTGGACTCATCCCATACATAACTGTCAACTGTATTATTTTGTAAGTTATAAATTGTTAAAATAAAGTACATTTAGTTTGGACTTGTAGTAAAAAACTGAGACATCTCCTTTGGAGCATTGGAACACTGCTTGAAGATCATAGACCGCTTCTGAAATATTATTTGTTGTTCTTGTCTTTTTATTTTTCAATACGAGACATATTATTTTCCCTTAAGATGTAATTCATAATCTTGTTTCTTAGATTCCTTCTCTTCATCTGTTATGTTTTTATAGTCTTTCCTCCGTCCTTCTTTGGAGTGAAAAACGAAACGTTAAAATCTTGTGTGAAAATACGATAAAATGTAATGTAGGTTCCGTAAGGGACGTTTTGGGATTTGCATTTTTCCACAAAATCTCTATGAAGATCTGTGACAGCTTTGCTCAGCTTTGCTTTGATCTATATACTTTCGTTTTGAGTTAGCCCGGATGTAATGTGACGCAATCTTTAGTATAGACTCAATAAACAATTTGATGCCATTTTTAATGCTTTCGTCTACTGCATAATGGTTTGAATGAGTACCTCGGTTATCTTTCATGCAAGAAATATTTTAGTATTGCTATTTGTCTTTTTCGAAGCAGTCCCTATGGGTCGATTATTAATCCCCAAAGTATTTTTGAAGAACAATTTACAAACTCTGGTTTTTTCACCCGAAATAATAAAAAAAGTGTTGTTGTTGTTTCGAATAGTTGCATTTTAAAAATAAATTTCGTTATTAACGTAACGTTGTTTTGGGATGACTTTGTCTACGCTATTAGCAATAAACGTCCATTGTTTTTCTATTGCACCTAAGCTCCAATAGTCATTTAAAATGGTATGTCTTTGCTCTTCTGTAAATTTAGACCTACAATTATATATACATTTTTCTTTACAAGAAGGTTTCAATTCACGACTTGGCATTAAATTGAATTTTTTTAATATGAGTTCGAGTAAAAAAATACCTTCTGTTGATGTCTGCAATGTATCGGTCGAGCTTTTGGCATTTTTACTCTCGTCTTGTATTTAAATATCTATCTGAGAGTTTGAGTCACTTAGTTATATACTTAAATTATTTTTAACACCTGTAGCTAATTAAACTAACATCCTAGATCGTAATGCCATCTGAAAAACAAATTCGTAAAAATTACTTTATTTTAACATGTATAATGTAACATTTTAGCATAATATAAACGTAAACTTAAAGGTTTTCAAAAATAATGATGTAAAATAAAATAACCCATAGTATTTGAAAACGATTCATCAACAACATGGTTACATTCAAAGATGTCACATAGAAAACTTGTAACTTTTTCATCAATAATGTGACAATATTCATTATCTCATTCTGAATACTCACGAGTTTTACTACAAAAACGAGTTAAATAACTAATATTATATTATTCAAGTAAAAGTAAATGACAACAAGAAACATACCTTTGCACTATAACGTGGTATACTCGTGATGCCACCTTTTTTGTGAAAAGCAGCAGCACTTTACTCGTTGC
This sequence comes from Plagodis pulveraria, assembly GCA_963890685.1. Taxonomy (NCBI): domain Eukaryota; kingdom Metazoa; phylum Arthropoda; class Insecta; order Lepidoptera; family Geometridae; genus Plagodis; species Plagodis pulveraria. The sequence goes on along the minus strand of OY982976.1, from coordinate 4,958,062 downwards.
GCGTGCGGGGCAAACTATCGCGTCGCGTTGTCGTAGTCGTATGCCACACCGAAAGAGACAACGTGATAACGCCATTTGCCACGGTAGTTTCGTCTCTTTCACTCATAGCTTTTCGAACATTCACTTTTAAAATGCCGCGTTTTTGTAGAAAATAAAATTCGACATCGCGGTTTTGAATATCAAATAATAAAAAAAAACCTTTTTATGAGATAACACGTTGCTCTTGTAAAGAGGCGATATGTTATAATTGGTCTGTAGTGGGTAGCATGTAATAAAAAAAGATTAAAAAAAATATACAGAACAGAAATTTCTATACTGAAAAGCGACGTGTAGTGTGACCTTGACTCGCCATTGACAAGGCAATGAACGAAGATCCTCGAACGAAGGCACGGCTTGCCAGTCGCCAAAAAGTACAACTTTTAAAGGTTCAAAAATGCTAAAAAACATCATGTGAATAATGGACGGCCTTATAGGTACGCCAAAATAGTATTATTTATTAATAAGGTCAGATTTATAGGTAATTAATGAAATGGTGGAATGGTGTAACTTTTTTAAATATTTGTCAGTTTCAAGGTTAATTTATGAAAACGTGTACATTTGTGTTTGATAACTTTCAAAATAATACAAGCATTAATACTTTAATATCCCGAATACCATGACCAAGTATATTGGTACCAAAACCTGGCCAAAGCGTGATAAGAACTGGCCGGAAACAGCTTCAAAACTAGACTGTATAATTGGTTATTAGAAAATAGTTTTTATAGCATAATAGAATATTTTAAAGTATAATGTTTTATTGTTTAACAAAAGTCATAATATAATCAGTAATAAATACTAATATTTGTATGCCTCCTTGCAGGTGGAATCAAATAATTTTAGTGGCTCGACAAATAAAACTTGAAACTGGTTATGGTGGACGCTCAAAGCAGTTCACTAAGTCCGTCGGGATACCAGTGATGATCAATCGACATTCGCCCAGACGGCTTTTACACCAATTGCGTACTTACTAAATACACCCATGTAATAAACTTCATTGTAGTTACAAGAGAGCATGAAAATTAAACTCCCACCCATCCTGTTAGATCTAAAATTTCCATAATATTCCAATTTGCCACTTAATACTACATACACACACATTTCACTATGTTTAAAAGCTGCTAGACTTATTTATCACACATTCTATGCATTCTACATTAACTGGCACTTTAAAGTACAAATTTGACACTTACAATCCATATTTTTAAAAAAACACAGTTCGCTAATATGAACCTTACACTTGGAAGTCCATATCGCACCAAAGTAGAAGTCCATATTACAACAAAGTCCTTTTTAACACTCAAAATCCATATAAATCATGTGGATATTAAATACATAACCATTCATAATCTCACAATAATTCTACCTGTATCCCACATATGTTTTCTCTAGCACAAATAATGACAAAGGAACATATTGTATAAAGTTTTGGCTTTGTATGATGCAGATCTTCCTTGGGAGTGTTCTTGATGTTTGAAAATGGAAATCCTCTATCCAGTATAACTAAAGACCTTATGATGGTAAAGAGCTTCATGTGCCTAATGTGCAGGGGGCGTTCCAAGCCTCAGAGTGTAGTTGTTTGGTTGTTTTAACTTACTCCAAGTTTCGGAACGACCCAGTTGTTTTATAACCTCAAATATAGATTTATGGCGGGGAACTAGAAAAATATGTAGACGTTTTATGAAATGCAAATATTGAAAAGCAATAACTAACGTAACATGCAAAATACAAAAGGAAGCCTATAATTCTCTCATCAACTAATATGCAGGTCATTTCAGTTAAAGATGCAACCTTTTACCGACCGATTTTGATAGTTAAAAAGTTGCAACCTTCAAAGGTTCGGAACGATCAAGTTGTGACAACCGAGCGAAAAGTTGCACTTAGGGTGAGCTCTAACCAAGGTTCTGAATGGCCTCCAGCAATATCCTACTAACGTCATTTGTCAGTCTGCTCATTCGGCGCATCGTTTCCAGCAACAGGATATTTAATTGGAATTTTATTGTGTGTTTGAAGTTTATTACTTAACCACGGAGATTTTTTTGTTTGTGTATTAGATTCCTCACTTTGATAGTGTTATTCAACAAAAAAATCACATCAGTTTTATTGTAATTTTTGTCTCAAAGTCCATATATGGCGACGGTAGAACCTTACTGATCCATGTATCGTTTTCATTATTTTGAGAAAAAGAAGGAAACGCGTTTGAACTTGTTTAAAAAATTACGTGATTTATTATGCTTTAATCTTTATCGAAATTATGGCTAATATGTCAGACAAAATTAAAAAAATATTTATTTGATCAAAAGTAGTAAAAATGTTGGTTTCTGCAGAAAAAAACAGATAAAAATAAAAATTGGATCATTATAGCAGGATATATTTTAGAGAGTAAGTATAATGCTAAAGTGAAAAATTGAGTTCCTCTAGCAATATAAGGCGCTTTTTGTACTTGGATCAATGTGGCATCAATTGAATATTTTTTTCCTTGCATTTGTTGCATATAACTCCAATAAAGAAAAAATGTCACATGGATCAGTATGGTTCTACCTTCGCCTTATTACTCTCCGAAACATTAATCCAAACTCAGTAAAATATGACAATTTAACTTGATTTTACACTGATGTATCTAACCAATGTTCACTCATAATAAAGTTTATATATCACTATAGAGTTAACAAAAGTTCACTTACATTTGACTCTCATAATTCAATATTACACTGATGTATATAGTTCACTCATATTTGACAATATTAAAGTCTATATTGCACTTTTGAGTAGCTAAACCGAGTTCATTTATATTATGTCTCTCTTAAGTCAATATTACACTGTGATGTAACTTACCAGTGTTCACTCATATTGGCACATAACTCCCGTGTATCTTTTCACTACTTCTAGTTCACTTACACATGACACTTTAAACATTACACACTCGAATATCTAATCATAGTTCACTTACTTTTGACACTTTAAAGTCTATATTATACTCCGCAGTAGCACAACAAGGTTCACATCTGGCTTATAACTCTATATTACACTGTAAGATGGCGCCACTAGTTTGTATATTACACTTTGCACAAGTCCCAGTGAGTAGGTTCAGACCAGTTCCAGCACTTTGATGGTGCCCTGGCTGTTGGCAGCGAGCAACACCTGCTGCTCCTGGGACCGTCTCCAGCAGACAGCTGATACGAACTCTGAAGGTTCTTCATCGCGACGCTCTCGCTCGAGGAAACCTCGGACTGCGTCAAACCTGAAAGAAACATATTTCTTGTTTATTTCCGACAGGCTAACCATTGACCACAATTTCTCAAGATGGTATAGTGATGACGCGGTCAATATCTTAAGATTACCTAAAATGGGAATTGGCTTTCATGGACACCCGACTTATCGGTGGTAGCTTGATAAACAATATCAAAGAAATCTTTGACCTATGCAAGGCAGATCATTAATATACGCTAGAAACAGAAATGGTCCTAAAATTGATCCTTGCGGTACTCCTATTTTTACCAAAGACCCGGAAGAAGTATTGCCATTTATTCCAACCTTCTGTAGCCTACCTGACAGATATTACTCTATATAATTCAGAGCTTTTCCACGAATACCATAGTATGAAAGTTTACGAATCAGAGTGCAGTGCTATACACAGTCGAATGCCTTGGAAAGATCACAAAATACGCCAATAGCATCATGTGAACTCTTACTCTAAGTGTACCTACTATACTAGAATTTATATACTACAGTTAGAGAGGAAGAATTAGAGTCATGAGTCTTATGTCAAGTTGTCTTAGCGGTTAGAACATACCCCGGCTATCTATAGGCGTGCATGGCGCAGGTTCGAATCTCGCACATGACTATAATTTTTTCCTCTCTAGATTATAATTTTTCGTCTCGTTTTACCTCTCGACAACTCTCAAGACGACAGTTAGATTTAAAAGTTCTGTGGTGTGGTGTATACACTAGTGCGTATTACCTGTAGGCTAGCAGAGGACGCGACAATCCCGAGTAGTACACATAGAGCGCGTTGTTCTCGGAGCCGCACGCGATGTACTTGCCGTCCGTCGCCAGACCAACGAAGTTCTTCTCGTTAGCGTGACCCGTGAATGATCTGAAACGTAATAAAAAAATATTTGAAACAAAATAAAGAGCTAAATTTTAACTAAGTTTAACTTCTATACTACTATGAGTTCAATGGGTGACCGCTAGTGGCATTACTACCGAATGCTTCCGTGCTCCGGAGGGCACGTTTATCCGTCGGTCCCGGTTGTAGTCTTAGATGGCAGTCGTTATAGCATGGTGGTAGGGCATTTTGCGACTGCCCGCCTGGCTAACTACCACCATCAAACTCACTTACCATCAGGTGAGGCGGTGGTTAAAAGCTAGCAAATGAGATGTTAATATATAAAAGCGAGATTAACTTCTTAAAGTCCGATTTCCGACGTTTAGCTAAACTATATTTGTTCAAAAGCTTTAAATGACAATAATATTTATTGATAATAATCATTAATTAATAAAACTTCTTTATCAGAAACTTAAAAACAAGTTAAACTTCTTCAATGTGCACTCTTCTCAGAGAGCACATTGGATAACTCACTGGACAAATATCTTGAGACCAATGTCATTAATTCACAGATTCTCAGAGAGCACATTGGATAACTCACTGGACAAGTCTCTTGAGACCAATGTCATTAATTCACAGATTCTCAGAGAGCACATTGGATAAATCACTGGACAAGTCTCTTGAGACCAATGTCATTAATTCACAGATTCTCAGAGAGCACATTGGATAACTCACTGGACAATTCTCTTGAGACCAATGTCATTAATTGACAGATTCTCAGAGAGCACATTGGTTAACTCACCGGACAAGTCTCTTGAGATCAATGTCATTAATACACAGATTCTCAGAGAGCACATTGGATAACTCACTGGACAAGTCTCTTGAGACCAATGTCATTAATTCCCAGATTCTCAGAGAGCACATTGGATAACACACTGGACAAGTCTCTTGAGACCAATGTCATTAATTGACAGATTCTGAGAGAGCACATTGGATAACTCACTGGACAAGTCTCTTGAGACTAATGTCATTAATTCACAGATTCTCAGAGAGCACATTGATAACTCACTGGACAAGTCTCTTGAGACCAATGTCATTAATTCTTCTCAGAGAGAACATTGGACTATTGCTACTAAACAGCCTGCCAAATAGCAGAATAGATGCAATAAAATAAATAAGTAACTATACCTGACTACTCGAGGTGACTCAACATTCCAAAGCTTCAATTGTGAGTCAGTGGAGGCGGAGACAAGTGTCCTTGAGTCGAGGAACTTCACGTATGATACTGCCTTGCGATGGTCTTTGAATACGGCGAGCGGATGCCGCGGAGCACGGAGGTCGTAGTAGTGGACGCAATGGTCTGGAATTAAGAAAATTGGATATATTATGCCAATCTACGAATAAATATGTAAATAAATGTAAGTGAAGCTCATTAACAGCAGAACACAAACTATACAGCGGCGGGCGTGGTTTAAAAAGTGTACCGTGCGGCGCAAAAACATTAATGCGACAGCGCGTTCAGTAGCTGCAGCTTAACGCTAGTACCATAGAATTCAGACGCTTGTCAACTCTTTTTTTTGTGCCTCAGAGGTTAGCCTTTGACCACTATCTCACCTGATGGTAAGTGATGATGTGGTCGAAGATGTTGTTCAGGCTAACCTAGAAGTACTGGCTCTCAAGGACCGCTGCCGGAACACACCGTTAGGCGCTTGGCGACAGATATCAACGCTAGATAAATAAACTCACCAGCGAATCCAAACGCGAGATAACACTATGACTTCGAGTTGAACCTAACACAACAGATAATTAACTCTGCATTTAAGGGGACTCTTCGTTATGCTGACCACAGTTCAATGCTGTTAGTATAGTAGCTACTAGACCAGTACCATATGATCCTGACGCTTGCCAACTCAATACTAAATAAATAAACTCACCAGCGGATCCAAAAGCGAGATGGCACGATGACTTCGAGTTGAACATAACACAACACAGGATTACATGGCATTTAATGCGACTTTTCGTTGTGCTGACCATAGTGCAAGCACGATAAGATGCTGACGCTTGTCAACTCTGTGCTAGAGATAAATAAACTCACCGGCGGATCCAAACGCGAGATGGCACGATGACTTCGAGTTGAACCTAACACAACACAGGATTAACTTGGCATTTAAGGTGACACTTCGTTGTGCTGACCGCAGTTCAACGATTGTAGTGTAGTAGCTACTAGACTATGATCATGATGCTTGTCAACTCAACGCTAGATAAATAAACTCACCAGCGGATCCAAACGCGAGATTGCACGATAGCTTCGGGTTGAACGAAACACAACACGGAATTAACTTGGCATTTAAGGCGACTCTTCGTTGTGTTGACCACAGTTCAACGCTTGTAGTGTAGTAGCTACTAGACTATGATCATGACGCTTGTCAACTCAACGCTAGATAAACAAACTCACCAGCGGATCCAAACGCGAGATGGCACGATGACTTCGGGTTGAACGAAACACAACACAGGATTAACTTGGCATTTAAGGTGACTCTTCGTTGTGCTGACCACAGTTCAAGCATCATATGATGCTGACGCTTGTCAACTCAACGCTAGATAAACAAACTCACCAGCGGATCCAAACGCGAGATAACACAATGACTTCGAGTTGAAACTAACACAAACACAATGACTTCAAGTTGATACTAACACAACACAGGATTAACTTAGCATTTAAGGTGACTCCTCGTTGTAACATAGTTGTAACATAGTTCAAGCACCATATGATGCTGACGCTTGTCAACTCAACGCTAGATAAACAAACTCACCAGCGGATCCAAACGCGAGATGGCACGATGACTTCGGGTTGAACCTGACACAACACACATTGAATTTGGCCTCTAACGTAGTGACGCTCCGTTCAGCGTTCAGCGACCACAGTTTGACACGAGCGTCGTCGGAGCCTGACGCTAACAAGCGTACGTCAGCTCGATTGAAGTGGACTGACCAACACCGTTTGTCGTGTTCCTAAAAAACAGAATATTAATCAGTCACACAGAACACAATAAAAACGCTTTCACTTAGACTATTGGCTTGGAGGGTAAATAGAAATTTACACACTTCAGTCATGTCACCGATCACGCACCGTCATTAGTATAACCCAGTAGAATGTAGTCTTAGGTTTTCGCGATGATGACACATAGTAATTAAACAACTTTAAACGTTCTCGAGTGGTTACCACACTACACCGGAAGACGTAGAGTTGGTAGGCCCCTCACTAGGTGGACTGACGACATCGTGAAAGTCACGGGTAGCCAATGGTTACAAGCGGCTAATAACCGTTCTTTGTGGCACTCTATGGGGGAGGCCTTTGTTCTACAGTGAACGTCTTCCGGCTGATGATTATGATGATGATGATGAAACGGTTTCGGAACGCTCGACCAAGTCTGCGGTTAGATGCTCAGGAAAAACCCAACCACTATACTCTGTTCGCCCAGAATGTCTAATAAGGAAATCAGGGACTGCACGACATTGGTCGCAGATAACGCACTTAGGACGCGTGCGCGCTGCGAGCTAATGTCAGTCTTATCTGTCAGTTGTGCGGTGCGGACGTGTCGTTTAGTGCTCTGTACCTGTGTTCTTAGTAAGTATTTGTTTTAACGTTGACCTGGCTTGTTTGTTGGATTGTTACCTGCTTACCTCGTAACTTGGCGTGTATCTTGGACTGTGATTCAGTTCTACGACTATCAACATTATTGAATGAAGGCATCAGAAAAATAGATAGCATCAAATGGCAAAAATTTATGTAGTTGAGATGATAGAGAAACGTAGAAAACATGACAGTACGTTTTATAGTTAACTTGGAGGATGATACAGACTCAAGTGAATCAGAAAATGAATAAAATTATATGAATACTTTCTATTTACGCCTACTCTAATTTAAACATGTAACATATTATTTTTATTGAGAAGGTATTGGATGAATTAGGTAAACAAGTGATTTTTCCAATTACATAATAGAAAAAACATGACTGCCCTGTCAAAAATATTCGTTTGATTAATGGTTGTAGTTGAAGTAGCAATATAAACACAGCTTAACATTTAAAAAAATGTTCCCGCCCCCACACCAATCACGGTCACTCATGGTGCTAGTGTCGTTCTTTTTACTTGCATACAATTGTGCAAGAGAGAGCGCCCTATATAAGACATTCTCAGCGAACAAAGTATACATTCGGTTCGACAATCCACAAATCCTCGACAGAGAGACCCGGTTTATGCCAAGAATGTTACGCGAGGTTATTGAAATCAAAAAGGTACCCAAATTTCAATATAGATGATGGGTGGCAAGTACCACCTGCTTGGGATCCTGTTATCAAATTAATTAAATCCAATGGCCGACACAAATCTGCAAGACCTCGGGGCGTCAAGTCTGCTAATCAGTATGAATCTATAATGGACTCGGCCTGGTCAATTTTGACAGTTTTGGTAGTCTACTAACTTCATATCGTTCATATTGATTCAATCTCGGTTTCATATGAAAACGAAACGAAATAATAAAATATAATAACGAAATTGTTTTCTGAATTACCTTACTCTTCTACTTTTTATTTTTTGTTGGCAATATCGTCAAACCAACCTAGATTCATATATTCATATGGAATCAGCAGACTACCGATTCTGTCTTGTATGAATCTTGAATGAATCTATGCTGAATATGAACATGTAATTAGCAGACTTGGGCCCCTGGCTACTGAGCGAATACTACGTGAATAGGGAACGTTATTATAAAAATAACATTTCTGACGGTAGTACAAAACAATTTCTTAATAACTCAAGTGACATAAAACCAATTAGCTACCCCGTGACCACGATCACTGCAAAGTGTTTGAAACGTCGGGACAAAAATAATGATAAATATACGCGATATAAACCGTTTAAAGTTGTTTAACTACTAACCCTGTAAAGGTTGTATTCGTTGAGTGATTCTTTATTGGAATGACTATGTGGAGTGGTCTTTCTGGCCTATTTTATTCTGTAATCAGGCGGTTGGTCATTGCATGTATATGGAATAGTATCTATTAGTAAATATTAAGGCCATAGTATAATGAATAGATTCAGGCGTTACTTTGCGGAAATCCATATTTAATAATAACAAATATTTTAAGAAAACATCAAATTAATATTTTAATAAAACATTTAAAATATATAAAATTATATCTAGTGACAATTCCGCCAAATTTTCCTGTTAAGCCGACGTGACGTCACAAACGCCACGAGCGCACAATCGAGAATATCTCGATCGTGCGCTCGTAGAGTCAAGACCTCCTGAGGATGCTTCGTGTAGAAGCGAAACGCGTCGAAGATTCTTCCGGTTTGGCTGCGTGGCGTTTGTGACGTCACGTCGGCTCAACAGGAAAATTTGGCGGAATTGTCACTAGATATATTTTTAAGTGTTTTATTAAAATATTTTAAAAATATAAAAATATATCTAGTGACAATCCCGCCAAATTTTCCTGTTGAGCCGACGTGACGTCACAAACGCCTTATTAAAATATTAATTTGATGTTTTCTTAAAATATTTGTTATTATTAAGGCCATAGTGTTGAGCAAGAAGTTGAAGGCAAGGTTGACTGACCATGAGCGCTCTGGTCCTCTGCGTGGTGCTGGCGTCCCAGACGGAGACGCAGCCCTCGTAGTCGGAGGAGGCGAGCACGTGCTTGTGGTACGCGTTCCACGAGACGCACGATATCTTGTGGCTGCACTGCATCTCCGCGCACGGGTAGTGCACGTCCACCGCGTCGCGTACCACGGCTTCGAAGTCGAACACCTACATATACGAATGTTACTTCAATTTTCGATGGTACAGGTTATAAAGTCATAACAAATATTTTGAGATAGGGAGAGATGAAGGCAGATGGAGAAGGCTTTTTTTTATCTTCGATAGGTTAGATTTTGATCACTATCTCAAATGATGGTAAGTGATGATGTGGTCGAAGGTGTTGTTCAGGCTAACCTAGAATTACTGGTTCTCAAGGACAGCTGCCGGAACACACCGTTAGACTTGGCGACAGATTTTCTACTTGAGGGTGGTAGCTAGTCGGGCATTCGCAAAATGCCTTACCACCATGCTGTAACGACTGCCATCCAAAGACGACAGCCGGGACCGACTGCTTTACTTGCCCTCCGAAGCACGGAAGCGTCTAGTAATGTCACTACCGGTCACCCATCCAACTCATGACCGCGGCGGACATTGCTTAACTTTGCTGATCTGTTAAGAACAGCTAAGCTAACTTCACTACGAGCGCTTCAAAAGAGGCTTTCAGAGCCTAAAGCGATACACTAAAAATATTTAGATTAGACTAGGGTGTTATTAAAATGTATTGTACAGTCTAAAAAGTTAGAACAATGTTATTTAAATAGAGTGTAAGAAAATAAGCTTAAATTATTGATAATTATAACAAATATTTTAAAATATACGTTGCATTGCGAAACGTATCAACTAACCGATTCCTATCGGCTTATATTGACGCAATCGCAAATATTCACATTTTAACTAACAGTCTCAACGTCCGTAGTTAAATACTTTCGCATTTGCGGGTTTGCCACCATCCCCACGCTTGGCAGGCAGCTTGGGGATCGCAGTATAAGATGGCACCTCTTCAAAAGGCGATGCTGCTCAGCTGAAGACATCTGTCAACTGTCAATTTGCTTCTTCACAATGAACCCTAATTAACCTACTGATTTACAACATTAGTTGTATTGAATTTCATGGAATTATTTTGTGTACAGGATTGTTTCACTTATAAAATTCTAACCACAACAACAAAAATCTCATCACCTATCTGTCAAAATTTGAGTTTGATGAAGCAGTGATAGCTCAGTGGCATTGGCTATGGACTGCCGCGCAGCAGGTCCATGGTTCGAATCCCGCCGCGGGCTTGAGCTTCACTGCATGGTGGAAGGGCATTTTGCGATTGCCCGCCAGTCTAGCGACTACCCTCAAGTAGAAAATCTGTCGCCAGCCACCTAACGGTGTGTTCCGGCAGCAGTCCTTGAGAGCCAGTGAAATTCCAGGCATATGAGACTTAACAACTATGTCTCAAGGTGACGGGCGCAGTGCAATCGTGGCTTGTGACGAAATGCATCTGTTATAGGCAGAGATTATTCCGCTTAACATCAGGTGGGCCTCGAGCTGGTCCAGTCACAATAATATTTAAAAAAAATAAAAAATACGTTTATGCACACGCTGCACTACCTGTTTAAGGTAAGCGTTATATATAGCCGGAGGTGAAGATGACATCATATTGCTATTGTGGTGTCTTTTTGGCACTTTATGAACCGACCTTTCGCGTGAATACGGTGCAAATAGCATATATTTGGCCGATTTGAACCGTCAGGCTAATATTCATCGAACATCAACCTACCATGAAGAGATAGTTTCAGCCTCATTGGCTAGATGTCGCTTCACCGTCAAAAAGATGTGCATTTGAAGGGTGTAAAAATTCTTGCGGGTTCAAGCCATTAAATAAAGGAAATCATCTTTTTCTTATCCAAAAAAATCTCAGACTAATTTGGGTCAGTAAAACTAATTTTGATAAATATGATTATGCAGTTTTTTTTATTGTTTATTTTTGCCTTTGACCACAATCTCACCTGATGTTAAGTGATGATGTGGTCGAAGGTGTTGTTCAGGCTAACCTAGAATTACTGGTTGTCAAGGAGAGCTGCGGGAACACACCGTCAGGTGCTTAGCGACATATTTTCTGCTTCAGGATGGTCGCTAGGTAGGCGGGCATTCACAAAATGCCTTTCCACCATGCGGTTAACCTGCTGCGCGGCAGTCCAAAGCCAATGCCACTGAGCCATCACTGCTTCGAAGTTGTTCGTTACAGTATATTTTATCTTACCTTGATCCGCTTAGTGACGCCGGCTATAGCGAACAATTCCTCATCCTTATCGAACTCTATCGTCGACACGATGGTCGAGTAGTTGATCGCGTCGCTGCAGTACGATAGCGTCGCTAGAGGGCGCAGTGCTCTGAAATGTACAAACATATTTTCATTTGACGAACGCCGAGGATATATTTCATACTATGTAACAGGTAAACAAAAAGACGAGCCACCTGATGGTAAGGAATCACCGAAGTCGTGTATGGACACTTGTGACACTGGGGGCATCACAAATAAGTTGCTGCAATAGTACGCTTAAGTTAGCAGCAACGTAAACAGCGCCATCTAGTGACAACATTGTAAAACTAGTTTCAATTACCTGTATTGAGTGAGGATTGCTTGATGGGGAGCGATCACCTTCGTCGTGTATGGATACTTCAAATTCAAATATATTTATTGCATGAACATGGGTGGTAAAAAAACTTCTTAATTGTACAAAGTTCTCCATATACTTGTGACACTGGGAGCATAACAAATAAGTTTCTGACCCGTTGTTGAAGAAAAGCTACGCTTAAGTTAGCAGCAACGCAAACAGCGCCATCTAGTGACATCATTGTAAACCTAGCCTCAATTGTATCGAGTGAATTATTTTCTCTGAAAGCGTCCAATACTCTTATATGATATACAGAGCTCCATCTATTGACAGCATAGTAGATCTATTTCAAATACCAGTATTGAGTGAATGCAAGTAGTATCTCTTCTGAGATCGTCCAATCATCTAGTATGATACATACACAGTACACAGCAGTCCAGCGTCACCAACCTTAAAATAAGGTAAAGTATTGCAGGTGAACTGATTCCTGTCCAAAATTACCAAATACGATGTCATTGTCACCTTGACAACTCAACTGACTGGCTGACATGGCTATAGACTAATCATATTGTTTCCGGTATATTACTTTTCTCTATGACATAATGTAATATCACTTTCTCAGTGGTCATTATGTATGTCATGGCGATTTGTACCTAAATATATCACCTCAGATACATTTTATTCAAAAATGTTAATATTTCATTGTGAACATCAATACAATACGGAAATCGCAAAGAAAATGCTAAGTATGTGGTGTCGAAACACAAATAAATATGTTTAAACAATAGATTTCCATGAGATCCAAAACCGGTGAGTTGATGAAAATATGTCATTGTTATTACATTATTGTTTCAGAGCTAATGATCGCTTGGTTTTTATTTTAATTTAAGTATGTGTAATCATCTAAATTGCTGTAATTACATATATTTGTATATGAATTACAAATATTTACGTAATGTAAAGTAAGTTTAGTGTTGCTCAAGGAAAGTATCGATACCTTTGTAGTATCGATTTTTTATAATGTTAGGGGTATGCGTATATATACTTTTTCACAGTGTCAATAAATTCGGAAATATCATATTCGATGCTGGTGATCATAAACCATCATGCGGAATGTTTTATTATGCCACGACACTTGACATAGGTACTAAGGACTGTTATTTACATCTCACTTGTATTTAAATAACTTTCTTTTTCAGAGATTCATTATGTGTTTTTGGAAAACTTTTTTAAACAATGCCTGAGACTTGTATGAGTTTGTGCAATTCACCTTTTCCAAATAAAATTATAAAAGAACTTCATCTGCTGATTTAATTGCTCCATTTCTTGCTACAGGTATGTGCTAAGATACTTAGTAATTTTTTTATACTTGCGCCAATCGACTAATGAGTTGGCCATATAACAAAAATATTTGACGATTGTTTCCAATCAAATTGCACCTCAAGCTGTTAAGTGAGCCAGTTCTGATCCACCTTAGGAGAAAAGCATTTTAAAACACCAGGTATTATCAATTTTTCTCTACAGAACTGGCACAGTACTTGCTAACTGAACGACTAGAACAATATTTATTATCAAACATAAGTAAAATGACCTAAATATTATACAATTAATAATAAATAGTGTAAATAACGTCATATCTACGCTTGTTTGACATGTTTTTTTTTTTCAGTTCATTTAAACAAAACTCCATCGCTTATATACTTTCGAAGTAAATGCTGAATCGATAAAGCTATGGCATGGAGGTACTATGTCACCTCAATACTATTTAAAAATCTACATGTGTACTATACAATCCCAATTACTATTTATTTAAATACATACTTATAATACTATTCTTGATTTTAAAATTAACCAACTGTCAAGAGCAGTTAAATAAACTTTTTTTGTAATAATCTGCGTGATATGGACATGTCACGCAGATAATATTAATTGAATCAATTAATAGAACAAGACAGTGCAGAAGAAGCTTCTTGCAATACAAATGAAATAGATAAGCTGCGAGATTAAATTAAATATCAAAATAATTCAACTACCTACACCTAAAAGTTTTTAAAAGTCTATATATAATTAAAAAAAGGTGCGCCAAAAAATAATACATTTTATGATTGAAAAACAAATAATTACTTTGGAACTATGTATACAGACCTCAATAATACGGTTTTCGATACTAGCGAAGATATATCGCGCGATAGTATATTTTGATGATTTTGGATAAATAAATACATCTGTGTGAAATATTTGTTTTATTTTATATTTCGTTAACATATATTTTATGACCCTAACCTACCTACCATTTTTTTCCTATATCGATTATAATGGAATCGATTTCATTGCACCTAATCGATTTTACGGAATCAGTAGTACAACACTCGCAAATGTCACTGTTATTGTGTTGGCAATATTGTTTTTCATTTGTAATGGTGGCATAATATAACTTCAAATCTGAGTTTCAAAGCAACAAGGTCCGTGCCAACTCTTAATATATTACTTGCTCAGTGGTACACAGAAGGACACGCGTCGGTGTTGTTTATATTGTCAGTATTGCAAAAAGTGTCATCTAGTGACAGCATAGTAAAGCTAGCTTCAATTACCCGTATCGAGCGAATCCGTCTAGAACTTCTCTGACAGCGTTTCATCCTCTAGCACGAAACACAGCGGGGTCAGCGGGTAACATGTCGTGCTTGTTGTTAACAATGCTTACATTGGCAGTATTGCGAACAGCGCCATCTAGCGGCAACATTGTCAAACTAGTTTCAATTACCTGTATCGAGTGAATGCGACTAGATCTTCTCTGAATGCGTCCAATCCTCTAGTATGAGGCACGGCGGGACGCGTATTAGCGCTTGTGTCAGCTACGCTTACATCAGCTTGCATTTCATCCGGTGCGCGTTGATCACCACCTGAAGGAATATCATCATCATCATAATGTAATCTGTTTATATTTGAAAATATTATGTATGTTCATAAAAATTGGAGTAAATTTAAATTAAACAGTGAAAATCACGATTACAACACTTGAAAAAAAGATAAATAGCGGTGCCAGGTTTTAGATTAGCAAAGACAAATAAGAGGTCCTTCTTAGGTAATTGTGTGCGGTTTTATAATAAAGTTCCCTAACATATTACAACGCTCACAGAAAGGACATTCAAGTGGCACGTGAAAAACATATTGATTAAAAAATCCTACTTCGTAGTTTGTGATTACTTAAACGACAAAAATGCCTGGACAATTCCGTCTTTGCCAAGCTGTCGCTTGTCACCAATGTAATTTAAACAAATATTGTATTAACTTTGTTACATAGAAAAATAAAAAAAATGTAACTCATTGTTAAAAGACGTTTAAATGATTGGCCCCGTTTCTTGCCCGTTCTTCTCGCAGTGGCTGTATACATTTTTTTTGCTGAATGTGGCAGTGCAATGTAGAATATTTTAATACTAAATTTGTAATTGACCTTCACCTTTTATTTTTACTTTGACTTTGACATCATAAAATCATTACATTTTAGTACAGATATGACTGTGGTTTTCTTTTCACTCAGTTTTAGTAAATAATACGGGATAACTCAGGCATTTGGATGCTAATCTCCTTGGTCTAGTGGAGATGAAGTGAGATTTTGTTGGGACGTTCCCCCATGCCGACCGAAATAAGCTTACAAAATTATAAAGAAAGGGTATTTTTTCACGATGAGTTGGATTTGAACCCTCGACCGCTCCGTCCTTTTAAGACGATTAAACATGGGAACGAAAAACAAATTTGAGCTACGACTCACTCACTGCGGTAGCTCAATTGGCATAGCATGTCCCGGCTATAGGGACGCATGTTTCGAATCCTGTTCGTATTTAAGTTTTTTATATCTTTGAATTTTTATATATTTTGTAAACTTTAGTAATATAAACTCTAAAATCTGGTTATTCATTTATTAAGTGAGAAGGCATGACAGATATAGCTAGCTCTACCATTCGATTTTATTAGATACGATTCAAATGCGTCCAGTTTTTTTTATAGCTTATAGTCTAGCCTTTGACCACTATCTCACCTGATGGTAAATGATGATGTAGTCGAAGATGTTGTTCAGGCTAAGATTCTAGGTATCACCTGTTGGTCGTTGATATAGCGTCTCAAGCCGTCGGTGGTCATTTCATTGCCTAAAGGGTGAACTGGCCGGCCCGTTTTCCATACAAACGTGGTAGGGTGATCACTCCCTTATTCGAGGATTTAGATTTGCTTTATTTCGGACCAAAATAAAGCATAATACCGATTGATCTCGTAATTTTTAAGCTTGTATGATGCCGAAATTTTAATAAAATAATTAACCTTGAGAATTATGAGCCTCGACACATTTTCATATAAAGTTTTCGAGGCTCATAACTTACAAGTTAATTATCTTTTTAAATTTTGGCATATACAAGCTTAGATAATGACGATATCAATCGGTATTATGCTTAAGTCTGGACCTAAAATCTCAAATAAGGGAGTGATCACCCTACGACGTTTGTATGGAGAAGTGACCGGCCAGTTCAACCTTAAAACTATATTAAGCATTATACGAAAGCGAGCAACTATTGACTCTTATCCTGTAAGGTATAATCTAGATTCTTGCACTGAATCACATAATAATCTTATATCATATATTTGTCCCTTATATTTGTGATTTTGTAATCTTATATCATTCTGATTGTTACTAAACATAAGTTCAAAGTTGTTTATTGCTTTCATGAGTACATTTGATGGATACAATATTTAACAGAACATACATGAAACCCATTTGGGCGTAGCATCATTTTGTACAATCAAATACATGAAATATTACAGATGAAGTACATATTACCAACGTGAAACAGACCTATATTTGAAGCTGAAACATTGTCAATTTATTATAAACAATTATAATCGTGTTTTTTTTTTATCCTTGCTTGTAATATGTTAAATTATATTGATTATAATTTAACATAATACAAGCGATATTCATCCTTACCTTGTGCAGTTTGTGGTCGAGAATCGTGCGCTTGAGGCACGTGGTCTTCGGTGGCGGTGAGCGTTGTCATCGAAGATAGCGCTGACGTCATCGCTGGGGTTGATGACGTCAGAGGGGTAGTGGAGATCGGGAGAGGCGTAGGTGCAGGGGTATTGTCCGGAGGGGCGGGGGTCGGGGCGGTACTACCCGGGAAGTAGAGCTCATCTGCTCGATGGGCGAAGTAGCACTGGAAGAAATTATAGTAGGTTACGATAGGTGTGTTTTTACTGTTGAAGTTGGTCAAGAGACTACAACCTCATGTGATGGTAAGTTATTATGCGGTCGATATTGTTCAGGCCATCCTAGAATTGCACGATAAGAACATTTGACGGAACACACTGTAAGTGCTAGGCAGTTTTTTTTTGTAATATGTAATGTAAGGCTTTGACCACAATCTCACAGTCATGATGTGGTCGAAGGTGTTAACAGGCTTAACCTACAATTACTGGCTTTCAAGGACAGCTGCCGGAACACACTGTTAGGGGCTTTCCGACAGAGAACATTAACATGTTCTACTTAACGGTAGTAGCTAGCCAGGCGGACATTCTTAAATGTCCTACCAGTATCCTATAACTAATGCCATCCTAAGACCGTAACCGACAGCTTAACTTGCCCTCCGAAGCACGTGAGCGCTCATTAATATTGCTACTAGCGGTCACCCATACAAGTAATGAATTCCGCGGAATATTGCTTAACCTAGTAATTAAACAACTTTAAACGGTTTAAGACGCGTATATTTATCATTATTTTTGTCCCGACGTTTCAAACACTTTACAGTGATCACCCCGTGACCACGATCACTGTAAAGTGTTTGAAACGTCGGGACAAAAATAATGATAAATATACGCGATTTAAACCGTTTAAAGTTGTTTAATTACTATATGTAATAATCGCGAAAACCTAAGACAACATTATTGCTTAACCCTGTTTGATCCTCCTTTGATTGTTATGAACGCTTCTAGCTCCTTTGACAATATTCAAACTTCAACTTGTTTATTACTCATGATAACTATTATTTAGGTTAGCCTGAACATCTTCGACCGCATCATCACTTACAACCAGATGAGATAGGAATCATTAGCTAGCTTATCAAGTGTAACAGAAGAAAACTATCCAGGTTTGCCACAAAAACTGATATAACGTGAATGATTTTGGATAAGCCCTTCAATTACCTAATTTAGTAGCTTTCGATTTCTGATTAATATCTATTTACGATTACCTCACTTAATAGCTATTGATTCCTTATTGATATCTATCTTCGAATACCTAACTTTGTAGCTATTGATTTCGGACTTATATCTTAAATTACATAACTTTGTAACTTGGTATTTCTAATTGATATCCATCTTCGATTTCCTATTTTGTAATCATCTATTTTTTATCGAACTTATTTTTGATTACCTTACTTTGTAGCCATCGATTTCTGATTGATATCTATTAACGATTACCTCACTTAATAGCTATTGATTCTTTATTGATATCTATCTTCGAATACCTAATTTTGTAGCTATTGATTTCGAACTTATATCTTAAATTACATAACTTTGTAGCTAGGTATTTCTAATTGATATCTATCTTCAATTTCCTATTTTGTAATCATCTATTTTTTATCGAACTTATTTTTGATTACCTTACTTTGTAGCCATCGATTTCTGATTGATATCTATTTACGATTACCTCACTTTATAGCTATTGATTCCTTATTGATATCTATCTTCGAATACCTAACTTTGTAGCTATTGATTTCGGACTTATATCTTAAATTACATAACTTTGTAGCTAGGTATTTCTAATTGATATCTATCTTCGATTTCCTATTTTGTAATCATAATTTTTTTATCGAACTTATTTTTGATTTCCTTACTTTGTAGCTATCGATTTCTTATCAATATCTATCTTCAATTACCTAACTTTATAGCCGTAGATTTCCGATCGACATCTATCTTCAATTACCTAACTTTGTAGCTATCGATTTGTAAACGATCTATCTTCGATTGACTTAATTTTAGCTATGGATTTCTGATCGATATCTATCTTCGATTGCCTAACCTAGTAATTATCGTTTTCTTATCGATATTTATCTTAAATTACCTACCACTGTATCGATATATTTCTTATCGATATCTATCAGAAGGCTAATCCAAAATCTATCCCGCTTTAGCTGAGCAGTTAATGCAACAAGTGTACCTGTACGAAGTCATCGAAATGCGCCGTGAGCCGCCTCCAGCGTGCCGCCAGTGCATCTCCACCCGAACTGCTGCCGCCTGCGAAGCTCTCCTCATCCGCCACTGTCGCAGCGCAACCTGCATCGACAATAGAGACCATTTAGTAGAAGAACTCTTTGTGAACGAGTTCGTCTTTTGAAGTACTGCCACCATACCTATTTCTACAGCCCAGCATTAAAATTCGCCTTACTGTGTTCTGGTTTGAAGAGTATGGGTGCCCGTGAATTTACAGGCACATGAGACTACTTTATGTCTCAGGATGATGGGCGTAGACACTTGCAACGAATTATGCATCTGTTATAGGTAGAGGTTCCCGCTTAACACCAGATGAGCCTTGTGCATAATCAAAAAATGGTCTGCATATAGAATTATTATAATACTGATTTTGATTGACCACAATGAAAACTAAGCTAATAAGCTTACTAAAGTACATGAAAAGATAATTGAACCACAATGAGCCTACAAAGGTACATCAAAAGATAATTGAACTCAAGGAGCTTACAAAAGTACATCAAAAGATAATTGAACCACGATGAGCTTACAAAAGTACATCAAAAGATAATTTAACCACGATGAGCTTACAAAAGTACATAAAAAATAATTGAACCACAATGAGTTTACAATACTACATCAAATGATAATTAAACCACAATGAGCTGATAATGAATAGATTCAGGCGTTACTTTGCGGAAATCCATATTTAATAATGACAAATATTTCAAAAACATTTCAAGAAACCATTAAATAATATTGTAATTAAACACTTAATAAATATAAAAAATATATCTAGTGACAATTCCGCCAAATTTTCCTTTAAAGCCGACGTTATGTCACAAACGCCACGCAGCCAAAAACGCCTTTCGCTTCTACGCGAAACATCCTCAGTAGGTCTTGCCTCTACGAGCGCACGATCGAGTACTCCATCGTGCGCTCGTATTTGTTATTACTGAGCTTACAATAGTACATCAAAAGATAATTGAACCACAATGAGCTTACAATAGTACATCAAAAGATAATTGAACCACAAGCAGTTTCTTTAAATGTTTTGAAGTGGTGAGTAGGACAAGTCCCCTGCCTAACAGTAAGCGGTTATACCTGTCCATAACAGACGGTAGTGCCATCTTCCTTGTTCTGTTTAACACTGCGTTCATCACTCCAAGGCATTAATTCTTATATCTCATCTGCCCAGTAATTTCACTCGCTATAGTGCCCTTCACACCTTAACATAGTAGTGCTTGCATACTTCCGTCTCGAGGCAGAAAGTTGTTACTGCGGTGGGAGCGACCAAAGCTTGCTGAAGAGACCTGCCACCTGGTAAAACTGCGACCATCATTTGGTCAAAGCCCGAGTAATCAGGCACTGTTTTTTTTGTTCTTACGGAACAAGCTCGAGACCCACAACTATGTCCAGCGGACTAACCTCTGCCTATAACAGATGCATTTCGTCACAACTCACCAATTTCACTGCGCCCGTCACTTTGAGACATATATGTTAAGTCTCATGTGCCTGTAATTTCACTGGCTCTCAAGGACTGCTGCCGGAACACACCGATAGGTGCTCAGATTTTCTACTTGAGGAGCTAGCCAGGCGGGCAATCGAATTTCCTTTCACCATGCGGATCGAACCAGGGTCCTGCGGCATGGCAGTCCACGACGCCATAATTGCTTCTAAAAATTAACATATTTCTGTTATTTTGTGACCTTGTATTGTTAGCTCAGCAGGCGAATTGCCTAGACTGCCAGCTTCGGCCGTGACACTCACCATCTTCATGAGCCGCGGTGTCCCCGACACTGCCCGCGATGTCCGCCAGCTCCCTCCGCAGAGCGCGCACCGCGTCCCCCTCGCCTTGTCCCGCGACACTGCCGCCCTCGGACGGCACTCTAGCCAGACCAACGGCGCCGGCGCGGAGGTCTTTCAATACAACCGCTACATGATCCATATCCTGACGAACAAATGTCATATATAAAAAAATATAAAATAAGTATGGATCATTGACCTTAAACTTAGTAGTAATGACCTAGCAATAGCTATGGATAGAAAATATAAGGATCAGCTAATGCGCCGATACAAATGTGCAAAGAACTCGTATTAAAGCAGTTTGACTCACTACTACGACTATAAGGGGGCTGAGTTGCCCTCGTCCGTGGGAAGGTACCCTTACTATCGAAGCACTCGTAGCGAAGTTTGCTTAGCTGTTCTTAACCGATCAGCTAAGTTAAGCAACGTCCGCTGCGGTCATGACTTGGATTGTTTTTTTTATCGTTTTGTGACGGAACAAGCCGAGGTCCACCTGATGTTAAGTGAACTAACCTCTGCCTATAACAGATGCATTTCGTCAACGACGAATTGCACTGCGCCCGTCACAGTGAGAAGTACAGTTGTTAGGTCTCATGTGTCTGTAATTTTACTGGCTCTCAAGGACTGCTGCCGGAACACACTGTTAGGTGCTTGGCGACAGATTTTCTACTTGACGGTGGTCGCTAGCCAGGCGGGTATTCGCAAAATGCCCTTCCACCATGCGGTGAAGCTCAAGCCCGCGGCGGGATTCGAACCATGGACCTGCTGCACGGCAGTCCATAGCCGATGCCACTGAGCCATCACTGCTTCAATAACCGTAATAATTGGTGACTGTTGGCGACTGGCTGGTGCAGCCTTTTTGTTAATATATTAAACCTATTATGTAGTTATTTTGGTACTGTCAATGTATTTGTTTTTTTTTGTGTTTGATTGTGTCAAGCCTCGATGCGAGTAAAAAATAAGATGTAATTTAGTTTTGAAACGATTATAAAGAGTAACAACGAGTAACTATCTAAAGTGTTTTTATTTACATTATCATACAGTCCACCAATCGTCCGTAACATTTGGTCCTTACGAAGCCTAAATTTATACCAATGGTAGTTACTCGTAGTCAAACTAAATCGCAATATGCGAATCCGACGACACAAGGCTCAGGCGAAGCACATCAAGAGGACAATTCGCCACCACCTCTCCGCGAGCGCGCCGAGCCGCAACCGAGCGGATCGCATCAAGCGGCACACATCGCTGAACTGAAGGCGGGAGCTACTACAAACATTGCACAGCAAGAAACGACTGTACTCCCGGCTAGTTCCGGTCTTCAACATCAGCCGCACGGAAACAGAGGTCAGTCAACATACACAAGACGCTCTTCAAGCTCTTCTATTCAAGCTAAAAAACTGGCCATAGAGGCCGAAATTCAGCAACGTCGCGTAGAGCGTGAATGCAAGCTAGCAGAGCGAGAGCGCGAACGTGAACAGCGCGAGCGCGAACGTGAACAGCGCGAGCGGGAGCGAGAGCGCGAAATTGCGCTTCAACAGCAAAAAGCTGACGAGTTGGAGCTGTGCGCAAAGCTTGCTTCCCTGGAAGCACATTCTGACAGGTCTGGTAGCGTCTCTTCCCGTAGTTCGCACAAAGAACGTGTAACAACATGGGTGGGCAACCAAAACGCACCCAACATGGCACTTGACCCACAACCACGCGTATTACGCGTTCAAGCACCCGTAGGTAACGCACATTCTGACAGGTCTGGTAGCGTCTCTTCCCGTAGTTCGCACAAAGAACGTGTAACAACATGGGTGGGCAACCAAAACGCACCCAACATGGCACTTGACCCACAACCACGCGTATTACGCGTTCAAGCACCCGTAGGTAACACTGCTACCCCAGGAGCGGAAAGCGATCCGATTGTTCAGCTTGCGAAGGCTTTTTCATCTTTACCCAATCGCCCGAGAAAGCAGGAGCTGATTCCTTTTACAGGCAATATAGATGAATGGTTAGCTTTCAAGTGTACGTATGAGCGAACTAAAACCTTTTTCACGCCCGCAGAAAATTTAGCTCGCTTAACATCCGCCGTTCGTGGTGCCGCCCAGGCAGCTGTTTCTTCAATTTTATGGCAGGCACAAGATCCCGAGGAGGTGATGACTGCTTTGGAGAAAAACTACGCGCGTCCAGAGCAGCTGGTCGCACACGAGATTGCCGGTCTACGCAGTATTAAAATAGGTAACGCAGAACATTTAAACATTCTGGCCAACAAGCTGAGGAACTGCGTTGCCATTATAAGATTGTTTCAGCAGCACGAGTACCTATCATCACTCGAGCTTCTTCGTACGGTCCTTTTAAAACTTAATGATCACACGCGAGACCGTTTTACGGATTACGCAGCCACACACAAACCTTTTGAGCCAACGATTACTAAACTAGAGTTGCTTTCTAGGTTCTTGGTGATCGAAGCTGAACGACAACTCAATTACAACTTTTTGGTTGACGTAACGCCGAGCTCGTCACAAAGTAAAGCAACATTTTATAAGCCAAACGTAACGAAAGTTTTGAATGTTCACGCTACTACCTCGAATGACAAAACGACACAGTGTGCATACTGTAAACAAGGGCCTCACTCTGTTAAAACATGTAAAGCTTTTTCGTCGCTTTCGGTTGACGATAGATGGCGCTGGATAAAAGAAACCAAAACGTGCTATAGATGCCTGAAGTCTAGCCCGCATACATGGAATACATGCCAGACTAAGCGATGCGGTGTTAGTAGCTGCGACAGGCGCCACCACGCCCTCCTTCACGGTGACAAATCGGTATCTAATAGTAACCTCTCCGCTAATAATACTGTTTCTCTGCAGAGCTCACCTAAGAATGACACTATCGTGCCTCCTCAAGCTGACGGCGGCAACGTGGTGGCTAACACGATCGGGGTACCTGCATCTGGTAGGCGAGGACTGCTCAAGATTCTACCTGTCACTTTAGAAGGTCTACGCGGCACGTTTGATACGTTTGCGCTCCTTGATGAGGGCAGCACCGCTACACTTATCGACGGTGACGTAGCTGCGCGCATCGGAGCTGACACCACGGACCGTCAGAAACTACGTGTTACAGGGGTAGGGGGTATGTACCTCGACACTGAGGTATGCTTTGTCAATTTTTACATTCGAGGGCGCGACATGCCTGAACGCCACTTAGTCCAAGGCGCACGCAGTATTACCCCTCTTTCTCTTACTCCGCAAAGCACCGACATGCTTGATTTATCAAAATACAACCATTTGTTGGATTTGTCGGCTAGTTTAGAATATCAAGACGCTACGCCAACTGTACTCATTGGAGCGGCCGATTGGCATTTGTCTTTAAGCCGTGAGATGCGAGTAGGTAAGAAAAACGAACCTGTCGCCTCAAGAACGCTTTTGGGCTGGGCTCTACACGGCGCTATGTCCCCGTCGTCTAAACCGGTAGATTTTGTCAATAATGTTTGTGAAGTAGATTACGCCTCAAGGGCAATTAACTCTCTTGAAGCACTAATTAAAATACAATATGAAGTAGATTCTTTAGGCATCCAGAAGCTTGCCACCCGACAAAACAGCGACGATGCACGTGCGGTAAGTTTGGTAGAGTCTTCCGCTCAACGACTGGCTACAGGACGTTTTGAGGTAGGCTTGCCTTGGAAGGAAAGGGTAACAAACGACGTTCCAGATAGTTACCCTCACGCCTTATCACGACTCAAGTCTCTCGAAAAACAGATGGCCAAAGATAGCACACTTGCGTTAGCTTACAAAAAATATATTGAAAGCATAGTTCAAAAAGGTTACGCAGAAGAATGCGCGCCCTCTACCTTCCACGACAATTTTCTCAGGTACAAGTCCTCGGCTGGCGTCTCTTTGAGATGGTACTTACCACATTTTGGTGTGTACCATCCACAGAAGCGTAAGTTGAGAGTAGTGTACGACGCAGCAGCTGTCACTAGAGGTGTAAGTTTGAACGAAATGCTACTGCAAGGTCCGGATCTATTGCAGTCTCTTTTAAACATTTTGTTCCGTTTTAGAGAAGGACCGATCGCGTTTAATGCCGATATAAGGGAGATGTTTCTTCAAATCAAAATGAAAGAAAACGATCGTGATGCGCTACGGTTTTTATGGCGCAACGAAAACTCTCAGGATACCGTCAAAGAATATAGGATGACGTCTTTAATTTTTGGCGCTGTATCTAGCCCTTTTATAGCAATGTTTATTAAAAACAAAAATGCTAAAGATTTTGAGCACAAATATCCAGCTGCTACTAACGCGATCATTCACAACCACTACATGGACGATTATATTGGGAGTGAGTTTAACCTCCCCGACGCGAAACGTTTAGCCTCCGATATAGTCACGGTTCACAAATCATGTGGTTTTGAAATGCGGTCGTGGGTTTCCAACGTGCCCGAGGCGCTTGCTTTAGTACCCAAAGAGCTTTGTAGCGACTCGAATTCTGATGTCAACCTGCCTTTAAATAATGACGTAGGTGCTTTAGGCGTAAAGTGGAATCCTCTGACCGATACTTTAGGTTTTCGCACGTGTCGCAATCGCAGTGGCGTATGCACGATAACTAAACGAAGTTTACTCTCCAGTGTTATGAGCGTCTACGATCCTTTAGGACTCATCATGCCAATAGTTATCCAAGGTAGAATTTTGATACAAAAATTATGGAGGGAAGGGACTGACTGGGATTCGCCGATCCCACCCAAGTATGAAGTCGACTGCAAGTCGTGGTTTGATCAGATTGATTCTGCAGCTAATCTCCGTATTCCGCGATGGTACGTAGGCAAATCAGAGCAGTGCAGCATTCAACTTCACGTTATAGCTGATGGGGGGGAACAGGCTTATGCCTCCGTTGCATATTGGCGTTATGCGTTCATTGATGGTTCAGTTAGTTTAGCGTTGATAGGCAGCAAAGCGCGTGTTGCACCTTTAAAGCCACTTTCTATTCCGCGCCTTGAACTGCAGGCTGCTCTGATCGCGACGCGTTTTGCACAAACTATTTTGAATGCTCATCGGACACAACCTTCCGCTGTTTTCTACTGGACTGACTCCACAACGGTCTTAAAATGGATTCGCAGCGACGCGCGGTGTTTTAAGCCGTTTGTAGCCCACAGGTTAGGCGAAATTTTAGAATTTTCTAATCCATCAAATTGGAAATGGCTTCCTAGCGAACTCAACATCGCAGACGATGCTACTAAGCCAAAACATTTAAAATTTACATCATCGCATAGATGGTTCGCTGGCCCATCTTTTCTCATCGATTCACCCTCAGAATGGCCACATGAACCAGAACACATCATTGACGAAGTTTTACGTACTTCTGAGTTAAAATCAGAGTACGTAGGGCATCTTGTAGATAATCCTTTGTTAGTGCCGCCGGTTCCAGACGCAGCTCGTTTTAGCAGCTGGCTACGGTTACTAAGATCTACGGCCCGCGTTTTCCAAGCCGTACGAAAGTTTTGGTCAAAATCCAGTTCACCGCGCTTACTATCGAAATCTGTTCATGATACTACGTCCCCCTCGCATCTTTCAGCTGATGACATTCTTCAAGCAGAGAAGATGCTTTTCTCAAGGATTCAGATAGACAGCTTTTCCGAAGAACTGAAGATTTTGAAAGCCTCGCAACCTGTACCCAAGACCAGTCGCATAGCCGCACTCGCCCCGGTTCTTGACAAAGATGGTCTGATTAGATTATACTCACGAATAAAATCCGCTCCTGGGGTGAGTGAGAGTGTTAAGTCACCGATCATTCTTGACGGTCGTCATCGTATTGTACACTTAATCATTTTGCATAAACACGCTGAAGCCGGACATGGGAACCATGAGCTTGTGCTCAATGAAATAAGACAGACATTTTGGATTCTACGGGCTAGGGCTACCATCCGAAGCTTAGCCAAAGGGTGTCTACAATGCAGAAGACAGAATGGTCGTTTAGTAACACCAGCAACAGGCGACTTGCCACCAGAGCGGCTAGACCACCACACACGGCCGTTTACGCATGTTGGTGTAGATTATTTTGGCCCCATAGTAGTTGCAATTGGCCGACGACGTGAAAAGAGGTGGGTGGCTCTTTACACATGCCTTGTTACAAGAGCTCTACATCTGGAAGTAGTCCCTTCATTATCATCCAGCTCTGCAATAATGAGCCTTAGACGCCTAATTTCCCGGCGAGGGACCCCAGCTACAATCTTCTGCGACAACGCAACCTGCTTTGTTGGAGCCAAGCGTGAGCTTGCATCACTCTACGATGAGGCAGTAGAAAATTTCGCGACCAGCCGCAAGATCTTCTGGCGTTTCATTCCACCTGCCTCGCCATTTATGGGTGGAGCGTGGGAAAGGCTGGTACGCTCGGTGAAGACAGCTCTACGAGTCACATTAAAGGACAGAGCACCTCGAGAAGAAGTTCTTACCACGTTGCTCATGGAAGCGGAATCGATCGTCAACAGCAGGCCATTGACTTATGTACCAAACTCACCAGACACCCCCGAGGCTATAACGCCCTTTCATTTCATCCTCGGAACTTCATCAGTGACATCATGGCCCTGCAAACTTCCGGATGCAGATTCATTACGAGCGACTGATTGGCGGCTCGCTCTTAGGCTGGCTGAACATTTCTGGGCAAGATGGCTGGCTGAGTACCTGCCTACTCTAATTCCTCGAGGTCGAAACAGAAGCGAATCTGGATTATGCGAGGGTGACGTGGTCCTTATAGCGGACAATACACTACCAAGGGGTCTTTGGCTTCTTGGTAGGATAAACAAAACCTTTCCAGGACCTGACGGACTGGTTCGTGTCGCAGACGTTGCTACCAAAGGAGGTATCTTGCGCCGACCAGTCCGTAAGCTTCTGCCGCTTGTTGCACATACCCAGCCAGTTGCCACCAGAGTTTAGTGCTCCACTAGGGGTCCGGAATGTTGGCGACTGGCTGGTGCAGCCTTTTTGTTAATATATTAAACCTATTATGTAGTTATTTTGGTACTGTCAATGTATTTGTTTTTTTTTGTGTTTGATTGTGTCAAGCCTCGATGCGAGTAAAAAATAAGATGTAATTTAGTTTTGAAACGATTATAAAGAGTAACAACGAGTAACTATCTAAAGTGTTTTTATTTACATTATCATACAGTCCACCAATCGTCCGTAACAGTGACCGTTAGTGACATTACTACTGAGCGTGCACGTGCTTCGGAGGGCACGTTAAGCCGTCGGTCCCGGTTGTCTTCTTAGAATGGCTGTTGTTATAGCGTGGTGGTAGAGCATTTTGCGAATGCCCGCCTGGCTAGCTACCACTCTCAAGTAGAAAATCTGTCGCCAAGCACCTAACGATGTGTTCCGGTAGCTGTACTTGAGAGCCAGTAATTCTATGTTAGCCTGAACAACATCTTCGACCACATCATCATGACTTACCCATAGGTGAGATAGTGGTCAAAGGCCAACCTATCATGCATAAACAAAAATACAAAACCCCACTCGAGATCCCCGGGTGGTGCCAATCTTAAGCAAGGTGCCGTATTGTTGGGTATCACTGCATTGTCAGATATTCTACCTCAGCTTTGAAGGGCAATCGGCAAGTGAAATTACCGAGCACTCAACCTGTAAAACGAATGTCTCAGCGTCGAGCGCAATCATTGTCACACAATGGTGACACTGTAACTGTAATGGACAGGCGTGATGCTTACCATCAGGCACAAGCTGGGCAGTCTCGGAAAATATTAACATAAAAAATAGGAATTAAGTGTCCCGCATAAGGAATAAAGTGACTTGCATAAGTAATAAAGTGACTTGCATAAGTAATAAAGTGACTCGCATAAGTAATAAAGCGACCCGCATATGGAGTAAAGTGACTAGCATAAGAAATAAAGCGACTCGCATTGGTAATAAAGACACGTACAATGACTAAAGTGACTTACCTTCCTTACGAGCGACGTCTCCCTGACCAAATGTTCCAGTTGATGCGTTCTATGTCGATGCAAATGTGCTAGGAACTCGTATAGGAGTCGATGGTGGGCCGCGGCGCATTCTGCTTCAAGTAACCTGAGGGTTTAAACAAAATAATTATAAATGTATATGTTTTGGCCAGTAGCCAATTCGGAAGTCACTCAACAGACTCCGTACACAAGTTTCAAAAGGAACCTGGTCAAATGGGGAATAAAGGACAAGTTAGATGTGGAATGTGAGTGTGATGCTCCTGAGCAAAATATGGCACACTTACTGTCATGTCCCCAATGCCCGACTGCCTGCAAGATGACCTCAAGTATGCATCTTACAGGGCCGTGGAGGTGGCCTCACATTGGGCAAACATTATTTAAAAGACAATTAGCCATTGCTATGAAATGAATGAATGAATAATGTTTTAGTTTACTTTCTATAGTCTACAAAGACTGGCGGAAGGAATAATTAAGGGAGGCGTAGCAGGGTTCGTCTGTTAGACATATAACATTTGCCGGCAGCTTCAAGGTGCCTGAGGAACTGATGATTGTAGAAATAACGCGTGATTTGATAACTCATTCGTTGGTATATTTTTGATCGACCTAAACAAAAGGCGGAGGTACTCAATTCGACTGCTTTTTTATGTTTGTTACCTCAGAACTTTTGACTGGGTGAACCGATTTTGATGATTCCTTATTTAATTTGAATGCTTGATGCTTGCCGAGTGGTAAATTTCATCAAAATCAGTCCAGCCGTTTTTTAGTTTCACTCCAATAACTGAAAAGTGTTTTGATAACTTGATGATATAGTCATTGACAGTGAATTACAATCGATCCCGTAAGTAGCAAGGGTCACTAAAAAGAGTGACAAGTTTTTTTTCCTAATACGGAACCATCTTCAACACTCAAAAGTGTGAAATAACTGGTCGAAGTCGGTACCATGCGCACAATATTGTAATAATAGGTACGAACTATCATGGTACCGACTCCATCAAGTTATTTCACCCTTTTTTTTGAAGCAGTGATGGCTCAGTGGCATTGGCTATGGACTGCCGCGCAGCAGGTCCATGGTTCGAATCCCGCCGCGGGCTTGAACTTCATCGCATGGTGGAAGGGCATTTTGCGAATGCCCGCCTGGCTAGCGACCACCCTCAAGTAGAAAATGTATTGTGACGAAATGCATCTGTTATAGGCAGAGGTTAGTCCGCTTAAAATCAGGTGGGCCTCGAGCTTGATCCGTCACAATAAAAAATAAACACATTTGAGTGTTGAAGTCGGTTACATTTTTAATTGAACATTTTTTTTAGTGCTATTTGAAAATGATATAACTCTTCCATACAAAGAGAGAAGCGAAAGGAGTGTGGAGACATCCAGGCTATGCTTAGCCATCTTGAATGACGTGTTCCGCAATAGGATTCGTAAAATTTAGTAAAGATGCGACAAGAAAATACTTCCTGGCATGATATTGTACCTCTTTTGCATAATAAAGAGTTTCAGCATAGACTTTTATTAGAGCAAAGACTTGAGTAAGTAGACTCGGAGAAGAGTAAAAACAGAATACTGTATTTTTTAGGGTTCCGTACCCAAAGGGTAAAAACGGGACCCTATTACTGAGACATCGCTGTCCGTCCGTCTGTCACCAGGCTGTATCTCAAGAACGGTGATAGCTAAACAGTTGAAATTTTCACAGATGATGTATTTCTATTGCCGATGTAACAACAAATACTAAAAATAAAACAAAATAAATATTTAAGAGGGGCTCCCAAACAACAAACTTGATTTTTTTATCGTTTCTTACTCGATACTAATAACGGTGACAGGTAGACGCTTTAACTATTCACAGAATATTTCGTAACGGAACCCTTCGTGCGCGAGTCCCACTCGCACTAGGCCGGTTTTTTTTTATTCTGGATTGTGACGTATCATGCACTAGGCCCACCTTATATTAAGTATATATATTTATATTGTATATATATAAGCAATAAATACCTCTTCCGTCTAGTAAGAAGTTCCAGCATGGACTCGACTTCAGGTAAAGCGAGGTGACGCGACTCGACCGCGAGAAGAGATCGTAGTGCAGTAGCATCGCTGCCTGACGCAGGAGCTGCAGGACGGGCGGAGCGCAGACGACGTTTGGCCACCTGTAAATACCAACATTTTATTCATATATTCTATATTAATTTAATAGCAGCTAAACAAATCTTCTATTAAATTAATATCCAACGTGTATCCAAAGCGGCATTAGTAGGATCTTACTAAATTTGGTAAGGCAGGGGAGGAGGCTCGAGCGGTGAAAGGGAGCGTTGATGCATCATAAAGCGGCCCCTTAACCTTACTCACTGGGTTGCAAGTCCCAGGCACCTCGACTTTGGCCTCTTCCTCTGCAACGCTATGGACCCGGCACCCGCACAGTGAATCCATGGAATGCTAAGTAATTCGTCTCTTATAGTGCCTCTCCGATTACTGAAGGTTGGTGATCAGCTCTGTACATTTGTCTCTGTGTCTTGCGAGGCGAAAAAGGTCTGCTGCTCTTGCGATACCAGTCCACTCCCTGATGTTTCTTAGCCAAGACTTTTTCCTACGACCGGCTTTTCTTTTTCCTGCGACCTTTCCCATCATGAGTTGTAAAAGTTTGTATCGATCATGGCCTAGATAAGAAACTTTCCTCTGTTTGACGGTGTTCAAAAGCATGCGGGTCCCCCTCCTACTCGTCGTAGAACTTCGGCATTGGTAATCTTTTGAGTCCAAGATATTGCCATCATGCGTCTGTAGGCCCACATTTCAAATGCTTCTACGCGTTTCCTGAGTTGCTCTTTGATAAACAAATCTTAGAAAGAAATAAATTTACGCTTCGATTTCAATCCCATGCTGGGTCCAGCAGTACCAATTCAGCTATCGTGATGTACCAAATCAGCTATCGTGATGATGAATCATAGTTAAAATTAGTGCTTTCATTTCTATTACTACACTTTTATAACCCCTAGTGTGCAGATCGAACTCTGCATAGAGGGTAGTTTTTCGTCGACCAGTCTACCTGAAGTCGATCTCGATCGCTTGCATATAGGACGGTCTATTTTTGCAATAACGCATGCACTGTGGATTACATTACAAATTTACGAGCGGATAAATTATAGTCATGTACAAACATGAAATTTGTAATTTTGGGTTGCGTTATCTTTAACAAGTTTGAAGCTAATTGCAAATTTAGTCTTATTTGTAGTACAACTTAAGTTGAGCTATAGGTGTCGCTCCATCCCCATACCATAGTTAAAGAATGAGAGGACAAATTTGAGTTATGAGTCATATGTCATGTTAGCTTAAATAATCAGAGCATGCCCCGGCTATAGGGGTGGAAGGCTCATGTTCGAATCCCGCACAGGACCATAATTTTTCTTCTCGTAAATTTGTAATTTTGTAACTTAAAGACATGTACGCATATCCAGTCTAAATTAGGCACTAGAATCTCCTAAGGGCATCTAAATACCGTTATTTTATGTTATTACTATTATATACTCCCCGTGGGGTGCCGGATTAGAATTGCACCTCCCCATATCATCCCGTGGGTGTTGTAAGAGACGACTAAGGGTAAAATACTGGAAGGTGGGCAACAGCGCCTTTTAAAGAATTGCCATTTTACACTGCGTTCCCCAACCCGCTTGCCAAGCGTGGCGATTATGGCAAATACCCTGTTTGGAACGCAACTTAGCGTAGTCGTCTACCTTTTGTCTATGGACAATTTGAGTTGAATAAGAAAAAAGTTTGCTTGTCGTGCTGTCTCTGGTTTTGCCAATTTTAGTACTCTGGACAATTTTGGTTTGAAAGATTTGTGAAAATTGATAGCTAGCTCGTGGTAAAAATAAATTTGTTACTATAATTAGTTTGTGATGGTGGTCGGGACTTTGAAGAACCTAGCCAAGATCGGAGCTTCCTCGCCATAGCGTAAGTACTTACCTCATATAGTTGGCCAATTGTATGTTAGGTAGGAAAGCGCTAGGCTGGAGCCGTCGACGGAAGAATATCGAAAAATTATGGTACGTGTGTATGTAATTTTCATGTATTTTATTCTTCAGCCCCGTGGATCACGGGCAAAGTTGAGATTCAAAAAGCAGGTTGTCTAGGTAGAAGAACTCTGCTTACCATGCCTGCCTAGGCAATCTGGAATCTTAACATACCTCCTTAATAGGGGAGGCTGTGTTCAGCAGTAGACGATCCGGCAGATACACTACTACTATTGTATAACCTTTTAGAAGCAACGTTGATGCCATACTACCAAAGCTAATACAAGCAGAATGGTCTTACTAGTTCATTGAGTAGGAAGTTCGGGAATATGTGTTCCCTGGACGCGAGAGCAGCGCCGCACTTGGGACACCTCCGGTGGAGCTCCACTGACTTGGCGATGCACGCGTAGCAGAACGAGTGTCCGCAGCGGGTGACGTACGCCTCCTCTATCAGCTCGAAGCACACGGGGCAGAGGAAGTCGCAGTCCTGAAGCATAGACAGGTAGATTAGCATTTTTCAAAATGTAACATAGAAAAGAGAAAACAGTTCTCGGCTCAATCAAGACTGTGTTTGCATCAGATTTTTCCCAATTAAGGCGCTAACAAGTTCTAAATGGTTTTTTTTTTATGTTATTGTGACGGAACAAACCCGAGGCCCACCTGATGTTAAGTGGACTAACCTCTGCCTATAACAGACGCATTTCGTCAACGACGAATTGCACTGTGCCCATCACACTGAGACGTCCAGTTGTTAGGTCTAATTAGCCTGTAATTTTTCTGGCTCTCAAGGACTGCTGCCGGAACAAACCGTTAGGTGCTAGGCTTACCTTTAGGCTTTACTTGAACAGATTTTTTTGCAAATTAGTTCGTAGCAGTGGAAAAATTACCCGTACACTCCCCGTGGGGTGTTAGAATTGCACCTCCCCATATTATCCCGTGGTTGTCGTAAGAGGTGACTAAGGGAAATTACTGGAAGGTGGGCAGCGGCGCCTTCTAAAGAACTGCTATCTTACACTGAGATCCCCAAGCCGCCTGGCTAGCGCTTATGGCGAATACCCCCTTAATAGGGGAGGCTGTGTCCAGCAGTGGACGAGTCGGCGGTCGGTGGAAAAATTGTATGTTAATTTTGGTCATATTTTCTAGGGCCAAGTTAATTGCGACACATGTTACCTTAAACTTTCTCAATAGAATAAAATTGCAAAGTTGACTCCACTTATTTTGGCTGTGGTTATAGCCTTTCGTAGTTTCTCGATGTTATAGCCAAACCACTTTTTCTATTCTTACTGCTGATAGGCTAGCCTTTGACCATTATTTCACCGGATGTTAAGTGATGATGTGAATGTAGTTCAAGCTAACCTACAATCACTGGCTCATAAGGACGAATTTCAGAACACACCTTGAGGTGAGTGGTGACATATTTTCTACTTGAGGGTAGCTAGCCGCAAAATGGACCTACCAAAACGGCATTGCCATTCCTAAACAACCGGAACCGATGGCTTTAGGTGCCTTTCGAAGGACAATAGTGCTGTGGTAAATACCAGTAGCGGTCACAGTCTAAGCTTTTTTTAATGTAATTGTGGCGAAACAAGTGCGAGGCCCACCTGATGTTAAATGGACTAACATCTGCCTATAACAAATGCATTTCATCGTCAGTGACGAATTACACTACGCGCATGACACTGACACATAAAGTTGTGAAGTCTCATGTGCCTCTAATTTTAATGGCTCTCAAGGACTACTGCCAAAACATACTGCTAGGTGCTTGGCGACAGCTATAAACGTTTCAAAAATATATTTCACTAAGATCTAAGTTCGTCAGCCTATGAATTCCTGACAATTACATGATGGACTGAGGAAGAATAACATACCTTGTCTTCCAGAGAGCCCCCAATGCCACCAAGCGCAGTCGCCCCACCGGCGACACCTGATCCACCGACAGAGCTCCCCACTGCATTAGTGGAAGCTGACGCTGAGCCTGCCATGGTGCTAATTAAAAAATAAACATCATCACAATTAAAAATTACGGTTAATATAAAAAATAATCCTCAAATATATTATAAACTGACATTTATTTAATATATTGTTAAGATATATGTGAAACTATCATATAAAAAACTATCCTATGTCCGGAGGGACATAGGATAGTTTTTATCCAACTTAAATTTGGTATGGAAATAGAATGAGACAGAGGTCTCATTTTATTTCCATACCAAATTTAATCCTAATCGGTCCAGTAGTTCCAGAGCCTATTCAATGCAAACAAACAAACAATCAAATCTTTCCTCTTTATAATATTAGTGTAGATGTAGATTGATAATCATTAGAAAATTCACAAAACCTGATGGCAACTCTGATAAATCAGCCTATATATTTTATCAGTACTGTTCAGGCAGCTAACGGTGTGTTCCGGCAGCTGTCCTTGTGAGCCAGTAATTCTAGATTACCATGAAAAGAATTTTCGACCCCTTCATCACTTACCATCAGGTGAGACAGTGGTCAAAGTCTAGCCTATCAGCTATATATAAAAAATATATGACTAACTCCTCTACAACAGGGGAGCCAGTATTCAGCAATGGACAATCTAGCTGACACAGTACAGTACTGTTCTTTAAATCTTCACAGACTATACTCAAGTTTATATAGGTGAATGATTTACCTATATGTGCTGCAGAAGCTTCAAATGTCACAATCATTATTTCTTTGTAAAAGCTGCAAGATTTAAATCTGCTCTGCTTGCTTACAGTACAGTTATTGACAAAGCGACAGTCTTCCTGGGAATCAAAATGGATTCCACTTTACAATGGGATCCACATATACATGATCTCTCCGGAAGACTTAGTTCTGCTGCATATGCAGTTCTTAGGATAAGACAGTTAACAGACGTAGCTACTGCTCGCCTAGTTTATTTCGCGTACTTCCACAGTATTATGTCGTATGGTGTATTGCTGTGGGGAACTGCTGCTGAGATAGAGACAATCTTTATCATACAAAAGCGTGCAATTCGAGCCATATATAAAATGGGTCCTAGGGAATCTGTGAGGGATCTTTTTAAAGAAATTGATATTTTAACTTTACCAAGTCTGTATATATTTGAAAATATTATGTATGTTCGTAAAAACTTGAGTAAATTTAAATTAAACAGTGACAATCACGATTACAATACTAGGAATAACGATAAAATAGTGGTGCCAGGTTTTAGATTAGCAAAGACAAATAAAAGGTCCTTCTTAGGTAATTGTGTGCGGTTTTATAATAAAGTTCCTAAACATATTACAACGCTCACAGAAGGGAAATTCAAGTTACATGTGAAAAACATATTGATTAAAAAATCCTACTACACAGTTTCTGATTACATAAACGACAAAAATGCCTGGACAAATCCGCCA
This sequence comes from Plagodis pulveraria, assembly GCA_963890685.1. Lineage (NCBI taxonomy): Eukaryota > Metazoa > Arthropoda > Insecta > Lepidoptera > Geometridae > Plagodis > Plagodis pulveraria. The sequence goes on along the minus strand of OY982976.1, from coordinate 4,921,372 downwards.
CCGCCAAGCTATTGCCTGTCACCTACATAATTTAAACAAATATTGTAATAACTCTATTGTATAGTATGTATGTAAGAAATTGTTAAAAGATGTTTAAAAGAATGGCCCCGAGTTTCTTGCCCGTTCTTCTCGCAGTGGCTCTATACAATTTATTTGCTGAACGTGGCAGTACAATGTAGAATATTTCAATACTAAAATTTGTAATTGACCTTCATAAGAGCGTCGTATACGCCTAAATTGAATAAATGATTTTGACTTTGACTTTGAGTATTAGCCGGATTGTCTTCTGCTGAACAAGGCTTTCCCCATTAAGGGGGAATCTGTCATAATCCGTACACTTGGCAGGCCTCTTGGGGATTGCAGTTTATGATATCAGAACTCAGAACGCACTGCTGCCACCTTCCGGTATTTTACCGTTAGTCACCTCTTACAACACCCACAGGTAGCAATGGGAGGGTGACATTCTAGCCAGCACTCCACAGGAATTGCTTATTTGACCATATATTTATGCCAACTACAATTTTACGACAACAACAAGCCAACTATTATTTTTTACGAATATCAAGGATTTTTCTACTATTATTTTCTTTATAAAAAAAAACCGAATCCCTGTTTAGTATGATATCAAGTACCTGTGCATGTTATGGTAGGGTCAAATGCTTAGCCACAAGCCTGCAAGAATCCAATGATACTTGCAGCCCTGCGGCTTACCTACCTACCTTCATTCTTGTCTTTTTTTCAGTACTGTTAAATGCAGATGAAATTATCTATACAGGACATAAATATCTGCTTAATATATGATTCAGAATTATACCACAGTGAAATCAATTAAAACATTTGTAAATTTGTAGTATTTTTTTATAAAATTTGTTTATTTTCTCATATGAAAACTCGTCTTGTTTATTTACCAAAGAATGAATAATTCATTCTTGGTAACTTACTAATGATAATCTTTGATGTTTTTAATAAAATCTTCGCCTTACACTTTTGATTTTATGTTTACATTGTTATTTATTTGTTAACTTCATTCCTTGGATATTTATTTAGAAGTAGGAAAAAAAATATTAAGCCTATGATTTCCCCCCCCCCATACTGCAGTATGATGCAGACGCCCATGTGGTGCCGGGCTAGAATGTCAAGCGTGGAGATTATGGCTAATCCCCTCATATTGGGAAAGGCTGTGTTCTACAGTGGACTATCCGGCAGATACAGATGCAGTATGAAGTCAAAATATTCAAAGTACAGGAAATTAATGGAAATCAAATAATTTCAGGATTTAATGAATTGATAGATGTATTGTCATTGTTTTATTGAAATTAGATTTATATTTTTAGTTCTCATATTTAAACCGTGGTCCGGGAACTTGATAATGACAGATATCACTCTAACCGGGCTCCCGGTTTGAACAAGCTTGGTGTTAAGTTTAAATATTTTGTAAGTTCTATTAATTGTAAAAAGAAGGTACAGTAAAATGTTATCTATTTATCTAAAAATTAAAGAATTGTGTATTAATAATACAAAAATTATTATAACTTATTGATATAGCTTACTTCAGGATCATTCTAACAAAGTAAGCAGTTTGCTGATAGTTTATTTTTTTCTTATTTGTAAATAGTTCCGGTAGTTGCATCTAGAGTTGCCAAAAATTTATATATGAAACCATTTCTCGATTTTAGTAAAACATATCATGTTGCTTACATTGATAAAATGACATTGAAATATTGTTGATTTATACATCAAATTCATTATTATATTGTTTACAATTGAATTTTAAGAGTTCTTTGGAGAACAGACCAGAAAACTGAAAAACCAATAAGTTACAAGATTCTAAATTTTTTAAAAAAAGCTTATTTTCAGGCAATATGTCTGAGTGTTTATATCAAAGTAAGCAATATGTGGATCCCCTTTTAGTGAAATTAGTTCTTTTTAAAGTAGTGAAACAGAACCCTCCTGGTGTTTCTTCCACATTTTTGTTGCTGGCTGCGGTATACGCCATGCGGGTTTCACACATTCAAGGTGATATTGCTATATATTCTAGGTATTTTTGACCACACACAAAAAATTGCTTATGTAGTTAATGATGTTGTTTAGGCCGAGCTTAGAATGGGAACTGGCACTGAAAGACATCTGCCAGAACAAATCATTACACACTTGGTGATAGATTTTCTATTTGAGCGTGGTATCCAGCCAAGCAATCATTCGCAAAATGCCGAACTTCCATGCTGTGAAGCTCAAGCCCACAGTATGAATTAATTCATGGACGTTTATATTTAGCTAAGAATCAATATCTAGCAATGCACGAATGATTACACTAATAAACTAGTAACCCATTAATGAGCTGAAACATTATAATGTCATTTATGTCGGTAGTGGTCTTATTACTTACGAGTGATTGATGACAAGACTATCGCCCAGGTGACCGGCGCAGCATGCTAGCGAACACCACAACAGGAACGAGTAGTATCCTAATCACCTCCAAGATTTCGATTACCAACTCCACACCGATATGTTTTTAGTGAGGTTTATTGCACAGTATTAACTTCCACAAGCAGAGTGCTTCTCTGTCCGGTTGTGTTTACAAGTACAACCTAAATTCACACAAAACCCCATACCTGAAGCACAGGAATACACATTTTTTTTGTAAAATAACAAAATTTAGCTGAACGCCCGTGCCCGTGGTCAAATTGACAGACAATTGACTTGACATGACATTAGCAAAATGGATGTAATGTTGCCAATAGAAAATTAGGTCATGAATGAGGTCAAGGACAAGAGATGTGCACGAGCGTAGGGGTCAAATGAGTTCAAAATAATATTTATTAATTTTGTTAAAGTACTCAAGAAATTCTATTTTCTTACTACTATAAACCCATACTAAGATAAAACCAGCTTGAAGAAACAAAACAATGAAACTCCGCATTTAAATGTTCCCATTATTTAAATAAGCGTCATCTAGCGTAATTCAAAAACAATTGTAGCAATGTTTTACCGACGGTTACTTCAATCTTTCTGAAACTGCTTTACCTTGAGAACAAACGCCATTTTGCTATTATTGAAGAAGGTTGCATTTATCTGTTCGTCAACAATGTAAAGTGCAATGTTTCATAAATATTTGCTGTAATTGTGATGTGAAAGTGCAGTGCAAATTCTAGGAAAATAAACTAGAACGATGGAGGAATCTAATGAGGACCACAACGTCGTTCCCGGTATGTCTTTCTCTTAGAAATCGCTACTTGAAATCACCATGTCCTATGTACGAGGTCGTGTAATGTTAGCTTTACCAATTTCAGAACTCTACTTTCTGATCGCGAAATTTCTTTCTGGAGGGCCTCTGAAGGAAACTGCAAAGGTAAATTAGCTTGGAATATATCCATATACTATTTGTGTGTACATTTAGATGCTAAATTAAACAATTTCTGTTACAGACTTTGCTGAAAGAGCTCGAAACTGTTGAGGTAAGTTTGAGCTTCTAAGCCGGGTTCAGAGCTTATATTGTTGTTTTGGTAGTGAACGCACGTGGATGAGACTGTCAAACTCGCTGAAACTTTCCTGAAAAGTTGTTATAAACTTTGTTTTGTGGCAGGTGCTACCCCGACGCCTTGACTGGGAAGGCGAAGAGCACACCCAATCTTACGATGAATTGGTAAGTTTAAACCACTAATTTCAGTGAAAACTTCATTTATTTACGTTAATTTCTGAAAATAAGTGATTTGAAATGAATATATTGCGCGAAAACGATGAAATATCTTAAATTGTGATAAATGTGGAAATGAGCTTAAGAATGTGATGGAAACTACTGAAAAAATATTTTGTTCAGTTTCAGTGATAATTTGCCTTTTTTTCTAAAATTTACGTAAATGTTGTTATATCATGCAGTAGATGGAAGATCATTTTTGTAATTAGGTATGTTCCTTTCCTGTTCTGTCGCGTTGATATCTCATTGAGTAGACTTTTCCGTCCCACTCTACCGTACTATCACTGAAATAGTAACCTGTGATTGGTTGGCTTGAACCGATGGCGTGCGAGATTTGCGTGACGTCGCCTAGGCGCGAAATTCAAATGTTGGTATTTGAATTCAGAATAAATAGGTACCTATGTTTAGTATAAGTAAATTGATTGACCGATTTCTATTAAAGAGGAGGTCTATCCAGGTTTGCTGTAAATATTTATATGTAATTATTGTTATACTATTTGGAATCATTGTTCTTGGTTTCCTGTGTATTTTTTCAAGTATTTTTATATAATATGTTTAGTTTGGCATCACTGAGTGAGTATCTATACCTGTATATATGCAAAGAACTGTTGTGTCAGATATTTTAAGAAAATTATTGAAAGGGTGCTTTAGAATAATGAGTTCATGAATTTGAGAATTTCATCAAGTAAATCTTATACCATCAGATGAGTTTGTCATCAAATCCTTACTATGACTGTGAAGTTGTCTGAACATAGTTTCTTTATTCCATGACTTTATGAAGTCATACTAATATTATAAATGGGAATATATCTTAGTTAGTGACTAAAGATTTAGAAAGAGTGAGTGTGAATATTTGTTTCAACTTTACAAAAATAGTAATTTACGAAAGATTGAAATTATACTTATGTGCGGGATCCGAACTCGCGTCCATCCACCCGCCAGGGTATGCTTTGACCGCATGAGCTAACATGACAATGACGCATAACTCTAATTTTTCCTCTCATTCTTTATTTAACCATCATATTGGGATAGAGCGACACCTATAGTTCAACTTTCGTTCTACCTTTTTTTTTGTTATTGTGACGGATCAAGCACGAGGTCCAACTGATGGTAAGCGGACTAACCTCTGCCTATAAAAGACGCATTTCGTCACAAGTCGAGAGTTGCACTGCGCCCGTCACCTTGAGACATAGATGTTAAGTCTCATGTGCCTGTAATTTCACTGGCTCTCAAGGACTGATGCCGGAATACACCGTTAGGTGCTTGGAGACAGATTTTCTACTTGAGAGTGGTCGCTAGCCAGGCGGGCATTTGCAAAATGCCCTTCTTCCATGCAGTGAAGCTCAAGCCCGCGGCGGGATTCGAACCATGGACCTGCAGCACGGCAGTCCATAGTCATTGCCACTGTGCCATCACTGCTTCAAATGCTACAAACAAGATTAATTTTGCAATTGGTTTTAAACTTGTAAATAATGACGCAACCTTATAATTTTAATATTGTTATGTTTGCAATAATGCGTGCCTGGCGGATTACATTACATTTGATGATGTTGGATTTGTTACTACTATCTGATATATAGTTGAAATATCTGAATAAAATTTGGATGAAACTTTAAAAAAAGTAGTTTTGGCTCCAGGATACCATAATCATCACTGTCTTTGCGGAATTAACATCGCAGTTGTATAATAAAATTATGGTGTTGTTTTTACTGCATTCTTTATATATTCCAAATTATAATTCGTCAAACAGATAAGATAAGATAATTTATTGCCATAAAAGATTTATAAGTAAATACAATCGTAAACATAGATTCTTGAATAATTAAAATTCTTATTGGGTAATAGCTTGACAGCGAGACCCAAACTAAGCACTAAGCCTGTATCTTGGGAATCGAGTGTGGTTATCAAAAAGTTTGTTGTATTGTTCATGACAAAATAAAAGTAGATACAGTAGCAATGTAAAATTAAGTTTACATGAAAGTACAATGCGTTTCAATACCATAGTTAAACAATATATACTTCTGGACTCATCTATTGGCCCACCTTGTATTTTCAGTTTCGTTTGGTCCTAGCTAAAATTTTATATTAGGTCGAGCAAAAAGTTTTTATGCAGTTTTGAACCTGGCACATTTTACAATCTTTTTCGATCGTATTGTTTTAAATTTGAATTCAGAATACCATACGACATGGAGCTACGCCTAACAAGTCGGATATGCGCCTTGTTAAAGGCAATTGATTTTTGAATAAAAAACATGTTTTATCAAATAAAGGTTTAATTTAATAACGCGTGTTGCCTCCATGGGCATCTACCACAGCTCTCATACGATTAGGCATAGAGTTTATCAACCGCTCTATGAAATTTTGAGGGATCATCTCCCATTCCTCTTCTATGGCAGTTTTCAACTCCTGCATCAACTGGGCAACTGGCTGACGAGCCCTAACACGTCTTTTTAGCTCGTCCCACATGTGCTCAATAGGGTTCATGTCTGGGCTTCTGGCTGGCCAGTCCATAACTGTGATGTTCACATCCCGAAGATATTCCCTGACGATGCCGGCCGCATGGGCTCTTGCATTATCATGCATAAAAAGGAAATTTGGGCCCACATAGTCCGCGTATGGTATCACGTGAGGTTCTAAGCACTCACGAATGTACCTTTCAGCATTTAATGTTGGCAGCCGTGGTCCTGTAACAACCTCAAGTTGAGTTTTGCCGCTCGCGGATATACCGCCCCAGACAGTCCATGAGCCACCGCCATAAGCACCCTCTCTTCAAAGCAGCATTGTGCGAAACGCTCTCCCTTACGTCGGTAGACCTTCTTCCTTCCATCATTGCCATGTAACACAATTTTAGACTCATCAGAAAAGAGTACACGGCTCCAATCTTGCTGTGTCCAATTTAAATGACTGCGTGCGAAATGAAGGCGCGCTGTTCGGTGGGCTCGCGTTAGTTTGGGCCCATTAGCTGGCTTGTGTGGTACCATATCGCGTTCTTTTAACCTTCTCCGAACAGTTCGAGCGCTCACAGATACTCCGTGGAAGTCGCGAAGTTGGTTTTGTATCTCAATGGAGGTAAGGTGACGATTTCTCAAGCTGGTCGTCACGATGAATCGATCCTGCCTTTCAGTTGTGACCCGAGATCGTGGCCTTCCTTGGCGACGAACAAAGCCGCCAGTCTCTAGGTACCTTTGATAAACATTTCGGACCGCAGATCGACTTAAATTAAGTTGAGCACTCACGTTTCTTTGGCTGTGTCCGGCCTGAATAAGTGCCACAGCTTGGGCGGCGACTTCAGGTGAAGTATCCATAGATTATTGATAGAACCTCACCTTAATGTTAAGAATAAGTAATGTTTGTTGCAAAACCAAAGATATCAATCACTTTTTCAAGAATTAAATCCAAGTAAACCAATAAAACCAAGTTTTCTTAGTATTCGATTGTTTGATATCAACAAACAGGCTCCAAATTGTCTTTTGTTTCTTTAAATTCTGTGTTCGAAATTCAAAAAAAGACTATTGAATGAAATTGTGAATGTGCCAGGTTCAAAACTGCATAAAAACTTTTTGCTCGACTTAATATAAAATTTTAGCTAGGACCAAACGAAACTGAAAATACAAGGTGGGCCAATAGATGAGTCCAGAAGTGTATTTTTGAAACTGCAATAATATAATAGTGTGCCCGTTATCTTCAAGTAAGTGAAAAGAATTTCCTTGAAGCTGTTTACACATAATAATTTTAATTTGCTAATGACTTATAATGTAGATGTAAAGTGTGGATGATGATGTTTGTATGTGTGTATGAGAGAGTGAGAGGATGTGCGCGTATATACGTGAAGTGAGTGGACTCATATATACTCATTCCCTCGTCTACTCTTTGGTTTCATACATACTTTGGCGGAGAGATGTACCTGAAGATGTTTGTAATTACATAAGGACACGTAAAATTTCTTAATAAGATTAGAAGTACTATCGCATGCTGAACGATAATCACATTTACAAATTAATGGAGTGCAAAATTTATAAATTTTTCTTAAGCTATTTGGTTCCGGTGGTTTGAAAGTAATAGACATCTGGCGAGAAATTGGAGGACTCGGGTTCGACTCTTCTAAAAGTTAGTAATTTTGAACATAGGTATTTCTGTCTGAAGACTAAACATTATTTGAAAATTACAATATAGAGAATATTCAAGATAAAATGTATTCATCAGTATACCAAATTTTGTTCAAAACACCAAACTTACATAACAATATCACAAATATACGATAGGAAAAATTTAAGTCATGTGCGGGATTCGAACCCGCGTCCATCAACCTCTTAAACCGGGGTATGGTCTAACCAAATGAGCTAACATGACATGACGTCATAACTCAAATCTTCCCTATCGTTCTTTAACCATCGCATTGGGATGGAGCAACATCTATAGTACCACTTGCGTTGTACTACAAACAAGACTAATTTTGCAATAGATGTCGCTGCATCCCAATACGATGGTTAAAGAACGATAGGAAAGAGTTTAATTATGACGTCATGTCATGTTTGCTCAATTGGTTAGAGCATACCCCGGCTAAAGGGGTGGATGGACGCGGGTTCGAATCCCGCACATGACTTAAATTTTTCCTATCGTATATTTGTGATTTTGTAATGTAATCCGCATAGCAGGCGTTATTGCAAACCTAACAATATTAGAACTTACATAATTTAGTGACCTCTACAATCTACAGCATTTTGATTATCTCTAAAAACCATTTACACATTATCTTGTTGTCTCCCTACAAACAGGCCTCACAATACAGTGATGTATCATGGAATCGCCTTGCTTCAGTCTGCGACAGGGCGCTTGGACTTGCGCGCTCAGCCACCGCGCAGGGATCCGATGGGCAGAAGTTGACTGCTCGCCTGTCCCTGCTCAGCGAGACTCTGGTCAGGGCTCCGCCTAAGTACGCCTCCTTCAAACAGGATCACTCACTAGGCAAGTGTTTCAAGGAATTTATCTAAGTTTAATTATTGAGCTCTGCGACCACTAGGCTTAGCAAATTTAATTTAATTAATTCTCCTTTACATCGCCTTGAATATTACTTAAATCGAAAATCCTTCAACGCAAGTTATATATCTTGGGCATAGTTGGATATAACCAACTAAGGGTCAGGAGAGAACTAGCACTCGTGTCGTATCTGTTTAAGGTATTTAGGGGCAAAATACATGATAGAGATATTTTAGCGCAAATATCCCTATGTGTGCCTGACAGATGTATGGAGGCGGCGACGAGCACACCTGGAAGTAGTGCCGCGTGTTCGGACAAATCTCCTCAACAAAGCGCCTCTGACGCGCGCACTACGCACTCTCAATATTATAGCGGAAGAGACGGACTTATTTCGTTGCTCTATGAGTGAATTTTCAAAGATATCTATATGTTTTATGTTACATTGTTAATTTTCTCCCGTGGGGTGCCGGGTTAGAATTGCACCTCCCCATATCATCCCGTGGGTGTCGTAAGAGGCGACTAAGGGAAAAATACTGGAAGGTGGGCAGCAGCGCCTTCAAAAGAACTACCTTCTCACACTGCGATCCCCAAGCCGCCTGCCAAGCGTGGGGATCATGGCAAATACCCCCTAAATAGGGGAGGCTGTGTTCAGCAGTGGAATTTCCGGCTGAAACAACAACATTGTTAAATTATAACACTGTATTTACTGTAATGTTAACCAGTAGATGTTAGCGCTAAGATTGTTTAAGATATTTTCGTTAATTAATTATTAGTTACTTCCTACTAACTACACTGTCGCATTAGGTATAACCTGTAGTGGTAGATGTAAGTGTTTGTGATTAAATAAATAAATAACTGCTGTAGTAGACCCCAAGCAATACACACCAACTGCTTGCTACCTGCGAATTTGAATTTCTTGCGATTTGAGTCCTTAATTGATATTTTAATGATAACAACAAGATAAGCATTGAACAAAGTCAGATGCAACAAATCTATATTTTACAACAACAATGTAAGATACTAAATATAATGGCCTAAATAACAATAATAGCAGTCAACTCCCACTTCAAACAAAATAAAGAGACTTCTGGCGACTAATTGCTTGAGTAGGAACTTTACTACTATTATTGTTTAGGCCATGAAGTTCATGTAAACTTTACATGGCCTAAACAATACACTTTTTGTTGCACTTAGGACCTGTTTCAGAATGTTCGAGTAAGTTTCAGTTATACTACCTAGAACATATTTAATAAATAAAACACTAGCTTTTGAAGCGCTCGTAGCGAAGTTTACTTAGCTGTTCTCAACCGATCAGCAAAGTTAAGCAACGTCGCGCGCGGTCATGAGTTGGATGGGTGACCGCTAGTGACATTACTACTGAGCGTTTCCGTGCTTCAGAGGGCACGTTAAGCCGTCGGTCCCGGTTGTTGTCTTAGGATGGCAGTCGTTATAGCATGGTGGTAGGGCATTTTGCGAATGCCCGCCTGGCTAGCTACCACCCTCAAGTAGAAAATCTGTCGCCAAGCACCTAACGGTGTGTTCCGGCAACTGTCCTTGAGAGCCAGTACTTCTAGGTTAGCCTGAACAACATCTTCGACCACATCATCACTTACCATCAGCTGAGATAGTGGTCAAAAGCGAGCTATCGAGCATAAAAAAAATATCCTTGCGTTTCACAGTCATCGATTTAGCCTATCCATCGGTTAAAGCTTGAAATGCGCTGCATGTTAACTGTCATTTTCTGGGTAGTATAACCGGAACTTACTCGAACATTCACCAGGCCCTTAGACTTCTTATCATATATAATTCTTTATTATGAGGCCATCCACATGAATTCTAGAGGGTGTGTGTTGCAAGTTGCCTAAACAAATGCCTGTGAGTAAACAGGCCAAAAGTCTATGTTTTGTTTTCGATTAAATTTAATAGTGTCTCCATGGTAACAAGATCCACAGCGCCCCACGCTAGTCTGTCAACACTAGAAAGCGCACTCGTTATTTTATCGGACTCACGCGCCAATGGTTTTATTATGAGTATTTATATCATATTGTACATCTTTTATTTTTATACTCTTGTGTTTAAGTACAGGCACATGCCCCTTTAATATTTACACTTTGAGTTAAAAATATATTTACCTGGCTTAGATTTTTTTTAATTTTTTTTTATGCCTGATGGGTTAGCCTTTGACCACTATCTCACCTGATGGTAAGTGATGATGTGGTCGAAGATGTTGTTCAGGCTAACCTAGAAGTACTGGCTCTCAAGGACAGCTGCCGGAACACACCGTTAGGTGCTTGGCGACAGATTTTCTACTTGAGGGTGGTAGCTTGCCAGGCGGGCATTCGCAAAATGCCCTACCACCATGCAATATAGTGTAAAGATTAATTATTAAGTAATATGTAATTGCAACTCAAATTTTCCCACAGTCCGTCGCATAGTATCCAGAGAGCTCGGCACTGGTTACTCAGCTTTGCCAGGTGGCAGCGGTGGCCAAGCTGCGTTCCCTCGACGCATGTTGTCTGGTCTCCAACTCCAGCGACGTACATTGGGCCATCTCTCTGCAGTGTACTGCCTCGTATTTGACTGCACTGGTCGTATAGTGATCACGGTGAGTGAGACAACTGATACTATGACTTTACAAAATTACAAATATACGATAGGAAAAATTTAAGTCATGTGCGGGATTTTAAAATTTTTCCTAACGTATATTTGTAATTTTGTAATGTAATCCGCATAGCAGGCGTTATTGCAATCATAACAATATAAAAATTATGATACTATGACTGTTAATGAATAGATTCAGGCGTTACTTTGCAGAAATCCATATTTAATAATAACAAATATTTTTAAATATTTTAAGAAAACAGCAAATTAATATTTTAATAAAACACTTATAAAATATATCTAGTGACAATTCCGCCTAATTTTCCTGCTAAGCCGACGTGACGTCACAAACGCCACGCAGCCAAACAGCCTCAGGATATTGAGTGTGGTACGTCCGCCGCGGTCGCGTCACGTTTCAATATCCTGAGGAAGGCTTCCGGTAGAAGCCGAAACATTGTTGATAGTCATATCGACTCACAGTAAGTTGTTTCACGCTCAAACACCCGTGTTTTCAAACATAAAATATAAATATGACGTAAGTTTTCATAATATGGTACTTTGTTATTATTTTTTTGCTTAATATGTTAGCCTTTGACCACTATTTCACCTGATGGTAAGTGATGATGTGGTCGAAGATGTTGTTCAGGCTAACCTAGAATTACTGGCTCTCAAGGACAGCTGCCGGAACACACCGTTAGGTGCTTGGCGACAGATTTTCTACTTGAGGGTGGTAGCTAGCCAGGCGGGCATTCGCAAAATGCCCTACCACCACAAAACTATGCACTGCCGCAAGTGCAACTGCACAGACTGTATCATAATAATATGTTAGCCTTTGACCACTATTTCACCTGATGGTAAGTGATGATCTGGTCGAAGATGTTGGTCAGGCTAACCTAGAATTACTGGCTCTCAAGGACAGCTGCCGGAACACACCGTTAGGTGCTTGGCGACAGATTTTCTACTTGAGGGTGGTAGCTAGCCAGGCGGGCATTCGCAAAATGCCCTACCACCATGCAAAACTATGTACTGCCGCACGTTCAACTGCACAGATTGTATAGTCATAATATTGTCGGTCTATTCCTTGTGCGCCGTAGGCCTATTCTTCTCGGCCACCGGAACCATACTCTTTCGATCCGAAAGTAACAGGAATTTAAAATTGAAATCCGTTTTTTTCGGTTCTGTTTTGTGCTACAATCGTATTACTTTCACCGTCATAGGGGACCGTGCGTGGTCATCAAGCAAACTACTAGACTTCATCTGATCATAAGAAGTGCCTTTTCAAACACTCAACTCTCGGAATGATGTCGCTACCCTTCTATATTTCTAAATATTATTACAAGCACTATTGCGTGCTGAGTGTAAATCACATTTACAAAAAATTGGAGTACAAAACTTATTCCTCCGGGCGGGAATCGAACCCGCGTCCTCCGATTTCGCGCCGGATGCTATTCCTCTCGGCCACCGGAACTTAACTCATTTGAGCCGAAACTTTCATATACCTGATAGGATCTAAATCAGGAATTTAAAATTGAAATCCGTTTTTAACAGGGAGCTGACGATTTGCTTGTAAAAGTATGGAGCGCATACGACGGCCGTTTGCTGACCACTCTTCGTGGGGCCGGTGCAGAAATAACAGACGCATGTGTGTCCGCCGACGGAGCCCTGTTGGCGTGCGGTTCAGTGGAGCGCCTTGTAAGAGTCTGGTGTCTCGCCACGGCGCAGCCCCGGGCTGTCTTACATGCGCACGGAGGGACTATTACTTCGGTAAGTCATTTGGATTACATTAATGAGTCAGATATTTATATATTTTTTTTTGATTTCTGATAGTTTAGCCTTTGATCACTATCTCACCTGATGGTAAGTGATGATGTGGTCGAAGATGTTGTTCAGGCTAACCTAGAAGTACTGGCTCTCAAAGACAGCTGCTGGAACACACCGTTAGGAGCAATATCCGGTAAATATTACGCGAGTCCTAGCCGGTTACTAAATAATAATTATAGACAAAACTCGCGAAAGTTTTTTAGCTCACAACGTCAGGTGTTTGGCGACAGATTTTCTACTTGAGGGTAGTAGCTAGCCAGGCGGGCAATTCGCAATATGCCCTACCACCATGCAAAATGAAAAATTATATGTCGTTGCCTTCTGTTTCTAGGTTTTACCAGACCTATTAACTGCATTTTTTGGCCAAATTAACTTAGAAATGCAGTTCCATGTATTTTTTTCCACTCTATCGTCCGGTAAAACAGAATAGATGCTCCGACCTACGGTTGCCGAGATATTCAGTTTATATAAATTATACATTCACTAAAACTATGAAATAAAACCTAGTAAAACAGCATAAGTCATACATATTGACCGACTTTATTAAGTTGGTTCAGGTAAATAAATATAAGTCTCATTATCTGTTTTAGCATGTAGTAAACCTAATAAAATCCGAAAAAACTTATTTTTGATAAAAAGTAACAGAATCCATCAGTACATCATCCAACAGAGCTCCATCCCAATATTAAAGAACGATAGGAAGGGTTATGACGTCATGTCATGTTAGCTCAATTGGTTAGAGCATACCCCGGCTCAAGGGGTCGATGGACGCGGTTTCGAATCCCGCACATGACTTAAATTATTCCTATCGTATATTTGTGATTTTGTAAAAGTAACAGAAGTTAATTCATAATTTTATATATAATTATATTGATAAATGACACTAACTGACGAAAAATTCTACAGGTAAGCCATAACTTTTTGGAAGTAAATTGCAAAAAATATTAATTTCTATACAGATTTTGCTTCAAAGTCATTTAATAAATGTAAGAATGCTAAAATCATCTCTCTACTAAAACAGGATATAAAGTAAATTTAACCTATGTTAAATTTTCTATTGTAATTTGTTATTGTAGCCAGGCGGGCATTCGCAAAATGCCCTTCCACCATGCGGTAAAGCTCAAGCCCGCGCCGGGATTCGAACCATGGACATGCTGCACGGCAGTCCATAGTAAATTCTACTAAGCCATCACTGCTTCTATATTCAATATTCTAAGGTTTGGTTACTAATGGCGTTTTCGATTTGACCCCAATTTCGTTATTTTCAATAATTTTAACCACATTCTGCGTCTATGGTTGTGATCACTGTGATCGTTTGTAACTGTTCTCCCCTGTTCCATTTAGGATAAGAACGCTAAGAATGCCACTAAAATTTGCCACTTTAGCGTTTATGGCGAAAATAATGCCAAGACCCAATGGGAACAACTTTTTAACATTGTGATCGTTTTTGGCGAATTTAACTCCAAGTGATATGTACCCAAAGATGATTAAAATAATTCTTCATGTAACATATATATACATAACACAAGGGCGCAGCCCCGGGCTGTCTTACATGCCCACGGAGGGACTATTACTTCTGTAAGTCATTTGGATTACATTAATAAGTCAGATATTACATGTGTAAGTCACTTTGATAAAATCATCGTTTAACACAAGGGAATAACTATTGCAGGTACATTGGGCGCCCCCGTCTCGGTCAGAGCTCCGTTGGCTGGCGTCGACTTCGACAGACGGTTCTGTCGCTTTCTGGACGTGCTCGCCCGACGGACAGTTCCTGTCGCAGCCCGTGCAGTATGTCGAACGGATGCGGCCGGGGGCTTGCCATATGATATGCGGAGCGTGGTCACCAGGTATGTCGTTCTACCCTCATTATTTTTTGAAGCGAAGTTTACTTAGCTGTTCTCAACCGATCAGCAATGTTAAAACGTCGCGCGCGGTCATGAGTTTGATGGGTGACCGCTAGTGACATTACTACTGAGCGTGCACGTGCTTCGGAGGGCACGTTAAGCCTTTAAGTTGTTGTCTTAGGATGGCAGTCGTTATAGCATGGTGGTGGGGCATTTTACGAATGCCTGCCTGGCTAGCTACCACCCTCAAGTAGAAAATCTGTCGCCAAGCACCTAACGGTGTGTTCTTAAGAGAAGTACCCAAGGCAGCTATCCTTGGGTACTTCTAGGTAGTACTCCTAGGTACCATCAGGTGAGATATTGGTCAAAGGCTAACCTATCAGGCCAAAAAAATAACTCCGTTGGGTAGTAATCAACCTTGGCAGACGACTTCTGACGATGGGCAGTTTCTGTCTTTGATGACCCTTCAAACATATATTCCTGAGGTCTTGGATTAGGGCATAGTTTACTTTTTTATTTTGATTCACTGAGTTTTACACAAGGGAGGTTGTTTTTCATAGCTGATAGGCTAAGCAAACTTCGCTATGAGCGCTTCAATGTAAACAATTTCCACTCACAATTTAAAAAATAATAAATAGTAAACAACATTTTCTTTTCCAGTTGACATCATACTATTTTTATTATCTTCATGTTTTATTATATTTTTTAATATTTTTATTATATTTTTTCTATTTAAAACACTAGTGCGGTAAAGTTAATAAAAGCACGTATGCGTAATAGACTATATTATGACAATAAAATCGGTGCATTTAAAGGCCCGTTACGAGGTAGTGTGTTGAAAAATATTTATAAACATTCTTGGTTATCAAACTGATCACGTCTTGTCACCAAGGAAACTTTGTTAAGTGTGATCCAATATTTGATGTGATTCCAGGAGGTGCGTTCTTGGCGGCTGGCAGCGCTGATCATTACGTGAGGGTGTATGCGGTGGAACAAGGCCCGGGAGGACCTACCAGGGTAAGTACTACTCCAGCATTTACATAAAAAAATTTAATTGATTGGCCAAATATGTAGCATTCCACTACAAACTTCTATATTAAGTGGATTATGCTAGGCGTAACAATCTGGCTCCATGGCATCTTTTTACAACCATATTATCAAGGAGGGTGTACGTCAGAAAATTGGTGGCCCATAAAGCCGACTTGAAGGCAGCAGTGCCTTATGAAGGATATTGTTTATGAATAATTGAATTATACTTAAAGATCCTAGAACGGGGATTGTGCCCCCCCTCCCCCTTTCCCCTCTCATTTGTACAACGGTAGACATATAAATGTTAGATGCCAATTCTTCAGAAGGTGCTACTGCCCCTCCTTCCGATATTTTACAATTTATTCCAATAAGTATATAAAAAGAAAAGCAACACAAAAATAATTAAATCTACATACATACATAAAATCATGACTCTTTCCCGTAGAGGCAGACTACACAGATTTCCACTTACTACGATCCTTACATATCTCTTTCGCTTCATCTACACTCATCAATCCTGTCATACATAAGGGTTGGTTTAAGGTACTCCTGACCTGGCCTTTTTTCAGAACGTCTTCAATCTGATTTCGGAACGTTCGCCTAGATCTTCCCCTTCCAACACTTCCGTTCACTTGTCCCACGCATACCTGTCTAGTCAATCTCTTATCATTCATTCTCTCCCCATGTCCAACATACCTTTCTAGATTTTTGTCACTACATCCTCATACACACATCGTTCCCTTATCACAATATATGTATATATTACCTAAAAATGTTATAGAAAAATAAATGTGTGCTCCGTTTCCTCAGGACACTGACCTTCTTCACTTTGCCACTTCTGAAATTAATTTAGAAATTTTTATTTAAGAGTCTATTATCTAAAATATTATTTATTCTATATATTAACAAAAATAGATTTTTTATTTCGAGAAGCGAAATATGTCATCTGATGAATAATATTTTTGCGGTCGTAAATAGGCACTCTACTTTCTATGACTATATTTACAGGTTTTGGAGACTGCCGTGCACGGAGACGCGGTGGACAGCATCGCCTGGGCGCACAGGGGACTTCGATTCGTATCTGGAAGCAAAGTAAGTTCTATATATTTCTAATTACAAGCACTATCGCGTTCTAATTGAAAATCATATTTTACAAATTATTGGAACACAAAAATTTTATGCCACGGGCGAGATTCGATCCCGCGTCCTCCAATTTCGTGCCGGATGCCTAAACCACTCAGCCACCTGGGCAAGCTCTTTGAAGCCGAAATTTCGTGCTGCAATTGTATTTGTCCCCTATGACAATTAAAGTAATATAATTGGAGCACAACCAAAGTTATTTTGCATAACGTACCTTGAAACCCTCGCTACACTCAGAATTCTAATTTTAATCCCAGGATCCTGAGCTTTCTCAGATTACAACACAAATACTCGTTCGCCTTACTAAATTAAAACTTCTCTCAAAGACAACTGCCGGAACACGCCGTTAGGAGCTCAACGACACATTTTCTTCTTGAGTGTGTCTGCTAGCTAAGTAACCATTCGCAAAATGCCCTACCACTGTGCTGTAACAATTGGTGTCCTAAGGCAATAACAGAGACCGACGCTTAACGTGCCCTCCGAAGCACGTAGTAATGCCATTAGCTGTCGCCCATCCACTTCATGACCGCAGCGGACGTTGCTTAACCTTTATAAAGAGACGAATTACTTAGCATTCCATGGATTCACCGTGCGGGTGCCGGGTCCATAGCGTTGCAGAGGAAGAGGCCCAAGTCAAGGTGCCTGGGACTTGCAACCCAGGAAGTAAGGTTAAGGTGGCCCTTTACGATATAATTGATGGTCCCCTTCACCGCTCGAACTTCCTCCCCTGCCTAACCAAACTTGGTAAGATCCTACTAAAGCCGCCTTAGATACACGTTCTAGAATGGAAGTTACGGTTGTTCTTGACAGGCCAAAGTCTTTTAGTAGGTTATATAGGGATTTCGCTGGTATACCCCTAGCTCCAACTTGTACAGCATATAAATTAACCACATAACCGTGTTTGGTTAATTCATTCGTAGGTCATAATACTTGTTTATTTTTAATGTGTGCTCTTTAGGCATGTTTGTTTCCCAAACTAAACATTGCTTGCTGGCAAGCTCTGCTCCGCCTAAATAACTACTATATGTAACTGTTTGTTTTGTTTAGGATGGAAGCGCTGCACTGTGGACGCTACACGCCACACAATGGAGACATGTTTTGCTCTTGCCCGACACTAAAGCAGAGGGGAAAAGGCTCAAGGTAAGTCTGTTTAACACTCTTCTCACATTATCGCTTATTAACCAACCTCTTTGAGTCAAACGGAGTGACAGGATAAGGAATAGTGTGATAAGGAAACGATGTGGTTTGTATGAGGATGTAGTGACAAAAATCGAGAAAGGTATGTTAAGTTTTTGAAGCAGTGATGGCTCAGTGGCATTGGTTATGGACTGCCGCGCAGCAGGACCATGGTTCGAATCCCGCCGCGGGCTTGAGCTTCACCGCATGGTGGAAGGGCATTTTGAATGCCCGCCTGGCTAGCGACCACCCTCAAGTAGAAAATCTGTCGCCAAGCACCTAACGGTGTGTTCCGGCAGCAGTCCTTGAGAGCCAGTGAAATTACAGGCAAAATGAGACTTAACAAGTATATCTCAAGGTGTTGGGCGCAGTGCAGTTCGTCACTTGTGATGAAATGCATCTGCTATAGGCAGAGGATACCGCTTAACATCAGGTGGGCCTCGTGCTTGTCCCGTCACAATAACATAAAAAAAAATAATGAAGTGAGATTGACTAAACAGGTATACGTGAGACAAGTGAACGGAAGTGTTGGAAGGGGAAGACCTAGGCGAACGTTCCGAAATCAGTTTGAAGATGTTCTGAAAAAAAGCCAGTTCAGGAGTCGAGTACCTTAAACCGATGCTTATTTATGAAAGTATTTATGAGTGTAGATGAAGCGAAAGAGATATGTAAGGATCGTAGTAAGTGGAAATCTGTGGAAACCCCTACAGGAAAGAGGCGCGATTTTATGTATGTATGTATGTTTTACGACAAATTCTTTTGAGACTTGTTTTAGCTTGGCAAGCATGTGAAATATAAAAGCACCATGCAAAATTGTATGGTATTGTTTATGTACAAGGATATAGGTTTGAATAAATTCTGAAATGTACTAATACAATCCTTTTTCACCTTACAAGTTTGGAAAGGCGTTGTTTATCATTTGAAATGTGCGTGGAAAAGTGTTTTTTATCCGCTAGCGTGAGAAAAGGTTCTCAAAATTAAAACCTCTATAATAGTCCCAGAAAAATTAATTCACTTAAATATTATCAATGTATACTATAAATTAACGCAAATTTACTCGTAGTACATTATTTTAGCTGTTATTCTTGAGCGTTTTCCTTGCTAGAATGATGTGAAAAATTCTGTGTTGCGCTCGGGATCCAAGAGTTTTTGCTTCCCGTACCTTTGAAAGCTTCTGTACGCTCAATTTTTTTCTTTTTTGTGCTGTTAGGTAATCCTTTGACCACTATCTCACCCGATGGTAAGTGATGATGTGGTCGATGGTGTTGCCAGGCTTTATCTAGGATTACAAAATCACAAATATACGATAGGAAAAATTTAAGTCATGTGCGGAAAAAATAAAATTCCTATCGTATATTTGTGATTTTGTAATGTAATCCGCATAGCAGGCGTTATTGCAAACCTAACAATATTAAAAAAAAAATCTAGGATTACTGGTTCTCAAGACCAGCTGCCGAAACTCTCCGTTAGGTGCTTAGCGACAGATTTTCTACTTGAGGGTGGCCGCTAGCCAGGCAGACATTCGCAAAATGCCCTTCTACCATGACGTGAAGCTCAAGCCCGCGGCGGGATTCGAACCATGGATCTGCTGCGTCGTAGTCCATAGCCAATGCCAATGAGCCATTACTGCTATATATTAAACCATTCGCGACGTTGCATACAAAGAATACTGAACAGTTAGAGTTGATGCGATATTGATCCGTTGCTGGCTGGATCAGTGACGTACGCCAACCATAGAAGCCTTCGCTTCACTCGCTATATAAACATGAATGCTTAAACTCAGCTATGATGAAACTGGACAATTGTTAAAAACGGTTGGATAATCCTGTGCAGACTGATACCCTTTTTCTCCTTCTATCTCGCATACATCCTAACTTACGATATCCCTTAAACATAATATATTTTTACTATAACACACACACCCTCACACACATACACACACACTTACATTATTATCTAAATACTTATATAAATTGCAATATTAAAATAACTTAACATTTACTTACAATACATTCCTTAATTTTCATGTTATTTATTTACTTTTAAGAGGTAATTCTCAACTTCACGTAGTCATGTACCGAACTGTAATACTAATTTGATGTAATTGTATAATTTTTCTTATCATGTTTAATATTATTGTACACTTGAAGGGTATGCAGAGCCTACAACACAAGAAATCATTTTCTTAGTGTAGGTTCTGTGCGAATAACAGACTAGACAAACATACAAGCCATAGATTTTGAAGCAGTGATGGCTCAGTGGCATTGGCTATGGACTGCCGCGCAGCAGGTCCATGGTTCGAATCCCGCCCAGAGCTTGAGCTTCACCGCATGGTGGAAGGGCATTTTGCGAATGCCCGCCTGGCTAGCGACCACCCTCAAGTAGAAAATCTGTAGCCAAGCACCTAACGGTGTGTTCCGGCAGCAGTCCTTGAGAGCCAGAAAAATTACAGGCTAATGAGACCTAACGTCTCAGTGTGAGGGGCACAGTGCAATTCGTCG
Source organism: Plagodis pulveraria (assembly GCA_963890685.1). Lineage (NCBI taxonomy): Eukaryota > Metazoa > Arthropoda > Insecta > Lepidoptera > Geometridae > Plagodis > Plagodis pulveraria. The sequence continues at coordinate 4,900,586 of OY982976.1, read as the reverse complement.
TTGACGAAATGCGTCTGTTATAGGCAGAGGTTAGTCCACTTAACATCTGGTGGGCCTCGGGCTTGTTCCATCACAATAACATTTAAATGTGTGTAAACAACAAGATTTAAATGTTACAATTAATAATATATGAACCTTATTTAGTTTGTAAACAAATTGTAAATTATTTGTGTAAAATAAAGTATTATTATGAATGTTTTCAGGTGACAATGGTTTGCTGGGACTGCAGCGACGCGTATGTCATCACGGCTGTCTCGGATAATACCATTCGTGTAAGTTGACGTAATCTTAAAATTATTCCTTAGATCAACGCGCAACAACATTACTGCGACGCGACCAATCGGATGCGATAGTTTCTATTTGCTAACAATTTTTTTTTTATGCCTTATAGTTTAGCCTTCGACCTCTATCTCACCTGATGGTAAACGATGTTGTTCAGGCTAGCCTAAAAGTACTGGCTCTCGAGGACAACTGCCGGAACACACCGTTAGGTGCTTGGCGATTTTCTACTTGAGGGGCGCCCATTCGCAAAATACCCTACCACCATGCTATAACGACTGCCATCCTAAGACAACAACCGGGACCGACGGTTTAACGTGCCCTCCGAAGCACGGAAACGCTCAGTAGTAATGTCACTAGCGGTCACCCATCCAACTCATGACCGCGCGCGCCGTTGCATAACTTTGCTGATCGGTTGAGAACAGCTAAGTAAACTTCGCTACGAGCGCTTCGAAATGTGCTAGTTTTGTTAATTGTGAACTTGTAGAGTTTGAAATCAAAGATGCAACTGCATGATAGTTAAACTTCTTAACATATACATTCGTTGAACAACATAATTGACCGAGCGAGAACTTAGTTGGAGCGAAGCGTCTCTGCTTCAACTTAGACAAAAATGCTTTCGTATGTCCGGTTGTACTCCTCTACAGGTCGCATTTCTCAACCGATTCTCACGAAATTTTGTGAGCAGGTTAGATAAGTTCATATTTTTTTTGGCGATTCAGTTTTTGGAATTTTATCAAAATGACGGAGATATTCATTATAAGGTGTTGAAAGTATGGATGCCTGCGCTTAATTTAATTGCAATGTTCTGATACGCACGTCAGATGTCTAAAAGTGATAAGTCTAAAGGCTCTCTCTCTCTCTCTCGTACAATCAATTATTTATTTTCCATATTTTTGTAGCCACTATATTAATTCGAGATAAATAAATTACGAAAATCATTCATTATTTACATTACATATCCAGATTTTTGGATTTCTTGACCCATTCTCCCGAATAGAACCACTGCGAGAAGAACGGGCAAGAAACTCGGGGCCATTCTTTTAAACATCTTTTAACAATGTGTTACATACTTACTATATAATAGAGTTATTACAATATTTGTTTAAATAATTGGTTAGAGCATACCCCGGCTAAAGTGGTGGATGGACGCGGGTTCGAATCCCGCACACGACTATAATTTTTACTCTCGTAAATTTGTAATTTTGTAATATGTTCTTCTACAGGTATGGTGTTCACGGACATGCCAACAAGTCCGATCTCTGAGCGGTCACAGAGACGAGGCTTATGTGCTGGAAGCGCACCCATTCCTATCTGGAGTGTTGCTATCTGCTGGTCATGATGGACAGTTGTTTGTGTGGGACGCTGAGCAGGGAGAGGTAAGATTTTAGTATAAAATACTTCTAAATTAGCTTGAACAACATCTTCGACCACATCATCACTTACCATCAGGTGAGATAGTGGTTAAAGGTTAACCTATCAGGGAAAAAAGAAGAATGTGTTTCATTAATTTTAATAATTATATGGAATAACTCAAGTGAATAAGTGAGATAGATTCAAATAAAGTTTCGACTATTCCCGGTGTTTTTTTTGTACAAGGAGAGTTCGAGACTCTTTTAAAATAGTACAGTAATACTCATTATTTTATAACATTTTATAATTAAACGTAAAATCCGAAGATTCATTGCGCGATCTTATTTTGAAACGATCCCTGCCAGACGACCTTAGTTTTGTTTTTTTTATCCTTTTGTGAAGGATCAAGCTCGAGGCCCACCTGATGTTAAGTGGTATCCTCTGCCTATAACGGATGCATTTTATCACAAGTGACGAACTGCACTGCGCCCAACACCTTGAGACATACCTGTTAAGTCTAATTTTGCCTGTTATTTCACTGGCTCTCAAGGACTACTGCCGGAACACACCGTTAGGTGCTTGGCGACAAATTTTCTACTTGAGGGTGGTAGCCAGCCAGGCGGGCAATCGCAAAATGCCCTTCCACCATGTGGTGAAGCTCAAGCCGGCGGTGGGGATCGAACCAGGGTACTGCGGCACGGCAGTCCATAGCTATTACCGCTCGGCCATCATTGCTTCTAAATATATGGAATAACTCACGTGAATAAGTGAGATAGATTCAAATGTAGTTTCGACTACATCCGGTTTTTTTACAAGGAGAGCATACTCTTTTAATATACAATAGAAATAATTTTTATTGTATTCCTTTTAGAGATAATTATAACAAACATAAAATCCGAAGATTAATTGTAATATTTGAATTTTATGTCTTTATTTAAATTAAATTTATGTAATTATTTAAAAATATCTTATGATGAACCAATCGCTTTCAGACGTCTTAACTCACGTGAATAAGTGAAATAGATTTAACTGTACCTTCGACTACATCCGGTTGTTATTTTTATAAGGAGAGCTCGCGACTCCTTTAATATACAATGAAATTACTCGTTATTTTATATTAGAGAATGATAACAAAACATAAAATTCGAAGATTCAATGCGCGATCTTACTTTGAAACGATCTCTCCTTAACTCACATGAATAAGTGATATAAATTCAACTGTAGTTTAGACTACATTCGGTGTTTTTATTATTAGATTTAACAAGAGCACGTGACTTTTAGAATATAATAGAAGTACTATGTGTTTTATATATTTTAGAGAGAATGATAAGTAATCATATAATCCGAAGATTCAGTGCGCGATCTTATTTTGAAACGATATCTTTCAAACCATCTTAACTCATGTGAATAAGTGAGATACACTTCTGGACTCATCTATTGGCCCACCTTGTATTTTCAGTTTCGTTTGGTCCTAGCTAAAATTTTATATTAGGTCGAGCAAAAAGTTTTTATGCAGTTTTGAACCTGGCACATTCACAATTTCATTCGATAGTCTTTTTTTGAATTTCGAACACAGAATTTAAAGAAACAAAAGACAATTTGGAGCCTGTTTGTTGATATCAAACAATCGAATACTAAGAAAACTTGGTTTTATTGGTTTACTTGGATTTAATTCTTGAAAAAGTGATTGATATCTTTGGTTTTGCAACAAACATTACTTATTCTTAACATTAAGGTGAGGTTCTATCAATAATCTATGGATACTTCACCTGAAGTCGCCGCCCAAGCTGTGGCACTTATTCAGGCCGGACACAGCCAAAGAAACGTGAGTGCTCAACTTAATTTAAGTCGATCTGCGGTCCGAAATGTTTATCGGAGGTACCTAGAGACTGGCGGCTTTGTTCGTCGCCAAGGAAGGCCACGATCTCGGGTCACAACTGAAAGGCAGGATCGATTCATCGTGACGACCAGCTTGAGAAATCGTCACCTTACCTCCATTGAGATACAAAACCAACTTCGCGACTTCCACGGAGTATCTGTGAGCGCTCGAACTGTTCGGAGAAGGTTAAAAGAACGCGATATGGTACCACACAAGCCAGCTAATGGGCCCAAACTAACGCGAGCCCACCGAACAGCGCGCCTTCATTTCGCACGCAGTCATTTAAATTGGACACAGCAAGATTGGAGCCGTGTACTCTTTTCTGATGAGTCTAAAATTGTGTTACATGGCAATGATGGAAGGAAGAAGGTCTACCGACGTAAGGGAGAGCGTTTCGCACAATGCTGCTTTGAAGAGAGGGTTGCTTATGGCGGTGGCTCATGGACTGTCTGGGGCGGTATATCCGCGAGCGGCAAAACTCAACTTGAGGTTGTTACAGGACCACGGCTGCCAACATTAAATGCTGAAAGGTACATTCGTGAGTGCTTAGAACCTCACGTGATACCATACGCGGACTATGTGGGCCCAAATTTCCTTTTTATGCATGATAATGCAAGAGCCCATGCGGCCGGCATCGTCAGTGAATATCTTCGGGATGTGAACATCACAGTTATGGACTGGCCAGCCAGAAGCCCAGACATGAACCCTATTGAGCACATGTGGGACGAGCTAAAAAGACGTGTTAGGGCTCGTCAGCCAGTTGCCCAGACGATGCAGGAGTTGAAAACTGCCATAGAAGAGGAATGGGAGATGATCCCTCAAAATTTCATAGAGCGGTTGATTAACTCTATGCCTAATCGTATGAGAGCTGTGGTAGATGCCCATGGAGGCAACACGCGTTATTAAATTAAACCTTTATTTGATAAAACATGTTTTTTATTCAAAAATCAATTGCCTTTAACAAGGCGCATATCCGACTTGTTAGGCGTAGCTCCATGTCGTATGGTATTCTGAATTCAAATTTAAAACAATACTATCGAAAAAGATGGTAAAATGTGCCAGGTTCAAAACTGCATAAAAACTTTTTGCTCGACCTAATATAAAATTTTAGCTAGGACCAAACGAAACTGAAAATACAAGGTGGGCCAATAGATGAGTCCAGAAGTGTATATTCAACAATATTTTCGACTTCACTCGGTGTTTATCCTCCTTTTTTAACAAGTAGAGCTCGAGACACATATAAAATATAAATACTCTGTAATTTATACTTTCTACAGAGATTGATAGCTAAACATTAAATCCGAAGATTATTTGCACGTTCTTATCTTGAACCGATCTCTTCCAGACGTCTCAACTCGCGTGTATAAGCGAGATAGATTCAACTATAGTTTCGACTAAATCTGGTGATTTTATACTAGCACAGCTCGAGGCGCGTTTAGTTTGTAATAGTAATATTTTTTATAAATTTTGGGATAATGATTATAAAACATAAAATCCGAAGATTTATTGCGGGGTATCTTGAACCGATCTCTGCCAGACGACTTTAACTCACGTGAATAAGCGAGATGGATTCAACTATTTGAAAACTACATCCGGTGTTTTTATTTCTTAAGAAGTAGAGCTCGATACCCCTTTAATATACGGGTCGGACGCTTATCTTCAGGCGAGCAACTTGACCGCCTCATAACTTCATAACATTAAATAATTAAACAATTTTGTCTGGTGTTAACGTGGTCGCTCCTTAGCAATAATACTGGCGCATAATTTTAATTAGTATCTGCTTTTTTTTTTTTGCTGCTCCATAGTTTTGTTATTCTGTTTATTTTTTTATTATGCCTGATAGGTTAGCCTTTGACCACTATCTCATCTGATGGTAAGTGATGATGTGGTCGAAGATGTTGTTCTGACTAACTTAGAATTACTGGCTCTCAAGGACAGCTGCCGGAACACACCGTTAGGTGGTTGGCGACAGAATTTCTACTTGAGGGTGGTAGGTAGCCAGGCGGGCATTCGCAAATTGCCCTACCACCATGCTATAACGACTGCCATCCTAAGATAACAACCGGGACCGACGGCTTAACGTGCTCTCCGAAGCACGTGCACGCTCAGTAGTAATGTCACTAGCGGGCACCCATCCAACTCATGACCGCGGGCGACGTTGCTTAACTTTGCTGATCGGTTAAGAACAGCTAAGTAAACTTCGCTACGAGCGCTTCAAAAGTTTGAGTACCATAAAGTGTTATTAATTGTCTATTATGTATTTCTTTCGCAGGTTTTAGCCCATTTCCACAATATCATAGAGGGGCAAGGCGACGGCGCAATATTCGATGCGAAATGGGGCGGCGGTTGTCACGTGGCTGCGTCGGACTCCCACGGACATTTGCTTCTGTTGGGACTCGGCGCTGGACATAAGCTGCTCAAGCAACTACCCACTGAACTGTTCTTTCATACCGACTACAGGCCGTTAGGTAAGAGTTTTTAATAGCCTTCTCTTATGGCCTTTTCAACGGACTTGCTCATAGACCGCATCTAAAGTTAACAACTTCATGACTGTATATGCTAGAACTGTTCTTTTACACAGACTACAGGCCGTTAGGTAATAATTTTGAATAGCCTTCTCTTTTAGACTTTTCAAGAGACTTGCTCATAGACCGCTTATAAATGAACATCTTCATGACTGTATATGCTAGAACTGTTCTTTCACACCGACTACAGGCCGTTAGGTAAGAGTTTTTATAGCCTTCTTTTCTGGCCTTTTCAACGGACTTGCTCATGAACCGCTTATAAAGTTAACATCTTCATGACTGTATATGCTAGAACTGTTCTTTTACACGGACTACAGACCGTTAGGTAAGAGGTTTTGATAGCCTTCTCTTCTGGCCTTTTCAGGAGACTTGCTCATAGACCGCTTGTAAAGTTAACATCTTCATGACTGTACTTGTATATGCTAGAACTGTTCTTTCACACCGACTACAGGCCGTTAGGTAATAATTTGAACCTTCTCTTCTAGCCTTTTCAGAAGACTTGCTTATAAAGTTAACATCTTCACGACGATGCCTAAAAACGGACGCCCAATTCTCTCCATATTTTATTGTTTTAACAGGATGCGAGGTTATTGAAATTTACTGGATGTTGGTCTATTCCCAAGTATGTTACCGAGACTTGCTTGTAGGAAAATATATCATAAAAGTTTATTATTATTTGACTATCGGGCCTTATTCCGCAGATATGGTAATTTGAGTTTCTTAGAAGTCTTTGACCCTGCCTTGATGATTATCTAAGCAGGAAACACTTGGCGAGTACATATAAATAACACAAATCAGGTTTGCCTTACACAAAACGTTATAGGCCTTTTGGTAGGATGTATTTTTTCCATTTAGGATTTTTGACAGCTTGACAGCTGTCGACATTTTTCCCGATTCCATAAGACATTCGTTCAAACACTCCCTATTTGTCTCATACAGTTTTCGAGATACATCATCCATCCTCACTTGGCAGACGAGTATTCGTAGCCCTGACTGTAAATAAAAGTTGCATGTAATTGTTTCAGTTCGCGACGCACTAGGTGGCGCCCTGGACGAACAAACAGAAACTCCCCCACACCTGATGCCGCCGCCGTTCTTAGTGGACGTGGAGGGGGCGCCGCACCTCCCGGAGTTCCAACGCCTGGTCCCGGGTAGGGAGAACCTGGCGCTCAGTCAGCTCATACCCGCCGCTGACGTCACCAGGAATAGGTGAGAACTGACATTGTTGTGGACACCAGCACCTGATATAGGCTTTTTTAGGCTGCCTTTCCACCAGATATATGGGAGAAAGATTAGCGGTGTAAGAAGAAAAGTGCCACCAATAGGATCGCTGCGCTCAGCGAGCGACTCCAATCATGCTTCTGAATGCTCTCATCTCCACTGCATTTATTTTACTTTCACTTTATTTTGCTTTTTCTGCCATACCTAACTTTCACTACTATACATTAGTGTCCGAACACTCCTCCATGAACAGCCAGACGAGCCTTCTGACTGTTCATAAACGCGTGCAATGCTCCATTCACCATATTTCCAGCATTCACTCTCCTTTCTTTAACACTTTCTCACTCTCCATCTTTTGTAAACATGGATCCCAAGTATATAAAACCTTTCACTTGTTCCACTTTTTCCTTTTAACACCTCCAATCTCAATATTGCAATCGGTCACTCTATCATCTCGTTCAAAAACTTTCGTCTTATTTACGTTTATTTTCATTCCCTTTCTTTCTAAAGCCTCATGCATAACATTTACCATCTCCTGCAACTCCTTTACCGACGGCGCAAGTATTACTTGGTCATCAGCGTAGAGAAGACATTTGATGAGTAACTCGTTAATTCTTAATCCACTGTCTTTAGGCTTTGTCAAACAATTATCCATGAATAAGTTGAACAGCTACGGTAACGCTACACATCCTTGTCTAACACCTTTTTCGATGTTAAACCAATCAGTCCCATTTATCCTAACACAGGCACTGGAATCCTCTTAGAGGGATTTCAGCGTATGGATCAGGTTACCATTTAAGTCATGCATAGACAACGCTGACCATAATTCATGCCTACTCACCCTATCAGAAGCCTTTTCGAAATCTACGAAAGCGCCATAGATCTTTTGGCTTTTCGCCCAGTTTTTCCGACTATGTATCGTAAAGAGAAGACCTGATCCGTACATACCATTACCTTTCTAAACCCTGCTTGTGCATCCCATACTTTCTCATCTGTCTCTTTTCACCGTTCAATCAATACTTCCGGATCTAGTTTAGTGACAACGTAGAGAGGCTGAATCCGCGGTAATTCTTGCAGTCTTGTTGTGAAACTTTCCTTTATATAGCGGCGCAATCACAGCCTTGCACCAGTTACCTGGTACTCGGCTGCTTCTCCACCACATATTAAAAAGGCGGTGCAACAGGCTAACTACTATGCCTCGCCCAGCTCTCAGCATCTTGACTGACACTCTATCATATCCTGCAGCCTTACCTAATTTCATACCCATTAATGCTTTCAAAATCTCATCTTTGCTTATTTCATTTTCATTATCACTTGTATTCATGTAGGTTCCTGGAACCTGGTCCCGTGTTCCCTCTCTTTCAAATACTCCCATCTTTTCAACACACGTTCACATCCATCTTTTCAACACACATTCTTCTCCTTTTATCATTATAAAAGCTAAGCTCCTATTTCTTTACAGAATAGATCTCATGATCGAAGCCCTAGCTGCGGAGAGAACTCCCCCCGTAGGCGGCGGAGGGGGGGAAGGTCGGGGTGTGTGGCGAGGGGAGGGAGTCCGGCACACAGCAGGCTCGTGGCAGAGCGGGGACCCGCTGCTCGTGCCGCACAACACGCGGCCTGTCGTCTGTCCGCTGCCCAACGCTGCTAGGGAGAGGATCGAACAGGCCAGGTAAGATTCAACTACGTAGGCCAAATGTGACAATCACCAAATTGATTTATTACACCGAAATCAGAGGTGAGAATCACTATATTGATTTATTACACTAAAATCAAATGTCAGAGGTGAGAATCACTATATAGATTTATTGCACCAAAGTCAAATGTCAGAGGTGAGAATCACTATATTGATTTATTACACCGAAATCACATGTCGGAGGTGAGAATCACTATATTGATTTATTACACTAAAATCAAATGTCAGAGGTGAGAATCACTATATAACTGTATTGCACCAAAATCACAGAGGTGAGAATGACTATATTGATTTATTACACCGAAATCTCATGTCAGAGGTGAGAATCACTATATGGATTTATTACACCAAAATCTCATGTCAGAGGTGAGAATGACTATATTGATTTATCACACCGAAATCACATGTCAGAGGTGAGAATCACTATATAGCTGTATTGCACCAAAATCACAGAGGTGAGAATGACTATATAGATTTATTACACCGAAATCTCATGTCAGAGGTGAGAATCACTATACAGATTTATTACACCGAAATCACATGTCAGAGGTGAGAATCACTATATAGCTGTATTGCACCAAAATCTCAGAGGTGAGAATGACTATATCGATTTATTACACCAAAATCTCATGTCAGAGGTGATAATCACTATATAGATTTATTACACCGAAATCACATGTCAGAGGTGAGAATCACTATATAGCTGTATTGCACCAAAATCTCAGAGGTGAGAATGACTATATTGATTTATTACACCGAAATCTCATGTCAGAGGTGAGAATCACTATACAGATTTATTACACCGAAATCACATGTCAGAGGTGAGAATCACTATATAGCTGTATTGCACCAAAATCTCAGAGGTGAGAATGACTATATTGATTTATCACACCGAAATCACATGTCAGAGGTGAGAATCACTATATAGCTGTATTGCACCAAAATCACAGAGGTGAGAATGACTATATAGAATTATTACACCAAAATCTCATGTCAGAGGTGAGAATCACTATACAGATTTATTACACCGAAATCACATGTCAGAGGTGAGAATCACTATATAGCTGTATTGCACCAAAATCTCAGAGGTGAGAATGACTATATTGATTTATCACACCGAAATTACATGTCAGAGGTGAGAATCACTATATAGATTTATTACACCAAAATCTCATGTCAGAGGTGAGAATCACTATACAGATTTATTACACCGAAATCACATGTCAGAGGTGAGAATCACTATATAGCTGTATTGCACCAAAATCTCAGAGGTGAGAATGACTATATTGATTTATTACACCAAAATCTCATGTCAGAGGTGAAAATCACTATATAGGTTTATTACACCGAAATCACATGTCAGAGGTGAGAATCACTATATAGCTGTATTGCACCAAAATCTCAGAGGTGAGAATGACTATATTGATTTATTACACCGAAATCTCATGTCAGAGGTGAAAATCACTATACAGATTTATTACACCGAAATCACATATCAGAGGTGAGAATCACTATATAGCTGTATTGCACCAAAATCACAGAGGTGAGAATGACTATATTGATTTATTACACCGAAATCTCATGTCAGAGGTGAAAATCACTATACAGATTTATTACACCGAAATCACATGTCAGAGGTGAGAATCACTATATAGCTGTATTGCACCAAAATCTCAGAGGTGAGAATGACTATATTGATTTATTACACCGAAATCTCATGTCAGAGGTGAGAATCACTATATAGATTTATTACACCGAAATCACATGTCAGAGGTGAGAATCACTATATAACTATTGCACCAAAGTCAAATCTCAGAGGTGAGAATCACTATATTGATTTATTACACTAATATCAAATGTCAAAGGTGAGTATCACTATATTGATTTATTACACCGAAATCACATGTCAGAGGTGAATTTCATTATAATTACTGATTTGTTCACCAACATCTAATGTCAATGGCGAGAATCACCATACTGATTTATTACACCAAAATCAAAAGTCATAGGTGAAAAATCACCATATTGATTTAATACGTCGAATACATATGTTGGAGGTTAGTACTAGGACGAACCACCCTTCGAGGGTGAGAATCATAGTAGTACCTTGCAGTATTTTCTTTCCTGGAAATGTATGTAGGAATAATGTATCCATGCCCAGTTTTTATTTTTAATATTAAACATGTATGAGATGGGGGTTTTTCCAGAATCCCTATAGTCCCAAACTTTACCACGTACGTCGTTGTGTATTCGGCTGGGTTCCTGGAAGTCACAGGAAGAAACCAGCCGATCCATGAATGTGAATACGGGGGAACAATTATAATCCACTCACCAACTAGCGGCTCGCTGGGCGTTCCGCCAAAGGGATTATTATGCTAAGTCACCCAGCTTATTTTAACTGCAGTTATTTTAAGCTGGAATTATATTTACATATACTTCCCTTGGTCCAGAAGCCGACGGCGCTGGTACCCCGCAGATTGGTAGTGGTCAGCCCTTGTCCCCACGAGTTTGTCACGGCACTCATAGTTCCGCTGTATAAAATGTTCAATCACGGACGCCCGGCGTCTGAATCATTATTAAATGGGTCGCCGCGACCCACAAACAACCAAACATTGGTTTATCAACACCTGTGCACGACTGCGCGCATAGCTCCATCGAACCGGAGTGTGCGACTCGCCTCGCGTCGCCTATATCAAGCAGCAAAATTATCTGCCCTACCCTACCGGCTCCAGCCCGGAATAACAATATCCGCGTCCGGCCGAATATGAACCCTATTCAGAAATGGTCAATCCGATTGATACAGTAAACAATAAGCAGATGTTGTATATGTTATGTGTACATTGTAGTGCGGAGCTATACGCGTTGGAGCAGGCGTGGTACCGGCGCGAGATGCGGCGGCGGCCCGTCATGATCAGCACTGCGGCCGCGGGGGAGGGCGGCCCGCCCAGGCGCCGCGCGGGGAGGAGGCCTGCACCGCAACATAGACCTCCAAGACCGCACGTTAGGGTATGTTACCTTTACTTTCATATTTATATTATAGTAGATTATGATACAAGTGAGCTAAGTTGCTCATTATACACGAGGCTGTGTGTTGCAGCCCGAGCCGCTGGCGAGGGCGTAAATCAGCCGAGTGTATAATGAGCAAGTTGCTCACGAGTTTCATACGCATTTTTTCAACACCTATGCGAGGAAAAAAAAATATATTGCACAAATGCGATACAAACAATATTCGAAAATTATGGAAAATAGCGCGCAAGTTTTTTTTTACCCGCGGCAAATGTATGATTGTTGATCACACATAAACCTCTTTGATGTTACAAATCTGTATTACCCGATTAAATTGAAAATACTCTGTTTACTCGCATATAATTTGCAGTTAGTTAGTTAGGTACTACTATAACTTTGTAGGGATAATTCTATTACGCACTAGTATATAATATTATTATGCACAAGGGTGTTATAGTTCGGTTTATGGCCCTAAGAACGGTATAATAAAGCTCACTTTGTTGTGAGGGGTGTTGAAATAGATATTACGATTTTTGTGTTGTCATTGTTTGTTTCCTTATGGTATGTTTTTTTTTGTGTTTAGTAAATAGCTGTCAATGGTAGCGGTCCATTCTACGTTGGTATAAGCTAAATAGGTTCAATAGTCGCAAAGTTATTCACACTTTATTTATTTTTGATTTATTCATTTATTTCTGGTCAGCCAACAATTATTACATTTTTACATAATAAATAAATAAATAAAAATAAAAAAGCCTTTTATTTCCAGTTTACAATAAAACAAACAAAAGATAAATTTTCACTGGTACTTAACTACGCCTACTACTTACATTTATTAATAAGTACATTAAATACAGCTATATTTATATTGATAGTTATGTTGGAAATAAATATTTAGTAGGTATCTAGGTACAAGTTTTCTTTTTTCCCTGGAACCCCTCCCAGGTGAAGGCCTCCTCCAAAACTTTCCATTTCTCTCGGTTTTGGGCTATTTTTTGCCACTGTGGGCCAGCATTTTTTTTAAATATCATCTTCCCATCTAGTAAATGATCTTCCTCTACTGCGCTTGCCTAATGGGCCTTTCCATAGCGTAACTGTTTTTGTCCATCTAAGATGTTCCAGCCGAGCTATGTGACACTTCCACTTTAGCCTTTGACTATGACTGCAAGCATCTATTGCTTTAGTTTCAGATCTGATTTTTGTGTGTTTTATCTTCTGTATTTTCTTGATGTTTAACATACTGCGTTCCATTCCTCGCTGGCATGTATTTATTTTATTTGTGAATTTCCTTGTTAGGCAAGGAATGAGGCATGAGTCGATGACCTTTTTCTTTAGCTTTATAGGCAATTCGCTTTTAAATATCTCTTTGTAGCTCCAATATTTATTCCATGTATCTCTGACTCTTCTCTCCACTTCTAGATAATTGCTATCCCTGTTGAAACCAATTTGTTTTCCTAAATATACATACTGATTTATATATTCTATAGTACACTGCTTAATGTATCATCTCTTAATACAACATGCTACTAGTAATTACATGTAATTAAAATAATAATTATAATAGTTTTAAAAATAACTAGTAGAAGGTTGGTTCTACTCACTTTTACTAAGGAGACTTTTACTTAAGAAATCAGTTATATTTTTGCGAAACCGACCTAGGAATTCCGCAAATGCGTCGGCTATCACGGCACAATTATTAAAAGACCTACTCAGTCTGGGAACCACAGAATTTGCTCCTAAAACAGTCTGTCTAAAGGGTGGACAAGTTCTATATATCCAAAATTTTATAATATGCTAATATTATTCAACATTTCGTTGCTTTTTGGTTATATAAATTTCATTTTCAAATGTTTTCCATAGTTCCACGCATCAGTACACGCGGGCCGCGATCCCCGATCATTTCCCGTTGGTTTGAGCGCGGTCGGAGCTATAGTTTTTTAAATATTCATAAATCTTTGGAATTCTTAGAATTTGTTCTGTTCAGTAGATTTTAATAATATTTTATCATTTACAGACGGTCTTTATTTCGTTGCTTGTCCCTAAAGTCTAGGAAAATTTGTGTAATCAAATATATACATAAAATGACGGTTCTTTCCGGTAGAGGTAGGCAGAGACTTCAGATTTCCACTAACTAAGATTCTTACATATATCTTTGGCTTCATCTACGCTCAGCAATCCACATAAACATCGGTTAAGGGTACTCCTGACCTGGCCTTTTTCAGAACGTCTTCAAACAGATTTCGGAACGTTCGCTTAGGTCTTCCCCTTCCAAAACTTCCGTTCACTTGTCCTATATATACATGTTTATTCATTCTCTCTACATGACCAAACCATAACATACCTTTCTCGATTTTTGTCACTACATCCTCATTCACACCACACCATTCCCTTATCACACTATTCCTTATCTTAGAATGGAAGTCGTTATAGCATGGTGGTGGGGCATTTTGCGAAAGCCCGCCTGGTTAGCTACCACCCTCAAGTAGAAAATCTGTCGCCAAGCAACTAACGGTGTGTTCCGGCAGTTGTCCTTGAGAGCCAGTAATTCTAGGTTAGCCTGAACAACATCTTCGATCATATCATCACTTACCATCAGGTGAGATAGTGGTGAAACGCTAATCTATCAGGCATAAAAAAACGCAACGGATTTTGATGCGGTTTTTTTTAGTAGATAGAGTTATTCAAGAGGAAGGTTTATATGTATAATACATGCATAATATAGTAGAGACACACTGATAAAATTTGAGGTTTCAACTGTAATGTCGTAAAATGTCGTCATCGTAAAAATCGCTGGTGGTCAATGGTTGCAAGCGGCTAGTAACCGTTCTTTCTGGCGTTCCGTGGGGGAGGCTTTTTTTCAACAGTGGACATCTTGCGGCTTATGATGATGACTCAAAAACAGTTGTATATTTCATTTACAAATTATTGAGTTACAAGTCCTTGGATTTCGCGGTATTCTATTGATTTTCGTATGTCTTGTTCTCATATCTAGAAAATAAAAGTTGTGTATTTGTTTCAGGTGACTCGAGTACTGGAGGAGCCGCCGGAAGTGGAGAGCGGTTCCTGCAGCGAGAGTTCCGACTCCTCCGTGCAGATGTACAGCGGCTCGCCGAGATCCTCCAACGGCTCCTCGCTAGATCTCACTGACGCCTCTAGGTAAGTGCTGCAGTCGTCTTACATCGGCATCCGTAGTATAGTCTGTGATTTCAACAAACGAGTACGGAGTATGTCTCTCGCACATTTCCGATATTAACAGAGTGAGATGGGTCATTCGCCGTCATTGGTCAATGCCTTTGTTCTTGTTTTGAAATTGTTAAGGGCCGTTCATATTGAATACTTCTAAAATTTACTGTAGAGAAAATTAAATTATTATTTTAAGATTTAAATTAGCATAATTAGTATATACAGGGTGCCCGGTAATGAATGGATAACCTTAAATTAGGTATTTGTATATCTAATGGCCATTCAGAAATAAAAAGAACAAAAAAACATAAAATTTTTAAATAATAAAACAAATACCATTTTGAAACCGGCATTAGGCACACTTTATTTTAAAATGATTGGTCACATGTGTATTCATACTTTTTTTTTACGCTATGGATGCTTAAACTTTGGCAAAATGAATATGTTTGTTTATTAAAAAGACCATATCTTTGGTACTACTTGATTTTTTTTTTGTTCTGTTTTTTTTTTCTGAATGGCCATTAGATATACAAATACCTAATTTAAGGTTATCCATTCATTACCGGGCACCCTGTATATTATGCACTAGAACATATATATCAAATAATTCTACTACAATTCTTGTAATCATAAAAATTATCGTCATCCTTCTGATGAACTTTCTTGTGGATACGTTAATAATAAATTGATATAACATATTTTGTACATGGTTGTCGACTCTGTACATTTTTGTTTCTTTAGCTACTTCTTTAATAAAAGAGTTCAAACTTCATCAATTTTATAACTTTTGTTATTTCCTGCTACTTAGCCCTTCACTTGAGAACAAACGAGTTCAATTGGGTTGAGCTCACAGTGATACGGCGGCAAACGTATAACGAAACGATTTGTTGACTTAACTACAGCAAATTTTTCAAAACGATCTTTGATTTGCTTACTCTAATTGTTGAAACTTTAGTATGGATTCGCTGCAAGCAATAGTTTCCGACGCGCAAGTTGTCGAAGACTGAACTGAATGTACCTACATGTAACTACAGAGTTCATGTGGAACAGACTTTATGTCAATTACGTGGGCCAATAGTAACGTAGTCAAATTCTCGGTAGTTGTTTGTTAAAAACAACAGACTATAGCAAACTGGTGACCCCAAAGACTTGCAAATAGTAGACTGTAATTCTGCTCGTTAAGAAAAAAAAACATAGAGAAATAACGTTCGTTGAGAGAGAATCATGAAGCTTGTTTGCCTTGGTAATTTGTAGGACGCTAACGCTGGAGGATGGATTGACTGAAGTCAATAATGTGATGGATTAACTTCAATCCATCACATCAAGATAGTTAGGAATTTGACATAATCACATAGTCCACTACCGGCCAGTATTATGCAAAAACAATATATTCTTAAAGAAAAAAAAATACACTACAAAATACCTGAGGATGTTGTTATTTTGTCATCCAGAGCAGATATATCTCTATACTCAAAAAATGTAAAGCGCATAGTACTTATTGAACTTACTGTGCCGTGGGAAACAAATATACCTTAAGGGTGAACTGGCCGACCCGTTCTCCATACAAACGTCGTAGGGTGATCACTCCCTTATGTGAGGATTTAAGTCCAAAATAAAGCATAATACCGATTGATATCGTCATTATCTAGGCTTGTATGATGCCTTAATTTTAATAAAATAATTAACTTAAGAATTATCTGCCTCGAAAGATTTTCATATAAAGTTTTCGAGGCTCATAACTTACAACTTAATTATCTTTTTAAAATGTTGGCATCATACAAGCCTAGATGATGACGATATCAATCGGTATTATGCTTAAGTCTGGACCTAAAATCTCAAATAAGGGAGTGATTACCCTACGACGTTTGTATGGAGAAGTGACCGGCCAGTCACTTCTCCATACAAACGTCTTTTAACACTTAAGACTAGAGTTCACGGAGCGCGAAAATACAAACTTAGTTTCGTTCGTCATATTTTAAATACCAAGTTTTGAACTAGGTGAAATTTTGTACGCGCATTGCTAAGTCTAATGTCTATGCTTCTGGTTTAACAGTTTTTGGATTTTATTATATCCCTAAATGTCAAAAGAACGATTCCCATGAAACGATTTTTCTAATTATTTTTTAAAATACTTACGGAAATCAAGAAGCATAGATATTATTAGTTGCGGACGTTCGTGAGCGACGGTGATCACTTACCAACAGTTGATCCGCCTGCTCGTTTGCCCTCCCGGCACGTGATAGTTTAACTCCCAGTGGTGACCAAGTGACGCAGTCTGTAGTTGTCTCTATATATAATACATTATCATTTCAGTTCGACGTCGTCCCAGTACTCGGACTGGGAGGCGGGTGCGGCGCTGGCCCCCCCCGCCCGCGCGCGGCGCCGTCCCCTCCCCGCCGCGAGGTACTCGCCCTCGCACACCACGCCCAACAAGAAACCACAACCACCACCGGACAGGTAATTACATTTTCAACAGCCTTGCTCGTAAAGTGAGCTTTATTATATCGTTCTTAGGGCCATAAACTGAACTATAACACCCTCGGGCATAATAGTATTATACACTAGTGCGTAATAATATTATACACTAGTGCGTAATAGAATTATCCCTACAAAGTTAAGTTAGTACTTAACTGCAAATAATATGCGAGTAAACAGAGCATTTTCAATTTAACCGGGTAATACGGATTTAATGAATAGATTCAGGCGTTACTTTGCGGAAATCCATTTTTAATCCATTTTTCTCGATCGTGCGCTCGTAGAGTGAAGACCTCCTGAGGATGCTTCGTGAAGGAGCGAAACGCGTAGAAAATTATTAAAAAACACACAGCCTCGTGTATAATGAGCAACTTAGCCCACTTGTATCATAATCTACTATTTTGACATCCAGGGACACTCAGAAGCGCCACCGCCATATAGTTGATATTCCATTTACCGGAACGAAGCTTTTTGCTTCTTCGTTCATCATACGAACCGCCAGGGAATGGAACACCCTGCCTGAGTCTGTGTAAGTTCCGGTTTGAGGCAGTGATGGCTCAGTGGCATTGACTATGGACAGCCGCGCAGGAGGTCCATGGTTCGAATCCCGCCGCGGGCTTGAGCTTCACCGCATGGTGGAAGGACATTTTGCGATCAAGTAGAAAATCTGCTGCCAAGCACCTAACGGTGTGTTCCAGTAGCAGTCCTTGAGAGCCAGTGAAAGTACAGGCACATGAGTCTTAATAACTATGTCTCAAGGTGACGGGCGCGCAGTGCAATTCGTGACTTGTGATGAAATGCATCTGTTATAAGCAGAGGTTAGTCCGCATAACATCAGGTGGGCCTCGAGGTTGTTTCGTCAAAATAAAATTAAAATAAGACTTCAAAACGCGAGTGAATAGATCTACCTTCTAGATAAGCGCGCTCCATCATCGATCGCATCATCACTTAACATCAGGTGAGATAGTGGTCAAGTGCAACCCAGTGAGTAAGGTTAAGGGGCCCCTTTACGAAGCATCAATGCTCCCTTTCACCGCTCGAGCCTCCTCCCTTTCCTAATGAAGATTTGGTAGGATCCTACTTTCAATATTACTGCAAGATAAATATAAGCACATTTATAATGTAATATCAGTACAGTTTTCTATAATAACATGAAGTCGGAATAGAGCGTCGTATTAAGTATCAACTGACATCAACTTTACTACGAGACGAATTACTTAGCATTCCATGGATTCACCGTGCGGGTGCCGGGTCCATAGCGTTGCAGAGGAAGAGGCTAGAGGGGCGTGGGACTTGCAACCCAGGAGTAGGGTTAAGGGGCCCCTTTATGATATATCAATGCTCCCCTTCACCGATCGAGCCTCCTCCCCTACCTAACCAAATTTGATAAGATCCTACTAATGCCGCCTTGGATACACGTTCTAGGGCGGAAGTTACGGTTGTTCTTGACAGGCCAAGGTCTTTACGTAGGTTGTATAGGGATTTCGCTGGTATACCCCTTGGTCCAACTTCTACAGCATATAGATTAACCACATAACCGTGTTTGGTTAATTAATTTGTTATGTCATAATACTTGTTTAGAATAATTTTAAGGTTCCGTAAATTGATATAAGATTGTGTTATGTGTTCCTTAGGTCAGCAGCAAGCAGCAGTGCGTCCGTTTCGGCCCCCATCCCCGCCCTCGGCCCGGCCCCCGCGGAGCTCCCGGAGGCGTACCGTCCCGGCGAGTGGCTCACGGCGGTGTCGCCTAGGAAAGCGCCTTATCATCCGCAGATGGGCGATCATTGTTTATATTTCAGATTGGTAAGTACCAAGGCTAGAATTTCAACCCCCTATATATTTTAATGTTTTTGGAATAACGCATGCTCCCCTGATTAAATTACAAAATTACAACGTGAGGAAGAATTATAGTTATGTGCGGGATTCAAACCTGCAGCACCCCTATGGGGATATACTCCATCCTTATACCATCGTATAAGGATGCCTACATTTATAGGTCAACTTACGTTGTACTACAAAGAAAACTTATTTTTACAATTAACTTTTAACTTATTTAAAGGAAAAATTGGAGTCATGTGCGGGAAAAAAAATCCTCTCGTGTATTTGTAATTTTGTAATGTAATCCGTATAGCAGGCGCTATTGATAACATAACAATATTAAAAATTATAAGGTTGCGTCATCATTTAAAAGTATAAAACCAATTGCAAAATTGGTCTTGTTTGTAGTACAACGTAAGTGGTACTATAGATGTCGCTCCATCCCAATACGATGGTTAAAGAACGATAGGAAAAAAAATAGTTATGACGTCATTGTCATGTTAGCTCAATTGGTTAGAGCATACCCCGGCTAAAGGGGTGGATGGTAGCGGGTTCTTATCGGAAACTTTAATTTTTCCTCTCGTATATCCTTTCCGTACTAATATTATAAACACGAAAGTTTGTTAGTATGGATGTTTGTTACTCTTTCACGCAAAAACTACTGAAGGGATTTTAATGAAACTTTCCAATAATATAGCTTGTAAGATGTGTACATCAGAATAACACATAGGCTATTATTTAATATTAATTTATTTAAGATATTTTGTGAATTGTCCAAAACATAACGATATGTGTCAAGTAAATAGGAAAAAAATCTGCCATATTTGACCTACTCCTCTCAATTGATCCTTATCAAACTAATATTATAACATTGACGGTAACGTTATCTCGATGTATTATAAAGGCGAACGTTTGTGAGTGTGTTAGTATGTTTATTACTTCTTCACACTCAAACGGCTGAACCAAATTTGATGAAATTATGGAGGTAGATGTGGTGCTGGAATAACACATATGATACTTTTTATCATCATCATCCATCACCACGCGGGTGTAACCGCGGGGCGCAGCTAGTTTGTAATAGTTGAGTTTTCATGCTGTCTTCTTCAATATAATTTTGCGCCATAATGTTGGAATATTATGTTACGTGTTTCATTTTTTAACCATCATCGTTGTACCCGTTGTCATGAAAATAAATTACTTTGACTTTATATATTCATTCCTAGCCTTTCTTGTCCATTTAGTAATGAAATTTGTGAATTTTGTTTTTATATTGTCATTGTTTGTTCGCAGGGACATCAGAGATATTTCGAAGCTGTTGCCGAGAAGGATTTGTACAAACTCAACCCCAGAGACAAGCCATGGGAAAGGACACAAGTTTATGTGAGTATACTGTTACAGCCGTCCCGTCCACTACTGAACACAGCCTCTCCCATTAAGGTGGCATTTGCCATAATCCCCACGCTTGGCAGGCGGCTTGGGTATCGCAGTGTAAGATGGCAGTTCCCCAGGAGGCGCTGCTGCCCACCCTCCAGTGTTTCTCCCTTAGTCGCCTCTTACGACTTATGACACCCACAGGATGATATGGGGAGGTGTAATTCTAACCCGGCACCCCACGGGGGCCCGGCACCACACGTGAGTATGATTACTTAAAATTTATTCCCATCGAAAACCAATTCAATAAAGATCATATGACATTATGATATCACACTAATATTATAAATGTTAAAGTTTGTTACTTCTTCACACTGAAACGGCTGGACAGATTTGTATGAATCTTAGAATATAAAGGGTGGTCCAAGCATAATGTAGGATGTTAATAGTAAATAAAACAAAAAGCTTTCAGAAATTATCTCATTTTTTTTTTAATATGGCCAGGATAGATTTATGAATTTACTGAAAAATAAGTCTAATCGCTTCAATAGTCTGCACGTCATTGTGGCCACCGGCACGTCTCAATGGCCGCGCAATAATTGTGGACGCATTATAAAGTAGCCATGAGAAGCTAGTGATTTGAAAAAATGGCTAGCGACCACCCTTGTTCGGTAAATAAAGGTAAACAATGCATTCTGTTTCTGAGTACGCGCGGACGCGCATTGCTTGTGTTATATGCGATGGATTTGTAAATGTGAGCGTGTAGCGGCCGAGCAGGGGCGCCGGCGTCGCCGCATTCCGTTGTTAGAAATTGGCAGAGGCGGCCGCCTACTCTTGTTCGGACGTGTGTCGGAGTCGAATCACGCGGGGGTGTAAAACTGAGGTCGCGGCGACCTGGTGGATTATAGCAGTGATCTGTTATATTTTAGTGACGATAAACATTGGTGTTTTGTGAGTGAGGGATTGTTATTTGTGACGCCAGGCGTTCAGTGTCACCAAGAATTGCCGTTCGGCGGGAGCGCGAGAATAGGGGAAGTATCCTAACAATTTGGATAATTTGGGAATACGGACTTGTATTAGGATACAAGCCCGTATTCCCAAATTATCCAAAAAGCCAAGCACCTAACGGTGTGTCCCGGTAGTTGTTCTTCAGAGCCAGTAATTCTAGGTTAGCCTGAACAACATCTTATACCACATCTTCACTTACCATCAGGTGAGATAGCGGTCAAAGGCCTATCTACACTAATATTATAAAGAAGAAAAAGATCTGTATTTTTGTATGCAACGAATAAATTTAAAAGTACTGGACTGATTTGAATGAAATTCGGTGTGGAAATAGTTTGAGACCTGGGGAAGAACATAGATAGTTTTTATCCAACTTCGCAAAAATAAGTTAATGGTTTTGCACGATAACCGACATCCGCGCTAGCTTTCCTTTTTGATAGCTTTCCAGCCGCGGCTCCGCCCGGGCTATTCTAGTCAGGAATAAAGACGGAAAAATTGAATATACCACACCTACTCAGAAAGCGTCTCATTACTCGTTAAAAAACATGTTATAAAGTTCATCATTTCTCCTTTATAAATTTACGGCGGGGAAAGTTATATGGATTTTCATTCCTTCACTTCATAGCAATGAAGGAATGTTGTATGAAAATCCATACCTGCCCTGGTATCGTTAGCTGGTAACATAAAAAAATACATCTCAAAAAGGTTTTATAACAAATAATTAGTAAAAAGAGGTGTGATTTTTATCTGTACTCGATTTTCAATGAAAAGAGGTTGGCAACCTTTGTATGCACTACGAGAAAAAGCGTGGCAATTATGTGGCAATAATGTTATGTTTAGTTAAATTTTGTTTTTTATTTAACTGATATTTTAACAGTACGCTTTTAATTATTAAATAATTTTCCAAAATGTCATCTGATAGTGAATGTGACGATTTTGTAATGATGACGCCACCAGAAATAAGAAATGCAGCTCAAGAAGTCATAAAGAACTTAACTACTGCCTGAGAAGTCTCGAGATAAGTACGAGAAAACGTATAATGATTTTGGTTTCCTCGTAGGTGTACTATAAAGCACAATGTATCCCTCGGGAGAAAGTTCTATTTCTGTTCGAGAGTTTGTTTAAGCCCGACGCGCAGCGGAGAGCTGTCGTAAAGAACTTAACTGGCGAAGGTAGAACCATTCTGATCCAAGTGACATTTTTTTTATATTGAAGTTATATGCAACAAATGCAAGGAAAAAAATATTCAATTGATGCCACATTGATCCAAGTACAAACAGCGCCTTATATTACTAGAGGACCTCAATTTTTCACTGTAGCATTATACTTACTTTCAAAGATATATCCTGCTATACTGATCCAATTTTTATCTGGTTTTTTTTCTGCATAAACCAACATTTTGACTACTTTTAATCAAAATATTTTATTATAGATTTTTCTTTATTTTGTCTGACATATTAGCCATCATTTCGATAAAGATTAAAGCATAATAAATCACGTATTTTTTTAAAACAAGTTCAAACGCGTTTCCTTCTTTTTCTCAATAATATAATGAAAACTATACTTGGATCAGTATGGTTCTACCTTCGCCAACTACTGCCTGAGAAGTCTCGAGATAAGTACGAGAAAACGTTTAATGATTTTAGTTTCCTCGTAGGTGTAGTATAAAGCACTATGTATCACTAGGGAGAAAGTTCTATTTCTGTTCGAGAGTTTGTTTAAGTCCGACACGCAGTGGAGAGCTGTCATAAAGAACTTAACTACTGCCTGAGAAGTCTCGAGATAAGTACCAGAAAACGTGTAATGATTTTATTTTCCTCGTAGGTGTAGTATAAAGGACTATGTATCACTCGGGAGAAAGTACTATTTCTCCCCTCTATTTACAATGTACTATTACTTTATTCCCAGGAATGCGAGGTGGTGAAGGTGGTAGGCGTGAAGTACGTGATAAAGCCGCCGCGCGTGGTGTGTCTCCGTCTCGCTTGCTCGCTGGAGGCGGGTCGCGCTCGCACGTTTACAGTGCGGTACCACGACATGCCCGACGTTATCGACTTCCTCGTGCTCAAGCAGCAGTACGAGGCCGCCACCGGCAGGCATTGGGGGCAGGGAGACAGGTATACATATCAAGCGTAATAGAATAAGATTTCATTACAAAATCACAAATATACGATAGGAAAAATTTAAGTCATGACGAAATGATGACGCAACATTTACAAGTATAAAACCAATTGCAAAATTGGTCTTGTTTGTAGTACAACGCAAGTGGTACTATAGATTTCGCTCCATCCCAATACGATGGTTAAAGAAGGATAGGAAAGATTCGAGTCATGACGTCATGTCATGTTAGCTCAATTGGTTAGAGCATACTCCGGCTCAAGGAGTGGATGGACGCGGGTTCGAATCCCGCACATGACTTAAATTTTTCCTATCGTATATTTGTGATTTTGTAATGTAATCCGCATAGCAGGTGTTATTGCAAACCTAACAATATTAAAAAAAAAGAATAAGATTAGTTGAAACAATGATGGCTGAGCGGTAATAGCTATAGACTGCCGTGCCGCAGTATCCTGGTTCGATTCCCACACCGCCGGCTTGAGCTTCACCGCATGGTAAAAAAATATATTTGCAATATGTGTCTAACCATTTATAACTGTATACCAAACGACATCCAAATATTGGATGGTAACAAATTTAAAAGCTCTTTGACTCACTGGCTTCTTGACAACTGTTTTTACAGTGTGAAAGAATTTAAAGAATTTTGTAAAACATCAATTTTAAGTACTTAATAAATACTACACAAATATTTGCACGTCTGCTTGCAGACTAAATACATTGTATCCTTAACCATTACTATACGATCTTATGTGACATGTATTTTAGCAAATAAATGATTTGATTTGGTGGAAGGGCATTTTGCGATTGCCCGCCTGGCTAGCTACCACCCTCGAGCAGAAAATCTGTTACAGGCACATGAGACTTAACAACTATGTCTCAAGGTGACGAGCGTAGTGCAATTCGTGACTTTGATGAAATGCATCTGTTATAGGCTGAGGTTAGTCTGCTTAACATCAGGTGGGCTTCGAGCTTGTTCTGTCACAATAACTTAAAAAATAGATTATATATGAAAAAAAAAATGTGGAACAAACTCGGAGCCCACCTGATGTTAAACGGTTACTGCCTATAACAGATACATTTAGTCACAAGCGATGAACTGCACTGCGCCAGTCACTCTAAGACAACACAGTTGTTCCATGTTTTTTTTTTTTAAGCTTGATAGGTTAGCCTTTGACCACTATCTCACCTGATGGTAAGTGATTTGGTCGAAGATATTGTTCGGACTAACCTAGAATTACTGCCTGTAAATTTACTGGCTCAAGGATTGCTGCCGGAACACACTGTTAGGTGCTTGGTGACAGATTTTCTACTTGAGAATGGTAGCTATCCAGCGAGCATACTCCAAATGTCCTCCAACCATGCGGTGAAGTTCAAGTCGGCGGTGGGAACCGAATCATGGACCTGCGCCACCGCAGTGCAAAGCTATAAGATTTAAAATAAATTGAAAAATTATACATTATACAAAATCGTTTCCTTCCACATCAAGACATACAAGGCTGGGTAAAAGGCTAATTTCCTAATACGCCAATAATAGAATCCGTACATCTAAAAAAAAAATGTTTGCAACCAGAGAAAATTAAACTATTAAAAATAAAATTCTGAGCGTAGCAAGGATCTCAATAGATGCGCAAAATAAGTTTACTGCCAAGAGAAATACTATTGATAGGAAATTGTTAGGTGCGAAAAAAGTAGCTTAAATAATACCATAAATTTGATTTTATTGATATTCAAAATGACTACAATATTTGGTAATCGTCATCATCAGCCGGAGGATGTCCTGTATCAGCCGGATCGTCCACTGCTCCTGCCCTATTAAGGGGGTATTTGCCATAATCCCCACGCTTGGGCAGGCGTCTTGTGGATCGCAGTCTAAGATGGCAGTTCTTTAGAATGGCTGCTGCCCACCTTCCAGTATATTTCCCTTAGTCGCCTCTTACGACACCCACGGGATGATATGGGGACGTGCAACTCAGCACCACGCGGGGGGTATCGTACTTTTTTTTAAATATCATATTGGTAAGCCTTTTGACCACAATCTCACCTGATGTTAAGTGATGATGTGGTCGAAGGTGTTAACAGGCTTAACCTAGAATTACTGGCTGAAGGACAGCTGCCGGAACACGCCGTTAGGTGCTTGGTGACAGATTTTCTACTTGAGGGTGGTCGTTAGCCAGGCGGGCATTCGCAAAATGCCCTTCCGCCATGCATTGAAGCTCAAGCCCGCGGCGGGTTCGAACCATGTACCTGCTGCGCGACAGTCCATAGCTAATGCCACTGAGCTATCACTGCATTCAAAAATATACTATAGATATAGCCAGATTGTCCATTGCTGAACACAGCATCCTTCATTAAGAAGGCTTTGCCATAATCTCCACGCTTGGCAGGCGTCATGGAGATCGCAGTTTAAGATTGCAGTTCCTCAGAAGGCGCTGCTGCCCTTCTGGTACAAAACGAGATTGTGATGAGTAATTTTATTTTGAAATTTCCCCAGATTCCGATGTATGATCGACGACTCGTGGTGGACGGGTGTGGTGCTAGAGCGCACCACCCCGGCCCCGGTGGCGGCGGGGGCCCCCGCGGAGGTGCCCCCCGGTGGGGGCCCGGCCCCGGCCGCGGGCGCTGGGCCTGCGGGGGAGGCGGCGCGGTGGGCGGCGGGGGCGGCGGCGCACTTCCTCTCGCTGAAGGTGCGGTGGGACAACGGAGAGGTCGAGCGGCTCAGTCCTTGGGACTTAGAGCCCATCGACCTGGAGAGGTGAGCTTAACTTCTTATAGATGAATGTCTGAAGAAGTGATGGATCAGTGGAATTGGCTATGGACTGCCGTGCAGCAGGTCCATGGTTCGAATCCCGCCGCGGGCTTGAGCTTCACCGCATGGTGGAAGGGCATTTTGTGAATGCCCGCCTGACTAGCGACCACCCTCAAGTAGAAAATCTGTCGCCAAACCTAACAGTGTGTTCCGGCAGCAGTCCTTGAGAGCCAGAAAAATTACAGGCTAATATGAGACCTAACAACTGGATGTCTCAGTGTGACGGGCACAGTGCAATTCGTCGACGTAGTCCACTTAACATCAGGTGGGCCTCGGGCTTGTTCCGTCACATACACACAACAGTTCACGAGACAGCCCCCCGCGGCTTTTATGCAAGTGTGCCTGCTACAGGCATGTGTATTCCCGCCTTTATAGATATAGGGTAGTTGATATATATTAACTAATTTGTCAGCACTTCCGAAGGTGCTGCACCTTCTGGTATGTTTCCCTTTTTTTATGTAATCGTGGCGAAACAAGCGCGAGTCCCACATGATGGTAAGTGGAGTAACCTCTGCCTACAACAGACTTATTTCATCACAAGAGACGAATTGCACTGCGCCGGTCACTATTAGACGTAGTTCTTAAGTCTCATGTGGACTCAAGGACTGCTGCCGGAACACACTCCTTTACGATACGATACCGATTTATTGCATACCAAGAGAAGAAAAATTAGTACAATACATTAACAAAAATTATGAATTAACATATAAAGTAATGGGAGTTAAATGTAAGTGTTAATTTACTAATGTATTACTTAATTTAATATGTAAAATGGCAATACAATCGGCGGTCTTATCGCTAAAGCAATCTCTTACGGACAACCTTTGGATGGACAGGACAACGAAAACTTGTGAACGGTAGTGTGCAACAAAGAAATCATAAACTTTAAAATAAAATCAATACGCATTATACATAGAATACTTACATAATATATATATATAAATATATATATTTTTTACCTTTAGTTGTCTCTTACGACACCCATGGAAAGAAATGGGAGGGGGGTAACATTCTAACCACCGAAAATAAAATAAATAATTAGATAGAAAAACTTAATGACTGTCGCTAAAAATTCGTTATTGTATATAGATTGCCATCGGAGCCCGGAGGCGCAGTCCCGGTGTTGCCCCACGAACTGGAAGCGGTGCTGTACCGCGCTGAACCCGACGAGTGGCCCCCGCGGGGAGACCGCGCCGCCGCCTGTAGAGCTATCGCGCAACATATCAATCAGGTTAGTCACCTTAGAGTATATTTATTTATTTATTTAGATACACAAAACAAATTACAGTCAATTTCTCATTTACAATAATTATACATATTATACAAATTTTGAGCTGGATTGTAATTCAATTTATGTGTATACAGAAAAGTAAAGTGAAATCCGAGACGATGTAAAAGGAAGTACCAATCCGCAAATCAAACTGATATTTTCGGATTAGTACCCTGAAACTGACAATATATAATTATAACTAACAATAAGACAGATCATTCGGACACAACATGGCTGTTGTGTCCGAATTACTTGGTTTCGGTTGAAGAAGATCTTTTATAATTATAAATATTAAGCTATAAGAATATTAGCAAAAAGCTGAGCTGCGTGAGGGCTCGCGTTTATTTAACAACCTGATTCTAGTGGTGCCATCTAGTATTAAGTATATTAACTACGATGTATTTGAGTATTGAGTTTAGTTCTGTTGCAGCGATGTTAACTCTTTGGTTTTTTAACAGATGGCGTTCGTAGTACAATAACATTCTATAAAATTTTTTAATGTTATTTTTTGTAATGGTTATAAAATTATATTATCAACACACTCGCTCGTAACCGGCCTTTAAATGCACCGATTTTAATGTCATAATATAGTCTATTACACACTTGTGCTTTTTTTTTACTTTACCGCACTAGTGTTTTAAATAGAAAATAAACCGTTTCCACACTTCTAACCAAGGAGATTGTAGTTTGTTGCGTTCGTTTTTCATATAAAAACAAACTGAAGAGTTTTTTACCTACTGAAGTAGAACTTTACAAGATATAATAAACCTTCTTAATCAGATTATTATTGCTATCAAAAAGATCAAGAAAATATTTTCGTATTCGTTCCTCGCAAGTGTGTTGAAAAACGTCGTATGAAACTCGTGCGCGTTGTTTATTACAATCTCTACTACATTTAAGTCTTTGATCTTCGATCTCAACCCTGAAACCCGTCTCGATTGTAATAAACAACTTCGCGCACTTGTTGCATAATGTACTATTTTTTGACAAATAACACATTTTTTTTATGCCTGGTAGGTTAGTCTTTGACCACTATCTCACCTGATGGTAAGTGATGATGTGGTCGAAGATGTTGTTCAGGCTAACCTAGAAGTACTGGCTCTCATGGACAGCTGCCGGAAGACACCGTTAGGTGCTTGGCGACAGAATTTCTACTTGAGGATGGTTGCTAGCCAGGCGGGCAATCGCAAAATTCCCTACCTCTATGCTATAACGACTGCCATCGTAAGACAACAACCGGGACCGACGGCTTAACGTGCCCTCCGAAGCACGGAAACGCTCAGTAGTAATGTCACTAGCGGTCACCCATCCAACTCCTAACCGCGGCGGACGTTGCTTAACTTTGCTGATCGGTTAAGAACAGCTAAGCAAACTTCGCTACGAGCGCTTCTTGGGTCGGCCACGTATTGACAGTACTAATGATATTGCTTTTGAAGCGCTCGTAGCGATGTTTGCTTAGCTGTTCTTAACCGATCAGCAAAGATAAGCAACGTCCGCCGCGGTCATGAGTTGGATGGGTGACCGCTAGTGACATTACTACTGAGCGCTTCCATGCCGTCGGTCCCGGTTGTTGTCTTACGATGGCAGTCGTTATAGCATGGTGGTAAGGCATTTTGCGAATGCCCGCCTGGCTAGCTACCACCCTCAAGTAGAAAATCTGTCGCCAAGCACCTAACAATGCGTTCCGACAGCTGTCCTTGAGAGCCAGTAATTCTAGGCTAGCTTGCACAACATCTTCGACCACATCATCGCCATCAGGTGGGTTAGTGGTCAAAGGAAAGCCTATCAGATATAAAAACAAAAAAAAAAAAATGTCTATAGGCGAAGGCCTTACCATCAGACAGGCCGTATGCATGTTTGCCGCTCATCACATAGAAAAATAATAATTATTAATAATAATAATAATGTTGTACGATCCAACGTACATTCCTTACCAGCATAGTAACTGTGATGCAATCTGCGTTGCATTTATATATACAGCGCACATTGCATTTATACTTCAGTCAGTAAAATATTAGAGAGAGTGATCAATCGAACGCCTAACTATATACACGCGCACCGAATGTGAATTGCCTAAACCTTTAATGTAATTTAACTACTTACTAACTAATAATTAAAAACAACGGTGAACACAGTGTTTTGACTCTATCTACCTCAAGTCTTCAAGTCCACCACCAGCACTCCGCAACTACTCAACTCTAACTTCACATGTACAGAACTTACAAAACTGTACATGTTGGTCCTTCGACAAGGTCACTAATGTTTCCTGTGGTTTAACCTGTGATTACGAATCGGTTTGCTGGCCTCCCACAAGCGGGTCTCCCCAGTCAAATTGAGAAGGCGTTATATTCACAGTCGCGGCTGCAAGGACATTGGTGTAACGGACCTTCAGGTTTCATCGAAGCTTAACCTTAAACTGCGGCGAGCACTGAGGGAAGTCTGAAGAAGGAGACTACGGGATTGCTACTGCTACTGTCGTCTTCGTGTCCTAAATTGAACCAGCAACATATCTAACTCTCCGCTGAATACCGAAGAAACTAAGGTACTTACCTACTAACTAAAAGTACATCGTAACATCAACTGAGCATTAACTAAACGTCAATTATAATATCAAGCAACTTCAACTACAATGGATCTACTTAATAAACAACTTACTACTTGTGAGAACATTAGATCTTTGTGCACCAACTATAAAAAAGATAGTGCGGCCAGGAAAACTGTAGAATACTTAGAAAAGCGTCTGGCGAACTTGGAGCAACTATGGGTGGAGTTTCACGAGCGGCATGAAGTTCTTCTGCAAGTGTTAACGCAACCAATTCGTGTTAATTACTACACCGAGGGGATTTACGAAAAAACTAAGCAAATGTACGAAACCACTAAAATTAGTATGAATGAATTATTGGTTTCACTCCGCCAGCAACAACAACCGTTAAACATCGATCTCAGCGGGATGCTGCTTGAAGAAACTAACGATAACATCAAACAACTTATGAACAATCAAGAATGTAACTTTAAAGCACTGAACAGAGCTATGTCAAAAATTAATATGGAACTTCTTACTGAAAAATGGGAAGTTGAAGATCATCTCTCTATTTTAAAAACTAAATGGGACTCCATTGACAAACTACATTGGGAACTGGAAGGCGCATTAAAAAGTTCTAACTTATATACAGAATACAACGAAAAATTTGAACAGATTGAACAGAAGTACGACTCATTAAGAAAATACTTGAATAGCAAAATTTGGTCAAACTTATATTACCAACAATCCACCCCAAAAATTGACATTCCTGAATTTTCCGGCAATTATATTCAATGGGTATCATTCAAAGATCTTTTCTGGGAATCAATTCACAGCAACCCTACAATATCGAAAGCACAAAAAATGCAACACTTGAAATCTAAATTGAGAGGAGACCCACTGCGTCTGGTCCAGCACCTCACTATTAGTGCTGAGAATTACGATTCTTGCTGGTTAATATTATCTCAACGGTATGACAATCGTCGCCTTCAATTTACATCTTTAATGAATACCATGCAACAACTACCTGTCATTCAAAACCCCAATGCATATAACCTGAAGAAAATGCATGACATCATAACTGAAAGCATCAATGGGCTCGCTAACATGGCAATAGATGTAAAAAACTGGGGACCTGTACTCGTATACTATATGTCACAGAAACTAGACTCTACGACTTTCAATGAATATACGAAAGAAATGCAAAATAATAGGGATCTACCGAACATACAAGAATTCTTATCATTTTTGGAAAGCAAGTTTATGGCACTAGAAACATCAAAAGGTTTTTATAAAGAACAAAATATTACTTCAAAACAGCAATCCAGCGAAAATTTTAATAAACCTACTGCCAAGAACTTTTACTACAAGAACTCAAACGACAAACAAAACTACATGAAAAAATCAACCTTATATGAAACCAATAAAAACTACACAAAAACTTTCCACCTATCATCTTTTGGAAAATGTCCACTTTGCGATGGCGAACACGTGTTGATGCAATGTGAGAAGTTCCTGCACATGAACAGTGCACTTAGAAACAGCACGGTTGCGAAACTCAAACTATGCAAAAACTGTTTATACAGTCACGGAAACAATAACTGCATTTCAGCGAAATTGTGCAAGGAATGCAACTTGAAGCACCACACTTTGCTACATTGGAATTATATGAATCAACAAAATAATAATGACCTTCAACCTCACCCAACTACTTCACAGCAGCAGGGATCTCATCATCTCTCCACAAATGACTTGGAGATACTACTTACCACCATTCAACTCAATGTGAAAGCGAACGACGGAAGGTATATCAAACTTCGTGCTCTCTTGGATCAAGGCTCTCAAGTCAATCTGATTACTGAGAACGCTGCACAACTACTGCGACTGCCGCGAACCAAATATAACGCGACAGTATCCGGAATAGGTTCCGAGTCGGGAACCTGCAAGGGACTGATGGAACTTACCTGCAAATCAATACATTCTGACTACACAATCAACACACAAGCCCTGGTACTTAACAAACTAACAAACAAACTGCCAAACCGTACTTTTGAGAAATCTAACTGGCCACATCTTCAAAACTTGAAGCTGGCTGACCCTGACTACAACGTGTCCAGCTCTATAGACCTACTACTAGGGGCTAATATCTACTCAGAAATAATTTTGGATGGAGTTCTGAAAGGTGATCATCTATCTCCGATTGCTCAACAAACTCAACTAGGCTGGATCTTATGCGGAAAACACCAAACTTTTAACTGTCACGTGACTACAACTAACTTATCCAATTTATCAAAGTACTGGGAAAATGAAGACATTACTCCAGGAATCCAGGATATAAGTCAAGATGACCACTGTGAAATATACTATAAAGAAACTACCAGAAGAGATTCAGATGGAAAATATATTGTAAAAATGCCTATGGTTCCAAATTATGAAGAAAACATAGGAAACTCAAAATCAGCTGCGGTTGCACAATTTTTACAACTGGAAAAACGACTGAGCAGGTTCCAAAAACTTGGTGAATTGTACAAAAAATTCATGAATGAATATAAAGAACTGGATCACATGAAAATGGCGAGTCAAATTACATCATCTGGCAACGACGGATGTTACCTACCCCACCACGGCATCCTACGGGAAAGCTCCACTACCACCAAATTAAGGGTGGTATTTAACGGCTCCCAAATCAACTCTGGGAGTGGTAAAAGCCTAAACAATCTTATGGAGAAAGGCCCTAACCTGCAAAAAGATATTCAAGCTCTTATACTGAAGTGGAAGTCGTATAAATATGCATTTACTGCTGACATCGAAAAAATGTACAGATGTATTTGGATTAACGAAGATCAACAAAATTTACAAAAAATTATTTGGCGTGACAGTCCCTTGGAAATACTGCGAGAATATGCCCTATGTACTGTGACTTACGGTACAAAATGCGCCCCGTGGTTAGCTATGCGAACTTTACAACAACTAGCAATTGACGATGGTCATAAGTACCCAGAGGCTGCAAAAGTACTGCAAAATGAATTCTACGTTGACGACTTAATTAGCGGGCATAATACACTAGAGGGTGCGAAACAACTTCAAACAACACTTATTGCATTACTCAAGGGAGGAGGCATGAACTTAAGAAAATGGTCAAGTAATGATTTAAAATTACTCGAAGACTTAAGTGAAGATCAAATTTCAAATACTAGCTATGACTTTAAGCATGAAGATTCTATGAAAACGCTTGGACTAGGATGGAGTCCTCAATCAGACGCTTTCTCTTTCAACTGGAAAATTAACGAAAACCCTAAAAAACTTACAAAACGATCCCTTCTTTCACAAATATCTCAACTCTATGACCCATTAGGGTGGCTTTCACCTGTAACTATTACTGCAAAACTAATTTTCCAAAAGGTGTGGAAAGAAAACTTAACCTGGGATGAACCGGTACCGACAGATATAGAAAATGAATGGAAAAAACTAAGAGACGAGCTGCCTTACTTAAAGTCTTTAAAAATACATCGATGGATTGGAACAACTCAGAAAACCATTAACCTGATGGGATATTCAGATGCAAGCATCATGGCCTATTCGTGCGTCATATACACGCATGCAATCGATGATGGCGGACTGCCTGTAATCAAACTACTAACTGCAAAGACTAGGGTTGCACCACTCGCACAAAAACTTTCTTTACCACGGATGGAACTTTGTGGTGCATTACTACTAGCACAACTCATGCAAAAATGCAAAAACGCTTTAAGCGACTTGGACATCACAATGTGGGCCTGGTGTGACTCTAAGGTGGTTTTGGCATGGCTACAAGGAGAGTCATCTAAATGGGAGAAGTACGTCGCGAACAGAATTAGAAAAATTACGGAAGTCATACCAGCCTCAAACTTCAAATACATCGAGTCGAAAAACAACCCTGCAGATTGTGCTACGCGGGGGTTGTCGCCGAAAAAGGTTTTAAACTTTAAACTCTGGTGGGAAGGCCCTACACTACTCCAAACATTTGTGGGCACCCAAGCAGAAGCTTCCATATATCGCTCTTTTACAACAAATATTGAAAAAAAACAAGTATTATCAACCCTGCAAGAAAATGAAGATAATGTTATCAATAACTTATTAAATAAACGAAGCTCACTGACTAAGGTCACACGAATAACCGCATGGATTATGCGATTTTGCAGAAACTTACGAAACAAACTTACAACAATGACGAAATACGACGCTCTACCTAACTACTTGACAACAAGCGAACTACATTCTGCAACTAAAGCGATTGTGCAGTATGTACAAAGGAAAGAATTTTGTGAAGAATATAAAAACTTGTGTAAGAAACAAACCTTAAACACTAAAAGCAAAATCTATAAACTATGTCCCTACCTAGATACAGACGGTATCATACGAGTTTCTGGACGACTTAATAAATCCAGCTTACCTATTGGTATGAAGAACCCTATCATCTTATCTAGAAACGGAAGAATGACGCAACTACTGATAGAACAAGCTCACGCCGCCACTCTTCATGGCGGCGCCCGGCTCACTCACGCATACATTCGTCAAAAATATTGGATCGTAGGAGGCAATAGAGCAGTGAAAACTTGTCTACGACGCTGCGTCCGATGCTATCGGTTCAACACAACGAACAACTATCAACTTATGGCGGATCTTCCACAGCAACGAGTGACTCCATCTCGTGCTTTCACCTATGTGGCAGTTGACTATACAGGGCATGTGGAAGTCAAATTAAATAAAGGGAGAGGAGTGAAAACCTCAAAGGGTTATATAGCAATCTTTGTTTGTACGTCGACGAGAAGTGTCCACATTGAATTGGTTTCGGACTTAAGCACTCAAACATTCCTGGCGGCTTTCCAAAGACTGTGTGCTAGGCGTGGAACTCCAAAACATGTCTACTCTGACTGCGGCACTAATTTCGTTGGAGCTTCAAAGACGCTACGCAACGAGTTTGAACTATTTAAGATGGAACTGTCATCTGATTTTTTTGACAAAATCAGCCAAATGGAAGTTCAATGGCATTTCAACGTACCTGCGTGGCCCAGTGCAAATGGGTTGTGCGAAGCTGCAGTACGCTCCATGAAACATTTTTTAAAGAGGGTTCTGGGAGACCAAAAACTCACTTACGAAGAGTTTTCTACATTACTGGCGAAAATTGAGGCATGTATGAACTCAAGACCACTTTGTCCACTCACAGAAGATCCAGAAGAATTTTACTCATACTTAACTCCAGGACATTTTCTAACTGGAAGCCCTACGTTGACTCTACCACTATCGGACTATCAAGATGATAGAAACTTAGATTTACGCCAAAGATGGCAACTAGTTGAACATATGGTGCATCAATTTTGGAAAACCTGGTCCACCGACTATCTCACACAACTACAAGCTCGCAGTAAATGGCAAAAACCAACGCATAACCTTCAGAAAGGAGACATTGTGTTAGTGAAAGAAGATAACCTTCCTCCGGGAAAATGGGCATTGGGTAGAATCATAGACGTTCATCCCGGCAGCGATGGCCGCGTGCGAGCTACTACCGTAAAAACGCAAACCGGCATAATCAAACGACCTATTGTAAAGTTGGCGCTACTTCCGATTGAAACAAGTACTACGTCCCTAACTTCAAATAAATCCATTTCAACAAATTAAAGATAAATACAAGATACTTAATGAAATTAAAGGCACGCGACAACGATTAAGAAACCTGAGACCAGCGATAACGAGCCTGTACCTACACTGGATGCACTTAACAATCAAAACTGCAAGCAGGCGATTAAACCACTGAGTGGATAAGGTCGTCACTGTTTATTTAATATCTGCATCAAAATGTAAATATAATAATTATATAGGTTCCTTTGAGTTCGTTTTAACATTGTAACTGTTAGGTATTTACTGCTTCGACCTATAACGATAGAAGCTTGAAAGCCTATTATATTTTTCTTTAGCACTTAAGTTACTATTTGTTGACTTTGTACTGGCAATTCACATGTACCTTTTTACTTTCTTTTCTATCTTTTTGGCGTTGGCAATATGTACGATCCAACGTACATTCCTTACCAGCATAGTAACTGTGATGCAATCTGCGTTGCATTTATATATACAGCGCACATTGCATTTATACTTCAGTCAGTAAAATATTAGAGAGAGTGATCAATCGAACGCCTAACTATATACACGCGCACCGAATGTGAATTGCCTAAACCTTTAATGTAATTTAACTACTTACTAACTAATAATTAAAAACAACGGTGAACACAGTGTTTTGACTCTATCTACCTCAAGTCTTCAAGTCCACCACCAGCACTCCGCAACTACTCAACTCTAACTTCACATGTACAGAACTTACAAAACTGTACAAATGTCTTTATTGATATGAAAACTTAGGCTACAGCTAAATGTTATAACTAATTTAAGTATAGCTGGGTACAATTAACATGTATTGTGTTATACAAGTATCCCTGAATCCCACACTAGGGTGACCCTGTGTCGTGGGATTCAGTCCCTTTCTTACTAACATATATTATGATGGTTAATGAACGGTAGGAAAAATTCGAGTTATGACGTCATGTCATGTTAGCTCAATTGGTTAGAGCATGCCCCGGCTAAAGGGGCGGATGGACGCGGGTTCGAATCCCGCACATGACTTAAGTTTTTCCTATCGTATATTTGTAATTTTGTAATGTAATCCGCATAGCAGGCGTTATTGCAATCATAACAATATAAAAATTATAAGGTTGCGTCATCATTTACAAGTATAAAACCAATTGCAAAATTGGTCTTGTTTGTAGTACAACGTAAGTGGTACTATAGATGTCGCTCCATCCCAATACGATGGTTAATGAACGGTAGGAAAAATTCGAGTTATGACGTCATGTCATGTTAGCTCAATTGGTTAGAGCATGCCCCGGCTAAAGGGGCGGATGGACGCGGGTTCGAATCCCGCACATGACTTAAATTTTTCCTATCGTATATTTGTAATTTTGTAATAACATATATATAATTAAAATTTGCTTAATTAAAGTCCTTATAAACAAATCTAAAAAACTATATAAAACGTTAATTACATTTCAAGTTTGTTTCGACAGCTATCTTTTATTTAAAACAATTGCATTTTTTTTTGTGTCCGACTACTGTTCCTTCTTCTGCTTTATGTAGAAAGGTAGTGAATTTGGATAGTGTGAGATCGAAAAGAAAAAAGAAACGAAACCAACAATATCTAAACAAGTATAATTTGTAATCCACAGGTGATGTCATTATCAGTGGCGGAACCCTTCGTGGCGCCGGTGGACCTGCAACTGTATCCGTCTTACGCAAAAATAGTTCCCTATCCGATAGACTTGGCCACCATTAGAGCGAGGTTCGAGAACTTGGTGAGTTGTTCAACCTATATTTGTTACAGGCTAAGGGTTACCCCGTAGGGTCTTGAAGCAGTGATGGCTCAGTGGCATTGCCTATGGACTGCCGCGCAGCAGGTCCATGGTTCTGCTATATCCCCAATTCCGTCTTCTACTTCTGCTGAGTAATCCCGAATCCACAACTCCATATTCCAAGTCATCAGTTATCCTTTTAGACTCAGGCTGTCTTACTCCGTCTTTTATCCGCGCCGGTTATTTTTATTAAATACTATTTTATACTAAATCTAATTAAAGTTCTTCCTAGTGTAATAAAAAGACTTTTTTTTAAAGCAATTTAACAGACCCCTTATAACAGTTCGAATCCCGCCGCGGGCTTGAGCTTCACCGCATGGTGGAAGGGCATTTTGCGAATGCTCGCCTGCCTCAAGGTAGAAAATCTGTCGCCAAGCACCTAACAGTGTGTTCCGGCAGCAGCCCTTGAGAGCCAGTAAAATTACAGGCACATGAGACCTAACAACTGTACGTCTCAGTGTGACGGGCGCAGTACAATTGGTCATTGACGAAATGCATCTGTTATAGGTAGAGGTTTGTCCACTTAACATCAGGAGGGCCCCAAGCTTGATAGGACACAAAAAAAAAAGAGTGCCGGGCTTGAGTGTGACGTCACAAACGCCACGCAGCCAAACTGTAAGAATTTTCGACACGTTTCGCTTCTACACTAAGCATCCTCAGGAGGTCTTGACTCTACGAGCGCACGATCGAGACTCACGTGGTCACGTCACGTCGGCTTAATAGGAAATTAGGCGGAATTGTCACTAGATATATATCATTTTTATAAAATAAATAATAATAATAAAATATACAATAAGTATTTTGTATTAGTCCTAGTTTTTTATATATAGTGGTTGTGTTGTGTGCAGTTCTACAGACGCACGGCGGCGGCGCAGTTCGACGTGCGCTACCTCGCGAGCAACGCGGAACAGTTCAACGAGCCGCACTCGCCCATCGTGCGGCAAGCGCGCCTGGTCACAGACCTGCTGCTCTACATCATCAGGTAACGTACATTACCTGATACCTATATTACGGTGTCAAGTGCATCAAGTAAGATAATGACACTGAATCACGTTAAAATGGTATATATTTTTTTTTATGCTTGATAGTTTAGCCTCTGACCACTATCTCACCTGATGGTAAGTGATGATGTGGTCGAAGATGTTGTTCAGGCTAACCTAGAAGTACTGGCTCTCAAGAACACACCGTTAGGTGCTTGGCGGCAGATTTTCTACTTGAGGGTGGTAGCTAGCCAGGCGGACATTCGCAAAAGCCCTACCACCATATAATGCAATAATAACAAATATTTTAAAAATATTTTATGAAAACATCAAATTAATATTTTAATAAAACCCTTAAAAAATACAGGAAGAGTATTCGACTCGTTTCGTTCCTAAACGAAGCATCCTCAGGAGGTCTTGACTCTACGAGCGCACGATCGAGACTACTCGATAATACTCTTTCGGTTTGGCTGCGTGGCGTTTGTGACGTCACGTTGGCTTAACAGGAAAATATTAGGCGGAATTGTCACTAGCTATATTTTTGTATTTTTGAAGTGTTTTATTAAAATATTAATTTGATGTTTTCATAAAATATTTTTAAAATTTTTGTTATTATTAAATATGGATTTCCGCAAAGTAACGCCTGAATCTATTTATTATTAGTATATAATGCATCAAGTGCGCGAAGTTGTTTATTACTGCCTAGACAAGTTTTAAATGTAGTAGAGACAGTAATAAACAACGCGCACGAGTTTCATACGACGTTTTTCAACACACTTGCGAGGAACTAATATGAAAATTTCCCAGCGAGGGCGTAAATCAGCCGAGTGTATAATGAGCAAGTGGCTCACGAGTTTTTTCAACACCCTTGCGAGGAAAAAAAATAGGTATTGCACAAATGCGATACAAACAACATACGAAAATTATGGAAAATAGCGCGCAAGTTTTTTTTTTGCGTGCTGCAAATGTATTAAAATTGATTACATATAAACCTCTTTGATGTTACAAATCTGTATTACCCGGTTAAATTGAAAATGCTCTGTTTACTCGCATATAATTTGCAGTTAGGTACTAACTTAACTTTGTAAGGATAGTTCTATTACGCACTAGTGAATAATATTATTAAGCACAAGGGTGTTATAGTTCGGTGTATGGCCCTAAGAACGATATAATAAAGCTCACTTTACGAGCAAGGGTGTTAAAAAATATATTAGTTTTATTGTTGATACACCACCGCCTATGATTCTAGCTTTATTTATGACTTAATGTTGCCCTGGAAGAGAATTCTGTAAGTGATAAAACTGCCCGTTTTCTCAATTATATAATAAAAGGTTTTTAAACAAGAACAAAATGTTTTCTAAAACAAAATGTAATAAAGAATTTAGATGAAGATGATTCTAATTTTTATCGTATTACGAAGAGAAAAGTTTGGCAATTATGTATGAAAAATGATATCTGGCAAATGTCCACCACAAGCACGCTGACAGATGTCTATTCTTTCATCAAAGTTTTTAAACACTTTTTGACAAAATGGCGGGTCTATTTCGTTAATCATATGACAGATTATGAGTTTTAAGGCTGCAATCGATTCGATTGGCTCCGTATAGACTCTGTCCTTAACATAGCCCTACAAAAAATAATCCAGTGGTGTTAAATCACACGATCTGGCTGGCCACTTAACCGTTGAATTTTGTGAAATTATGGGATCGGGAAATGTCGTTTGCAATAAATTGATCGTTTCATTGGCTGTGTGGCATGTGGCACCATCCTGTTGAAACCACATGTCAGTGATATCCACGTCATCAATAATAGGCCAAAATTGAGTTGTTAACATCTCGCGAAATAGACCCGCTATTTTGCCAAAAAGTGATTAAAATCTTTGATGAAAGAATCGACATCTGTCAGCGTGCTCGTGGTGGACATTTGCCAGATATCATTTTTCATTCATAATTGCCAAACTTTTCCCTTCGTAATATAATAAAAATTTGAATCATCTACATCTGAATTCATTATTTTATTTTGTTTTAGTTCTTGTAGAAAAACCCTTTATATATTGTGTCGACTCGTTATTTCCTGTCAATAAATAGAATTATTCATTCATTCATTTCGTGTCTATGGCTAATTGTCTCTTAGATAATAATTGCCCAATGGGAGGCCACCTCCACGGCCCTGTAAGATGCATACTTGAGGTCATCTTGTGTACAAGTGGTCGGGCACTGGGGACATGACAGTAAGTGTGCCATATTTTGCTCAGGGGCACCACACTCACATTCCACATCTAACTTGTATTTTATTCCCCATTTGGTCAGGTTGCTTTTGCAACGACCAATTTGGGTACGGAGTCTGTTGAGCAACTTCCTAAAAAACAAAACATTACAAAATTCCTGAGAATGTTGGTGTTTCGTCTTCCAGACCAGACATATTTCTGTAGTCAAAAAATCTAAAACGCATAGTACTTATAGAACTTACTGTGCCGTGGGAAACAAATATACCTAAAGACCACACATTAAAAACAAACAAATATTATGACCTAACAAATGAATTAACCAAAAACGGTTATGTGGTTAATTTATATGCTGTAGAAGTTGGAGCAAGGGGTATGCCAGAGAAATCCCTGTATAACCTACTTAAGACCTTGGCCTGTCAAGAACAACCGTAACTTCCATTCTACAACGTGTATCCAAGGCGGCTTTAGTAGGATCTTGCCAAATTTGGTTGGACAGGGGAGGAGGCTCGAGCGGTGAAAGGGAAAAGGAGCATTGATACATCATAAAGGGGCCCCTTAACCCTACTCCCTGGGTTACAAGTCCCAGGCACCTTGACTTGGGCCTCTTCCTCTGGAACACTATGGACCCGGCATCCGCACGGCGAATACATGGAATGCTAAGTAATTCGTCTCTTGGCCACTGCAGTTCGTTAACAGGTTTTCGCTGGGGTGATATAGTTTGCGGGGTTGAGGTATTTTTTGTACCAAAGTTAAAGTCTCTCCTCCTAAGCCCATCTCATGATATATTTATTATAATAGATTATATATAGTACTATAGTATGGTAATGTACCATTTTGTATTGCAGCCATTGGCGAGACGTGGACGTGTTAGCGAAGTACCACGAGCTGGCGGCCGCTTACCATTCGTCGGATGACGAGCCCCTAGCGCCACCTAGAGGGACAAAGGTAAGATGCTGGTTTACTCGTCGATATGTACTGGATGAGTAAACGGTTAAGGCCTGCGTGACCTGACCAATAGGGGTGTGTCCCTCCACAATAAAAAAAAATGTGATGGTACAAGCGCGAGGCCCACCTGATGTTAAGTGGACTAATCTGTGTCTATAACAGATGCATTTCGTCAACAAAGAATTGTACTGCCCCCGTCACCTTGAGACATAGTTGTTAAGTCTCATGTGCCTGTAATTATACTGGCTCTCAAAGACCGCTGCCGGAATACATTGTTAGGTGCTTGGCGACTGATTTTCTACTTGAGGGTGATAGCTAGCCAGGCGAGTGTTCACAAAATGTCCTTCCAACATGCGGTGAAGCTCCAGCCAATATGGTATAACACACGTCATCCATACATGGCCGATACAAAGAACATCAAGTACCTAACGGTGTGTTCCGGCAGCTGTTCTTAAGAGCCTGTAAAGCTTCTAGGTTAAGGGTCTGTTTCAGAATGTTCTAGTAAGTTCCGGTAATACTACCCAGAACATATGTTATAAATAAAACACTATCTTTGCGTTTCACAGTCATCGATTTAGCCTATCCATCGGTTAAAGCTTGAAATGCGCTGCATGTTAACTGTCGTTTTTATCATTCAGTTATTTTATGTTCTGGGTAGTATAACCGGAACTTACTCGAACATTCTGAAACAGGCCCATAGCCTATCCATCGGTTAAAGCTTGAAACACGCTGCATGTTAACTGTAATTTTTTTCATTAATATATTTATTGTTCTGGGTAGTATAACCGGAACTTACTCGTACATTCTGAAACAGGCCCTTAGCCTATCGATCGGTTAGAGCTTGAAACGCGCTGCATGTTAACTGTCATTTTTATCATTCAGTTATTTTATGTTCTGGGTAGTATAACCGGAACTTACGCGTACATTCTGAAACAGGCCCTAAGCCTGTCATCACCTTAGACCACATCATCACTTACCATCATGTGAGATAGTGATCAATGGCTAACCTATCAAGCATAAAAAAAGTATTTAAATAATTATGTCAAAGTTTAATTCTTTATTTATTAATTGCAGTCCCGTCGCGCTCGAGACTCGAAAGACTCTTCGTCAGAATGGCGGGAAGCGTGCGCCGCCATATTGCGTGAGGTGACGGCTTCAGCAGACGCTGAGCCCTTCCGACAACCCGTCTCCTCAGATCAGGCTCCTGGTGAGTAAAATTGACATAGCGACCGTTGCACAAAAGCCTCGCCCATTAAGGGTGAACTGGCCGGTCAGTTCTCCATACAAACGTAGTAGGGTGATCACTCCCTTATATGAGATTTTAGGTCTAGACTAAAGCATAATACCGATTGATATCGTCATTATCTAGGTTTGTATGTTAACGAAATTTGAGAAAAATATATAACTTGAGAGTTATGACTCTCGAAACATTTTCATATAAAGTTTTCAAGGCTCATAACTTTCAAGTTAATTAAATTTTTAAAATTTCTTTACGATACAAACCTAGATAATGACGAGTGCAATCGATATTATGCTTAATTCTGGGCCTGAAATCTCATATAAGGGAGTGATCACCCTACTACGTTTGTATGGAGAACTGACCGGCCAGTTCACCCTTAAGGGTGGTTTGCCAATAATTTGGAGAATGAACTCAAAGTTTAAAAATATTAAATGTAACTAAAAAAAAAGTTAAAATCAAATAAGAGTACGGACAACGAGTCTGTAGAGTGTAATAAAAATTAAAAAAAGTTGCCATAATCCCCACGCTTGGTAGGCGTTTTAGGATCGCAGTGTAAGACGGCTGTTCCATCTTTTGGTATTTAAATCGTTTTTAATATGTTTTTTTTAATGTTATTGTGGCGGAACAAGCCCGAGACCTGATGTTAAGTGGACTAACCTCTGCCTAGAACAGACACATTTCGTCAACGACGAATTGCACTGTGCCCGTCTTACTGAGACGTGCAGTTATTAGGTCTCATGTGCCTGTAATTTTTCTGGCTCTCAATTTGCTGCCGGAACACACTGCTAAGTGCTTGGCGACAGATTTTCACTTGTGGGTGGTCGCTAGCCAGGCGGGCATTCGATAAAAAGCCCTTCCACCATGCAAAAATTGTAAAAAAATTACTTAATCAACACCAATAAATACATATGTATGATTAATTGATTAAAATACTGAAAAATAAAATTACTGTCACCATGTATAAGTAGTATTTTATTACTTTATCATGTAGTTTTTTTTATTTATTAACTAGTCACCCATCCCGGCTTC
Source organism: Plagodis pulveraria (assembly GCA_963890685.1). Taxonomy (NCBI): domain Eukaryota; kingdom Metazoa; phylum Arthropoda; class Insecta; order Lepidoptera; family Geometridae; genus Plagodis; species Plagodis pulveraria. The sequence continues at coordinate 4,856,209 of OY982976.1, read as the reverse complement.
GCACGGGTGCAATGCTGATTCGAAATATACTACAGAATGTCTTAATATACAATGTTCACAGGTTTTATGTCATCAGACAATACAAACATGTTTTCTTTAGAAGTGACTCTTGAAAGAGCGACATATAATTGGCCATATAAAAAACACTCAACGCGAAACGAAAAATCTAATGCTGTAAAGCCCATATTGATCTACATTAAATGCACAATGCATTTAAGGTACTTACTTGGATAAGGATTAATGCTGTATAGCCTTAAATCGCTACGTAACTAAGCCATTATTTCTCGTAAAAAGATAATAAATTGTTTTTTTCTTGAAGCGCTCGTAGCGACGTTTACTTAGCTGTTCTCAACCGATCAGCAAAGTTAAGCAACGTCGCGCGTGGTCATGAGTTGGATGGGTGACCGCTAGTGACATTACTACTGAGCGTTTCCGTGCTTCGGAGGGCACGTTAAGCCGTCGGTCCCGGTTGTTATCTTAGGATGGCAGTCGTTATAGCATGGTGGTAGGGCATTTTGCGAATGCCCGCCTGGCTAGCTACCACCCTCAAGTAGAAAATCTGTCGCCAAGCACCTAACGGTGTGTTCCGGCAGCTGTCCTTGAGAGCCAGTACTTCTAGGTTAGCCTGAACAACATCTTCGACCACATCATCACTTACCATCAGGTGAGATAGTGGTCAAAGGCTAAACTATCAGAAATAAAAAGAAAAATAAAAAAAAAAATGTTTATGCTTGATTGGTTAGCCTTTGACCACTTTCTCACCTGCTGGTAAGTGATGATGTGATCGAAGATGTTGTTCAGACTAACCTAGAAGTACTGGCTCTCAAGGACATCTGCCGGAACACACCGTTAAGTGCTTGGCGACAGATTTTGTTGTTATTGTAGGTTAACTCTAAGAGATAGACATATATCATTCAGGACTTTTTGGTAGACCTTTTAAAGGTGTACAATACTGTAGTACATTATTTTTATCTATCTCGTAAGGTTCAGCAAGCGTTTGCAATGTAAGCGCAAAAAAATGTATTTATTTCCGACATTACATCAGAAACCTATAAAATCATCCATGTTTCTCTAAAATTTTATGCATGTTTTATACATATAAACCTTTCTCTTATCAAAATATATTACAAAACCTTTAAGAGTCGACCCATACCGTTTCGTTCGCCTCACTAAAAGGCGAATATCACTTTAGTGAATAATAATAATAATATAGGTTATATTGTCCACTAAACGATTAAAATCTACCCGTAACACGGTTTCTGTCTTAGTATAAACAGAAATACCTATTCATTTTAATAGTTTTACCTTAATTTAGGGCTTATTTGTCCTTATTTACCGTATTACATGATATTCTGTTTGTTGAAATAAATATTTATTTCAACAAAAACAGAATATCATGTAATACGTATGTATTATACGTACCGTATTACATGATATTCTGTTTGTTGAAATAAATATTTATTTCAACAAACAGAATATCATGTAATACGGTACGGTAGATTCTGTTTGTTGAAATAAATATTTATTTCGACAAAAACAGAATATCATGTAATACGTATGTATTATACGTACCGTATTACATGATATTCTGTTTGTTGAAATAAATATTTATTTCAACAAACAGAATATCATGTAATACGGTACGGTAGATTCTGTTTGTTGAAATAAATATTTATTTCAACAAAAACAGAATATCATGTAATACGTATGTATTATACGTACCGTATTACATGATATTCTGTTTGTTGAAATAAATATTTATTTCAACAAACAGAATATCATGTAATACGGTACGGTAGATTCTGTTTGTTGAAATAAATATTTATTTCAACAAACAGAATATCATGTAATACGGTACGGTACATTCTGTTTGTTGAAATAAATATTTATTTCAACAAACAGAATATCATGTAATACGGTAAATAAGGACAAATAAGCCCTAAATTAAGGTAAAACTATTAAAATGAATAGGTATTTCTGTTTATACTAAGACAGAAACCGTGTTACGGGTAGATTTTAATCGTTTAGTGGACAATATAACCTCAACAATATAACCTCATATATAAATCAGATTGCATTTTCCCGACAGATTTTGGTGATCATAAGGCAGTCAAGTATGCAAAATGCTCCAACGACCTATGAAACCCATTTATATATATATATATGTCACAGCCAAAGTAATAAATCTGGATATTATATATACTGTCTAGCCATTATATATAATGTCTACTCAATTTAGATAAAGTGATAATTGACACAAAATTGTTTTGGTAAATGTGAATAAACGATCGAAATGTATTACTTTTAGTAGTAATTATTAATAATTCACGACACATATTGGTAAAAGTTATAAAAAGGGGTTAAATATCATTTAGTCTAGGGCAAAGTCATATTTAGGTGCGACGACGAGCGAAGCGAGGAGGAGCGTTAGGTTACTTGTGACTACAACAACGCGCGAGCCGAGCGAGCGAAGCGAGCGTGCCGCGGCAGCGGCCGGCGATGCGCCACATAAATTACTACTATTCTTATATTTATTTTTAAGCTCTTTAACCATTCTGGTGCGCCCTCCGTGACCAATATAAATATGAGTCTCATGAATAATATCAAAATTTTGTGTCAATTATCACTTTATCTAAATTAAGTAGACATTATATATAATGGCTAGACAGTATATATAATATCCAGATTTGTTACTTTGGCTGTAACATATATATATATATATACATTTATATACATTTTATCATATGTTATGACTTAAGGTTGAACTGGCCGGTCACTTCTCCATACAAACGTCGTAGGGTGATCACTCCCTTATTTGAGATTTTTGGTCCAGACTTAAGCATAATACCGATTGATATCGTCATTATCTAGGCTATGTTGCCAAAATTTTGAAAAGATGACTAAGTTGTAATTTATGAGTCTCGAAAACTTTATATAAAAATGTTTCGAGCCTCATAATTCTCAAGTTCATTATATATTACAATTTCGGCATCATACAAGCCTAGATATTGACGAGATCAATCCGTATTATGCTTTATTTTGGACCTAAATACTCAAATAAGGGAGTGATTACCCTACGAAGTTTGTATGGAGAACGGGCCAGCCAGTTCACCCCTAATAAGTCACAAATATTTTGTGCGACAATGACAACAACAACACTCAATCTTATTTGAGTCAATAAACCTAAATTGAACGTCGAAACACATATAAACTATAAACATTAATAATTTCTCAGAAGCCTAATACAAATAATCTTATCTAATAAAAAAAACTTCATCAAAATCGCTTGCGTAGTTTTAAAGATCTATACATATGTAGGGACAGACAGACAGTGATATTGTTTTATACTATGTAGTGATATTCATCTCTATAGATTTTGAACTCTCTATTCCAGATTACCACACAGTGATACCGAACCCGATGGACTTGGGTACAGTGAACCACAATCTCACAAACAACGTGTACACTCGAGCGGAACAGTTCTGTGCGGACGTGCGGCTCGTCTTCTCCAACAGCAGACTCTACAACACTAACAAGCGCAGTCGGGTGAGTCTAACACTGTTCCTAGATCATCCTGTTGCTAATCGTATACTTCTAAACTCCGATAAAAGCATTATAATGCATTATCAATAGCGGCTAGGCATTTTTTTTTATGCTTGGTACGTTAGCCTTTGACCACTATCTCACCTGATGGTAAGTGATGACGTGATCGAAGATGTTGTTCAGGCTAACCTAGAAAGTACTGGCTCTCAAGGACAGCTGCCGGACACACCGTTGGCGACAGATTTTTCTACTTGAGGGTGGTAGCTAGCCAGGCGGGCATTCGCAAAATGCCCTACCACCATGATATAACGACTGCCATCCTAAGACGACAACCGGGACCGACGGCTTAACGTGCCCTCCGAAGCACGGAAACGCTCAGTAGTAATGTCACTAGCGGTCACCCATCCAACTCATGACCGCGCGCGACGTTGCTTAACTTTGCTGATCGGTTGAGAACAGCTAAGTAAACTTCGCTACGAGCGCTTCAAAAATATTTATGGTAATGAAACTGCTGAAGAAAATATATATATATTTTTAGGATACACAATAGATAACACAATCAGTCACAAAGCACATATTGATAAAATTTGTAAGAAAATGGCGAGCGGTAATTACGCTCTTTTTAAACTTAAACTATTTTTAGATAAAAAAATGTACTATGCATATATACATTCAATAATAAGATACTCTATTACTGTTTGGCGTAATGCTACAGAGATAATAAGAGTTCTTATATGTCAAAAACGTTCAATAAGAACAATTAATGGACTGAAAAAGCGTAGCCCCGCAAGGGAGCACTTTAAGAAAGACAACATTATGACAGTAATTGTTTCTCTTTACATATATAATTGTTTATTAGAAATTCATGACGATAGGGATATTCCAGAAAAACAGAAAACGGTTTTACCTTACAATCTGCGTAATAACGAAAAGCGAATTAAAAAAAATAATGAAATTCGGGTTATACCAAAAATCAGATTAGCTAAAGTACAGAAAAAAGGTCGTTATTCGAAAAGACTAATATGTATGTATAATAAATTACCAAAAAGCTTGACAACCTTAAAATATAGTTTGTTCAAACTAAAACTTAAGAACATTTTGAAAACAATCCCTTTTATACACTAAAAGACTATATGTCAATGCAGGTTGTAGAATCTTTGTTCTTAGGACAAGTGCAAACGTGATAACTGTAAATTATTTAACTATATTAAGTGTAAAAATATTATGTTTATAAAATTTTAATCAACTATTTACATAGACCTAATTAGAATTATTTAAGTACTTAGATATATGTGTTAAATGTAATTTGGACTTGCCTGTAAAAAAAATTACTGAAGGGCTAATAAAACTTCTTTATATCCTTCTACAGTTGGAATTAGGCTAAGTAAATAGGCTATTTAGGCTGGTTCACTAAACCCAAGTAAGGTTCAGTGAAGCTGTGTGTCACAAAGAATTAAGCTGTATATCCACCATGAGCTGTTTATGAGGAAAAATACAATACAATACACAATACAAAATTCTTTATTGTTTACCAAGTACAAGTAAATTACACTGATTAAGACTAATTATCCTATGGCAGTACAATGGGCGGTCTTATCGCTATGTAGCGATTTCTACAAGACAACCTTTGGATGGACAGAAATAAGGGAAAAGGTAGACGGTGGTGAACAATAAATTAATGTTAGATACTTAAATTCAGATACATAAATCTAATACGTGATAAATGATGATAAATAAATACCTACATATATACATAATAAATAAATATATATATATATATATATACATATATTTATTCATTATGTATGTAGGTACTAACGTTATACATACATAAATAACATACCTTTAAATAACACATATATAACAAATTACTTAAATATGCATCTACATATATTACACATAATATAAATAAATAATTACAATGTTATATAACATTGTAATTAACTGGATAAGTAATGATTTTTTAACATTATTTTAAAAAACCACCGGTAGCAGTTTTGATGAAGTGCTATTACGGCTTGGCTACCGTAATAGCTATGGACTGCCGTGCAAGAACTCCATGGTTCGAGCCCTATCGCTGGCTTGAGTTTCACCTTGCGTTGGAAGCGTATTTTGCGAATGCTCGCCTGGCTAGCCACCATACTTAAGTGGAAAATCTGTCGCCAAGAACCTAACAGTGTGTTCCGACAGCAGTCCTTGAGACACACAGTCAGACAGAGCCAGTAAAATGACAGGCATGTGAGACGTAACCACAGTATGCCGTAGTGACGGGTGCAGTGCAGTGTTGTCACTTGTGAGGAAATGCATCTGTTATAGTCAAAGGTTAATGCTTAACATCAGGTGGTGGTGGTCTCGTGAGTGTTTTTTTTTATGTTGTTGTGACGGAACAAGCTTGAGGCCCACCTGATGTTAAGCGGACTAACCTCTGCCTATAACATGCATTTCGTCACAAGTAACGAATTTCACTGCACCCGTCACCTTGAGACATAGTTGTTAAGTCTCATGAGCCTGTAATTTCACTGGCTCTCAAGGACAGCTGCCGGAACACACTGTCAGGTGCTTGGCGACAGATTTTCTACTTGAGGGTGGTATCTAGCCAGGCGGGAAATCGCAAAATGCCCTTCCACCATGCGGTGAAGCTCAAGCCGGCGGTGGGGATCGAACCAGGGTACTGCGGCGCGGCAGTCCATAGCTATTACCGCTCGGCCATCATTGCAAAATGTGTTCCGTCACAACCCCATAAATAAATAAAAAAACAATATAATCGCTTCATTTTTCTAGCCTGAGTACAGCGAACCTATTGGTAGACTTTTTCGTCGAACACCGCTCATCTTCCAAATACTTATCTGGTGGATACGCAGTCAAAACCAGAAAAGATCTAATAATAAAAAATATTTTTAAAATATTTTATGAAAACATCAAATTAATATTTTAATAAAACACTTAAAAAATACAAAAATATATCTAGTGACAATTCCGCCTTATTTTCCTGTTAAGCCGACGTGACGTCACAAATGCCACGCAGCCAAAGCGGAAGAATTTTCGACGTGTTTCGCTTCTACACGAAGCATCCTCAGGAGGTTTTGACTCTACGAGCGCACGATCAAGAAATAATTTTGTGACGTCACGTCGGCTTAACAGAAAAATTAGGCGGAATTGTCACTAGATATATTTTTGTATTTTTTAAGTGTTTTATTAAAATATTAATTTGATGTTTTCATAAAATATTTTAAAAATATTTGTTATTAATAAATATGGATTTCCGCAAAGTAACGCCTGAATCTATGAATTATTTCAGAAAAGATCTGTCGGACATACTTGTTGGTGTATCCAACAGCCGATTGTACACCGCTAACTAGTTGGTTCGGGTGAACTTATCAGTGGGGATCATTGTACGGTGATAATGAATTTTAGACTTGGGTACAGTGAACCATTGTGCGCTTTTATATCTCTGCACGTTAAGTAACGGACGATGTCAATACTTAATACTCAATCATTTATTGCAATCATTAGTACATACAAATGCGGTTTACATGTCTAATATAAACAAACCAAAATTAGGTGGAATGGTACATAATGACCCTAATAGGGTATAGCAATGTGTAGCGGAAGGAAACGATCTATTCCATAATCGAGGCATCCTTAAAAAAATCTTCAAGAGTATAGTAGCACTTTTCGAACAGTATATTTTGTAGGACTCGGAGGAATTTGTGTACATTTTGTATAGTTTTATTTGAACCGGTAATTTATTATTTTTTTTTTATGTCCGACATTAAGTGCCTTTTTATAGTTCTTAGCCGTGGACGTGATATTGACTCTTGAACGTACAATAAAAATTGGATTTAATCTCGATCTGTGTCAATTTCTGCCTAATTTTTGCAAATTAGGCAGAAATTGAAAAGATCATAATATTTCCATATAATTTGTCCTGTGTTATCGTCGTATCGCGGACGTTCACGATAATATAGTCACAAAAATTATAAAAGCGCCCAATGTCTCACGAGCGAAGTTTGCTTAGCTGTTCTTAACCGATCAGCTAAGTTAAGCAACGTCCGCCGCGGTCTTGACTTGGATGGATGACCGCTAGTGACATACTTACGTTAAGCCGTCGGTCCCGGTTGTTGTCTTAGGATGGCAGTCGTTATAGTATAGTGTTAGGGTATTTAGTGGATGTCCTCCTGGCTAGCTACATCATCATACATCTTCGACCACATCATCAGGTAGGATAGTGGTCAAAAGCTATGAATAAATCAATCAATTTTTTACACATGTGCGAAACACGGTGCGGTCACCTATCCAAGTCATGACCGCGGTTGCTTAACTTAGGTGATCGGTTTAGAACAGCTAAGCAAACTTCGCTACGAGCGGGTATAAGTCGTAGAAAAAAAATGGTGTATTATTAAGTCGCATATAAAGAGGTTCTCAGCATTTTTCAGTCAAACTGTATAAAACAAATGTATGCATCTAATATCGTACTGTGTAATAGTGTTTGTCTGTTTGTTGCACTGCACGCTATATCGTTACAGGACACGAACCAGGTAATTGCATGCCGTAGACAGTAGAGTTTAGCTTATGCGTATTTTTTTCTTATATTTGGATTGCTAAGAACAAACCCGAGGTCAATGCATTTCGTCATTCACAAGTGACGAAATGCACTGCGCTTATAACCCTGAAACATAGTTGTTTAGCCTCATGTACCTATAATTTCATAATAACTTACTGGCTCTCAAAGATTGCTGCCAGAACTCACTGTTAGGTGATAGATTTTTATACTTCAGGGTGGTAGCTAGCCAGGCGAGCATTCGCAAAATGCTCTACCACTATGCGGTGAATCTCAAGCCGGCGGTGGGGATCGAACCACAGATCTGTAGCACGGCAGTCCATAGCTATAACCGCTCGGATATCATTGCTTCAAACACTATTGTGTATAACTTTAAACCGCGGCTTTGCTTATAATTATCGTTATAGTATGATTTTTGCGTAGATATTTGATATGCTTTTTGTAAAGGAATCTATTATGTTTTTGTTGTTGATGGGACGTAGTTCTACGTACAATCTTACCTGATATGGTGATGGGTTGTCTGGAAGAGATCGCTCTGAGCGATAACACCGCCCATCGGTACTTTAGAAAAGAGATTGGAGCACTGGCATTTGAACCAATCACCGAGAAAGTAAAACTACGTGAACCAATGAAATGTACACTGCGTGTTTCTGAAACAAAGCATATAGACCCTTCTCTTTCGCTGACGATGCGAAACAAAGATTTGCCGAGTTTTTGTTGAACATTTTAAAAAACACGCCGCAGGAGACGCGCCTTAAGATTAAAGCTAACGTTGTACATATTGTATTAGCTGGATGGTCCAATTCTGAACACAGCCTCCCCCATTAAGGGGGGTTTGCCATAATACCCCCGCTTGACAAGCGTCTTGGGGAACCTAGTTTATGATATCAGTTCCTCAGAAGGCACTGCTGCACCTCCGGTATTTTTCCCTTAGTCGCCTCTTTACGCCCATGGGAAGAAATGAGGGGGGGTAACATCCTATCTCGACACCCCACTGGGGCGTGACTAATGGCGGGAAATTGAAAATATAAACATAATGGTTTTTGTTACTAGTTTTTTTAACTATCTATATTTTTTCTAACTAGTGCGGATCACTTAAAACGCGAGATTCTGAAAATATTCTGTACATTAATTAAAAAGGATTTTTAATAATAATAGGGGCGTTCGTTTTGGCTCGATTGCGTTTGTAGCAGTTTCAAAAGTGGCATTTGTGTTTTAGCTTTCGGATAGAAGCTTTTGCTATTTTTGACCACCAATTACTGCATGCTATCCGAACGGCTTAAAACATACTTTGACAACCGACAATATTTTAACAATTTTGAAACATGGAATCAATCTCTAAAATTAACAAAACAAGTAGGTACCTACTAAATAATATGGTATTTATATTATATATTTATATATAATATAAATACTATATAAAAAACTTGTGAAACTCTTCAATCGCGCCAAATACAACTGTCAAAACAGCAGTTGTCAAAAAACGATCACAACGATCCCACGGTAAGACATGGGTCAAAAATATCACTTTTCTCTGTCATTTGTAGCGTTTTCAAAGCTATCCGAACGGTGAGCGAAAACGATATTTTTGATCACGAAGTCCCAAAACGAACGGCCCGTGTGATCATTTTTAGCGTTTGTGAGTGTTATTTTTGGCACCGATAGGCTATCCGAACGCCCTAAATGTAACTGGTAATCAGTTACATTTTTCTCGGAACATTTGTTATGGGTAAACGTAACTTTAAATATTTATTATACATCATAATATTCACTTGCGAGAATAGGAAAACATTGTAAAGACATTGTAGTCTTAAATAGGTTATTCTAGCTCCTCTATCTCCGCTTTAAGCATGCAACGGTTTTTTTATATATTTATACGTATAAGATATAGTACCAATTTATTGAAAGCAATTAAGTGAAATTGAAGAATTGTGGATGAAATTTAAGGAAGGAGTGGTAGACGTTGCTATCAATGTGTGTGGAATTTCTAAAAGGCGAAAAGGAAAAATGCAAAGGAGCGTGTGGATGGATCAAGAAGTGCAAAAGGCTGTGGATGAAAAGAAAAAAGCATGGCTGGATTGGTTAGCAACAAAAGCTAACCAAAAAGTACAAATGGCAACGTATGATGATGTACGTGAAGCAAGAAAGGATTATAAGAGATTGAAAAAGATAGTTAAAGAAGTTGTGTGCAGAAAGAAAGATGAACGAAAAGATATGTTTGACAAAAGGCTTTCTGATGATTTCCAGTCAAATGTTAAATTTTTCTGGAAATCCATAAGAACAGCTCGAGGCAAAAACACAAACTCAGAGCTTAATCAAATCAGGGGTCATGATGGAAGCATTATAAAAGGAGAATAATGTGTGTTGAAAAGATGGAAAGAATATTTTGAAAGTTTATTTGAAAGAGAGGGAACACTGGACCAGGTTCCGGAAACCTATATGAATGATGATGAAAATGAAATATGTATGGATGAAATTTTGAAAGCGTTAAAGGGTATGAAATTAGGAAAGGCTGCAGGATATGATAGAGTGCCAGTCGAGATGGTACACGGCCGCTCCTCCAGGAGCAGCCGTGTACCAGGTGACTGGTGCAAGGCTGTGATTGTACCGCTTTATAAAGGAAAAGGGTCGCTACAAGACTGCAAGAATTATCGCGGAATCAGTCTCCTCAGCGTTGTCGGTAAACTATATGCGAAAGTATTGATTGAACGAGTGATAAAAAAGACAGATGAGAAAGTGTGGAATGCACAAGCAGGGTTTAGAAAGGGAATGGGATGTACGGATCAGGTCTTTTCTTTACGATGCATAGCCGAAAAATGCTTGGCGAAAAGCCAAAAGGTCTATTGCGCTTTCGTAGATTTAGAAAAGGCTTATGATAGGGTGAGTAGGCATGAACTGTTGTCAGCGTTGTCTATGCATGGGCTGAATGGTAACCTGATCCAAGCGCTGAAATCCCTCTATAAGGATTCCAGTGCTTGCGTAAGGATAAATGGGACATACACTGATTGGTTTAACATCGAAAAAGGTGTAAGACAAGGATGTGTAGCGTCACCGTGGCTGTTCAACTTATTCATGGATAATTGTTTGACAAACCTGAAAGACAGTGAATGAACAAGTTACTCATCAAATGTCTTCTCTACGCTGATGACCAAGTGATACTTGCGTCGTCGGTAAAAGAGTTGCAGGAGATGGTAAATGTTATGCAAGTGGCTTTAGAAAGAAAGGGAATGAAAATAAATGTAAGTAAGACGAAAGTGATGGTGTTTGAACGAGATGATAGAGTGACCGATTGCAATATTGTGATTGGGGATGAAAAAGTGGAACAAGTGAAAGAGTTTGTATACTTGGGATCCATGTTTACAAAAGATGGTGAGTGTGAAAGTGATATAGAAAGGAGAGTGAACGCTGGAAACATGGTAAACGGAGCATTGCACGCTTTTATGAACTGTCAGAAGGTGTCTAAAAAGGCTCGTCTGGCTGTTCATGGAGGAGTGTTGGTTCCGACACTGATGTATGGTAGTGAAAGTTGGGTGTGGCAGAAAAAGCATGAAAGTAGAATAAATGCTGTGGAGATAAGAGCATTGAGGAGCATGATTGGAGTGAAACGGAGTGACAGGATAAGGAATAGTGTGATAAGGGAACGATGTGGTGTGAATGAGGGTGTAGTGACAAAAATCGAGAAAGGTATGTTAAGATGGTTTGGACATGTGGAGAGAATGAATGAAATGAGAATGACTAAACAGGTATACATGGGACAAGTAAACGGAAGTGTTGGAAGGGGAAGACCTAGGTGAACGTTCCGAAATCAGATTGAAGACGTTCTGAAAAAAGGCCAGGTCAAAAGTACCCTAAACCGACGCTTATGTATGAAAGGATTGATGAGTATAGATGAAGCGAAAGAGATATGTCAGGATCGTAGTAAGTGGAAATCCGTGGTCTCTGCCTACCCCTACGGGAAAGAGGCGTGATTTTATGTATGTATGTATGTACCAATTTATATCCAACTAGCTTCAATAATAATGATATATCGCCATTGACGTTTTCGCATCCATTTAGCTTAAAATATAAATAATCATTTTAGAATTTAGGACAATCCAACGATATTAATAAAAAACGTTGTTGTTTTTTATGAATATCAAATATATTAAGAAAACATTAATACATTAATAAAACCACTTAGAGAATAAAAAATATATCTATTGACTGTTGTTTTAATTAAGTGTTTTGTTAAAAGTATTTATTTAATGTTTACTTAAAATATTTTTAAAATATTTGTTGTTATGAAATATGTATTTCCGCATAGGAACGCCTGAATCTATTCATTAACGTTTTTTTTATATATTTATATATATGTATTGTTCACAGATATACTCGATGACTGTTCGTTTGTCAGCGCTGTTTGAAGCTCTATGGTCGAGGATGCCGCCTACGAGGCCGAGAAGAGCGAAGCGACATCCAAGAGGCGCGAGGAGAGGTAAAAAATTCACTAGGAGGTCTTTACTGAGCTCTTATTCCGATGTTCTAATTAGCTATCGCAAAACGATACAATATGTGTTTTACTACCGACTTACACGACACAATTCAAATATACAGTACTCCTAACGGAGCTGTCCTAATACGCACGGTCATGCAAAGTCGCAGAAAAAAACAAAACAAATATAAACAAACATGTTGTGAACATCAAGCTTTCGACGGAAATCGAACAGTGGAACTCTTGCCTCTGAACTATCACAGTTTTTTTAAGGGGTTCCGTACCTCAAAAGGAAAAAAACAGAACCCTAAGGCCGTATTCCACTTGACGCCACTACCGTCATTTTCGATAATTTTGACCATAGTTTATGTCTATGGTTCATACTAATGATATATTATAGACGCAAAATGTGGTCAAAATTATCGAAAATAACGATATAGTCAAGTGGGATACGCCCTTATAGGATTAGTTTGATGTTCGTCTGTCTATCAAAACACTTTTTCTCTGGAACGCGTGGAGATATTAAGCTGAAATTCATATAAAATACTCAAGTAGTGTCTCTTGAAGCTGTGAAAAAATCAAACTTCTAAGCCAACGCAATAAAAAGATACAGCCGTTTATGCCGCAAATTTTTGACACTCGCAAGGGAATCAAAACCTTCAGGGTACTTCCCGTGAACTCAGAATCTGGAAATTTGGTACGAAGCAACGTCTTGCAGTACAGATAAAAGAAAAATTGCGAAAAGCGTACATTTTAGTTAAATCATAATATTAAAATATTATTAATAATATAAAAATGTTATGGATTTCATTTAGTAATAAAAATAACATAAATTTTACTTGTATACCTACAGGTTTGTAAGGAACCCTCGGTGCGCGAGTCCAACTCACACTTGGCCGGTTTTTTTAATATTCTATTACTAATAGAAAATCATTTGAATGCAGTCTTACTTCTAGGTTAGCCTGAACAACATCTTCGACCTCATCATCACTTACAATCAGGTGAGATAGTGGTCAAAGGCTATCCTATCAGGCATAAAAAAAGTCTCACCTGATGGTAAAGTAAGCGACGACGCGGTCGACGGAGGACTAAAATACTTTAAACGGAGCATCTTGATAAACCGTGCGTTTTACCTTTTTAAAAAGAAACTCGTGCGTTTTACATTACAATAACGCACAAGTACACAATGATATGCAATACGATATTGAAATTGCTGAATTAAGAGACTTTACTAGCAAATGTGTTATAAAATATATAATCATAATTTTCCGTTGTTTTAGCGAAATTAATAAACGGCACGCATTCTTACATACCGCCCGTTGAGCAAGAATCGTCAGGGTCCGAGTCGGAGCCGCTGGCGGCCACTTCTAGGAGAGTACACGGCGCCAAGCAGCGAGACAACTCGTCGGATAGCGATCTGCCGCTCCATAACCATAGGAAAGGTAATTCGAACCTTATTTTTTATTTTTTTTTATGTTATTGTGCCGGAACAAGCTCGAGGCCCACCTGATGTTAAGTGGACTAACCTCTGCCTATACCAGTTGAAATTCATGACAACTCACGAATTGCACTGCGTCCGTCACATTGAGACATAGTTGTTAAGTCTCATTGTGCCTGTAATTTCACTGGCTCTCAAGGACTACACCGCCGGAATATGCCGGAACACACCTTTCGGTGCTTGGCGACAGACTTTCTACTTGAGGGTGGTAGCTAGCCAGGCGGGCAATCACAAAATGCCCTTCCACCATGCGGTGATGCTCAAGCCGGCGGTGGGGATCGGACCAGGGTACAGCGCGGCAGTCCATAGCTATTACCGCTCGGCCATCATTGCTTCGTATATCATCGATCCTGGATAAATTTAGTCCTGTCCGGGAGCTAGCTTGCCGTTATGGATTCCACACAATCACTAGCGTCTACTAATCGGGCGCGTATTGTACTCGGGGGCATAGACCTGAAATCTACTGTAAAAATTAAGCTAAAACCGTTTTTACCGACTTTAACAAAAGGAGGAGGTATTTAATTCGACTTTTTTATGTTTGTTACCTTAGAACTTTTTTGATAATTTTTTTTTTGTAAGCTGATGATTGCCGTTTGGTCCCATTAAAATTTCATCAAAATCGGTCAAGCCGTTTTTGAGTTACACTCGATATAGCTATTAACAGTGAATGAGAATCGATCCCATAAGTAGCAAGGGAAATTTAATTTGTTATTTTTGCAATGTATGGGGTGTGGTACACCTAAGGCGGATTTATGTTTGTGAATAATCCTATATTTTGGTTATATTTTAAAGACTATATGACGAAGTTGTGGATATTATTTGCTGACAGTATCAGACATGTATTTGGGGGAGGCTGTGTTCAGCAGTGGACTATCCGGCTGGTACAGTAATCAGACATGGCGGAAGTAATCAGACATTTTGCCAATGCCCACCTAGCTTGCGACCACCCTCAAGCAGATAATCTGTAGCCAAGCACCAAACGGTGTGGTCCGGCTGCAGTTCTTCAGACTAACAAATCTGCCCGTGGGGGTGCCGGGCTACAATGTCATCCCCCATCTCTACTCGTGGGTGTCGTTCGAGGCGACTAAGGGTAACATTCCAGAAGGTGGGCAGCAGCACTTTCTTAGGAAATGATATCTCACTGCGATCCCCAAGACCTGCCAAGCGTTGGGATTATGGCAAACGGCCCCTAAATGGGGAGGCTATGTTTAGCAGTGAAATATCCGGCTGATAAAGTAAGTAAAAGTTAAATATTTATATACTCACTTTTTTTTTTCAGGTAAAGGCATCGGCAAGAAGAGTAAAAGCAGTAGTGCGAGCGCTGAGCCTATGCCGAGCACCAGTAGAGCGCAACCAAATATTGACGGTAGGTTGATTTGCTTCTGAATATAACGCACACATATAGTCCCAGCACCGTATAAAAATACTTCGCTTCATTCAAAGAATAAATCATTTGTTCAATTTAGGCTCTCGCGACGCTTTTATCAAATATTATCCTATTCTTCTAGAAAAAATACAAAACAGAACCCTAATAATTACTACTTAATCTGTGTGTGTCCGACCGTCTCGGGTTTTTAAATTGCAAATACAATACTAACTTACAAGACGAACTGTTCTGTTATAGGCAGAGGTTACCGCTTAACACCAGGTGGGCCTCGAGCTTGTTCCGTAACAATAACATAAAAACATGTTTTTTTTTTAAATATTGTTAGGTTTGCAATAACGCCTGCTATGCGGATTACATTACAAAATCACAAATATACGATAGGAAAAATTTAAGTCATGTGCGGGATTCGAACCTGCGTCCATCCACCCCTTGAGCCGGGGTATGCTCTAACCAATTGAGCTAACATGACGTGACGTCATGACTCGAATCTTTCCTATCGTTCTTTAACCATCGTATTGGGATGGAGCGAAATATATAGTACCACTTGCGTTGTACTACAAACAAGACCAATTTTGCAATTGGTTTTATACTTGTAAATGATGACGCAACCTTATAATTTTAATATTGTTATGTTAGCAATAACGTCTGCTATGCTAAAAATTTTCCTATCGTATATTTGTGATTTTGTAATAAAAACATGTTGTATGTTTTTGGTAAAATAGAAAAATATTCTGTTTCTTAAAATCTGATCTAAAGCATTCAACGTTTGCGTATAGAATCAGTGCCTAAGGGTATTGGAGTCATGTCAAGCCTTTATTGTATCAGCCGAATTGTCCACTGCTGAACACAGCCACCCCATTAGGGGGGAGTTGGCCATAATCCCCACGCTTGGTAGGAGTCTTAGAATAGAATAGAATAACATTTATTGCCAGTAAAACACAATTTAACAAATTGAACATTGTCCAAATTAAAAAAATGGAAAGAAACACTATCTAATATAACTGGCAATAGGGGTAGGCTCAGCACTGTACTGCGTAAGCCGGATGGTTCACGCAGGGCTGGTTTTCAGCATACCCCTTTTGCTCGAACATAGGTGTTAATCGAGTGAAGAGTCTTGGGTATCGCAGTGTGAGATATATATATTTTTTTTTTTTTTTTTATGCCTGATAGGTTAGCCTTTGACCACTATCTCACCTGATGGTAAGTGATGATGTGGTCGAAGATGTTGTTCAGGCTAACCTAGAAGTACTGGCTCTCAAGGATAGCTGCCGGAACACACCGTTAGGTGCTTGGCGCCAGATTTTCTACTTGAGGGTGGTAGCCAGGCGGGCATTCGCAAAATGCCCTACCACCATGCTATAACGACTGCCATCCTAAGACAACAACCGGGACCGACGGCTTAACGTGCCCTCCGAAGCACGTGCACGCTCAGTAGTAATGTCACTAGCGGTCACCCATCCAACTCATGACCGCGCGCGACGTTGCTTAACTTTGCTGATCGGTTGAGAACGGCTAAGTAAACTTCGTTACGAGCGCTTCAAAATTTTTCAATTACTTAGAAAGCGCTGCTGCCCATCTTCTGGTGTGTTACCCTTAGTCGCCTCCTACGACACCCACGGGTAGAGATGGGGGGTGACATTCTAGCCCGGCACAGCACAGCAGTAATCGCCCGTGGGCGTATACTTGATAAAAAATATTAACTAAAATATTATTTTTCAGATGTGTACGAACCGGAACACAACGGTATACCGTCTGGGTCCGAACACACGCGCAACTCTGATTCGGAGTCATCGATCTATACCAACATTGAAGTGTTGGAGGAGGAGCTGCCTGATGATGAAGTGGAACTCACCTACGACGAGGCCAGCGAGACTGGGAGGCGGCGTTTGCATGATCATGTGAGCTTATTATTTACTGTATCAGCTAGATTGCCCACTGCTGAACACAGCCTCCCCCAAAATGGGTGGGTTTGCCTTAATCCCCACGCTTGGCAGGCGGCTTGGTTATCGCAGTGTGAGATATCAGTACAGAAAGTGCTGCTTGTGGTGTGTTACCCTTAGCCGCCTCTTACGACACCCACGGGTAGAGATTGGGAGGTGACATGCTAGCCCGGCACTGCACTGGCACTGGCTTATTATTTATTAGAGCAAAATTCGCTTTTAAGGTGTCTGCTGAGGTAGCTTAGTTAGACCGTCAGGTGCGTAGAGCAGAAGACACTGGTTTCGATCCAGGCCGAAAGGTAGTTACATAGTAGATTGTAAAATGACTGCATAAAACAAGTCATATTTGCAGACTCATTAAGAGGTTGAAGTCGAGGCTCGAGTTATACTCTCGGCTTTTCATTTTAATTGCGAGGAATTTAAACAGTCATAGTGTAAGTACTCTTAAATGACAATTACGGTTGATATTTCAAATTTATTTTTATTATTGTGTAATTGTTTTTTTTTATGTCTGATAGGTAAGCCTTTGAGCATTATCTCACCCGATGGTAAGTGATGATGTGGTCGAAGATGTTGTTCAGGCTAACCTACAATTACTGGCTCTCAAGAACAGCTGCTGGAACACACCGTTAGGTGCTTGGCGACAAGTTTTTTCTACATGAGGCGGAAAGTTTTTTAGCTCATTCTCCGTAGAACAAATGATTTGTGGTTTTATATCTAAGGGACCTATCTAGGCTAATCCCAGTCCAGTAGTTCTTGAGTTTATTAATTACATACAAAAATACACATCTTTTCTCTTTAGAATATTAGTATAGATTACATTTTTAATATAATAATAGTGATATAACTATGTATTGTTGCAGAGTGCGGCCAGTAGGGTGCGCAAGCGACGCATCCCGAGCTCCGGCAGCGAGTACGGACGAGTGCACCGGAAACACAAACGCGGGAAACGGAACGATAGAGAACAAAAACGGTGAGGTTATACTGGAATATTACTCTATACAAGGTGTCCCAAGAACTAGTGATATACTGAAGCTGGGAGGTAGACCTAGAGGGCTATCTGAATTGAGATAACCCTTTAGGTCCTCTACCTCCCAGCTTCAGTCCAAGTCAAAGTCAAAATCATTTATTCAATTTGGATAAATTATTTTAGAATGTATATCATTACTTGGGACACCTTGTATATAACATACTTGGTGTGGAATAAAGGCAGGAATAAAAATAAGTTACTGTGTGAAGTATATTCACTGCAAAAACGAGCTTAGTTTGCAAACTTATTATACCAGATATATTGAAGCAGTGATGGCTCAGTGGCATTGGCTATGGACTGCCGTGCAGCAGCTCCATGGTTCGAATCCCGCCGCGGGCTTAAGCTTCACCGCATGGTGGAAGGGCATTTAGCGATTGCCCGCCTGGCTAGCGATCACCCTCAAGTAGAAAATCTGTCGCAAAGCAACTAACAGTGTGTTCCGGCAGCAGTCTTTGAGAGCCAAAAAAATTACAGGCTAATGAGACCTAACTGGACGTCTCAGAGTGACGGGCACAGTGGCAATTCGTCGTTGACGTAATGCGTCTGTTATATGCAGAGGTTAGTCCACTTAACATCAGGTGGGCCTCGGGCTTGTTCCGTCACAATAACATTAAAAAAAATATCATTACTTCTTGGGACACCTTGTATATAACATACTTGGTGTGGAATAAAGGCAGGAATGAAAAGTAAGTTACTGTGTGAAATATATTCACGGCAAAAACGAGCTTAGTTTTTAAACTTATTTTACCAACCTCATAGTCGTAAAGATATAAAAAAAATGTTATATCAGGATTCCTCATGAAATTAAAAATCGATTATGTGACTATTATGTAAATGTTTATTTATAGTTTAAAGGAGTTTATAGATAGATCTAGGTATGTGACAAAAATACTTTTTAATATTTGCACGCCTGCGTGTGGGTGCCCCGTGGGGTGCCGGGTTAGAGTGTCACCCCCCCCCCCCCCCCCCCCCCATTGCTACCTGTGGGTGTCGTGAGAGGCGACTAAAGGTAAAATACCTTTGCAATTTGTGACTTTTTGAGTACTCCAACGATGGTTGGTCCCATACAAGTTTTTGATCAGTATTAGAAACAGGATCGATTGGCATCAAAAATGTTTTTGTGTAAAATAGCTATTTTCTTGCTAACTGTATTTTATTTTAATCTTTGAATGGGGAAGAAGATTCCATAAAAAAATATGGAATCTCTTAAGACCATTTCCGAGTAGCTGCAACAGATAAGGTACTTCACCTTACTGCCCCGCTGAAAGTTTCCACCCTGTACGACATACTTGGTTTAGAAGAAAGGCAGAAAGAATAAAAATAAGTTACTGTGTTATTCATCATCAACAATCGTAAAATGTTCACCGCTGAACAAAGGCCTCGTGTATTAAGGGGGTGTTTGTCATAATCCCCACGCTTTGTAGGCGTCTTGGGGATCACAGTATAAGATAGCAAGTTCTTCAAAAACCGGTATTCCACACTTCTGACATTTTTCCTTTCGTCGCCTTTTATCGAGTCCACCCCTATATCTGAATAACCTCCATTGTTAAGGTTGATCTGGCCGGTCAGTTTTCCATACAAACGTCGTAGGGTGATCACTCCCTTATGTGAGGATTTAGGTCCAAAACAAAGCATAATATTGATTGAACTCGTCATTATCAAGGTTTGTATCGTAACGAAATTTTAAAAAGATAATTAAGTTGAGAGTTATGAGCGTCGAAACATTTTCATATAAAGTTTTCAAGGCTCATAACTTTCAACTTTTTTTTCTTTTAATTTCGTTACGATACAATCCTTGATAACGACGAGTTCAATCGATATTATGCTTAATTCTGGATCTAAAATCTCAAATAAGGGAGTGATCACCCTACGGCGTTTGTATGGAGAACTGTACGGCCAGTTAGACCTTAACTTAAGATAGATCATAACTCTTTATCGTTACAACACTTTTAAAATATTAAAGTTTACTTATTAAACTAGCAAAAAGCTGAGCTTTGTGAGGGCTCGCGTTTATTTTACAACCAGATTCTAGTAGTGTCATCTAGTATTGAGTAGATTAACTATGATGTATTTGAGTATTGAGTTTAGTTCTGTTGCAGCGATGTTAACTCTTTGGTTTTATAACAGATGGCGTTAGTAGTACATGGTATAAAATGAATATAATTTGAAGATAAAATTGTTAATGTTTTTTTTAGTTATAAAATTATATTTTTATGACAGATAACACATCTTGATATGAAGTTAAATTACTACGTTAAAGCACAAATCTATAGGCGTCATAGTTTTTCAGTAAAATGGGCCACAAAATGTACAAGTTGCGGGATAGTGATAGGGCTCACTTTACTCGCCTTAATAATAATAGTATAGTGTTACAATCGGCGGTCATATCACTAAAAGTGGCCGCTTCGAGACAACCTCAGGATTGAATTAATTAAAAAATTAAGTTATTTATAGTTAATTATAATAGTACATTATGCAACAAGTGTGCGAAGTTGTTTATTACAATCGAGACAGGTTTGATCGAAGGCCTAAATGTAGTAGAGATTGTAATAAACAACGCGCACGAGTTTCATACGACGTTTTTAAACACATTTGCGAGGAACGAATACGAAAATATTTTCTTGACCTTTTTGATAGCAATAATAATCTGATTAAGAAGGTTTATAATTAAATCTTGTAAAGTTCTACTTCAGTAGGTAAAAAACTCTTTAGTTTGTTTTTATATGAAAAACTAACGAAACAAACTACAATCTCCTTGGTGAGAAGTGTGTTTTTTTTTTTCTATTTAAAACACTTGTGTGGTAAAGCAAAAAAAAAAGAGCACGAATTGACCATATTATGACACTAAAATCGGTGCATTTAAAGGCCCGTTACGAGCGAGTGTATTGAAAATTAACTTTAATAACTTATGTATAACCCGTAGGATACGAGAGCGTTTCACCGAGGGTACACCATCGTCAAGTTCATCATCAGAAGGATCGGGCGCGGGGGATGGCGGCACGCGGTACGAATCCGACAGATCGTACCATCCCAGATATTCTACAGATGACGACGCGCCGCTGCACCTCTACAGGTAATTAACTTTTTTTTTTTTTTTTTATGTTATTGTGAAGGAACAAGCGCTAGGCCCACCTGATGTTAAGCGGTATCCTCTGCCTATAACAGATGCATTTCATCACAAGTGACGAACGGCACTGCGCCCATCACCTTGAGACATACCTGTTAAGTCTCATTTTGCCTGTTATTTCACTGGCTCTCAAGGACTGCTGCCGGAACACACCGTTAGGTGCTTGGCGACAGATTTTCTACTTGAGGGTGGTCGCTAGCCAGGCGGGCATTCGCAAAATGCCCTTCCACCATGCGGTGAAGCTCAAGCCCGCGGCGGGATTCGAACCATGGACCTGCTGCGTGGCAGTCCATAGCTAATGCCACTGAGCCATCACTGCTTCGAAAACAAACTTGTATAAAAACACTTTACGCCTCTATTCCTCGAAGGGATATACGTATAGTGAAATCAAAAAAGTAGTTTATCATCATAGAACCGTTCCAAATGCGGCATGCATGTGTGCGCGCCCGTATATACGCGCCACATCATGCACACTATGACGAATATGAAAATATGACGCCAAGCACCTAACGGTGTGTTCCGGCGGAGGACCGGAGGGCACGTTAAGCCGTCGGTCCCGGTTGTCGTCTTAGGATGGCAGTCGTTATAGCATGGTGGTAGGGCATTTTGCGAAGACCCGGCAGCTGTCCTTGAGAGCCAGTACTTCTAGGTTAGCCTGAACAACATCTTCGACCACGTCACTTACCATCAGGTGAGATCGTGGTCGAAGGCGATCCTATTAGATATAAAAAAGTAGAAATGAACTTGCCGTGTCTTTCTGTTTTATTTTTTAAATCCTAATGTTATAGAAACGTTTCAGACAAAGAGCCGAAGGCAACGAAGAAGCGGGTCCTTCGAATGCCAGGAGAAAACCGAAAGGTCACGGGAGGGTAAGTTAGCAAATATTTTTTCTGACAAAATTACAAATTGACGAGTGAAAAAATTATAGTCATGTGCGGGATTCGAACCCGCGTCCATCCACCCCTTTCGCCGGGGAATGCTCTGATTGCTTGAGATAACATGACAATGACTCATAACTAAAAATGTTCCTCTCGTTTTTGAACCATCGTATTGGGATGGAGCGACACCTATAGTTATAACCATCGTAATCCGCTGAGCAGGTGTAACTGCAAACATAACAATATTAAAAAAAACTGCGTTGTCGGGTTACTATTGCAACCTCCAATATCTTCCTGTGAGAGTCATGAGAGGTGATGAAGGGAAAATTCCAAAAGATGAGCAGCAGCTCCTTCTGAAGAACTGCCACCATGCCATATACTGCGATCTCCAAGACGCCTGCCAAGCGTGGGGATTATGGCAAACCTGATGATTGGAGAAATATGTTCAACCCTGGATGTAACTAAACAGTCCAGTTTTCTTTTCATTATGGGTTATTACTCTTGGGGTTTTAAGTGAAATATAAATTTTGAAATATCTCCTGGAGCCTTTGGTTTGGGGGTTCAAATGTATTAGGAACCGGCTAGGACTTGAATCCATACTTGAATCCATCAGGGGGTTCAAGGGGAGCCGACGCCTGCGAGGAATTTCTTTATATCGTACTTCCTCGGGAACTATTATATAGGTTTTTAAAAATTTTAAGTGTAAAAGCGTCGTTTTTAATTCTTGAGGACCCAGGTTCCATTTCAGAGTCAGACAGCTAATCAAATAATATTTTTTATTTCGGAAATTATAAATCCATTGGTTAGTATAGTGCAGAACTTATTTCTAAGGAATAGTGTGATAAGGGAACGATGTGGTGTGAATGAGGATGTACTGACAAAAATCGAGAAAGGTATGTTAAGATGGTTTGGACATGTGGAGAGAATGAATGAAATGAGATTGACTAAACAGGTATACGTGGGACAAGTGAATGGAAGTGTTGGAAGGGGAAGACCTAGGCAAACGTTCTGATATCAGATTGAAGACGTTCTGAAAAAAGGTAATATCAGGACTACCCTAAACCGACGCTTATGTATGAAAGGATTGATGAGTGTAGATGAAGCGAAAGAGATATGTAAGGATCGTAGTAAGTGGAAATCCGTGGTATCTGCCTACCCCTACGGCAAAGAGGCGTGATCTTATGTATGTAGTATCACATATAAATTAAACCTGACAAAGAAATTCTTAGTAACAGTCAGAAGATAAAACTGTGCCCAGTAAATGGTAACAGGCTAGCTGCTCATTCCATGGAGCCACTGGTGATACATGGATGGCCATCTCTGACAAACCTCCTTCAGGATATGATATCCAGAACAAGCAATGTTTGTAACAACGAATGGTCCCTACTACGAATAATAATGGAAAGAAATGTAATTCCAGCTCAAAAACAACAGAACGCAAACTATACCGCAGCGGGCGTGGCTTAAAAAGTGTACCGCGCGGCCCTGTCAGTTCGCCGCGTGGGCTCGATTCATGCGGTTGTACCGCGGGAATTTTCAACTGAATTTATAAATGTTCTTCTGCGTTGTTTAATTCTGCAAAAATACCAAAGTTTAAAATAAAATGGTTGAGAAGCCATACGGATATAAAAAAACAGGAATACCTTTTATAAACGAGTAAAAAACACAACATTTTCGAAACCCATACTTGACTACCCTGGATAGTTTTATGCAACATGAATTTTACATTAAATCAAAAAATTACTTTGGAACATTGTTAGTCTTAGAACAGTTTATATGAAAACAATTCCCAATTTTTTTTTATATTCTTAATTTTGTATGTGAAACATGTGCTAGAAATGTCATAAAATACTTTGAAAAAGGTCCTCAATTCTAATTTACTATTTGTGCTACTAATGACATAAAAATATCCTAGAAGTAGGGCTTAGGTCTGACAACTGTCACAGTGTCAATTGATGTCGTGTTTTTCAGTATTGATTTCATTTTGGGGATACAAACGACATAAAAATTACAAATAAGTTGAGCTAGGGTCTTATAACTGTCATGCTAAAGATCTGTTTCTAGATAACTATTTTATCATTTGTAGCCAAAATATAAAATTATAACAGATAAATACGACATCAACTGTCACATTGATAGTTGTCACACCTATGGCTGCGGTATTGTTAGTTCCAATAGGTATATATAATCCAACTACTTCATTTGGTACAATGGAATACTAGAATAATAGATCTGAGCATGCTGGGCACGCTGCCAACTGGTAGAGGACTGGAGTGTTTACACTGCCTGCAAGCCTGCAATGACAGCTAGGTTGACTAAATGCTTTCGTTGTGGTAGCTAAAACTATTTATTATAGATTGCAGCATTTTGTTAAAATACATACCGCCAAAAGAAACTTGATGTACTTATTAAAGTAATACACGCAATAAGTTTTTTTTTAATTCAAATTTAATTGTAAATTATATCCAGATCAATATCAACTTGACTAAAAAAAATTACTTGAAATCCATTTCTACTCTTTTAGCGCATTATATATACCGTTTTGTTTAGTTTTGTTATTTTGTTTGTTATTTGGCTGTGTACGTAACACATTTTAAGATATAGTGTGATAATATATACCTATTTTTATCGAGAGTTCAATGTCTAGACAAACCTAACATAGGTTTTACGACATTACTGACAGAAAGCATCATGTTATTATATTTTTTTGTATAATAAATAAAAAAAAAAAACGAGACTTTTTAGTTCACTACAACTTTTTTTCACGACTCTTCAGAGATAATAATCGATTTCACACAAATGTTTGAACGTAAAATAAGGTCTTATGAATTTCAACATTACAAATAAATAATCTTTTGAATTGTTGAAACGTGGGTGGACCGTGAAATGATGATAATTTATTACACCGCGTCTCTCTGGTGGTACCGCAAGATATAGTGCGGTTTACGCCATTAATAAATCCATACAAATTAATATTTCTCGAGCCGCGCCGCTTCGCTGCAATGCTGTGCCGCAGTAGTGCGGTTTGGCCCTAGGCAATGACGGCGGTGACAACATCACCTTGACGCGACCAATCAGATGCGATCATTTCTAAGCGCCAAATCAATTAACCAATCAAATTGAATTTGGAAAATAGTGCGTGTTTTGTTACTTGTGAAGTTGATGAGTCCGAAATCAAAGCGGTCACTGTATCAGAGTTATACTTCTTTACATTATTTATTCGTAGGGTCCCTAGTTTATGGCCCGGTATTCACGCAAAGTTTCGGTTGAAAATTATTTTAAATTCAAAGTGTTAATATTAGATTGGTTCTATAAAAAAAATATTTAAATAGCTTCAATACTTTTGGTTCTCTAATCAAAAACTGGAAAAAAAATTTATATAAACGAAATTGCGTTTTTGCTTTTCTGTGACTTTTCAGTCAGAATATACGAGGACTGAGTTACTTTTAGGGTTTCGTACCCAAAGGGTGAAACCGGGACCCTAATACAAAAACTCCACTGTCCGTCTGTCTGTCACCGGGCTGTATCTCATGAACCGTGATAGTTAGACATTTGAAATTTGCAAAAATGATGTATTTCTATTGCCGCAATAACAGCAAATACTAGCAATCGGCAAAGTGCGGTCGGACTCGCGGACGAAGGGTACCGTACTCTTCGTTAAAACAAAAATAACCTTATAGTGTATTGTATAGATTAATGGTAAAGAAACCCTTCGTTCGCGAGTTAATTATTTTTACTGTACTGTCCGGTATCAGCTGGATTGTCCACTGCTGGACACAGCCTTTAGTATGGTAGAGTTTGCCATAATCCCTACGCTTGGCAGGCGTCTTGAGGATCGCAGTGTGAGATATCAGTTCCTCAGAAAGCGCTGCTGCCCACCTTCTGGTGTGTTACCCTTAGTCGCCTCTTACGACACCCACGGGTAGAGATGGGGGGTGACATTCTAGCCTGGCACCCCGCGGCAATTATATTGTAATTAACTGGTACTAATTACCAGAAAGTGAAATAAAGTGTTATCTATCTATATACGGTTTGTTGTTACTGATTCTTTCCAATTTCGTGTATTATAAATCAAATACCTACCTTTTTCAGAGCGGTGGCGTGTCGCTTCGAGCACGCGGAAGCCCACGGAGGTACAACGAAGATAGCGAAGAGGACTCGATAGCAGCCATCAGCAAACGGATGCAGCATCATCAGCATTTAGCCAGGAGACGGCCTCTCCATCTGCCGCAGGTATACTTACCTCCTGATAATGAATTCTTGTATTTTTCTTCTTTATATTCCTCTTCTAATTAGTTAGCAGTCGCCTTACCATTAATATGGTGCTTGGCGACAGACTTTCTACTTGAGGGTGGTAGCTAGCCAGGCGGGCATTCGCAAAATGCCCTACAATACTATAACGACTGCCATCCTAAGACAACAACCGGGACCGACGGCTTAACGTGCCCTCCGAAGCACGGAAGCGCTCAGTAGTAATGTCACTAACGGTCACCCATCCCACTCATGACCGCAGGCGACGTTGCTTAACCTTGCTGATCGGTTAAGAACAGCTAAGTGAACTTCGCTACGAGCGCTTCAATTCGCTACGCGCAAAATAACGCCTGCTATGCGGATTACATTACAAAAATACGATAGGAAAAATTTAAGTCATGTGCAGGATTCGAACCCATCCCAATACGATAGTTAAAGAACGATAGGAAAGATTTGAGTTATGACGTCATGTCATGTTAGCTCAATTGGTTAGAGCATACCTCGGCCAAAGGGGTGGATGGACGCGGGTTCGAATCCCGCACATGACTTAAATTTTTCCGATGGTATATTTATTTATTTATTTATCAACAAAATCCACAGCTCTTAGAGATACACAGTAAAACATAATATCTGAACCGACAGCCAATAACGGATTTACTTTATATGCTGTTTCATATGTAAGTAAGTCGACACAGTCATCAAGCAAGAACATAAATAATATGGAAATAACTGTAAAGTTATACAATGTCTATGGCAAAAATGTAAGGCTCAATATAGGCATAACATACTTAACACTAATTTAGTAGTTGTGTTTTGTGTATTTTATTATGTGTATTCCTGTAGTACATCTGTAATGTGCGCGGGAGGGTGTGTGCGTGTTTGTATGTGTGTAATTGAAGTTGAAGACTTGAAGTCTGTAAAAGGTGAACAATATTTGAATGTGTAATATAAATGTATTTAATAATTTTAATTTTGATGTTACGACATATTTGTAATTTTGTTACCTACTGATAATGAATTCTTGTATTTTTCTTCTTTATATTCCTCTTCTAATTACTTTAAGTTGACAGTCACCTCATCATATTAAGACGCTGTCAATAGCTGAAATTTTGTCACTATCAGACTGCGTAGGAATGAAAGAGAGGCTATGGTGAAATCACGAATGGTTTGGTATCCGAAAGAAAGCTTAATAACGTAAATCGAAAATGTAACTTTTCTTGTCACAAAACTAATAACGTAAATCGAAAATGTAACTTTTCTTGTCCCTCTTGATAAGGTTTTGCTATTTTATTGTTATATTTTCATACACATTCAAATAATTTTAATATTCATGTTAATTTATCGAATTTGTCCAACGTGTTTCGGACTTTTCTTGTCCATAGATAATGTGATCATGTTTTTTTTTTATTTCACTGTACAAGCTCGATGCCCACCTGACATTAAGCGGACTAACCTCTGCCTATAACAGATGCATTTCGTCACAAGTCACGAACTGCATTGCGCCCGTCACCTTGAAACATAGTTGTTAAGTCTCATATGCCTGTTATTACACTGACTCTCAAGGACTTCTGCCGGAACACACCGTTAGGTGCTTGGCGACAGATTTTCTACTTGAGGGTGGTCGCTAGCCAGGCGGGCATTCGCAAAATGCCCTTCCACCATGCGGTAAAGCTCAAGCCCGCGGCGGGATTCGAACCATGGACCTGCTGCGCCGCAGTCCATAGCCAATGCCACTGAGCCATCACTGCTTCAAAATATTTGAATAGGAAATTAATTAAATAAGAATACCTAAATATTTCATTTAATTTAACTATGTATCATATTATACTTAGTTTATTAAATATAACAGAAATATAGTCATATTCTACTAAAAATATGCAGGTGATGAATAAGAATTGAATAATAGGCTTGAATTTTCAATATATGAATTACCCGCTTCAATCACATTTCTCACGGTTTTCTGGCAGTACTCCGTAGCCTCCGCAACGATTTTGGCAATATTCGCATTACATTTAAATTCAAA